>OZ005734.1:87778220-90178220 GCA_963930755.1 Eudasyphora cyanicolor | reverse complement strand
TTAACACTTTCCGTCTTATGCAACTGCTAATGGGGATGATGTCCAGAGGTGGGATTTTATCAGATCAGGTGGAACCCCTTAGGTTTCATAATGTAAATGTAAAAAGGTTTCATAAATGTAAAATTTTCTATTTAATTTGAAATCTATATGGACAGTTTTTTCTCAAGTATCACAGGCCAAAAATCAGATCTTTCTTAAATTCTCAGAAAATGTTTCCCTAGTTTGTGGGTGTAATGACCCACAATATTAAAAAATTAAATGAAAATTGAGCGCCCCAGTAGGCGAGTTGGTAGCGTACTCGCCTATGAGTTCGGGGGTCGTGGGTTCGATTCCCACCAGAGGCTCTGGTCTGTCGCTGCAAAATTCAGCCATATGGTCTTTGTAACCCGGCCTTTCCTTGGACCTTTAAATTAGAATATAAATTTACTTTGTATTGTAATTCATATAAATAAATAAATAAATAAATAAATAAATGAAAATTTGAGGCAGGGGGCGAGGTCAAAGTTCATATAATTTTTTTTTTTTCAAAAAATATACTCCATTTTTTTATTTTGGTCATTTTGTAGGGTTGCCATATCACGTTACCGCTATTATACAATAATATATATTTTTTGTTAAAAGTTTTTACTATGATTTTGCAATATACTGAAGTTTTAATTGAAATCAGTAACAAAAGTTTAAAGTCGGGCGGAATCGACAATATGATATTTATACCACCTTGTTACAGCAGAACAGGCACACATATAGTTGTTTTTATATGAAGCGATTGCATTTAAAATCTAAGCGTTTCAAACTATGTATATGAAAAAATTTTTTTTCTTTCGTTTCTATTTCTCTTATTTTCTTTATATACACTAACATTGACTGTTATGCCTATAAAGAGCAACTCAAAATCTGTATGAAGAAGCTTAGAAAAGCGCAAAGGCGTTCTCGATACAGCTTCGTTGGAGAAGAATTCATACCCAAAGCGGGAAAGATATCTCACACTAAACCAAAAGACTTCTGACCAATTAGCCTCTCCGAAAAGTTTAGACTTTTAGATTCATTCATTAGGGAGAACCAGGATACAACACTTCTGACGGGGAACCAATAAGCTTACAATAAGGGAAAGTCCTCAGAATCTGCCCAGCACGAACATGTGAGCACTATCAAGTCCATATACTTCAAGGAATTCACTATGGTGGCATATCTTGACATACATACTTATAGAGAGCTTTTAACAACATTTACTCAGATGCTGTAATTGCGGCACTGTCACATCTAAAGGTGAACTTGATCAGTCTAATTCAAAGCCTGCTCAACAGAAGACGCATAACAGCAAGTCTTGATTCCACAACTCTAACAAGGTTTGTAAACAGTGGAATACCACAAGGAGGAGTACTGTCTCCACTAATTTGGATCCCAGCACAGAATGAAATCCTGCTAGATCTAGAACGTTGTAGCTGCAAAGTCGTGGCATATGCGGACGACGTGGCAATAGCAGTAAGTGACAAATTCCCTATGCCCAGGTATCATATGGATGCCTGGGCATAGGGATATTCCGGGGAACTGCAAAGCCGATGAACTTGCTAGGAAAGGTACGACATTACAAAGTCTCGAATAATTTGCATATATTGGTGCGCCACTATCCACATGCAAACTTTGGCTTGGGCAAGAGGCAATCAGGCAGTCCAACGAAAGATGGGCAGCAATCGGCACCTGTAGGGTAGCTGGACAAATCTGGCCAAGATATGACCTGATAAGTTCAAAATATCTCCTCGCACTAGAGAGGAAAAGATTGTCTACGTTAGCATCAGTTCTGACGTTTGCAGAAGCTGTGGAGATGAGGAAGTGATGGAGAGCATTGAGTACTTGCTCTGCGACTGTCCCGCTTTGAGTAAACGACGTCTAGGCAGTCTAACAGATCTTTCCGGTACCGTTATTCGTATTATCGAGAACTTTGTATATCAAACAGGTTGATTTCGATGACGGGCATTTGAGCACGTGGTAACACATAAACTGGTCTATGTGAGCTGGTAAAAAACGGCTACCACCCTAACCTAAACCTGAACCAAAAACTACCCTACACTTTCGCAAATATTTGTAACACCTTAAAATACTACAGATTGATATACCCTAAAGTATATCGATCAACCCAGAATCACTAGCTGAGTCACTACATAAATGTTAACTAAAATTTTTGAAATTTGGCAGTGCTCGTCCTTGTATAAAGAAACTTCTCTACGCCAAATTGCAAAAATTTGAATCAAAAATACATGCCAAATCGGAAGGAACATATATTTGAGGGCTATGTCAAAATCAGATCCGATTTTCTTCACATTTAAAATTGTTTATTCTTTAATCAAGATATTTAACCCTGTCAAATTTCATAATGATCGAATGTAAAATACAGTTTCAATCCAGCTTGTATGCCAAATCGGAATAAACTTATATATGGGGGATATATCTAAATCTTAACCAATTTTTTTGAAACTCGACAGAATTGATACTTACTTCATGAAATTTATTTGTGTGAAATTTTATATAGGTTGGTTGAAAATTGGGGCTGCTATAGAGCTTACATGTCAAATCGGAGATACATATATTTGGGGCTATATCATAATTTGAACCGATTTTTTGAAACTCTGCAGTATTAATGCCTAGTTCATGAAACTTCTTTGTGTACAATTTCATACAGGCTGCTTGTCAAATTGTGGCGCTTTTATGTCAAATCCGAGATGCATACACGGGGCAAAATCGCCTTTTTTGATATGTTTGAATAGAAAGAAAATATATTTGGAACACAAATTTTTAAATATTATATATTTCTGAGCAAATAAATTTTATTTGAAAATCAATAAAATATATTTGGAACTCGTATATTAATATGTTACAACATATAATATTCGCAAACTAAATTTCTCAAATAAAATATGTATTTGAATACAAATAAAATGATTGTTTAAGAATTTCTCCAAAAACATTTTATTTAAAAAATATTTTCGAAACTTTTGTTGAATTTTTCGAATTCCAATTTTATTTTTTTTTTGGTTTGAACCTCCCAGCTATGATACCAAATTCAGCAATAACTTATGTTTTAAATCAATCATTTAAAATTTCTGAGTATTCCTAGCCATCATTGGTTGTCAGTCCTCCATGTATATATTTCGATCCAAGATTATATGATTTCAATTATTATTATTTATTATATTTATTACGTTAAATTTTTTTAAAAAATTAACTTTGAATTACCGAAAAAATTTAACACAATTTAGGTATTTTCTGAATACTTCAAGGCAAATACATATTTGTTTCGGAAAAAATAGTCCAAAATAAACACATATTGAGATGTAAACAAAGATTTGTTTAGAATAACATCTTCCCAAATATATAATTTTTGTGTGTACCAAATATTATATGTTTAGAGTGTATCCTAAAGATATATATGTTTCAAGCCGAATATGTTTGGCACAATATACTACAGAAGCGATTTTTTTTCAGCGTGTACATATGTGGGGACTATGTTATAGTTATTGGACCATAACTGCGACCTGTACTTTGATTATAAAAATACATATATAGACAGACAGACAAACCCACATTGCTAAAACGACTCAGAATGTGATTCTAAGTAGATCAGTATAATAAACAATGGGTCCACCTCATGTATTTTTGGGTGTTACAAACAAATATTTACCCAAAGTTATAACACCCTGTACCACAGTGTGATATAGGGTATACAAAAGGAAAAAATTCTGCGCTTATGGATTGAACAATATTTTGAAGTGTTCATAATGAAAGGGGTTATAGTCATTTTGTCACTCTGTTTGTATTATCGCGGAATTTTGTTTAGAGACCCCATACATAATATTTATTGGTGAGAGTTGTAAAATTCTATGACGATTTAGTCACGTCCGTCTTTTGTAATAAAATAATAAAACTACAATCTAAAATAATGACTAGTTGAGTGAAATTTGTAACAAATGATTCCTGCAGATTTCTTGGGATTAAAATTCGGCAAAAAATTTCATCTAATTTAAAAAACAATATTTAATTTTAAGTCGCTCAAAAAACATGTTTACTTCCAAACTGCTGGAAATGTTTACCATCTCTTGTATACAAAAATCTTTTCTTCTCTGAAAATTACGTTTCTGAGTACTGAAAGACTACTATTTCACCCCATTGATAGTGTAAAAATATGTATTTTAAATCATCTTACTCCACAAGTAATTCATGCCAGCATATGGATCACAGAGTTTACACATAATTCGTACAAGGAAAATGATTGCCATCATTACACCTCCGAACAGTAACCACAAAACGTTGATGGAAGATCATTAAGATGAAAATCTTAAATATGTGAACGAGTTTCACGCAAAACTATGGTGAAAACCATCGATCGTCTAAATATGATAGTATAAATCAAAATTGATAATAATGAGTTTATTACGATAGATATGCAGCGTTCTTTTTTGTACACCTGAGAATATTATAATTTGATTAATTTTTCTTGAAGGTGATTTATTAATTAAATATATAAAGCGGATAAAGTCAGAGGGTGTTCTAATTGGTTTGAATGTTGAAATATTTGCCATTCACTCACTCTGTACAGATTTGAAACGCTTAATCTTAAATACATTGACAGCAATTAATGTAATAGAATTTGTTGGAATTAACTAAACTACTTGCAAATATTTCGGGTTTCTGATGTAAAATTATACAATAATATAATTAATAACGATATAAAAAAACCAGTAAGGAAAGTCAGAAAGTCGGGCGGGGCCGACTATATAATACCCTACACCTCCCTAACAATGCGATAAGGGTCATTGCGATAATTATTTGGAATAATTGGTAAATGGGTAGGAACATATTATCTAATTCTAAACTGATAATCGCTAAATTTAGCAATATTCGTTCCAAAATTGAGAAACATCTTTCTGGAAAATTTAAATGATCGGAAGTAAAGTACAACTTATATAGCGCTTTGATACCAAATCAGGAGGAACATATATATGGAGGTTATATATAAATCTGAATCGATTTTCCTTGAATACTCATTCATGTAAAATAGAAACCTGTTTCTGTCGAATTTCGTTCTGATCGGATATAAAATAACATTTTTACAGGGCTTCCATGTCAAATCGGAGTATCTTATATATGGGGGCTATATCTAAATCTGAACCGATTTCCCTCAAATTCGGCAGTGTTAATTCACGTAATGAGAAACCTCTTTCTGCCAATTTTTTTACTGATCGGATATAAAATAAAGTTTCTACAGCGCTTACATGTCAAATCGGGGGTAACATATATATGTGGGCTATATCTAAATCTCAACCGATTTCCCTCAAATTTGGCAGTTAGTTCATGTTAATTCATGTAATAAGAAACCTCTTTCTGCCGAACTTCGAACTGATCGGATTAAAAATACACTTTTTACAGCGCTTACATGTAAAATCGGGGTAACATATATATGGGGGCTATATCTAAATCTGAACCGATTTTCTCCGAATTTGGCAGTATTCCTTCATGTAATAAGAAACCTGTTTCTGCCGAATTTCACACTGATCGGTTACAAAATAAATTTTTTACGGCGCTTACATGTGAAATCGGGGGTAACGTATATATGGGGGCTATATCTAAATCTGAACCGATTTCTTCCAAATTTAACAGTGTTCATTCATATAATAAGAGACCTCTTTCTGCTGAATTTCATACTGATCGTATATAAAATAAAGTTCTTACAGCGCTTACATGTCAAATCGGGGCTAACATATATATGGGGGCTATATCCAAATCTGAACCGATTTTAACCAAATTAAACAGGGATCGTCCTTGGGCCAAAAAATATATATGTGTAAAGTTTCGTCAACATCGGGCCATAATTGCGACCTGTACTTTGATTACAAGAATACATCTACAGACAGACAGACGGACAGACAGACGGACAGACAGACGGACATAGCTAAATCGACTCAGAAAGTGATTACAAGTCGATCGGTATAATAAACAATGGACCTATCTCTTCTCCTTTTGGGTGTTACAAACAAATGCAGAAAGTCATAATACCCTGTACCACAGTGTGGTGTAGGCTATAAACATTGTAACTGTAACCGAAACCACTTACAACCAATAAACAAAAGACTTAAGACACATGCATGTATTAATTTAGAAATATCACCTTTTTATACCCTCACTTTAGTGTGACGAGGGTATATATCATTTGCTACGGAAAAAAGTGTAACACATCGAAGGAGTGACCTAAGACCCCAAGTATGTTCGGCGGAAATCCGTTTTGGGTCATTTTAAGTCGAATGAGCAATGTCCGTCCGTCTGTCTGTCTGTCTGTCTGTCTGCCTGTCTGTCTGTCTGTCTGTCTGCTGGCTGGTGCGCACGATAACTCTCGAAAGGAGTAACCGATTGACTTCAAATTTCGTATGTGGTAATATTTTTTTCTATCTCCGGCTAAGTTCGAAGATGGGCCATATTGGTCCACTCCTTCTGGTACCTCCCCCACAAAGGGTTAAAATGTTGTGAAATATTGATTCTTTAATAACTGCTATTATACGTATTCGAATCTTCTGAAATTCCACACATAGTATTAGTTTGTTAGTCGCTATCAACTCGAGAAAAATGGGCGAAATTGCCACGCCCCTTTTGGTACCTCCCACACAAATGCACCATTTTGCACTAAAAGTTAAAAGCTTATGACATTAATACCAGTGTTCAGAAATACTTGAAATTTTGTACAGTGTAATGCTTTTATAGTGCCTACAGTCCAGTGAAAAATGGGCGTTATTGCCGCGCCCATTTTGGTACCTCCCACACAAATGCACCATTTTGCACCAAAAGTTAACACTTTATAAAATTAATATCAGTGTATACAATTACTTGAAATTTTGTACAGTGTAATGCTTTAATAATGTCTATAGTCCAGTGAAAAATGAGCATTATCACTCGCTCCTTTTTGTACCTCCCACACAAAATGGCCAAATTATACCACAATTTAATATCTCAACGTTGATATACCAGTCCATATAAACGGTTACAATTCGGCACAGTGCAATGTATTTAAAGTATCTACTGTTCAGCAAAATAAAGGGGTATTTCTTAAACCCCCTCTGGTACCTCCCACAAAACTTGACAGAATAATTTGTGTAATATTCAATATTACATTACTCACAAAGTGAGGGTATACCTTAGTCGGTTTACCCGACTGAAACTTTCTTACTTGTTTGTAAACAAATATTAACGAAATGTATTCCTTTATTAAACATTCTATCACGCATAAAGTGTATAAACTGTTTCCATCTAAATTCGTTTAAGCATATCTTTTCCAGTTATCCGATAAATGTTTTGTGAAGAGAAGATAAAAATGTAGAACAAAAGAAGATGCGAAATGACGTAAGGAGAAGAACAACGAGAACAACACAACATAAATCAATCAAGTCAACAAGCCTATTGACAGCATCATGCATAACATAACATACGAGTATACGAATAATAATAATTTCACAACGGAATTACACTGTAAAAAATACTAGCATACTTATCATTTTGAGGCTGTATGTGGGGAGTGAACAATATGAAGCAGAAGGAAGTTTTCTTTCATTTTATTAAAAGGGCTTTGCACATGGCCCCTGAGATATTCTCTATGCGAGAGTCGACCATTCAAGTCTTTCACTGTACTATTGTCGATCACCAGCGTCTTTCACTATACTATGTATACCGTCAAGGTCTCACTATATACTACAGTCACTGTATACTCGGAGGTATTCTTCTTCACTAAAGTCGACTGCTGACTTCTATATTGAGTCGATGATTGAGGTGTTCCGTCAATAATGGGTCAACCACTTAGGTCTTCCTCTATACTAGAATCTTAAACTTAGCAATAACTCTACACTAAAAACAACCACAGATGTCGTTCACTATGCTAGAGTCGTCTCTGAGATGTTCCTCTTTATTTGAGTCAACCATTGAGATCAGGCATGTAACGAACATTCGCTCTCGCATTCGCAAAAACCATCGTTGGATTATTCGCTTTCGCAAAAATGCATATTTTACTATTCGCATTCGCAAGAAATATATTTCAATATTCGCTTTCGCTAAAGTCACTTTCGTTACATCCCTAATTGAGATATATCTTTAAACTAGAGTCCACCATTGATATATACCCCTAATCTAGAGACGGTCATTGAAGTCATATGTCCGAGAACTTCTCGGACGCGAATTATTCGCATCATTTTAACATTCGCTTTCGCATTCGCAAAAACCATCGTTGGATTATTCGCTTTCGCAAAAATGCATATTTTACTATTCGCATTCGCCAGAAATATATTTCAATATTCGCTAAAGTCACTTTCGTTACATCCCTAATTGAGATATATCTTTAAACTAGAGTCCACCATTGATATATACCCCTAATCTAGAGACGGTCATTGAAGTCATACACGCAAAGAAAAAAGTTTGGGCGTCGTTTATGGCAAACATTTGTCTTTGTCTCAAACGCTCTACTTTTCCCGTAACGGTTGAAATTTTTGCGGTGAATGCAAAAGTTTATCGTAAACGTAGTTTCTCTTACTGTAAACGAACATTCTTTCATTCCAAAATTTTCGTAATTTATTTTATGGTAAACGAAAACCGTTTACGGAACCATATTGTATTTAAACCTGATTGAATATATTAAAGAGAGTTGAGAGAACAAAGAGCTAAACTTGTTTTCATTTTGTGAGAGTGCGGTTTTATAACTTTTTTATTACTTATATGACGGAATAATATGCGTAGATGTATGTGTACAGAACCCAAAAGATGCAGATGTGTGTGTATACAACACAAAAAGCGACGTTGCAACGTTTTTGCAAAAAGATTGAGATGTGTGTGTACAAAACACAACAAGAAACGTTGCAACGTTGCATACATGTTTGTCCGCGTTGCTTTATTAACAGGCGGTGGTGGATATTTAGTTATCTGCATCCCTCCCTCCCTACTGTTATACAATTTCACAACATTTGCAATCGTACTCAGCATGCGTAGAGTCCTATGCTGGTAGGCCTTTAGTTTTGTACTGGCGCTTGTGGTGTTCGGTATTGGTGCGCGTGTGTGGCAAAATTAAAAATATTTTTATCAGTGAACTCAAAATGATTTTATGCAAAGAATTAATTAAACCAAAGAATCTAAATTATCGGAGGCGCGAAATCTCGCAAATATACTGCGGACTCCACTTTAATGTTATAGGTAAATGGTAAATGAAGTGAAGAAATGGGGGAAAATAACCAGATAGTTAATAGAAAAAAAAAGGATCGACCACTGCATGAAAATATTGAATATTTTGTGGAAAGCCGGAATAACAAAAACAATAGATTTTAACAAAAACTGAGACCGTCTATTGCTTTTGTTAACGACTAACTGGTTATTTTTCCACACGCCTTAAATTGTGAATAAGCAAATTAAAATCATTAACAATCAATCATCACACGTTTAGGTACTGAAGCTGCTAATGGTAATTGTGAAATAAATTTATTCAGGTACAATGCTACTGGATACTTCTGGAAACTGCTGATATTTTCAACACTAAACAGTTAAACTTTGCTTTTTAATGACATTATGCAACACGTTTTTTCACCCGAAGTTTTTCATGTTACTTTCTGATGTAGTTTAGTATTCTATTCATGGACGTGGAAGCTTTTGAATTGTCAGCATTTGGGTCAGAATATTGACCTATAAAATTCACTTTTGACTGAAAAGTTTGATATATGGTAAGATAACATCTCGCTACATTTTTAATATGTTCTAACATACATGCTTTCTTTTTACAGTTTGTCTACAACTCAATTAGAAGAGAGCAGCCAAATAATAGCAGAGGTGTTTGTCGGGGACCTCCCGGGGACATTTTACTAAAAATTCTGACATTTTTGATTATAAACATAATTTTATAAAACATATTAAATATCATAATTCAATCAAATTATTCTTTTGTGACAATCGTTTTCTCATTCATTGTTAAACTGACATTGCTTGTGACAAACGCAATGATTGTTTGCAACACACGTTTTACAGGGTTTGGGATAAACTGGCATTGCTTGTCACAAACACAATAACCGTTTGCACCAAACGTTTCACAAGGTTTGTAATAAATATAAATCATTTACGATAAGTACACTAACCGTTTGCTATAAACGTTTCTTTGGGTTTTGGGATAAACATAAATCGTTTGCGACAAACACACACCACAAACGAAAATCGTTTGTCTAATTTTTCGATTGGGAGTAACGGTTTTTTTCTTTGCGTGTATGTCCGAGAACTTCTTTCTCTTTACTAGAGTTGACCACGGAGCTACCGAGGTCAAATATCAAAGTCTTACTTACTTATTAAGTCCGCCCTCCCATCTTAGTTTTGATAAGTCACAATTTTGTCTACACTAGAGTCGATCACTGAAATACAATACTCAAGAGTCAACCTATAGCACCACACTACATAGGATGTCTTTCCTACCTGGAAAGAATTCTTTTGAATTTGAAGAAAATAGATTCAAATTTAGATGTAGCTCCCATATATACGTTTCATCCGATTTGGCCCTTTAGTCCTATTGAAGCTATATTTTACATTCAATTATTTTAAAGTTTAGCATGGTAGAGTTTCTTGATCCATGGACGAACATTGCTCCATTTTAAAAAAATCGGTTCAGATTTAGCTATAGCCCCGATATATATGTATGTATATAATATCCGACTTGGCTCTTTAGCTCCATAGAAGTTGTATTTTACATCCAATTATTTTGAAATATTGCTCAATTTGAAGAAAGTCGGTTCAGATTAAGATATAGCTCCGATATATATGTTTCATCCGATTTGGCACTTTAGAAGCTGTTGTTCACCCCCAGTCATTTTGAAATATCGAAAGAAAACTGAAGAAAGCTACAAAGCGAGCCAAATGAGAGGAGAAATGGAAACTTTAGTTTCAACTACAAAATTTAAGCTACAAATTCTACATTTGCAGAAAGATCGACTAAAATAGTCCGCAGTGGATCAATGAAAACTGTAACGGAATCACCATGGAGATCGGTAGAAATTCGATTAAGCAAAAAATAAGTTATATCTATAACAACACTTAGGATCAAAGGAGAAACTTTCGCAATGAAAGCATCGAATTTTATATATAACCCGAAGTGATGAAAGAGATTAAATCAGAGAAAAAAAATATACGCAACATTCGTTGAACCTAAGAGGGAGGCATGTTGGACCAAATGGAGAAAGGGTGTGGGCAACGTCAACAACGGGAGTGTCAAGAAGTAAAGGGACTCGTGACAGCCCAAAATGATGTATTCAATATCATAGAGCGAATTGCATATTTGTCTGAGCTTGAGAAATGAAGGATATAGAGGAATCCAGTGTTGTGAAGATACAGGAATGATTATTGTGAAAGACTTTCTTTATAGCAGTGATTCGGAGCAGAGTGGAGCGGTGTTTTTTTTTTGCTTTGGGTACTCGTATATCTGAGGATCGTGGGAACATATCTTAACTTAGGGAAATTTACCGCCTACCTTCTATTGAGACAGGGCGGACAGATATATATAGAGGATTTGAATTTTGAACAATTTGTTTTAAATATTTTTTTCCAAATCTACGGGATATCAAATATGAAATGATCATATTCACAAGATTTTACTTACCACTACGTAAGAGTGTAACATTGTAGTTGTAGTATACTGCCCTCCTAAGAAAGAAAGTCGTATATCCATTTCAGTTGATTTGAGATAATTATCTTTTACGTTTTATAACTTTCGCACCTTTAGGTTTAGGTTTATGTTGGGGTGGCAGCCGGTTTAACCAGCTCACATATACCAATTTAGGCCCCTAACCTAAACATAAAATTAAAAGGCGCGGAAGTTATAAAACGTAAAAGCTAAATATCTTAAAACTACTGAATTGGAGATACGACTTTCTTTCTTAGGCGGGCAGTATAAGTCTATGTGCATGGCGTATGGTAATGGAAAGGAGTAAAAAATACAGCCGTTTTGAATACCTGCTCTATATTAGAGTCGAAGTGAGCGCTTCCTCTTCCTCTTTCGCCGATCTGTGACCAGCTAAGCCTTCCTCTAGACTACTTATGCAAGAATTAATCACAGACATCCCCCTAAAGTCAAGAATCGACAACTGAGTTTTTCACTGAGAACATCCTATAACACGAGTTTAGACAAATTTTGTCAAAGGAATGTGCAAAACATTTTTTTGCGTAATTTGGTATCCAAAAGCCGAAAAAATGTTTATAAAACTGTTTATGGTAAATGTATTATACCCTGCATCAAACTGTGGTGAAGGGTATTACTAGTTTGTATAATGACAGATGTTTGTAACACCTAGAAATACTACAGTTAAATGCCGATCGACTTAGAATCACTAGCTGAGTCAATTTAATCATGCCTGGGTCAGTGGTCAAGAGGTCACACAACACCTGGCGGAAAAACAAATGCTTAATATTAATTAAATCTGTTTATTTATGATAATATATAGAAATCATATCAAATAATTTAATCAGTTTAATCACGTGTATATATTTTGACCACATTCAAAAATGTTTTAGGTTAGGTTGAAGAGAGGAGACGTTTAAACGTCTCATGTCCATGGACATACACTTAAGCCAGTGGTTCGGCCTGTTGTGCGCTCCTTATTTATGATCTTTTTATACCTCACGAGTTACAGAAAATCGGTACTAGACACGAATTTTCTCAGTATCTTCCAGTCATATTCTCTGAGATGAGTCAAGTCTGGTAATATGTCGGACCCGAAAAGTTGGGATCTTGCATGTGTGAAAGCCGGGCAGTGACACAGAAAATGTTCCATCGTTTCGATGTTTTCTCTGCATGCCCTGCATTCGTCGTTTCCTGCTAGTCCTATGCGATGAAGATGTGCTTGTAAGCTTGAGTGTCCCGTTAGAACACTCATCATCTTACTAATATCGATCTTGTTTAGTTTCAGAAGACTTCTTGTTTTCTTTTCATTTGGGTCACCCCACAGTATCTTTGCAGTTGCTCCTACTGTTGCGCCATTCCACACAGTTTTATGAGCCATCACTGCCCAGTGCTTCAACTCATTTTTCGTGGCTTCGAAAGGTTTCCAATTTTTCAAGTTTATTACTCGAAGTTCTCTGCCCTTTGAAGCCAAGTTGTTTGCCCGTTCATTTCCAATCAGTCCGTTGTGTCCTGGTACCCAGCAAATACGCAATTGACCATGGGCTGAGTAATCATTTATCGTTCTTTTACAGTCCAACACAGTTCTGGATTTGACCCTTTCCGATGTTATTGCTTTAATCGCCATTTGGCTATCTTTGTCGTGTTACTGAGCCAGTTCACACACTCCGTGATTGCTCGAACTTCTGCTTGAAATACCGTGTTATGGTCAGGGAGGCGGAAGTGAAGTTTGACTTCTGGTTCATCAATAAAAAGTCCCAGACCCGTCCTTCCTCCTCGCTTGGACCCATCCGTGTAGCAGCTGGTTCCCACTGGCACATGGGCCAAAGTTCCATTTTCTCAGGAGCGTCTGTCTGGCACAAACGTATCACAGGTAGCTGTAAGCCGCACTTCAGGAATGCGGTCCGAGATTTCTGGCGTTTGAATGTGACCAATTAGATATTCTAAAATCTTCTGATGGTACGACTTGTGGTCTCGATTTATCCATTCACCCATCACTTGTAGACGTCTTCCTGTGAGGGCTGCCTCATACTTTATACGGATGTCTATTGGTTGGATGTGCAGTATAGTCTCCAACGCTTTTGTTGGTGCAGTTCTAAATGCCCCGCTTATGCCTAGACAGCACATACGTTGAATTTTTTGCAAAGGTATTACGTTGCACTTCTTGTCCATTGATGTCCACCACACTACAGAGGCGTAGGTGATTATTGGTCTAAACACGCTCATGTAAAGCCAGTGAGTCATATTTGGACGTAGTCCCCATTTTAAACCTATAGCTCTTCTGCACAACGACCAACATCTGTGTGCCTTTGTAACTCTTTCATCAAGATGATCTTTCCAGTACAGTTTCTGATCCAAGATTACTCCCAAGTATTTTACCTTTTTAGTTATAGCAATTGTCTTATTCAGGAATCGAGGCGGGTTAAAACGTGGGATCTTCGTTTTCCTTGTAAATACATATATTTCTGTTTTGTCTGGGTTAACATTTAATCCCCTTGGTTGTGCCCAGTTATATGCTATGTTAAGTGCCTCTTCAGCTCTTCTGCATAATAGATTTGGATGAAAGGCCCTTAGAAGTATTACAACGTCGTCTGCATAACAGACTGGTTTAAGTCCTTCATTGGTGAGGGCTTTTAGGAGACTGTGTATCGTCGTAACCCATAGAAGAGGCGATAAAATGCCCCCCTGAGGTATACCACGATTTACCTTGTCTCTAATTTTTACGTCATATGACCCACAAATAATCCACATATTCCTTAGCATATTGTTGATCCAGTTTTTCAGCGCCCGGTCAACCTGAAACTCGTCTAAGGACTGGATAAGTGTATCGGTCTGTACATTGTTAAATGCGCCCTCAATGTCTATGCAAACAGCAAGTGTATACATTTCTTTACTGAAGGACTCATCTATGCGGTGCACTACCTCATGCAGAGCTGTTTTCACTGATCTTCCTTTGACATAGGCGTGTTGTTTGAATTTTAGCCTGTCATCCGCTATTTTACCTTTGACCATGTCATCAATTATTCGCTCCATTGTTTTTAACAGGAAAGAAGTAAGGCTAATGGGTCGATAAGCCTTTGGGGTCGTGTAACTCGCCTTGCCAGGCTTTGGTATAAAGACCACCCTTGATTCCTGCCAGTTTTTTGGGGTATACGAATGGGTTAGGCATGCAGTGAACACTCCAGCCAGATGAGTTGATACCAGATCCACCTCATTCTGCAGAAGTGCTGGAAATATTCCATCCGGTCCCGCAGCCTTAAAGGGAGAGAAACTTTTTATCGCTTCTTTAACCATACCATCTGTTATATCCGTAATAGGTACTTGATGCAATTCATTTTCATTCTGTAACTGTTCCTCTGTTAGTCCAGCATTACCAGTCGGAAAATGAGTTTTCATCAAGAGTTTTTTCGCCGTTTTTATGTAACTCTTGACCTCAGGCCGGGCGACGCATTTCCTTAAAGATCGGTATACATACAAGGTGGCGCAAAAGTAACCTTTCGATGTTTTTTGGCTGTAATTTAAAAAAAAAATGAAAAACTTTGATTTTTCTTGTGGATTATTTTTATTTGGTCTTTTAATTTTTTTTACATCAAGTCGAGAATATGATGTCATGTAAATGGCCGCCGCCACAGTTGATTGTCATTTGAGCCCTTTTTATGGCATTTTCCATCACTTTGGCCAAAACTTCCGGCGATAGGTCCTCACATTCTTGACGGATATTGTCTTTAAGAGCTGCAAGAGTCTGAGGCTTGTTGACATAAACCCGCGACTTCAAAAAGCCCCACAAAAAGAAGTCTGGAGCGGTCAAATCAGGCGATCTTGCTGGCCAGTGCAAATCGCCAAAATGGGAGATTAGGCGCCCGGGAAATGCATCCTTCAGCATATCGGTTGTGGCACGTGCAGTGTGTGCCGTTGCACCGTCCTGTTGGAACCACATGTTTTCCAATCCCAATTCATCAAGTTGCGGCAAAAAGAACTCGTTGATCATTGCTCTGTAGCGCTCACCATTCACAGTAACCGTTTGGCCCGCGACGTCTTCGAAGAAAAAAGGTCCGATGACTCCTCCAGCGAAAACAGCACACCATACAGTGACTTTGAGCGGTTGTAATGGCTCTTCGTGGGTTACACGCGGATTTTCAGTGCCCAGAAGCGTAAATTTTGCTTATTTACGTACGCGCTAAGATGGAAATGGGCCTCATCACTCATGATTATTTTTGATGAAAAATCATCCCAGAACGCGGAATCAGCAATATTCCGCGTTCTGGAGCAGTGTAGCGTAACATTGTTTATTAACGTGCATTTCGCATGTGTTTACTACACAAATGTCAAAACAGAACTGACATTAGGGGCCAATCGAAAAATTTATAGCATTTTCTGATAGGAGGATTACTTTTGCGCCACCTGTTATATGTGTGGGTTCACAGCTCTTTATGGGATCTTTAAATTGTTGGTAGTATGAAAAAACTCTTAAAGAATTTTGAAATGCAGTGAAAGTATGAAAATTGCTAGGTCACTGCTAAACCGACCATTATCTTACACTTCAAAATAGTATTTCCCTTGTATAGCACTATATATTATTTAAGACGCTTCTAAAGTAAAAATAATATTAAAGATATTGATAGAGCGAGAACTGACAACGGGCCAAAAAACGGCAATGTGAATAGTCCGTGGGTTATACAACACTTAAGTCTATATATGCAATATTTCTAGCATTCTGCCTTTTATTGGAGCCGCAAAGGTCTAGCGGTCAAGAGACGCTTTGTGTAAAATAGCATTCGTTGGAGATCAGTATATACGAGGTCTGTTCAATAGAAAAGGTTAATTTTAAAATGTCTCGGGCTACGTGCATTCGATTAGGTTTTTTTTGTTTTTTTAAGTTGGCACCCTTGTCTCGAACATATTGTTTGTTTGTGTTCAGTTTAGTTTGTTTGTGAGAGGTTCTTAAAGTACAGAAAGAGTGAATATTGCTTAGGTAACTGCTAAACTGACCACAGTATGAGAATTGACAACGTCATATATGTTACCACAGTGAGTGGGAATCGATGTATTTATACCCTACACCACACTGTGGTACAGGGTATTATAAGTTTGTTTCACGGCAGATGTTTGTAACACCTGAAAATAACACAGCTAGACCCACCTTAAAGTATACCGATCGACTCAGAATCACTAGCTGAGTCGATTTAACGATGTCTGTCCGTCCGTCCGTCCGTCCGTCCGTCCGTCTGTCCATGTAAAGTTGTTCGTCGACTACAGGTCGCAATTTCACTCCGATCGTTCTGAAATTTTGCAGTTTAGAGTATTTCGCGGCTATTAAGATCGCTATTGAATTTGGTTGAAATCGGTTCAGATCTAGATATAGCTCCCATATATATCTATCGTCCGATTTGGCCCTTTAGTCCTATAGAAGCTGTATTTTACATCCAATCGTTGTGAAATTTAGAATGGTAGAGTTTCTTGATCCATGAACCAACATTGCCGAATTTGAAGAAAATCGGTTAAGATTTTGCTATAGCTCCCATATATATGTTTCGTCCGATTTGGCCCTTTAGTCCTATAGAAGCTGTATTTTACATCCGATCGTTTTGAAATTTAGAATGGTAGAGTTTCTTGATCCATGAACCAACATTGCCGAATTTGAAGAAAATCGGCTAAGATTTAGCTATAGCTCCCAAATATATGTTTCGTCCGATTTTGCTCTTTAGTCCTGAAGAATCTGTATTTTACATCCAATCACTTTGAAATTTAGAATGGTAGAGTTTCTTGATCCATGAACCAACACTACCGAATTTGAAGAAAATCGGTTAAGATTTAGCTGTAGCTCCCATATATATGTTTCGTCCGATTTGGCCCTTTAGTTCTATAGAAGCTGTATTTTACATCCAATCCTTTTGAAATTTAGAATGTTAGAGTTTATTGATCCATGAACCAACGCTACCGAATTTGAAGAAAATCGGTTTAGAATTAGCTATAGCTCCCATATATATGTTTCGTCCGATTTGGCCCTTTAGTCCTATAAAATCTGTATTTTACATCCAATCGTTTAGAAATTTAGAATGGTAGAGTTTCTTGATCCATGAACCAACACTACCGAATTTCTACAGAAGCTGTATTTTACATCCAATTGTTTTGAAATTTAGAATGGTAGAGTTTCTTGATCCACGAACCAACATTGCCGAATTTGAAGAAAATCGGTTAAGATTTAGCTATAGCTCCCATATATATGTTTCATCCGATTTGGCTCTTTCGTCCTGTAGAAGCTGTATTTTACATCCAATCGTTTTTATACCCTACACCACACTGTGGTACAGGGTATTATTTAAGTATAAAATGACTCAAAAGTAAATTTATGTAAACAATTTATACATGAATTACAAAATTTATATTTCAGAGTTATTCAGTATTACGAGAGTGGTGTAGGGTATTATATAGTCGGCCCCGCCCGACTTTAGCCTTTCCTTACTGGTTTTAAAATACTTTAGAAATTTTAAGACGAGCATTTATGTCCAGTTTGGCCTCAGGATGGACATCGAATTGTTGTTTTCGCGTCTCCTTTAAGGTCAGTATTTATATAAAATTTGTACATTCTTAGCTCTTAATAAATCTTTAAAATCAGTGAAATAATGGAAATTGTTCTGGTCGCTGCTACACTACCACAGTCAAAGAATTCCAAATTATTTTTCGAGCACATATTTGGCTTTTATGGTACATCATATTCAAAGTTTTTACTTATACTTATAAGAGGCTTCTGAAAGAACAAAAACAATACTCAAGTTTTTGATATCGACAGAACTGACTAAAGACTGAAAAATTACTACGTGAGTAGGTTGTGGTTTATGCAACACACCTGTCTATGCGTGTGCAACATTTCAGTTTTCTAGCTCTAACAGGCGGCCTTAGCGGTCAAATGGTCAAAAATCACTTGGCAGAAAATCTAAGTAGCCTATTTTCATTTGCTGGTATTGGTTTATCTTGTTACCAAGTTTCAAGAAAATAGGTCCAGTTGTTCCGGCATGATGCGGCAGCAGACAAACAACCAAACAAACGGTTTTATAATATTAATAGGAAAAAATCGGAATATTTGTAGCAGTTCTCTGGTGTTCCTCAAGTTTTAGGAAATTTTCGACTGTTATGTTACTTGCTAGAATTTCTCGATATGTAGATCTTTATCTTTGTTTAAATTTGTGCAGGTAGCCGTTACCACTGAACACATGTGTAGGGTAGATGTTATATTATCCGTGCTTACTTTTTTCCCACATTTCAATACCTGGGTAAGTTCTTGGTTCATGTATCCTTTAGGCTTATGCTTCTTAATTTACTCGTTCTTATTTGAGTTTCTTATTGTGATGAGGTGTTTTGGTTATCATATCTGTGGTCACAAGACATAACAGCATATGTCTGTTTTTAAAACTTTTCAGGAGAGAACATTATAGGTTTGTATCGATATAAAAATCCATTTGTAATGTAGTGACATAGTGAGATATGGTGCCTTATATAGATAACTCAACGAGGGATCATCTCCAAAATGTGTCAGAATATGTAATCGAAGATTACATTATGGCATTAATAACTCAGTTTGAGCATAACTCGAGTTATGCTGTTATGCCTTGTGACCACAGATATATTTCTTTTCCTTCTTAAAAAAATATATCAATAGATGGCATTCCAGTGAGGAATTTTGCTTCAGCGGTTAATATCGGTTGATATGCGGATGTTATCCGTTTACACATGTACTTATATACCATTTCACCGTATACAATTTCATTCAGCGCCGTTTATTACTAGCGTTGCATACAACGCTTTGGCATAATTGACATTATTCTTATCAATTGCGTTGATGTTCCTAGTGGATTATAGGAGTTTTAAGTAATAAAGGAAAAAGAAAGCCGAAACTAAATAATCAGTCGAACCAAAAGAACAGCATGTATTGCCAAAGTCATTGCAGCGCAATTGGCGCTCTTTTTATACTCTCCACCATAGGATGGGGGGTATATTCATTTTGTCACTCCGTTTGTAACAACTCCAAATATTGATCTGAAACCCCATAAAGTATATATATTCTTAATCGTCGTAAAATTCTAAGACGTCCGTCCGTCTGTGGTAATCACGCTACAGTCCGCAATAATAAAGCTAGGGTGATCAAATTTGGTACAAATACTTCTTATAGTTGCAGGTGGTTTGGGATTGCAAATGGGCGATATCGGTCCAAATTTAGATATAGCTCCCATATATATCATCTAACTTGTTGTTATTCCTACTGTTCTCATCTACTATATGTTTCCTACTGTTCTCATCTACTAAATTTTTTTGTGTGTTTTCGGTGTTATTTTCTTTAGGTTTGAGTTATTTTGTAAGTTTGAGTTTTCATGCTATACATGGTGGAGGGTATATAAGATTCGGCATGGCCGAATCTTAACGCTTTTATTTGTTTATTTTAACGATCTATTGATTCGGTACCTATAATCAGTCCCGAATTGTACCAAGTATTGAACTTTGGGTAACTTTAATACTGAAGTCATCAGCACTAGAGTCGATACTGAGATCTTCATCGGTACTAGTGCGGACCACTGTAATAGAATTGATCAATAACAGTTTACAATTTCTGCCAGTGCATTTCCAACGTGGCGATTTTTTGCTGATCTCTTTGCGCCAATTGCTCTAAATCAATCATTTCATATGTACTCTGCATATGTATGACTTGGAGTTTATCATCGTGCCAACCATGTGGTCTATCGCTTTAACTTCCAAATCCATTTTTTAGGCCTTCAGTCAATCGATTGGAGCTCTACGCAGAAAGAGATTTAAGACCGGAAATATGTACACACACATCCCAACATACGTACATACGAGTACATACTCGTACATGGGGTATGTTCTTCGTCTATGTCTGAATGGTTGGAGCTTTGGATTTGTAGTTACGGCTATTGGCATACGCGCAAAGCTTACGATTGTGTGTTGCCGTACGTTACATGCACAGGCTGCACGGGCTGGGTGCACATGCGCACAAATGTTGATCGGACAAGTTGATCACATGGCGCAAATGGCATGCAGGTAATAATTCATAATGTATCAATAATGTACTCAGTCAGTGTAATGTGTACAAGTCGCATATATGTGTTGAATGGAATGAGGTTTATTTGGGATTAGGAAGGTGATTTAAACATATGGTACTTTGACAGAGGTTATTGTCGTATATCCTAGGATGATGCGGGCTATAACCTAACGATTTTCTGCCATGAGTTTGCAATAGTAACCAAATTTGAATTCACTTTTGTTTAGAATTAATTGTAATATTTTGAGTCCGACTTAAGGGGATTTTCTAGGGTAAAGTTAAACCTAACATATTTTCAAATTAAATCACTAATACTATGTTCTATCGAACCCAAATAAAAATTTTTGATAAAAGAAAAAAATTGTGATACAAAATCATGCGAAACGCATCAAACGGTTGTCTTCGGTGAGCGTACTAAACATCTGAAGGGCAGGTTCGACTTAGGTCGAACTCATCCACATTGACTACTTTGACGGTAATATTCTTCATATTCGAATATAAAACCAGTAAAGACTAAAGTAGAGCGTGTTCAACTATGTGTTACTCAACACCACTTTGTTAGCACAATAAGTACGCTACGAGTCAAATTAAAAACTTTGACAGATATATTTTATACATGTGGTCGATATCTAAATGTGTACCCATTTTCTTCAAAATTTTGCAGCTTTTGTTCTTTGATCAAAAAACTCCACTGCCAAATTTCATAAAGATACCATATAGGAGAGAAAACATATATGGGGGCTGCGTATAAATCTCAAAAGAAATAAGGGTTTTGTAGTACGTTGATATATAAATATTAACCGATTTATTTCAAATTTGACATTTGTTAAATTTAGTATTGCTTTGTTAAATTTGGTATTAAATTTCCGTCAAAACGGAAGCACAATAAGCTCCGGATAGCGCTCAGAGTTTTGGCGAAGTTGGAGGCTGTTGAGGTTTCGGCTCTTACCGAAAAACAAAAAGAGCCAACCTGGGCTAAAGGCGTCATAGATGCTTCTAAGGCCAATGAGCCGGCTGACAGAGCCACAAATTCAGGTGTGTTAACGGCTTATAAAGTTAAAAGAATCAGATCACCTGATGAACCCCTGCCTTCAAAAAGGCAAGAGGTCCTAAGGTCACTATCAACAGAGGGACCCCACAATGAGGAGTACTGTCTCCACTAATTTGGAAGCTAGCTGTGAATGAAATCCTGCTAGATCTAGAACGTTGTGGCTGGCGCACTACGTGGCAATCGCAGTGAGTGGCAAATTCGTAAACGTCCTCAGAGACATCCTACAGGTGGCTCTGAACAAATAGGCTAGATGCGCCAGAAGCAACGGTTTGGGCGTAAACCCAAACAAGACAGAATTGGTTCTCTTTACTAGGATGAATAATGTCCCACATGTGGACCCTCCACCTCGGATAAATGGAACAGATCTAGTCTTTTCTGAAAGTCCAAAATTTTTAGGAATAATTCTACACCATTTTCAATTGTAATTCGAAAAAAGTCAATTGAAATTCGAAGATTCCATTTGAAATTCGAAAAATATCAATTGAAATTCGGATATTCCATTTGAAATTCGAAAAAGGTCAATTGATATTCGAATAACATCAATCGAAATTCGAAAAACAACAATTGAAATTCGAAACACATCACTTGATATTCGAAGAACATCAATCGAAATTCGAAAAACATCAATTGAAATTCGAAACACATCATTTGAAATTCGTAAAATTGCAATTGATATTCGGAATACGTCAATTGAAATTCGAATTTTTCCATTTGAAATTCGTAATACACCAATTGAAATTCGGAAAACATCAATTGAAATTCGAAATTCATCATTTGAAATTCGAAAAATGTAAACAAAATCAATGCTGTATATTAGATGGGGTCGCATTTAAATGATACAATTTGTCTGTGTTAAACCTTTAATATTAAAATATTTAAATGTGTTTTGTTTCAACTAATTTTAAATAAATATTCATAAAAGATAACATCATCTATATGTTTTCTGTTCGTCACATTATATTTTAAGATTTAGTCAGCAAATGTGTTTAAATAAATTCTACCCAATCTAATGTACAAATTTGTTTACATTTTAGAATTTCAATTGATGTATTTCGAATATCAAATGATGTTTTTCGAATTTCAATTGGTGTATTACGAATTTCAAATGGAAATATTCGAATTTCAATTAATGTATTTCGAATTTCAATTGACGTTTTTCCAATTTCAATTGATGTATTTCGAATTTCAATTGATTTTTTTCGAATTTCAAATGGAATATTCGAATTTCAATTGACCTTTTTCGAATTTCAAATGGAATCTTCGAATTTCAATTGATCTAATTCGAAATTGAATTGATTTTTTTCGAATTACAGTTGAAAATGGTGTAGATAGAAAACTGTTATTTACACTTAGCGGATTGGAATGTGTAAGGAAGGCCAACGTCGCCTTATATTCCTGCAAAAAGGCTGTAGGGTCGCGGTGGGGCCTCTCTCCTAAAATCGCCCACTTGATATATACAGCAGTAGTTCGTCAAATAATGTTATACGGCATTGTGGTATGGTGGACGGCAACTGACAAACCTACTATCACCAACCTACTAACAAAGGTTCAGAGAACAGCCTGCCTGAGCATAAGCGTAGCCTTAAGGACTACAGCGACCGAGTCTCTACAAGCCCTACTCCATATACTGCCGATTAATATTGTGGCGAGAGAAGTTGCAACCAAAGCGGCAATAAGATTAAACTGCCTTTCAATGTTGTGGTACAGGAACTGCGGGCACATGAGGATATCAAAGTGTAGTGCTATGGTAACCGACCGAGTGGACTATATAGCTTCGAGAGAAATTACATCACTATCATTTCCGCCAGAGATGAATGGGTTGGCAGAATAACAGGCAATAGAAACCATCTCCACTTTTACACGGATATTTCGAAGCTTGATGAAAAGGTTGGCTTCGGAGTACACTGTGCAGAGCTTAGTCTGGATATAGCTCACAGACTACCAGAAACCTGCAGTGTCTATCAAGCCAAAATAATGGCAATATGGGAAGTCGCAACATAGTAACCAACACTGGCGTTGTCATTTACTCGGACAGCCAGGCAACAATTGCCATCAATTCTCTAGAGGCAACATCCCTAAATTCACAAACTGCCCTCGAATACCGCAGATCTCTTAACGAGATGGCTGAGCAGTTTAATATACAGCTCATTTGGGTGCCGGGGCATAGGGGAACTGCAAAGCCAATGAACTTTCTAGGCAGCCTAACAGATCTTTCCAGTACCGATATTCCAACTATCGATAAATTTGTATATCAAACAGGTTGGTTTCGATGAGGGGCATTTCAGCCCGTGGTAACACTAGAGACCTAAACAGGTCTATGTGAGCTTGTAAAAAAAAAGGCTGCCACCCTAACCTAAACCTAACCTAGTAAGTTTAGTGAATAATACCTTGTGTATTTGTTGAAAAAATAATATTAACATATATACATAAGCTATGTTATATACTTATGTTTGATTTTTTTGTTTTTTTTTAATCATTTATAACCAGGGATGTAACGAAATATTCGCATCATTTTAACATTCGCATTCGCAAAAACCATCTTCGGATTATTCGCTTTCGCAGGGATATATTTCAGTATTCGGTTCCATCTTTTAAAAGTGGTATATCTTCTTATTCGCTTCACACATTTTGAAGATATTAATACCAATGAAAACCTTTGCCACTTCTCTTCAAACAGTTGAACAAATATGTTTGTCGTTTGGGTAACAGGAGGTAAAAATATGGAAAACATTTTAAATACTTGAATATCCTGGAAATATATCAATTCCGTTCCTTAATTTTGTTGGTACTAAAGGGTCAAAGTATTATTCGCATTCGCTTTCGCAAAAATGCATATTTCACTATTCGCTTTCGCAAGTAATATATTTCAATATTCACTTTAGCATTCGCTTTCGCTAAAGTCACTTTCGTTACATCCCTAATTATAACAATGTTTGTTTACGTATGAAACTGCAATGAGTTTTTTTAATAAAAAAGCCAAAACCATTAAATATGACCTATTCATTTGTCCCGACAAATCCACGGTTTCTGGTCTTGGTTTTCCAGAATTTTCGAATTCGGTGTCTGGCAACCCTAATTCGAGGGCTGTTTGTGAATTTGGCCATGTGACCTCCAGGGAATTAATGGCAGTATGACTGTACCAGTAAATTAAAACGCCAGTGTTGGTCACTATGTAGCGATTCAGTCACTCGGCGAATTCCTTATAATGACAATAATCGGCTTGATAGACGATACAAGTAGCTGGTAGTCTGAGAGCTATATTATTACAAAGTTCCTTTACAGTGAAATCCGAAGACAACCTTCTCATCAAGCTTCGAACCATCTGCCTAGAAGATGGATATAGCTTATATCTCCTGGTATTCTGCTAGCTCAGTCCTCTCTGTCAGGTATCATAGTGGCAAAGTTTCTATCTATGGTGTACAGAGTATCTCGGGTGTACAGTGTAGGGCGGTTCGATTTAAAAATCGCCAAAGTGACAATAAAATCGTATTCTAGGGATCAAATAACTCTAAAACGAATTCTGATATCCCAACACTTGACCCGTAGAGTCAAATATATGGCTTCAAATAAAAAATATATGGACTCAAAAATTTTTTTGTGATTTTTTTGGTGAACCATACCCGTAAAACGAATTCTGATGTTCCGAATTTTGTCAAATATATGGCTTCAAATAAAAAATATATGAACTCCAGGGGGGTGTACCACTGGCATGAGTGGACTCTATTGGGGCACTCTAAATGGGTCAAAGTGGGATTTTTCAAAATTTTACCATACGGATCAAAAGTCGGGAGATCAGAATTCGTTTTTGATGTATGGTTCCTCGGACAAAGTTTCTTATTTTGATCCCTAGAATAAGATTTTCCCTGTCACTTGAGTGATTTTTTTGCCTCCCTACAAATCGACCCGCCCTAGTGTACCCCGTTGGTATATAGTCCACTCGGTCGTCAGGCAGTTCTCTGAACCTTCAACCATTTACTCATAATCAGTTTCCGCCCACCACACCACAATGCCGTACAGTAGTATTGGGCGAAATACTGCTTTTTTTATCCGACTAGCTGGACCCGTTTCACTTCGTTGGCCCAGATTTCAGATTATCGATCCCGTCCATATTTAGACCAATCACGTAGATTGTTAGCAAATAAATAGTTCATAATTTGGTGACAGGAGCCCCGCTCATTGGTCCGATGACGCCCATTTCCAGACCAATCACGTAGACTGCCACCAGACATATACACACAAAATGTTTAGAGCCACCTGTGTAATGTCTCTGAGGACGTTGAGGAATTTGCCAGTTTCTGCGATTGCAACATCGTCCTCCATTCATCGCTATTATTGGGGAGAGTACTCCTCCCAGTGGAGTCCTTCCGTTAAAAAATTTCTTTGGAATTGTGGCCCGGGACTTGCTGTTATGTGTCTGCTGTTGAACAAACGCTGAATTGGTCTAATCAAGCTAAAGTTCACCATTTGAAGCGACAACGCTACAATTACCGAATCTGAGAGAATGTTGTTAAAATCCCTTTCAATATCAAGACAGGCCACCATAGTTAATTCCTGAAATTAAGTGATGATTCGATGGTCCTCGACAGTTCATGCTGGGCCAAGTCTGTAAACTTGCCCTTGTTGTAAAAATGTTGTTTTTCCTACAAAAGTTTTTTATCTATGTTTTTCTAATAAAAAAATCTTAGAGCCGATTGAATCAGTGGTAGGTCAACATGATTCCATTATACATATTACTCTAAGTGGTTATATATGGGGACTATTGCACCCAAAGTGTGCCATTGAGATAATAATGGTAATAAAATGGCCTTCTTGTTTTTCTAAAATAATTTTCGGAGTAGAGAAATGCACCGCTTTCAGCTAAAATATTTTGTATTCGAACATAGAATTTGAAATAAATAATTAAATATTGTTATAAATATCTTCCAACTAACATAGCCAATAGACAACACCCGCATCTGCAATCATTCCTTTATTTGTAACAATGTACATGCACATGCGCTAACGTTTTCGCAACGTGAAGCCATAATTTATTCTCAATACAAGTTAATAGGAATACTTATTGGCAGCTTTCAACCAGTTTCAAATGTATTCCTTTTTCACATTTTTTCTTGTATTCCCTGGCATTTGGTAAAATTTATTGAACACAACAAACTCATCTTTCATGTTTTATGCAGAGCGTTTTTGTTTTCGCTGTTATTGTTGTTGTTGCGTATTTGTTCTGACCAGGATAACATTTCTACCTGCTGTGCGATTGCTAAGAGAATTTGTTGTCTATTTAGCCGTAAGCCTGATTTGGACAAATAGGTTCTTCTACAGCTTTGATCAATACGTGGAAACACACAATTCAAAATGCAAAAAAAAACGATGAATGAACAAAAGTCCAATAACAACAATAAGAATATGAAAATATGTATTGATTTCGAAGCTGAATAATTCATAACAAGGGAGGCAGATGGAGAGAGCAAAATATGGACAATTGGAAACTGACAGAATTGAGTGGAATTAACATTTATTGAAATACAACAAATTTGCATAGGTCAACGACTGATTTTTTGTAGCAAAAATTGCAAAATACGAGTACAGCGAGAATTAAACACACAAAACAAGGAAAACTCATATTAATAATCAAAGTTACAAATATTATCAACCCCAAATACATATAATGCAGGATATCTACTAATCGGATTGCGGTAGTGAGCACTAATCCGAGAGAGACGCATTTCGAAGGAATTTTTTCACTCAAAACCCATGCCAAAGGTTAAATTTTTATTATCTTATATTTTCTTTATTTTTTCCCAAGTACTCTAGGTACGCTATTTAATGGTGTTTAATATGTCATTGGCTATGTAATCAAAATTGCATAAACATAAACTTTATTACAATAACCTCCCCACATGACAGGAATCTCGTCTGCAACGAAACTTCATATAACGAAACCATTATGCTTTTCAGCTTATGTATCATAATATTATTTTAATCCAAATACAGCTAAAGGTGTGTTCGTCTTCGGAGCTGTAGAGGCTGGGGAAAATATAAATCCATTGTAAATATTAATAAACATAAAAATGTGTCTTGTATTTTAAAATTTTCAACGTATAATACCATTAAGGTTGTTCTTGTTGTTGAGTATATTGCACAGAAAACACTCAAAAAATAATGAGCGAAAATTACATATCGATAATCTCATTCCAAAGTATGATAAGTCGACATATGCGTTTTAAGTCACAATTCTTTTTTAAATTCTGAATATGATCAATTATATATATATTCAGTCAATATTTGGTGTTCATCCGTCAGCTCAATTAAAAGATATATTTATACACAAAGCAATACGGGTCATTCTGATTGCAATACAAAGGAATTCCATACACGTTTAAACATTTGCTCGACAATCTTCGATATGACATATTCCAAGTCGTACTTTGGAATATGGTAGACAATATGGTTCTATGTTCCTATAATTCGCACTAGTCCAATATATATGTATATGTTGTTCTATATATATGTAGTTCTATTTAAGTAAAATAATACGTGAACAATAGTCTTTAATGTTGTTGTTTTTTATTGTTGGTCAGTGTTTTTGTAATTCAGTCAGAATAGATTTTGGTTTGCGACCACATGTTTCAGTGGCATTATGTATATTTCAAACATGTATTAGAAAAAAAAAACAAATAATGGAAGCGAGGTTCAATTGCTTGGTAGAATTGTCTGCAGTTCTATAGACACCAATCTATCATCTGAATAGCAAAAATACATACCAACAACAAATGCATATACATAAGTTACGATGACGTCGGCACTAGCCGTTGACAAAACTACATTTGTTTTAGCGGCTCGCTTAGCGGTACCGACTTAATGATATATAACAACAAAGATATCCAATGTATACTTCAACCTAATTTTTTTTTTTACACAATTTACATTTGATACGTCTCTGCCTCTGTAGCCAAATCGGACGAAACATATATAAGGAAGCTACAACTAAATCTGCACCGATTTTCTTCAAATTCAGCAATGTTGGTCCATGGATGAAGAAACTCGAACATGCTAAATTTTAAAACGATTGGACGAAACATATATATGGCAGCTATATCTAAATATGAGCCAATTTTCTTCAATCTCGGCAATGTTGGTCCACAGATCAATAAACTCTACAACGCTAAATTTCAAAATAAATGGATGTATACCGATCGACTTAAAATAATTTTCTGAGTCGATTTAGCTAATTCCATGTCCGTCCGTCCGTAAATATGTTTTTGTTCAGATTTACATATAGGGTAATTCCAAAATAAATCGACACAGAAATTACAATTTAAATATTTGACCTTTTCGATATACATGCGTATACTAGAAGGCCATGCAGGCTTATTACGATTGTCCCTATTCATAACGGTTTAGATTTTATAGGGTGCCCAATTTGGTCACCTACAACATTTTTTTTTACAAATTTTGGATTTTTAAAGTTTTCATGACTTTTGAACTGAATATCAGATTTGAATGATATAAGTACCATTTGAAAGGATTTAACATTCTCTCTAAGAATTGTAAATTAAGTAATTAGTTTTAATCTATTAAGTACATCAAAAGGACTAAAATGTCCTTAATCCTTGATTATCCTGAATAGCATATCTTAAATATTTTTCGTTTTATTTTTCAAAATGTAAAAAATTCAGCATGGGTCCCGCATGGGTTCAAAATATTGAACTAATTAGTGTCCGTCCGTTTGTCAGTTCGACTAAATGGTGCTAACGATAACTCTGAAAAGGAGTGACCGAATGACTTAAAGTTTCATAAATTATAATATTTTATTCAAACAATGTTTATGTTTGATGCACAACCATATCGACCCACTCTTTGTGGTACCTGCCCCACAAGTGGTTGACATTTTGTGACATGTTAAAGCTCTTATAACTTCTATACTACTCATGGGTATAATGTACAATTTCTGAATCAAAATGGCGGCAGTCTACGGGATTGGTCCAAAAATGGGCGTGGCCCCGCCCAAATTTTGAAATTGAGATATCGTGCACAGTACGTAATTGTTAAAAAAATGGGCGAGATCGGTCCAAAGGGCGTGAAACCGCCCAAATAAGCCAAATTTTGAAATTAAGATATATCGCACAATTTGAAATCGAAATTGCTGTAATTTTGTGAATATATATTTGGTGGCAGTCTACGGGATTGGTACAAAAATGGGCGGGATCGGGCTCCGCCCACACAAAAAATTTTAAATTCAGATATTCTGCACAATTTGTTTGTGATGGTGCTGTAATTTTGTACATATGACAGTCTACATAATTGGTCGAAAAATGTGCGGGATCGGGTCAATGGACATAGTCCCGCCCATATAAACCAAATTTTGAAATTGAGATATCGTGGCATATCAATGAGCGTGGCTCCGCCCGTATAAATACAATTTTGAAATTGAGATAAATTGAACAATTTGTTATCGAGAGTACTGTAATTTTGTGTTTATGTATCTGGTGCCAGTTTACGTCACTTGACTCTGCCCATGTTATACAGGTTTTGAAACTGAGATATGTATCATGAAAATTTGAATTGTTAGCGAGAGTGCTGTAATTTTGTGTATATGCATTTGATGGCATAGTAGGCCAAAAAATGAGCTGGATTGGAAATCTGGGGCAACGAAGTGGACCGGGTCCAGCTAGTATAAAATATTTAAAAATTTGTGTTCCAAATATATTTTCTTTCGATTCAAACGTGTCAAAAAAGACGATTTTTCCCCGTTTTCTTATAGCTAAATTGGATTTGAAAATGGGCAATATCTGTCCATTTTTACGTATAGCAACCATATATAGCACTTCCCCGATTTTACTTCTTAACGCCATAGAGACAGACCATTAATTTCAACTGATCGAACAGAAAATTGTTAACTTTGTTATATTTATACCCACACACGTTTGATATAGCCGCTATACAGAGGTCTCTCCCTCGCGATTTGATTTCTTAATGTCAAAAAACACAAATTTCAACGAATCTGGCTGAAATTTGGTGATATGAATTTATTTGTTCCCGAAACCATTCACATGCGATCCATGTTGGAGGGCATGTAAGATTCGGTATGAGCAGCTAACATCTGTGTCTGGATATGAACAATATCTGTTCAGATTTAGATATAGCCCCAGATAAATGCTTCTTCCGATTTGGTATCTAAGCGCTATAAAAGCCATATTAAATATCTATTCAGATTCAGAAACAAACACTGTCACATGGAAGAAAATCGGATCAGATTTAGATATATCATCGCTTTTTATGTTCCTTCCAATATGATTTCTTTATTTATATAATATTATGTCATCTGTGAATATTTGAATTTTGTCCTGAAATGAGGATTGGAATAATGTAATGCAAACTTAAGAAATTTCTTTCATATTAAAGCTATTTATAACTCTTTCGCAATATACTTGACAATTCTATTCATCTTTGGGGGATGAAAATGAGTAATTTAAGAAAAAATATCAAATGATGATCATTTTCATTACATTACATTTGTGTTATAGGTACCTAAAGGGGCGTGGCAATAACGCACATTTTTCACTGGACGCTAGGCGCTATAAAAGCATTACACTGTAAAAACTTTCAAGTATGCACTGGTATTAATGTTATAAGCTATTAACTTTTTGTACAAAATTGCCCCTTTGTGTGGGAGGTAGCAAAACTTGCGGGACCACTTCACGGTTTGTTCATATTTCCAACTCGTGTACCAAAATATTGCACATATATTTCTTCTATAATTTTACTAAACGCACGTCTATATACTCGTTTAATTACATATTTTCCGCAGATGTACAGGAATTGTCGGGATCCTTTACACATTGAAAACTTCTTTGCCTTACTCATACTTCGAAATATAACTTTGTAATATTTTCAGAAAATCGACTTATCTCTTTAAGGTGCTGAATTACACTAATTTATTAATAAGAAATTTCATTCAAAAATTCCGGGTTTAAGGTTCATAAGTTGCAGTACCTGTAGCTGACATATACACGGGGAAAAATATGCATTTTTGATACGTGTGAATTGAAAGAAAATATATTTGGAAACGATTTTTTTTAAATATTTTATATTTGTTAACAAATAAATTTTATTTAAAAATCAAGAAATTTTGTTTGGAACGAATATATTAATATATTAGAACATAATATATTTGCAAACTGACTTTCACAAATAAAATATGTGTTTACACACAAACAAAGTTATTGCTTAAGAAGTTTTCCAAATATATTTTATTTAAAAAAAGATTTTGTAGACTTTGCTATGTGTTTCGAATTTTAATTAGTTTTTCCTAGATTTCGTGTTAAACTTTATAGTTAAAAATGTCTTTAGCAGCATTAGTTTTTGTTTCACATCAAAAATTTTAATTTATAATCCATCAATGCAATTTATAGTTACGATTTAAGTTTTAATTGCATTTTACAAACATAACTTCCGAAAAACAGAAAACTTGTCTTTAAATTAAGACATTGATTCGTTGCCAAAATACATAAATACAAATTAATCTTTGTTTCGGAAATATTACTTCTAAATAAAAAAATATTAGAACGGGAACATGTTTTTGTTTAGAACAATATCCTCCCAAACATATAGTATTTGTATGTGCCAAATATTATATATTTGAAGTGTACCCTAAACATTTGTATATTTCAAGCAGAATATGTTTGGGACAATATACTACAGATTTTTTTTCAGCGTGTAGTTTCTTCGAAAGTAGACACCCAATATTTTCAAGACTGCCGCGTACTACTTTGTATTTCGTACATATAATTTTACTACCTCATAAATAAACCAGTAAGGAAAGGCAGAAAGTCGGGCGGGGCCGACTATATAATACCCTACACCTCCCTAACAATGCGATAAGGGTGATTGCGACAATAATTTGGAATAATTGGTAAATGGGTAAGAACATATATATGTGGATATACCTAATTCTGAACCGATAATCGCTAAATTAATCAATATTCATTCCTAAATTGAAAAACATCTTTCTGGAGACTTTTGTAATGATCGCACGGGGCAAAATCGCCTTTTTTGATATGTTTGAATCGAAAGAAAATATATTTGGAACACAAATTTTTAAATATTTTATATTTCTTAGCAAATACATTTTATTTGAAAATCAATAAAATATATTTGGAACGCATATATTAATATATTACAACAAATTATATTTGCAAACTAAATTTCTCAAATAAAATATGTGTTTAAATACAAATAAAATTATTATTTATGAATTTTTCCAAATATATTTTATTTAAAAAAGATTTCCAAAACTTTTGCTGATTTTTTCAAATTTCAGTTTCAATTTTTCCTTGGTTTCGAATTGTACCTCCCAGTTATGATACCATATGCAGCATTACCTTCTGTTTTAAATCAATCATTTAAAATTTCTGAGTATTCCAAGCCATCATTAGTTGTCAATTCTCTAAGTACTTTATATTGACCCAAGATTATATGATTTCAATTATTATTTTTTTTACGAACATTGAAAATTTCTAAAAATTTATCTTTGAATTACTGAAAAATTTGACACAATTTATGTATTTTATTAATATTTAAATGCAAATAAATATTTGTTTCACAAATAGCAGTCACATTGTGATGTAAACAAATATTTGTTTAGAACAACATCTTCCCAAATACACAATTTTTGTATGTACCAAATATTACATGCTTAGAGTCTACCCTAAACATATATATGTTTCAAGCCGAATATGTTTGGGACAATATACTACAGAAGCGATTTTTTTTCAGCGTGCGGAAGTAAAGTACAACTTCTATAGCGCTTTGTAACCAAATCAAGAGAAACATATATATGGAGGCTATATATTAATCTGAATCGATTTTCCCTGAATACTCATTCATGTAAAATAGAAACCTCTTTCTGTCGAATTTCGTACTGATCGGATATAAAATACAGTCTCTACAGCGCTTAGATGTTAAATCGGGGGTAACATATATATGGGGGCTATATCAAAATCTGAACCGATTTTCTCCGAATTTGGCAGTATTCCTTCATATAATAAGAAACCTCTTTCTGCCGAATTTCGCTGTGATCGGATATAAAATACAGTTTCTACAGCGCTTGAATTTCAAATCGGGGGTAACATGTATATGGGAGTTATATCTAAATCTTAACCGATTTTCTCCAAATTTGGCAGTATTCCTTCGAGTAATAAGAAACCTCTTTCTGTCGAATTTTGCACTGATCGGATATAAAATACAATTTCTACAGCGCTTACAGGTCTAATCGGGGGTAACATATATATGGGGACTATATCTAAATCTGAACCGATTTTCTCCGAATTTAGCAGTATTCCTTCATGTAATAAGAAACCTCTTTCTGCCGAATTTCGCACTGATCGGATATAAAATACAGTTTTTACAGCGCTTACATGTCAAATCGGAGGTAACATATATATGAGGGCTATATCTAAATCTGAACCGATTTTCTACGAACTTAGCAGTATTCCTTCATGTAATAAGAAACCTCTCTTTGCCGAATTTCGCACTGATCGGATATAAAATAACATTTTTACAGCGCTTACATGTCAAATCTGGGGTAACGTATATATGGGGGCTATATCTAAATCTGAACCGATTTCTTCCAAATTTAACAGTGTTCATTCATATAATAACAAACCTCTTTCTGCCGAATTTCATACTGATCGGATATAAAATAAAGTTTTTACAGCGCTTACATGTCAAATCGGGGCTAACATATATATGGGGGCTATATCTAAATCTGAACCGATTTTAACCAAATTCAATAGGGATCGTCCTTGGGCCAAAAAAAAAGATATGTGTAAAGTTTCGTCGAGATCGGACAATAATTACGACCTGTACTTTGATTACAAGAATACATGCACAGACAGACGGACAGACGGACATAGCTAAATCAACTCAGAAAGTGATTCTGAGTCAATCGGTATAATAAACGATGGGTATATTTCTTCTCCTTTTGGGTGTTACAAACAAATGCACAAAGTTATAATACCCTGTACCACAGTGTGGTGTAGGGTATAAAAAAACATAAATATTGTTGAATGACCCTCTCTCTACCTGTGCGGATCTCATCCAATATAGCTCTCACATATATCATGTTTTATGGAGGGTTACGAACGGCCATAAAACCTCGTCCTCTCTATAATTTTATAATGTTTGACATCAATCCTCATAAAATAAAATGAAAGTGCAATGTCTCTTATATGTCTCTATCACATATGGCGAATTCAACATATTCAAAAACATCATTTAAAAACAAAAAAATATGAAACAAGATTTTTTTGAATTTCCCTAACATTTTCAAAATGGCTCATAACTTTTACATTTATCCACAATAGACAGTGTTTTTTTCGTTAGCGTGCTGACTTTTTAAGAATGTGATAAAATAATTTTTTCGATTTTTTTTTCTATTTTTTATAGTTTTTTTTGTACCAGGAAAAACTGTTTTTAAAAAAAAATCTTTTTTTTTTTCTCATATTTTTGACGACTGTTATTAAACCAAAGATTTTACGTGAAAAGAACATTTGCAGCATATGTAGCCCTCATAATTCCCTTTAATTTGAGGAATAACACGGCTCAATCAGGCTTATACTTGAATTATTGTCCAAATACTCAATGTAATTTCCATGAAAGCAGGAATTTAAAAAAAAAAATTACCATACATTTTTTTTTTATATATTTTTTTCGTGTTTGTGACACCTAATTGCACAAGAAACTGTTATGCACATCCCTTGGACAAAAATTTTGTTGCATAGTGCTATAGGGCAAAATTAAACGCAAATAACCAAATGTCAGTCCAATCGTTTGATATTTATTGTCCTTAAGGTGTCAAGAAGTCATTTCGGGTCGGGCTATTTAAAAATGTGCACAAATGAGATTTATTGTCTCTGTGAATGGTTTGGATAAAATTATCTACAAATTGCCAAATTTTCTATATCAAATCATGAACCAGTAATGCCACTTCTTATGGTAAATTGTTTTAGGTTCAACTAAAACCCTATTGTAAAATGTCATCCCAATCGGTTGAAGTTTTCGGTTTTATGAGTCGGTTGTGACACATGGAATTTATATCGGAAAATACGGCTCCTTTTCAATTCTAAAGAACTCACATATATTTCTTATACGTCAAATTTTGAGTCACCTATATATATTATTTTAAGTGTAATGTAATGAATATTATTTTTCTGAAACCATTCCTGCACTTAAAAAGTCAAAAGTGGTACGTAATTGGCAAATTTTGGTGCTGATGTTTTTTGGTCAAATTCGTCCGGCAACAATATGTGTCATTGTAAATCGACGAAGTGATCCTTGCCCATGAGCAGATTCCAGGTAAAAGCAATATGTTTTTTTCATTGTATCGGATCAATGTGTATGTTTCATTCTTCATGTAGCACAAGCCGTGTTAATGTTATTTTGTCATTTAACGTAACATTGTACAGTATATCAATGAATCGCGAGATTAATCTAACAATTATCTAATTCTTCATTGATTCTGTGTCATGTTTCGTTGATGATTTCAATTGACGCAAAAAAGAAAAATCAGAAAGAGAACATCACGAGGAATGACAATGAATCAAACAAAAACCGTGTACCACAATGTGCAAAAAAAAATATTTCTTCGAGTGTGTCCTTACCCATTGTCAGATGAGGTTTTCCTCATATTCCTCAACACAATTTCCATAAACAAGTTTCTGGAGAACACTAACTACCATTCATGTTTAAACGTTTTAGATTTTCTATTCCACCTTTTGCAGGAAGTGAATGATTTGGATTTATGCGTTCGTCTGAGAATGTCTGTCCCCAGTCTATCATATTCGTATGTGTTGAGTTTGTCATAAAATTGGCGCTTGAATAATGACACTCAGGTTCACGCCAAAGTTAATTTTTCATTCAGTGCGTCTACATATAAGATGGAGCAGAGGACACACCTTTTCAGACGTTGAGAATTTAGAGCACTTTCAATATGAGTACGCTAAGGATGATAATTGACATGTTAGCGGATTGTTTTTATATTTATTAACTAAAATTATGTTTAGGAATACTTTAATTGCGATTCCCAACATGTTTGTATATTATTTTTCTTAATGGTTACACTGAATTTGAAATGCAATATCATTAGACTCGGGACTCGGTCAAAGATAGTGGAGGCAGCATACTTCAACAAAAATTGACATACTCGTACTAGTCAAATAATTACAGCGAACTACGATTTAGCTTCAGCTGAGATACTTATGGAAGCAGTAAATTGAATTTAACAAGAACTGCTAACCAAACCCGTATTTTGCCGAACTAAGTCAACATACTAAAACTCTCATACCAATACATTTTTGTTTTGTGCTTGGGTTCGCATCGCGAACCACGAAAACAAATCTGTGGCATTTTGACAGAAAAACCGATCTCAAAAACCAAAATTTTTTAAGAAAATAATGTACACTTTTCTTGTTAAATTCAATTTACTGCTTCCATAAGTATCTCAGCTGATTTAAGTTAAAGACATACACTATTGCTACTGAATTCTGAAGATGATAGAGTGGTGTCTATCGAAACTGCAGTCAATTCTACCAATCAATTAAAACTCTCTACCAATTTTTGTATTTGTTTCTATTACTTTTTTTGCAATAGACAGAAAGTAAATGGAACATATGCTCTCAAACCAAAAATAAATTCAGACTGAATAACAAAAGCACAGACCAACAATAAATAACAACAACACATATCTAAAACCTTTAATAAGATATTTCCAATCTACATATAAAAGACTCTAAGAAGTAATACATTTTTTATTTTCAATGGAAAAAATATTGTAGCTCCACTTTCCAGCAAGCTATTCTTTTAATATGAAGGTGGGAATGAAAGGTAGGAATGTCTTCTCTCGATTGAAAACAAAAATAAGTTTCGGAAATTTTCATAACAGGAAGAAAACTGTACATTTCTGATAAAAATCACGAAATTTTTCCTAAATTTATTGCAAAAAACGGTTTCCAAAAACTATTGCATACTTTTAGGCCAGGTATTATTAAATATTGGAAACATTATTGCTTATATTTTGATGTTTCCCTATGCGGGATTGATCTGTTATTGATGTTATTTTATGGTTTTTCTCACTGTGGAGTTGAGCTGAAGATCAAATAATTCCTTCAAAGTGAAGGAAGGTATTTTTGAATAGTCAAGTGAAAAAGAAAACGACCTTGAAATCCAACATCAACCAATGCATGACGTTTCGTTGGTGGTTAGTCAACTCTTCGGATGCAGTAATGTTGTTTTTGGCCTGCGGTCAACATGTCATTACTTCTACTTATACGAAAGTTATTCCAAATTTACATATAGGAATTGTTTTTCAAGTAAGAGTAATTTCAAGTCAATCGCCTGCCGCCGTGTTATTTTTCCCTCGACAATTCAAAGTTGTTTTTGTTGTTGGTAAATGCTTTGTTTACACGAACAACAGCTTTCGTTCTATTCCACTATATTAGTGGTAGATTTGAAAGTAATGTAGAGTACTGCACTAAAGCAACAATGCGGTGAGTATTCTTTAACGATGCCCTGGCTCGTGGCGACGTTCTATTTTGATGTTTCCCTATGCGGGATTGATCTGTTATTGATGTTATTTTATGGTTTTTCTCACTGTGGAGTTGAGCTGAAGATCAAATAATTCCTTCAAAGTGAAGGAAGGTATTTTTGAATAGTCAAGTGAAAAAGAAAACGACCTTGAAATCCAACATCAACCAATGCATGACGTTTCGTTGGTGGTTAGTCAACTCTTCGGATGCAGTAATGTTGTTTTTGGCCTGCGGTCAACATGTCATTACTTCTACTTATACGAAAGTTATTCCAAATTTACATATAGGAATTGTTTTTCAAGTAAGAGTAATTTCAAGTCAATCGCCTGCCGCCGTGTTATTTTTCCCTCGACAATTCAAAGTTGTTTTTGTTGTTGGTAAATGCTTTGTTTACACGAACAACAGCTTTCGTTCTATTCCACTATATTAGTGGTAGATTTGAAAGTAATGTAGAGTACTGCACTAAAGCAACAATGCGGTGAGTATTCTTTAACGATGCCCTGGCTCGTGGCGACGTTCTATTTTGATGTTTCCCTATGCGGGATTGATCTGTTATTGATGTTATTTTATGGTTTTTCTCACTGTGGAGTTGAGCTGAAGATCATTTTGTATGGGTTTTATGGGCAGTGGGAGTGGCCGATTTTGATGAAACTTTGCACGCATCTTCAAGTTATTCCAGAAAGTGTATTTAACAAATTTGAGGGCTTTTGCTAGGCTACGAAAAATTTTAAGCGAAAAGATGGATTGTATGTAATGTGAACGTGGCCAAATTTTGATGAAACTTGTCACGCATCTTTTGTTTGCTCTAGAAAGTATAAGTAGTATGTTCAAAAAAAATCGTGAATTTTTAATTTCCGCGGGGAACGTGTATTTGTTTTTTGATATTTTTGTAGCGTTATGTAGGTACTCATGTCCCTTACTTATGCTGACAAGGTCGGCCATTTTGAATGTTTAGTTAATTTTTGACAGCTGTTGTGCTTGGATGTGTTTTAACTTGTCTTCGATTTTTATCTATTTCAGAAAATGGATCAAAGAATCTGCATCAAATTTTGTGTGAAAAACAAAATAAAGTGCGCTGACGCATTCCGAATGTTGACTGTGGCATATGGTGAAGCTACCTTGGACCAAAGCATCGGTGGTACAAAATGTTCTTAGAGGGCCGAGAAGTTGCGAAGGACGAACAGCGTGCCGGACGCCCGAGCACGTCAACAACAGACGAAAATATTGATAAAGTGAATAACATAATATTGGCCAATCGACGAATTACCATTAGAGAAGTTGCTGAGGATCTAAACATATCGATTGGCTTGTGCCATTCGATTTTAACCAATGATTTGGGCATGAGTCGGGTCGCCGCTAAATTCGTGCCAAAATTGCTCAATTTGGACCAAAACAGCATCGCGTTAACATTGCTCAGGAGATTTTGAACTCGGTCCGTGACGACCCAAATTTGCTCCAGAGTGTCATAACTGGTGGCGAATCATGGGTTTATGGTTACGACGTGGAAACTAAAGCTCAATCATCCCAGTGGAAGCTGCCTACGACGCTACGCCACGATTGAGGAGATAAACCCGGCATCGAAGGAGGAGCAGAACAAGATCACAGAAAATGATTATTTGAAGTGCTTCAAGGATTGGAAAAAAACGTTGGCAGAAGTGTATTATATCCGAGGGGAATTACTTTGAAGGGGACAAAATAAATATTCATGAATAACTAAATACTTTTTGAAAAAATACAAAATTCGCTATATTTTTTGAACATACCTCGTATGTACCAAATTTTAAGACTTTTGCTTGGATAGGAAACATTTTATACGTAAAAATCAGTTTGGATTGTATGGGCGGTGGGCGTGGTCGATTTTGATGAAATCCCATTTTTTTTTCTTAATTTAGTCAATATAATGCTCAGTGCCAACTTTAAGTGATCTGGGAACTTTCAGTGATCTTTATGAAGCCATCTCATTGTGCGGCGTTGCGACTGACTGACGTTGCGAGTGGTAAGCGTTAAAAGAGAATTCTGCTCTGCCTAGTTCATCTGCCTTTTCGTTTCCATTTAGACCTCTATGACATGAGATCCAGATGGAAGCTACCTCGGATTGACAACCTGACTTAACAGATTCTTCTTTACATTCTTTCACGAGCTTTGATGTAGTGATTTTGGATTTCCAATATTGGAATATTCGTGGATAGGCAGGCGGCTCTTTTGCGTGTCTTTTCGATTGCTTATTACATGCTTCATTTATTGCCAGTTCCAGAAGAAATACTTCTTCAATAAGAAATACTTCTTCAATAAGAAGTACGCAAGAAGTTTAATGGAGAGTGTTATGTTGTCTATTTCGAAGACCTGAACCAGCTCCACAACTCATTTTGGAGCCATCCGTGTACATTTTATTATATTCTTCTAGGGAATTTTCACATGACTGTTCGAAGCTCATTGCTAGGGTGTAGTAGTCTGATATATGTACTTTGTATTTCGCTGAGGATCCGAGCTTGTCCATATCTTCTATTTGTGCTCTTAAAAGTAAATGTGCGTCACTGCATTGAGGGCTTCTGCAGAGCAAATACGCATTACACTTGTCAACCCGGTGCATGCTGATCATGTATGATTTGCACTATATAGTCACTTTTTGGTAGTCATCTCTCCAGCGACGTGAGAAGGGCGTAGCGTCATGTCGCCCAAAAAGCAACATACCACCCAAAATCGGTTGTTCAAAATGTCATATCACTCAAACGTAATGTCATAAAGCCCGATGATTTTTTTGGGCGATATGACATTTCAATAAATATAGAATTTTGCAAGATAGAACATAAGTACGTGTGCGTGGCCGAGGTTACGAATTTTCTCTTCTGGGGTATATACACAGACGGCTACGCGGTCCAACGGGGTTAACGATTTTCTCCTCTGGGGTATGTCCAAAAATGGCAACGTAGAAATAAAGCCACACAAGAACTCGTTGGTCCCCTTAGCCGCCTTTGGACACACCCCAAAGTAGAAAGTTCTTAACCTCCACACAGGATCACTTTGGTCCGCATAGCCGTCTTCTGATATTTCGATAATACGAATGTTGTCTTCAATGATCTATTGTTTGATACATTTTACTTTGTTCTGCGTTTTGGACATTTGAGAATAAATTAGTTTTTTTCCATTTGGGCGTTGTGACATAATTTTCTATTTTGTATGAAAAAAATGGAAAAGTTTACCTACTGTAGAAAATGGTACCAATGTTTCGCTGCTGTTTCGATCAGGGAAACGAGTAGAAAAACGACCCACTCTTGTGTCGATAGGTCCAAGCGAAATGATTGCATCGAGTGAAAGGTCCCTTACTAAAATTATCTACCGAACAAACTCCAAAGCATTTGCAGTGTTACAGTCCATTCCTCTGCAATCCCTTCATCATTTCCACCACCAGCCCCACCATGACAATTCCATGCAAACAAGATACGACATCGATGCATCAATAAATAATGTTTTCTGTTGCGAACAAAAGTAATAATTCAATAAACATGTCAAAATATTACACAGAAATCGAGAAGAAAACACAGAAATCCTACATGACAGTATAACATCAAAGTGAAGGATAATTAGCACAAATTTAGCAACAATTTAACATTGGCCGCAACAACGGCAGAACACAATACTGCAATGTGCTGGGATGGAACCGCAGCCACTCGTAACCACAGAAGCCATCGCCATCATTGGTGCGGCAACAACGGCTTACCACAAAGCTGAAACGGTTACCAAACAAAACAACAATTTTTTCATGAACGGATCCTATGAAATGAATCGCAAATGTTTTGGCCACAAGAACTCAACACCTGTCTGAAGATGATACCATCCCGACCGACCGATGCACCATTTACAGTGAGTGTCAAAAAAGTTTGTAAAGATTGTTAAAGATGTTGTGAAACGTTTCCCAAGGAAAAATGTCCCAATGCAATTAATAAAAAACAATAAGGAAGTCGGGCCATGCCGGCCCACAATATGATACCCAACGCCACTATTGCCAGTAATAGGTTCCCTGCTATTGACACCTACCTTATCGGTTTGGAAATAATATGCTTGTTCGGTTGCAAATGTGACGTAGAGCATGTACAATTTCAATATGCGAAAGAAAAGAAAAAAATTAAAATAAGCACAAACTCTAAATGTTGGTACAACACTGTAGTTTAAACAATGTGGTTTTTAGATTGTTAATAAATGAATTGCATTAAGATAAGCAATAAATTATTTGGTCCATTAACTGTTATTTTCAACCTAAGTATAAATATGAAATTTGTAGAGAGAAGTATCTTGGTCGACGAATAAATACTAGTAATTTTGAATGAAGATCCAAGAATAAAAACTGCGAGTTATAAAGTAATCATTTCACTATAAAATTTTAATAATAGCGGACTAGAATAATAATATTTAGCACCCTCATAAATTTATAAATAAAAATAAAAAAATAAGTTAAAATTATTTGTTCGTAAATGGAAAAGTCCTTCACAATACTTATATATTGTATATAGCGTGCTCCATTTCGAGGTTCCCTACTTTTTTAAAGAAAAAACACAGAAAATTCAAATTGAATGGGGATTGTTTATTATCATTCGAAAGAACATTCTTTGGCATTTATTTTTTGAAGATTATGTCTATCAAATGTTGGCCGCGGCTACGTCTCAGATGGTCCATCCGTTGAGTTCAATTTTCGATGACTCGTTCGCGCCTTTCGACTGGTAAATGGCGAATGACACACGTAAACGTTGTTTAGGCGTAAGTCTTTCCATGATGAAATGCCAAACAATACTTTACAAAAATAACATGACAGAATGACACGACTCACACGTGATCTGTCAAAAAAAAGGCTATTGAAAAAAGTATCACTACTTGGATCACCCGTTAGCTTACGTTACTTTTAAATGGAGTTCGACAGATTTTCACTTGATGTAAGTACCGGGCTATTCTGACAAATGTTTATGCCTGTACGGCATGGGTTAATTTGATTTTGATTTTTCAACCTCTTGACCACAGCAGCTCCTTCAAGAAGAATAAAACAGACATTTTTTTACGAGTTTAGCCAGGATCATTGAATGGCAATCGGACTGTTCAGACCAAAACAAAAAGTCTTTAAAACAACCTTCTTTCTATCACAATATGGTTTTAAATTCAGTGATGTGAAAATATCATACAGAAAATTAAAGGCATATCGACTTTTAAGGTATGACATGAAAATAAATATAATTCCAAGTGAAATTTCGATAAAATGTTTGAAATATTTACTTTAATTAATAAAATTTGTCCTTAAATGAATCAAAGACATACACTCAAACTCAACATGTCCAGATTGTTATGTATTAAATCAAAAACAAGTAAAAGCGTTAAGTTCGGCCATGCCGAATCTTATATACCCCCCCACCATGGATTGCATTCAATTCTATTACTGGAAAAATCTTTGGATATGGAGCAAATCATGAAATGATCCTTTTTGTTTAAGCAAATTATTAAAAAACCAGCAAGGAAAGACAAAAAGTCGGGCGGGACCGACTATATAATACCCTACACCTCCTAAAAATGCGAAAATGGGCATTGCGATAAGAATTTGACAGTGTAATAAGAAAACTCTCTCTGCCGAATATCGTACTGATCGGATATAAAATACGGTTTCTACAGCGCTTACATGCCAAATCGGGTGAAACATATATATGGGGGCTATATCTAAATCTGAACTGAATTTCCCGAATTTGGCAGAGTTCATTCATGTAATAAGATCACTCTCTCTTCCAAATTTCGTACTGATCTGATACAAAATACAGTTTCTACAGCGCTTACATGTCAAATCGGGTGTAACATATACATATATAGGGGCTATTTTGACTCATTTCAATAAGGATTGTCCTTGGGCCAAAAATGAGCCCTGTGCTAAATTTCATTACAATCGGAGCATAAATACGACCTGCACTTTGATTACAACGATACATCTACAGACGGACGGACATGGTTAAATCAACTCAGGAAGTGATTCCAAGTCGATGGGTATAATATACGTTGGGTCTATCTCTTCTCCTTCTGGGTGTTACAAACAAATGCACAAACTCGTAATACCCTGGACCACAGTGTGGTGTAGGGTATAAAAACGAACGCTGAAAAATGTGGTATTTATGGCTTAATTTAGCATATTTGAGAATTAGGTCTACACGGGGACCACAACAATATAAAAACTGATTTGTATAAATTTTATTGAGATGAATTCTTGCCAACGTAGAATACAAACTGTTTCTGCTAAATTTCTTAGAAAATGTGGTGTTTATGGCTTAAACAAGCATTTTTGGGAGCAACATCTATAGGTTGACTATAACAAAATATGAACTGATTAAAAAAATTTCTACTGCGATGAATTCTTGTCTTCATTAAATACATACTGCAAAGATTCAGTCAAAATGCTTAGAAAATGTGGTATTTATGGGTACGTATATTTTGGAGCGACCTCTATAGGGTGACTATAACAAAATATGAACCGATTTGTAAAATTTTTGCTGTGATGAATTCATGTCAAAATAGAATGCAAACTGCAAAATTTCTGCTAAATTGCTTTAAAATTGTGGTATATATGGCTCAAAAACCGTATTTTGGAGCGACCTCTATAGGGGAGCTATATCAAAACATTGACCGATATGGCCCATTTGCAATCCTAAACAACCTGCACCTATAAGTAATATTTCTACCAAATTTGATTAACCTAGCTCTATTATTACGGAATGTAGCGTGATTACAACAGACGGACATGGCTAAATCGTCTTAGAATTTTACGGCGATTAAGAATGTATATACTTCATGGGATCTCAGATATTTAGAGGAGTTACAAAATGGATATACCCCCATCCAGGTAAGAATGTGATAACTGTAATTTTTTTTGGAGCTTACTGTATATAATATGTGAGTTAAATAGTGAACATCGCACAGTAGTTCCGCGACAACTAGTTAAAATTGTTCTCCCAAAAATTAAGGATAATCACAAATGATATGAGAATCACTTGACTGGATTATTTTAGCCTGTTTCCTCTAAACTCTCTTCTATATAGGTTCACAAACGCGAATGGTATTCATATTTATATAGGAGTAATACATTCATGCTTTCAGGTCCGGTAACTCCGTCTTAATGGTGTAGATAGTCCAAATTCCAAACAGAAGCTCGGCCCTATTAAGAACATACATATACACAAGGTGGCGCAAAAGTAATCCTCCTATCAGAAAATGCTATAAATTTTGCGAGGCCCCTAATGTCAGTTCTGTTTTGACATTTGTGTAGTAAACACATGAGAAATACACGTTAATAAACAATGTTACGCTACACTGCTCCAGAACGCGGATCCACAAGAAGAATCAAAGTTTTTCGTTTTTTTTTAAATTACAGCCAAAAAACATCGAAAGGTTACATTTGCGCCACCTGTTACTTTATTGGGCCTTGATCAATATTTCGAGGTATTTGTTACAAATGGAATGTTCTATGGTGGAAGGTATAAAAACATTGTGATGCAAACAACGATTTATTTCGGACACCACATTTCCAAAAATATAATATTAGTATGTGTGCCAAATATCACATATATTTCGAGTGTGGATGAACATATACATACATATATATTTAGCAGAATATCTTTGGGACAATAGTCGAATATATACTACAGCAGCGATTATAATTTATTCGATAAGTTATTAGTCCGCTTTCCTTGATGTCACTACTTAGCCACATATGACAATGTGCTTTGACATAACTACACACGATCATGCGTTTGTTCTTTTTGTCGCACTTAATACCGAATTAAAAGCACAGGGTGAGGTGCCAGAATCGTGTGACATATAAACGGACGCCAACCAAATATTGGAGTTTTCTAAAAAAAACTCTCCAAAAATGCTATACTGTAAAATTTCGCGGTGTCAAAACCTTAGGCAGGAACAAAAACGGTAAAATTTGCCGAGAACTAAAATAGCTTACTAATTAATTGATAATTGTGCAACGAAAACACACCTATTATTGCAGAAAACAAATAATGTCAAACGTTACAACATATATGATTGCAAAAGCCTAAATTATAAATATTGCAAACATTTAACCACATCAGGATAATAGAAAATATGCATTTTCTTTCATTTAAAACCACTGTATCCCGACCTGAAGAAACTAATTCTGATTTAAGTAAAAGGCAAAAAAGAAAAGCCGCAACTACAGATACTTCGACCATGGCAGCCGTCGAGCACAGCGTCAACACACAAATATCCAGATTAATAAAGTATTAATTAGTCGGATTTTCATTTCATTTTCTGGCCCGGCCTGGCCTATCGTCCGTCTGTCCGGGGCATGCAGTCGGTCCGTCCGTCCGTCTGTTAAAGAAGGAAGTTGTGATTGGACACAAAACTGCAATGGCAGTGGCAATTGTGGCAGTGCCACTTCGAAATGCTAAGCTGATGATTAACCCATTTACCGAACGAACTTAAGGTGATTTCTTGCCAATTTATTACCATTAAAGCCATTATAATTTTTAAGCCATTTTATTAGCCATAAAGTAATAATTCAAATTGTTTGTTGCTGATATCGTTGGTCGTTCCGTTTGCTGTTGCCCCTTTGGACGGGTGTTTGTGTTGTGTCGCTTTGTTGTTTTGGCCATTCGCCCGAATTGTTGTTTGATATGCCCAACCACCATGTATAGACACACTTGTCAACGACATTCCTTGAATTCGCACCTGGTCTTTTTCCTTGCCATTGGAAGGTTGGTGGTAGGAGGCTGGAGAACAAGCCAGGAGCCATAAACCAGCAGAATAACACGACACATATATCGAACGTGACAAATGCCAACAAATCACAACAGCGCTTTTTGGGGTTTAAGTTCAGAACTGGGCAACCTATTTATTGTGTATATTGATAGAATTATCCTTTGATACTCGTAACTTATAGGGCAGTTATAATTATTGAATTTCAAATATGTATTTGGAAGTTTGTAAGGCTTTGGCTTAGTTTATATTGCTGTAGTTTTTGATATATACGTTTACTAATTATAATCTACACTACACTGCCATAAACATCTTTGAAAAGCATGAAATGAATGGATTAGATTATGTTTATGTAATAGTCTTTATGCCAGATTCACTTAGGCTATGTGAGTATTATATTTTCCTAGTCCCTCTCGTTATCCCAAGAGTTAAGGGACGCTAGCATAGCATTGTTGCTGCCAGCTCATGTAGGTTGCAGCCATAGAGAGAGCGGGTCTCAGACAAAGAAGGTTCTATATATTCCTTCTCCTCTTCGCCGCACAGTTCCAACAATAGTAATTTCTCAAGACAAGAGACTGGTGAAGATGCACCGATAGATCATTCTAGTCAAAATGAACAATGTAGGTATGAATCAATCAAACATACTCTCTCCGATTGCAGAGTAGACTTACACTTTCATTAAATCACATGTCAAGACAAGGAACTGAGATATGAATATACAACGGACCCGGACAACAAATTAGATGCGGATAAGGCTAAAGCAGCATATATGCAATAAGACCTACTTATTTATCGGGTCCGTCAATAAGAGCGCTACAAAAGTTTTTTTAAATAAAACAAAAACGGAAATGAAATTCAACAATGAAATTCTTTAAACCTGTGAAAGTACGTTCGTTGCCATTATGTATGGAACTCGCTTTCTTTTGCATGGCCACCACGGGCACGCTTGCAGAAGTCCAGACGCTGAACCCAATTTTCAACGGTGTTCAAGCATAAATCGGCCGATACTGCTGCAATTTCACGGTCGATATTCGTACGAAGTTCATCAATTGTCGCTGGCTTGTTGGCATAGACAATAGACTTGACATAGCCCCACAGGAAATAGTCAAACGGCGTTAAATCGCACGACCGAGGCGGCCAATCGACTGGACCATTTCGTGAGATAACACGTTCTCCAAACTTGGTTTCCAATAAATTGATGGTGGCATTCGCTGTGTGGCTTGTGGCGCCGTCCTGTTGGAACCACATGTCCTCCAAGTCCATATCATCCAATTGGGGCCAAAAATATTCGGTTATCATTGAACGGTAGCGATTTCCATTCACAGTAACGTGCCGGTCTTGATCATCACGGAAGAAGTACGGCCCAATGACGCCGCCGGCCCGATAACCGCCCCAAACCGTAATTTTTTCGGGATGCAATGATGACTCATGGAGTACGTGAGGATTGCTGTCTGACCAATAACGCATATTTTGTTTATTGACGAAGCCATTCAGCCAGAAATGAGCCTCATCGCTGAAGATGATTTTTCGATTTTTCGCGCTCTTAACGTTGAGGCCACTGACTCCGAATTTCGGTAGTAAATTTTAATAATTTCGAATCGTTGTTGGCTCGTATATCTTTCCATCATGAAATGACAAACCTTACTGAAGAGAAATGTCAAAAGAGCGGCAAAAAATTTGGCGTCGTTTGCTGTCCCTGTCGGTCTACTTTTGTAGCGTCCCTGTTGAAAAACCCGTTATACAATCCTACCAATTTTCGCGAAGAACAATGAAAAACTTCGAGGATCTGGTCAAAATAAAGATTATGAAGAACCCCTTGAGTCTCAGAACCGAAAACCATTAATGGAGAACTGAGGAGTTGTCATCCCTAAGCTGGAATTAGTGAGGAAAATTAATATAAGAATATTTATGTTAACGGTGCTCTCCATTGGCAACCAAAATTGAAAGCCATCTGCATCGAAACGTGATGTATTTCGCGGGAGGAGAATTCAGAATCAAATTTTTCAGAATAGAGAACCTTTAAGAATATTGTGTGAAACTTTGAAGTGAATCAGAACAAAACTAAGGAAGATACAGCAGCCTAAGCAACCGTGTCACATATGTGTTCAGTACATCAGAAAAACTATAAGCGTTTTTCCCACAACCCATGTTTTCAAAGACGGTGCCCCTCATAACTCAAAAACTACTGAACCGATCCTTTTGACGTTTTTAACACTATTTCTTTACAAAGTTTACGAGATAGGCTGTAGAGTTTTTTACAAAATTTGCTAACTTTTTATTTAACAATAACCAATTAATCGATTTTTCCTCGCAAAAATCGCATAATTAAAAATAAACTTTGAACATGTACTATTGGTTGTAATAAGAAATTTTTTCGTCACAAAAAAATCATAAAAATGTGAGTTTTTTGCACGAATTAACGTTACCGCCCTTAGTCAAGTTAAGCTTTTCTGATGGGGGATCCTGTAGATCGGTATTAAGAAACTGCGAATGTTGTCTAAGTGATTAAGGTTTTGGTAGCGAGCTGAAGAAAACATTCGAAGGCGCATTTGGATGCAACCTGAGGCGTGTAGTTAGGTAATGGGAGTTACTTATAATGTACGAGCAGGGACTAGTGCCCATTAAGTGGCTATTTCTTATCGGGGAGCCTGTAGATCGGTGTTTTGGAAGCTATGAATGTTGACTTCGAGATTAAGGGGCCTTGTATATCAGTATTAGGTGAACTACAAATGTTTTATATCTTTTAGGATTTGTCGTTCCTCTAACATTCTGTTTGTTAGCCCCCACGTGGGATGTCGGCTTGGATCAGGACTATGCCCTGCGTCCTGTGGAATATATGGACACAATATCGGTGAGCGCTCGGTTTGCATTTCCAAATTGTGACGAGTTTCTGGCTGGTGCCTTTGGATATATTCATCTCTGATATTTGAAGCGGATTTATATGTACGTCAATCGGAGACATTTCGATATTTGACGCTAATTTAACCATCCATTGTATGAATGCATGGATCTCCTGGTGAGTCTGACGGAGTTATGTTATACCATTCCTACATTAGGACAGAATTTTAGGTGTAACACTACTTATAACTCTTAAATTTTTGCTTTGGTCATCATATTCTTTATTAACAGCTACGTACATTATATTACACTATATCCAAATTTGAAGTGCAGTCGAGAATCTTCCACACCGATACCATTTAACGTTCTCTCTCACATAACACTAATAGTTGGATTACCAATCCACACCACCGACATTGCACACCTCTATGAACATGCCTCCGAACAGATCATTATCGGGTTGAAGGGGGACATACAATCACGCGGGACTACGACGCATTTACTGCTGCAAGGTGAATTGCTTTAGACATTTTTTTAAAATTAAATTCACGCTGTAACAAAAAATATTTTTTTGCCGAGGCTTTTGCAGTCGATTTGAATATACAATGTCGATCGGTATAATAAGCGATGGGTCTATTTATTCTTTTTTTGGGTGTTACAAACAAATTGACATAGATAGATACCGATCGACTTAGAGATACTTTCTTACTTGATTTAGCTATGTCCGTCCGTCCGTGCATGTAATTATGGTCCGATCTCAACGAAGTTTTCCACATATCTTTTGTTTGGCCCAAGAGCGATTCCTATTTAATTTGTTTCAAATCCATTCAGATTTATATAGCTCCCATATATATGTTACTCCGATTTGACATAAATGCACTATATAAGAAACATTTTTCAACCGATCTATAAATGTATTGTAAATTTACAGATAGAAGTCTCTTGATACACTTAGAGACAATAATACATTTTAGGAAAATCGGTTCAGATTTAGATATAACCCCCATATATATGTTTATGTTATGCCCGATTTTATATATATATAAGCGCTGTAGAAACTGTATTTTATATGCGATCAGTACGAAATTTGGCACAAAGAGGTTTCTAATTACATACATTAACGCCGCCAAATTTTGGGGACATCGGTTCAGATTTATATATGTTACTACCCATATATATGTTACTACCGATTTGGTTTCAAAGCTCAATAGAAGTTGTATTTTATTTCCGATCATTACAAAATTTGGCAGAAAGAAGTTTCTGAATTTAAGGAATATCAGTTCTGATTTAGACATTGTCTCCATAAGCCTTGATGAGGAGATTGAGTTAAGTACTTTTGTTAACTGAAACGAAACCAATTATTCCAAATTATTATAGCAATGCCCCTTTGCCCATTGTTAGGGAGGTGTAAGGTATTATATAGTCGGCCCTGTCCTACTTTCTGTCTTTCCTTACTGTTTTTTTTGTTTTTTCAAAGCTCAATAGAAGTTGTATTTTATTTCCGATCATTACAAAATTTGGCAGAAAGAAGTTTCTGAATTTAAGGAATATCAGTTCTGATTTAGACATTGTCTCCATAAGCCTTGATGAGGAGATTGAGTTAAGTACTTTTGTTAACTGAAACGAAACCAATTATTCCAAATTATTATAGCAATGCCCCTTTGCCCATTGTTAGGGAGGTGTAAGGTATTATATAGTCGGCCCTGTCCTACTTTCTGTCTTTCCTTACTGTTTTTTTTGTTTTTATAACGTAACCTAGAACATCATTAGATTCAGTTGTTCAAAAGATTTGAAAAGGTTCACCATCTCTGTTAAGTAATAGAATTTCCCAAATTGATTCTCCAAGTGTCCCCACGTTTCGCTTTATTTTAGAATTTTTGGACTTAGCTGAACACGTCATGTGAATGTATCGAACGCATTATGTATGTGAAAACTACGAGTATATGTGATATATTCTGCTCCTAACATGTTTAAACATTTTCCTGATCATTTGTGTGTTTTTAGTTACAAGAACTGGTTGCTAATATCGGCAAGACTGTGTATTCTCCTCCGTTGCACAGTGGCCATGGCACGCAATTCTATTGTTCCAAGCCACAAGTCCAAGACATGGATGGCATAAAAGATACGAGTAGAATAGGATACAAAACAGCTTCCGAATTCCGAGTGATCATGAATAGAGCGAGAGAGGAAGAGCGATAAATCGAAGTATGCATGTCATACAAAAGGGACATCATTACATGGGACAACGGCAAACAATTTTTGTTACTGTGGAATCGAGCGGAGACGAGAGACGCACGTTTCACCGCAATGCGCAGATGCAACAGCGGCTCTGGATCACTTGTAAAGTGCAAAGTGTTTGTCCGGTTCCGTGCTTAACACAGAGGAGCGGTGTGGCCTCTTGATGTGTACCAGACCAGAAGTGATCTAGGCTTATAGAGCCATTGTCCATTCGTCTGTCCGTCTGGCTGTGTGTGTTGGGTAAATTAACTGTTTTGTCGGGTGGTTTGGCACGTTTTTGGGTCTGTGCGTTTTTTGTCGTGTATTGGTTTGGCCTTTTTTTGGTAGCGGCTTTTATTTATTGGATTGTTTGTATTACCGCTTTTGGTTGTTGAACTATATAAAATAATACCAAAATAGAAAAAATCAGTCTTTGCAACATGTGTTGTCGCATGCACTCGTACACTTTGTTATTGTTGTTGCTATTTTTGTTTCGCAGTCATATCACAGGTTTTTGCAGTTTCTGGGGTTTCCTTTCGGGGTTCTGTTATAATATTGACCAAGTGTTCTTTGTCCATACAATTTACATATACCATGCCTTTACGTTTTTTTCGGGTTGCTAAGGCTTAAAGTCAAGGTTTTTTTCTGTCGTTTTATGTTTTTTTCTTGTGGGGGATTTTTTGGCAGTGTAGACAATTTTGGAAAATTTGCTGGAATATATTGACATTACCAAGTGCATTACCACATTTGTATAATGCATATAATCGGATTCAAGTTTGTCTATGTACGGGTAGACAATACCTAATCACGCAATTTATTATTGTTTAATAAATCATCCCAAAAGGCGAGGTGATTATCTGGTGGTCACATGGCATGGTAAGGTACGGTAAGGTAAAGTTGTCGACATCAATAATGATGGATGTGGACACACAGTTTTGTGGGAAACTCTTTTGACAGAACCAGTAAAAATATTGCTAGGATATGAAAAAGTTGTTAGCATTAATAAATTCTTTAAGATTTTGTGGAGTAATTTGTTTTTTACTATCACTAACGTTTTTTGTGTTAATCAGCTAGGAATTTTGTAATCAAATGAGAAGCTGAGTTTTTACACATTTGAAAGCACTAAACCATTTCTAAGCTTAATTTAGAAAGTATCGATTTAAATCCAAAACTTATCACTTCAATTTTAGAATTTTCAATTGGAAGCCATAATTTACATTTCAAATGAAGAACTCGTCAATTGGAAATTAGAATTTTCATTTTAAGTGCAGTACTCGTCAAAAGAACTTCAGAATTTATGTTTGAAATTCGGATTTTTTTGAAATCCTAAAGATATGAAACACAACCTGTAGAACTTCAGCCTAATAGTGTGGACAATTTTGTAACGTGTGCTTTTAAAAACTGTAAATTAAAATAAATCAAAGAAGAATATTTGTAATATCAATTAAACTGCTTTTGTTGGATAGATTATTTTATGCATTAACCGTTTAAATATGATTTGGGCCATGTGACCCCTATGTCTATTTTTTCACATCGAATGTTGATTTCTAGGTGTTCACTTGTCTTTGGTTTATCGGCGTAGATGAGTGTCTTTACATAACCCCAAAGAAACTAATCCAATTAAATCACACGGTCTTGGCGGCCAAATAACAGGACCATTACCGGAAATTATTCGTTCCTCAAAATGTTTTTTTTTAGTAAATTAATAGTTTCGTGTGTTGGTCCACGTATCCAGAAACTCAACCATGCTAAATTTCAAAACAATTGGATGTAAACTACAGCTAAAGGGCCAAATCGGACAAAACATATACAGCTGCGATCAAAATAATATAGGGTGATCCGTTTCGAGTTTCCCTACTTTTTTAAAGAAAAAAACACAGAAAATTAAAATTGTTTATTATTATTTGAAAGAACATTCTTTGGCATTTATTTTTCGAAGATTATGTCTATCAAATGATGGCCGCGGCTACGTCTCAGATGGTCCATCCGATGAGTCCAATTTTCGATGACTCGTTCGAGCATTTCGACTGGTAACTGGCGAATGACACGTGTAAACGTTGTTCAGGCGTAAGTCTTTCCATGATGAAATGCCAAACAATACTTAACAAAAATAACATGACAGCATGACACGACTCACACGTGATCTGTCAAAAAAGGCTATTGAAAAAAGTATCTCTACTTGGATCACCCGTTAGTAGTGTCAAGAACGGAAATTTAAATAATCGAAAAAAAATATCATACTGCTCTTTGAAAACAATTATTTTGTATTTTTTAACTAGTTATATTTCTGAGCACTATATTTATAAACAAAAAAGTACGCATTTAATTCATTTTATTAAAATTTCACGGCGAATTCGTCAAAATCGTAAAAAAGGGCGCTCAAAATAATAGTAGTGTGAATTACTTCACTCTAACAAGCACCGAAAAAAATTTTTTGTTGGTATAAATTTATGTTTATGAACATTTTGATTCATTTTCTAGTTACTAGTATCTGGTTGGATGTCCTTCATTCCATATAATCGCAGAACGGCGAGGCAGCATTTAGTCCGCCATCCATTTTAATTTTTCAGCTGGAATTGACCTCCACGCAACCTGGGGAATTGTTCGTTGGTTGACAATGAGCCACTACTTTCTTAACGTAACACCACAGATTTTCTTTTAGATTCAGGTCTAGTGATTGAGAGAGCCAATCCATGACTTGAATCTTGTTCAACTGAAGGCAGACCCAAATTAGTGACATTTCATCACTGGCGTATGGAAGTATCACTTTCTGCAGTATTTTAATATAAAGGTGCCGATCCATAACACATTTTATCTAGTAAATGAATACAACGCCGTAATGGGAAAAGCACGCCCAAATCATGATACTGGACCCTCGATGTTTAAGGGTTTTCATTGTATGATTTGGAACGAATTGGGTGAGTAGGGGCCGTCTGACACATTGGCGACAACGTCTGCCTTCATATAGTAAAGTTTTCGACCCATCAACCCACAAAATATTTCTCTATTTCTATGTAGATGCTCTTTAACAAATTTATATCCTTCATACACATGTGTTTTTGTAAGTAAAGGCAATTTTCGAGGTCTTCGAGCAACTAACCTGTTATCAGGCAATAGTATGTGATCGGCTTCAGTAGTCGCTTTTATATTTTGCTCCAACAATATTTTGAGCTTCCACGAAAGTTTTTCCTTCAGAAAATATTTTGTTGTTGTTGGACGAGCTATTCTGCTGAACAATGCTTCAATCTTCCAATATTAAGCAATTAAATGAAAACTAATTGACCAAATACTTAAGCGAACTATTATAGTAGATCAGTATGCACATTTTTGCAACGTTGTGCCGGCAATTACAATAAAAACAAAACTTATCAATTAAAACGGCATAATTTAGGTTATGCATCCTCTATGCAACGACTTGGTACAAAGAAAGTACAACAAATATAACTTATAAAACAAATACTACGTCTATTGCCAATTTAAAACCAACACTACTATTATTTTGAGCGCAGCTATATCTAAATCTCAACCGATTCACTTCAAATTCAGCCATGTTGGTCCGTAGATAAATAAACTATACCATGCTACATTTCAAAACAATTAGATGTAAAATACAGCTTCTTTAGGACTAAAGAGCCAAATCAGTCGAAACATATATGTATATGGGAGCTATATCTAAATCTTAACCAATTTCCTTCAAATTGAGCAATATTGGCCTATGGTTCAAGAAACTAAGTAACTAATGGTGATTTCGTTTCTGAAAAATAATATTACCACATCATGTTGCGACATTTTAAAAATTCGCCCTACACCCACTGCTAATTTCGCAATTTGCATGCGAACAATCGAACAAAAATCGTGCGGTGAGTAAAACCCATACCTACATTATAGCGCAACCATTTGATAGTGCATTAAGAATGTACGCTTTCAATTAGGTTTGGTTCTGAAGTTTGCTTTTTGACGGTGCAACACTCCACACCGCGGACTGAACTGATTGTGGAAAATGCGATATTTTCGCATTTGCGGAGTGTAATAATTTTACAAACGAAATCAAAACCCGTTCATACGGCTGCACTTTTTACAAACAAACACAAAAATGTGGTTTCAATGTAAAATGTAGAATTTTTTTTACATTTTTTTGCACAAACGAAATCACCATAAGTTTCAAAACAATTGGATTTAAAATACTGATTCTAAAGGGCTAATGCGACAAATCGGACGAAATATATATATGGGGGTTATATCTAAATCTGAACTGTTTTCTACCAATTTCAATACGGTTCTTTCCAGGAGCGAAAAACAGCTAACTGCATAATTTCAGCACGACCGGAGTGAAATAGCGATCTGTACTCAACGAACAACATATGTTGGACAAACGGGCGGACGGACACACATGGTTAAATTGACTCAACTACACGCTGACAAAAAATCGCTTCTGTAGTATATGGTTCCAAACATATTCTGCTGCAAACATACGTATGTTTAGGGTACAATCCAAATACATAATATTTGACACGCACAAATATCATATGTTTTGAGAGTGTGTTGTTCTAAACAAAATTATGTTTACATTTTAATATATTTTTTTATTTGGAAATAATATTTCCGAAACAAAGATATTATTTTGGCAATGTATCGAGACTTTATTTTAAAAGAAAGTTTCTAGTTTTTTTTTAGGTTTAATTTATCAGAAATTTTCAATGTTTGTAAAATTCTATTCAAATTTAAATTGTATAATCTTGGGTAAAGACAAATAGCACTGATGGTTTGACAATTGGACTATTTATAAATTAAAAATTATTGCTGTAAAACAAAAGAAAATGCTGCTTACGACGTGTTTACCTATATAGTACGAGGTATGTTCAAAAATATCGCGAATTTTGTAGTTTTTCAAAAAGTATTTATTTATTCATGAATATCTATTTTGTCCCCTTCAAAGTAATTCCCCTTTGGATATAATACAATTCTGCCAACGTTTTTCCCAACCCTCGAAGCACTTCAAATATTCATTTTTTGTGATCTTGTTCAGCTCCTCCTTCGATGCCGTCTTTATCTCCTCAATCGTGGCGTAGCGTCGTCCTTTCATGGTCCTTTTCAGTTTTGGGAACAAAAAATAGTCACAGGGGGCTAGGTCAGGGGAATACGGTGGCTGCGGCACCATTATTGTGTTGTTTTTGGCCAAATATTCGCGCACAAGCAACGATGTGTGTGCAGGGGCGTTATCATGGTGCAAAAGCCAGTTTTTGTTCTTCCACAAATCCGGGCGTTTTTGGAGGATTGCTTCGCGTAATTGGCGCATAACTTGCAGGTAATTCATTCTTTATTGACCGTACTACCCTGCGGCAAGAACTCATAATGCACCACGCCCCTGCATTCAAAGAAAACTGTGAGCTCGGGCGTCCGGCACGCTGTTCGTCCTTCGCATCTTCTCGGCCCTCTATGAACATTTTGTACCACCGATAAACGTTGCTTTGGTCCAAAGTAGCTTCACCATATGCCACAGACAACATTCGGAATGCGTTAGCGCACTTTATTTTGTTTTTCACACAAAATTTGCAGATGCAGATTCTTTGATCCATTTTCTGAAATAGATAAAAATCAAAGACAAGTTAAAACACATCCAAGCACAACAGCTGTCAAAAATTAACTAAACATTCAAAATGGCCGACCTTGTCAACATAAGTAATGGACATGAGTACCAACATAACGCTACAAAAATATCAAAAATCAAATACACGTAGCCCGCGTAAATTAAAAATTCGCGATATTTTTTGAACATACCTCGTATAACACGAAATGTAGGAAATAATAAAATTAAAAATTTGCAAAGTCAGAAAAGTTTAATTTTTTTTTAATATAATGTATTTTGTATAAGGTCTTAAACAAAATCTTTGTTTGTTTGTAAACACCTATTTTATTTGTGACAGCCAGTTCGCAAATATATTTTTTTTTAATATATTACTATATGCATTCCAAACAAAATTTCTTGATTTTCAAATAAAATATATTTGTTCAAAAATATATAATATTTTAAAATGTTGGTTCCAGGTATAATTTCTTTGAATTCAAACATATTTCACCAGTAAGGAAAGGCAGAAAGTTGGGCGGGGCCGACTATATAATACCCTACACCTCCCTAACAATGCGATAAGGGTGATTGCGATAATAATTTGGAATAATTGGTAAATGGGTAAGAACATATATATGTGGACATACCTAATTCTGAACCGATAATCGCTAAATTAAGCAATATTCGCTCCTAAATTGAGAAACATCTTTCTGGGGACTTTTGTAATAATCGGAAGTAAAGTACAACTTCTATAGCACTTTGTAACCAAATCAGGAGGAACATATATATGGAGGAACATATATAAATCTGAATCGATTTTCCCTGAATACTCATTCATGTAAAATAGAAACCTCTTTCTGTTGAATTTCGTACTGATCGAATATAAAATACAGTCTCTACAGAGACTGTATTTTATAGATGTCAAATCGGGGGTAACATATATATGGGGGATATATCTAAATCTAAACTGATTTTCTCCGAATTTGGCAGTATTCCTTCATGTAATAAGAAACCTCTTTCTGCTGAATTTCGCTGTGATCGGATGTAAAATACAGTTTCTACAGCGCTTGAATTTCAAATCGGGGGTAACATATATATGGGAGTTATATCTAAATCTGAACCGATTTTCTCCGAATTTGGCAGTATTCCTTCGAGTAAAAGAAACCTCTTTCTGCCGAATTTTGCACTGATCGGATATAAAATAAAATTTCTACAGCGCTTACAGGTCAAATCGGGGGTAACATATATATGGGGGCTATATCTAAATCCGAACCGATTTTCTCCGAATTCGGCAGTATTCCTTCATGTAATAAGAAACCTCTTTCTGCCGATTTTCGCACTGATCGGATATAAAAAAGTTTTTACAGCGCTTACATGTCAAATCGGGGGTATCGTATATATGGGGGCTATATCTAAATCTGAACCGATTTCTTCCAAATTTAATAGTGTTCATCCATATAATAAGAAACCTCTTTCTGCCGAATTTCATACTGACCGGATATAAAATAAAGTTTTTACAGCGCTTACATGTCAAATCGGGGGTAACGTATATATGGGGGCTATATCTAAATCTGAACCGATTTCTTCCGAATTTAATAGTGTTCATCCATATAATAAGAAACCTCTTTCTGCCGAATTTCATACTGATCGGATATAAAATAAAGTTTTTACAGCGCTTACATGTCAAATCGGGGGTAACGTATATATGGGGGCTATATCTAAATCTGAACCGATTTCTTCCAAATTTAATAGTGTTCATCCATATAATAAGAAACCTCTTTCTGCCGAATTTCATACTGATCGGATATTAAGTATAGTTTTTACAGCGCTTACATGTCAAATCGGGGCTAACATATATATGGGGGCTATATCTAAATCTGAGCCAAATTCAATAGCGATCGTCCTTGGGCCAAAAAAAAGATATGTGTAAAGTTTCGTCGAGATCGGACCATAATTGCGACCTGTACTTTGATTACAAGAATACATGCACAGACGGACAGACGGACAGACGGACAGACAGACGGACAGACAGACAGACGGACATAGCTAAATCAACTCAGAAAGTGATTCTAAGTCGATCGGTATAATAAACGATGGGTCTATTTCTTCTCCTTTTGGGTGTTACAAACAAATGCACAAAGTTATAATACCCTGTACCACAGTGTGGTGTAGGGTATAAAAAGATGTATTTGGAAACAAAATTTTTAAATAATATATATTTGTGAACAAATAAATTGTATTTAAAAAACAAGAAATGTTGTTTGGAACGCATATATTAATATATTAGAACAAAATATATTTGCGAACTGACTTTAACAAATAAAACATGTGTTTATACACAAACAAAGTTATTGTTAAAGAAGTTTTCCAATTATATTTTATTTAAAAAAAGATTTTTAAAAATTAGCTGACTTTCGATTTTGAGTTGAAATTTTTCCTAGATTTCCTGTTATACTTTACAGTTAAAAATTTCATAAGCATCTTTACATTTGGTTTCACAGTGCTGATTTTAATTTATAAATTTATTTTACAAACATATTAAATTTCTATAAAATTGCACTTTTAACATCTGAAAAACAGAAAACATGCTTTAAAATACTTATATAAATACTTAAATACAAAATATTCTTTGTTTCGGAAATATTAGTTCCAAATACAAATATATTTGGATGAAAACATACTCTTGTTTAGAAAAACATCCTCCCAAATATATAATGTATTTGTGTGTATCAAATATTATGTATTTGGAGTGTACCCTAAATATATGTATGTTTCCAGCTGAATATGTTTGGGACAATATACTACAGGAGCGATTTTTTTTCAGCGTGTAGTGCCATGAAACAAACTTATAATACCCTGTATCACAGTGAGGTGTAGGTTATACTCGTATACACGGCAAATAAATATAGGAAAACGAACGAATACAAATGAACAGTCAAACGTGAAAAAATAGTTTTCCGCGAACATTGCTTGAACTTGTTTTGCACTTGTCGATTAATATTAATTTCATATTCATTAATTTCAAATTCATATTCGTTCATAACTGTCACTTACTCGCTCCGGGATGACTTAACTTCTTACATTTTTGCTCATATTTACATTTAAGAATTACTTTTAAAATTTGTATAAATTAATACAACACATTTTTTTGCATAAACGGGCCAGCATGCTACAGATATATTTGAAGTTTGACTTTGTTCGTAAATTTGGTATCGATGTGTAAACCTATTGTGGGTTCATCTTCGTATCGATACCTCCATTCTAACACATGCTATTACGACTTAGCATGCTTTTAGGAAAATTGCATTTTTAATTTGGTGTTTATCCACACGGGGCAAAATCGCCTTTTTTGATATGTTTGAATCGAAAGGAAATATATTTGGAACACAAAATTTTTAAATACTATGTATTTCTGAGCAAATAAATTTTATTTGAAAATCAATAAAATATATTTGGAACTCATATATTAATATGTTACAACATATAATATTTGCAAACTAAGTTTCTCAAATAAAATATGTGTTTGAATACAAATAAAATTATTGTTTAGGAATTTCTCCAAACATATTTTATTTAAAAAATATTTTCGAAACTTTTGTTGAATTTTTCGAATTTCAGTTTTAATTATTTTTGGTTTCGAATTGAGCACCCAGTTATAATACAAAATGCAGCAGTAACTTCTGTTTTAAATCAATCATTTAAAATTTCTGAGTATTCTAAGCCATCATTAGTTGTCAATCCTCCAAGTAATATGTTTCGATCGAAGATTATACGATTTCAATTTTTACGACTGAAAATTTTCTAAAAATTAGGTTTGAATTACTGAAATATTAAACAAAATTTAGGTATTTTCTGAATACTTAAATGCAAATAATTATTTGCTTCGGAAAAAAATCGTCCAAAGTAAACACATATTGCGATGTAAACAAAGATTTGTTTAGAACAACATCTTCCCAAATATAATTTTGTTTGTGTGTACCAAATACTATATGTTTAGAGTGTACCCTAAACATATATATGTTTCAAGCCGAATATGTTTGGGACAATATACTACAGAAGCGATTTTTTTTCAGCGTGCATCAACTCAACCAAAAGTTATTCACAAAATAGTACAGGTTATTCAATTTTCATTATAAAGGAATTCCACACAAATTTAAAAAAATCATCAAATAAACAAAACGTGATCGCCTCTTCTGGAAATCTACTTTTGCCCTTAGAATTGTTAGAATTTGTTGCTCCAGTCACCATTTCAACATTGCATTGTATTACTTTTGTATATCATAAAATGTAATGCTCGCTTATATTTGTGATTTGTAAAGTCCATTTACTACGGTTACATATCTTAAAAAAAGTTCATTGTGTGATTTACAATTAAAATAATGAATATGTTTCTGAAAAGAAATCAAAGAGAATTATTTATATAGGAAAAAACAAATGAATTGCATCATGTCACAAGAAGAAAAGCAAGTAAGAGCGATAGTAAGTTCGGCCGTGCCTCATTTAATATACCCTTCACCATGGATTGCGATCAATTGATATGGTTATTTTTTGTTTTAACAAGTTATTAAAAAACGAACGCTGAAAATGTTTAGCCAAATCGTTCAGAAAACAAGCCATCTATGGCTTAACCAAAGATATTTCATAGCGACCCCTATATCCCAGCAAAAACTTGGTAAGTATGTATATGTCATATGTTGTAAAATACGCGGCAACACCAATTTTTAATAAAGAAACTTTGATTTGATTAAAAAATTTAGTGACATTCTGAACAAAAAACCAATAAGGAAAGGCAGAAAGTCGGGCGGGGCCGACTATATAATACCCTACACCTCCCTAACAATGCGATAAGGGTCATTGCGATAATTATTTGGAATAATTGGTAAATGGGTAGGAACATATTATCTAATTCTAAACTGATAATCGCTAAATTTAGCAATATTCGTTCCAAAATTGAGAAACTTCTTTCTGGAAAATTTAAATGATCGGAAGTAAAGTACAACTTATATAGCGCTTTGATACCAAATCAGGAGGAACATATATATGGAGGTTATATATAAATCTGAACGGATTTCCCTGAATACTCATTCATGTAAACAGACCACTTTCTGTCAAATTTCGTTCTGATCGGATATAAAATACAGTCACTAATCGGATATAAAATAACATTTTTACAGGGCTTCCATGTCAAATCGGGGTAACTTATATATGGGGGCTATATCTAAATCTGAACCGATTTCCCTCAAATTTGGCAGTGTTAATTTATGTAATAAGAAACCTCTTTCTGCCGAATTTCGAACTGATCGGATTAAAAATACATTTTTTACAGCGCTTACATGTAAAATCGGGGGTAACGTATATATGGGGGCTATATCTAAACCTGAACCGATTTTCTCCGAATTTGGCCGTATTCCTTCATGTAATAAGAAACCTGTTTCTGCCGAATTTCACACTGATCGGTTATAAAATAAATTTTTTACGGCGCTTACATGTGAAATCGGGGGTAACGTATATATGGGGGCTATATCTAAATCTAAACCGATTTCTTCCAAATTTAACAGTGTTCATTCATATAACAAGATACCTCTTTCTGATGAATTTCATACTGATCGTATATAAAATAAAGTTTTTACAGCGCTTACATGTCAAATCGGGGCTAACATATATATGGGGGCTATATCCAAATCTGAACCGATTTTAACCAAATTAAATAGGGATCGTCCTTGGGCCAAAAAATATATATGTGTAAAGTTTCGTCAAGATCGGGCCATAATTGCGACCTGTACTTTGATTACAAGAATACATCTACAGACAGACAGACAGACGGACATAGCTAAATCGACTCAGAAAGTGATTACAAGTCGATCGGTATAATAAACAATGGATCTATCTCTTCTCCTTTTGGGTGTTACAAACAAATGCACAAAGTCATAATACCCTGTACCACAGTGTGGTGTAGGGTATAAACATATTTCGTCATATATAATTATATATATGACGAAATTTCGTCATATATAATTATATATGATATACTCGTATGTAAAGAAAATCGTTATTGGTAAGGAGTTATTCAATCCCTTATTAAAATGGAAATAGCAACTACTTATATGTGAGGTATTCGTAAGCGGGGACTATAACAATATACAAACCGATTTGTAAACTTTTTGTTGTGATGAATTCATGTATACGTAAATAACAAACTACAAAGCTTCAGCTAAATTGCATAGAAAATGTGGTATTCATGGCTGAAATAAGCGTATTTGGGAGCGACCTCTATAGGGGGACTACAACAAAATACAAACCGATTACTAAAATTGTTGGTGTGCTGAATTATTGTCTAAAAAGAACACAAACCGCAAAGTTTCAGCTACATTACTTTAAACATTTGGGTTTTATGGATTAAAAAGCATATTTAAGAGCGACCTTTATAGGGGGGCTATAACAAAACATTGACCACTATGGCCCATTTGAAATCCCAAACATCTATCAGAAGTATTTCACCAAATTTTGTCAACCGAGCTGTATTATTACGGACTGTAGCATGATTTCAACAGACAGACGGACATGGCTAAATCGTCTTAAAATATACCAACGATCAAGAATATATATATTCTTTATAGGATAGCAGATCCATATTTCAAGGAATTGCAAACGGAATGACAAAGTTAGTATACCCCAACATATTGTGGAAGGTTTATTGAACTGATTTTCAACGTTAAAATGAATTTTAAATCTTCAATAACTTTTTATGAATAAGGCCCTTATTTTATAATAACAAATTTCCATATTATTAGTAACAAATTTCCATATTGTCAGAAATAGTTTTTCATTTCTGAGTTTTTTAAATTCTGGTAGCAGTTATAAAATAGACACTTTCAATTAAAATAATTGTGTTTTTTAAACTACATAAATAACAATTATGTTGTTTAATAACACTGCTCAAAATTGTTTTGTCTGACTCTAGATTTTGCAGCCGATTTGGATATATGAGAAAATACAGCTCTACACAGGCTAGGAATTTTGAGAAAATTATAATAATTTTTAAATAAAAGCTACATAAATCATAAAATCACAATTATTAAATTCTTATTATTTTATCATAAAGTCTAGAGTTATGCTATCATTTGTGGTTGAAGTGTATTATCTTATACCTCGAAATCGACAGCAAAACCCGCGCCGCAGCAAATAATGAGTTTTGTTGAGCAGTGAAATCGTTCACATATCTACATAAATTTCCTTTGCTCTAGTCCAAGATTACAAAAGATGTTACTCGACTTTCTTCGTGCAGTTACTTATTAAGCGCATAAATCCCTCTTCACCGGACTTATAAACAAAGATCAATAAGATATCAATAATTTTTAATTATAATTATCATAATTATCCATTTCTGTCTTTTGGATTTTTGTGTGAACTTATTCTATTTAATGCACAAATTTACTGTTTATTTATTCATTACAGAAATATTTGCAATTTGCTGCGACAGCGGAAAAACAATATCGATTTTCGTTCATTGTTCTTCTAATTTTTCGGATTTATGTATTATAAAAATCGATTTTCGTTCATTGTTTTTCTAATTTTTCGGATTTATGTATTTCGTTCTTTCTTAAATACATGCACACATTTACAGTCTTTATACCCTACACCACACTGTGGTACAGGGTATTATGACTTTGTGCATTTGTTTGTAACGCTCAAAAAGAGAAGAAATAGAACCATAGTTTATTATACCGATCGACATAGAATCACTTTTTGAGTCGATTTAGCCGGACGGACATCTGTCTATCTGTCCATGTATGCTTGTAATCAAAGTCCAGGTCGTATTTATGATCCGATGGTGATGAAATTTAGCACAGTGCTCTTTTTTGGCCCAAGGGCGGTCCCTATTGGATTAGGTCAAACCGGTTCAGATTTATATATAGCCCCCATATACATGTATGTATATATATCTATATAAATTTGACATGTAAGCGCTGTAGAAACTGTATTTTATAACAGGTCAGTGCGAAATTTGGCAGAGAGAGTTGTCTTATTAAATGAATGAACACTGGTAAATTCGGGGAAAATCGGTTCAGATTTAGATATATTCCCCATATATATGATACACCAGATTTAACATGTAAGTGCTGTAGAAACCGTTTTTTATATCCGACGAGTACGAAATTCGGCAGAGACAGTTTTCTTATTACATGAATGAAAACTACCAAAATCGGGAAAATTCAGTTCAGATTTATATATATCCTAGTTAGAATCACCCCATATATATGTTTCACCCGATTTGACATGTAAGCGCTGTATAAACCATGCTTTATATCCGATCAGTACGAAATTCGGCAGAGAGTTTTCTTATTACATGTATGAACACTGTCAAATTTTTATCGCAATGCCCATTTTCGCATATTTGCATGTTAGTAATAAATTCGTAAACTCATAGAAACTCCACTACTTTAAATGTCCGCAACAGATTTTATGACTCTTTTTGTTATCAATTCGTGTAACTACAACGCACACACTCACCTTTTTTAATGTACCCCTTTTTGTGTCATCGTCGTATGAGCAGCCAAACGATGTTTCCAGACAATTTATTTTCGACTACCTGTAAAATACCATCGTCACTAAAATGTTTTTAGATGGGACACTCACTGCCGACAAACAGCCTCCGAAATTGTTGCTATTACGCTCCAAAAGAACTGGTTTCACAAAATTCCAAACAAACTTCACTGTAACTCTCACTACTATTCTCAATTTTGCGAACAAAAAGAGTATGAATTGACCTCTCGCAGATAAAGCCGAATTTAAAAGATCACTAATCCTTAATTCAACGATACCAAAAAACAGGACTAATAACTAAGGTTATATTGTCTTTAAAAACATGACATGCGAATTTCCATAATTTTAAGAAAAAATCCTTCAAACTATTAAAATTTATATTAGAGTTAATAACAGTTGCACTACAATCAATTATTATTTCGTTCAACATGACATAGTGTTATGGACATCTTATCATAGAAGTAAGGAATTTTACTTTAAACGAATGAAAATTTCTTTAAAATCAAAAAATTTTTGTAAATTTAAGGAAATTTGTTCTTCAAACAAAGACATATTAAATCATTGATTAAAAGGCAACATTAATTTTAATTTCAGTTCAATATCTTTTTCAGTGTGGACATTGTTAAATCGTCTTTTCGAATTTTGCGATAATCAAAAATATATACATGTATGTGTTGCAAACGAAATGACAAATGACAGGTTAAATAGAGTACATTTCTAAATTCCAGGCACATATTTTAAAAAAACTCAGTCTGGCCCCTTTTGAAGCGGGCTTATACTTATCAAAACATGGTCCGATGTACTCCACTTTTACTAGATTCGATTTAATTCAATATGAAGTACTAAAGCTTAAATTTCCGCATGAAGTCAATCGGGAGGGACCTTTATATGGGAGCAATATAAAAATATGGACCGACGTTTCCAATATAAAGTACAAATTCTTAAATGTCAGCCAGATCAATTGAACAATGTGTTCTCCAGAGCGTCAATAAGTGGCATCGGTGGGGACCTTTATATGGGCGCTATACCAAAACATGGACCGATGTGCCCCCTTTTTGCTAGGGACAATTAGGTCCCATATAAAGTGTAGTTATTACATTTCAGCCAGATAGATTGGAAAATGTGTTCTCTAGTGTGTGGCATCGGTGGGGACCTCAGATATGCCCCATTTTCAATAGGGGTCGTCCCTAGTTTAAGAAATGCTTTTTACCAATTTTCGTAAAGATCGCTTCATATATGCGATCTGCTCATTGATCACAATAATACAAGACTGACGGCTAAAGCGACTCAAAAAGTGATTCTACGAGTAATTTCTTGTAAAGTTCATGGGTTACTTAATGATTCTTTTCATATTACAACTTTTTAATTTTTTTTGTTCGAAGAAGTTCACGGTAATAATGCATTGCACTCTCTCACTTCGTCATCATTTCTATGAACTATTAGAAGTTGTTGTTGCTTGTGTTTTTATGAGGACATCGACAATTGTGGAAAGGAAACTGGCGTGGTGGAATATATGAGGAATATTTCTCATACGTATGTAAACGTAGGACAATGCTCATAAATACCTAGTTGACCTACTTAACATTGGTAATACACGACAATTGGAGGTGTGGTGGTATAAGTACGATTTTTTATTTGTTCAAATATACCCTACGTTCAGGTCGGGACGATTGAATTCATTAAACCAGTTTTACACAGTGCTATAGGATGGTGCTACATCGCCATACAAAGATTTAAGTTCATCGATGTACTCTTGTAGTGATAATCCACGTGGAAAGTTGTGAAAAATTATCGCACGAAAACGTTCACGAGTTAATTCCATTTTTTTGCCAAATTGATTTTTTCAAGTCTCTGTAAACAACACAAATGATGGTCGTACGTCAAAACGTTCTGAGTACGTTTATGCTAAAAAATGTCAAACTTTCCAATGGAAATGTCAGATGGCGCCAGGCAGCACTTAGTGTTGCCTAGGCCAGAAATATATATAGCAACCCTCGTATGCCGATCGGTATATGCGTTACAAACAAATGCACAAAGTCATAAACCCCGTACCACAGTGTAGTGTTGGGTATACTTATTTTGTGGTGGATATGATAAATGTACCAAGAATGTGATTTTAAGCCGATTGATATAAGAAATTATCAGTGTCTCCATTTTCTCTTTAAGCATTACAAAAGATGCATAAAGTCTAAATATTAATGTTGCATGCTCATGTGTATAAAATGCCCTTCTTGCTACTCGTGTCTCTACAAAAATTGACAAACGTTTAAAACATTTCAAATTGATAGCCTCACCTTTAACAATGTAAAACAGCAAACACTTCACTGTTTTTTAACAATATATCTCGAAAATCCGTACTAATCTTGATGGCGATGATGATGTTAACAATGGGTTAGTAATGTTAATTGTAATTTGCAAATAACAAAGACAACACGATGTTGACATCTTCAGCAGCTCGATGGGAGCGTGTTTTGACGCCAATCAAAGTTTGGCGTCATCTGATCAAAGTTTCAGAGACGTGGTAATATTAAGAAATTGTTCCGTAAAAAGGTGTCTCGATATACGCAAAGTAAGGGTGGCATTTGTTTGCAGTCAAGTTTCCTATGTCGCTTTGAAATAGGATAGCTAAAGTGAAAAAAATAATTACTGATAAAATAATTGTATGCAAAATTGTTTGTCTCTTATCACAAATAAAAACTTCGACTGTAATCGAAGATTTAACAATTTTAAAATCTTATAAATTTTTTATGCAGTGAAACAAGTAAGAAAGGACGAAAATAGAGGCGGTCTATATGATACACTACATCACCTTGTTCCAGCAGAATTAGCTCATATGTGTATACATTGACTCAAAAAGTCCCCGTACAAAAGCTATTTTAGAAAGAATTAGAAATAGATTTATGTAAACATTAAAAGCTAAAAAGGTGGTCAAATTTAAAGGTACATTTGTAAACATTGATTTTTAAAATTCGGCATGGCCGAATTTATCATTTTACTTGTTTTGTTTTACATCTAAACTTTTTAATTCAAAAACAAGAAAAATACACAACTTATTCAATGGCACAAAATATATTGCCAAACAGTCTCAGTACAGTCAATAAGTTTTTATTTAAAACTTTAAATTTTAATCAGATATGATACTAAAAATTATTAGTACTTAGTTGGTCCACCTTTATTAGTAATTACGGCGTTTAATCGGATTTTAATGGAATGCACAAGCGTTGTTGTAATTTGTTGGTCTATATTACCCATCTCCTGTCGAATTACGGTTATTTTTTGGCTACAGTGTGCTGACTTTTTTTTAAGAGGTGATCCCATAGGCGCTCCATGAGTTAAGATCTGGGGACTGAGCTGGGTGATTTAGTGTTCTTGGAACAGCGTAAAGCAGCCGTTCCTTGGCCAATCTAGAGGTGTGTTTGGGGGTCGATGTCGTATTGCAAGTAATATAAACGCCTCATACCTAACTTCTGAGCACTTTCCTTCAGATTTTCTTTTAGTATATTCAAACATGTTATTTTATCCTTTGTAGTTTCAATTTAAACAAGGTTTCCTACCCCTGATGATGCCATACAATCCCATACCATCACATTACCGCCCCCGTGCCTTGTGGTTGGGGTCAAATTCTTTGGATCCATTTCAGTATTAGGCTTTCTCCATACAATTCTTCGTCCATCGGATCCAAAAATATTAAATTTACTTTTATCGCTAAAAATAATGTGATCCCAAAACGAAATATCTTTATCAATATGCTCGATGCCGTACTCCAATCTCTTTTACATATTAGCCTTTCTAGCGAACGGCTTCTTACGGTTCACTCGACCATTGTATCCATTTTGTTTAAGGAAATTTCTAACCGTTTATAGATCAACAGTTATTCCATCGGAGGATTTGAGATTTCCAGCAATAACGCAAGCACTAATTCTAGGATTTTCATTTACACTTCGGACAATTCTCTTTCCAAACGATAGTCAATCTTCCTTGGACGTTCAAATCAGACAAGCTTTTCCCATCTTTTTTAAGTTTATTATTATTTTGTTAGTGTCTCGTTTAAGTTTCACTTTGAGTTGGTAACATTGCTTTATTTAACAACCGATTTAAGAGCATGAGTTGTTTTTTGGTTTGCCATTTCATCATGGATAGAATTATCAAGAATTTAAGTACAAATGGTTGTATGTATATCCAGTAAGGCCGATTCGTATGTCCAACAGCACGCTTGACATTAAATTCAATAGGTGAAAAAGTCTCTGGATTGGCAAAATCGGGTGAAAAATTTTTAATACCCTGTCAAAACTATGATGACCATTACTCTTACGAATGGTTTCTGATAAAATGAATCTCAAATTCGGGTGGGGCTTTGTATGGGGCTATATCAAAACGAGGATAAATGAGTTCCACTGCACGATTCTGGGAAAACAAAATGCAAATTACCGAATTTTAGAACAATCAGGCTGTATTTATGTTTTCTAATGAGTCAAGGAATCAATCTTGTACGACCTTTGTAGGGAGTCATGGACCTATGACGGACTTTGTTCTTGTGAATGGATCTAAGAAACTAATTTAACACATGCTGTCAAATTCCATTATAATCGATTCATGACACGACCCTTCTTTAGGGACTTTATGGACATATGTACCGATGTGACCCATGTTCAATCCAAAATACTCAGATTTATAAGATATATTTCCACAAAATTTGAGGCACCTATTTAGATATTTCTAAATCGCCTTCGAACTTTTCGACAATCGTTATATATACATATAGGGTCTCGGATCAAAATTTCATCCTATTGTGGGGAAGGATAATGAGAAATAGTTCATGCACAAAAGTGCTTGTTTGGGAATCTACCATAGTAAATATGGTCTGATTTCACAGACACAGATGAAGTGTAAAATATGAGATAAATCAAATTATGTATATTCTGAAAAACACTTTAATATATTTTAATGTGGATTCTTTAACAGTTATTTGAGGAAAACATCTGGCACAAAAAGTCCTGAGAGTACTTTTTAAAGTAAATCTGGTTCTGAAACATGTTATTCGCCAGAAAATGCTCAAAGACTGTATATAAACGGCAGATAGTTTGATTTCGACTTGACGATCTTTACCCATATCCGTCTGGCAATGCTGCCTACACGCAAGCAACGCTTGCAAATTGTTAAAATGTCAATAATAATTGAAATTTCACGAATTATAATGTTGACATTTTTTGAATAATTTCACGGAATGGTCTTGTGAATTTGTTGAAGTTCGTGTGATTAACCGCATTGGATTATTTTCTTTCGTGGATATGAGAAGTCACTCATCTACGCCGCTAATCCATATAAAATAAAACACATGGAATCCAATATTCGGCGAGTTCTTGGCGAAATGCTGCGAAAAGTCTGTGGAAATTAGGATTCCAGATTTATTCATGTCCCAGAAAAAAATATGGAAGTAAAGAGTTGCAGTGACTCGTTCCACCGTCTCTTCTATATCCCGGATAGTTTGCATTTTCATTTCATTCCTGTTGAATATGTGCCTAGATTTTTCCCAATAATGTTGGGTGGGAAGACGGTATCATGAAGCTTGGCATTCATGCAGAAGTTAACACATCTATGATCGGAAAACCTATGAGTGTCTGAGAAGCTCATCCTTGCCGGATTCATCCCTACAGGATTCTTTCGACCCCGTGATGAATAGATTCTCGACACATCCAAGCACATCGGTAAAGAGTGAAACGCAAGTTCCCGCCAGATGCTGATCTGATACATGCGAAGAGTAAGGTCCTTCAGTAAATACTACACCTGTGTTATCTGGAGGAGTATTTTTTTAATTTCCTCCCTAATCGCTCTTGTACATCCTTACGGATGTTGCTGAATCCATATGAAACCATGCCATCGGACGAGGTGGGGTAGAGACTCGGCATTAAGTATACCTCCACTGCCCATCCGCCTCACTCAATCGGCCGACCTGCCATCAGCGAAGGACCGAGGAGCAGCGTTACAACTAAACCCTTTGGTCCTTTTGGATGCCGGCAGTTCATCTGGAGAGCGCAGCCTTTTAATTGGCTGCTGCGGTATTGAAGTTTATGCGGTATCCTGTTCTTCAGAAATATTCCGTGCCCACTTCAGGGATTCTCCCTGCTTGTTGGTCAAAGATGCAGGATCGGCTTTCTCAAGTCTCTCAAGGATGCTGAGAGCACTGCGCCGATCATTAAACATCCTCTTTGAAGGACAGGCTTGCCATAGGAAACCGAAGTGTCAGGTAATGCTGCCGCCTTAGAAGAGGATTACTTGGCTTGTTTCCAAGCCAAGGTTTAGATACTCGTGAATTTGTCGTAGTCTTCATCGTATTTGTTGTAGTTGTATCGTAATCAGTTCTAGTATTCGTAGTAGTATTGGTTGGTTGTCGTAGTGTGCCCGGGTTTTTTTTAACGGGTTTAATATAGGTGTGGGGGTAGGGTAGGTCCATCACGTCATGGCCCCCAAAGACTTGACAAGGACTGAGTCGATGCTGAGGCGTCCAGGTATCAGCAAAGGCAGCCGTCAATACACAGTCATGAAACCCTGACTGCGAACCGAAATGTCCGATGAACACGGTTCGCATAACAATCCGGACTTAGGGGAGATTGTGTTAAGTATATCACTACTGTATTGTAAAATGTCCACCACAGCATAGCCCCGGTACTGTGGCAAGCACTGGGTGACACAACACCTATGACTGCTTAGGCGCCCAGGTATCAGCAAGGCTCAGTACAAATACAGTCGATCAGCCCTGACTGCAAACCAAACTCTGATGGGCACGAGGTCGCATTAAACCCCGGTATTTTTTAAGTTAAACTACTACATGGTAGATCATTTGGCGGTGACCAGGGTGCACTACGTGGATCTACCATTAGATTATGTAATGTAATCTAATGGTTTTTTGGTTTGTTTGTATGTATCGGCTGGACCGATCTTCATCAAATATTCCCAGAATGGGGGGTGAAATTAGGCTACTTTAATTTTTGATATATATAGTGGGCGTGGTCCAGCCCAAATGTCTCGGTTTTTGAAAACGATGTATCCGCAGACATTTTGTAGATAGAGTTTTGAAAATATGTGCATATGCCTCTGTTAATAGTCTGCGTGATTGAACCAAATATGGACGTGATTGGAAAGTGAGCTTGGTCCACCTATACGAAATATCTGGAGAAGCATTGCACTAATTGTCTTTATATTTACCATGAAAAGTATTTGACAGCAATATACAATAGTGGTGTAAAAATAGGCTGCAATGACCCCAGCCATTCGACCAAAATTTTGAAAACAAAATATCTGGGGAACCATTGTACTGGTCTCTATATTTTATTGAGGTACATTTTAGCAATATTTCTGAGCCAATAAGGAATGAGCGTAACGAATAAGCGCTCATGCGTCTTCTTTATTACTGAAAACTAAACATCTAGAAAACGATTGCACCAATTACCTTCATATTTGGCATGGTAAAATATTTCGTAACCCGACAAAGTATGGACGATATCGAATAACTTCATATCCATAGCAAAAGTTTTACTAAAAAAATTGGTTTGTCTACTATAATATCAGGAAAAACTTTCTTTAAATGGAAAACAAAGCATTTTTTTCCATTTTTTCGAATATGTTCACATGGAAACAGCATTATCGTATTTTAGTTTTGGAAACCCCCTCCTTACCACGTCTTTGTTTTATCCAGTGAAGACAAATTCATCTTAGTTCTTCCAATTATTCATAAGATGTCGTCATTTTGCCACAATCAGAAGACACGCAAATTCATGGGTTTTTTCGTGCAAATCATCAAAACAGTTCTCAATTTAATCATAATTTATATCTCCAAAATAAGAAACTTAATCAAAGAACAGAAGGAGTTTAATAACCGCCATCAATTTCCATTTCCATTGCCATACCAGTGATTCATTTGTACCAGTTTCATTCCCATCCCTTCTTCCTCCTCAGCGTCTCATGTGAAACTTGGTCAAAACTATCGTTTTCATTTTGTAGACGTTATGCGCATGCTCGTCGTCGTCTTCTATGGCTACGACTATGTGTGTGTGTGTGTCTCTCTATACCGATGTGGCATTTGCCATAATAACTAATTTATATAATTTGAACAAATTGCTATTTATTAAAGTGATGATATCACTTGGGGTGCAAAGTCACACTAGTGCAACTAGTATATGCACGAACATCCAAACACACAACTCTATCATTTGCAAATAGTAACGAATCTATTATGAACATTTTGCTATAGATGTGATAATCATTATCATTGACATTTTGTCCCCTTCACTGAGTCGGCAATGGATTTCAACTTCAAATTGTGAGAAAGATTTGTTGTCAAAGATCCATATGACCGTCCATGCGGACATTGAGGTGTTTGATTGACCATACCTATAAACTCTCGTCATAATACCAGCTTTTATAATACAACATGCAATGTTTATATTTATTATCGTATATATTATAATTTTGTTATATATTCAAATTGCAAACACGTAGTTTTCATAGTGTAATACTGCTTAATGATAAAATGAGAGTGATTGCAGTACCAACAGTACCTTTAAGAGTTTTGGTAGATTTTCGAAATTAATTATTTATTTTCCGACTTTTAATTACGATAGTCAGATATAACAATATTGTCAGGAAAATGGCGGAAAAATGCAACCATGTGAACTTATAAACGTGTGAACATACAATTTTTGTCTTGCAACGTTGGCAGAAAAGTCATTATAAGACAATAATATGGGTAGACATTTGGCAATGGTGTAAACACACAACGTTGCCAGCGTTTTATTGGCAACTCTGTCTATTTTCTTGCAATCGTCTGAACAGACAATTCACCTTTGCCTAACAATCTGTCATTGTCCGTACATTTGCAGCACTTTAACACAGTTAATAACGTTGTCCGATCTGACAATCGTATGTACATAGCTTAAGAGCGTTTTTTACAGGTTCACAACTTTGCGTTGGTAACACTGTTTATATGACAAAAATTTGCTTTGTGTGAAAATTTGAGTTTCAGGTTGCACCTAGTACGCGAAAAAATCTTTTATAAACATCTATGACATACTATTATCTATCCAATAAAGCCAGTTTAATTGATACATTTACTGAAACAAAAATGCCCATTTGTAGATATAATTTCCAAATTATATTCGTTATCAAAAATACAAAAAATATTTTTTGGAAAGTATAACTTTTGTCTCAGTGGGTATATCTAATTGCAATATTTGTTCATAAAATAGAAATTTTAGTTGCCTGTCTAGAAAAGGTATTGAGAAAGGAATCGGTATATACCCGACTCTGATTCATAGGAAAGGATCGGGAAAAAAATTTAAAACGCAGACAAAATTTAATAACTCCATAAAATATTTTAAAATTTATAGATTTCAATATTTTTATACCCTCACTTTACTGGTACGAAGGTATACGAGTACATCATTTACTACGGTCCAAAAGTGTAACACATCGAAGGAGTGACCTAAGACCCTTAGTATGTTCAACGGATATCCGTTTTGGGTCATTTTAAGTCGACTGAGCAATGTTCGTCCGTCCGTCTGTCTTATGTCTTATTGGGTATATCAGATCGTATTTTTATACCCTACACCACACTCTGGTACAGGGTATTATAAGTTTGTTTCACGCAGATGTTTGTAACACCTGAAAATAACACAGCTAGGCCCACCTTAAAGTATACCGATTGACTCAGAATCAGTAGCTGAGTCGATTTAAGCATGTCTGTCCGTCCGTCCGTCCGTCCGTCCGTCTGTCCAAGTAAAGTTGTTCGTCGACTACAGGTCGCAATTTCACTCCGATCGTTCTGAAATTGTGCAGTTTAGAGTATTTCGCGGCTGTTAAGATCGCTATTGAATTTGGTTGAAATCGGTTCAGACTTAGATATAGCTCGCATATGTATCTTTCGTCCGATTTGGGCCTTTAGTCCTATAGAAGCTGTATTTTACATCCGATCATTTTGAAATTTAGAATGGTAGAGATTCTTGATCCATGAACCAACATTGCCGAATTTGAAGAAAATCGGTTAAGATATAGCTATAGCTCCCATATATATGTTTCGTCCGATTTGGCCCTTTAGTCCTATAGAAGCTGTATTTTACATCCGATCGTTTTGAAATTTAGAATAATAGAGTTTCTTGATCCATGAACCAACATTGAAGAATCTGAAGAAAATCGGTTCAGATTTAGATATAGCTCCCATATATATCTTTCGTCCGATTTGGTCCTTTAGTCCTATAGAAGCTGTATTTTACATCCGATCATTTTGAAATTTAGAATGGTAGAGTTTCTTGATCCATGAACCAACATTGCCGAATTTGAAGAAAATCGGTTAAGATTTAGCTATAGCTCCCATATATATGTTTCGCCCGATTTGGCCCTTTAGTCCTATAGAAGCTGTATTTTACATCCGATCGTTTTGGAATTTAGAATGGTAGAGTTTCTTGATCCATGAACCAACATTGCCGAATTTGAAGAAAATCGGTTAAGATTTAGCTATAGCTCCCAAATATATGTTTCGTCCGATTTTGCTCTTTAGTCCTGAAGAAGCTGTATTTTACATCCAATCATTTTGAAATTTAGAATGGTTAAGTTTCTTGAACCATGAACCAACACTACCGAATTTGAAGAAAATCGGTTAAGATTTAGCTATAGCTCCTATATATATGTTTCATCCGATTTGGCTCTTTAGATCCAATCGTTTTTATACCCTACACCACACTGTAGTACAGGGTATTATTTAAGTATAAAATGTCTCAAAAGTAAATTTATGTAAACAATTTATACATGAATTACAAAATTTATTTATCAGAGTTATTCAATATTACGAGAGTGGTGTAGGGTATTATATATTCGACACCGCCCGACTTTAGCCTTTCCTTACTGGTTATAACCTACGCCGCTTTGTAAAACATTGTAAGGCTATGTAATTACGATAGTCAGATATAACAATATTGTCAGGAAAATGGCGGAAAAATGCAACCATGTGAACTTATAAACGTGTGAACATACAATTTTTGTCTTGCAACGTTGGCAGAAAAGTCATTATATGACAATAATATGGGTAATGGTTTAAACACACAACGTTGCCAGCGTTTTATTGGCAACTCTGTCTATTTTCTTGCAATCGTCTGAACAGACAATTCACCTTTGCCTAACAATCTGTCATTGTCCGTACATTTGCAGCACTTTAACACAGTTAATAACGTTGTCCGATCTGACAATCGTATGTACATAGCTTAAGAGCGTTTTTTACAGGTTCACAACTTTGCGTTGGTAACACTGTTTATATGACAAAAATTAGCTTTGTGTGAAAATTTGAGTTTCAGGTTGCACCTAGTACGCGAAAAAATCGTTTATAAACATCTATGACATACTATTATCTATCCAATAAAGCCAGTTTAATTGATACATTTACTGAAACAAAAATGCCCATTTGTAGATATAATTTCCAAATTATATTCGTTATCAAAAATACAAAAAATATTTTTTGGAAAGTATAACTTTTGTCTCAGTGGGTATAACTAATTGCAATATTTGTTCATAAAATAGCAATTTTAGTTGCCTGTCTAGAAAAGGTATTGAGAAAGGAATCGTTATATACCCGACTCTGATTCATAGGAAAGGACCGGGAAAAAATTTAAAACGCAGACAAAATTTAATAACTCCATAAAATATTTTAAAATTTATAGATTTCAATATTTTTATACCCTCACTTTACGAATATTTGTTCATAAAATAGCAATTTTAGTTGCCTGTCTAGAAACGGCATTGAGAAAGGAATCGGCATATATCCGACTCTGATTCCTAGGAAAGGATCGGGAAAAAAATTTAAAACGCAGACAAAATTTAATAACTCCATAAAATATTTTAAAATTTATAGATTTCAATATTTTTATACCCTCACTTTACTGGTACGAGGGTATACGAGTACATTATTTACTACGGTCCAAAAGTGTAACACATCGAAGGAGTGACCTAAGACCCTTAGAATGTTCGACGGATATCCGTTTTGGGTCATTTTAAGTCGACTGAGCAATGTTCGTCCGTCCGTCTGTCTTATGTCTTATTGGGTATATCAGATGGTTTTTTTTATCATACATATTCTGCTCTAAAATTCACAAAATTCTAGGACAGGGTCGGTAAAAAATTAAAAATTCAATTTGCAATTGCAAGTATTTCGGTAACTAAACTAGATAATTCTTAGGTGTCTAAAAAGATTTCATTTTTTTTAAACTAAGTGGCAAATTTTGACGCCGTTTTGCTCCGCCTCTAAATAACTTATGGGGCCCAACTTAAAAACTTACCACTTCTACAAGCATACCAAGTTTTGTCGAAATCTGTTGTCTGTTTAAGAAACGGCCTAATTATTTCCCTTTTTTTGATTTCTCCCACTGTGCATCGGCTGGGGTATATTCATTTTGTCACTTCGTTTGTAACACCTCGAAATATTGATCAGATCACAATGCAATCTACAAATTGTGCTGTATGACTAAAATTTGGGACAGATACTTCTCAGGTAACCTGGGATTGAAAATGAGCAATATCGGTCCAATATTACCCCTATATATTTGTAAATTTCAACTGGTCGGGCTGCAATTTGGAATTTTTGGCGTGTTTATTCCCTGAACCCTTAATACGAACAACGGCCGCCATAGGTTTTGATTACAACTTTTTGTAATCCGTCCCACTGTACATGTGTTTAACATATGCTTTGCGATAAAAATACCTCTATAAAAATACGATCTTCGCTGAACATTTTTTTAAACCCTAAATCAATTATCAATTGCTTAGGATTTATAAAATACACTAATTCCGTAAAGAAGGGGGAAATAAAAAGTAATAAAATATTGATACAACACTTAAAATTATTACAGTCTCTGCTTAGGCAACAGTTTTAAATGTAACTAACCGTCTTAAAATACTAATTTTAAATCTCTCACTTGCGTGCGATGCGACGATAGTACGTTTCAGCCCGCCACGGCTTTAGGTCATAAAATGAAGTTTGAATGTTTCTCTAGTTTTTTCTATTAATCCTATATACAAAAAGCTTTTGGCAAACTATAAAATAATTGTATATAGATAACAACGAAAAAATATTTTTTTATTTATTTCTATCACATTTTATAATACCTTATTAATCTCGGTCGTGGTAAAGTAATAAAAATATAAATTAAGATTTCATTTTTGTTTCCTAAAGCCAAATGGAATTTGGACATTTTTGAATGACAAAGTGGTTCTCTTTCAGTTTTTTAGATCATTGTTGATTTAGACTGAAGCTTACAAATTGTTATTAGACTTTCTTAAAGACTTATTAGAGACTGTTTTTTATTGATTGTAAGATTTAAACTTTATTAACGTAGAGCTGAGATGTGTAGAGTTGCAGCAGCATTCCTTAGGAGGTTTTATTTTGAAGTGCTGTAGCATTAATTCCTCGAGTATTCAAGTGTGTCGTAAATCTTTAATCTTTGGACAGAGGTGTTAATTGACCACAATTCATAATTTTGAAAGAAAAAACGAATACTTCGGTAGTATCACATAAATTTTGAACTATTTATTGGGAAAATGTAATAAAATTATTTTCTCTCTTTTTGGGGTATTAGTCACTGTTACTCAAATTGTAAATACCTGGTGATATTAAGATGGACGGAAGATGAAACATCCACTTGAAGTTTATGCATGTTATCACTGATTTTATTAACTGAATCTATTAAAAAGTCAATGCAGAAGTTCTTACACCAGGTGCAGCCGACTATATGATACCCTACACTACCTCACGGAAATGTTTACCATTGTGATCAAGATCTCTTGGAAATTAAATTTCGTACATTGAATCAGAATTTCAGCTGTCGTAAATTTCAAAGCGGAACAAATAGCTTCCAAAGTAAATTGCCCAAACATACAACCAAAAAAAGTGAGCCCTGGGGCACGTTAAAATGAACTAAATTGTAGGAATATTGAACTTCGTATGGCGCAAAAGCTAGTTGTTCTTATATCAAGTTCAAACATTTCCTCACAATTATGAAATATTTTGAACTTAATTCTAGTAAATTCGCGCTTCCTTCGAGTAACTATTAAAATCAATATGGAGAAAATTAAACCAATACTATTAAATTCTGACTTGGAATTATGCAAATTCCGCATATATTTTTCGTTAATGCAAGTAAATTGTTACTCAAATTTAGAAAAGTTTAATTAAATTAATGTAAAGGAAAAATTAAAATTTTCTTTGGACTTTTGGTCCTTGGCATTTTTATGCGATTTTTGTCCGTCTCAAAATATAATTTGCAAGAAACATGGATATATTTTTGGTATACTCGAAATAGTATATGTCAGCGAAAATGTTGTCCTAAACAAACCGTTGTTTCTATCCTAATATTCTGTATATCCTCCACAAAAGAATGGGGATATACTAACTTTGTCATTCAGTTTGCAACACAGTAAATATTGTTTTGAGGCCCTACAACGTATATATGAGGGATTCTCTGCAAAACCGATAGAGTATACACCAAATGTTTATACCCTACACCACACTGTGGTACAGGGTATTAAACGTTTGTTTCATGGCAGATGTTTGTAACACCTGAAAATAACACAGCTAGACCCACCTTAAAGTATACCGATCTACTCAGAATCACTAGCTGAGTCGATTTAAGCATGTCTGTCCGTCCGTCTGTCTGTCCATGTAAAGTTGTTCGTCGACTACAGGTCGCAATTTTACTCCGATCGTTCTGAAATTTTGCAGTTTAGAGTATTTCGCAGCTGTTAAGATCGCTATTGAATTTGGTTGAAGTCGGTTCAGATTTAGATATAGCTCCCATATATATCTTCCGTCCGATTTGGCCCTTTCGTCGTATAGAAGCTGCACTGAAAAAAAAATTGTCATAAAATTAAAGAAATGCTCCAAAGACGTCATTAGTTTTTAAAATAAGTACATTTTGTACTTAAAATATAGATAATTTCAATAATATTAAGCAATTTACTTAATTGTAAGTAAATTTTCTTAATTTTAAGTACAAAATGTACTTATTTTGAAGACTAAGGACGTCTTTGGAGCATTTCTTTAATTTTATCACAAATTTTTTTCAGTGTGTATTTTACATCCAATCGTTTTGAAATTTAGAATGGTAGAGTCTCTTGATCCATGAACCAACATTGCCGAATTTGAAGAAAATCGGTTAAGATTTAGCTATAGCTCCCATATATATGTTTCGTCCGATTTTGCTCTTTAGTCCTGAAGAAGCTGTATTTTACATCCAATCGTTTTGAAATTTAGAATGGTAGAGTTTCTTGATCCATGAACCAACACTACCGAATTTGAAGAAAATCGGTTAAGATTTAGCTATAGCTCCCATATATATGTTTCGTCCGATTTGGCCCTTTAGTTCTATAGAAGCTATATTTTACATCCAATCGTTTTGAAATTTAGAATGGTAGAGTTTCTTGATCCATGAACCAACATTGCCGAATTTGAAGAAAATCGGTTAAGATTTAACTATAGCTCCCATATATATGTTTCGTCCGATTCGGCCCTTTAGTCCTATAAATAAAAGCTGTAATTTACATCCAATCATTTTGAAATTTAGAATGGTAGAGTTTCTTGATCCATGAACCAACACTACCGAATTTGAAGAAAATCGGTTAAGATTTAGCTATAGCTCCCATATATATGTTTCGTCCGATTTGGCCCTTTAGTTCTATAGAAGCTATATTTTACATCCAATCGTTTTGAAATTTAGAATGGTAGAGTTTCTTGATCCATGAACCAACATTGCCGAATTTGAAGAAAATCGGTAAAGATTTAGCTATAGCTCCCATATATATGTTTCATCCGATTTGGCTCTTTAGATCCAATCGTTTTTATACCCTACACCACACTGTGGTACAGGGTATTATTTAAGTATAAAATGTCCCAAAAGTAAATTTATGTAAACAATTTATACATGATTTACAAAATTTATATATCAGAGTTATTCAATATTACGAGAGTGGTGTAGGGTATTATATAGTCGGCCCCGCCCGACTTTAGCCTTTCCTTACTGGTTTTAGCCTAATTTCTTCTTGTCCCGCTGAATAGGTTTTACCAGTACAAAATAGAGTGTAAAATGGCAGGAGTGTCCGATGAACCGCGTTCGAGTCTTAAACGCTTTAAGTATTTTGAAGATATTAATACCTTAGGAGGTTTTATTTTGAAGTGCTGTAGCATTAATTCCTCGAGTATTCAAGTGTGTCGTAAATCTTTAATCTTTGGACAGAGGTGTTAATTGACCACAATTCATAATTTTGAAAGAAAAAACGAATACTTCGGTAGTATCACATAAATTTTGAACTATTTATTGGGAAAATGTAATAAAATTATTTTCTCTCTTTTTGGGGTATTAGTCACTGTTACTCAAATTGTAAATACCTGGTGATATTAAGATGGACGGAAGATGAAACATCCACTTGAAGTTTATGCATGTTATCACTGATTTTATTAACTGAATCTATTAAAAAGTCAATGCAGAAGTTCTTACACCAGGTGCAGCCGACTATATGATACCCTACACTACCTCACGGAAATGTTTACCATTGTGATCAAGATCTCTTGGAAATTAAATTTCGTACATTGAATCAGAATTTCAGCTGTCGTAAATTTCAAAGCGGAACAAATAGCTTCCAAAGTAAATTGCCCAAACATACAACCAAAAAAAGTGAGCCCTGGGGCACGTTAAAATGAACTAAATTGTAGGAATATTGAACTTCGTATGGCGCAAAAGCTAGTTGTTCTTATATCAAGTTCAAACATTTCCTCACAATTATGAAATATTTTGAACTTAATTCTAGTAAATTCGCGCTTCCTTCGAGTAACTATTAAAATCAATATGGAGAAAATTAAACCAATACTATTAAATTCTGACTTGGAATTATGCAAATTCCGCATATATTTTTCGTTAATGCAAGTAAATTGTTACTCAAATTTAGAAAAGTTTAATTAAATTAATGTAAAGGAAAAATTAAAATTTTCTTTGGACTTTTGGTCCTTGGCATTTTTATGCGATTTTTGTCCGTCTCAAAATATAATTTGCAAGAAACATGGATATATTTTTGGTATACTCGAAATAGTATATGTCAGCGAAAATGTTGTCCTAAACAAACCGTTGTTTCTATCCTAATATTCTGTATATCCTCCACAAAAGAATGGGGATATACTAACTTTGTCATTCAGTTTGCAACACAGTAAATATTGTTTTGAGGCCCTACAACGTATATATGAGGGATTCTCTGCAAAACCGATAGAGTATACACCAAATGTTTATACCCTACACCACACTGTGGTACAGGGTATTAAACGTTTGTTTCATGGCAGATGTTTGTAACACCTGAAAATAACACAGCTAGACCCACCTTAAAGTATACCGATCTACTCAGAATCACTAGCTGAGTCGATTTAAGCATGTCTGTCCGTCCGTCTGTCTGTCCATGTAAAGTTGTTCGTCGACTACAGGTCGCAATTTTACTCCGATCGTTCTGAAATTTTGCAGTTTAGAGTATTTCGCAGCTGTTAAGATCGCTATTGAATTTGGTTGAAGTCGGTTCAGATTTAGATATAGCTCCCATATATATCTTCCGTCCGATTTGGCCCTTTCGTCGTATAGAAGCTGCACTGAAAAAAAAATTGTCATAAAATTAAAGAAATGCTCCAAAGACGTCATTAGTTTTTAAAATAAGTACATTTTGTACTTAAAATATAGATAATTTCAATAATATTAAGCAATTTACTTAATTGTAAGTAAATTTTCTTAATTTTAAGTACAAAATGTACTTATTTTGAAGACTAAGGACGTCTTTGGAGCATTTCTTTAATTTTATCACAAATTTTTTTCAGTGTGTATTTTACATCCAATCGTTTTGAAATTTAGAATGGTAGAGTCTCTTGATCCATGAACCAACATTGCCGAATTTGAAGAAAATCGGTTAAGATTTAGCTATAGCTCCCATATATATGTTTCGTCCGATTTTGCTCTTTAGTCCTGAAGAAGCTGTATTTTACATCCAATCGTTTTGAAATTTAGAATGGTAGAGTTTCTTGATCCATGAACCAACACTACCGAATTTGAAGAAAATCGGTTAAGATTTAGCTATAGCTCCCATATATATGTTTCGTCCGATTTGGCCCTTTAGTTCTATAGAAGCTATATTTTACATCCAATCGTTTTGAAATTTAGAATGGTAGAGTTTCTTGATCCATGAACCAACATTGCCGAATTTGAAGAAAATCGGTTAAGATTTAACTATAGCTCCCATATATATGTTTCGTCCGATTCGGCCCTTTAGTCCTATAAATAAAAGCTGTAATTTACATCCAATCATTTTGAAATTTAGAATGGTAGAGTTTCTTGATCCATGAACCAACACTACCGAATTTGAAGAAAATCGGTTAAGATTTAGCTATAGCTCCCATATATATGTTTCGTCCGATTTGGCCCTTTAGTTCTATAGAAGCTATATTTTACATCCAATCGTTTTGAAATTTAGAATGGTAGAGTTTCTTGATCCATGAACCAACATTGCCGAATTTGAAGAAAATCGGTAAAGATTTAGCTATAGCTCCCATATATATGTTTCATCCGATTTGGCTCTTTAGATCCAATCGTTTTTATACCCTACACCACACTGTGGTACAGGGTATTATTTAAGTATAAAATGTCCCAAAAGTAAATTTATGTAAACAATTTATACATGATTTACAAAATTTATATATCAGAGTTATTCAATATTACGAGAGTGGTGTAGGGTATTATATAGTCGGCCCCGCCCGACTTTAGCCTTTCCTTACTGGTTTTAGCCTAATTTCTTCTTGTCCCGCTGAATAGGTTTTACCAGTACAAAATAGAGTGTAAAATGGCAGGAGTGTCCGATGAACCGCGTTCGAGTCTTAAACGCTTTAAGTATTTTGAAGATATTAATACCAATGAAAACCTCTGCTACCCCCCTTCAATATTCGTTGGAAGGAGGTGAAAATATCGAAAATATCCTTAATCCTTGAATACCCTAAAAAGTATCAATTAATATCCTTGATTTTTTTGGTACTAAAGCGTCAAACTATTATGAACCGACTAAAACTCAAAATTCCATATTTTGACGATTGCGCCAACTACTGAATCCAAATTTGGCGACTTGTTTTGTTAGTACTAGATCAACCTATTCCACGACAGCCTATTCAGCCGTTGTGGTCCATAAATGAGGAATTTATTAATAACTTATTATTTGTTTTTATTATTTTTATATTATATTCCAAATTTAAGGGCCAAGGAAAAGCCGAGTTACAAAGACCATGTGGCTAGTTTTTGTAGCGACAGACCACAGCCTCTGGCAGAAATCGAACCCACGATCCCCGAACTCATAGGCGAGCACTCTACCTACACACCTACTGTGGCGCTCAAATATATATATACCGCAAAAAACTCTTGATAGTACCTGTTAGGAGGAGGTAACGTTTGTAATCTTTTTTTGGAAAATAACGGCGCCTCATACGTGACCCAGTACATCAGAAAAACTTTAAAGCGATTTCCCACAACCCACGTTTTCAAAGTCGAAGTCCATCATAAATTCCAAACTACGGTTTCGATTGTTCGGAATCGGTTAATGTGCGATCTGAATCGGTTAATGTTTTAATATAGATCCTCTATAGATGTCCCTTTAAAATATGCAGTTTGTGTTTGCTACGTACATAAATTATGCACAAACAAAATGTATAAGTTTTTTGTGGCCAAATGACGAAACCTATTGAAAATGGTAATCATCGATTCCGATTTACATATATCTACCATATAAATGCACCGATTTTGTGTTTCTTGGTATTAGAATGAACTGTGTTTAACATTGTAAAAATCGATTCAGATTTAGATATAGATCCGATATATATGCGTGCCATCACCTTATCGATACAGGTTGCCATATTTTGCCACTACACATATATGTTACTTGGTACTTGGGAAGACACTATTGCAAGGAGTCGAATTCGGTTCAGGTTTAGATATACATACCGTACATATAACATCTGGTTTGACTTTTTTAACTTCGAATGCTATGTTTTGGCTCTTAGTTGAAACACATGAAATATTGTGAAAATCTGTTCTGATATAGTCCATATATATTATACTCGTACCTTCAATTTAGCTCACATTCTCCATAGGAGCTTTAATTTTCTTCCGATATTAATTTAAGCACTATATGTATAATTATCCCCTCACCTTAGAGAGGAGGGCATATATCATTTGCTACGAGCCAAAAGTGTAACACATCGAAGGTGTGACCTATCCGAAATCCGTTTTAGGACATTTTAAGTCATTTGAGCAATGTCCGTTGACTTCAAATTTGGTATGTGATAATATTTTTTTCTATCTCAGGCTAAGTTCGAAGATGGGCCATATTGGTCCACTCCTTCTATGTAGTACCTCCCTCACAAAGGGTTAAAATTTAGTGAACTATTGATTCTCTGATAACTTCTATACTCTTTATCCGAATCTTCTGTAATTCCACACATAGTAATAGTTTATCTGTCATTATCAGCTTGAGAAAAATGGGCGAAGTGGCCTCGCCCCTTTTGGTACCTCCCACACAAAAGGGACCATTTCGTAGAAAAAGTTAACTGCTAATAACTTTAATACCAGAACATACAAAAACTTCCAATTTTGCATAGTGTAATGTTTTTATAGTACCTACAGTCCAGTGAAAAGTGAGCGTTATTGACATGCAGCTTTTGGTACCTCCCACACAAATGAACAATTTTGCACCAAAAGTTAACTTCTTATAGCTTTAATATAAGTCGATAAAAATACCTGAAATTGTGTACAGTGTAATGTTTTTATAGTACCTACAGTGCAGTGAAAAATGGGCGAAGTTGACACAATTTTGCACCAAAAGTTAACTGCTAATAACTTTAATACCAGTACATAAAATACTTGAAATTTTGTACAGTTAAATGTTTTTATAGTAGCTACAGTCCAGTGAAAATTGGGCGTCCTTGGCACGTCAATTATGGTACCTCCCACACAAATGCACTATTTTTAAGCAACAGTTAACGGCGTATAACTTTAATACCAGTGCTTACTTTAAAGTTATTAAATGAAGTTTAAATTGATAATAACTTAAGGAAACAGAAAAAAATAAATAAATTTACGAATATTTATTTATTTATATTTATTGGCACCTCCCACACAAATGGACCATTTTGCACCAAAAGTTAACAGCTTATAACTTTAATACCAGTACATACTTTAAGTTATTAAATACAATTTAAATTAAGAATATTTTAATTGAAACAAAAAAAATAATTTACGAATATTTTTTTGGGACTCAAGGTAAGACTCGGTTTACCCGACTGAACTTTCTTACTTGTTTTCTAAACAATTTGGCTGAAACTTTGCAGTTTTGGTTTTATGTATTTATAACCTGCACCACACTGTGGTACAGGGTATTATGGCTTTGTTCATTTGTTTGTAACACCCAAAAAGAGAAGAGATTGTTTATTATACCGATCGACATAGAGCAGAGATCGGCACACTCATACAATCATAACAAAAGCATTTCTCTCTCAATGTAAACGGAATGAATTCGTTTACACTCATTTAATGTGTGAGAGGAGAGAGCCGCCCATGGGCGCTGTTTTGCCGATCTCTGACATAGAGTCACCTTTTGAGTCGATTTAGCCATGTCTGTCTGTCCGTCCTGTCCTTCCGTCCATGTATGATCAAAGTACGAGTCGCAATTATGGTCCGATCTAAACGAAACTGTGCACATATCTTTCTGTTGGCCCAAGGATTCCTATTGAATATGGTTAAAATGGGTTCAAATTTACATATGGCCCCCATATATGTTACCCCCGATTTAATATATATAATAGCTATATTTTAAATCCGATCAGTACTATGAAAGAAAACTGCGCATTTTAAGGTTATCATTTCAGATCTATTTTATTATGATCAACATCTTCAACTACTCCTTGGAATATGCCTTGATGATTAGGTGGAGCCAAGTCCTTTTTTAACTGAAACGAAATCAATTCGAAATCAAAATTCCAAATTATTATCGTAATGCCCCCTTTTCTCATTGTTGGGAAAAGTGGGCACTGTCTTTCCTTTCTGGGTTTATAATAATTTGCTAAAAAAAAATATCGCGCTATGATTTGTTTCTTTTCCACTTCAAATATTTTTCGTAATTGAATTGAAACGTTGTGGAGGGTATATTCGTTCGGCCCGTTCTACAATTCTTTAATGTTATTTTGGCAATCTTTGTTCTCTCATTTAGAATTTTTGTAAAATTCGTATAACAGTTTTAGATCATTGAGGAATTCACCTCCTCTCACCACAAGTGGGACATGATCCGCGTAAAGCACGACCTTGAAGCCATAATTTATTAAGTTCAGCAGAATTCCAAATAGAGCTAGATTTCAATTAAGGGTGATATGAAGAGCCTCTACAGATGAATTTTGATTCTGTCGTCGCTCCAAGTACCTCCGTTATTTACCGTGTACGTAGCAGACGATGAACCAGACTATTGTTCAGATTCAGATGTGATAAAGTCGAAACCACCGCGGGAGACTAAATATTGTTGAAAGCTGCTTATATGTTTTCAAAGGGATCCATAGTGAATTCTTTGTCATGTGTGAACGATTCCATAGTGCTCACCATTTTATGCAGGACTGACTCAATAGGTATTGTTATCCTAACACATCCTTTGGAAATTTGTAATAGGTATCATAAAGCACATCCGCTGTTTACTAAAAATATTTCAATTTACAAAATATATCCCTCGTTATTGGAGACACATTCATTTTCATTCAGACAGCATTCGTGCGTCACTTCGTAACCAGCATTTCTTGCACATGCAACGTTTCCAAAGAAGATGCAACTAATAGATCCATTACAGAGATCATCGGCCAAGATAGGCAGATGATAACGAGGAGGATGATGACGGCGATGATGATCAGAGATAAGGGCATTGCATTACACATTAACAGGAGGAGGGTAATAAAAAGCAGCGGACTAAACACTTGCAACGGCGATGGATGGTGGCGGTGGTGGTGGTGACGATCGGCTCGTTAATGCAACACTGCCACACTGACCGCTAGGTAATGATAGCACTCGTAGATGTCCAACAAAAAAAATACTAAATCTCAAATCAACTTCACTACAACTCATCACTATTACGAGTTGTACGAGTATAAAATGGATTTTGTAATTTAAATTTTATTTTTAAAACGAAGTAACAATTGCCGCTGTTCGCTTGGCAGTATTTCCTGATTAAGAAGTCTTTGGGTTTTACTCTTATTTTCTAACACCACTGGCGACAACATAATCATCATCAGACAATCGTGGTGTCATAACGAAGAAAGTGCAGTGAACGTTTAAAGTAAGTAGAAATTACTGCCTCAATGATGATGAGTTCAGCGCGTGCTGAAATTTACTACTGTTTGGGGAAATGCAAATATAGATACTTCAGACTGTCATACGCGAGTGAGCAGATCTATGACAGTTCATGCGAAAGTGTACATTGCTGTCGAATTGTGAGATCCGCATGTCTGTTTATTCATAATTTTTAGCACTTATGTTAATTCGTAGTATCGTAGTTAGTTGTTACACTCAATGTAAAACACGTAACGACATTTCTGACTAGTAAACCGATTGAAGTGTTCCGAAATGATGTGGGTGTAGCTGAAATGGGGTTTAGACAGTTTTTGGAGCTGAACAGTAAGCTCCTCAAAATCAGTGAATTGTTCTGCAGTAATGCTAAATTTTCACTGAACTTTGACACTGCATATTATGTGTTTGCGTACATTGGTATTGTTATGGGTTCTTCTATATACCCTCAGTACTTATCCGAATCTTCTGTAATTCCATCCATTTGGCAGAGGTAATTACTTAAAGCTTATATACCGCTTAACGGGGTATATAAGAGGGGTTCGTGCTTGATGTAAGAAAGTACTCTGTACCAAAATTTCATCAAAATCTGAGTTAAATTACGACCTGTACTTTTCGTAGAAGTTTAAGATACACGGACGGATAGACATGGTTAGATCGAATCTGCTAATGATTTTGAATCGATCGGTATACGAGTACTTTAAGGTGGGTCTAGCTCTACTTTTTTGGGGCTTACAAACATCTGGGCCAAAATAAACTTATAATACTCTGTACCACAGAGTGATGTAGACTATACAAACGAACTGTTTGGTGCGGTTTACACGCTGGTGGCATCATCGGACCGTATTTCTTCAAAAGATAGATATTACATACTTGTTTCAATTTGATTTGCATAGTTGAAAAATATATATGCAACAAACATAATTATTTGAGTGTAACTACACTATTTTACTAGCTTTACCAATTTAGCGTTTTTGTTTCAAACCTATTAAAGTAACAGCCCCAGAAACAATCACTTAGAACTTTTGCCCGTTCAACCAGTGGATATTATACATCACTTTGTAAGTTGAAGATATGAAACTTATGCTATCCACCAGATAGGCGTCTACTATACTCCACATATTTACATACGAGTATGTACATATGTATTCCTGAAGTAGAAATAGAAAAACTGGCAGTTCATAGTCGTATTTCAACTCATATAGAGCTTTAGCTGATTGTTGATTGCATTGTTTGCCTTTTGGCAAATGACAATTCCACTTTGTGGTTATACCCTACACCAATCACAAGTGGAACTGGGTATTATGGTTTTTAGCATTTGGTATGCCGTCATCGGCATGCTGATAACTGAAGCCTTCACAGACAGACTTTGTAACTTATTTTTCTGAAGTCTCTAAATATGTTATGTCTGGCGCATAATGCATTCGAATGCATAGCTTTTCGAAACGGTATGGCAAATACAATAAATTACTTGACACATCGAGCGCCCATTACTTTGATCCATTGATCATTTTTGAAAATGTTCTTAATGCTCCAAATTTAAGTTTAACTGGTCCCGTACAATTTTATGGTTTTGCTCATACTACAACAGTATGGTAATGAAGAACTGTATGCTTAGGTTAGGTTAAAGTTAGGAGATGTTACAATGTCTCATGTTCACGGAAATATACTTAAGCCAGTGGTTCGACCTGTTGCGCGCTCCTTATTTATGATATTTATAGCCTTCACCACACTGTGGTACAGGGTATTATAAGTTTGTTTCATGGTAGATGTTTGTAACACCTAGAAATAAAAGGTGGTTAAATTTTAAGGGCCGATGTTGACCTAGCGTGATCCATTTCGAGCTTCCCTACTTTTTTAAATTAAAAAAACACAGAACATTCAAAATGAATGGGAAATGTTTATTATTATTTGAAATAACATTCTTCGGCATTTATTTATTGAGGATTATGTCTATTAAATGTTGGCCGCGGCTACGTCTCAGATGGTCCATCCGTTGAGTCCAATTTTCGATGACTCGTTCGAGCATTTCGACTGGTAACTGGCGAATGACACGCGTGATGTTTTGCTCCAAGACCTGAATCGAAGCGGATTTGTCCGCATAAACTTTTAACTTTACATATCCCCACTGGACAAAGTCTAACGGTGTGATATCACACGTTCTTGGTGGCCAATCGACCGGCCCAAAACGTGAAATTATCTGCTCTCCGAAGTGTTCTCTCAATAAATCCATTGATAAGTGGGATGTGTGTCTTTGTGGTGCCGTCTTGTTGAAACCAAATGTCGCCGAGATCACGAGCTTCAATTTCAGGCATCAAATAGTCGGTTATCATGTCTCGATAAGGTCGCCATTGACGGTTACGTTCTCACCGGCATAATTTTTGAAGAAATATGGACCGATGATTCCGGTACGTCGGATCGGGAATCGGCAAATGGCAAAAAGATAGATCTTAACGAGAGCTAAAATATTGCTAATGGGTGTCAAGGTCGTGGGTCGACTGGAAAGTGTTTTTTTGGATTAAAAAAAATGGCCTTAGCGCAATTGGCGAACGATTATTTTGATAATAATCTGAATAATTTTTAAACGTTGTTCAGGCGTAAATCTTCCCATGATGAAATGCCAAACAATACTTAACAAAAATAACATGACAGCATGACACGACTCACAAGTGATCTGTCAAAAAAAAGCCTTTTGAAAAAAGTATCTCTACTTAGATCACCCTATATATGTCTCGTGCGATTTGGCCCTTTAGCCCTATAGAAGCTGTATTTTACATCCAACTGTTTTGAAATTATGCATGGAAGAGTTTCTTGATGCATGTACCTACATTGCCGAAATTGAAGAAATTGAAGAAAGCGGTTCAGATTTAGCTATATCCCCCATATACATACATATATTTTACTCTTTAGCCCTATAGGTGCTGTATTTTACATCCAACTAATTTAAAATGTATCATGATAGAGTTTATTGATCTATGGACCAACATTGCCGAATTTGAAAAAAATCGGTTCAAATATAGTTATAGCTCGCATAAAAGGTTTCGTTCGATTTGGCTACAGAGTACGTACCAAATGTAAATTGTGTAAACAAATTTTAGTTGAAGTAAAGATTAGATATATCATTGTAATCCAATCTTATTAGAGTGGTTGAGGGTATCATATAGTCGGCAGCACCCGACTTTAGCCTTTCTTTACTGGTTTTAAAACTAATGAGTTACAGAAAATCGGTACTAGACGCGAATTTTATCAGTATCTTCCCTATAAGATGAATCAAGTCTGGTAATGTGTCGGACTCGTCATATCGGGATCTTGCATAAGTGAAAACCGGGCATAGGCACAGAAAATGACCAATCGTTTCGATGTTATCCCTGCATGTCGGCATTCGTCGTTATCCCATAGTCCTATACGATTTAGATGTTATTCTTAGCTTAACTGTGCCTTTTTATACCCTCCACCATAGGATGGGGGGTATATTCATTTTGTCACTCCGTTTGTAACACCTCTAAATATTGATCTGAGACCCCATAAAGTATATATATTCTTAATCGTCGTAAAATTCTAAGGCGATTTAGCCATGTCCGTCTGTCCGTCCGTCTGTGGTAATCACGTTTGGGATTGCAAATGGGCCATATCGGTCCATATTTAGATATAGCTCCCATATATAGCATCTAACTTGTTGTGATTCCTACTGTTCTCATTTTTTTGTGTTTATCGGTGTTATTTTTTTTAGGTTTGTGTTATTTTGTGAGGTTACATGCTATCCATGGTGGAGGATATATAAGATTCGGCATGGCTGAACTTAACGCTTTTACTTTTTATCCCCTCAACTTAGAGACGAGGGTATATATCATTTGAGCCAAAAGTGTTACACATCGCAGGAGTGACCTAAGACCCCATGTATGTTTGGCGGAAATTCGATTTGGTTCATTTTAAGTCATTTGAGCAATGTCCGTCCGTCTGTCTGCTGGCTGCTGCGCACGATAACTCTCGAAAGGATTAACTGGTTGACTTCAAATTTGGTATGTGGTAATATTTTGCTCTATCTCCGGCTAAGTTCGAAGATGGGTCATATTGGTCCACACATTCTAGTACCTCCCCCACAAAGGGTTAATATCTAGTGAATTATTGATTATTTAATAGTTTCTATACTACTTATTTGAATCTTCAGAAATTCTACACATACACGTATTATTAGTTTGTAAGTCGCTAACACGTCAAGAAAAATGGGCAAAGTGACCACTCCCTTTTTGGTACCTCCTTTTGTACAGTGTAATGCTTTTATAGTACCTAGAGTCTAGAGAAATGTGCCGTTATTGGCACGCCCTTTTGGTACCTCATACACAAATGGACCATTTTGTACTAAAAGTTAATAGATTTTATCTTTAATACCAGTGATTACAAATACTTGAAATTTTGTACGGTGTAATGCTTTTATAGTATCTAGAGTCCAGAGAAAAGTTACCATTATTGGCACGCCCCTTTTGGTACCTCCCACACAAATGTACCATTTTGTACCAAAAATAAACAGATTTTAACCTTAATACCAGCACATACTTCAAAGTTATTAAATATTCTATACTACTCACTCGAATTTTCTGAAATTTCACACATAGCGAAAAAATCGATAAAAATGATGGCGAGATATTATTTTACCATTTAACAACTGTTTACAAACTTGTAAGCCACAAATTAACTTCATAGGTCGATATTAATATTTTGACCCAGCCCAAATAGAAGGAGAAAAAATCCGCAGCTCCTCTCACAGCAACGTATTGTTGCTGCTGTTGTACTAACAGTTACTTTATGTTTATTGCAAAAATGTAATAGAAACAAATTCAAAAATTGGAAGAGAGTTTTAATTGCTGGTAGAATTGACTGCAGTTTCGATAGAAACCACTCTATCATATTCAGAATTCAATAGCAATAACATCTCTGGTCTGTCGCTGCAAAAATTTAGCCATATGGTATTTGTAACCCGGCCTTTCCCTGGACCTTATAATTAGAATATAGATTTAATTTGTATTTTAATTCATATAAATAAATAAATAAATAAATGTTTGTCTTTAACTTAAATGAACTGAAATACTTATGGAAGTTTACAATATGGTTTGTAAATGCGAATGCTGTGCTTTATAACGCCAAGCACGCATATAGACGTCTAATTTTTTTTTTTTAAAAATCCAAGTTGTTTTTCTCTGTATTCATGGCCGATGCGAGGGGTCGGTTAAAAGTTCTAGCAATAGAATTTTTCAATGAAAAATTAAAATTTTCGTTTCTTTTTCTTCTTCAAAGCTAAATGTGTTTCTAGGAAAAAGATAATGCTGTATAAATATGTCGTTGATTTCGCGAATTTGGTGGAATTTTGAACATATAAGGAGTCTTATCTGTCCGAACACAGTGAAAATCGTATTCTAGGGATCAAAATAAGAAACTTTGTCGAAGGAACCATACCTCTAAAACGAATTCTGATGTCCCGGAAAAAAATCCCACTTTGACCCATTTAGAGTGCTCCAATCGAGTCCAAATGTATGACCGACCCCCACTAACTTTGGAGGGCCGATCCACCCATGCCAGTGGCACTCACCTGGGGGGTTCCCCATTTATTTGTTGCAGCACTTTTCGTAATTATTTGATTTTTGAATTTTATCACTTTTTGCACTTTATCTGGCTCACTGGATCATATGTCCCTCTGTGAGTGTGTTTTTGGTTTAAATGAATGTGAGCATTTTTTGTTTGTATTTTGTAAAAATCAATGGGTTTATTTTGTTTGTAGTTCTTATTATGTTGCCAAATTACAGGGAAATATGCAAATTTAGTTTAAGTTAGTTAAATTTATGGCGAATTATTTTCTGCAAAAAAGTGCAACACTTGCATTGCCCTTTTTCCGAAAAAAAAGTGGTACGCCTCGATTCACCCTGTCTGTAATTATGATGTGATATGTGACCCACAAATAATCCAAATAATGTATGCTTAAGTCGACCCTGCCAAACCATATTGTGTCTGTTCCGCATATTGAATTTGTCTAGATTTATTTAAATAAACACAGAATTCCTTAAAATTGTTTTCTTTCTCGTTGCAACATATTACAGATTTTCCATGTGCTTTGCATGGATTCTATGTTCTTTTGTGAGGATAGACCGAATCGTGCATATGAAGGGAACTGCCAGGGAATGGTGTGACGATATTCATTTAAATTTTCCACATTCTGCGTTCGAGTTAATTTTATTATGTGGCGCGTAAATAGTTGTGTTTCGCTATAGTTCACTTCCAGATTTGTTTTTCTTCGGTTTTCTCTTTTCCATTCCGACGATACTTTAAATTAGTCTTTATTAGAGGGAATATTAGATGATGAGGATGGCTGCAGCCGTTAGCAGCTTAGCGCCTTCTTAAATGCATATTAATGTAGAACATTTGCTAGCATTTATGACTTCAGTTTGAAGTAGGAAGTTCTCTGATGTTCCATGTTGCAGATTTAACTCTAATCTCATTTTATTGAGATTTATGTGTCGTTTATGCAGATGATTGAAAGTAGTTCCTTATTTATGCTAGCGAACTAAAATAGACAAAGAAATCACAAAAATATGGGCAAAGTAATATAAAATGTAAATTCATTCGGAATACATCATCACTGGTGATAACGAACGAAGTAATTGCGCAAAGTTTGAATTGGCTTATGGTTAAAAGCCCATCTGTATTCTTTTATTTATATAGCCGTAAGGCAGTTCAGACAAATGTAGCCTTAACGTCGCACAGTGGGAGGAATTAAAAAAAAGGAAATAAATCTGCCATTTCTTAACCACACAACGGATTGCGATAAAAATTGGCATTTTTGTTGAAGAGGTTTTAGAGAAGTTAAGTTTTCAATTTGGGCCACCTGTGGTATACAGGGGCGGAGCTACATGGTCTCAAAATTAGCCAAATCGGGTGAACAAAATGTTCAGCGTCGAAAATGTGTTTAAGTTTTGTATTTTTTTAAATGGCGTAAATTGAAGATGTTGACACGCATCTTCAATTTACTATTGACTCGTTCTTTTCTCTTTTTTTTCTTATAAATTGATATGACCCTATCTTTTGTCTCAGTGGTCATATCAAAATTCGTTTGCAGTTAAACTTGCATCATCATTCCATATATAAAAACTGTAAATATTTTAATATTCTAGCTTTGCGATTGCTGTAAATGTGGCTTTCTTTTGAAGTCCTATGCGATGAAGATGTGCTTGTAAGCTTGAGTGTCCCGTTAGAACACTCATCATCTTACTAAACTCGATCTTGTTTAGTTTCAGAAAACTTCTTGTTTTCTTTTCATTTGGGTCACCCCACAGTATCTTTGCAGTTGCTCCTACTGTTGCGCTATTCCACACAGTTTTGTGAGCCATCACTGCTCAGTGCTTCCACTCATCTTTCGTGGCTTCGAAAGGTTTCCAATTTTCCAAGTTTATTACTCGAAGTTCTCTGCCCTTTGAAGCCAACTGCCCGTTCATTTCCAATCACCCAATTGTGTCCGGGTACCCAGCAAATACGCAATTGACCCATGGGCTGCGTAATCATTTATCGTTCTTTTACAGTCTAACACAGTTCTGGATTTGACCCTTTCCGATGGCATTGATTTTATCGCCATTTGGCTATCTGTGAAGACGTTGGCATATTTAGGCAGTGTGGTATTACTGAGCCAGTTCACACACTCCATGATTGCTCGAACTTCTGCTTGAAATACCGTGTTATTGTCAGGGAGGCGGAAGTAAAGTTCGACGTCTGGTTCATTAATAAAAAGTCCCAGGACCGCCCTTCCTCCTAGCTTGGACCCATCCGTATAGCAGCAGGTTCCCACTGACCAGTGTACCGTTCTCCCAGAAGAGTCTGTCTGGCACAAACGAATCACAGGTAGCTGTAAGCCGCACTTCAGGAATGCGGTCGGTGATTGTGATCAACTAGAGATTTTAAAATCTTCTGATGGTGCGACTTGTGGTCTCGATTTATCCATTCACCCATCACTTGTAGACGTCTTGCTGTGAGGGCTGCCTCATACTTTATTCGGATGTCTATTGGTTGGATGTGCAGTATAGTCGCCAACTCCAGCTCTCGTTGGTGCAGTTCTAAATGCCCCGCTTATGTCTAGACAGCACATACGTTGAATTTTTTGCAAAGGTATTTCGTTGTACTTCTTGTCCATTGATGTCCAGCACACTACACAGGCGTAGGTTATTATTGCTCTAATCACGCTCATGTAAAGCCAGTGAGTCATATTTGGACGTAGTCCCCATTTTGAACCTATAGATCTTCTGCACAACTACCAACATCCAGTGAATACTGTTGACCCGTTCTTTCCTGGAAAAATTCTCTACTCCTTTTAAATAACTTCTTCTAAAAGTTAAAAATATGACATATAAAAAATAAAATTTTGTAGAAAATATATCATATAGCAAATTTTGTTGCCAATTAAGGAAATTGGTGCATGGGCGGGGAAAAATTAAAACTTCCATTTTTAAATATCGGTAACTAAAGGGTGTTTTTTAAGACGTGTGGTTTTCAAGAAGAAATAAAACGCATATAGTTTAATGTTATGGCCAAGCATTTAGTTTTATTATAAAGATAAGGGTTTGCCATTATGTTTTAAAATGATTTCAGGAAAGTGAGAGGCCGAGAGGTCCAATTGTCGACCATTTTTTGCAGCATTCGGGACTGTATGTCAGCAATAACGCGTCGAATATTCTCTTCCAAGGCGTCAATCGTGTCGTGCTTATCTGCGTAGACAACCAACTTCAGTTAATCTATCAAAAAATAGTCCAGCGGTGTTAAATCGCACGATCTTGGAGGCCACGCCACAGGCCCACGACGCGAGAAAATACGCTCACCAAAAGTTTCCTTCAAAAATTGATTGTTTCGTTGGCTGTGTGGCCGCCGCGACTGGCTTGAATAAATTCCAGACGAGAGACTCAATTGTTGACCATTTTTTGCAGCATTCGGGACTGTATGTCAGCAATAACGCGCCGAATATTCTCTTCCAAGGCGTCAATCGTGTCGTGCTTATCTGCGTAGACAACCAACTTCAGTTAATCTATCAAAAAATAGTCCAGCGGTGTTAAATCGCACGATCTTGGAGGACACGCCACAGGCCCACGACGCGAGATAATACGCTCACCAAAAGTTTTCTTCAAAAATTAATTGTTTCGTTGGATGTATGGCATTGTTGGAACCAAATGTCGTCCACATCAACATCCTTCAACTCTGGCACGAAAAAGTTATTAATCATGGCTCTATAGCGTTCCCCATTGATTGTAACATTATAGTCGGCTTCATTTTTGAAGAAGTATGGACCAATGATTCCCTCTGCACATAGAGTACACTAAACAGTGACTTTTTGTGGATGAAACGTTACTCCAAATGCGACAATTTTGTTTATTAATTTGAAGGATATTCAAGGAAAAAAATTTAAAAAGAATTTTTTAATATCCTTATTCCAAAAATTATAATGAATTGCAGGAATTCTCCGCTTTCATTTGATATGCATATTGAATAATTCACATGTAATAAGTGCAAAGAAAAATATTTCAAAATTGTTATCCTTGAAATTTTAAAAGTCCTATCAAAAGGACAAGCGATCAGGATATAATAAAAACAGACTACTGTTGACCTATAGTTTCACTTCCATACAGTCTAGTTCTTAGGAGAAACAAAAAGTTCGCATTTGTCGCACGGTGTTATCATAAAGAGTAAACATGGTGCGAAATCGTTCCATACACGCTGAAAAAAAATCGCTTCTGTAGTATATTGTCCCAAACATATTCGGCTTGAAACATATATATATTTAGGAAACACTCTAAACATATAATATTTGGTACACACAAAAATTATGTATTTGGGAAGATGTTGTTCTAAACAAAGCTTTGTTTGGACTTATTTTGGACTATTTTTTCCGAAACAAATATTTATTTGCATTTAAGTATTCAGAAAATACCTAAATTGTGTTAAATTTTCCAGTAATTCAAAGTAAATTTTTTAAAAAAATTTAACGTCTTAAATATAATAAATAATAATAATTTAAATCATATAATCTTGGATCAAAATATGTACTTGGAGTATTGACAACCAGTGATGACTTTGAATACTCAGAAATTTTAAATTATTGTTTTAAAACATAAGTTTTTGCTGCATTTGGTATAATAACTGGGAGGTTCAAACCAAAAAAACAAACAAAATAAAAATTGAAATTCGAAAAATTCAACAAAAGTTTCGAAAATCTTTTTTAAATAAAATATATTTGGATACATTCCTAAACAATCATTTTATTTGTATTCAAATACATATTTTATTTGAGAAATTTAGTTTGCAAATATAATATATTAATAACATATTAATATACGAGTTCCAAATATATTTCATTGATTTTCAAGTAAAATTTATTTTCTCAGAAACATATAATATTTAAAATATAGTGCTCCAAATATATTTTCTTTCTATTCAAACATATCAAAAAAGGCGATTTTGTCCCGTGTAGTTAACGGCTCTGATGGATGATTATGAATACCATAAAAAGGACGAAGTGCGCGATTAGTTTGACGAACAGAATCATTATTTTAAGTTTATCCATGATGAAATGGCAAACCATTCTAAACAGTAAACAACTATCAGCTATTAAATCGGCTGTCAAATTAAGCAGTGTGCTACCAACTCACAGTTGAGAACCTGTAAAAAAATCACCCTTTATATATCCAATCTATGTCAAAAAGTTAGATGATGCTACTATGAACCCATCGTCTTGAATGGAGAGAGGGTCACAGATACATAAGGTGTTCTATTAAAAGTTATATCTCAAGTGTTTAAGTACATATTGAATCAATAAGAAACTTTAACGAAAGTCTAGTAATGTTGTAAATTTGTATGTCAATATGGAACAATTTTAATTTAAAATTACATAATTTTAATATGGAAACATTATATAAATAATAATTTTCGGTATTGAATTCTTATAAAGTATATCAATATTGTCGTCTTATTGAAACAATATGGACATGTTATTGAAATTATATTTTTTATTTTAGGAATAAAATTGAACCAATATTGAACTAAGAATGAAACAATTTTAATATAAGGTTATTCAGCTATGATTTAATATTGAAGCATTATAAAATTTAAAATGCACACTAATTATACCAGGTTACAAAATATCATAAAAAAATATAATTTAATATAAATAATTATTTACAAATCTATGTGTCAAGAGCTGTGAAGTCATGAGGCCTAAGGTGGACGTTCTGATAGTAGGTTTCTTCGACAATTATGTTTGTTGAGTTTATCCTAATCACAGATCTGGAAGCCCTGCTTAGTATCATAAACGTCTAATAGCGCTTTTTCTTTAGAATTTTCTGCCAACAGAGTTGAAAAATCCTAAATAACATAGTAAATAGATTATTTTTTTAAATGTGGTTTTAACTACCTTTTTGAGACTGCCATTCGAATATGATATTTTCCTTTCCTTTCTCAAGTTTGTGTTGTAGGCCATACAGGTCCACTCCTTCTAGAATCTCACCTACATAGGGTTAACGTTTAGTGCAAATAGTTTGTTTAATAACTTCTATACTACTTATTCAAATCTTCGAAAATTCCAAACATAGTATTAGTTTAGTAGCAGCTATCACCACGACAACCATTTTGTAGCAAAAGTTAACAGCTTATAATTTTAATACCAGCACACACAAAAACATGAGATTTTGTACAGTGTAATGATTTTATAGGACCTTTAGTCCACTAAAAAAGGGCGTCATTGGCACGCCCTTATTTGTGCTTCCCACACAAATGGACCATTTTGTACCAAAAGTTAACATCTTATAACCTTAATACCTGTGCTAACAAATATAGGGTGATCCAAGTAGAGATACTTTTTTCAATCGCCTTTTTTGACAGATCACGTGTCGTCATGCTGTCATGTTGTTTTTGTTAAGTATTGTTTGGCATTTCATCATGGAAAGATTTACGCCTGAACCACGTTTTGACAACAAATTGACAGATTAATTAGTGTAATGTTATAACGGATGATCCAAGTGGAGATACTTTTTTCAATACCCTTTTTTTGACAGATCACGTGTGAGTCGTGTCATTCTGTCATGTTGTTTTTGTTTAGGGATTATATGATTTTGAAGTGACGTTTCGCCCATTTGTAATATGGCATTTGGTTTTCATTGTATTCAGTTGTGTTTACAATTTCATCATGGAGAGATATACGCAAGAACAACGTTTACAAACACAGTGCAACAACCAAAATGGGAATGGGATGAAACCAATTGCAAACGAATGTTGACATTATCCCTAACAAAACCCTCAAGGGTTTTATCAGTTCAGTACTAGATTGTTTTTACACGCATTTGAATTTTGAACCGCTTCTTCAATGTAGCACCATTTGCATGTCAGCGGCATCTATCGTGAGTTGTAGGTAATAAATGATTTCCTCGACTCCAAAAACCGTAAGATACCAAAACTTTACATGATAATAAAAATAAATAATCATTATTTTATCAAATTTTCAATGATCTTTTCTTGTTAGACAGCGTTCCAAAATCACCAACTTCAAATGCGTGTAAAAAAAAATCTCGCACTGACCTGAAAAAAACCCTTGAGGGTTTTGTTATAGATAATGTCAACTTCCATTTGCAATTGGTCTCATCCCATTCCCATTCGGAAAGTTCGATTTTGTATCACAGTGAAATTATTCAGTTTTATTATTAGAATAATCGTTCTCCAATTTCAACATTTCGTGCGCCATTTTTTTAAAAATCAAAAAAAACACTTTCCAGTCGACCTACGACCTTGACACCCATGAGCAATATTTTAGCTCTCGTTAAGAGCCTTTCTGCCATTGACCGATTGTGGCTAAGTGCCACACAGAAAATGAAACAATTGAATTGTGGCGAGAAAAGTTTGGAGATTCGATTATTTCAAGAAATTGTGATGTTGACTGGCCTCCAAGAAGTTATGATTTATCACCATTAGACTATTTCTTGTGGGGTTATTTGAAGTCATTGGTCTTTCGAAATATACCAGACTCTCTTCAAGGTTTACTAGTCAATATTGAACGTGCCATTCATGACATACGACTTGATTTAGTGGACAAAGTGCTCGAAAATTGGGTTCATCGATGTCTTTACTGCAAAAGAAGTCGTGGAGGCCATTTAAATGACTTTTTATTTAGAACTTAATTGTATCGATTGTACTTCACATTAAATAAAAAACTTTTGAATTTCCTTAACAATAATGGCGAATTCTTTTCTGCAAAAAAGTGCAACATTTTCAATGCCCTTTTTCCGAAAACGGCACTTTTGTGATACTTTTTTGAAATTTGGTAATTAAGTTACTCGCATTTAGCACAACTAAAATTTCAAAATTTCAAAAAAGCGATATAATAGTGCAGTTTTCCGAAAAAGGACAATGCATGTGTTGCTCTTTTTTGCAGAAAAGAATTCGCCATAAGTGTTCGTGCAAAAAAAGGCATATTTTTATGATTGTGTTGTGACGAAACGGTTAAAATTTTTGATTCAAACCAATGGAACATTAAAGTATAACTTTCAAAGTAAATTGTGTAAAATTTTCATAAAAAATATGGCAACGACAGCATTTATGCGGAAGCGTCTCGAAAAAAAGTTGAATTGCAGTGCCCCTCATAACTCGATACCGGATCATCAGAAATTAAAAAAAGAATAAATTTATTTAGTTAGATAATCGTTATAGCCAGGTAATGCTGTCGAGTTTTTTTTTCGAAATTAAAATTTTTCAGTTTGTGGGAACACTGAGATGAAAAATTCGATTTTTGCGAGAAAAAATAGATTAGTTGGTTATTGTTAAAAAAATTTAACAAATTTAAAAAAATCTACAGCGTTACCTTGTAAATTATTAGTTTTTGACTTATAAAACATTGGTTCTAGGAAAAACGCTTTAAAGTTTTTCTGATGTACTGAGTCACACATGAGGCGCGGTTGCTTAGATTGCTGTATCTTCGTTAGTTTTGCTCCGATTTACCTCAAATTTTCACACAGTGTTCTTGAAAGGTTCTCTATTCAGAAAAAATGCAAAACAAAATTTATAAACATTACCCCCCTTTATATTATAAACATTACCTTCTAGTGCAAAATGGTCCATTCGTGTGGGAGGTACCAAAAGGGTTATGACAACTTCGCCCATTTTTCTTGACATGTTAGCGACTACTAAACTAATTCTATGTGTGGAATTTCAGAAGATTAGAGTAAATACTATATAAGAATTCATATTTCACTAAAAGTTAGCCCTTTGTGGAGGAGGTACTAGAAGGAGTGGACCAATATGGTCTATCTTTGAACTTAGGTGGAGAAAGAGAAAAAATGACCGCATGCCGAATTTCGAGAGTTATCGTGCGCACCAGGCAGCAGACAGACGGACGGCCGGTCTTTGGTCACTCCTTAGATTTGTTGCACTTTTTTTGCTCGTAGCAAATTATATTACCCTCTTCTCTAAGGTTAGAGTATAATTAATATGCAAATGTCCAACGTATTTCCTAAACCTCAATCCCATAGTCAACATTCGTAGTTCCCCGAACATCGATCTACAGGATTGACCCACCAGAAATAGCCACATAATGTAACACTCGTCTCTGCGCTCTTTATATATTATACTCCCAATAACTTATCTTATTTACGCCTCAGGTTGCATCCAAATGCGTCTGAAAGGTTTTTTCCATCAGTTCGCTACCAAAACCTCAAATCTCTTCGTCAAGACTCCTATTTTCCCGAACACCAATCTACAGGATCCCCCATGAGAAATGTCCCCTTAACATGCACTACTCCCTAAGCTCGTGATAGTTACTACTCCCACTGAAAACCTCAGGATGCATTAAAATGCGTCTTCGAATGTTTTCCATCAGCTCGCTACTAAAACCGCAAATCTCGTAGTAATCATTTACAAGATCACCAGCGTGGTGCCGTTTATGTTTATGCAAGCGAAAAAGTAAATTAAGTTTTATAATTGAAAAACATCCCCAGAGCATGCTTTAGTCGTATCCAGCACGTGCTTTAATTATCCCCAGTTGGTGTTGATTTTGTAACATACCGTTGATGATTTTTGATGCTTTATTCATGCACCGCTGTGCATGCATTCGTCACATTCGGGGTTGGTTCATTATCATCAACTAAAGTGCACTGATTTTGCACGTATGTGATTTGTTTTTCACTACCTATAATAGGGTGGGTCAAATTGTACTGATGCAAAAAAACTAAATCATCGTATAGCAAAATCGTAATCTATGGAAAATTCTTAGAAAATTTTCCCAAGGAACCATGGATCCAAAATCAAATCTTATCCCGCGAAAATCGACATGAAGTTTACATAGTTAAGAAAAAATGTTTTTTTTTTGGTTTGCACTTAGTAGGCTAAGATAAAATAATATAACGGGATAATTGTATTTTATGAAAGTATGCTTTCGTTTCTTTTGGTATATTTGAGAACTGGGAAGTTTGAATCCAGAAAGAGCACTTGTGTTCTCATTTCTTACAAAAAAACTAATATTTTCTCAACGCTGAGGCAAATATGTACATGTTACTTCCTTGTATTTATAAAATAAAATATTATATTGGACAAAATATTCTTCATGAGATTTTAACTGAGATATTTTTCTTTAGTTTTTTTCAATGATACTCGATGGATGATAGAAATGAAATGAGAAAACTCCTATTCAGACCACCGTTATATAAGGTTTAAAATTGCACGGCCACCGTCAAACCCCTTAAGTTTCCGTTATAAGGCTAAGACCGACTGGACTAAATTCGGAAATCTACTTAGAAATCGATTGGGGCAGCCTACACGCGACTATCTATGTGCAGAAGACATTGATATCAATGTTAAGAAGATTACCGAGGCTCTTGTAAAATCATTCGAAGATAGTTGCCCACTTCGAGAAAGGAAATCTGCCTTTGAGAAACCCTGGATGACAGGACGAATTCGCTCGATTGGCAAAGATGTCCGCAGACTTTACAACAGAGCTCGACGTAAAAAACAATCAGTATATTGAAACGACTACCACAGAACACTCAAAGAATACAATAAAATCAGTAGATCGGCGAAACGTAACTCCTGGAGGCTTTTCTGTGAACAGGTAGACAGCGTTAACGGCATGTCTAAAATGAAAATGTTCCTCTCAAAAACTCATGTCCAAACCGAAACACTGGTGGATGAAACGGGTAAAAGGATGGAAACTATAGAGGATACCGTAAGGCTCTTGATGAAAACTCATTTTCCGACTGGTTGGAGTATTCACTGCATTCCTAACCCATTCGTATACCCAAAAAAACTGGCAGGAATCAAGGGTGGTCTTCATACCAATGCCTGGCAAAGCGAGTTATACGACCCCAAAGTCTTATCGACCCATTACTAATGTAAAGCCAGCGAGTCCCATTTTGGACGTAGTCCCCATTTTAAACCTATAGCTCTTCTGCACGACGACCAACATCTGTGAGCCTTTGTAATTACTTCTTTCCTGTTAAAAACAATGGAGCGAATAATTGATAACATGGTCAAAGGTAAAATAGCGAATGACAGGCTAAAATTCAAACAACACGCCTATGTCAAAGGAAGATCAGTGGAAACAGCTCTGCATGAGAAGAGTCCTTCAGTAATGAAATGTATACAATTGCTGTTTGCATAGACATTGAGGGCGCATTTTCCAATGTACCGATACACTTATCCAGTCCTTAGACGAGTTTCAGGTTGACCGGGCTCTGAAAAACTGGATCAACAATATGCTAAGGAATAGGTGGATTACTTGTGGGTACTATGACGTAAAAATTAGAGACAAGGTAAATCGTTGTATACCACAGGGGGGCATTTTATCGCCTCTTCAATGGGTTACGACGATACACAGTCTCCTAAAAGCCCTCACCAATGAAGGACTTAAACCAGTCTGTTATGCAGACGACGTTGTAATACTTCTAAGGGGCTTTCATCCAAATCAGTTATGCAGAAGAGCTGAAGAGGCACTTAAGATAGCATATAACTGGGCACAAACAAAGGCATTAAATGTTAACCCAGACAAAAAAGAAATATGTCTATTTACAAGGAAAACGAAGATCCCACGCTTTACCAGGCCTCGATTCCTGAATAAGACAATTGCTATAACTACAAAGGTAAAATACTTGGGAGTAATCTTGGATCAGAAACTGTACTGGAAAGATCATCTTGAAGAACGAATTACAAAGGCTCACAGATGTTAGTCGTTGTGCAGAAGAGCTATAGGTTTGAAATGAGGACTACGTCCAAAATGGGACTCGCAGGCTTTACATTAGCGTGACTAGACCAATAATCACCTACGCTTGTGCAGTGTGGTGGACATCAATGGACAAGAAGTACAACGTAATACATTTGCAAAAAATTCAAAGTATGTGCTGTCTAGGCATAAGCGGGGCATTTAGAACTGCACCAACAACAGCGTTGGAGACTATACTGCACATCCAACCAATAGACATCCGTATAAAGTATGAGTCAGCCCTCACAGCAAGACGTCTACAAGTGATGGGTGAATGGATAAATCGAGACCACAAGTCGTACCATCAGAAGATTTTAGAATATCTAGTTGGTCACATTCAAACGCCAGAAATCTCGGACCGCATTCCTGAAGTGCGGCTTACAGCTACCTGTGATACGTTTGTGCCAGACACACGCTCGTGGGAAAATGGAACTTTGGCCCATGTGCCAGTGGGAACCCGCTGCTACACGGATGGGTCCAAGCGAGGAGGAAGGACGGGTCTGGGACTTTTTATTGATGAACCAGAAGTCGAACTTCACTTCCGCCTCCCTGACCATAACACCGTATTTCAAGCAGAAGTTCGAGCAATCACGGAGTGTGTGAACTGGTTCAGTAACACGACAAAGCCTAAATATGCCAACATCTTCACAGATAGCCAAATGGCGATTAATGCAATAAAATCGGAAAGGGTCAAATCCAGAACTGTGTTGGAATGTAAAAGAACGATAAATGATTACTCAGCCCATGGTCAATTGCGTATTTTTGCTTTTATTTGTACCAGGACACAACGGAGTGATTGGAAATGAACGGGCAAACAGCTTGGCTTCAAAGGGCAGAGAACTTCGAGTAATAAACTTGGAGACCTTTCGAAGCCACAAAAAATGAGTAGAAGCACTGGGCAGTGATGGCTCACAAAACTGTGTGGAATAGCGCAACAGTAGGAGCAACTGCAAAGATACTGTGGGGTGACCCAAATGAAAAGAAAACAAGAAGTCTTCTGGAACTAAACAAGGTCAATATTAGTAAGATGATGAGTGTTCTAACAGGACACTCAAGCTTACAAGCACATCTTCATCGCATAGGACTAGCAGGAAACGACGAATGCAGGCCATGCAGAGAAAACATCGAAACGATGGAACATTTTCTGTGTCACTGCCCGGCTTTCACACATGCAAGATCCCAACATTTCGGGTCCGACATATTACCAGACTTGACACATCTCAGAGAATATGACTGGAAGATACTGAGAAAATTCGTGTCTAGTACCGATTTTCTGTAACTCGTGAGGTATAAAACAAGTAAGAAAGTTTCAGTCGGGTAAACCGACTAAGGTATACCCTCACTTTGTGAGTAATGTAATATTGAATATTACTCGAATTATTCTGTCAATTTGTGTGGGAGGTACCAGAAGGGGTTTATCAAATACACTTTTTTTTTTGCTGAACATTAGATACTTTAAATTCATTGCACTGTGCCGACTTATAAGCATTTATGTGCACTGGTATAAACGTTATGAGACATTAAATTGTGGTATGATTTGGGCATTTTGTGTGGGAGGTACAAAGAGGGGCGTGGCAATAACGCCCATTTTTCACAGGGCTATAGACACTATAAACACATTACACTGTACAAAATTTCAAGTATTTTTATACACTGTTATTAATGTTATAAGCTGTTAACTTTTGGTGCAAAATGGTGCATTTGTGTGGGAGGTACCAAAAGGGACGTGGCGACTTCGCCCATTTTTTTCGAGTTGATAGCGACTAATAAGCTAATACTATGTGTGGAATTTTAAAAGATTCGAATAAGTAGTATTGCTTATAACATTAATAACAGTGTATAAAAATACTTGAAATTTTATACAGTATTATGCTTTTATATTGCCTACAGTCCAGGGAAAAATGGGTGTTGTTGTCACGCCCCTTTTGGTACCTCCCACACAAAGGTACCTTTTTGCACCAAAAGTTAACAGCTTATAACATTAAAACCAGTGTACAAAAATACTTGAAATTTTGTACAGTGTAATGTTTTTATAGTGTATATAGCCCTGTGAAAAATGGGCGTTATTGCCACGCCCCTCTTTGTACCTCCCACACAAAATGCCCAAATCATACCACAATTTAATGTCTCATAACGTTTATACCAGTGCACATAAATGCTTATAAGTCGGCACAGTTCAATGAATTTAAAGTAACTAATGTTCAGCAAAAAAAAGGTGTATTTGATAAACCCCTTCTGCTACCTCCCACATAAATTGACAGAATAATTCGAGTAATATTCAATATTACATTACTTACAAAGTGAGGGTATACCTTAGTCGGTTTACCCGACTGAAACTTTCTTACTTGTTTCCGTAGCAAATGATATATACCCTCGTCACACTAAAGTGAGGGTATAAAGATCATAAATAAGGAACGCACAACAGGCCGAACAGGCTTAAGTGTATGTCCATGGACATGAGACGTTATAACGTCCCATCTCTTCAACCTAACCTATGTAAACTTCATGATGATGTTAGCGGGATAGGATTTGATTTTACACCTATGGTTTTTTGGTGAATTTTTCTTAGAATTTTCTATAGATTAGGATTTTGCTATACGATTTTTGACGAACAAATTTGACCCTCCCTAAAGGTGGGTACTATGTTTTTTCCGCGTGAAAAAAATTACACAAAATATTATTTCAAGTTGAAAAATGGAACGCTTTTTTACTAAAGTCGCATTGCATTTTTGAAGTGTGTGTGTCGAAATATCACTTTTATATGAATGTGTGTGTGTATAAGCATGTGCATTTTTTCCTTTTTGCTTTTCTTGAAAACAAACACGAGTTTAAATTCTAATCAATAAACAATTAAATGGAATAATGACGACTTAGATAATAGTTAATTTAAATTGCAGACAGGAAATATTGTTGAAGATCTTTGTGCTAATATTATACATAAATTATTTGTTGATACGATGGTGATGCTTGTGAGGCATCAGAAGCCAGGATAGTATTGAGTTTCAAAAATCTCACCTAATAATTATATGTAAAATATGTACAGATGTAAATAAATTCCATTTAAATAAAAAAAAAATATTAAAAATGTAAGTTTTTGTAGGTACAATTTTTTTCCTTAACAAAAATGTCATTCTGAATATAGGATCATTAGGTGCCGAATATTGGAAAATGTATGCCGACGATGAATACGACGAATTTAAAAAAATATATTAATTAATAAAATCAATTATTATTTTTTATTAAAACTGTTTAGTAATCCTAAAACAGTAACACTTATTGAAGTGAAATATGTATGTAGTTTTTACGCCAATCGCATATTCGGAAGGACATCAGTTACAAAATGAAAAAAAGTTAAAGTGCCGACTACTTGTACACTTACCATAGTCCCAAAAAAATACTAGAAAGAAACCACCTATTCGGTATTCATCTTATGATTGTGTTATCCAGAAAACGCGCCTCGTCATACTTAATGATCTTGGTATTTGTTGTGAATAGTCATATATCTGTTTTCTCTGGTTTAACATATACTCGTACACTTCTCTTTAGAACGTCTTCAGTTCTTATACCTCCTATTAAAAGCATTACAACGTCATCCGCTCATCAGACTGTTGGTTTGCTTGACTGGAATTTTCTTGATTTATAAGTATATCTACTGTAAGTTCATCAAAATTTTATTAACACCAGCTGAGCTGATACGTGAACATCGAATTATTTTTGAAAAGAAGTTCAGTTCTAACATTTGTTCAGTCATTTCCAAACAAGTGTCTGTGCGACAATAACAATAGCTCTCTTTTGAAACATCAACAGGTTGCATGCATGCACTTAACTTCATCTCGTTCCAATCGACAGCTGATCATGTATCTGCATTTACCCCAACTTCGAAAAGTCTCGATCACAGCTATGAGGAGAAATGAAACATTTCCCCATTTATCTATCTTCGAAATTGAATTAATTTTAAATATCCAATTCGAATTATACTCCCAATTCGAAAGCGATTTTTTTGGAGAGAGCGGTTATTTAGAAATGGTCAATGCTGTGGCTCTTGCTCACGCTCATTCGAACTTCGTTGCACTTCTCCTGCAACGAAAGGTATTTATATCTACCACAAAGAGAGAGAGAGAGAGTTTGTTTATGCTGCAGATAAAGATAATGAGAGAAGACACGGCGATCATTTACTGTAGTGACTGAATATGTCTGTCTCCTCTGTTCGTTTTGCGGTTAGTATTGAAAGGCGTTAATTTTTACGATTTCTTTTCGGTTTACATTTGTATTTCATAAGTTTTATGTTTTTTGTTTTTTTTTCTTTTTGTTGAGAGTCAGTGTGTGTTTTTGTTGTTACGATCTCTTGGGGAAGTCTCTTCTTGTTTACTTTTGATGTGTTGTTGTAATCTTTTTTTAACTCCGCCCTTTTTGGTTCGCTGCGAGTTGTGCAACAACAATTACTATTTGTATTGGAGCCAACCATACAAAAACAACAATAACAACGGATGAAAATGCATTTACATTTATCATGAGATGACTTTTGTTGTTGTAGTTTCTGTACACTGACTGTCTGACCACTGTTGCTTTGCTGTTGTTGTTGTCTGAGACAATCAGTCGTCCGCAACAAAAATGAAATGAAATTATTAACAATTTTGAAAGTAAAACTCGTTTAACTTAGTAACATAGCAACATGACAACAACAATAACAGCAACAACGTCTGCACACGTCTGACGTGTGACCATAAACATTTCCAAGTTGAAAACTTCAACAACAACAATAAAGGCTTGGAAACCGAGACGGAGACTGAGACAATTGTCGTAACGAAATCCAATTAGAAATTTCTCATTGTATCTCTCTACTGTCCAGTTTTAAGAAGTGCCAGACAGACGGTGACGAATTAATAGTTGTCGGATTTTCTGAATAAATTAAGGAAACTTTTGCAAATCACTAATGAATATACTTCGAAAAAAAAAATGGAAAATACCTTCAGAGAGCAAAGAAACAACATTGAACACCCAAAGAAGTTATATATTCTGTACAATCTAGTACACACTAAAAATTCCAAACTTGATATACCTATACTTCCTTTACATAGGTACGCGTTTTTCTAATTCAATACATACTACAAACACCTAAAACGTTTATTGGGTTAAAAATTAGAATAAATAATAGCAACTAATTCATATCTTTGTGCGATATTTATATAGCCACATGATGTTAATTTATTTAGAAATACATATAAAATTTTTTGATACATGTGTATTAGAAACTAATTTGTAAAAAATTTGCATTTTTAAAAAAATAAACAGACAAATTGAAAAAGGAAAATAAACACTCAACGAAGAAGTAAAGATCTTGAAGTCTTCAATGGAATTTTTAAATGATGCAAGAGTCCAAAATGAGAGTGTAATAAGAGGTGTTAAATCTGATGAGCCTGCCGTTAATGTCGTCTTGGACATTGGATGCTCCACATCTGAAAGTCCAATCGAAGACGCGTCAAATCATTTGTGAAAACAAAGACAAAACTGATCAGAGCAAATCAATTGTGGTGAAATTTTCCAATCAGAACCATAAGAGGATGTTTATGAATAATAAAGCTAATCTGAAAGAGAACAAAGAACTGAAGAATATTTACGGCCTGTTTCTGTATTTCTCACGAAAGTCACGAAAGACTCTGTGAACGAAAACCAGGCACTCACTTTGGTCATGAGTTTGGTTTCTCTAAGGTTCGTTCGTTCGCTCGACTGGCCTTACGGCAATGACGTTAGAATTTAACCAATTGGAAAATAATGTAATTGCCAGATCAATAATTTCACAACATCCGGTCTAAAAAAGCACACTGCACAGTCGCCCTTAGAAAATACACCTCTGTACTCTTTACACTGGTGGTGACCAAAAAATCAACCCTGAGTGGGTCAGCTGAGCTGAACCAAGACTCTCATTTCTTTCTCTCTATCTCTCACGTCTCTCTCATTGTGCACTGACTATTTATACCCTCACTTTAGTGTGACGAGGGTATATATCATTTGCTACGGAAAAAAGTGTAACACATCGAAGGAGTGTCCTAAGACCCCAAGTATGTTTGGCCGAAATCCGTTTTGGGTCATTTTAAGTCGAATGAGCAATGTCCGTCCGTCTGTCTGTCTGTGTGTCTGCTGGCTGGTGCGCACGATAACTCTCGAAAGGAGAAACCGATTGACTTCAAATTTCGTATGTGGTAATATTTTTTTCTATCTCCGGCTAAGTTCGAAGATGTGCCATATTGGTCCACTCCTTCTGGTACCTCCCCCACAAAGGGTTAAAATGTTGTGAAATATTGATTCTTTAATAACTGCTATTATACGTATTCGAATCTTCTGAAATTCCACACATAGTATTAGTTTGTTAGTCGCTATCAACTCGAGGAAAATGGGCGAAATTGCCACGCCCGTTTTGGTATCTCCCACACAAATGCACCATTTTGCACTAAAAGTTAAAAGCTTATAACATTAATACCAGTGTTTAGAAATACTTGAAATTTTGTGCAGTGTAATGCTTTTATAGTGCCTACAGTCCAGTGAAAAATGGGCGTTATTGCCGCTCCCCTTTTGGTACCTCCCACACAAATGCACCATTTTGCACCAAAAGTTAACAGCTTATAACATTAATACCAGTGTATAAAAATAATTGAAATTTTGTACAGTGTAATGCTTTTATAATGCCTATAGTCCAGTGAAAAATGGGCGTTATTGTCACGCCCCTTTTGGTACCTCTCCCACAAAGGTACCATTTTGCACCAAAAGTTAACAGTTTATAACATTAATATCAGTGTATACAATTACTTGAAATTTTGTACAGTGTAACGCTTTTATAATGCCTATAGTCCAATGAAAAATGAGCGTTATCACCACGCCCCTTTTTGTACCTCCCACACAAAATGGCCAAATTATACCACAATTTAATATCTCAACGTTAATATACCAGTCCATATAAACGGTTACAATTCGGCACAGTGCAATGTATTTAAAGTATCTACTGTTCAGCGAAATATAGGTGTATTTCTTAAACCCCTTCTGGTACCTCCCACAAAAATTGACAGAATAATTTGTGTAATATTCAATATTACATTACTCACAAAGTGAGGGTATACCTTAGTCGGTTTACCCGACTGAAACTTTCTTACTTGTTTTTTTCATCTTAGCGAGCTGCCAATGATGACTTCTTTATGCTTACATATGTATACATATGTATATAATTTTATTATTATTTAATTGGTTTTACCATAATTATATCAATATCTACTTAGTTTTGATTTCAATAAGGTTTTTTTGTCATTGTCCTTATCAGTCGACAAAACTCGATCTGACATTTGCGTTCGCCCAGATGACAGCAAAGATAGATAGAGAAAACAAAATTTACACTAAAATGATTACGTTTTCGCACGAGTTAATTATCGTGCGACTTGTCGTTCTGATGGTAGTTACTGAAACCCAAATTAGCTGTTTGTCGCCTGGCAGGCGAACGAAACCAAATTTTTAAGTTACAGAAACAGGCTGTTACATTAATGATTTTCTATCAAACGAAATACAAGAACTGTCAACTATGCAAAACCTGCAAAACTGTTGGATATAAATATATCTTTGGAAGGGGAACAAGGTTTCTGCAATGAAAATGCTCGTGAATTTTTAATCAGAACAAAAGGAGATCTTGACAAATTGCTGATGAATTTAACAACTGGTGAATCTGAAGTCTGGAGAATTCTGGACGTGTGGTTATTCCTAATGATAAAAGCAGATCTCGGCAAAACAGCGCCCATGGGCGCTTCTCTCCTCTCACACATTGAATGAGTATAAAATATTTCATTCAGTTTACATTGAGAGAGAGAAATGCTTTTCTATGGTTTTATGAGTGTGCCGATACCTGCTTCAACGATGATGAAGCGGAGGATAATTCTTGTATTTCAACATAATTGAGTTGAGTTGAATTGTAAAAATTAGCATATTGTTTTATACCCTCCGCAATAAGATGGGGGTAAACTAAATTTGTCATTCCTTGGGCAACAACAGAAATGTTGATCTGCGACCCATAAAATATATATATGCTTGATCGTCGTAAAATTTTAAGACAATTTAGCCATGTCCGTCTGTCTGTCTGTTGAAATCACACTACAGTCCGTAATAATAGAGCTAGGTTGATCGAATTTGTTGGAAATACTTCTTATAGTTGCAGGTCGTTTGCAAATGGACCATCTCGGTCAATTTTTAGTCACCCTATAGTAGAGGTAGCCATCAAATGTGCTAATTTAAGCCTCAAATACCACATTTGTCAGAGTTTGGCTTAAGAATTTGACCCAAAAGTTTGAATTAAAAATTGCAGCATTGGTTTTTTTTTATAATTTGCTTAAACAAAAATCATCCAAAATTTGCGCCATATCCAAAGATTTTTCCAGTAATAGAATTGAATGCCAACCATGGTGGAGAGTATATAAGATTCGGCATGGCCGAACTTAACGCTTTTACTTGTTTTTTTATGAACAATCTCAATTTTCATATTATAAATCTTATAACGAATATATTAAACATGTTAATTATGATTTTGGAAATGTTTTGTCAACTAATACTACTCGAATAAGTTTTTTTTTAATTTCAAAATTTAATAAATTTAAAGTAGAATCAAGCAAATTTACCAAATATTTAAGAGTCGTTGCCAGAGTCCGAAGTCACCGAGCCGAACCGCTGATTCGACTATTTTTTTATAAACTTTAGTTTAAAAAAAATGCTCCCCATTGATTTTTTTCAAATTTACACAGAATATGCAGCAGACTTTCTAAAATCCAAAACAGTAATTTGATTTCTGCACTCAATATTTGTAAAAGTTATAGGCCAAATGATAAGGCATGTCTGCCAATTTTCATACACTGGGACTTTAAAATTCATATGTGCAGAAGCAGAAGAAAACAAGTAAGAAAGTTTCAGTCGGGTAAACCGACTAAGGTATACCCTCACTTTGTGAGTAATGTAATATTGAATATTACACGAATTATTCTGTCAATATGTGTGGGGGATACCAGAAGAGGCTTATCAAATACATCTATATTTCGCTGATCTGTAGATACTTTAAATATATTGCACTGTGCCGAATTATAAGCGTTTATGTGCACTGGTTATCTGATATGAAATTGGGTATGATTTGGTCATTTTGTGTGGGAGGTACAAAAAGATGCGTGGTGATAACGCCCGTTTTTCACAGGACTGTAGGCACTATAAAAGGATTACCCTGTACAAAATTGCAAGTATTTTTATAAACTGGTATTAATGTTAAAATCTGTTAAATTTTGGTGCAAAATGGTACCTTTGTGTGGGAGATACCAAAAGGGGCGTGGAAATAACGCCCATTTTTAACTGGACTGTAGGCAATATAAAAGCATTACATTGTACACAATTTCAGGTATTTTTCAATGTATTTTATACACTGGTGTTAAAGTTATAATCTATTAACTTTTGGTACAAAATGGTGCATTTGAGTGGGAGGTATCAAAAGGGGAGTGACAACTTCGACCATTTTTCTCGAGTCAATAGCTACTAATAAACTAATGCTATGTGTGGAATATCAGAAGATTCGAATAAGTAGTATAGCAGTTAATAAAGAATCAATATTTCACAACATTTTAACCCTTTGTGGGGCAGGTACTAGACGGAGTGGCCCAATATGGCCCATCTTCGAACTTAGCCGGAAATAGAAAAAAATGTTATCTCATACCAAATTCGAGGTCAATCGGTTACTCTTTTCGAGAGTTATAGTGCGCACCAGCCAGCAGACAGACAGACTGACGGACGGAGATTCCTCATTCGACTTAAAATGATCTAAAACGAATATCCGCCGAACATACTTGGGATATTACGTTACCCCTTCGATGTGTTACACTTTTGGGCCGTAGCAAATGATATATACCCTCGTATCACTAAAGTGAGGGTATAAATATCCACATTTGCAGTCTTACCTTTTTTTCTGTGACATCACGTTTTCAAAATATTTAGCCACAAAATTTGCTGGCTAAACAAAGCAAATTCAAACACAATTTTTGTATAGACAATTTCCGAATAGATGTTCCATGCCAACTTTTCCTGGAAATGCGACAAATAGGTCCACGTTTTGAAGAGTGTATATACTGATTCTTTACAACGCATACTTTTTTTTGAATATAAATCCATCGATTTCTACAACTTTTAATATATCATTATTTATGGTGGGAGATTATAAAGGGTAAGGATATGAGCGGTTTATTTCGTTTTCTACCATCCAAAATCTATTTTCCTAAGCCTTCCATACTAAAATTGTATCTGAAGTTACTTGTTTACCCAGCAAATATTGTGCCTAAATCTCGAAAACGCGTTGTCACAGGAAAAAACGGTTCCATTAGATGTGCGGGATCGAAATTATATTCCCTTTGTTCTATGTAGCCCATTGTGATACCGCAGGGACATAAGGAATAGGATGAGTTTTTCTTAGCCTATTACGTTGAACCTATTTTATTGCTTTGAAAGGCTGTCAAGATAGCTAACTGTACAAAAAATGAGAGCGTAGGGTGGCCTAGGAGAACAGACGCATAATGTATTCAGTCACAGCAAGTGAAACGTCCGATTTCGATAACGACAGCAGGTATTTTTACGTTTTGCGTTTAGGCAGGGCCACATCAGGCCTGGAATGTATGCACATCCTGCTTAGTGATTACCTGTCATTTGTTACTATAAGGTCACTAACGCTCGATAAAAGCTTACGGGTCGCTAAAAGCATACTTGGCACCCATATTAGCTGAATATTAAATGTTCAGCCACCCTGTTAAGAGATCTGTGGCAGGCGAAGGCAATCTTTAAATCAGACCTTTATAGCAGCCTGAATATAAGAAAATATTAATTGGTTATTTTGATTCGGCAAAAAAGGTTGCCCCGTCGACGCGAAATTCTGAAAAATATTTGCCCTCTTTAGATGGAACTGATGTAGTTCCTCGAATTAAACTTAGCACCTTTTCCAAATTCCAAAATGTGGTTTTAAAAGTCCAGTTTTCGAGGAAAGGGCAATGGAAAACCTTACCTCCTTAAAGAGTCAACAAAATCCCACCTGGTTATTGAGTTTGGTATCGTCTGTATAGAAGTCCACGAATATCCAATGTCCAGGTTGCGATCTTTCCATTCGGATCAATCCGGTATAAGAGTGTGATAATTCTTCATTTGATTAGACTATAAATAAATTCCATAGAATTTTAAGAAGTTTAAAAGACGTTGATACTCTCTCTTGAAAAACGACCAATTTCGACGTTTTGCACTGATCAAAAAAATAATTTGTATAAATAAAAAATATTCAAATAACATCAATGGTTTAAATTACATTAGAAAATATGTTCTACAACTACTCGTATAGTTGATTTAATAGCGTACTATTTAATTTTTTTCTGTGTAACAACTCTTAGTTCGATACGAAAAACTCAGACTCTCAACTCTTAGTTCGATACGAAAAACTCAGACCCGTTTACAAAATGTTTTATATTTGTTGTCGTCACTATGGTCTTATTATTTCACTGGATAAAATATATATAAGTTATAATGTTGATACGTTTATTATCGAACAGAGCATGTACATCTGTGAAATGTCATTTGAACATATCAACTGTACATGAGACCGCACTTGTAGGGTCCAACAAAGTTGCAAAATTGTGTTGATTGATTTGTGAAGTGTGAGCTGTAATGTAGCAAAACACAGTAGTTCCAAACCGGACAATTTAAATGGGTATAATTATCGATTTTTATACGAAAAATGATATAAGATTGGTATCCTAATTGGAAAAGTAAAATTTTCACCAAATTATTTATTATTCAAATACTGGCAAAGATCGTATTTGAATAATGTGTAAGGTAAATCCAATGTGACAAAGGCATTTTTTAAATAAATTGTTCATACATACGAGTATTTTATAACTACTAAAACGTACTCGTACATACACAATAGTCCTAACACCTCAAAATACTTCACAGAACTATGGGAATTACTGAATCTTGGAATTACTCGGCTCGACATATGTAAAGGCTCGACATATGTAGAAAATGATGTCAGAATTATAGAGTTATATTGAAACCGTTCAATAATCATAACACTGTGTGTGCAAAATGCACTTTAAAATGTATCTTCGATGGAAACAACTTACTCTGCATAATTTCGACACGCTAAATCGAATGGCATTAACCGTTTTTTCTTGTGACATCACGTTTTCGAGATATGTAGCCACAAATTTGCTGGGTAAACAAAGAGGTTAGGAAATTCAAACAAAACTTTAGTATAGAAGGCTTCGAAATAGATGAATAAGTAGATCAATAAGTATTTCTCTCATAACTCCCGATTACCCTCTTTGCCCCTGAAAAACTCCCACCAAAATAGTGATATATCAAAAGTCGTATAAATTGATGAATTTTTTGGGTGGTTTATTCGACAAAATTATTGCTTGTAAAAAATCAATACGTCGAATACAACATAATTTTTGGGGGAGATTATCGGTGGTAAGGGGATGAGAGGGGGTGTCGGGTGTTATGGAAGAAATACTTCTTGAAGTGTCTCCTTTCTTTCATCCTTCGACATTTTATCGAGGATACATTTTTGTGCACACACAGTCTAATCATCATATTAAACATTTTGCTTAGTTCGTAGGTGTCATGTCTGATCATCCTAAATGAACTATTTAGATCATGAACTACAAAAATTTACAGAATTTATTCATTATAGCGAGCTTTAGCTATAAAGTGTTACGAGTTAAATGTTACGAGACAATAATATTACCATATTTTCGACACACTGTTCATCAAGTCACAAGGACATTTGCTCGTACTTACATAGAAGTCAGTGTGTTAATGTCAGTATTGATGAGACATTATGTTATGTACTAAACATATACATAATTAAGTATGTATGTATTTACATCAGGTGTGTATTTATTCAATGAGTATTCAAATGGACACTTGTCAAGGTGCGCTAACAAGCTTTAAATCATATTATAACCAGAAGAATCACAACTGAAACAACACCATCACATTGACCAGAAAAAGTTGTCCGACATAAATGACATGCAGTTTTACGCGCATTCCTAGGATATTAGAATGTATATTAAGGCGGATAGCAATGAATTCTAACATTGTCAATATACAAACATATAAGACAATTTACCAAATAAATATAACTTACTATAAGCATATTAAAATCTTAAAATTGAACTTAATTTAATTTTGAATACAATAATCAATTAAGGATTCTGATATCTGTATTTTTCTGGAATAACAGCTTAAGACAGAATTTAACTATTTCGAGGTATTTAATTTCAGCTAATCATTAATTACACAATGCGATAAAATAAACTCAAGTTGAGAGGAAAATTACGCGATACTATTTTTCCTGTATGTTTTTTTTTGTTTTTTTTTTATTTGTACTGTCATCCAATCAGAGTAAAATTTAATATATATTTAAGAATAACAGATTTTGAGATTTTACTTATAGTATTGCAACAAACTTAACTTATTTTTTGGTAAAGAGAAAACAGTGTTTTAATACAGTTTAAGGAAAAAGATAGGGAAAACCTTGTAAAGTTTTTAAGGAATTTTTAGATAAACACATTATTTAATCTTCCTTTAAGAAGATGTAAATGGGTTTAGTCATATAAATTTCTTATTAGTTCTAAGTTAGAAGTTCTACAGTTAGCTTCAAATCTTATTGTAATTTCATTCATAATTTCATATATTAACTTTTGTTTAAACTTAGTATGAAGACGAGAAGTGGGGTAACGTCTGTTTAAATTATATACAGATTTTAGATTTTTGTTTTGAATTATTTGAAGACGTGTGAGGTTAGTACGTGCTGCTTTAGGTGACCAGATTAGGCAGCCGTAAGTTAGAATTGGCCTTATACACATTTTGTAGAGTAGGAGGCTATTGTTGCAATTTAGCTTTGATTTTCTGTTCAGTAGGGGATATATGGCTCGTCCACATTTTATAGCTTTATCACACGTATACATAATATGTGATTTAAAAGTTAGTCCTTTATCGAATATAACGCCTAAATATTTGACAGAGTCCTCCAGGTTTATATCTTCTCCTTGAAAAGTTAAATTGAGAGTTGGTATCCTCTTGGGTGATTTGTTGTAGGGGAAAATAATTGCTTTGGTTTTAGATGAGTTTATTTTGATTTTCCACCTCTGAAAATATTTCTGCGAAACTGTAAGAGCCTTTTTTGACAATTGCATTTGAGACTTTTCCCGTAGTGATTAACGCTGAATCGTCTACATAGAAAGCGACGGACTGATTTTTGGGTATTTTGAAATCTGACGTATAGATCGAATATAAATGGGGGGATAAAACCGATCCTTGTGGAACTCCTGCCGGTATACATCTTTGAGTAGATATAGATTCATCTACGGTAACAATAAAAGATCTCTCCGAAAGAAAACTTTGAATTATTTTTTGTAGATAAATTGGATAGCCAAAAAGATTCATTTTATAAATGAGAGCATCATGCCAAATTGAATCAAAAGCTTTCTCTATGTCGAGAAATACGACTCCTGTAGATTTACGGTTTTGTTTATTTGTTGTAATAAAATTTACTACTCTTTTTAATTGGTGAATTGTAGAGTGTCCTTTTCTAAAACCAAATTGTTCCTTGTTTATAATTTCATTGCAATCAGAATACTCAACAATTCGATTTTGAATTATTTTTTCAAATATTTTGTCAATTCCGCATAAAATACTTATCGGTCTGTAACTAACTACTGTAACTACTTGAAAGGCATGCATCTTTACCACGCTTTAGGACAGGTATTATTTTGGCTAATTTAAACAATTTTGTGAAGTATCCGTTAATTGTACACCAATTGAAAATTATAGCTAATTTGGAACAAAATATTTGTGGCATTTTCTTTAGGTATATTGGTCTTATACCATCAATCCCTGCAGCCTTATTGTTTTTTAAGCTATTAACTAATGACATCACCTTTTCCTCAGACGTTAGAACTTGATTAACATTGTTAGGTATAATTTGTGCATCTAACCATTCCAGGTGTTGTTTCACCTTCTTGTCAACGGGGGAATGGGCAGAGACAGTTGTTTTATGGGATTTTTCAAAGAAATCTGCAATGAGATTAGCTTTATGTGTGTTGCAAACAATTTCGTTTCCATTATCTTTCAATGATACAATTGGGCATTTTTTCCCTTTTATTGCCTTAGATAATTCCCAGAATTTCTTCTTGCCAGGTGGCAACCCCAGCAAATAGTTGTTCCAGCTGTTGTTTCTGTCATTAGACAAATGCCAATTGATTAAAGTAGTCAGCTGTTTTATAACAGCTGATAATGAAATTCTCTCTGAATTATTATTACATCTTTGTAGTTTACGATTATATCTACGTCTTTGGCCAATTAAATAAATACTTAATTTTGATAATCTGTTTTGCCATACCTGTCGTTCTACTTTTGGAACTTTCTCTGCTGCATTCTGGACAACTTTGGTTAGTCGAGTTAAAATATTTTCAATATTTCCTGTGGAGATATTAGAAAAATTAATATTTAGGTTATTAATTTCAGCTTCGGCACAGTTTTGTATGGCAATCCAATTGGCCAGCGTCAACATCGGAACAAGTATCTTCCTTTCTTCAATCATTCCATATATTTCACACGTCATTGGAACATGGTCAGAAGAGAGTAAGCCTGGATGAGTTTTTGGTACTGTGATATTAAGGCCGGAATTTACTTGCGGAAGTTCCTTGTGGATATCGGATGAAATCTCTTGGTGTGTGAATATAGTAGTTGGATTGAAGTTGGTGATGGAATAAGCAATTGCCGGCAGTGTTATTGTTATTGCAATTCCAGCTGATATGACGTGCGTTCAGATCCCCAAATAATACAAAATCTTCAGCAAAGGAAGTGATTTTATTTAAGTCTTGCATGAAGTTTGCAGTATACTTGGGATTGTATGCTGCAATCATTCTGGAAGGTCGCCTGTTAATAGTAATTATAACTGATATATTTTCCATATCTTTAGTAGGAATGCGAGGCATAAGTTGATGTGGAATAGACTTTTTTATGGCAATGAGTACTCCACCACCGTGAGTTGGACGATCTGCTCTGTATATTTTGTATGTTGTTATTTTAAAAGTATGTTGTGGTTTAAGGAACGTTTCATTAATAAAAGCTATGTATGTGAATTTTTTTTTGGTTCAGGAAGTTTTTCAATTGGTTGATGGAACTTCTATTCGTTATGCCTTGTGAGTTCCAATGCATAACATTGAGTTTACTTGTTTTATTAGAATTATATGACATAACGGAGCATATTACCTAGCACTCTCATTTTATCATACTTATTTCGGCATTTCTCCAATGCATCTATAGCTTCGAAAAATATTTCCAAGATTTTTTCATTAGACAGATCATTGTCGGCGACATGATGGCTTGCATTTGTAGCTTGTAGATTGGATCGGGCAAGTCCAATATTAGGCCAAGATGGTGGACGAACTGACGCTTGTCGGCTTGTGGAAGGAAAGTCATCATTTGATACGATGTACTCTGGTTGGGTACTCACTCTATTTGGCTGCCGTTTTGCAGTAACTTTTTGTCGAATTTCCAAATATTCTTTCCGACATGAACATCGTGGGTCGTCAGCACGATGGTTTAAGTTTTTGAGATTTCTATTGGCGCAATTAAAGCACTTATAGACAACTGCGTCATCGAATGCGAATAGTCATGGGGTCCACCGCAACTAACACAAGCATTTGATCTAAAGCAGTTTGCGGAACCATGGCCAAACATGGCACATTTAGAACATTGGGTTGGTCCACTGATTCGCCTTTGTGGGCTTTTCCAATGTACAACAACGCCACATACATGTTTTATTTTTCTGACTTCTTTCTTCGATATTTGAGATCGATCGAACTACAACACATATAAGGCGTCGTCTGGGCCAGTACGGGAAGTTTTTGTTTCATTTATTTTCATCAGCTGAATGTTATATCTTGTCTTAAACTCATCTGTAATCTCCGGGATTTCTAATTTAGGAAGCCCAAATTAGGAAAGCTTAAATGATTTTCGATCATTCACATGATGTGTGTAGAACTTCATAAATTTCTCTTTCTAGACTTTAATGATATCATCGTAATCTTGTAATGATGTGGGTACAAGTTTTGTGCCAATTGACATTCGTTTGTAGTAACATTTGGAACCGAATAGCTTCATAATTGAGCAGAAGTTGTGGCATTTGTCCACAACAATTGGTGGAATCTTTGCTTCAAGAACAACACTTCTTTCTTCTTCCATAATAATACTGTTACCGTCACTTTCATCCAGATCGGATAAACAACTAAATCGATTGTTATTATTACTGCAGGAGGTTTTTGGTACTTTATATCTTGGGTTGTTGCCCCAAAAATGTTTACGTTTTGAGTTCATCACAACAAAACCTCTTCTTTTATTTTTTAATTTATTTAGTAACAAAAAGTTTACGTTTTTATCAGCTGTTTAGAGAGAACCACTGCACAAGTTGGCATTCAACAATAAACTGATTTGCCTGTAGGTTTTGTCCAGTAAAATTCTAATATTTTTTTGGAATTCACCGGATACCCCCAAAATCTGGATTTACGGGTAAAAACCCGGCTTCCTTGCCTTTTTTCACTTGAACGCCTATAACATTGTTAATTATTAACCGAATTTCAATCTCTAAAAGAATTTGGAAAGAAGAGAATTAGACCTTTCGAACGGTGTATATTTTGAGTGTTTGAAGCTGTAGGCAATGCTGTTACCAATTATAATGTGATATAACCGTACGATTAATTAATTTACGTATATAGTATATTTTATTAGGAAAAAATGCAACCAGTCTCTTAAAAATCCGTTTGAAATTGACTGATTTATTAAAGTTTTATTAAAACTAAATGTGTACATAAATATTGAAAATCGGTTAATAATTAGCAAAGTTATAGGCGTTCATGGCAATAAAATCGGCTTTTTACCCGTAACAATTCGTACAATATGTGGCATATTTTATACATTTATATATTGACTTTTTCAAATAGGCATTGTTTTCTTCGTTAGTAAGCTAGCTTTAAAAAATGTAAAAAAACATATCCTGCGATATTTTTTACTTTGCCAGAAAACAATGTTTTTGGAAATAAAATCAATTTTTTCCTGGTTGTTTTAACGACAGTTACTTAACCCCGGTTTCTACGTGAAAATGATGTTTACAGCTTTTCTAGCCCACTTACTATTCTTTAATTTAAATGGTATCATTTACTTTATACTTCAAACATGCTCCAAATACTAAAGGTAGCTTCCAGATAAATTGGAATTTTGAAAAAAAAAAAATAAAAAAACTTAGTATGCTTAGGTTTAGGTTTGGGTTAGGGTGGCAGCCGTATTTTTTTGTATACAAGCTCACATAGACCAGTTTAGGTCCCTAGTGTTACCACGGGAGGAGATATTTTGATCTTCTCAGGTCATACCATGGTCAGATTTGTCTAGCTACCCTGCTAGTGCCGATTTCTGTCCATCTTTCGTTGGACTGCCTGATTGCCTCTTGCCTAAGCCAAAGCTTGCACGTGGATAGTGGCGCAACAATATATGCAAATTCTTCGAGAATCTGTAATGTCGTCCTTTTCCTAGCAAGTTCATCGGCTTTGCAGTTCCCCGGGATATTCTTATGCCCAGGCACCCATATGAGGTGTATATTAAACTGCTCAGCCATCTCGTTAAGAGATCTGCGGCAGTCGAGGGATGTTTGTGAATTTAGGGATGTTGCCTCCAGAGAATTGATGGCAGCCTGGCTGTCCGAGTAAATGACAACGCCAGTGTTGGTATGCTTCAATCTATAAAAAAAGATTTTAGGTTTAGAACACAAAAAATTTTCTTTTATAGCATAGTGTTATTTATTGTCCGTCCGCCAGTTGTAATCACGCTACAATCTACATTAATAGAGGTACATGACTAAAACTTGGTACAGGTACTTCTTACAACTACAGGTAACAAGGGATTAAAAACGGGTAATATTGTTCCAGATGTAGCCCCCATATATAGCATTTCCCCAATTTTAGTTAAATATCCATAAATATACAAGTTAACCATGTCCGTCCGTTGTAGTCACACGAAAGCTTTTGACTGGAGTTGCCTTTTCATGAGATTTTGAACAGTATCCAACTGTGGTCTGAGAAGGCATTCTTATCGGATACCGCCCAGTTATCCGCTTCTATTGAGCCTTTGTGATCACCTCTTTGAGAGATAACACGGTCCGGAAATTTTTCCCGTAACAGAGCAATGGTTTAGTTGCTTGTGTGGCACGTAGCGCAGTCTTGTTGAAAGTAAACGTTGTCCAGATCAATACCATCCAACTCCGACCATAAAAAATCATTATTCATCTCTCGATAGCGCAAACCATTCACCGTAACTGTTGATCCAACCTCATTTGCGAAAAAGTAAGGTCCAATGACCTCGCCGGACCATAAACCGCACCAAACAGTCACACGTTGAGGATGGAGAGGCTTCTCAACAATAACTCTTGGGTTTTCCGAGCCCCAGATGCGACAATTTTGCTTGTTTACGTAGCCACCGAGGTGGAAATGGGCCTCATCAGTCATGATGATTTTTCGATGGAATTCCGGAAATTCACCTGTAGTGAATTTTAATAATTTCAATGCGCTGTTGAATCGTGTATCGTTCCATTTTTAGTAATGGCGTAGTTTATACTTGTCAAATGTCAAAGAAAAAAGCTTCAAAAGTGACAGCTACCGGGTGATTCAAAATAACACCTCTTGTTGGAAATCCTTTATATAGTAAGATTGTTAGTTAAAACGGACTCACCTCTGTCGTTTATTTCTGAGCTGCCCCATAATGTGTGTCTCGCATCCCAAAAAGATGGTGTCATGTGGGTTTACGGCTTTCATTGCGTTCCATACCTTGCTTGGTGGAGCATCATGAGTCATCTAGCAAGAGGCTGCTGTGCTAAATTGGAGATATAAAAGGTCGTTTATGTTATTTTGTTAAGCACGATCTTGGCTTACCGTTATCCACGACGTATAATGACTTATATCCGCAGCTCTAGAAACATTTTACCTTGTTCCTGGTTGATTCACAGTTTATCTGAATCTGCATCAAATTGATTTACACGACATTCTGCATCATTGGATTTTAGGTGAAAATGTGGACGGTCCCTCGAGCTACATGTTGTGGAGCAGTTTATTGACATCGTTGATTTCGTCTTCATTGTCTTCTTGTTCTGGACGGGGTGAGCGTAGTATTTTTACTTTGGCTTCCCCTATTTCTCCAGAGCTTCTACCCTGGCTTCCGAAGTTACAAGAACCAAGCTCATGCTGTTGTTGTTTGGCGGCTCTGCGGCGATTACGGACCAATCGTCCATTGTTCCCTTGTTCATTTACGCCAGACCATCCAAGAGTTGAGGGCAATCGCGCAGCACAAGCAAATGCTTATGCTTATGCATCCTGTGTAGCCAGGCTCGAGGTGTCATCGGGATTTCCTGGGCCGGGATTATCAGCTATGCACTTTTTTAGAACAGCTTTACAGAATTCGTCAAATTTGATTATCCTGAAGCCTTGGTGAATCTCGCTATAGTCGTAATGGGCCACAGGGGAACCCTTGTTGGTGAGCACATATTCCATAAGAAGTGCCGACAACTTGTATTCGATTCTACGCCATTCCGAGGTTGTTACAGGGGACGGACCTCCCTAAACAAGGGCAACACGCAGGTTGTCCATCACGACATCGTTGAAGGGCCGTTTCGTGGTTGATAAGACTGGTATTGTGGAATCTTGATTTTACGTATAAACGTCATAGAGACTACTAATTTCAACTAATAGCCCCCATACAAAGGTTTCTCTAAATTTGAACTCTTGACTAAAAAAAATCACAAATTCACATGCGATACATGGTGGAGGGTAAATAAGATTCGGAATTGCCGAATTTAATTTAATTTTCGTAATAAAGTTGAACGATTTGTAAACGTTGCTCAGGCGTAAGTCTTTCCATGATGAAATGCCAAACAATACTTAACAAAAATAACATGACAGCATAACACGACTCACACGTATCTCTACTTGGATCACCCGTTACAAAAGACTTCCTTCATTTGAATATTTTTTGTAATTCCCATTAATCTTTATTAAACTGTGGAATAAGATCCATGGTGAAGGGTATACAAGATTCGACATTGGAACGTGTCATAATATTGGGCTATATAAAAACCTTTATATGGGAACTATAATTGTTTTAAACATAGGCATAAACTGTTTACAGTTTTCAAAATCACTCAAGAAAACACGAAAAATATTTGGAAGGCCGTTAAAAAAAAACAATACAAAAGCGTAAAAAATTGTAAGAGTAAAAGTAATAACAACTAAAAATAAGAAAAGTGCATGGTTTCCTCGCTAAAACTTTTTTAATTATGCATCGATTTTCTTCGGAATGGCCTCAATTTATTCATAACCTTTCAGAGTTTACGATAAAATCACAAAAATATGACAATTATGCGTTTCTAGATGTTTTTATGAGGCTTTAATTTAAAAATTATTAAAATTTTCTCAAAAAATATGATTTTTTGCAATACTTTGTAAGATGTCGTCGAAACCGCTGAACGGATGGAAAATTGTATGGTGCGAAGTTGAAGGCTACTTAATTCTGAAGTTTGTAAAGCTTATCTGAACCAATTCGGATGAATGGTTCTTTGGTTATGCCATAATATGTGGATCAACCTCTCTTTTTTCTCAGCCTAAAGGGTTGTCTCTTTAAATTCTCGCGATAAGCTGTGATATGGAAATAAATTAGGGGTTGAACGACATATAGTGGCATAATTCGAGAACCATTTATCCGATTTGGTTGAGGAAAGTTTTAAAGAAGTAAATATTAAGTAGCCTTCAACTTCATATAATACCATTTTCCATCCGTTCAGCGGTTTTGACGACATCTTACAAAGTATTGCAAAAAATCATATTTTTTGAGTATTACAAAATATTGCAAAAAAATGTGATTTTTGATAAAATTTTAATATTTTTAAAATAAAACTCCCATAAAACAATCTAAAAATAAACAAATGTTATGTTTTTATGATTTTATCGTAAAGTCTCTTCGGTCATGAATTAAACGAGCTCATTCCGAAGAAAATCGATGTATAATTTAAAAAGTTATAGCTAATTTAGTAAGGTTTTAACTTTAAAACTTTCTTATCGATGTTTAAGGTTTTAACTTTAAAAGGTTTAAGGTTTTAACTTTAGTAAGGTTTTAACTTTAAAACTTTCTTATCGATGTAAATTTTACAAAAAGCAAACTTTAAAAGCTAAGATTGGAGATTTTGACGTTTTTTGACGTCTAGAATCAGAATCTATGCATTAAAACAGAAACCAAAGAAAATATTTTGTTTTTGTCGACCGGTGTAATTATTGGTTGGCTTTAAATTTATGATAATCAGATATGGCGAAAATTAAGTTAAAATTACATTTATGATTTCTTATCTATCTACCTTTTGTAGGTTGCAGTGATGGAATGAGTTTGCACAACCGTGTATGTAAATTTGACTTTATATTGGGTGTGGTAATAAGTAGTACGGTTTTGGCCATTACACAGAACTTATCACGGTATTTGGAAACGATTAACCTACATATAATAAAGGCTTACGAAATAATAAAATTGGCAACGACTAAATTAAGTGACATGCGTAGAAATTCAGATGCGGAGTTTGATAAACTGTTTGAAGAATCCACACAACTTGCAAGAAGTTTTGGAATAGAAGCTGGACTACCTAGAAGAGTAGGCACTCAAAAGTATAGGGCTAATATTCCTGGTTCAGATGCCAAGGCGTATTTGAGGACAACATTGTTCATACCATATCTGGACGAAGTAATATCACATTTAAATAATAGATTTTCCGAACATGAAGCTATAATTGCAAGTCTGTTTAATATCGTTCCGATACGAGTTGTAAATCTAATAAAGGAAGATTTCGAAGAAGTCACACTTTTTTACAAAAACGATTTAAAAAATTCAGCAAAATCAGTTTTAGCTGAAATAAGTATATGGATTGATTATTGGAAGCAGAAGAATGATAAGCCATCAAATGCATTAGATGCTATTTCAGTTTGTGATGAGGACATGTTCCCAAGCGTTTTTACCCTTTTGCAGATACTGGCCACAATACCTGTGACAACGGGATCTGCTGAGCGAAGTTTCTCGACGTTAAGAAGAATAAAAACTTATCTCCGGAACAGAATGGAAGGAGAAAGGCTATCTTATCTGGCATTGATGTCTATGTATATACAAAGATGAAGTCAATATCGATGAAATAATTGATATATTTCTTTCAAAAAATCGGAGATTACATTTTTAACTCTTACGTATTTTATTATAAAAAGTTTTACAGATCTCGTACTAAAGTACACATTTATATTTAGGACAGTATTGCCAATAAAATGTTTCTCTGACAATGGCGCCATTGTCAGATGCATAAGCTTCGCATATCTTACAATTTCTTAACATTTTTTGACGATGACTTTCTGCCAACGTTGCAAGACCAAAATTGTAAGATCACACGGTTGTAAGTTCACAGGGTTGCTCTTTTTTGACATTTTGCTGACAATATTGTAAGATCTGACCACCGCGTGTAGCTTAACTAAAATCGCATCGGTATCCAAAATGAGTCGATATCTCTTTTTTAAGGTTTACTTCTTTTGAGACACACTTTATCTAACTCAAATATCCGAGATTTAGTTATATATTTTAGTTACTTGAATCGCGACCCAGTCGAACAAACAGATCATGTGCTAAAAAGCAGACATCATATGAATTATTCCATATCGCCAAGAAATGAGGAAACCATTTAAGACAAACGACACTTTTTTACATGGGGTGTGATGTTCTCCTGACACGCAATGAAAGACAAACGACGACATTGACGACGGGAAAGAAGACATTCTCGAATGAAGATGCTGATCGCGGTGCAACGTGCAGCTGATTATGTAGACTTTCGGATGACAATAAATGGTGGATGTTGCCAAGGGGGAAATGGAATAAATTTTTTCAAAGTATTCGAAAATGTTCTCTAAAGGCATATGAGATGATGAAATATGATGTCAATTAAATTTGCACAAAAAAAAGAAATTCTTATCTACTGGATATACTGATCATGTCAACTTCGATAAATAATTGATATCGAAATTTGATAGATTGCGTTAGCAGTTTTTTTTTTAAAAATTATTTATTAAAAATACTATTATCGTCGAAGGTACCCTTAGTATTTGCACTATAATTTTTGGAGTATATGCCCGATCAGGTCGACTTATATGTTAATTTGAAGCTATTAATATGGGCTACCAATGTTGGAAATATCTCTTTCACTTAGAAACAGTGGTTTAGTAACAGTCATTAAAAAAATTGGAAAAAGTAGATTTTATTAAAAAAAAATCCTGGGACAAAAAGAAACATAAAAATAGACAAAAAGTCGAAAAAAATACTTTATTTTATTTTTTAAAAGTTTGTATCCTAGCCACTTAAATAATGGCTATTTGAAAAAAATCTGTGGGTAAATGTAGAAATGATAGCCCTTTTGGTAGAGGTAAGAGAATTTCAAAAAATATTTTTTTTAATTTCTGTTTAAATACCGATTTTATTTATTACTTTTATTTATATTACGTATATTTGAGTTTATTTACATGAACAAGTTTCATTAGAAGTAATTGTGAGTTCTTTGTTGACGTTTGTAGATTTCGGAATCGGTTTCTCTAATGAGGAACCAAATATAATCTCCCATCATTCTTTCAGCCCAGTGCCCTTGGTAACGCCGCTCGATGGACTTCAATTCTTGGTGAAACCTTTCGCCATGTTCGTCACTTACGTCTCCAAGAAATGAATTTTGAAGGACATATTTACACCTGTTGGAATACATAAAGCGACAAATAAGTTAGAAGAATACATACATATGTGTTATATACATAAATATAGAAAAATATATTTCTTACAAATTTTTTCATAATTTTTTAACAAATCATTAACCATTGTTTAACATTGCGGTCTTTTATTGGAAACTTGAAACTACAAGTTGAAACGACCTACATTCTGCAATTTTATCCGACGTCAAATAGGATTCGAAAGTTTCCTTATTTTAAGCCCACCAAAAACTCCTTCTTCGATTTTTTGAAAAGAAAGACTTTTAAATAAACTTTTTAAATATGAGAGTGAATTGCCATCTTTCCTTAAGGCTTTTACAACATTTTTAAGGAGCCCCAGCTTAATATGCCCTGGTGGCAAAATATCGGCTATCCCAGAGGCATAATAACATACCAACTACGTTTAAATCGCAACCAATTTTCCAGTCATGTTCATATTTTATGTATTTTATCAATTTAGCCATTGTTTCGTATGATTCCTTAGTGTTGACAGCATGAGCAATGGGAATCGACGGTTTCTGATTTCCGTTGTGCAAAAGTACTGCTTTCAAACTTTATTTACTGCTGTCAACAAATAACCGCCGTTCTTTTGAATTGTATGTTTGATTAAGTTCCTCGAACAATCCGGGAATGTCATTGCAAAAGCATCTGTTATCCACAGTTGTATAAAATTGTTTGTAAGGTATATCACGGACTCTATAATATGACATGTTAACATCTGAGGCCGAAATATTGTACTGTTTCATCCTAGATGCAAGTAGTTCTGCCTTATCTTTGATCAGTTCCAAATCTCTCAGTAGATCAATGAGTTGAAACTGAGTTAAAAGCGATGACTTCTGATTCAAACTTGAATCGCTCATAGTTGAGTACTCAGTTGAACTTGATGATGTGTTCCGTTATTAGGCTGTAAGCTATACTTGAACACGTCCTACTCCAATTTATTAACTTAGACAAAAATAGCAGTCCGTATCGTGAATGAATGGTTGTCTCCAAATCATTGGCATTCGAAATTGCACGTGAAGTCTAAAATTAAAAGGTTTTATTCCACAAAACATTGTAATACATTAATTTTAAAGTACTTACCGCATTCATCCACTAGTCCATCGAGTAATATTTACATGGCACGAATTACACAAAATACTAGGTGTCCCCGGGTCGTTCATATTTTTAACTCGTAGACCAAAATATTACAAATATATTTCTTCTATTATTTTACTAAACGCACGTAGATTTTTTTAATTACATATTTTCCGCAGATGTAGCAGAAATTGTTGGGATCATTTACACATTGAAAAGTTCTTTGCCTTTTATTCATACTTCGAATTATAACTTTGTAATATTTTTCAGAAAATCGACTTATCTCTTTAAGGCGCTGAATTACACTAATATATTAATAAGAAATTGCATTCCTAAAATCCGGGTTTAAGGTTCATAAGTTGCAGTACCTGTAGCTGACATACAGTTTGCTTCGAAAGTAGACACCCAATATTTTCAAGACTGCCGCGTACTACTTTGTATTGCGTACATATAATTTTACTACCTGTATATAGGACTGGGATGCCCATTCACCTAAAAGGCGTAAATGAATGGAAACCTGATAAATAAAAAACCACAAATATTGTTGAATGACATTCTATCTGAGCGGATATCCTCCTATATAGATCTCACATTGCGTATCAAGTTTTATGGAGGGTTACGAACGGCCATAAAACCTCGTCCTCTCTATAATTTTGTAATGTCTGACATCAATCATCATAATAGATTTTTTTCTAATAGACAGTGTTTTCTTCGTTAGCATGCTGCCTTTTTTTTTTTCTATTTTTTATGTTTTTTTTTTTTAAATCATTTTTTTCAACTGTTATTTTTGCTATTTTTGACGACTGTTACTAATCCAAAGATTCTACGTGAAAGCAATATTTGAAGCATATGTAGCCCTCACAATTCCCTTTTATTTGAGGCATAACGTGGACCATAATTTTTTTATACTTGAAAAATTATGGTCCAAATACTGAATGTACTTTCCATGACAGCAGGAATTTAAAAAAAAAAATGTCCATAAAAAATTTGTTTAATATTTTTTTCGCGTTTTGCTAATTGCACCATAAACTGTTATCCACATCCCTTGGACAAAAATTTTGTTGCGTAGTGTTACAATAACGAAGAATACGTTGTAATTCTCTGCTAGAGTGTAATATGACCTTGTCCATTTCATCAATAAGAGAAGAGAAAGACCCATATATTTACTAAACCGATCGACAAAAATCTCTTATCGACGGCTTGGAAACCACAAAAACGGACCGATTGAGCAGAAACCTCTCAATTTGTATTTAATTTTATACATAACCATTCACAGCAGTAATGGAAATCATTATTCCACACTTTGGCATAGCTCGATACAAAGGTTCCATCCGACTTCACTTCTAAGCCCCTCTAAGGCAAAATTTGTATATTTGCGTAATTTCACATTAATAGAAATATTTCAAATACATAGATATTTTCAAAAAAAATTACTGGAAATGTAATGGATCTCACGAAGGAATCACAAACAGCCTTAATATAAAATAAATTTCTTAAGATTTACTTCTCTTTTCATATCATTAGAAATCACATTTCTAAACAAAAATCGTCGTAACGTCATTTTGTAATTTCTGGCAACATTGCTTGGAAATTTATTTTTTGTGAGAGAATTTAAAAAAATGTTTTTGAACTTGTGAAGAATATCTAAAATATTAAATTGAAAAATTCTAGTTATGCCTTTATTTAGTTTTTGCGTAAAAATTTCATAAGTAACAATATTTGTCGGTCTCTTTTGCAATATTCCCGTTTTGCCACATGTCTTGTAAAGACCAAAAAAAAACGACTAATATAAATATTTATTTTAAATAACACAGTTTGCTTCCAATTCCTGTTTCCTTTCGCTTTTGTCGTTTTTTCTTCTCTGACACGCACAATATCGTCACGTTTTACACATAGTATGTAAAGTGATATTATCAGAAAAAAACTTTACATGAAAAACGAAGAACAAGAAACGAACATGATATATTTCGAATGACAAGTGTTTTCAAATGTTAGCCAGAGGGCGCCAGTGTTAAATCGTTAATAGCATATAAATCATAAAGATTACAGCTGGAGGGGGATGGCAAATTGTCGCATTTTATGCCACCGATAAAGTCAGGAATGGAGTGAAATACTGCTAGGGCTGGCAGCCAAGAAAATACTTTTACACTTGGAAAATTGGTAATTGCAAAAGAACTGAATTGATACTAATTAAAGTTAATAACTGAATGTCCATTTATTTTATACTAACTGGACCCGGTCCAATTCGTTGCCACAAATATCAGTTTAGTGAAATAGGAACATATCATGTCGTAATTTTTAAAGGGACTTACTTATTGCTATCAAATAGATACGTATTTCTCTGTCAAATACACACATACCACATTTAAAGAGTATTGCCCATTTATTGTTTTGGGTGGTTAATATTTCTATGAAATACATCCAAACCTTATTTGAAAACAATTGGTGAAATTGTTCTGCAGATATTTCGTTGTCAAGAATTGAGTCATGTGGGTAGGGTCACGTTGATTTATCCAATGTTGCAGTGAAATACTCTTGCACAAAACTCCAAGACGATTGCTTCAACAGTATTTCAAATATTTCGTTTTCAAAAATGGATTCGAAGAATTTGAAGAAAATCGGTTAAGATTTAGCTATAGCTCCCATTTATATGTTTCGTCCGATTTGGCCCTTTAGTCCTATAGATGCTGTGGTTTACATCCAATCGTTTTGATATTTAGAATGGTACACTGTGGTACAGGGTATTATTTAAGTATAAAATGTCCCAAAAGTAAATTTATGTAAACAATGAATTACAAAATTTATATTTCAGAGTTATTCAATATTACGAGAGTGGTGTAGGGTATTATATAGTCGGCCCCGCCTGAATTTAGCCTTTCCTTACTGGTTTTAAATACAAAATCAGGTGAGGAGATGTTTTGTCTCAGTGGTTGTATTTAATCAAAGTTATTTGCATTAACTAGCAAATTCTGTTGAAAATTCAGAAAAGTTGATGTGAAACAAATAGGTATATATACTGGAATGCTATAATGGAATGCACAAAAAATCAATTTTTAAATGCACTCAGAAATGTAATAGCGCCATAAAATATTTAAAAATTAGTATATTTCAGTTAAAAATTTTGCAGTTTGTAATTATTGACTTCAGAAATCGAAAATAATTCCCAGATCCATTCGAAAATGTTGTTTCCCCTATCTACTATATTAAAAGACGGGCTCCGGATTCCCTCTGCAGTTACCCTTCTAGCAGCTTAAAATAAATAAAAATGATAAAGTTTTTAATATTCATTATTTGCGGTTGCAGAAAATGCGGCTTACTTTTGAAATTTGCGTAAAAAATGGTGTAAGTTGGAGAAGCTTGGCAACAATACTTGATAACATATCATTTTATTGTTGTCAATTATGTAGAATAAATCGGTGTATATTCCGCTCCGATGTTAAAAAAATACTAGGATAAGGTCGGGGGAAAAATTAATTTTCAATCTCAGATATATCGGGAACTATATGATATTACTCTTAGATATAAGAAGTCTGTCGCAGACCTTGTAAAGTATAATGCAGAGATAAAAACATAAGTTACACACATTGTGTATTCTCGTTTTGTATATACTTAAATTATAGTGCCAAGTTTTGTCGCAATCGGTTGTCTGGTTACGAAACGACGGTATTATTTTCCATTTCCATTTCTCACAGAGCCCCTTTCAAGAGGTCATACACCAAGTAATGCCTCTGTGCAAACTTTCTTAATAATCGGTTTATATATCGGATGGGCGAACTTTGAAAATTATTCAGAGTCGATCGATACAATAACTGATCGGTCTATTGTTCGCCTTAGCATTATTTAGAATAGAGGTATCGATATGTTTAATATTTAAATGTTGTCTATTGTTATGGATTTTTCATAAATAAAATAATCCATATATAATTTGCCAAAATTTTAAAATACAACTTAACAAAGGGAATGCATTTTTCTTGTTTAACTTAATTGCAAAGTGTACATTATAATTTTTAACGCTGATTATAATTCTTACCCCACACATACATAGTGTGGGGGTTAGAGCGACTCCCCTAACCAATGTGAAAACATTTTGCCTGCTCCCCTTTCGAAACCGAGCAAAGGGGGAATTTTCTGCAATATATTGCAAAGAGAGAGATATTCTAAAAACGAAACATTCATGTTGAGTAAATGTTACACATGTCATTTGACATTGTTTGCATATTCATCTCATTTAATTAAGCTGCAAATGTCAACAATGTGACGTATTTACAGACAGACACGGCAACAGCAACAACAACGAATACGAAAACAAGAAACGCAACTTAATGCAATGACAGTGCCTTACAGTGTCATGCATTACCCCATTCATTGCCTGCCTGGGCTGGTTCTTGGTTTGGTTGGTTGGTTGATTCGTTGGCTTACATTGTTTACATCTCCCATGTCTCCTCATCAGAGAGACAGACGCGTGTAAAGTGTCTTTCGATTTGAAGTAAGACTTTGTCTGCATCATTATGCATTTAGGCGTAGCAGCGGTGGAGAAGGACGAATCATTTCTATGGTGGTTTTAGGTTTCAAATGGATCGCTGACACATTCCACCAAAGACACTTTTTAATCATTTACCACCCGCGTTGCGTTGAGTGCCGTTGGCAAATCGAAATCGGAATTGAAATCACAAGGGAAAGATCGTTGAGGTAGGTAAGAATTTGAATTTTGCATAATTCACTGACACAAGGCATATTTTTTTGGTGAGAGACAAACATAAAACACTCAATTGAAGTCAAAACATGGAAAGGGGAAGTGTAGAAATGACACTATAAATAAGTTGTGAACCATTTTAATATGCGCTGAAAATTTGGAAGTTGATTATTTTCTAAGGAAATCTCAGCGCTACTATAATATACAATAGCGCTGAATTGAGAAGGAGTTGTATTGAAGGAGACACCCGCATGAATTTACATTTCATCACCAAATTATATTAACTGGCCAAGTCCATTTTATCCCCTCACCTCATTTGCTACGAGCCAAAGGTGTAACACATCGAAGGAGTGGCCTAAGACCCCAAGTAAGTTTGGTGGAAATTCTATCATTTTAAGCCATTTAAGCAATGTCCGTCCGTCTGTATGTGTGTCTGTCTGCTGGGTGTTGCGCCTGATGACTCTCAAAAGGTGTAACCGATTGACTTCAAATTTGGTATGCGGTAATATTTTTCTCCATCTCAGGCTAAGTTCGAAGATAGGCCATATTGGTCCACTCCATCTAGTACCTCCCCACAATGGGTTAACATTTATTGAAATATTGATTCTTTAATAACTTATATATTACTTATTCGAATTCGCTATCACCTCGAGAAAAATGGGCGAAGTTGCAACGCCCCTTTTGGTACCTCCTACACAAATGGGACAGTTTGCACCAAAAGTTAACACTTTTTAACTTTAATTCCAGCGCATACTTTAAAGTTATTAAATGCAATTTATATTGATAATTCATATATCAAGGATAGGAAGGAACAAATAGATGGGATAGTTTGATCGGACGAAAAATAAAGTTTTATTGGAGCTTAAATACTAAATAGGCACGAACTCGTAAGTGACTATATATAAATCTGAACCGATCTTCCCCAAATTAAGCAGTATTCCCTTATAAATTAAGAAACTTCTTTCTGCCAAATTTTGTAATGATCGGAACTGAAGTACAACTTCTATATCACTGTGCACTGATAGAAAAAGCTTCGTCATGACGACGAATTTGTACATCATCACGATTATTTTTTCGTCAAAAGTCAGCTAACGTACGGAATGATCCTCTTGATGAATTTGTTCGTCACCATGACGAATGTCTGTTTCCAAAAACTTTCGTCCTCAGAATGATCACATTTCATTCCTACGATGAATCGAGTTCATTACCACGCGAATACCATCCATCACCACGATGAATTCCCTTCACCACCGCGACGAATCCCATTCATCAGCACAACGAACTCCGAAGCTTTGCCAGGTTCAGTTGTGATTATTCGGTTCGAAACGCAGTTCTTATCAGGAAAGGCTTAAAGCAAACGAACGAGAAGTATTCATTACTTCTGATATTTAAAATTAAAAATAATCTCATCAAGTAATGTATTTGGCAACAGACGAATCCCATTCATCACCATGACGAATGCCATTCATCACCACGACGAATTCCATTTATCACCACGACGAATCCCATTCATCACCACGACGAACTCCATTCACCACCATTATTTGATTTTTATACCCTCACTTTAGTGTGACGAGGGTATATATCATTTGCTACGGAAAAAAGTGTAACACATCGAAGGAGTGATCTAAGACCCTAAGTATGTTCGGAGGAAATCCGTTTTGGGTCATTTTAAGTCGAATGAGCAATGTCCGTCTGTCTGTCTGTCTGTCTGTCTGTCTGTCTGCCTGTCTGTCTGTCTGTGTGTCTGCTGGCTGGTGCGCACGATAACTCTCGAAAGGATTAACCGATTGACTTCAAATTTGGTATGTGGTAATATTTTGATCTATCTCCGGATGAGTTCGAAGATGGGCCATATTGGTCTACTCCTTCTGGTACCTCCCACACAAAGGGTTAAAATTTAGTGAAATATTGATTCTTTAATAACTTCTATACTACTTATTCGAATCTTTTGAAATTCTGCACATAATATTAGTATATTAGTCGCTATTAACTCGAGAAAAATGAGTGAAGTTGGCATGCCCCTTTTGGTACCTCCCACACAAATGGACCATTTTGCATCAAAATTTAACTGCTTATAACGTTAATACAAGTGCATAAAAATGCTTGACATTTTCTACAGTATAATGTTTTTGTAGCGCCTATAGTCCGGTAAAAAATGGGCATTATTGTACAGCCCCTTTTGGTACATCCCACACAAATGGACCGTTTCGTACCAAAAGTAAACGGCTTGTAACTTTAATACCAGTGCATACAAATACTTGAAATTTTGTACAGTGTAATGCTGTTATAGTGCCTATAGTCCTGTAAAAAGTGGGCGTTATCACCCCGCCCCTTTTTGTACCTCCCACACAAAATGACCAAATCATACCAAAATTACATAGCTCGTAACTTTAATATACCAGTGCACATAAACGCTTATAGTTCAGCACAATGCAATGTATTTAAGAATGTACTGTTTACCGAAAAATATGTGTATTTGGAAAACCCCTTCTGGTACCTCCCACACAAATTGACAGATTTATTGGTGTAATGTTATATATTACATTACTCACAAAGTGAGGGTATACCTTAGTCGGTTTACCCGACTGAAACTTTCTTACTTGTTTAAATTAAACTTTTACAACAAATTATTTAACTAAGGAAATCAGAACGCATATAGAACAGTAGAATTAAGCACAAAATATAAATTGATTGCTTCGATTTATCATATTTTCAGCAAAATGTTCAAAAAATATTTTCGTCGTTCCCGCGACGAATTTCGAAATCACCAAAATCATGTGTTGATGACCGTGTTCGTTCTATTGACGTACAAAAACTTCGCATGTACGAAACTTTTCGTCACCAGTACGAAGATATATTGACGAAACTGATTCGTCATGGTGATACCAAATCGGGAGAAACATATACATGGACCGATATGAACCGATTTTCCACAAATTTGGCAGTTTTCATTCGTATAATATGAAAATTCTTTCTGTTAAATTTCGTAATCATCGGATATAACATACACTAGCTGCAGCGCTTACGTGTCTAAACAGGTGTAACATATGAACTGTTTATTTTGAATGTGGAACAAACGCCATTCTGCTTTACGCTATTCACCATTAAAAAAAGGTGGTTAATAAAATCCAAATGTAAAAATTTGCGCTTCATATAGAAACATTGAAGTTGTGAGATGAACTGAGTGCAAATAGTATATTTCTATTATTCACCTAGCCTTTAAGGTTACTACTGTTTGTTTAAAAGCAGGGTGGCGTTTGTTCCACATACAAACTAAACAGTTCATATAAATGGGGACTATATCTAACTCGCAACTGATTTCCCCAAATTTGGCAGTGTTTACTCATGCACGCAGAGAAAAATTGTAGTTGTCTAATATTTCGTTTCGCAGAAACGAAATGCATTATATTATACACCATCCACCGCAGTATAATAATTTATATTGGAAATTATATAAAATATTCGAATAAGCGAAGATTGAAGATTTTAGTATGGGAACTGAAACAATGCAACACTTTTATTATTGAACGGATTTAAGTGAAATAATTGTGACGAGCGGTATCTTTGCATGGGACTATATTATAACAAAAATCTATAACGACAGTTGTTCGTGTGAATGATTTAGGTTACATTTCAGGCCTATCAGTCTGAATTTGTGGTCTCTATGGCGATATAGCTTGTTTTCAATCCCAACTTACCTGCAGCTTTAAGATAAATCTTTACCCTACTTCAGTCATCTAGCTCAAATATTGTAGGTTAAAGCGTCATTACATTAGAAAATATCAGTCGTTACCGTTCCGACTTAGGTTATATTATGTTACCAATGCCTCTTCAGAGTTGCCCGGGAAATGTGTTTCCATGAGCACTCCCAGTGATTCCTCACTGGACGTAGTCCAGGAACTACCATCTATCTTTATGTACCCAGTAGTACAAGGTATCTAGGCTAACATTTTCCGTAGCCACTGCAGAAATATATCCAGGATTTATTTTGTGTTGTTCTCAACCCTTTTTAATACCGTTTGAGTTCTTCCTTGCATGAATCCCAGTCCTGTGGGGTTCTGGTGGCCTTTGCCCTATTAAAGAGCTTCCTACAGCACTTCCTCAGAATATCTAATTGAGACCACTACCATTGCGGTCATTGTTTGACCCTTGGCTTCCGTTTAGGACATGTGGCTTATAACGAGTCGTTAAGAGCTGTGACTCGTTCCACCGTTTCTTCTATTAGTATATCCCGGATAGTTTGCATTTTCATTTCAGGACTTTTTGGAAGAGACCTATGGAATATATGCCTATTTATCCCCATTAGCCTAATATCCTGGGGAATATTAGGGTGGGAAGACGGTATCAGGAGGCTTCGCATTCAAGCAGAAGCTAATATATCTATGGCCGGAAAAGCTATGAGTGTCCAAAACTTTCCAACCAGAAATCCTACCACTTATATTCTCGGAGTCGTTGCTGATCTGTCGTAGTGAACGGACGTGTTTATCACAGAGCTGATAGTTGAATCCTATAACGCAGTATCTATTACGCAACCGCAGTATCTATTACGTACAAAGTCTGGAAGGCCCACATTGTAGTAGGCTAATACAGATAAGAAAATAAATAAATTCGCTTGACGGGGATGTCTTCATGTTCCGACGGAGCGGGGTTCCCCAATCGTCCGACTGTCAAAAAGGGTGAAAATTTCCCCCCAGTACTCACAACCAGTGGTACCGTGAGGGGAAAACGTCATGTCCGACCGTCAAAGCGGAAGCACAATGAGTACCGGATACACGCAAAGAAAAAATTCGTTTCTGCGAAACGATATATTAGACAACTACAATTCTCGTTTGCCGGAACTGAAATTGCGTTTGTTGTGTCAGAAACTTATTTCGCGTAAGCAATTGTTTGTTCTGACCAAAAGAATTTCAGTCATCGTAAACGAGAATTGTAGTTCTCTAATATTTCGTTTCGCAGAAACTATTATTTTTTCTTTGCGTGTAGCGCTCATAGTTTTGACGAAGTTGGAGGCTGTTGAGGTTCGGCTCTTACCGAAAAACAAAAACAGTCACTTGCCTGGGCTAAAGGCGTCATAGATGCTTCTAAAGCCAATGAGTCAGCTGAAAGAGCCACAAATTAATCTGTGTTAACGGCTAATAAAGTCAAAAGTATCAGATCACCTGATGAACCCCAGCCTTCAAAAAAGGCAAGAGGCCCTAATTTCATCATCAACAGGGCACTCACCAAGCCCTTCAATGAAGTAGCGAAGGAGAGTTTAGTGATGGCTGTTATAGACAGAAGTAGTGAGGATGGATCCATCCTCAAGGACAAATGGAGCCATGTGCAATGGTCTGGAGATCGGTAATCAAATATACTGGGTGGTATCCAGTTACTATCCTTATGAAACTGCAATACCGACAGTTCTCTTCAGGGAAGTAGTAGAAGAAGCAACGTCTGACGAGCTCGAGCTGGTTATTGACGCAGACACGAACGCTCATCATACAATAGGGGTGATTCGCTTCTTGACTTTATTCTAACTACCAACCTAACTATTTGTAACATTGGCAATAAACCGACCTTTACAATTAAAGACAGACAAGAAGTAATCGACGTAACGTTTGCTACTAACCGGCTGTCAGACAAAATTATTGGGTGGAATGTACTGGACGACCACTCATTCTCAGATCACCATTATACTCGTATAGAGTTCAAACTCGCTGAAAAAGCTCCTAAATCCTGGCTCCTAATCTGGTTGAGCATATCACCACATCATTCAATAGTTCCCTTGAAGAAGCCTGTCCAAAAGCAAGGTACAAGGGTAAAACTAAACCTCAATGGTGGACTTCTGAGCTAACGGCAAGGAAAAAGACCTGCAACAAACTATTCAACAAGGCAAAATCTACTGGAGCCTTTAACGATTGGGATGCATATAAAGGGCAACTCAAGATCTATAAGCAGGAGCTTAGGAAGGCGCAAAGACGCTCTTGGTATTCCTTCTGTGGCGAAGTGGAAAAGGTCTCCGACGCCGCAAGGCTGAGGAAGGTACTATCCACTTCTCCTTGTACAGTGGGGTATTTGCAGGATGAGGCAAACAATTGGACAAAAAACAGCGAGCAATGGCTAAGTGTACTGCTCGACACACATTTCCCGGGGAACTCATCAACAGAGCACGAGGATTAACAGAACCAACAAGAGTGCGAGTGGACTGCGAGCGTCGCTAGCTTGTTGACTGAGAGATATAGGATAAGCTGGGCTATAAACAGCTTTGAGCCCTTCAAGTCACCTGGACCAGACGGCATCACTGCAGCAGAAATGCAGAAAATGTTAAAGTACATAATCCCTGGCTGAAAAAAATGTATATAGGCTGTATCAGGCTTTCATACATCCCGAATCGATGGAGGGATACCAAAGTGGTATTCATACCCAAAACGGGGAAGATATCGCACACTAGGCCAAAAGACTTCAGACCAATTAGCCTATCCTCTTTCCTATTGAAACATCTGGAAAGACTTTTAGATTATTTCATTAGGCAAAACCATGATACAAAACTCCTGTCGGGGAACCAACATGCTTACAATAAGGGAAGTCCACAGAATCAGCCCTGCACGAACTTGTGAGCACTATCGAATCGTCCCTACATTTCAAAGGATTCACCATGGTGGCGTTTCTTGACATAGTAGGAGCTTTTAACAACATACACCCAGATGCGGTAATCGCGGCATTGTCACATCTAAAGGTGAACTCTAGCTTGATTAGACTAATTCAAAGACTACTCAACAAAAGACGCATAACAGCATGTCTTGGGTACACAACTCTAACAAGGTTTGTAAACAGAGGGACCCCACAAGGAGGAGTACTGTCTCCACTAATTTAAATCCTTGCGGTGAATGAAATCCTTCTAGATCTAGAACGTTGTGGCTGCAAGGTTGTGGCATATGCGGACGACCTGGCAATCGCAGTGAGTGGCAAATTCGAAAAGATCCTCCGAGATATTCTACAGGTGGCTCTGAACAAGTTGGCTAGATGGGCCAGAAGCAGCGGTTTGGGTGTTAACCCAAACAAGACAGAATTGGTTCTCTTTACTAGGATGAATAATGTCCATCATGTATAACTGATCTGGACTTTTCTGAGAGTGCAACATTTTTAGGAATAATTTTGGATAGGAAACTGTCATTCAGACTAAACTGTCATTCAGACTGGAACGTGTAAAGAAGGCCAACATCGCCCTATATTCCTGCAGGAAGGCTGTAGGGTCGCGGTGGATATATATAGCAGTGGTTAGCGACTGAGTCTCTAAAAGCCCTTCTCCATATACTGCCGATTAATGTTGTGGCGAGAGAAGTTGCAACCAAAGCGGCACTAGGTTTATGTTTAGGTTGTGGAGGTACAAGAACTACGGTCACATGAGGATATCAAAGTGTAGTGCTATGGTACCGACCGAGTGGATTATATATCAACGGTGCGCTCCTTTGAGAGAAACTACATCACTATGATACCAGCCAGTGATGAATGGGATGGCAGAATACCCGGAAATAGAAACCATCTCCACTTCTATACGGATGGTTCGAAGCTTGATGAAAAGGTTGGCTCCGGAGTACACTGTGAACAACTTAATTTGGATATAGCTCACAGACTACCAGATACCTGCAGTGTCTATCAAGCCGAAATAATGGCAATATGGGAAGTCGCCAAGTGGCTGAGTCGGAACATAGTAACCATCACTGGCGTTGTCATTTACTCGGACAGCCAGGCTGCCATCAATTCTCTGGATGCCACATTCCTAAATTCACAAATAGCCCTCGACTGCCGCAGATCTCTTAACGAGATGGCTGAGTAGTTTAATATACACCTCATATGGGTGCCTGGGCATAGGGATATCCCGGGGAACTGCAAAGCCGATGAACTTGCTAGGAAAGGGACGACTTTACAAATTCTCGACGAATTTGTATATATTGGTGCGCCACTATCCACGTGCAAGCTTTGGCTTAGGCAAGAGGCAATCCGGCAGTCCAACGACAGATGGACACAAATCGGCACCTGTAGGGTAGCTAGACAAATCTGGCCAAGGTATGACCGGAGAAGGTCAAAATATCTCCTCGCACTAGAAAGGAAAAGATTGTCGACGTTAGTATCAGTTCTGACGGGACACTGCCTGATCGGGTATTAACTGCAATGACTTCTGCAGAAGCTGTGGAGATGAGGAAGAAGTGGAGAGCATTGAACACTTGCTATGCGACTGTCGCGCTTTGAGTAAACGACGACTGGACCTACTAGGGTCGGCCCTTCTAGGCAGCCTAACAGATCTTTCCAGTACTAATATTCGTGCTATCGATACATTTGTATATCAAACAGGTTGGTTTCCATGAAGGGCATTTAAGCCCGTGGTACCACTAGGGACCTAAACTGGTCTATGTAAGCTTAAGAAAAAAAAAGAAGACGGCTGCCACCCTAACCTAACCTATATTCTCGGAGACAAAACTGACATCGAGCACCTCCTGTCTGTTTCTAGTAATGAAGGTAGATTCATGCCCTCTATTAAAACTCACAAGGTTACAACTTATAATATATTCGATAAGTAATTCGCCCCTGTCGTTGATGTCAGTACTTCCCTACATGTGATGGTGTGCATTGACATCGCTACACACAATTAAGTTCTTGTTCTTCTCGTTTCCATTCAACCAGTGAGTTCAATGCACAAGGTGGCGTCTCTGTGTTATATGCCATATAAACGGAGATCAACCAAACATGAGAGGTTTCTAACTCGAGGCTGGCTGATACTATGTCTTGACTAATAAAAAAAGGTATATATATTATATTAAGGTCGTTCCTGGTAAGTATACAGGCTTCTAAGTCTTCCATTACCTGTACCTTGAAGCAGCTTAAACCCTGGCGTCCTAAGCCCACAAACCATATCTCCATACAACCATGGTTTCTGGATTAGGACCAGGTCAGCCCCTCCTTGCATCAGGAGGTATTTGTGTATGCGGGGATTCATCTGGAGAGCGCAGTCTTTTATTTGACTGCTGTCGTGTGGAAGTTGATGCGCTATCCTGTTCTTCAGAAATACCCCGTGCCCGCTTCAGGGTTTCTATCTGACTGTTGGTGAGAGATGCAGGATCGGCTTCCTCAAGTCTCTCAAGGATCCTGAGAGCCCTGCGCCGACCATACCCGTCGATTACCATAAGAAACCGGAGTGCCACGTAATTCTGCTGCTTCTGAAGGGGTCTTTGGCGGTGTAATTCGTGTATTTGTCGTAGTCGTCGTATTTGCGGTAGTTGTATCGTTATCAGTTCTTGTATTCGTATTACAAGGTGGCGCAAAAGTAACCTTTCGATGTTTTTGGCTGTAATTTAAAAAAAAAAAACTTTGATTCTTCTTGTGGATTATTTTTATTTGGTCTTTGAATTTTTTTTACATCAAGTCGAGAATATGATGTCATGTAAATGGCCGCCGCCACAGTTGATTGTCATTTGAGCCCTTTTTATGGCATTTTTAATCACTTTGGCCAAAACTTCCGGCGATAGGTCCTTACATTCTTGACGGATATTGTCTTTAAGAGCTGCAAGAGTCTGAGACTTGTTGACATAAACCCGCGACTTCAAAAAGTCCCACAAAAAGAAGTCTGGAGCGGTCAAATCAGGCGATCTTGCTGGCCAGTGAAAATTGCCAAAACGGGAGATTAGGCGCCCGGGAAATGCATCCTTCAGCATATCGGTTGTGGCACGTGCAGTGTGTGCCGTTGCACCATCCTGTTGGAACCACATGTTTTCCAATCCCAATTCATCAAGTTGCGGCAAAAGGAACTCGTTGATCATTGCTCTGTAGCGCTCACCATTCACAGTAACCGTTTGGCCCGCGACGTCTTCGAAGAAAAAAGGTCCGATGACTCCTCTAGCGAAAACAGCACACCATACAGTGACTTTGAGCGGGTGTAATGGCTCTTCGTGGGTTACACCGGATTTTCAGTGCCCCAGAAGCGTAAATTTTGCTTATTTACGTACCCGCTAAGATGGAAATGGGCCTCATCACTCATGATTATTTTTGATGAAAAATCATCTTCCTCTTGGTGGTGATTAAGGATGGCTTGAGCGTATGTTAGACGCGATTGGCGGTCAGCAGCTAACAGCTGATGCACCGTCTGGACTTTGTACGGAAACATCTTCAAATCTTGTACCAAAATTCGCTGTAGAGACCGTCGACTGATACCCATTTGCGTGGCACGTCGTCTGGTCGATGTCGACGGCGCTTCCATGACATCCTCGGCTACAGCAGCAATATTCTCTGCAGAACGGCTACTCCGGGATCTGCCACGCCTTGCAGCATCTCGTGTTGTGCCAGTCTCTTCGAGGCGAGCGGCTAAACGTCGCAGTGTTTCACCAGTAGGCGTTGGACGGCCAGGAAATCTAGTCAGCAATATTCTGGAGCAGTGTAGCGTAACATTGTTTATTAACGTGTATTTCGCATGTGTTTACTACACAAATGTCAAAACAGAACTGACATTAGGGGCCAATCGCAAAATTTATAGCATTTTCTGATAGGAGGATTACTTTTGCGCCACCTTGTAGTATCGGTTTGTTGTTGTAGTTTGTCCGTTTTTGTTGGTTTAAAGGGTTTCCTATAGGTCTGGGTTAGGGTAGATCCATCACGTCATAGCCTCTAAAAACGTGACAAGGACTGAGTCGTTGCTGAGGCGTCCAGGTATCAGCAAAGCAGCCATCAAAACATAGTCTTTGGTAACACCTGACTGCCAACCAACAAGTCTGATGAGTAGGGTACGCATGACACTCCTGACTTATGGGAGTTTGTTTTAATTATAACCACTACTCGTACTGTAGGGGAGAAATATGTACACAACAGCAAAGCCCCCGGTACTGTGGCAAGGACTGGGTGCACAACACCTATTACTTGCTGAGGTGCTCAGGAATTAGCTCCGTAGAAATACAGTCTATTACCCCTGACTGCAAACCATACGCCGATAGGCACTCCTCTAACACCCCGGTGTTAGAAAAGTATGTAACTGTTTTAATTACTGACAAATTTTATTGCAGATAGTTACAAATTAAATTTAAGTATGTTTCTAAAAAAATTATCTAGGAAATAAAACGTGTCCTGTATAGCATATCGGGACTCAGCGAGTATTGAAATCTGTTAATGACAATGTCAATGCCATTCACAATATTAGTTAAATATTTAAGTTTAACATCTAAGCAATTGGTTATGTTTGTTAATTGTACATATACTTTGGTAAGATTTCCCAGTACCACTTAAGGCAAAATTCGAATACACTTTTGAAACAAAACATAGTTACCATAGAATTTACAATTAAAATAAACGCTTAAAAACAAATATTAGACATATTTCATCTCAAGTGTCGCCCAAAGAGAATCGCTTTTCACATCATTTCCAAAGTTATGAGATGAGATTGATGCACACAATGCGATATGGCGACGGAGATTGGTGATGCGTTGCAATGAGATGCACCGCCATTCGATACGATGTTGCATGTAAATGATGCCATTTGCAAAATGTAGATGGCCTGAAACGTCGGACGATATTTATGACCGAAATGATGCCACTTGGACGCGACTGTAAACCGCATCGTCTAAATGCCATCATCAGGTAGATGATGACGATTGGACTAGACAGTGATGGGGGTCTGGATAACGGACCACTTGGCCCGGCTAACCACTTAGTCGTATTACGAATATAAACCCGAACGAAGGTGAATCTGGCGAATTTATGCAGTTGCAATTGCAGTTGGTATCGTTTGAGTTTAAAAAGTTGTCAATCTGGGAAACTTTAACGATTTGTTTTTCTACTCTATGCAATGAACTTTAACGATCTGTCTATATTTGGCAAATATGTTTTGTTTACTTTAGTTCAGGTGAACATGCGAGGTTCATTTCGAAAGTTTTTGCACAAAATGGGAGTATACAACATATATGTATGGGTGTATACTAAATTGGTCGCTATAGTTAAAGCACATTGAAATATTAACTTATATTCTTATGAAAAAAGAATGGCTCCAAAGAAGTCCTTAATCTTTAATATGAGTACATTTTGCTTTAACCCTTTGACGACCATAAGGATCGAAAAAATACCAACTTTTTCTACTTCTCTGAGATATTGTTTGAAAAATTAAAAAAATGGTCGAATCATTTTAGTGGAATCAAAAAATTACGTAGGTTTTCTTCTGACTAAATAAACATTTAAAGCAAATTGGGTCATTTTAGACATAAGTATGGTAAAAATTGCAAAACAATGCGAATGGGACATATATGTTCCAGTGGTCGCCAAAGGGTTAAAATATAGATAGTTAAATAATTAAATTAAATTTTCTTAATTTTAAATAAAAATATACATATTTGAATGATTAATGAATTCTTTGTAGCCTTTCCTTAATTTTATGACGAAAGTTTTTTAAGTGTATGTAGTAAATCTGAGAAACTTTTATGAAATTATGAAGAAGTTATTCTTAAATTTTGGATGTTTCATAATGGAAAAATAAATTACTGACAACTTAAAGGTTACAGACAAAATTCATAAAATTTTACATGTATCTATTCGGGTCGATGAACACCATATGTTGGTGTTGCTCGAAGTTCACGACCAACTTTTCTCGTGGAATAGAGTCGAATAGTTTGGTGTCGTTTTTGTTATGCGATATAAATCAATTCATGATGAATTGTTTAATCTATATATAAAACAAGTAAGAAAGTTCAGTCGGGTAAACCGACTTATGAATCCCCTCACCTTGAGTTCCAAAAAAATATTCGTAATATTTTTTATTTTGTTTTAATTAAATTATTATCAACTTAATTGCATTTAATAACTTTAAAGTATGTACATACTGCTATTAAAATTAAAAGCAGTTTACGTTTGGTACAAAATGGTTCATTTGTGTGGGAGGTACCAAAAAGGGCGTGCTAATAATGGCCACTTTTCTCTGGACTCTAGATACTATAAAAGCACTACACCGTACAAAATTGCAAGTATTTATATTCACTGGTATTATTGTTAAAATCTATTAACTTTTGGTACAAAATGGTCAATTTGTGTGGGAGGTACAAAAAGGGGCGTACCAATAACGCCCACTTTTATGTGGACATTAGGTACTATAAAAGCAATACACTTTACAAAATTTCAAGTGTTTATGTATATGCACTGATATTAAAGTTATAAGCTGTTAACTTTTGGTGTAAAATAGTACATTTGTGTGGGAGGTACCAAAAGGGGTGTGGCAGTAACGGCCGTTTTTCTCTAGACTCTAGGTACTATTAAAGCATTACACTGTCAAAAATTCCAAGCATTTGTCTGCACTGGTATTAAAGCTGGTAACTTTTGGTACAAAATGGTCCATTTGTGTGGGAGGTACCAAAAGGGGCGCGCTAATAACGCCCACTTTTCTCTGGACTGTAGGTACTATTAAAGCATTACACTGTGCAAAATTTCATGTATTTGTATGAATTGATATTAAAGCTATAAGCGGTTAACTTTTGGTGCAAAATGGTCCATTTGTGTGGAAGGAACCAAAAATGGAGGTGCCACTTCGCCCATTTTTCTTGACGTGTTAGCTACTAACGAACTAATACTATGTGTGAAATTTCAGAAGATTCGAGTAAGTAGTATAGAAGGTATTAAAGAATCAATATTTCACTAAAATGTAACCCTTTGTGAGGGAGGTACTAGAAGGAGTGGACCAATATGGCCCATCTTCGAAGTTATCCGGAGATAGAGATAAATATTACCGCATACCAAATGTTAAGTCAATCCGTTACTCTTTTCGAGAGTTATCGTGCGCATCAGCCAGCAGACAGACACACAGACAGACAGACGGACGGTCGGACATTGCTCAAATGACTTAAAATGACCCAAAACGGATTTGAGAGTGCTGCAATTTTGCCCAAAAATGAGGGAGATCGGACCAATGAGCGTGGACCCGCCCATATAAGCCAAATCTTGAAATTAAGATATATTGCACAATTTGTAAGCGAGAGTGCCATAACTTTGTGCATATGTATCTGGTGGTAGTCTGGGGGTACTAGCAACCTTTTGAAATTGAGGTATCTTGCACAATCTGTTTGCGAGAGTGCTGTAATTTTGTGTATGTGTCTGGTGGAAGCCTACGTGATTGGTCTAAAAATGAGAGGGATCAGACCAAAGGGCATGGCCCCGCCCATATAACCCAAATGTGAACTATCTTGCACAATTTAGTAGCGATAGTACTGTAATTCTGTTTACATGTATCTGGTGACAGTCTACGTGGTTAGTTCAAAAATGGGCGGGAGCAGACTAATGGGCGTGTCCCCGCCCATGTAAGCCACATTTTGAAATTGAGACATCTTGCACGATTTTTTAGCGAGAGTGCTGTTATTTTATGTACGAGTATATGCATTTGGTGGCAGGATTCGCGATGGGGCGGGATCGGAAATCTCAATCTGGGGCAAGGTTGCGCTAGTTTTAATATAAATTGAACTGTGGTTTCTACATCTCTAAATACTAAACTACACATACGTTTAAGGTCATTGACTCCTTTTTATAAAACTTTTATCAATAATTCATAATTTGTATCTATGTTTATTATATATTGGTTGTGTTTATATATATTTAAAATGCAATTTTGTATTTCTACCTTCAATTCACGAAAGGATGAGGATCTAAGGTAGAGGTTGATCTCATGGGCTGACGATAATGTCTCGGCATGTTTGGGAGGAATGAGCCAATGACAAGGTGGATCGTTACAAACTGAGCAATGTCCGTCCGTCTATCCTTCTGGCTGTTGCGCACGATAATTCTCGAAATGAGTAACCGATTAACATAAAATTTTGAATGTGGTAATATTTTGTTTTCTATCTCAAGTTAAATTCGATGATGGGGAATATTGGTCCACTCCTTCTAGTACCTCCCCCTCAAAGGGTAAAATTCAGGGGAATATAAATTCTCTAAAACTTATATACTATTTAGCCGAATCTACCGTAATTTCACACATAGTAATAGTGTGTCTGCCACTGACACCTTGATAAAAACGGGCGATGGTGCCACGCCCATTTTGGTACCTCCCATAAAATATTTACAAAATTGAATAGATCATACCATTGCCACTGTCTGTGAAGTATCTACTGTTCAGCGCAAAATCGACGTATTTGTCAAGCCCCTTCTTTCCCACCCCCATATAAATTGACATATTCATTCCAACACACCTTTCACCCTTAACTTTTTTAACAGTCATCTAAATCTTATCATATTCTGTATTTTAGACAGCAATGACTACAGACTGATTAAAATGTTTCCACCTTTCTGGCTCCCACACACCTGACACCTCAGCCAGTTTACTCGACTGACATTTTCTTACTTGTATTGCTATCATTTGACACAATGCGGCAGCACCCCACAACTTTCGTAGTGCACCTCCTATTATCTTCTAAGCAATGAAATTACTTTATCATAGTGCAGGGAGTATTGAAAAATATCGCTTCCGGTGTTATTCCGCGTTTCAGTTGTCGTTATTAACTCTTGTAAATTTTCCCAATGGCCACTAACTCATTTTTTTTTGGTAAGGAATTGCGTGTCATTTACTATAATGCCACGGCAATGTGGCAGTCGTTTGGAACGGCCCCAAATGATGGCTGGCCTACTGTCTGTCTGTCTGAACAGGTAATGATCCTCGGTAGATAATTTGGGAAAAATGTTTTCCCTGAGTCATGGAAGACGTCACATTTCTACTTCGATCCTTACTCTTCGCCATCAGTAGTATTCACCAACAGTTGCCACGTATGTTTATGTCATAAACTTAACGATCAATCGTTTAGGCTTAAGGGCAATTCCAACTTGGATGCCACGGATGATTGGTAGGAAAACTTTGGCATACATTGGTGATTGGAGAACGTACTTTTCCTTGGCTAAGATGTATCCGTGTATGCTTAACTAAACTTGCTTTCGTACATACGGTACCCTTTGGACACGTCAAACTCAACAATACTATGTGATCATAATCTGTGAAATTTAATTGATAACTTTCAGAACCACCTTAAAATATTTCTGTCCGTCTGATGTCCATGTAGACATTGTAATCAAAGTACAATTCTGAGGAAATTTGGCAAAAATAACAGTTTTTCATCAAGGATGTGCTTTTTTGTGCAAATTTAAAGTTTTTTTTTACATTTTTGTATAAATCCATCTTATTGTGATTTCTTTCTCAAACGAAAGCTTAGGTAATTTCCTTTAAGAGCGTTGTGGTATATTAGTGGGATTTTAGCATAACTCGAGAACCATTTATACTAATTGGTTCAGGAAAACTTTAAAGAACGCTAAATTAAGCAGTCTCTTCTGATATGTCATAAAAAATAAGACCATTCCGAAGAAAATCAAGGCATAATTTAATAAGTAAGAAAGTTCAGTGGGGTGAACCGATTTACGAATTCCCTCACCGTCTGTCTAAGACAAATATTCGTAAATTTATTTATATTTTTATTTTAATTACATAATTATCAATTTATATTGCATTTAATAATTTACAAGCATGCACTGGTATTAAAGTTATAAGCTGTTAAATTTTGGCGCAAAATAGTCCATTTGTGTGGGAGGTACCAAAAGGGGTGTCCCCATTTTTCACTGGACTGTAGGTGCTATTAAAGCATTACACAGCACAAGTATTTATATGCACTAGTATTAAATATATACCCAGTTAAATTTTTGTACAAAATGGTCCATTTTTGTATAGAGTGCTAAAAGGGGTGGCGACACTTCGCCCATTTTTCTCAAGGTGATAGCGACGAATTAACTTTTAATACTCGTATGTGGATATGGAATTACAGATGATTCGGATAAGTAGTATAGATGTTCACAAAATGTTAACTCTATGTGAGGGAGGTGCTAGAAGGACTGGACCAATACGGTCCATCTTCTGAGATAGACAAATTATTATCACATACCCAATTTGAAGTCAATCCGTTACTTATTTGGAGAATTACACTGTGTGTGCACAAAAATGTATACTCGATGAAAACAACGTACTCCGCATAATTTTGACCCGCTTATTCAAATGGCATTAACCGTTTTTTTCTGTGACATCGCGTTTCCTAGATATTTAGCCACAAAGTTTGCTGGGTACACAAGGAGGTTTGTAAATTCAAAAACAATTTTAGTATAGAAAACTTCGGAATTAATGTTCCATGTCAAAGTACGAAAGAAAGGAGACACTTCCATGTCAAAGTACGAAAGAAAGGAGACACTTCAAGAAGTATTTCTCACAAAACCGTCCCGAAATCGATGGATTTTTTGGGCGATATATTTGACAAAAAGATTCCTTGTAAAAAATTACTACATGTCCCCACAATACACTTTAATGGCAACCAAATGTTTTTTTAAATATATCGCAATTATTGGTCATGGATTAAGTTTTGTGCGGTCCAGAAATGTTTCTTTATTCTCAATTGTTCAAAAATAACCAATAAATATGATATATTCAAAACAATTGGGTTGCCATAAAAGTGTATTGTGGGGAGTTTCCTTTCTGAAGTGTTTCCATTCTTTCGTTCTTTGTTATTGAACTTCTATTCCGAAGCTTCCTATAACACAATTGTTCCTGAATTTACTAACCCTTCTTTTACCAAGCAAACTTTGTATCTTTAAAAACCACTTGGTTGTCAATAAAGTGCTTTGTGGGGACATATAGTGATTTTTTACATGGAATACATCATCAATAAAAATCATAAATTTCTACGACTTTTGATATATCATTAGTTTTGGGAGAAATACTTCTAGGAATGTATCCTTTATTTTGTTCTTGACATGCGACATCTATTTCGAAGTCTTCTATACTAAAATTGTATTTAAATTTACTAATATCTTTGTTTACCCAGCAAACTTTGTGGCTAAATATCTCGAATACGCGATGTCACAGAAAAAACTGTTAATGCCATTCGATTTAGCGGGTCGAGATTATGAGGGATGAGTTGTTTTCACCGAGGATATTTAAATCATTTAAAGAAAAGTTTATAAATTCAAATTAGATTCTCTCGTTATTTATTTACCGAAAGAAATGCTGGGAATAATGAGATATCATTGCCTGGTAATGTATGTATGTAGTAACGACATTTACTTACCAAGATTTTGATGGGTTATATTTTTGTACTTGATTATAAAGCGATTTGTCTATGAATCGCGGGGTAGGCCAGTGGTTGTGATGCTAAACTACGAAACCATGAGGTCGCGAGATCAATCCCACCTCCCGGAAAATTAAATTTTTCGTCATATGTATGCATATAATTACTCTCTCCCAATTATACGCTCTTCCCAATGTTACGATCTTCCCAATTTCACTCACACACTCTTCTAAATACTTTCTCACCACATTCCACCACTGATGGTGGTGAACAAGCAATAGCAACTCGGAAATATTCACTACCACACAAATTCACTCGTAAAATTATTTCTTTTATCCGCGCTTATTTTTGAATAATAAAGTGGTTATTTTGCAGCAGCTTGTATGTTTGAGTAGAAGCAGTTTCCTCCAATGACAGTACCTGTAAAAATAATTCGAAGGGAGCCAAATTATAAGCAGTTACTAGTTTTGAATTTAGCTTACCCGTCAGGTTATTTGGTAATGGGATATTTTGCTGGGTTAATGTTCAGTTATTCATATCCAAGTTTTAGGACTCTACGTTAATTAGTTTGTTTTTAGAACAATTTTAATTCAAATGTACTACTCTATAAAATAAAATAAAAAATTGTGTTGATTGTTCGGAATAACCATAATAAACATCAATGTAAAATTAAAATAGTTCTAAAAATTAAACTAATCAACGTAGAATCATAAAATTAGGGTATAAGTAGCAGAACTGTAAGATACGCAGAATTTTTTTTTCTAAATCAAAATCCGTGGGTCTTAAAGAAAAATTAGGGACTACAATTTGCAAGGCGATTTTTGCAACTTTTTAGTTCCAGCTTCTAAAAACAATGACATTATTTAGTTATACCAAAATGTGCCCTTTCATTTTACACCAATATCGTCTTGCTAGGACTTTCAGAACAATTACAAAAAAAAATTTATAATTATATCCTTGAAAAATGTCATGTCCTTTTAAACGCGAACTCGATCAGAAAATAAAAAACTGAGTGCACAGTGTTGTTGTGTTTCTAGTCAGATTTCAAACTTATATAGGTATTTCCATGACCAATAATTTTTGTTCAATTTTGTCGCACGGTGTTATGAAACAAATTAAAGGTGCTTCTCCTAAAATTGGAATATCGCGGAAACTAGGAAAACGCCTCTCCAAAATGTTGTCCATCGTTAGTACTATAAAATAGCATTCTTCTGAAAAATTGTGAGCAAAATCGCTTGACCACGCACGCTCCTTTGATTGTCGCAAATTAATAGTTTAACCTTGAATTTCAATGTCAAAATAATGCTTCTGCAAAAAATTATTATTACCATTGCATATTGTATGTCGTTCACCAAATTTGACATAAAAGGCGAAGAATAGGAGCATATTTATTAAAATCGACATTATTAAAACGCATACAACTGCAGTTGTGGTCACCAGAATGCAGTCATATGTTTGATTAATACTACTTAGGCGTACGCCAACGTGTCCACCAAATTTCATTCAAATCTGAAAACATAACCAAAAAAAAGCAGGCTTCCTGACTGACCTGAGTATGTGTAGGTCCATAGCTCTTTATTGGATTTTTAAAGTATCGGAAGAATGAAACAACTTTTTTGCTTTGGTCACCACTGAACTGACTACAATCTGAGAATTCAAAATAGTTTTTACCGTATATAGTTCTACATATTATTTTATCTTTGTATCATTTAAGACGATTCTGAAGTATTATAATAATATTAAAGATTTTGATAGGCGAGAAGAGACTACGCGCCAAAGAACGACTATGTATGTGGAATGTCGGTATCTTATGCAAAACTCGAGTTTATATATTAGCAAAATTTCAAGCTTTCTTACTCTTATAGGAGCCGCAACGGTCAAGTGGTTAAAAGTCGATTGGTGTAAAATCGCATCCGTTGGAAATCAGTATAAAAATATAAATTGGTAGGATAATAGTTCTTAAGGGACTTTTAAAGTACAGAAAGAGTGAAAATTGCTTTGGTCACTGCTACACTTACCATTGTCTGAGAATTGTCCTAATTTACAACGTAAGATATGTTGCCCCAGTAAGTGGTGAGCGTTATATTTTGAAAAGACTTCAGAAATTTTAAGACGCGGTTTTACGCCCGGTTTGACCACAGCCTGGAAATCTGTGAAATAATAAAAAGTGTTCTGGTTACACTGACCATAGTCAGAGAATTTATTTTTCGCGCATATATGTATGTGCCGTTTATAGTACTCCTTATTTACCAAGTTATATCTTTGTATCTTATAAAGGGTCCGCCATATAACGTTTTTTTTTCAACTAGTGCTTATTTCGTGAAATGTAACACTTAGTTCATGTCTGAATTGACAGATAATTAGTTTTATCCTTCCGCTGAACGAATATGTGTATATTGCGAATATTGCGACATTACTTTGAAAATCATGGTAATGTTGCAGAATGTGTGCGAAAATTGCGTACGGATTTTGGAAGAAGAGAAGCACCGTCAGCTCCGTATGTTCGTTATCTTGTGGAAAAAGTGAAAGAAACTGGCTTCCTCATCGATAAACCAAAGCGTGAAATGCCAAATACAGTGCGTACACCCGAGAATATTGCTGCTGTGGCAGAAAGTGTGCGTGAAGCGCCATCAACATCAATTCACCGTCGTTCTTTCTGCATAAAGACCTTGGTATGACGCCATACAAAGTCTAATTGGTTCAGGAGTTGAAGCCAACTGACCATCCAATGCGTTTTCAGTAGTTTTTTTTATAGCATTTTCAAAAAAAAAAAAAATTATTTGGCGGACCCTTTAGGATTCTGAAAATAATACTCATTTTTTTGATAGCGCTAGAGCTGACAACAGGCCGACAACACTCCTGTGTATGTGTATGCAAATTTTCAGCTCTCTGGCTCTAAGAGGAGCCTCAGCACTCATGTGGTCGAAAATCTCTTAGTGGAAAATCGAAAATCAAAGTAGCCTATGGTACTTCCCAGACATTGGTCTATCTATCAGACCAACGATTTTATAATATTAAAAGGATAAAAATTCCGCATGTCATTGAAATTTTTTTGTAATTTCTTCCCGATTTTTTCCTACGAATCCGTATAGATTAGAGCCTCGAAAAGCCGATTCCTTTCAGATTGTAAAAGGTCGAAAAAATTTGTCATTAGATAGTTATGACCATTTGAAGTTCACCCGAGCTGGCCAACTTTGAGGCCTAGTGAGGGCTCCGCCCCTATACCTCTTCTACAATCATACCAAGTTTTGTCGCAATCGGTGGTTTGGTTAAGAAACGGCCGAATTATTTCCCTTTTTTGAATTTCTCTCACTGTGGAGCTTCCAGAAGTATAATCGGTAGGGCCATTTATAGGAGGGCCTATTTGTCCGGTTTTTAATAGGTATTATTAAGCGCAATATAAAGAAAAAGTGCTTAAAATTCTGCAAAATCAATTGAAAATATGTCCTCTAGAACGTCAAGAAATCACACCGTAGCAGAGTGGGAGAAATCTCCAATTTAGCACGAAAAAAATATATTATAGTTTTTCCATGTTTTGACTCGCATGCTTTTGATAGTTTTCGTTGAAAAATGTGTCATTTACAAATATTTTATAAGTTCACTTAAATTTTTTTTTGAAAAATATTTACTTAAAATCTAAATTACCTTCGAATTTAATGCATGTGGTTTAAACAAATTTATGATTTTTTGTTGACTTTTGTTATTAATACTTAGTCCAAATTTCTCTAAAACAAAATGCAAACCGAAGAACTTTTTTACGATTTTTTTTGACTTTGTATCAAATATCAAAATATTCAATCGCCTAATGTGCATATTTCCTAAAAATAATTATATAAAATCTATAGGCATATCTTGGCAGCCAAAATTTTAGAATTTATACCTTATAAGGTGAGCAAAAAATAAAATAAAAATCTAGGCTGCATCGCACAGCATTCCTAACTAAACCCTTGCCGAAAATATACCAATTGAAAAAAAAATATATTAAAATATTTCAATTTTTTCCACAATTTTTTTTGCTTAAACAATGAAATTGTTTACCTTTAGTAGTAAATATTTTGGATATATATTTGGATAGACAGATCTGTTTCGGGAGCCACCAAACTCCCATTATCAATGTCTATCCAACCATTACAACCGCCCCCAACACATGTCACTTGCTTCTTCTTTAATTGTTAACAAAGTTGTTTTCATATGCTGAAAACAACAATAACGAACGATAACGATGGAGCCTGAGTGCAAAAACAAAATATGTACTAGGGGTTCTTTATATCAAAACATGGATCGATATGGCCCATTTTCAATAGGCATCGTCCCTAGTGGTATTATAAGTTTGTTTCATGGCAGATGTTTGTAACACCTGAAAATAACACAGCTAGACCCACCTTAAAGTATACCGATCGACTCAGAATCACTAGCTGAGTCGATTTAAGCATGTCTGTCCGTCCGTCCGTCTGTCCATGTAAAGTTGTTCGTCGACTACAGGTCGCAATTTCACTCCGATCGTTCTGAAATTTTGCAGTTTAGAGTATTTTGTAGCTGTTAAGATCGCTATTGAATTTGGTTGAAATCGGTTCAGATTTAGATATAGCTCCCATATATATCTTCCGTCCGATTTGGCCCTTTAGAACTATAGAAGCTGTATTTTACATCCAATCGTTTTGAAATTTAGAATGGTAGAGGTTCTTGATCCACGAACCAACATTGCCGAATTTGAAGAAAATCAGTTAGGATTTAGCTATAGCTCCCATATATATGTTTCGTCCGATTCGGCCCTTTAGTTCTATAGAAGCTGTACTTTACATCCAATCCTTTTGAAATTTAGAATGGTAGAGTTTCTTGATCCATGAACCAACACTACCGAAGTTGAAGAAAATCGGTTAAGATTTAGCTATAGCTCCCATATATATGTTTCGTCCGATTTGGCCCTTTAGTCATATATAAGCTGTATTTTACATCCAATCATTTTGAAATTTAGAATGGTAGAGTTTCTTGATCCATGAACCAACACTACCGAATTTGAAGAATATCGGTTAAGATTTAGCTATAGCTCCCATATATATGTTTCGTCCGATTTGGCCTTTTAGTCCTATAAAAGCTGTATTTTACATCCAATCGTTTTGAAATTTAGAATGGTAGAGTTTCTTGATCCATGAACCAACATTGCCGAATTTGAAGAAAATCGGTTAAGATTTAGCTATAGCTCCCATATATATGTATCGTCCGATTTTGCACTTTAGTCCTGAAGAAGCTGTATTTTACATCCAATCGTTTTGAAATTTAGAATGGTAGAGTTTCTTGATCCATGAACCAACACTACCGAATTTGAAGAAAATCGGTTAGGATTTAGCTATAGCTCCCATATATATGTTTCGTCTGATTCGGCCCTCTAGTTCTATAGAAGCTGTACTTTACATCCAATCGTTTAGAAATTTAGAATGGTAGAGTTTCTTGATCCATGAACCAACACTACCGAATTTGAAGAATATCGGTTAAGATTTAGCTATAGCTCCCATATATATGTTTCGTCCGATTTGGCCTTTTAGTCCTATAAAAGCTGTATTTTACATCCAATCGTTTTGAAATTTAGAATGGTAGAGTTTCTTGATCCATGAACCAACATTGCCGAATTTGAAGAAAATCGGTTAAGATTTAGCTATAGCTCCCATATATATGTATCGTCCGATTTTGCACTTTAGTCCTGAAGAAGCTGTATTTTACATCCAATCGTTTTGAAATTTAGAATGGTAGAGTTTCTTGATCCATGAACCAACACTACCGAATTTGAAGAAAATCGGTACAGATTTAGCTATAGCTCCCATATATATGTTTCGTCCGATTCGGCCCTTTAGTTCTATAGAAGCTGTACTTTACATCCAATCGTTTTGAAATTTAGAATGGTAGAGTTTCTTGATCCTTGAACCAACATTGCCGAATTTGAAGAAAATCGGTAAAGATTTAGCTATAGCTCCCATATATATGTTTCATCTGATTTGGCTCTTTAGATCCAATCGTTTTTATACCCTACACCACACTCTGGTACAGGGTATTATTTAATTATAAAATGTCCCAAAAGTAAATTTATGTAAACAATTTATACATGAATTACAAAATTTATATATCAGAGTTATTCAATATTACGAGAGTGGTGTAGGGTATTATATAGTCGGCCCCGCTCGACTTTAGCCTTTTCTTACTGGTTTTTATTTGTTATTTTTTTGTGAAATAATATATTCACAGATTATTATGAGTCAGGCATGTGTTGCGTAACTGCACAGCACGATTTTCTAACGGATCGATATTTAAGTACTTTATATATGGAAAAATTTATAATATTATTTTGCAATTTTAAATTTACTATATAACAACTATCAAAATTTATAGTGATAAACAAGTTTGTGTTTTGTTTCCACGCCACACATGCTAGGTATGTCATTCCGTATTCAATACCATGACATATTGACCTTGAATTTCACTTGAATAATAACACACATAACAAATTAGATTTTAATTGAGGATTAAATTTTTTTTCTGAAAACAAAAACTATGAGATTGATGTAGCTTTTCTAATTTGGGAAATTTGAATTTTTGATATACCCGTATAAAATAAAAAATCAATTCATTTTAAAGGATTGTACTTTGTTGATAAATTAAGGAGTCCTTTCGCGGACGTTTATTGCATTTACATTTGTTGTTTTGTGTACCAAATGCACAAAACATATCTCTCACTTACTTCAAGTGTGAAATAACTCAAAATTTAAACTTGTCGAGATGTGTTACTTTAAATCCATAAAAAAGAAAATGAACATAAAACCAGTAAGGAAAGGCTAAAGTCGGGCGGTGGCGACTATGTAATACCCTACGCCACTCTCGTAATATTGAATAACTCTGATATATAAATTTTGTAATTGTAATGTATAAATTGTTTACATAAATTTACTTTTGGGACATTTTATACTTAAATAATACCCTGTACCACAGTGTGGTGTAGGGTATAAAAACGATTGGATCTAAAGAGCCAAATCGGATGAAACACATATATGGGAGCTATAGCTAAATCTTAACCGATTTTCTTCAAATTCGGTAGTGTTGGTTCATGGATCAAGAAACTCTACCATTCTAAATTTCAAAATGATTGGATGTAAAATACAGCTTCTACAGGACTAAAGAGCAAAATCGGACGAAACATATATATGGGAGCTATAGCTAAATCTTAACCGATTTTCTTCAAATTCGGCAATGTTGGTTCATGGATCAAGAAACTCTACCATTCTAAATTTCAAAACGATCGGATGTAAAATACAGCTTCTATAGGACTAAAGGGCCAAATCGGACGAAACATATATATGGGAGCTATAACTAAATCTTAACCGATTTTCTTCAAATTCAGCAATGTTGGTTCATGGATCAAGAAACTCTACCATTCTAAATTTCAAAACGATCGGATGTAAAATACAGCTTCTATAGGACTAAAGGGCCAAATCGGACGAAAGATATATATGGGAGCTATATCTAAATCTGAACCGATTTCAACCAAATTCAATAGCGATCTTAACAGCCGCGAAATACTCTAAACTGCAAAATTTCAGAACGATCGGAGTGAAATTGAGACCTGTAGTCGACGAACAACTTTACATGGACAGACGGACGGACGGATTTTTAAAATGCCGGAATAATCTGAAATATGATTGTTTACTTATAAACAACATTTTGCTGAGTTTAGTTTATGGATATTTGCAAAATTCGCATTTATGTAAGGCAACTATAAAAATTTAAAATTTTTATTTATGTCACCCTAAAAGTAAGTTAGCAATAGATATGTTAACATTATCTGCCATTTTGTATTTATGCCATACATCATATTGTGGTACAGGGTATTATGACTTTGCGCATTTGTTTGTATCACCAAAAAGAAGCAGATATGATCAAAAGTAAAATTGTTTCAAAACTGCTCAAGCGGAGGTTTATTTCCGCAGCCCTTGGGAGTGTCTAAATAGGTGTATCCTTATAAATTAAATGCGTAACTATCATATCTATTACATCTATCTCATTTAGAAGGCAAATACTTTTCTAAAATAAGTACTGACCAAAACACTATTAAAAACGTGAAAAAGTAGCTTGAGGTAAACAAGGAACTTTGTAATCCTCACCAAATTCTGAATAAAATATTGTATTTGCAGCGTTCTGTCAAAGACAATATTTATAGGGCAGACTTAAGGAATAAATACACCCACATGCAAAATTTAAAAATGTCTACAGCATATCATCTTAAATGATGAGGCAACATTTTTTCTGTTTTTTTTTTTTTTGGAATTTTTGATAGGATCAGAGCACACCTCTAGATATGATAAACTTCAACGCATAAAATAATAGCCCTCGCCAGCACACGTCTTTTGCTATATATCTCGTTATTGTCATCTCGGTAGTATAAAAGTACTGCCATTAAAAAAGGAAAAATAAAGCATATTTTTTGAGGTCAAATTTTTCAATTCTTTTTCGAGTGCCGCAGAATCTTGAATTGAGTTGATTTTCATAACGCGTCCTTTGGTCCAAAAATCACGAAAATATTTCAAAACAAACAAAAATGCCACATACTTAAAACATCAAAAAAACCACGTAATTATTTTTCTGGGATTTTGTACTAAAACTCTCAGCAAATTCATTGTTTATGTCCAGTTATATCGCCAGGCATCACAATTGTCTATTTATGAAAACAAATCTTCGTAAAAATTGTCGCAAAGCTAAAAACCGCGATTTTGTCCAGAAATAGTTTGTAGTGGCACATTAACGGCGCTGGATGAATTTTAAGAAAGTGTGATTTTATCAACGTACTTTTCGATGGTACATTTAAAAATCGGTGGTACGTTTAAAAATCGGTGGTACATTAAAAAAGGAAAACCAGTCGGGCTATGCCGACTGTATGATACCCACACCAAATACAGCAGATTTGATAACAAGGAAATATCCAATGTATGCTTCATCTGAAATTTGTTTACACAACTTACATTTGGTACGTCTCTTCCTCTGTAGCCAGATCTGAAGTAAAAAAAACTGAACCGATTTCTTTTTAAATTAGGCAATGTTGGCCCATTGATCCAGAAACTCTACCATGCTAAATTTCAATACTATTGGATGTAAAATACAGCTTCTATAGGGCTGAATGGCCAATATGGGAACTATACCTAAATCTGAACCGATTTCTACAAATTGAGCAATGTTGGTCCATGGATAAGGAAACTCTACCATGATAAATCCCAAAACAATTTGATGTCAAATACAGCTTATATAGGGATAAAGGGCCAAATCGGACGAAACAACTGTATATATGGGAGCTATATCTAAATTTGAACCGATTGCAATCAAGATCAATAGGGTTCTTTCGAGGTGCGAAAGACTCCTAACTCAGGGTTACCATAACCTTTTTTCGGAAAGGAGGACTTTTGTGTCAGAAAAGGAGGACATTTGTACCATTAACAAAGAGAGTTTGAAACTTTCGGAGGACATTTAAGAAATACAATTTCCTATGATAATGCTTTGTACAACAATTTGTATTTTGTAGCGCTTAGATGCCAAATCGGATTACTATATCGAAATCTGAACAAATTTTCCTCAAATTTAGCAAGGTTTGTTGTTGGGTGCTACATTTAAATCTGAGCAGATTTACACCAAATTCGACAATGTGGGCCCTTGGATCAAGAAACTCCATCCTGTTTAATTTCAAAGTGATTGGATATGAAAAAGCTTCTGTGGCGCTAAAAGGCCTTATCGGAAAGAAAATTTATGAAGGGCCTATATCTAAATCTGAACCGACTTTGACCAATTTCTTCCCAGGTATGAAAAAGCCCTTATTGTCAAATTTCAGCAAGATCGGAATGAAAGTGCGACCTGTACTTAGGGAACAATTTTAAATAGACAGACAGACACTCTGTGTACTTTAAAGTGGGTCTAGCTCCAGTATTTTTAGTTGTTAATAATAATACATAAATGAATCGGCGTTAAGGTCTGACAAGCCGAATTTTGCATACCCTACACCATAGATTGCATATCAACTGTTTTTTTGATTCTTTGAAATTTGTTGAGTTTCTTGCGTTAAGAAGTGAAATCTTGAGGTAGCTTTGTGAGGGGGCTATATCAAAACATGGACCTATGATGACCATTATTCGTCTGAAGGGTTCTGGATATACATACTCCCAAATTACCAATTTGGGAGTATGTCCAGTTGAAATTTGCAGTCTCTATGGCGTTAATAAGTCAAATCGGACAGAAGAAGCTAAAAATTTATCGATATTGCCCATTTTCAATCCTAAGTTACCTGCAGCTATAAGAAGTATCTGTATGAAATTTCAGCCATCGAGCTCAATTAGTGTAGTACTAACTTTGTACTAAAAGTAGTTGCGAGTATAATTCATGGAGGTTTACTGATTGTGAAAAATTTTAATTTGTAACATGAACCGATTTTCCCCGAATTTGGCAGTGTTCATACATGTAATAAGAAAACTCTCTCTATTAAATTTCGTACGGATCGTATATAAAACACGATTTCTACAGCGCTTAAATGTTAAATCGGTTGAAACATATACATATATGTTTATTCATGTAATAAGAGAACTTTCTCTGTTAAATTTCGTACTGATCGGATATAAAACACGATTTCTACAGCGCTAAAATATTAAATCGGGTGAAACATATATATGGTGGCTATATCTAAATCTGAACCGATTTTCCCCGAATTCGGCAGTGTTTATTCATGTAATAAGAGAACTCTTTCTGTTAAATTTCGTACTGATCGGATATAAAACACGATTTCTACAGCGCTTAAATATTAAATTGGGTGAAACATATATATGGAGGCTATATCTAAATCTAAACCGATTTTCCCCGAATTTGGCAGTGTTTATTCATGTAATAAGAGAACTTTCTCTGCCAAATTTCGTACTGATCTGATTAAAAATACAGTTCCTACAGTGCTTACATGCCAAATCGGGTGAAACATATATATGGGGGCTATATCTAAATCTGATCGGATTTTCTCCGAATTTGGTAGTGTTCATTCACGTAATAATAAAACTCTCTCTGCCGAATTTCATAAAGATCGGATGTAAAATGTGGTTTCTACGGCGCTTGCATGTCAAATCGGGTGAAACATATATATGGGGACTATATCCAAATCTGAACCGATTTTAACCAATTTCAATAGGAATCGTCCTTGGGCCAAAAAAGAGCACTATGCTAAATTTCATCACAATCGGACCATAAATACGACCTGCACTTTGATTACACGAATACATGGACAGACGGACGGACGGACAGACGGACGGACAGACGGACAGACAGACGGACAGACAGACGGACAGACAGGCAGACGGACATGGCTAAATCGACTCAGAAAGTGATTCTGAGTCGATCGGTATAATGAACAATGGGTCTATCTCTTCTCCTTTTAGGTGTTACAAACAAATGCACAAAGTCATAATACCCTGTACCACAGTGTGGTGTAGGGTATAAAAATTGGAATAACTTATATATTGTTTGTTTTTTTCCTGTAATCCCGCATCCCTTCAAACATTTTATGAACTTAAACGGATTTGCCATGGTGAATTTTTACCAGATTTATATGCAAATTCTGAATAATGTCAATTTAAAAAAGTCTCTTTTTTAATCCCCAAAGTATAAAACAACGTTTTCTTCATTATACCGATCGACTTCAAATAACTTTCTGAGTAGGTTTATCTTTGTGTCTGACTGCACGTCGTTCTGTCTGTATGTAAAAGTAAGCTGCAATAAAAAACTCATGGTCCTTCTCAAACTCAAAATTTTGATAAATCCCCCTTATATATGGATCTCAGATTTGACTTACTAGTATAAGCGGGATAGAAGTTTACTAAACTAAACAGAAATACTGTAGAATTTCAAAAATCGGTTGAGATTTAGATATAGCCTTTATATATGTATATACTCACTTCGATTTTAAAGAAGAAACTGTATTCTGCGTTTGATCATTATGAAATTATTCGAAGTCCAGTTTCTTGACGAAAGAACAAATTCCTTAAAAAATTTAGCAAACATTTTTAGTATTTATATGAATTGGTATTAACAATATAGGCTGTTAACTTTTTGTACAAAATGGAACGTTTGTGTGGGAGGTAATAAAGCCCAAAGGTACTATAAGAACATTACACAGTACAAAATTATACGTATTTGTATGTACTAGTATAAAATTTATAGGCCTTTAATATATGGTGCAAAATAGTTCATTTATGTAAAAGGGAAGCGGCAACTACGCCAAGTAATACTTTGTGTGGAATTTCAGAAGAATTAGATAGGTAAAGGGTTTTCCAACAAGAGGTGTTATTTTGGTATTTAAAGAAAATGGCCATTTTTTAAGATAAATGATCGGATGTTTATTTCATAATAAACAGGAAGGTATGCCGTTAATAATGAAAAACAACATCAGCCAAATGGCCACCCCCGACCTTTCAGGAAAATATCCTTTTCATGAAATTGTCCATAACCAAATCGACGCTGGGCTGTTGGCGTAGACCTTATCTTTCACGTGGCCCCAAAGGAAGAAGTCGCAAGGTGTTAAATCACAAGATCTCGGTGGCCAATTGTGTTCACCTCTTCGAGAGATAACACGGTCCGGAAACTTTTCCCGTAACAGAGCAATGGTTTCGTTGCTTGCGTGGCACGTAGCGCCGCCTTGTTGAAAGTAAACGTTGTCCAGATCAATGCCATCCAACTCCGACCATAAAAAATCATTAATCATCTCTCGTTAGCGCAATCCATTCACCGTAACTGTTGGTCCAACCTCATTTTTGGAAAAGTAAGGTTCAATGACCCCGCCATAACCGCACCACCAACAGTCACACGTTGAGGATCCGCGCCCCAGATGCGACAATTTTGCTTCTTGACGTAGCCACCGAGGTGGAAATGGGCCTCATCAGTCAAGATGATTTTTCGATGATTTTCGATTTTTCGAATTTTAATAATTTCAATGCGTTGTTGAATCGTGTATCGTTCCTTTTTTAGTAATGGCGTAGTTTCTACTTGCCAAATGTCAAAGAATAAAAGCTTCAAAAGTGACAGCTACGGAAATACCGGGTGATTTAAAATAACACCTCGTGTTGGAAAATATAACCCATCTTCGAACGGAGATAGAAAAAAATATTACCACATACCAAATTTGAAGTCAATCGGTTACCCTTTCGAGAGTTATCGTGCGCATTAGCCAGCAGACAGACACACAGCCAGACAGACGGACAGACGGACATTGCTCAAATGACTACCCAAAACGGATATCCGCCGAACATACTTGGGTTCTTAGGTCACTCCTTCGATGTGTTACACTTTTGGCTCGTAGCCAATGATATATACCCTCCTCTCTATGGTGAGGGGATAAACATTATTGTGATGAATTCTTGTCATAATAAAATAAAGGGTGCTTATTTCGTGAATGGTAACAATTACCTCATGTCTGATTTGACAGATAATTAGTTTTATCCTTCCGCTGAACGAATATGGTTGTGTATACGCTTGAATTCGCTTCGCTAAGTGGGCCTGCGATCGACTTACAGAAGATGCCGATTTTGCCAAAAAAAAATGAAGATCATTTTGACATTGGCGGGTATGTAAACAAGCAAAATTGTCGCATTTGGGCCACAGAAAACCCGCACGCATACATTGAAAGGCCGATACGCCCAAAACGAGTCATTGTTTGGTGCGGATTTTGGTCCAGAGGCATAATTGGGCCATTTTTCTTCGAAAATGAGCAAGAAGTGGCCGTTACAGTCAATGGCGATCATTATCGGGCCAGGTTGAACGAATTTTTGTTCACAAAAATTGAAGAGAAGGATATTGGCAACATTTGGTTTCAACAGGACGGCGCTACGTGCCACACAGCCGAAGCCAAACTCGATGTTTTGCGCGATGTTTTAAAAAAAAAAAGTTATTTGGCGGACCCTTTACAAACTGCAAAGATTCGCTTAAAATGCTTAGAAAATCTGGTATTTATGTCTTAAATAAGCCTATTTTGGAGCGACCTCTATGGCTAAATCGTCTTAGAATTTCACGGCGATCAAGAATATATATACTTTATACTTTAGTATATACGGCCCCTTCCATATATATACTAACGGAAGGGGCCCCTATGCAAAATGCAAACAAGTAAGAAAGTTCAGTCGGGTAATCCGACTTAAGAATCTCCTCACCTTTAGTACCAAAAAATATTACAAAATTTATTTTTTGTGTTTTTTTTAATGAAATTATTATCAATTTAAATTGCATTTAATAATATTAGAATATGTACTGGTATTAAACTTAACTTTTGGTGCAAAATGGTTAATTTGTGTGGGATATACCAAAAGGCCCACATTTATCTGTGGTCTAGGTACTATGAAACCATTACACTGTACAAAATTTCATGCATTTGTATAAATATGTACTGGTTTTAAAGTTATGAGCTGATAGCTTTTGGTGTAAAATAGTCCATTTGTTACCTCCCACACAAATGGACTATTTTACACCAAAAGTTAAGAGCGTGCCAAAGGGGCGTGCCAATAACGCCCACATTTCTCTGGACGGAGGTACTATTAAAGCATTACACTACTACAAAATTGTAAGTATTTGTGTGGACTGTTAAATTGCATTTTATAAATTTAAAGTATGTACTGGTATTAAAGTTATAAGCTGTTAAATTTTAGTGCAAAATGGTCCATTTGTGTAGGAGGTACCAAAATGGGTGTGGCAACTTCGCCCATTTTTCTTGAGGTGTTAGCGCCTAATAATAAAGTGGTACTACGTGTCGACTTTCAGAAGATTCGAGTATTTATATAAGTTATTAAACAATCAATATTTCACCAAATGTTAACCGTTTGTGGGTTAGGTACTAGAAGGAGTGCACCAATATGGCCCATCTTCGAACTTAGTCGGCAATAGATCAAAATATTACCGCATACCAAATTTTAAGTCAATCGGTTAATCGTTTGAGCCTCCAGCAGACAGAAAGACACACGGACATGCAGACTAACGGACGGGCATTGCTCAAATGACTTATTCGGTATACCGAGAAATAACCGTGTTAAAATATATAAATAGTGCTAAAAATTCACATTGAACAAAATGAGCATTATATGTTCTTATTTTTGGGGCTACTGTCAAGTCCAACTCTCAGAATTGAGTCCCAAAATCATGTGTTGTACTGTGTAAGTGTATGGAGTGAATCAATGCATATGTTAAACAATTGGCATTATATATTATAGGCCTTATACTTGCATATTTTAATTTAATGGTTTTCCGGGGACTTTTTTGAGGATTTCAAATTTTAAGGCCTCATACGCGTCTAGATTTTTATTTCCTTTTTGGAATCAGGGGGAATTTCATTCCATTTGAGTGCCATATCGTTAATCTGTGGCCAGTGCGCCACTTTGGGGTCATTTCGTATGTGATGACGATTTCTTTGTTTTGAAATATGGCCGCTAAAGTGTACTTTCGCTCATATATAGAAACAGTCTGAAAATTTGACAAAAAATATACCAACAAAATATAAAACAAAAATTTAAAATTTGCTAAACCCTTCATGTCTTACCATTACAATCAAAGGGGAAATATTTAGGTTTTCTAGATGCATTAGTTTTGTTTTTTATACCCGACATCATACTGTGGTGCAGGGTGTTAACACCTAAAAACAAAGAGAAAGACCCACAGTAGATTGAGTCGATTAAGCCATGTCCATCTCTCTGTCCATTTATTCTTGTTCTCAAAGTGCAGGTCGGAAATATAAAGCAATATAAAGGGACGATCCCTATTGAAAATGGGACATATCCAAGTTTTGATGTAGCCCTTATATTAAGGTCTGATGTCACTCCTTGACGCTCTATAGAACAGATTTTTTAATTGATCTGAATGAAATTTAAGAATTAATACTTTGTACTGCATTTAAACGTCGATTGTGAAAATGGGGTACATCAGTCCATATTTTGATATTGCCCCCACATAAAGGTCCCTTCCGATTAGACTTCTTAGTTTTCTAGGGGACGCATTTTTAAGCAATCATGCGGAAATTTAAGGAAATACGGGCCTTTTGTGATTTTTTGTGGCGCTACAGTTAAAATCTTTTCATTAAAAACAATGGTATGTTAAAGTATAACTTTCGAATAATATTGCAAAAAATTTCATAGAAAAAATATTTAAAAAATATGACAATGGTGTTGGATCAACTAAAATAAAAACCAGTAAGGAAAGACAGAAAGTCGGGCGGGGCCGACTGTATTATACCCTACACCTACCTACCAATGCGAAAATGGGCATTGCGATAAGAATTTGGCAGTGTTCATACATGTAATAAGCAAACTCTCTCTGCTGATTTTCGTACTGATCGGATATAAAACACGGTTTCTACAGCGCTTACATGTCAAATCGGGTGTAACATATATATGGGGTCTATATCTAAATCTGAGCCGATTTTCCCCGAATTTGGCAGTGTTCATACATGTAATAAGAAAACTCTCTCTGTTATATTTCGTACTGATCGGATATAAAACATGATTTCTACAGCGCTTAAATGTTAAATCGGGTGAAACATATATATGGGGGCTATATCTAAATCTGAACCGATTTTCCCCGAATTTGGCAGTGTTCATACATGTAATAAGAAAATTTGGCAGTGTTTATTCATGTGATAAGAGAACTCTCTGTTAAATTTCGTACTGATCGGATATAAAACACGATTTCTACAGCGCTTAAATGTTAAATCGGGTGAAACATATATATGGTGGCTATCTCTAAATCTGAACCGATTTTCCCCGAATTTGGCAGTGTTTATTCATGTAATAAGAGAACTCTCTCTGTTAAATTTCGTACTGATCGGATATAAAACACGACTTCTACAGCGCTTAAATATTAAATCGGGTGAAACATATATATGGTGGCTATATCTAAATCTCAACCGATTTTCCCCGAATTTGGCAGTGTTTATTCATGTAATAAGATAACTCTCTCTGCCAAATTTCGTACTGATCTGGTTTAAAATACAGTTCCTACAGCGCTTACATGCCAAATCGGGTGAAACATATATATGGCGGCTATATCTAAATCTGATCGGATTTTCTCCGAATTTGGTAGAGTTCATTCACGTAATAATAAAACTCTCTCTGCCGAATTTCATAAAGATCGGATGTAACATGTGGTTTCTACGGCGCTTGCATGTCAAATCGGGTGAAACATATATATGGGGACTATATCCAAATCTGAACCGATTTTAACCAATTTCAATAGGGATCGTCCCTGGGAATAAAAAAGGCACTATGCTAAATTTCATCACAATCGGACCATAAATACGACCTGCACTTTGATTACAAGAATACATGGACAGACGGACAGACAGACAGACGGACATGGCTAAATCGACTCAGAAAGTGATTCTGAGTCGATCGGTATAATAAACAATGGGTCTATCTCTTCTCATTTTAGGTGTTACAAACAAATGCACAAAGTCATAATACCCTGTACCACAGTGTGGTGTAGGGTATAAAAACAACATTATTTCGGTTTTTCGAAAGTTTTCAATTTTGGGGAATACTTTGAAGCGAAGAAACCTATTTTTGCAAAAAACGGCTAATTTGTTATTGTGAAATAAAAATAATAACAAATTTGAAAACAAAAAAATCTCCAGTGTTACTTCGTAAATTATGTACAGAAATAGTGTTGTTGTTATGTACAGAGTTAGTGTTGTGTTTCTCTAGTGAAACTGTAGTATATCTATCCATGTTTTGGTATGTATAAACCCCTTATGATGGTCACGTTTTTTATCCCATGTCCTTGCGCAGAGTTTTCTTATCATCAAAGTTTCAGTTAATAGAGATACCATTTAAATTAAAGGAAATTATAAGGCATGAAAATACTAAAAAAAACATAATTTTCATGTAGAAGCTGAAGTTTAGTAATTGTCGTTATAACAATTAGACAAAAATATTGTTTTTTCAAAAACATTGTTTGTTTGTTCCATTGCCTATTTGAAAAAAATATATGTACGCGTATAAATGTAAAAATTATAGCACATTTGGTAGAAATAGGAAAATTTCAACAAAATCCGTTTTTCAACAAAATCCGTTTTGGGAAATTCGTTTTGGGCCATTTTAAGTCATTTGAAACAATAAATTTTTTTCTAATTATATTAACGACAGTTACTAAACTTCGGTTTCCACATAAAAGTGTCATTACCAAAATTTTGTAGTCTTCACAATTTCCTTTAATATAATGTGTATCCAGACATTATATACTTTCCAAGAAAATTGGAATTTTAAAAAAACTTTTTTTTTAAAAAAATGTACTATAATTTTTCATGTTTAGAACTCCATATTACACCAGAAAATTTTATGCGCAGCCCTTCGACAAAGTTCAACCTTTCCAATATGACCCGAAATTTGTAACAATTACACTAAGCAACAAAAAATGTGTCCTAGACCTAAAAATTATTTTTTTTGTATAGATTGTGGCATACTGTTATATAAAATCAAAACCAAAATTTTTTTGAAAAAATTTTTTATTAAAAATACTATTATCGTCGAAGGTAGCCTTAATATTTGCATTATAATTTTTGGAGTATATGCCCGATCAGGTCGACTTATACGTTAAATTGAAGCTATTAATGTGGGTTACCAATGTTGGAAATATCTCTTTCACTTAGCAACAGTGGTTTAGTAACAGCCATTAAACAAATTGGAAAAAGTAGATTTTTTTTCCAAAAAAAAAATCCTGAGACAAAAAAGCATAAAAAATAGACAAAAAATCGAAATAAAATATTTCATTTTATTTTTTAAAAGTTTGCATCCTAGCGAAGAATGTAGAAATGATAGCCCTTTTGGTAGAGGTAAGAGAATTTCAAAAAATCTTTTTTTTTAATTCCTGTTTAAATAGCGATTTTTTTTATTACTTTTATTTTTGTTATGTACATTTGAGTTTATTTACATGAACAAGTTTCATTAGAAGTAATTGTGAGTTCTTTGTTGACGTTTGTAGATTGAGGAACCAAATATAATCTCCCATCATTCTTTCATCGTAGTGCCCTTGGTAATGCGCTCGATGGACTTCAATTCTTTGTGAAACCTTTCGCCATGTTCGTCACTTACAATTTCATCCGACGTCAAATATGATTCGAAATTCACATCTTTCATCAGTTTCCTTATTTTAGGTACATCAAAAACTCCTTCTTCGATTTTTTGAAAAGGAAGACTTTTAAATAAACTTTTTAAATATGAGAGTGAATTGCCATCTTTCCTTAAGGCTTTTACAAAATTGTTAAAGAGCGCCAGCTTAATATGCAGTGGAGGCAAAATATCGTCTATCCCAGAGGCATAACATACCAACTACTTTTAAATCGCAACAAATTTTCCAGTCATGTTCAGATTTTATGTATTTTATCAATTTAGCCATTGTTTCGTATGATTTCTTAGTGTTGACGGCATGAGCAATGGGAATCGACGGTTTCTGATTTCCGTTGTGTGAAAGTACTGCTTTCAAACTTTCTTTACTGCTGTCAACAAGTAACCGCCATTCCTTTGAATCGAATGTTTGATTAAGTTCCTTGAACAATCCGGGAATGTCCTTGCAAAAGGATCTGTTAACCATAGTTGTATAAAATTGTTTGTAAGGTATATCACGGACCCTATAATATGATATGTTAACATCTGGGACCAAAATACTGTAGTCTTTCATCCGAGATGCAAGTAGTTCAGCCTTATCTTTGGTCAGTTCCAAATCTCTCACTAGATCAATGATTTGGAACTGAGTTAAAAGCGATGACTTCTGACTCAAACTTGAATCGCTCAGAGTTGAGTACTCAGTTGAACTTGATGATGTTTCCGTTATTAGGCTGTTAGCTATACTGGGACACTTCCTACTCCAATCTATTAACTTAGACAAAAATAGCAGTCCGTATCGTGAATGAATGGTAGCCTCCAAATCATTGGCATTCCAAATTGCACGTGAAGTCTAAAATTAAAACGTTTTATTCCACAAAACATTGTAATTCATTAATTGTAAAGTACTTACCGCATTCTTTCACTACTCCATCGAATAAGATTCACATGGCACGAATTACACAAAATACTAGGTGTCCACGGTTCGTTCATATTTTTAACTCGTATACCAAAATATTTCACATATATTTCTTCTATTATTTTACTAAACGCACGTCGATTTTTTTAATAACATATTTTCGACAGATGTAGCAGAAATTGTCGGGATCATTTATACATTGAAAAGTTCTTTGCCGTTTACGCATACTTCGAAATATAACTTTGTAATATTTTTCAGAAAATCGACTTATCCCTTCAAAGCGCTGAATTACACTAATATATTTATAAGAAATTGCATTTAAATTCCGGATTTAAGGTACATAAGTTACAGTACCTGTAGCTAACACATAGTTTGCTTCGAACGTAGAAACCCAATATTTTCAAGACTGGCGCGTACTACTTTGTATTGCGTACATATAATTTTACTATCTGTATATAAAACTGAGAACTCCATGCCCCTGAAAGGCGTAACTGAATGTAAACCTCATAAATAAAAACCACAAATATTGTTGAATGACCCTCTATCTGAGCGGATCTCTTCCAATATAGCTCTCACATTGCATATCATGTTTTATGGAGTGTTACGAACGGCCATAAAACCTCGTCCTCTCTATAAATTTATAATGTCTGACATCAATCCTCATAAAACAACGTCTCTTATATGTCTCTTATAAACATCATTTAAAAACGAAAAAATATGAAACAAGATTTTTTTGAATTTCCCTAACATTTAGAATATGGCTCATAGCTTTTACATCTATCCATAGATTTTTTTCAAATAGGCAGTGTATTCCTCTTAAGCATGATGGCTTTTTAAAAATGTAATAAAATATTTTTTTCGATTTTTTTTCTATTTCTTATGGTTTTTTTTTGTACCAGGAAAAATCATTTTTATCTCATATTTTTGACGACTGTTACTAAACCAAAGATTCTACGTGAGAGCAATATTTGCTGCATATGTAGCCCTCATAATTCCCTTTAACATGAGGCATAACACGGCTCAATCAGGCTTATACTTCAATTATGGCCCAAATACTGAATGTACTTTCCATGAAAGCTGGAATTTAAAGAAACAAAAAAAAATTTAAAAAAAATTTACCATACATTTTTTTTTTAATAATTTGTTGCATAGTGTTATCAGTACTTTTTTTATAGCCGATTTAAATTTCCATCCAGTTCATCCCTAAAATTCTCAATTGCCAAGCCAGCCGTGGTAGTCATATGAATGATATTGTGTTCCATTATTAAATGACAAAATTCAACATTTCCAATAAAACCAGAAATTTGAAAAATTCTTAGTACTTTTTTTATAGCCGATTCATATTTTAAATGGCCCACCCTTTAGTGTTTTTTCAATATAATAATTAGTTTAATGGTTTCTAATTCTTTTACTAATAGGTTACTTAATCAATGGCTATACTATGTCAAAGAAGTAATAGCATTTCAAAACCCTTCCTGACATCACCCACTTAAAAAATCAATTCAAAGGTTTGAAAATGATTAGATATTTCAACCGATTTACTTAACCGAAATATTTAGTATTTTTATTATATTATTTATTGTGTCCAAATAATAATATACATTTTTTGACTTGTGAAACTTAGGACTTATGAAGTCAGGATATACCAATCTAGTGCCAATCTCTGTTTTCCTCCAACAATCAAAACAGATCTTAAAATGCTTTCGCTATTGGATACTGGAAAGGGGTACACCATAGGCTTTTTATAATTACTTATATAAACATTATGCTGCAGGAAAACAAGAAGAACAATTATATAAAATATTTTCGGTTCAGATCTACTCACGTTGTAGGGACACGTGTGATTGAGATTTGAATATTTTTTTAAATTTTCGTAGAATGGACTCAGAATTCGATTACGTTTTCGTGATTTCATAAATGCACATGCGTCGATAGACTGGTTAAAGAAAACGTGCTTCCTACTTGATTTGGCTGCATATAGTTCTAGGCGAATGACGGCTTGTGTAATTGGCAATTGTAGAAATTGAATGGCAACTGAAATCGAGGACATTTTTGGGGTAACTCGCTTGGCCTCACAAAGATCGAATTTGGCATATTCATTGTCATATACGACACAGGAGATATTCAATGTTGAAATCGTTACACCATTGCACTTAAGATTTGCGTATTATTATTTGTGTTACAATATTTTTAACAAATCGACTATTGCATAATTACCATATGTACGTGAAGCAAAATTGGAATTGTGGTTAGCCACAATAAAGTAATCGGTAACATTTCTACCGTTTACGAAATAGTGCCAGATTTATACGACTGATTTGTTAACACTAAGAAATGTTGACGTCGTGTTTGGTTTTATATAGCCTTATTAGTGTGGATCTGCAATCACTTTCAACACATAAATCCTGTTATAATGTTTTTTTAATTGGGGTTTGTTTTTTTAATTCAATTTTTGCAAATCATTAGTCAAGTGACTCAATGAACAAAATTATTTTTTAATAAGCCAATCTATACAAACGGACCACCAAATGAAATTGATCCAGCAATATATGAAGTAAAAATAAAACCGATGTTTTCTGATCGCTATGAAACTTGCAACACGTTTGGTCCTACACTCAGAAAATAATTTACTAAAATTGAGTAAAAACGTAGTAAATTTGATGAAAATTAAGCTTCATATAGCTCCAAAGAAATATTTCATAGAACCAAGTATACATACTTCTTCAAAACAAAGACATATTATTTGCTCATCTGTAAGAAAAATTTACTCTCTACAAAAAAAATTTACTCAGTTGTAGCAAATTTTATAATCAACTAGCGGACCCGGCGAACTTCGCCTCACCCCAATTTAACGCCTTCAGATAAACTCCAGAGTGATAATAAAACACAGATAGTTAAAATTTTAATGCGATTTGTTTAAAAGGAATCGAAATCAGTAGAGATAAATCGAATCAGATGATAAACAACAAACAACGAAGACAGAAGACAGGCAACGTACAGATGACCGTGCGAAAAACAGGGAAATTCGAGATTAATTCCACAGACTTCCTACGATTGGTTTTGAGATTTATTGATTGTCATCGCAAAAGCCAATCGTACAGGGAACTGAATCCGCTTGAATTGGAATGAAAGATCAGTTGGAATAATCGGAATTCGTGGGATAAGGACTTCCTCTCCTTTGAATTTTCCCTTGATGATCGTCGCCTGAATCACATTGTCCATCAGTTTCATAATGGACAACCGCGAACTATGCACAATTTCGGATGATTCAGATTCCGCAACATGATTATGATCGATTCCACCTTCAGCTGTAAATTATGCGGCGGAGCTCCTGGCACATCAAGCGAGTTCGATTTTACTTTGAATAATAAAATTCATGCTATCGACGTCCTTATTCTTCGCTGCTAATATTGCCCATTCACTAATCTAATCGAGATTTGGAAACACTTTGGTGATGAGTTCCTCGTTCGACGATGTGAACTCGCAAAAATTTGCCGGGAACAATATCAATGCAGTGGAAACATCAATAGTAATTTGGCCATTGCCAAGCGCCAACAGTTGTTTCGAGAATTCAAGAGCCGATGAGTCGTTCTGCAACGCGACTCTCATGTTCGTGGTCAATTTCAACTTCTTCAAAAATTTGCCGGGAACAATATCAATGCAGTGGAAACATCAATAGTAATTTGGCCATTGCCAAGCGCCAACAGTTGTTTCGAGAATTCAAGAGCCGATGAGTTGTTCTGCAACGCGACTCTCATGTTCGTGGTCAATTTCAACTTCTTCAAAAATTTGCCGGGAACAATATCAATGCAGTGGAAACATCAATAGTAATTTGGCCATTGCCAAGCGCCAACAGTTGTTTCGAGAATTCAAGAGCCGATGAGTCGTTCTGCAACGCGACTCTCATGTTCGTGGTCAATTTCAACTTCTTCAAAAATTTGCCGGGAACAATATCAATGCAGTGGAAACATCAATAGTAATTTGGCCATTGCCAAGCGCCAACAGTTGTTTCGAGAATTCAAGAGCCGATGAGTCGTTCTGCAACGCGACTCTCATGTTCGTGGTCAATTTCAACTTCTTCAAAAATTTGCCGGGAACAATATCAATGCAGTGGAAACATCAATAGTAATTTGGCCATTGCCAAGCGCCAACAGTTGTTTCGAGAATTCAAGAGCCGATGCGTCGTTCTGCAACGCGACTCTCATGTTCGTGGTCAATTTCAACTTCTTGACATAACTTCTTGACATGCAGCCACAAAGACCACTATTTCAGGCATGCATTAATTTCATCGGCAGTAGATTTCGGGATGACGGGAAGCGTTTGACGAAAATCTCCGGAGAGCAATATCAGACTCACCAAATTGTCTCAAATCACGTCGTAAATCCTTCATCGTTTGGTCAATTGCCTCCAGAGCTCGTTTATGCGCCATCGTGCATTCATCCGAAATTATGATTTTGCAATGCCCGCAATCCAATAAGATAACCTTACCTCTTATACTCAAACTTATTATCTGAAAAAATGTTCGAATTGATAAATATCGTGAATTTTAATTGATCGTAATGCTTGTACCGTTTGCCGATGTGATACGCGAAATCAGTGTAACAATACGCAAAACTCGAATGAATTGCACAAAGAAAAATAGCACATACTCGTACATATGTTTAATAGAAAACTTTTTTGTTTAATAGAAAATTAATAAAAAAATTTGGATTGAAAAAGAGAGCAGTAGATAGGAACAGTAGGAATCTCGCAAGAAATAGCAGTAGATAGGAACAGTAGGAATCTCGCAAGAAATAGCAATTTTCGATTTTCCCAATTTTCCAACTTTTCCGGAGGGATTTCCAAAATTTTCTTTCGTAACAACCTTCTCCAGGCAAATACGAACAACTGAAAAAAAAATTTGAGCCAAATCGCTCCAGCCGTTCTGACGTGATGCCATTACACAGATGGACCGTTTCATTTATATATATATAGATAAGATATAAGATAGATTAGAATAATATGTGCGTAAATTTAAGGAAACCTATCTCATTAAAAATATTATAATTATACTTAAAATGAGGAACATTTTACTTAACATTTCCTAAAGAAATACATTATTCAAACTGAGTAAGTTTTTAATTAACATAAATATATGTATTGTAATGTGAATTAGTTAAATATTCGTTGTTCGTATCACAATTTTACTTATTTCATTAAAATGTGTACTTCTTATAAGGATATTTTCAATCAAATTGATAAACATTTTTCTTAAGATTGACTGTGACTTGTTGTTAAATCAAGGAAATTCTTACTCCGAATAAATACATCACGTAGTCAATGTGGTTATATGAACCTCTTTCTAAAATGCTAAATAAAAATGTACTCTAAACGAGTTAATATATTCCTTCGAATAAGGGTTTTCTGTGCCCCAAATACGACAATTTTGCTTGTTTACATACCCGCCAAGATCAAAATGGAAAGAATCAAAATCCGTACGCAATTTTCGCACACATTCTGCAACATTACCATGATTTTCAAAGTAATGTCGCAATATTTCCCAGCGTTGTTCAAGCGTATACACAACCATATTCGTTCATCGGAAGGATAAAACTAATTATCTGTCAAATCAGACATGAGCTAAGTGTTACCATTCACGAAATAAGCACTAGTTGAAAAAAAACGTTAGATGGCGGACCCTTTACAATTGATTTCTATTAAAAAATGCAACTACGTATAATTACGTCAGAATTTTTATTTTATTTGATTTAATTTTTTTTTAATTACAATTAATACTTAATTAGACTAAATGTTAATTTAAAAATGTTAAATATTAATACTACATACAAATATTTTATCTCTATATATAAAAGAGAATGTGTGTTTGTTGGTTTGTTTGTTTGTACCGTATAGACGTCTAAACGGCTGGACCGATCTTCTTGAAATTTTCACAGAATGTACATGTGTAGGGGGTGGTGAAAATAGGGTACTTGAATTTTCGATATATCAAGCCCATGGCCCATATAAGCCAAATTTTGAAATTGAGATATCTTGCACAATTTTTTTGCGAGAGTGGTGTAATTTTTTGTATATGTATCTGGTGGTAGTCTACTTGATTGGTCCAAAAATAGGCTGGATCGGACCAATGTTCGCGGCCCCGCCTATATAAACCAAATTTTAAAATTGTGCTATCTTGCACAATTTGTTAGCGGGAGCGCTGTAATATTGGGTATATGCATTTGATGGCATAGTACGTAATTTGCCTACAAATGGGCGGGGTCGGACCAATGGGAGTGTCCCCGCCCATATGAGAGATGTTTTGAAATTGATATATCTTTAGCAATTTGTTAGCGAGAATGCTGTAATTTTGTGTATATGTATTTGGTGATAGTCTACATGATTGCTCCAAAAATGGACGGGATCGGAAATCTGAAATCTGGAGCAACGAAGTGGACCGGGCCCAGCTAGTATCTATATCTATATATATAAAAGAGAGTGTCTGTTTGTTTGTTTGTTTGTATGTTTGTTTGTTCCGTATAGACGTCTAAACGGCTAGACTGATCATCTTGAAATTTTCACAGAATGTACATGTGTAGGGGGTGCTGAAAAATGGGGTACTTGAATTTTCGATATATCAAGCGGGCGTGGACCCGCCCATATGGGTCCAAATTTGATATTGAGACAATTTTTTAGCTAGAGTGCTGAAATTTTGTGTGTATGCATTTAGTGACAGATTATGTGAATTTTCAAAAAATGGGCGGAATCGGACCAATGGGCGTGGCCCCGCCCATATAGGCCTAATTTTGAAATTGAAATATTTTCCACAATTCATTAGCGTGAGTTCTGCAAGTTTGTGTATATGTATCTGGTGACATCTACGTGATTGGTCCAAAAATGGGCGGGATCGGCTCAATGGGCGTGGCCCCGCCCACATAGACCAAATTTTGAAATTTCGATATCTTGCACAATTTACTAGCGAGAGTGCTGCAATGTTGTGTATATGTATCTGGTAGCAGTCCACGTGATTTTTCCAAAAATGGGCGGGATCGGACCAATGGGCGTGGCACCGCCCATATAAGCCAAATTTTAAAAATGTGGTATCTTGCCCAATTTGTTACCGAGAGACCTGGAATTTTGTATATATATATCCGTTGGCGACCTACATGATTGGTCAAAAAATTGGCGGATTCGGACCAATAGGCGTGGCCCCGCCCATATAAGCCAAATTTTGAAATTGAGATATTTTGCACAATTTGATAGCGAGAGTGCTGGAATTTTGTGTATATGTATATGGTGGCAGTCTTCGTAATTGGTATAAAAATTGGCGAAATCGGACCAATGGGCGTGACCCCGCCCATATAAGCCAAATTGACGGAATCGGAAATCTGAAGTCTGGGTCAACGAAGTGGACCGGGTCCAGCTAGTCTATATATATAAAGAAGAATGTGTATTTGTTTGTTTGTTGGTTTGTTTGTACCGTATAGACGTCTAAACGGCTGAACCGATCTTCTTGAAATTTTCACAGAATGTACATGTGTGCTGCGTGGTGAAAATAGGGTACTTGAATTTCCGATATATGAAGTTTTATTTTAAAATTGAGATATATTGCACAATTTGTTAGTGAGAGTGCTGCAATTTTGTACATATGTATCTGGTGGCAGTCTACGTGATTGGTCCAAAAATGGGCGGGATCGGACCAATGGGCGTGGCCCCGCCCATATAAGCCAAATTTTGAATTTGAGATATCTTGCACAATTTGTTAGCGAGAGAACTGTAATTTTGTTTATATATATCTGGAGGCAGTCTACGTGATTGGTCCAAAAATGGGCGAGGTCAGACTAATGGGCGTGGCCCCGCCCCATTAACCTAAATTTTGAAATCGAGATATCTTGCACAATTTGTTAGCAAGAGAGCTGTAATTTTGTGTATAAATATCTGCTGGCGACTTACGTGATTGGTCAAAAAATGGGCGGGATCGGACCAATGGGCGTGGCCCCGCCCATATAAGCCAAATTTTGAATTTGAGATATCTTGCACAATTTGTTAGTGAGAGAACTAGAAATTTGTATATATATATATGGAGGCAGTATACGTTATTGGTCCAAAAATGGGCGGGGTCGGACTAATGGGCGTAGCCCCGCCCCTTTAAGCCACATTTTGAAATCGAGATATCTGACACAATTTGTTAGCGAGAGAGCTGTAATTTTGGGTAAATATATCTGTTGGCGACCTACGTGATTGGTCCAAAAAGGGGCGGAATCAGACGAATGGGCGTGGCCCAGCCCATATAAGCCAAATTTTGAAATTGAGATATCTTGCACAATTTGTTAGCGAGAGTGCTGGAATTTTGTGTATATGTATATATGGTGGCAGTCTACGTGATTGGTACAAAAATTTTTGAAATTGAATTATATTGCTGATTTTGTTAGCGAGAGTGTTGAAATTTTGCGTATATGTATCTGGTATCAGTCTACGTGATTAGCTTACAAATGGGCGGAAGAAGACCAGTGGGCGTGGCACAGCCCATATTTTGATATATCTGTGCTGTAATGTTTTACATATGTATCTGGTGGCAGTCTAAGTGATTCGTCCAAAAATGGGCGGGATAGGACCAATAGGCGTGGCCCCGCCCTTATAAACCAAATTTTTAAATTGACATATATTGCACAATTTGTTAGCGAGGGTGCTGTAATATTGTGCATACGTATTAGGTGGTAGTCTACTTAATTGGTTAAAAAATGGGCGGGATCGGACCAATGGGCGTGGCCCCGCCCATATAAGCTAAATTTTGAATTTGAGATATCTTGCACAATTTGTTAGCGAGAGAGCTGTAATTTTGTTTATATATATCTGTTGGCGACTTACGTGATTGGTCCAAAAATAGGCGGGGGCGTTGCTCCGCCCCATTAAGCCAAATTTTGAAATCGAGATATCTTGCACAATTTGTTAGCGAGAGAGCTGTAATTTTGTGCATATGTATCTGGTGGCAGTCTTCGTGATTGGTCCAAAGATGGGCGGGATTGGACCAATGGGCGTGGCCCCGCCCTTATAAACCAAATTTTTAAATTGATATATATTGCACAATTTGTTAGCGAGAGTGCTGTAATGTTGTGCGTATGTATTATGTGGTGGTCTACTCAATTGGTCCAAAAATGGGCGGGATCGGCCAATGGGCGTGGCCCCGCCCATATAAGCCAAATTTTGAAATTGAGATATCTTACACAATTTGTTAGCGAGAGTGCTGTAATTTTGTGCCATGTATCTGGTGGTAGTCTTCGTGATTTGTCCAAATATAGGCGGAATTGGACGAATGGGCGTGGCCCAGCCCATATAAACAAAGACTTTAAATTGACATATCTTGCACAATTTGTTAGCGAGAGTGCTGTAATTTTTGCATATGTATTAGGTGGTAGTCTAATTGGTTGGTGCAAAAATGGACGGGATTGGACCAATCGGCGTGGCCCCGCCAATATAAACACAATTTTGAAATTGACATAACTCGCACAAATTATTAGCGAGATTACTCTAATTTTGTGCATATATATTAGGTGGCAGTCTACGTGCTTGGTCCAAAAATGGGCGGGGTCGGACAAATGGGAGTGGCCCCGCCCATATAAGCCAATTAAATTTTGTGTTTGATATATCTTGAGCAATTTGTTAGAGAGATCAATGTAATTATGTGCATATATATTTGGTGTCAGTCTACGTAATTAGTCCAAAAATTAACGGGATCGGAAATCTGAAGTCTGGGGCAACAAAGTGGACCGGGTCCATCTAGTGTATATATAAAGAAGAATGTGTGGTTGTTGGTTTGTTTCTTTGTTGGTTTGTTTGTACCGTATAGGCATCTAAACGGCTGGACCGATCTTCTTGAAATTTTCACATAATGTACATGTGTGGGGGGTGGTGAAAATAGGTTACTTGCATTTCCGATGTACCAAGGGGGCATGCCCCCGCCCATATAAGCCAAATTTTTAAATTGACTTATCTTGCACAATTTTGTAATTTTGTAATTTTGTATAATTATATCTTGCACAATTTCTTAGCGAGAGTACTGTTATTTTATGTATATGTATTTCGTGGCAGGATTCGTGATTGGTTCATAAATGGACGGGATCGGAAATCTCAATCTGGGGCAACGAAGTGGACCGGGTCTTTTTTATTAAAATAAAATACTTAATAAATATTTTCCATAATTTATATACATGCATGTATTAGGGGAGACTTTATAGTGCAACACAATTTGCCAAATGTTGTATGAATTAAAAGGTGTACTCTAGGGATACACCCTACGGTGTAATATACCGACACTGTCATTTCTGTCATTTATATATATTACTTTTAGCACATTGAGAAAAATAGGGGAGGGTCATAACAGCGAATGTAGCTTTGAACCGCATGCTAATAAATATCGCCCGCCACTCGCCCAATGCCCGAATACAAAATTCCGACTTACAGTAAAATTTAATCATTTTAAGGATGAACATATATTACACCAAGCTCATACTGTACAATTTCATAACATACGGCGAATTGTACACTTTGTTGAATAACTAAAATATGGAAGCAGCTTTTAATCGTTGTCCAGATCAATACCATCCAACTCCGACCATAAAAAATCATTAATCATCTCTCGATAGCGCAATCCATTCACCGTTACTGTTTATCCAACCTCATTTTTGCAAAAGTAAGGTCCAATGATCCCGCCGGACCATAAACTGCACCAAACAGTCACACGTGGAGGATGGAGAGGCTTCTCAACAATAACTCTTGGGGTTTCCGAGCCCCAGATGCCGAGGTGGAAATGGGCCTCATCAGTCAAGATGATTTTTCGATGGAATTCCGGATCATTTTCATGCATTTCAAGGACCCAATCAGCAAAGACACGACGTTGTTGATGATCGGCCGGCTTGAGTTCTTGTGCTAACTGAACTTTATAAGCCTTAAGACCCAAGTCTTTATGCAAGATACGGTGTAATGACGTTGGTGGAATGCCCAATTCCAAAGAACGACGAGGAATGGACAAACCTGGGTTTTCTTCACATTGGGCTACAGCAGCATTATTCTCAGTTGTGCTTGAGCGACGTGCACGGGTTTTATTCTACACATCACTAACTTGTCCCAACAGCTCGAATTTGTCCACCAATTTCTGCATTGCTGTCCGACAAGGTGCTTCACGACGACCCAAAAATGCTTTAATTTTGCGAACTGTGACTGCAAGATTTTCACCATTTTTGTAGTGAATTTTAATAATTTCAATGCGTTGTTGAATCGTGTATCGTTCCATTTTTATACCCTACACCACACTGTGGTACAGGGTATTATAAGTTTGTTTCACGGCAGATGTTTGTAACACCTGAAAATAACACAGCTAGACCCACCTTAAAGTATACCGATCGACTCAGAATCACTAGCTGAGTCGATTTAACGATGTCCGTCCGTCCGTCTGTCCAAGTAAAGTTGTTCGTCGACTACAGGTCGCAATTTCACTCCGATCGTTCTGAAATTGTGCAGTTTAGAGTATTTCGCTTCTGTTAAGATCGCTATTGAATTTGGTTGAAATCGGTTCAGATTTAGATATAGCTCCCATATATATCTTTAGTCCGATTTGGCCTTTTAGTCCTATAGAAGCTGTATTTTACATCCGATCGTTTTGAAATTTAGAATGGTAGAGTTTCTTGATCCATGAACCAACATTGCCGAATTTGAAGAAAATCGGTTAAGATTTGGCTATAGCTCCCATATATATGTTTCGTCCGATTTTGCTATTTAGTCCTGTAGAAGCTGTATTTTACATCCAATCATTTTGAAATTTAGAATGGTAGAGTTTCTTGATCCATGAACCAACACTACCGAATTTGAAGAAAATCGGTTAAGATTTAGCTATAGCTCCCATATATATGTTTCGTCCGATTTGGCTCTTTAGATCCAATCGTTTTTATACCCTACACCACACTGTGGTACAGGGTATTATTTAAGTATAAAATGTCCCAAAAGAAAATTTATGTGAACAATTTATACATGAATTAAAAAATTTATATATCAGAGTTATTCAATATTACGAGAGAGGTGTAGGGTATTATATAGTCGGCACCGCCCGACTTTAGCCTTTCCTTACTGGTTAGTAATGGGGTAGTTTCTACTTGTCAAATGTCAAAAAATAAAAGCTTCAAAAAATACCATCCTCAAAGCGTCGCGAAAGCACTGTGCACCGTCATCACACGGTGGGATAAAGCGTTGTAAAAGCGTCAAAATGATAACACCGATATACGGTGTGACGGCGGTATTTTACAACGCTTTTGAAATGCTGTAAAAGCAAAATTCATTACGGTTCTCCGATGGTTTGAAGGTAATAATTCCCAAAAAAATCGTATTTAGAAATCAATGAATCAAATGAAATATATAATTTTTAAGGTATTCATTTAAATGAATTCATAAGATAAATTGTCCCTGTAACATGCCAGCTTGTTCATTCTTGTTCATGTTGTAAAGGTAACACTGGGTTTTTGCATGTCAAAAATGCACTGTAAAAGCGAATCATGCAGTCTTTTAATGAAAAGACAATTTCCACCTTAACAAAAAGAATAGTTCTAAATTTTGATAACAAAATCATAGTTTTTGACGAAATGCCATATACTTGACATGTTTATTTAAAAAAAATAGTTTTCGTTTTTTCGGAATTAAGCCTAATTTGTTGCAGGCAAAGATGTTCCCCATAAATTTCATAGAAAATCGTTTAATTTATTTTACTTACATAATCGGAAAGCCACACAATTTAAATGTTTTGTTGTACGCTGGTGACGTTATTTTAAAAATTTATTAAGTTAGATTTTTTGCTTTTATACATAGTACACTAAAAACCTAGCTGTTTCGACTTAGCATGTTTTGGCATGGAGGTATCGATTTAATGACTTACTTTACAAAAAGGGTTCTTTTTCTTTAATTATTTGTTCTAAATGAATTGTAAATCCATCATGAAACACCGCTTTAAAGACATTTGTTATTGTTTAGCAATATTTTACAAACCACACCATCTACATATGTACGAGTATGTATGCATTTTTGACTAACCTTTAAAAACACTAAACAATTGACCAGATTAAAAATATCAGCGAAACTAGCTCATTTACTGTCTTCTTTGGACATCGAAAATTTGCTTTCTCCTTTGATTCTTTTTGTTATTTTATTTTATTATGTTCTGAACGAATATTTCGAATTTATTATTCACTGAATACAGATTTTCAAATGACAGAAGAACAAAATATTTTTGGTTTTCAAAATGCTTCATGTATGTATATACATGTATATTAGAGAGGCTTCAAAAACTTTTTGATGTTCAATGCTTATATAAATATTGTGTATTTTTTATATATATTTCCAGATATTTAGTTCCTGTGGTTAATCAATTACGATTGATTCGCATTCAGAATTACCTCTAAACATAATGGTTTTCTATAATATTTTTTTTTTTGGGGGGGGGTCCTTATACCAAATTTAAAATTTGTTATATTTTTTAAGCATTAACATTAACCTATTTTTCCCTCCAAACAAATGAAACCACCCTAATATATATACCAACATACGTGTTCTACTTCAATATTATAATTATTATTATTATAGATTTATTCAAATTAAGGAAAATAGTCAACATATTTAATTACATGTTGTAATAAATGGTAGTTAAAAATCATTCCAAATTTTAAGAAATATTTTCCTTCGAATTAATTCAAAATTCCTTACTGGCATTATGTGATAACCATATAAACAATTACAAAATTTACTTATTATAATGAAAAATTTAGTCAAATCATTTTCACCAAATTTTTATTCCATTTATGTTTGCTTTTCCTTAACTGCAAGATGGGTATAATCAATAGAAGTTCATATATATACTCAATTATAAGAATATTTGTAATGAAATCAAATAAATACGTTTAAGTAAATCAGCATACTCAAATCAAATATATGTAATATTTCCTACGTTTTTGGAATGAGTAATATGTACTCAATTTGAGTAATCTGTTCGTAGTTAATATAACTACGAATTTTACTCAAACTTACGAATAGTATTTTTCTGAGTGTAATGGATAGTAGTTATGGCACACAATTTCAACGAGATCGATTAGGCGTAGTGTCATATTGCCCAAAACCATGTATGTCATAAGGACCACAAAAATCAATGTTAGTTGTTGTTCTAATCGCAGAACAAAGTAATATATGTCATCATAGAATAGATTATTGAAGACAACTTTCGAATTATTGAAATTTCAAAAGGCGGCTACGCGGACTGAATTGTCTTTGCGTGGCTGGCCTTCGGCCGGGGTTAAAGGTTTTTTCCTCTGGGATATGCCAATGTGTTGTTTCGTGGTTAAAACTTCCTCCATTGGGGTATGTTCAAAAACGGATAAGCGGTCCAAAGTGTCTTTGTGTGAGTTTCTTTATTACCAAAATCTTTAACCCGGGTCGAAGTACGGCCACGCAAAAACACTTTGCACCGCGTAGCCGTCTGAGGACATACCCCAAAGTATGTAAAGCCGGCGACGAAAATATACTTTGTACGTTCTTTCAAAATTTTATATGTATTGAAATTTCATATCGTTAAAAAATTGTTCCAAATTAATTTTCTTCATTTTTTTTACTTTTTTTTCCTTTTTTGTAAAGCCATATATTTTATTTTTTTTAATTTTTTGCTCAAACGAAAGCTTAGGTCACTTCCTTTAAGAGTTTTATGGTCGATTTTTGGGATGGGATTTGTACTCGTATATCTATCAAAATAAAAATAAACATTAAAAATAAATAGGTTGAACCACATATTTTATCATAATTCAAGAGCAATTTATCCTAATTCTTTCAGCAAATCTTTAGAGAATCCTTAATTAGATAGCTTTTATCCTCTTGTAATATATATTTTTCGTCCCATCAGAGGTTTTAAAGACATTGGGAAATAATCCCATTTTTAGAAAACTTTTCGTTGAAACTTCTTAAAAACATCGAAAAATTCACTATTATTATTTATTTATATGAATTGTAATACAAAGTAAATTTGTAGTCTAATTTTACGGTCCAGGGGAAAGCAGGGATATATTAGGCAAGTTTTTACAGCGACAGACCAGAGCCTCTGGTGGGAATCGAATCAACGACCCCCATACTCATTACACACAATTAATATATTTTTATTATCCTGTCGTAAAGTCTGATCGGTCGTAAATAAATAGAGACCATTCAGAAGAAAATCGATGCATAATTTAAAAAGGTGTAGCTGTAAAAGCTTATCACAAAATTGTGAGTCAATTTCTAAACTGATGTCTTCTGATCACGATGAAACTTGCAGTAAGTTTGGTTCTATTGGATAGTAGTTATGACACAACATTTCGTCGAGATCTGTTAAGACCTGTCCCAGTTGTAGGTGTTAAATATTGACATTTTGGTCATATGGTCCTTTTCGCACCCACATTTCTTCAATCTTGCTTAAAAAAGTAACAAATATTTTTCATATACTGAAAACAACAATAACTAGCTTGAGCGTAAGTGCAAAAACAAAATATGCACTATGAAAGCAGATCGAATAAAACAAAAACAAGGAAAAATATTTCTTGTGATTTTTTTGCAAAATTACAACTTGTTTTGAAACTATTTTTGCTCATAAAAACAACATATCTATTTTTTTTAATTTCGTGCACCTGTCCGAAATTTTTTGTCCAGTTTTGCTGAACATGCTTTCTTGTTAGAGCTAAACCCAGTTCTATACTCTCTTATTGAAGTCTTTGCCTTGTGGTTAATTGTCTAGAAGATTTGACGTATTTCCACTTGTTTTATGTGATTTTTGCATGTTAGGAATTTTGCCTGTTTGTCGGAACTTAATGAAAAGGGCATCCAAACGTTCGCTTGATAATCTGTGTGTTTGATTGCATTTGTGAACTTGCTGGACACTTTAATTTTACAATCTTAGTGGCGGATCATTTCGGATTCACTATCGATAGTGACCAAAAATATCGATAGTTTTAAAATATTAAAAAAATGTTAGCAGAAAACAATCGATAGTTACAAAAAAAAAATTAAACTATCGATAGTACCATCGATTTTTCCCCACCTCTATTATTACTTTATGCATTTCTTTGTAACTCTCACAAAGAGAAGAGATAGACCTATATTTTATTTTTCTGATCGACATAGAATCATTATCCCCTCACCTTAGAGAGGAGGATATATATCATATGCTACGAGCCAAAAGTGTAACACATCGAAGAAATGACCTAAGACACCAAATATGTTTGGCGGAAATTCGATTTGCGTCATTTTAAGTCATTTGAGCAATATCTGTCTGCTGGCTGGTGGGCACGTTAACTCTCGAAAGGATTAACCGATTGACTTCAAATTTGGTATGCGGCAATATTTTTCTCTATCTCCGGTTTGATAATAGGCCATATTGGTCCACTGCTCCTAGTACCTTTCCCACAAAGGGTTAACTTCTAGCGAAATATTGATACTTTAATACTTTCTATACTACTTACTTGAATTTTCTGAAATTACACACATAGAATTAGTTTATTAGTCGTTAACACGTCAAGAAAAATGGGTGAATTTGCCACGCCTCTTTTGGTACCACCCACACAAATGGATCATTTTGCACCAAAAGTTAACGTCTTATCACTTTAACAACAGTTCATACAAATACTTCAAATTGTGTACAGTGTAACGCCTTTATAGCACCTATAGTCCAGAGAAAAGTGGGAGTTATTGGCACGCCCCTTTTGGTACCTGCCACACAAACGGAATATTTTGCACCAATACTTAAGAGCTTATAACTTTGATAACGGTACATACTTTAAAGTTATTAAACTATTTAAGTTGCTAATAATTTAATTAACACAAAAAAAAATTTACGAATATTTGCTTGGGACTCAAAGTAAGGGGATTCATAACTCGGGTTACCCGACTGAAGTTTCTTACTAGTTTTTTGAGTCGATTTAGCCATGGCTGTCCGACCATGTATTTTTCTGATCAAAGTACAGATCGCAATTATGGTCCGATCCCAACGCAACTTTGAACATATCTTTCTGTTAGTCCAAGGACGATCCCTATCCCTAAAAATTGACAGAGAGAAGTCTCTTGATACACTTAGGGGTAATACTAAATTTGAGGAAAATCGGATCAAATTTAGAAATAGCCTTCTTATATACGAGTATGTTACACAAAATTGTACATGTAAGCGCTGTAGAAACCGTATTTTATATCCGATCAGTACGAAATTCGGCAGGTAGATGTTGTTTATACCCTACAGCACACTGTGGTACGGGGTATTATAAGTTTGTTATATGGTAGATGTTTGTAACACCTAGAAATACTACAGTTAGACCCACCTTAAAGTATACCGATCGACTCTGAACCACTTGCTGAGTCCGTCGAGAACAGGTCGCAATTTCACTCCGTTCGTGCTATAATTTTGCAGTTAAGGGTATTTCGTATCTGGAAAGAAGTCTATTGAATTTGAAGAAAACCAGTTCATATTTAGCTATAGCTCACATATATAAGTTTCATCCGATTTTGCCCACTAGACCTATAGACGCTGTAGTGAACATCCAATCGTTTTGAAATTTAGCATGGTGGAGATTCATTATACATTGACCAACATTGCCGAATTTTTGAAGAAAATCCGTTCAGCCCCTATATATAATTCGTCCGATTTGGCCCATTAGCCCTATAGAAACTGTATTTTACATTTTGCATGGTAGAGTTTCTTGATCCATGGACCAACATTGCCGTATTTGAATAAAATCGGTTCAGATTTAGCTAAAGCCCACATACATATGTTTCGTCCGATTTGGCCCTTTTGTCCTATAGAAGCTGTAATTTACATCCAATCGTTCTAAAATTTAACATGGTGGAGTTTCTTGATCCATGGACTACGTAACATTGCCAAATTTGAAGAAAATCGGTTCAGTTTAAGCTTTATCCCCCATATATATTTTTCGTCAGATTTGGCCCTTAAGCCCAATAGAACCTGTATTTTACGTCATATTGTTTTGAAATTGATCATGGATATTTCATAGTTATCCAATCTTACTAGAGTGGTGTTGGGTATCATATAGTCGGCACCGCCCGACTTTAGCCCTTGCTTTACTTTACTTTACTGGTTTTTTGAAGAAAAATGTTTTTATGTGCTTAAATGCAAAAATTAAATATTTCTTTTTTGTTAGTCGTTCTGTTTTTTAAAAAGCTAATTTTTACAGATTTTCGGTATATATTCATAATGGTTCGGTATATATTAAAGTTCCATGATTTTTTTTTTTACTTTTAATACTAATTACATAGAGCAAATTTAAATGCATTTATTAAATATATACGTTGAAGTACTGCTTACTGCTCATACGCGTAAGTGGATATAAAAAATTAACATGTCCTCATAATTGAACTGTTTATTTTGAAAATGGCGCCATTCTGTTTTTCAACCAAGAGTAGTATCGTTAAAAGGCTATGTGAATAATATATATGTATATATATTACTTACATACAGTTAATCTCAAGACTTCACTGTTACTATATTAAGCGAAAATTTTGGTATTTTAGTTTTATAAACCCCTATTTTTTAATGTTTAATCCAGTAAACCAGAATGGTGTTTTCAAAATAAACAGTTCAATTGTAGTAAAAAAATCGTTAAAAATTAATTGAGTAGTCTTTGTAATCTTTTAGGTACGTGGCATTTCTCTTTTGGTTGAAATATTTTCGCGATTTTTGGACCATACGACGTGTTATGTAAAGAAACTCTATTCACGCGGGGTTCCGCGGCACTCGAGAATTAATTGAAAATGATGACCTCTAAAACATGTTTTTTCAAAAAATTCAAGCTCCATATTTACTATTTTACGATCGCAGTACTTTTTTTACTAATGAGAGAACATCAGCGAGAACCAAAAGACGCGTGTTGGCGGGGGCTATTATTGTGTGCATTAAGAGCAGAGGGGCGCACTGTCCCTAATTTTGCCTCAAAATGTCTGCATAATTTAAGATTATATGCTGTAGACATTTTGAAATTTCGCGTGAGAGTGTATTTATACCTCAACTCTGCCCTTTAAATATTGCCTTTGACAAAACGCTGCGAATTATTTTTCATGTATTTTTATATTGTTTTGGTCGAAATTGCAGATAATGCCAACTTTCCTTACTTACTTCAAGAGTGACATAGTTCAAAAATTAAAAAATTTGCCTTACAGAAATGCGATTTTTTTAAAAATGTCCATAAATTTATCTCAGCGAATTTTTGTTTATAAGTAAATAACCATATTACTGAGCTTTCCAGTGTTATTTAACATTTTTTTTCATGTTACTTATCTCTATATACTGATTTGAAGATTCAAGTCTTGTTAATTTTCAACTTCGATGTCACTTTTGTAGTAAGTACAACAAATGCAAATACAATGAAAGTATACCGCGAAATTTTTCCTTAATGCATTATCACACACGGGGCAAAATCGCGTCTTTTGATATTTTTGAATCGAAAGAAAATATATTTGGAGCACACATTTTTAAATATTATATTTTACTAAGCAAATAAATTTTATTTGAAAATCAATAAAATTTATTTGGAATGCATGTATTAATAAATTACAACAAATAATATTCGCAAACCAATTTTCTCAAAAAATACGTGTTTTCATACAAATAAAATTATTGTTTAGGAATTTCTCCAAACATATTTTGTTTGAAAAGGATTTTCACAACGTTGCAGATTTTATTCGAATTTAATTATACCCTACACCACACTGTGGTACAGGGTATTATAAGTTTGTTTTTTACGGCAGATGTTTGTAACACCTGAAAATAACACAGCTAGTCCCACCTTAAAGTATACCGATCGACTCAGAATCACTAGCTGAGTCGCGGCTGTTAAGATCGCTATTGAATTAGGTTGAAATCGGTTCAGATTTAGATATAGCTCCCATATATATCTTTCGTCCGATTTGGACCTTTAGTCCTATAGAAGCTGTATTTTACATCCAATCGTTTTAAAATTTAGAATGGTAGAGTTTCTTGATCCATGAACCAACATTGCCGAATTTGAAGAAAATCGGTAAAGATTTAGCTATAGCTCTTATATATATGTTTCGTCCGATTTGGCCCTTTAGTCCTATAGAAGCTGTATTTTACATCCGATCGTTTTGAAATTTAGAATGGTAGAGTTTCTTGATCCATGAACCAACATTGCCGAATTTGAAGAAAATCGGTTAAGATTTTGCTATAGCTCCCATATATATTTTTCGTCCGATTTGGCCATTTAGTCCTATAAAAGCTGTATTTTACATCCAATCGTTTTGAAATTTAGAATGGTAGAGTTTCTTAATCCATGAACCAACGCTACCGAATTTGAAGAAAATCGGTTAAGATTTAGCTATAGCTCCCATATATATGTTTCATCCGATTTGGCTCTTTAGATCCAATCGTTTTTATACCCTACACCACACTGTGGTAAAGGGTATTATTTAAGTATAAAATGTCCCAAAAGTAAATTTATGTAAACAATATATACATGAATTACAAAATTTATATATCAGAGTTATTCAATATTACGAGAGTAGTGTAGGGTATTACATAGTCGGCCCCGCCCGACTTTAGCCTTTCCTTACTGGTTTTTTATTTTTTTTTATTCCAAGTCATCATTTCTTGTCAACCCATCAAACATAAACATTTGAAGTTTCTGAAAAAAATTAAAGTTGAATTACTAAAAAATAAATTCAAATTATTGTATTGGTTTTTTTCTGAATACTTAAATGAAAATAAATATTTGTTTCTTAAATAAAAGTCACAAATAAAGAACACTGGGGCGGAAACAAAAATTTGTTTAAAACAACATCTTTCCAAATATATAATATTTGAATGTGCCAAATATAATATATTTCGAGTGTACCATAAACATTTATATATTTCAAGCAGAATATGTTTGGGGCAATATAATGCAGAATCGTTTTGTTTTCAGCGTGCAATCCTTTAAAATTTATTTATTTTTGAATTTTTTTTCAAATCTCAATATTTCCCAAACCAAAAAAGCTAGAATCGCATAGTTAGTACTTTCAAAAGAAAACATATATAATCGTCACTTAAAATCTAATTTTTTATGTGTGTTATTATTCAAATGAAATTCAAGGTCAATGTGTCATGGTATTTAATGTGTTGTGTGTAAACAAAAACAAACTTGTTTTTCACTATAAATATAGATAGTTATAGTAAATTTAAAATTGCAAAATAATTACCAAAATTTTACCATATATAAATGCATAAAATTCTTAAAAATCGATCGGTTAGAAAATCTTGCTGTGCTGTTACGCAACTCATGTCTAACTCATAATGATCAGGGAAAATATTATTTTACAAAGAAATGACAAATACCAAACATCGCTGTCTAATATAAATACGGATATATTCCAAATCTGCACGGGGCAAAATCGCCTTTTTTGATATGTTTGACTCGAAAGGAAATATATTTATAACACAAATTTGAAAATATTATATATTACTGAGCAAAAAAATTTTATTTGAAAATCAATAAAATATATTTGGAACGCATATATTAACATATTACAACAACATTTGTTTGCAAACTAAATTTCTCAAATAAAATATGTGTCTAAATACAAATAAAATTATTGTTTAGGAATTTATCCAAATATATTTTATTTAAAAAAGATTTTCAAAACTTTTGCTGACTTTTTAGAATTTCAGTTAAAATTTTTCCTTAGTTTTGAATTGTACCTCCCAGTTACAACACCATATGCAGCCTTAACTTCTGTTTAAATCAATCATATCAAATTTCTGAGTTAGTATTCAATGTCATCATCTCTTGTCAATCCTCCAAGTAATTTATTTTTATTCAAGATTATACAATTTCAATTATTATTTATTATGTTTACGAAAATTAAAAAATTCTAAAAAAATAACATTGAATTAGTAAAAAATTTAAAACAATTAACGTATTTTCAGAATTCTTAAGTGCAAATAAATATTCGTTTCGGAAATAATAGTCCGAAATAAAAAGATTATACAATTTCAATTATTATTTATTATGTTTACGAAAATTAAAAAATTCTAAAAAAATAACATTGAATTAGTAAAAAATTTAAAACAATTAACGTATTTTCTGAATTCTTAAGTGCAAATAAATATTCGTTTCAGAAATAATAGTCCGAAATAAAAACATATTGGGATGTAAGCAAATATTTGTTTCGAATAACATTTTCCCAAATATATACTTTTTGTTTGTAACTAATATTATATGTTTAGAGTTTACCCTAGACATATTTATGTTTCAAGCCGAATATGTTTGGAACAATATAGTACGAGTATATGGGAGCTATATGTAAATCTGAACCGATTTTAAACAATTTTTAAAGTAATCGTCCTTAGGCCAAAATAAATATATGTGCAAAGAGTCATTGAAATCGGATCATACGGGTCTGTTCTGTAATCACGGCGATTTGATATCACGGTGATTTTAAAATCACGACTTAACATCACTTTTGGCGACTTAACATCACTTTTGGCGACTTAACATCACTTTTGGAGTTCGAAATCACCCGAACATATTTCGAACAATCTTTTTTGGGAGGCTATAAATAATAAACCGAACGATTTCGAACTCCAACAGTGATTGTAAGTCGCCGGTGATTTTAAAATCACCGTGATTTAAAATCACTTTGCTACAGAACAGACCCGATAGTTGCGACCTGTACTTTAATACTGTACTTAATCAACTCAGAAAAGGATTTTAATTCGATCAGTATAATAAAGGAAGGGTATATTTATTTCCCTGCACAATGTTATAATACCCTGTACCACAGTGTGGTGTAGGGTATAAATACAATATGCAGGATCGGTTGTAAAACGTGTGTTCTTAAACATATATGTAAACCAAATGGGAGGTATGGTTGTATTAAGGATTTATGTATACGAGTATATTGAACGATTTGGACCATGGGAATGGATTAGGATGACATAAAACACAACCAGTCAATTTTCGGAGCATGGGAATGGATTAGGATGACATAAAACACAACAATTTTCAATTTTCGGCACTTGGCATGCTTCTAGAAGATTTACTTGAGAAGTTAAGTGTTGAATACGGGACCCTATGGTATACAAGGGCGGAGCTACATGGTCTCAAAGTTGGTCACCTCGGTTGAACGAAATGTTTAAGCGCGTGTATTTTTAGTCCGATTCATATATTGTTTGCACTCTAATAAACGATGTGTACAAAAGACTTTTTACGCAGAAGAGTTATCTCGTATAGTTTCCGAGATATCTGCAATTGATATCTGTTACAGCAGTGGTTGTACTTAAAACAAACTCCTATAGTCTGGAGTGTTATGCGTACCGTGCTCGCCGGACATTTCGGTTCGCCGCCGGGGGTTACCATAGACGGTGTTTTGACGGCTGCCTTTGCAGATAACTTGACGCCTCAGCAACGACTTAGTCCTTTGTCACGTTTTTGGGGGCTATGATGTGATGGACCCACTCTACCCCCCCACTTGTAGGACCTACGTGGAACCCTTTAAACTAACAAAAACGGAACCGATGCTACTACGAATACTAGAACTGATAAAGATACAACTGCAACAATTACAACGACTATGAAAAATACTCGAGGATCTAAAACTGGGCTTGAAAACGAGCCAAGTGATCCAAAGACCTCCTCTAAGGTGGCAGCGTTACCTGGCACTTCGGTTTCCTATGGCAAGCATACCCGTCTTTCAAAGAGGAAGTTTAATGATCGGCGTATGGCTCTCAGGATCATTGAGAGACTTAAGAGACAAGCAGAGAGAATCCCAGAACTGGTCACGGAGTATTTCTGAAGAACAGGATACTGCATCAAATTCCATATAACAGCAGCCTATTAGAAGGCTGAGCTCTCCAGATAAACCGCCGGCATCCACAAGCAACAAAGTGTTCAGTGGTGACGCTGCTCCTCGGTCCTTCGCTGACATTACTAAGGACAAGTTTATATTATCGGTTATCAACAGGGGAGAGGATGACGGCAGCATCCCCAAGGGCAAGTGGAGTGATATAGAGTAATTTTCATTCAATATTATCTGATAGCGGCAGTCAATTCCACATCTTCCCCCTTTTCAAAGTTTATTTTCCCTAAGATTTGCCTCAAGCCTTTCCGTATTTCTTATAATAAAAATTAGAGTGCCTGGGGTAGTATCTCAGACTTCAATGCGTATTCTGTCAAGGGTTAACTTAAAATGGTATATGACACTGGGGAAATTATATGTATGACTAAACTGAAAATACAAAAAAGTTATACTAAGAGCCAATAACGACCTTATTTTAGCAGTGAAGACATAGTATCAACCAACCTTGAGTTAGAAAACGTTCATGTTTGGTTGGCCTCCGTTTACATGTCATATAACACTGAGAAGCCATCCTGTGCATTGAAAGCACTGATAGGAGCGGCAAACGTGAAGAACAAGGACCAAATTGTGTGTTGCGATGTTAGTGCACTCCATTATATATGGGGTAGTACTGACATCAACGACAGGGGTGAATTAGTTATCGAATATATTATAAGAATTAACCTTGTGATTTGTAATAGAGGGCATGAATTTGCCTTCATTACTAGAAACAGACAGGAGGTGCTCGATGTCACCTTCGTCTCCGAGAATTTAAGTGGAAGCTGTGTTTCTGATTGGAAAGTTTTGGACACTCATAGCATTTTCGATCATAGATATATTTCCTTCTGCATGAATGCGAAGCCTCCTGATACTGTCTTCACACTCAATATTAATATCAATATTAGGAAACACATATTCAGCAGGTCTCTTCCAAAAGGTCCTGAATTGAAGATACGAACTATCCGGGGTATAGAAGAAACGGTGAAACGAGTCACAGCAACTCTTAACGACTCGTTACAAGCCGCATGCCCCAAACAGAAGCCAAGGGGCAAACAAAGGCCGCAATGGTGGTCGCTTCAATTTGTTATGCTGAGCAAATGCTGTAGAAAGCTCTTTAGTAGGGCAAAGTCTGCCGGACCTCCACAGGACTGGGACTCATACAAGGAAGAACTCAAACGGTACAAAAAAGAGTTGAGAACGGCTCAAAGTAGATCTTGGATAGATTTCTGTATTGGCGTAGAAAGCTCATCCGAAGCATCAAAGTTACGGAAAATTTAAGCCTCAACACTTTGTACTATTGGGTACATCAATAAAGATGATAGATCCGGGAGAGGCATTGAAGTGCGGCCTTCAGAGGTTGCCAACGAGATTGTAACCAAATCTAGAATTCTTTGGGCTATCAAAAGCTTTAAACCTTTTAAGTCGCCAGGACCAGACAAAGTCTCGCCGGCAGAGCAACATGCAGGGGCTGATATAATTGCTGCCTGGTTCAGGGAGATATACATGTTGTATCAATCAGGCCTATAAACCAACAAAATGGAGAGAAACCAAGGTTGGTTTCATCCCAAAAGCAATAAAGTCCTCCCACATTGGAGCTAAGGATTTCCGGGCAATTAGTCTGTCGTAATTTCTCCTTAAAGCTCTGGAGAGATCAATAGATGGTTACCTTCGTACTACAAATAATCACAGGCTACTGTCCACTCGACCTTATGCTTACAGCAAGGGCAAGTCCACCGAATCTGCTCTGCATGATCTAGTCAGCTTTATTGAATGATCACTCTCTTATAAGGAATATGCTATGATAGCTTTCTTAGGTATAGAGGGGGCCTTCAATTACATAAATCTAGCCGCTATGATTACGGCGTTAGAAACCCTGGAGGTTGACAGCAATATACGTTAGTTCCTTCATAATCTTCTAATTAAGAGACGCATTTCAGATAGTTTAGGGTCAACTGACCTCCATAGATTTTTCATTGGGCGAACGCCCCAATGGGGTGTTCTGTCTCCTTTGCTATGGAATCTCTCCATGAACAATATTTTGCTTTCTCTGTAGATGATGGTTGTCGGAGTTGTTGCCTATGCTGATGACGTGGCAATAGCTGTTAGAGGGAAGTATCATACAACCGCAAGGTGGGCTTCCGGTAATGGTCTTGGTGTTAACCCGACCAAGACTGAATTAGTTATTTTCACCATGAGAAATAAGGTGCCACAATTTACACCTGTCTTCTTGGGGCGTATTGAAATTCCTTTATCTGAAAGAGCAAAATACTTGGGTATTTTTCTAGATTGGAAGTTGCACTTAAAACTCAACATTTTGGAAAGAGCAAATAAGGTTGTTATAGTCCTATATAGTTTATATATACACGGGGCAAAATAACCTTTTTTTATATGTTTGAATTGAAAGAAAATATACTTGGAAACCATTTTTTTAAATATTATATATTTGTTAACAAATATATTTTATTTGAAAATCAAGAAATTTTGTTTGGAACGCATATATTAATATATTAGAACATAATTTATTTGCAAGCTGACTTTCACAAATAAAATATGTGTTTACACACAAACAAACTTATTGTTAAAGAGGTTTTCCAAATATATATTGTTTAAAAAAGATTTTTAAAACTTTGCTGACTAAATCTAATTTTAGTTAGTTTTTCCTAGTTTTGTGTTAAACTTTATAGCTAAAAATGTCTTTTAATTTTTAAATGTTCCAATTCATCACTTTTTGTCAATCCATCAATGCAATTTATATTTACGAAAGATTATACTCTTTAAGTTAAATTTTACAAACATATAAAATTTATTAAAAAAATTTGATCTTTGAACATCTCAAAAACAGAAAACTTGCCTTTAAATTAAGGCATTGATACATTGCCAAAATACATAAATACAAATAAATCTTTGTTCCGGAAATACTAGTTCCAAATAAAAAAATATAAGAAGGGGAACATATTTTTGTTTATAGCAACATCCTCCCAAACATATAATATTTGTGTGTGTCAAATATTATATATTTGGAGTGTACCCTAAACATATGTATATTTCAAGCCGAATATGCTTGGGACAATATACTACAGACGCGATTTTTTTCAGCGTGTAGTTATAACTCGCGTATAGTTTATTGGTTGTAGACGGCAGTAGTCAGACAGATAATGTTGTACGGCATTGCCGTCTTGTGGACAGCTCTGCAAAAATCCAACTTCTGTGCGATACTAAACAAGGTTCAGCGAATGGCTACACTGAGGAAAATCGCATTTTTTGATATGTTTGAACTCAAAATATACTTGAAACCAACATTTTTAAATATTATATATTTTTGAACAAATATATTTTATTTGAAAATAAAGTAATTTTGTTTGGAACGCATATATTTATATAGTACAACAAAATATATTTGCGAACTTACTGTCACAAATAAAATATGTTTTTACAAACAAACAAAGATATTGTTTAAGAATTAATCCAAATCCATTGTATTTATAAAAATATTAAAACATTGTTGACTTTGGCAAATTTTAATTTCATTTTTTCCTAGATTTTGTGTTATTCTTTATAGGTAAAAATGTCGTAAGCAGCATTTTCTTTTATTTTGCAGCACTAATTTTTAATTTATAAATAGTGCAATTGTCAACCCATAAATGCTATTAGTTTTTACCCAAGATTATATGATATAAATTTTCATATAATTTTTCGAACATATAACATTTCTAAAAAATTAAACCTTAAATTTCTATAAAATTTAAAACTTTCCTTTAAATTAAGGCATCGATACATTTTCCAAAATACTTAAATACAAATTTATCATTGTTTTGGAAATATTATTTCCAAATAAAAAAATTGTCATAAAATTAAAGAAATGCTCCAAAGGCGTCCTTAGTCTTCAAAATAAGTACATTTTGTACTTAAAATTAAGAACATTTACTTAAAATTAAGAAAATTACTAAATATTATTGAAATTATCTATATTTTAAGTACTAAATGTACTTATTTTAAAAACTAATGATGTCTTTGGAGCCATTCTTTAATTTTATGACAATTTTTTTTCAGTGTGGGATGAAAACATAATTTTGTTAAGAACAACATCCTCACAAACATATAATATTTGTGAGTGTCAAATATTATATATTTGGAGTGTACGCTAAACATGTGTATGTTTCGAGCAGAATATTTTGGAACAATATACTACAGAAGTGATTTTTTTTCAGCGTGTACTATATGTACCACTGGGGCGGTGAGAACGACACCAACTGCGGCACTAAATGTTATACTACATTTATATCACTTGCAAAAAGACTGCCTGATAACTGTAGTGTTTACCAGGCAGAAGTCCTAGCTATTAAAGCGGTAGCGGAATGGCTGAAAATTAATGTGCTGACCAAAGTCGGTACAAATATTTTCTCTGATAGTCAGGCTGCTATCAAGTCCCTGCACGCTGAAAAAAAAATCGCTTCTGTAGTATATTGTCCCAAACATAATCGGCTTGAAACTTATATATGTTTAGGGTACACTCTAAACATTCAATATTTGGTACATACAAACATAATATATCTATTTAGGAAGATGTTGTTCAAAACAAATCTTTGTTTACATCCCAATATGTTTTTTTATTTGGCACTATTATTTCCGAAACAAATATTTATTTGCATTTAAGTATTCAGAAAATACCTAAATTGTGTTATATATTTTAGTAATTCAAAGATAATTTTTTATAAATTTTTATTGTTCGTAATATAATAAATAATAATAATTAAATCGTATAATATTGGATCAAAATAAATTACTTGGAGGATTTACAAATAATGATGGCTTAGAATACTCCGAAATTTGAAATGATTCATTTAAAACAGAAGTTAATGCTGCATATGGTATTGCAACTGGTAGGTACAATTCGAAATCAGGGAAAAAATAAAACTGAGATTCGAAAAAGTCGCCAAAAGTTTTGAAAATCTTTTTTAAATAAAATATATTTAAAGAAATTCCTAAACAATAATTTTATTTGAATTTCAACAATATTTTATTTTACAAATTTAGTTTACAAATATATTTTGTTGTAATATATTTATATATGTATTTCAAATATATTTTATTGATTTTCAAATAAAATTTATTTGCTCAGAAATATGTATATAGTATTTATAAATTTTCGTTCTAAATAAATTTTCTTTCGATTCAAACATATCAAAACAGGCGATTTTGCCCCGTGTGGAAACTATATTCCTTAATTAAAAAACTGACCTCGATTATCGCAGATCTCTTAACGAGATGGCTGAACAGCCATGACCTGATATGGGTGCCGGGCCACAGGGATATACCAGGGAAGTGCAAGGCAGATGAACTTGCAAGACTAGGAACTACCTTACATGCTCCAGGGGATCTGGGACATGTGGGCATGCCTCTAGCAACCTGCAAGCTACTCTTGAGAGATAGGGCACTTACGGCAACAAATGACAGGTGGTCACTAGTCAGGAACTGCATTCATTCCAGGCTGATGTGGCTCAGTTTAGACTCAAAACGCACCAAAGCCCTGCTGTCGAGAACGGACGTCTCGCTTATCACGGCACGCAAAGTGATTAAAGGTCTTGCATAATGACTTTTGAAGAAGATGTGGAGACGAAGAGGAGGAGGAATCAATAGAACACCTTCTTTGTCTGTACCTTGCTCCCTCCAGAAGTCGGCATATAACCGTAGGCTCTTATTACTTTGAGGAGCTAACTTGGCTGCTGTTGGAATCCACTAACTTTGTGAGCCACCTAAGTGAGTCTGTTTTACAGGCTGCCACTCTTAACCTAAACCCCGGGTTAGGTCACTCTTTCGATGTATTACACTTTTTGCCGGTAGCAAATGATATATACCCTCGTTACGCTAAGAGAAATATATGTAAATGAGGGTTTATATTATATGCCGAAAGAATTATAAAAAAATCCATAATATTAGAGAAATTTGTTAAGTTTTCCTTAAACATCGTCAATGGATACACATGTGGTATCAATCAGGCATATATGCCAGGGATGTAACGAAAGTGAGTTTAGAGACAGCGAATGCGAAAGCGAGTATTGAAATATATTTCTTGCGAAAGCGAATATTTTTGATTATTTTTACGAATATTGATATATGCATTTGTGCGAATGCGATAGCGAATAATATTTTTTTATTTTTGTGAATACATAATAAGCGAATATTAAAAATTGATTCACGAAAGCGAAAAATGTATGTCTACATTATGTCTTTTAAACCCAATATATGTCGTGCAGTTGAGTTATAAAATATGTATTTAATCCTATAATAAATACAAACATTTTTGAACAAGTATGAAAGTTCAGTCGGGTAAACCGCCTCACCTTGATTCTCAAAAAAATATTAGTAAATATATTTATTTTTGTTTTATTTAAATTATTATCAATTTAAATTGCATTTAATAACTCTAAAGTACGTGTTATACCAAAAGCTGTTTACTTTTAGTACAAAATGGTCAATTTGTGTGACAAGTATCAAAAGGGGCGGCCTATTTTCTCTGGACTCTAGGTACTATAACAGCATTACACTGTACAATATTTAAAATATTTATATGCACTGGTATTAAAGTTATAAGCTGTTAGCTTTTGGTGTAAATTGGTCCATTTGTGTGGGTGGTACCAAGAGGGGCTTGCCTAAAAGGAGTGGACTAATATGGCCCATTTTCTTATCCGGAGGTAGAAGAAAATATTACCACATACCAAATTTGAAGTCAATCGGTTACTCCTTTCGAGAGTTATCGTGCGCAGCAACCAGCAGACAGACAGACAGGCGGACGGACGGACATTGCTCATTGGACTTAAAATGACCCAAAACGGATATCCGTCGAATATACATACACCTTTGGTTCGCAGCAAATGATATACTCGTATACCCTCCTCTCTAAGGCGAGGGGATAAAAACCAGTAAGGAATGTCAAAATAATAATAAACGATGGGTCTATCTCTTCTCTTTTTGGGTGTTCACAGAAATTTGGTTCTACGTATATAAATTGTATTTATTAACTTTCGAAAAATTCAGTATTCAAAGTTAAGTAGACCCAAGTTATGTAAATATAACAAAAAGTAGCTTCACTGTTTTTTTTCAATATTCAATTTTAGAGGATCATAGATAAGTCAGGCTCCTCTAAATAACTGTTCTCTGTGGACACTTCCCGGCGGTGTAGTTATACACTGGCGTACAAAATGTATTTTTTGATTATACAATCTACTTTTTTGATTGAGGAAGTGAATACTGAAATATATTTTACCGAAAGCGAATATTTTAAATTTGGATTTTACGAATGCGAATATTCAAAATAGATTTTTGCGAATGCGAAAGCGAATGTCCAATATGAAGTGAATAATTCGCATTCGCATATGCGAATGTGAATATTCGTTACACCCTTGATCCATGGACCTCTTCTCAGGCGGCAGCATTACCCGGCACTTCGGTTTCCTATGGCAAGCATACCCGCCTTTCAAAGAGGAAGTTTAGTGATCGGCATATGGCTCTCAGGATCCTTGAGAAACTTGAGAAAGCCGATCCTGCATCAATATCGGCCCTCAGCCAGCCTAGATTCCCCCCTGGGGTCCCTAATCTGGGTGTGTTCTCTCTCTGGGGGTGGAATCTCTCCGTGAACAATATTTTGATGGGACTAAATTGACCTGCCATTTTTTACCATCCGCCTTATTATTAATACTAATTCTCTAATTACACTGTGCAACAGTAAAAAAATACACGGACTTGACATTATAGGTTCGATTCAACTATAACCCTATACTCGGTTTGGCGAAATTGGTGACCAATTTTTTTTATGGGCCTCCAAAGTTTCTAAAACTTAGTGAGCCCCTCGAAAAATGTGTCATCAACTAATTCAGACTTGGTGATACCGCTTAACTATATTTGGCAATAATAGGCGTGTTTTCTTTACACCATAGGTGCTTAATTTGTATGGGGAGCAAAGCATTATTAGTTCCCGATAAAGTTTGGTGCTTGTGTTCCTGTCTTAATCGAGTATGGTATTGCCAGATTGGGCATCCCATATTTCGCAGTATTGCATCTCTTTTTGGAGAGATTGTTGTCAATTATTGTGAATTATTGGGAAGAAGAAGAAGAAAAATGGAAAATTATTTTAATATTTGCAAAAAGAGTGTAAACAATTGAAAATAGAATAGTAAATTCATCTTTTATAAATACATTTCACGAATTTGTTGCACTGTTCTTTCTTCGCAACTAATGACTCCATTGTTACCAGATAGTGGAAATCCGCCGCTTACTGCTAATGCGTCAGTTTGTGGGAGTCAGTTGTTTTCGTTGCAAAGTGCTAAACTAAAATTGCTAGCTTGTAACGAAAACATGCCTAATGTAGCTAAGAATATTATACACAAAGTTTCTTAACATTTTATGCGAAAAAAAAATCCCGCATTTTTTGTTATATAGTGAAACACTTACACTTTTGAGGTACAATGTGGTCTTTTTGAGCGATTTAGGGTGCCTACCAACGTTCAATTGATATATTCACAAAAGTTTTTTGGTCCACCTTGGCTACAATTTTGCTAAAAATTGTTAGTGAAAAATTACGAGTCTCTGAAAGTTATGCTGAAAAGGGTGAAAACATATTTTTTTTCGTGTAAAATGTTAAGAAACTTTGTTCAGCATATTACTAGCTACAAATTGCCAAATATAGTTAAGCGGTATCACCAAGTCTAAATGAGCTGTCACGTCCGTGTATTTTTCGAAAAGTGTTCATTTGTTGAATAGAGTTATGGGTCGACAGAGCAGGATTTGAATTTTTAATGATCTCAAGTATGTCAGCCGGATGGTTCTTTTGTAACCTAGTTTATTGGGCTTGGTGAGTGTCCTATTGATGAAGACATTATGTCCTCTGGCCTTTTTCGATAGCAGGGGATCATCAGGTGATCTGATTCTTTTGGCTTTATTATTTCAAAAAACTCCTGGTAGAGAAAAATCGAAACCACCGGAAAAAGTTGGAACGAAATAAAAACAATCGTAAATGACAGACTATCCTGGAAGATGTTTGTAATTATACTCCCCAAGCAGTTAAGCGGAAACGAAGAAGAATACAGATACTTTGTGCTTTTTAGAGTACTAGTTCTTCGAGTGTACTCGTATAACTTTCTTTATTTACATTTGATTTATTACAACATTTTATTTAAAATTTGCAGTTAGCAATTAAGATGCTCTGACGTCCCAATCAACTGACAAACGCTGTTTTCCATCAATGAGAATAATGGATTTTAAAATGTATGCGCCATTAGATATAGGAAAGGGGTACACCATGAGGCCTTCATAATTTCTTAAATAAATGTCGTGCTGCAAGCAAATAATAACAACTAATTGTTAATATAATTTTAAATTTGCTTTCGTTACAAATCTACTCACGTTAAAGGGACACGTGTGATTGACATTCGAAAATTTTTTGATGCTTCGTAGGAATGGGCTGAGAATTCGATTGCGTTTGCCTGATCTCAAAAGTGCACATGCGTCGATGGTCTGGTTAAAGAAAACATGGCCCCTATTCGATTTGGTCGCATGCAATTCGATTCGAACATCTGCATTTGTAACTGGCAGCTGTAGAAGTCGGACTGTAATTGAAATCGAGGATTTTTTTGGTGCAATCCGCTTGGTCTCACAAAGATCGATTTTCAAAAATGTCTTGTCGTATGAGACACAGGTTACATTAACAATTGAAATCGAAGCGCCATCATACTAGAGAATTGAGTAGTCATATTATTCGATATAAATTATTTTGTAAACAATAAATTAATATATGTATAATTACCGCTTTGAGGTGAATCAATACCAAGGATGTGATAGCCAATGACAAGATAATTGGTGTCATTGCAATTTTTTCGAACAATTGACAGGTATCAGAATTACTCTAGAAATATGAAGTGCTAACATCTCATGTTGGTTTTATATAGTTATAGTACTCCGAGTTCTGTGCAAAAAAATTGCGCTAATCATTTTATAATGATTTTTTGATTATGTTTCTACAGTCATACAGTTATACGAGTATATACTAAATATATATTTGACAGATATTTTTTATTGTATACTAAAAAAAGATTTTCTAATAGGTCGTATATTTTTCGAATAAAATATTATACCATACTTTTTTTATTAATGCCCCCTTAGACTTTCGGAAAATTTTTAATAAATCATTCTTTTTGGGGGAAGATTATCAGTGGTAAGGGTGGTGGGGTGTCAGGCGTTTTAAGAGAAGTACTTCCTGAAGTGTCTCCTATATTTCGTTTTTTAATATAAAGGGTGGTCCAACCATAATGCACGATACTAAATCCTTCTATTATAATAACAAATATTAAGATAATTCTCTGAAACCTTTTTGTTTTATTTACATAATTGTCATAGATCGATCCTTCATCATAATAAACCAGTAAGGAAAGGCAGAAAGTCGGGCGGGGCCGACTATATAATACCCTACACCTCCCTAACAATGCGATAAGGGCCATTGCCATAATAATTTGGAATAATTGGTAAATGGGTAGAAACATATTATCTAATTCTGAAACGATAATCGCTAAATTAAGCAACATTCGTTCCTAAATTGAGAAACATCTTTCTGGAAAATTTTAATGATCGGAATTAAAATACAACTTCTATAGCGATTTTATACCAAATCAGCAGGATTATATATATGGAGCTTTAATATAAATCTGAACCGATCTTCCCTGAATACTCATTCATGTAAAAATACCTCCTTCTGCCGAATTTCGTACTGATCGCATATAAAATACAGTCTCTACAGCGCTTACATGTCAAATCGGGCGTATCATATATATGGGAGCTATATCTAAATCTGAACCGATTTTCTCCGAATTCGGCAGTATTCCTTCATGTAACAAGAAACCTCTTTCTGCCGAATTTCGCACTGATCGGATATAAAATACAGTTTTTACAGCGCTTACAGGTCAAATCGGGGGTAACATATATATGGGTGTTATATCTAAATCTAAACCGAGTTTCTCCAAATTTGGCAGTATTCCTTCAAGTAGAAAGAAACCTCTTTTTGCCGACTTTCGCACTGATCGGATATAAAATAATATTTTTACAGCGCTCACATGTCAAATCGGGGGTAACGTATATATGGGGGCTATATCTAAATCTGAACCAATTTCATCCAAATTTAAAAGTGTTCATTCATATAATAGGAAACCTCTTTCTGCCGATTTTCGTACTGGTCGGATATAAAATACAGTTTTTACAGCGCTTACATGTCAAATCGGGGCTAACATATATATGGGGGATATATCTAAATCTGAACCGATTTTAACCAAATTCAATAGGGATCGTCCTTGGGCCAAAAAAAGATATGTGTAAAGTTTCGTCGAGATCGGACCATAATTGCGACCTGTACTTTGATTACAAGAATACATACCTGCACAGACAGACAGACGGACAGACGGACAGACAGACAGACGGACAGACAGACGGACATAGCTAAATCAACTCAGAAAGTGATTCTAAGTCGATCGGTATAATAAACGATGGGTCTATTTCTTCTCCTTTTGGGTGTTACAAACAAATGCACAAAGTTATAATACCATGTACCACAGTGTGGTGTAGGGTATAAATATATTAGGATAATTATCTGAAAACTTTTTGATTTATTTACAATTAACATAGCACAGTGTCACGGCCGTGGCCATAAATGGTATAAGTCAACCGGCAAATTTTGAGACAAAATTAAATTAGTTTAATAGTAAACACTCCAATCAGACAAAGTATAAAGATTTACTTTGATACGCCCATCAGTTTTTATATCTCAAAGTCGGTAGTTCTTAGCAATGTCATACTTTTGCTGTAAAGTGCTGACATTTTTATACCCTACACCACACTGTGGTTCAGGGTATTATAACATTGTGCATTTGTTTGTAACACCCAAAAGGAGAAGAAACAGACCCATTGTTTATTATACCGATCGACTTAGAATCACTTTCTGAGTTGATTTAGCTATGTCCGTCTGTCTGTCTGTCCGTCTGTCCATGTATTCTTATAATCAAAGTACAGGTCGCAATTATGGTCCGATCTCGACGAAACTTTACACATATCTTTTTTTTGGCCCAAGGACGATCCCTATTGAAGTTGGTTAAAATCAGTTCAGATTTAGATATAGCCCCCATATATATGTTAGCCCCGATTTGACATGTAAGCGCTGTAAAAACTTAATTTTATATCCGATCAGTATGAAATTCGGCAGAAAGAGGTTTCTTATTATATGGATGAACACTGTTAAATTTGGAATAAATCGGTTCAGATTTAGATATAGCCCCCATATATACGTTACCCCCGATTTGATATGTAAGCGCTGTAAAAATGTTATTTTATATCCGATCAGTGCGAAATTCGGCAAAGAGAGGTTTCTTATTACATGAAGGAATACTGCTAAATTCGGAGAAAATCGGTTCGGATTTAGATATAGCCCCCATATATATGTTACCCCCGATCTGACATGTAAGCGCTGTAAAAACTGTATTTTATATCCGATCAGTGCGAAATTCGGCAGAAAGAGGTTTCTTATTACATGAAGGAATACTGTAGAAGGAGTAAATTACCCTTTGTAGGAAGGAGAAATTTATCCTTCACAGGTTAATATTTATTTACGTTTATTTTAATTTATGGGTAACTAAATCCTAGCCAAACGATGAACGTTCAAGCTGGATAATAGTTAAAATAATATAATTTATTTATTACTTATTAAGTAAATCCTAACCAGACGATGAACGCCCAAGCTGGATTACACTTAAATGGTTTTTTTGTATTTATTTAGGGTGAACCCGAAAAGTAAAAGACTCCGCTTAAAGTTTGATGAAGCTTATTGACAGGCAGCTTCTCAGTGAATGATCTTACGACTATCATTGCTTGTTTCTTATAAAGGTTTATCGAGAGTCATGAATATGAAATAATCACTACGGTGTATGTATTACAAAATAGAGATCAATGTTAACAAGAGCTGAGAGTGAGAGAACACACTCAGTGTATTAATAATTGAGATTGAGTGACACATTACAAGAGATTTCGAGTGATAATATTAAACCTAATTGTGAAACATGAGTAATATATTATTAAAAGAGATATTTGAGTATTAAATGACAGTCATCAAAAATAAATTGAACGCATTCATAGTTAGCATATAATAAATAATTGAGTGAAATAATTAATGGTAAATTGTTAATACATTTTAATACTTTTTGATAATAATTAATAAATATAGCTTATATATATTATCATCTGCTACACACTCCCCCTCTGCCTCAGAAATCGTCCCGATGATGGGGCAGCACTTCTTAAAATATCGATGGTGGCTTCCTCTGGCGCAGGGATCTTCTTGGTGTGTTCTTGTGGTTTACTTCGTGCTTGTTTGCTGCTTTAGTTGTCGATATTTGTGTACTTTCGGAATTGTTTGTCTCAGTTAATTTGGTTGTTGCATTTGTATTGACTTCAATGGTTGTTGCTTTATTATTGATTGTTGCATTATCATTACAGGAGCTAGTTGTTGCTTTGCTATTTGAAGTTTTATTGGCATTGTCCGGGCCAGACGCATCTTTTAGGTTATTGGATGTTTGTGCTTTCGTTGAGTTTTGTTGGCGAGCTCGCCGTGTCTTTGCATGGAGAGGCTTCTCCGCTAGTCCTTCGTATAAAGTTAAATCTGAGGCGTGGTAGGTCCCCAATGGTTTGCGTGTGTTATCCAGTGACGCAATCGTGTAACAGGATGAACCCTTTTTGCTGATAACGACATACGGACCATCTCGCCTAGGTACAAATTTTGATGTAATATTGCTATCCTTTTTACTGAGCACATGTGTGGAAATAAGCACTTTGTTCCCCACTTCAATTTTCTGTTGGGGGTTTCTCTTTAAATCCGCATACAATTTGTTCCTGTCTTGCATTCTTTCTTCAGATTCTCTGGCTAGTTGCAGCGCATCAGATAGTCGAAGTAAATGAGGAGTTATTTGTGGCACAAAGTTCTCTGCAATCACAATGGCTCTTAAATCGTTTTGAACTTCGAATGGGGTCCTTAGTTCTCTGCCAAATGTAAGATAGGGAGCTGAATAGCCTGTTGTAGAGCATTTGGCCGTGTTCATTGCAAAACGTATTGACGCTAGTTTCAAATCCCATGTGGTGTGATCTTCTTTAGAATTTCTAGGATTTGGGCGACAATTTATGGCCGCACATTTTTCAGTGTCCACTTCTAACCCATGTCTTGTAAGGATATGGCCGAGATATTTAACCTCCGGCTTACAAAAGAAACACTTCTCTCTGTTGAGGCGGAAACCGAAGATCTTGAGTCGTTTAAATGTTTGTTTTAGATCAGAGATGTGCGTTTGGAAGTCTTTCGAACATATAATTATGTCATCCAGATACGCCAGGATTAAAATATCGGGTAAACCTGTCTTAAATTTGTCAATCAGGCGTTGAAATGTTGCTGGAGCATTCTTTAATCCGAATGGCATGCGATTGAAAACAAAAATACCAAAAGGTGTTGTGAAAGCTGTTTTAATTTTATCTTTTTCCGCTACTTTTATTTGCCAGTAACCCGACCGAAGATCAAGGGTTGACATAAACGGCGTTGTTTTGGCTGAATGCAAAAGATCATCTATTCGAGGAAGTGGATATGTATCGGTAGTTGTAATTCCATTTAGACGTCTGTAGTCGACGCACAATCTCACCGTTCCGTCCTTTTTCGGTATTAACACCACTGGAAATGCCCAAGGTGATTCTATTTCCTCTATAATTCCGGTCTGTATCATTTTATCCAACTCCAGCTTCAATAAAACTTTCATTCTTGGAGATAACCTATATGGTGGGTTTGAAATGGGTTCATGTTCACCTGTTTTGATATGGTGTTCAACCTGGGATATTGGTATTTGAATATCATCGAATATATCCTTTTCTCTTATAAGTAAATTCTCCAAAACATCCTTTGCGCTTTCATTTAAAAGGGTACCTTCATTTGGTCTTAATTTTGGTCAAACTACTGCTAGCGCTTCTCGCTCTGTTGTGGAGTAATTTCTTTCTGCAGGAAGCAATAAACGACTGGCATATTCGATGGTTCTTTCAGACTCATTCTCCCCCTGGAGTAAAACAGCCCCTAAAGCGTAATTGCTCGCATCCGTTTTTAATACAAACGACAAGTCCTCGTTTACTTGTTGCAAAATTGGAGGAGAGGTTAACAACCTTTTCAGTGTATCGAATGCATGTTGTTGTTTTTCCCCCCATTGCCAAACGTCATTCTTTTTTGTTATGACTATACCACGAACACGTCTGCATAAATGATAAGACTTCTTTAGAATTTCTAGGATTTGGGCGACAATTTATGGCCGCACATTTTTCAGTGTCCACTTCTAACCCATGTCTTGTAAGGATATGGCCGAGATATTTAACCTCCGGCTTACAAAAGAAACACTTCTCTCTGTTGAGGCGGAAACCGAAGATCTTGAGTCGTTTAAATGTTTGTTTTAGATCAGAGATGTGCGTTTGGAAGTCTTTCGAACATATAATTATGTCATCCAGATACGCCAGGATTAAAATATCGGGTAAACCTGTCTTAAATTTGTCAATCAGGCGTTGAAATGTTGCTGGAGCATTCTTTAATCCGAATGGCATGCGATTGAAAAGAAAAATACCAAAAGGTGTTGTGAAAGCTGTTTTAATTTTATCTTTTTCCGCTACTTTTATTTGCCAGTAACCCGACCGAAGATCAAGGGTTGACATAAACGGCGTTGTTTTGGCTGAATGCAAAAGATCATCTATTCGAGGAAGTGGATATGTATCGGTAGTTGTAATTCCATTTAGACGTCTGTAGTCGACGCACAATCTCACCGTTCCGTCCTTTTTCGGTATTAACACCACTGGAAATGCCCAAGGTGATACTATTTCCTCTATAATTCCGGTCTGTATCATTTTATCCAACTCCAGCTTCAATAAAACTTTCATTCTTGGAGATAACCTATATGGTGGGTTTGAAATGGGTTCATGTTCACCTGTTTTGATATGGTGTTCAACCTGGGATATTGGTATTTGAATATCATCGAATATATCCTTTTCTCTTATAAGTAAATTCTCCAAAACATCCTTTGCGCTTTCATTTAAAAGGGTACCTTCATTTGGTCTTAATTTTATGTCAAATGAATTAATATCTAGCGATGTAAAAATTTCGTCACAGAAATGTTCATATTTTGTTTTCTTTAAGGGAGGAAACAATATTGACGTATCGGGTGTTTCAGTACCTTCTGGGACAGAATTTTCGAATATTTTATTTATACTTCCAGGCGAATACTCATTATTGCCATTCTCGAACCAGGATAAAAATTCATTTAGTTCATTTGGTTTTTCTTGAACCTTTTCAACCATCGATATATTAATTCGCGAGGTCTGAACTTTAAATACATGATTCACGTTTGGTTCGTCTTTGAAGTGCCAGGTTTGTTGAGCTAGGTCCATAACAATTCCACATTCTTTTAGGAAATCTATTCCAAGCAAAGTTCTATTGCCTATGGCATTTGGAAGGCATATAAAACAAATCTTTTTAAATCGATTACCAATAATTATGTCGACAACTGCCGAATGAACAATTTCATTTCGGGCTATTCCATCAGCTAATATTATCTCCGCATAAACTTTCTTAAATGGTATACCTTTTTTAATTAGCTTTTGATAAAGTTAAAAACCTGCTACGCTTGTTCTAGCTGCTTGTTCCAGATAGGCTTCTCCTTGTAATCCATTGATATTGACATCAACTAGTGGAACATCGCTTCCTAGTAGCGTTGTGTGCAACGAGTTGAAGTCTAGCGATTTTTCGTTAGCATTATTATAGTTTTTGTTGCAATTTGGGCAGTTTGAGCGGTAATAACCCTCTGCACCACATCCGTAACAATTAAGTTCTGTCTCAAGTGTCTCAACTACTCTGGTTTGTTTATGCTTTTCAGCCTCTATGTTCTTGAAACAATTTTCTGCAAGGTGATTCCTCTTTCTGCAGTACGTGCATCTTAGAAAGGGCTTTTCTGAGCTTTCTAGTGGTTTCGGTTTCGCTTCTCTACCTTCTTGCCTATTTTCAGAGATTGACATTTCTATTTCTCTAGCTTGCTGTAAAAGTTCTTGGAACGAGCTAATGCTATCTCGAGGTACCTTTCCTCGGATTTGAAGATTTAGTTGACCAAATATCATACTTAACATAGTTTTTTCTGATAATTTTTCAGAAAGCTGAGAGAAAAGTCTTCTTTTGCGACAGATGAAAATATCGGTAGTCTCAAACGATTTTTGTTTCTCCTGGAAGATTTCATTAAAGATCCTCCAATCGGGTTTTACAGGTGCAAACGCTTTTCTTATGAGTTCTATAGCGTCATCAAAGGTACGAGCTTCGTCCTGAACTCCTTGCCACCAAGTAGATGCATAGCCTTCCAATAGTAAGGGCAGGCTGGTAAGTGCTAGGAAATCGGATATATTCTCGGCTTTTTTATACACCAAAATTGTTGCAAGAAAATCCTCAACGTTAGTGGAATTACGACCACCCGTAAATCGAGCGGTACAATTACTGAAAGTGGACTTGGTTTCTGGTCTACTAGACACACCGCCAAGTAATTGTCTAAACTGCGCATCGCTCAATATAATGTTAGGCTGAGGTTGTAGTTGGGATGTGCTATATATTGGTGGACCATTTGGGACAAAATGAGCTCCACCATAGCTACTACTACTAGCGACAATATTGTTTAACGATGATTGTGCCTGAACTCCTGCAGCACGTGATGTTGATGGGGCATTTGGAGCCAATTGGGCTTCATTATGGTTATCATTATTTCCTGTCGGAGCTTGTTGCTGCTGCGTTGAGCGAGGTGTGGAAGAAGCGTTTTGACCGGTCACCGCAATCATTGGGCTTTCGGTGCCTGTAGGGTTATTTCTGGGACTTCTTCGAATCATCTTGTAGAATACCGTTCAATTTACAATTTTCAATACTGGGTAACCCTGGTATTCACTCAAGAGAATTGATTGCTCTTTAGCTATGCCTATTATATCTCCCCAACAAAGCAGTGATAAGAGAGTCTCAGAGACTGTGGAGCAAAAGACAACGAACGAGAAGCACAACAAGAACAACAGCAGTAGTTTTGTCTGTTTCAACAAAATACAGAATACCACAGTGATGGTGACAACAACAACGATAATAGCAACGGTAAAACTGTGACTTCGTTGGAGCTTCAGCACAACGATTATGATAGGAACAACAACAACGTCGTTTTTTTGGCACAGCAGTGATATTAGCTGCGAGACAACTATTGAAAGGGGACCACAACAACAACAAAACAGCAACGACTGCGATTGCGACTTCTCCAAAGATATCTGCGTAGGGAATGCAGTCAACAGTGCAGCCAAAAGGACAATAACAACCAATGTTGCTTCAGAAAACGTGATCTGGCCGAATCCAAAATTTGCACAATTTGTTTCAACTTATGTACGCCCTTTTTATTCAGGATGCCAATTAATATTTCCAAATTCCTTTATTAATTTTAGTTGGGCGCCAATGTAGAAGGAGTAAATTACCCTTTGTAGGAAGGAGAAATTTATCCTTCACAGGTTAATATTTATTTACGTTTATTTTAATTTATGGGTAACTAAATCCTAGCCAAACGATGAACGTTCAAGCTGGATAATAGTTAAAATAATATAATTTATTTATTACTTATTAAGTAAATCCTAACCAGACGATGAAGGCCCAAGCTGGATTACACTTAAATGGTTTTTTTGTATTTATTTAGGGTGAACCCGAAAAGTAAAAGACTCCGCTTAAAGTTTGATGAAGCTTATTGACAGGCAGCTTCTCAGTGAATGATCTTACGACTATCATTGCTTGTTTCTTATAAAGGTTTATCGAGAGTCATGAATATGAAATAATCACTACGGTGTATGTATTACAAAATAGAGATCAATGTTAACAAGAGCTGAGAGTGAGAGAACACACTCAGTGTATTAATAATTGAGATTGAGTGACACATTACAAGAGATTTCGAGTGATAATATTAAACCTAATTGTGAAACATGAGTAATATATTATTAAAAGAGATATTTGAGTATTAAATGACAGTCATCAAAAATAAATTGAACGCATTCATAGTTAGCATATAATAAATAATTGAGTGAAATAATTAATGGTAAATTGTTAATACATTTTAATACTTTTTGATAATAATTAATAAATATAGCTTATATATATTATCATCTGCTACAATACTGCCAAATTCGGAGAAAATCGGTTCGGATTTAGATATAGCCCCCATATATATGTTACCCCCGATTTCACATGTAAGCGCTGTAAAAACTGTATTTTATATCCGATCAGTATGAAATTCGTCAGAAAGAGGTTTCCTATTATATGAATGAACACTTTTAAATTTGGAAGAAATCGGTTCAGATTTAGATATAGCCCCCATATATACGTTACCCCCGATTTGACATGTGAGCGCTGTAAACATGTTATTTTATATCCGATCAGTGCGAAAGTCGGCAAAAAGAGGTTTCTTTCTACATGAAGGAATACTGCCAAATTCGGAGAAACTCGGTTTAGATTTAGATATAACTCCCATATATATGTTACCCCCGATTTGATCTGTAAGCGCTCTAAAAACTGTATTTTATATCCGATCAGTGCGAAATTCGGCAGAAAGAGTATTCTTATTACATGAAGGAATACTGCCAAATTCGGAGAAAATCGGTTCAGATTTAGATATAGCTCCCATATATATGTTACCCCCGATTTCACATGTAAGCGCTGTAGAGACTGTATTTTATATCCGATCAGACGAAATTCGACAGAAGGAGGTTCTTTTACATGAATAAGTATTCAGGGAAGATGGGTTCAGATTTATATTAAAGCTCCATATATATGTTCCTCCTGATTTGGTATCAAACCGCTATAGAAGTTGTATTTTACTTCCGATCATTAAAATTTTCCAGAAAGATGTTTCTCACTTTAGGAACGAATATTGTTTAATTTAGCGTATATCGTTTCAGAATTAGATAATATGTTTCTACCCAGTTACCAATTATTCCAAATTATTATGGCAATGACCCTTATAGCATTGTTAAGGAGGTGTAGGGTATTATATAGTCGGCCCCGCCCGACTTTCTGCCTTTCCCTACTGGTTATACCCTACACCACACTGTGGTACAGGGTATTATAACTTTGTGCATTTGTTTGTAACACGCAAAAGGAGAAGAAATAGACCCATCGTTTATTATACCGATCGACTTAGAATCACTTTCTGAGTTGATTTAGCTATGTCCGTCTGTCTGTCCGTCTGTGCATGTATTCTTGTAATCAAAGTACAGGTCGCAATTATGGTTCGATCTCGACGAAAATTTACACATATCTTTTTTTTGGCCCAAGGACGATCCCTATTGAATTTGGTTAAAATCGGTTCAGATTTGACAGATATTGAATTTGGTTAAAATCGGTTCCGATTTGACATGTAAGCGCTGTAAAAATGTTATTTTATATCCGATCATTGCGAAATTCGGCAAAGAGAGGTTTCTTATTACATGAAGGAATACTGCTAAATTCGGAGAAAATCGGTTCAGATTTAGATATAGCCCCCATATATATGTTACCCCCGATTTGATATGTAAGCGCTGTAAAAACTGTATTTTATATCCGATCAGTGCGAAATTCTGCAGAAAGAGGTTTCTTATTACACGAAGGAATACTGCCAAATTCGGAAAAAATCGGTTCGGATTTAGATATAGCCCCCATATATATGTTACCCCCGATTTCACATGTAAGCGCTGTAAAAACTGTATTTTATATCCGATCAGTATGAAATTCGTCAGAAAGAGGTTTCCTATTATATGAATGAACACTTTTAAAATTGGAAGAAATCGGTTCAAATTTAGATATAGCCCCCATATATACGTTACCCCCGATTTGACATGTGAGCGCTGTAAAAATGTTATTTTATATCCGATCAGTGCGAAAGTGGGCAAAAAGAGGTTTCTTTCTACATGAAGGAATACTGCCAAATTCGGAGAAACTCGGTTTAGATTTAAATATAACCCCAAATATATGTTACCCCTGATTTGACCTGTAAGCGCTGTAAAAGCTGTATTTTATACCCGATCAGTGCCAAAATTCGGCAGAAAGAGGTTTCTTATTACATGAAGGAATACTGCCAAATTCGGAGAAAATCGGTTCAGATTTAGATATAGCTCCCATATATATGTTACCCCCGATTTGACATGTAAGCACTGTAGAGACTGTATTTTATATCCGATCAGTACGAAATTCGACAGAAGGAGGTCTTTTTACATGAATAAGTATTCAGGGAAGATCGGTTCAGATTTATATTAAGCTCCATATATATGTTATTCCTGATTTGGTATCAAACCGCTATAGAAGTTGTATTTTACTTCCGATCATTAACATTTTCCAGAAAGATGTTTCTCAATTTAGGAACGAATATTGCTTAATGTAGCGATTATCGTTTCAGAATTAGATAATATGTTTCTCCCCATATACCAATTATTCCAAATTATTATGGCAATGACCCTTATGGCATTGTTTAATGTTGGACAACATTAAACCCTTATTCAATTTCTTTATTTCTTAAGTCATACGAATTTTGTACATACATACAGACATTCTTTCATTCCATATAAATATGTAAAAGAAGTAAATGACCTTCCTCAATTTCTTTAATTTTTCTTCCTGCTTTGTTTAAAGCAGAGAAGCATGCAAATCGTCACTCAATCGATGGAAGTTACAACAACCACATTATCGTCTGCCTATGATCTTTGCATAGGCAGCGATGTGTGTTGTTGTTGTTCCCGTTGTTTTTCAAAGTCTGGTTTTCTGCTTCAACGTAGTGAAGCAGAGCCAGAACTTTTAGTCTTTTTTCAACAACGGCAACAGTAAAGAGGTCTTTCCTTTAAATAAAAGTTTAATTTGTGAATTTAAATATAAAATAACTTGAACTTAAAAAACCTTAAAACTATCAAACATAAATGTAATAAATACCAATAAACAAGAACTAAAATACTGTGAAATCAAAAATCAATACAAAACCTTTTTCTCATTTAACAAACAGAAGGAAAAAAAGGGTAACAAAAATAGACTTATCAATTTTAAATAAAATATAAAATACAAAGAAACTAAAACCTAAAACAACATAAAATCGCAAACATTTGGTCCTTCGAGCCGGATAAGTGTTACATAATTTAAAAAAAAAAATTAATTTAAACAAAATATATATTACATTTCAATGACTTTACCCTATCCAAGTGAACCAGTGACAAAAACAAAAAGACCTACGTGTAAAACTTAAAATTCTACAAAAAAAAGAATATGCAAATATTCCGTAATATCTAACGGAAAAATGTTCAATGCCAAAAATTTGTTCATAATACATCATCATCAAGTGCTTTTCTTCTTCATTTCTAGACCTCAGAACTAAAACCTCAATTTGGAAAATATCAAAAGAGACATCACAAGACCTCACGTAAATACTCAAAGCAAAGCAGTAAGTACTCTTCTCACCAATATTCTCACACATACATACACACAATTGACTTCCATTGAACGAGAAATCACTCTCCACTGGAATTAACTGCTTGCTCCCAACCTCTACTATTTATTTGTCCCCTGTCCAAACCGAGAGTTGCCAGATCTGATCTTTTGAATATTTCTCCGGGGAATTTTTAGGAATACAATTTGTTCCTCCTCGTCATTTTTTGACTTTTCTTACATTAGCGAAAAAAAAACCTCTAATATTTTGACATTCTGTGACCTTTATCCTTCAAACAAAAATGGATCTCCTTAATAAATTCACCAATTCGTATAACGATCTAGTTGATTTTGAGGAAGCTCAAGCCAGGAGCACTGCCGAAGATAATGTACATGCATTACAAGTCCTGCGAGTACATTTAGACTATTTATGGACTCAAGTTAAACGACATTACGAAGAATGTAGGGATTACAAAATTCCAGAAGGAGAAAAACCAATCGACCTCAAAAAGTTACGTGAATCGTACAAAACAGCATTAAATGCATATAAAAATTCCCTCAGCGCAATAAATGCCGAAATAGACGTTATACACCCAGCTCCACAGACCCCAGTTGAAAAAATAGATCAATCTAGAGCAACATTTAATGAAACAGTAATTCCAAACTCAACCCCATATTCGATAAAACTTCCGCCTTGTGATACAGACATCTTCCATGGTAGTTACAAGACGTGGCCGACGTTTCGCGATCTCTTTTCTGCCATTTACATACAGAATCCTAGACTTAGTAATGTTGAAGAGTTGTATCACTTAAACCAAAAGACAGGTGGTGAGGCAAGAGAAATTATTTCTTTAGTTCCTTTGAACAATGACGGATTTGACCTCGCGTGGAAAAACCTAAGTGACCGCTATGAAAATAAACGGATGCAAATTAACGAACAAATTAAAACATTATTTAATTTGCCTTCTGTAACAACTAATTCTAGTTCATCCCTTAAATCACTCCAACGAGCAGTAAGTGGATGCATTCAAAACCTGAAGACCTTAAAAATTGACACAAAGACCTGGGATCCAATTCTTATCTACCTTTGTTCCTTGAAATTGCCTAGAAACTATTTAGAAGAGTTTGAGAATGCGCTGGATGATAGCTCACACATGCCCACGTGGAACGATTTCGACAATTTCTTGACTCTACGGTTTAAAACTTTGGAATCTGTTGCAAACTTCCTACCTTCGACATCCAAGTCTAGTCATCCAGTATGTGATATTAGAAATCATCCCAAAGATAAACGTATAAAGTCGTTTCAAACCAATGTAGGACAAAATGCTAAACCTAACGGATCTATCCCCAGACCTTCAGCCTTCCACAAATCTCAGAATGTCCACCAAATGACTTGTCAATTTTGTAAGGAAACACACTTTCTGAGGAATTGCCCTAGATTGCATAAACGACCGAATTCACGTAGTCAAAACTACACAAACATGTTTCAATTGCCTCCTAAACGACCATGGCGTCAAGGAGTGCAAAAGCAAATTTACTTGTAAAATTTGTCGCCAAAAACATCATACTCTTTTACATAAGGGAAGTACTATGCAATCCACAGCGCATCAAAATGAAGCTGGCAACCCACCTTGTACTAGTACTCAAGCCCTTACCACAACTATACAGTCCACATCGACCCTTGATTCATCAAATATCACAACTTTAGCTCTACGTGATGACAATCGACATCCGTCAACAAGTCATTCGCGAGAGACCTTGCTTTTCACAGCCATTGTGGAAATAGAATCGAATGGTCAGAGATACGAAGCAAGAACGATCATTGATTCAGGATCCCAATCGACTTTTATCTCTGACAAACTGAAGAATAAACTTAGACTTCCGACCAAGCGAAATCTGGTTCATGTCTCAGGTTTGAGTCCTACAGTCACTGAAACGTCAACACAAGCTTGCATCTTCACACTGTGTTCTCGGGTGGATCCTAGCTTCAAATTAGACGTCCTAGCACCAGTTTTGAAGACCTTACCACTAAACTTACCACCAAAGGACCTAGACATCGATTTCTTCAATAAGTTCGACGAAGCTTTAGCAGATCCTCATTTTTACATAAGTCAACCAATCGACATGCTCATTGGACTTGACATTAGCCCTTTCATCTTCGACCTCGCAGTTCCGATGCGCCCAATTGGATCCCTTTTAACACAAAAAACAGTATTTGGCTGGATCGTGGGGGGACCAGTTGATCGATCGACTCAATCAAAGGTGTCGCTTTTCAATGCAGTGGCACTAGACAAAATCCTCACACAATTTTGGGAGGTGGAGGAGACCCCAAAAACAATTTTGAGGTCAGAGGAGGATCAAATCTGTGAAGACATCTTTACATCAACGACTCACAGAAACAGTATGGGAAGATACATCGTTACCCTACCCTTCAAAAATTATGAAGAAATCGGACATTCTCGAAACATTGCCATGGCACAATATCTCCGAATGGAAAAGATGCTCAGTTCAAAACCTGACATCAAACAACAATATGACCAAGTCATTCTTGAGTACCTCGATCTTGGGCATATGAAAAAAGTCCCACAAGAGGACATAAACAAAACACCAAATTATTATTTGCCTCACCACGCGGTAATAAAACCTGATCGTTTGACTACCAAACTTCGGGTAGTTTTTAATGCATCATCTCCGACCTCAAACAAGAAAAGTCTAAATGATATCTTGTATCCAGGACCTGTGCTCCAACAAGACCTCATTCTACAGCGATATTTTAAATATGTTTACAATGCTGACATCACTAAAATGTATCGTCAAATACTTGTTGACCATTCACAAACACAATATCAGAGAATTTTGTTTAGAAAATCTCCCAAAGAGCCAGTTGAAGACTTCGAACTACAAACAGTGACCTTCGGAGTCAATTGCGCTCCATTCTTAGCAATTCGTACCTTGTTACAATTAGCAGAAGATGTCAGACATTCACATCCTTTAGCTTCTAAAGTTCTAGAAGAACATATGTATGTTGATAACGTACTAGCCGGAGCACATACTATAGAAGAAGCAATTGAGTCACGACAACAATTGCAAGAAGCTTTATGTTCAGCGGGTTTTGACCTCATGAAATGGACTTCTAATGAGCCTGAAGTTATCAAAGACCTACCACAAACCAAACTTCTTTCACTCGATTGCCTACAACTTTCGGAAACCATAGGAACAAAGACCTTAGGTATAAAGTGGAACATAAAAACAGACTCGTTCTCGTTTCAACAACCAAAAATAGACATCAAATCCACTTATACCAAAAGAGAAGTTCTGTCGGCAATAGCTCGATTTTTTGACCCCTGCGGTTGGCTTGCACCACTAATTGTTACAGCAAAGCTCATAATGCAACAAATTTGGTTGGACAAAGTTGGATGGGATGATGGACTTACCCCTCTGACCTGTATAACGTGGAGGAACTTCGTTCAAAAATGTCCTGACATCCAATTAATAAAAATCCCTCGCTGGATAGAGTATACTCCAGATTGCAAAGTCGAACTTCATGGATTCTGCGACGCATCCGAGAAAGCCTATGCTGCGACCTTATACATTCGACTTCAAAACCAAATTAAAACTTCTTGTTATCTACTTATCTCGAAAACCCGTGTTGCACCCATAAAGAAACTCTCAATTCCTAAACTTGAACTTTGTGGAGCTTTACTATTAGCAAACTTAGCATCAACAATGATACCTAATCTAAAATTGACCTCTTGTGACTTATATTATTGGACCGATTCTACAATTGTTTTGGCCTGGCTGAATAAACCTCCGTGCACCTGGAATACCTTTGTGGGAAATCGTATATCTCAAATTGTGGATAAAGTTGGGACATCTAACTGGAGACACGTGGATTCAAAAGACAATCCAGCAGACATCGCAACACGAGGATGTTCACCCAACGACCTAGTATCTCAACATTTGTGGTGGCATGGACCCTCATGGATTAAACTTCCTAACGACTGCTGGCCACGATCAAACGCACCGTCAAACACAACATTAGAAGCGAAACCTGTAAAATCATTCTTCACTACGAACTTCGAAGATCCTCTTGACAGATTTTCATCTTTATCTCATGCATATCGTGTGCTATCATATGTTTTACGGTTTTGGAGAAACACAGGAAGAAATAGACAACATCTTCGAATGACCTCAACCGACCTCTTAGCCGAAGAAATAAAATTAGTCAAAACCAAGTTAATTATTATGACCCAAAAACATTCTTTTTCTGAAGAACATCACCTTTTGTCACAAAGGAGAAGTATCGCATCCAGTAGCACACTTCTAACATTAAATCCCTTTATAGATACGTGTGGAGTTATGAGAGCAAATGGACGACTTACAAACTCTCCAACACTAACGTACAGCGAGAGACATCCAATGTCCGATTTCTTCTGGTAGAACATACTCATAAAATTACATTACACGGAGGAAACCAATTGATGATTCGCGTATTACGTACTGAATTTTGGATTTTCCGTTTGAAACCCCTTGTCAAATTTGTCATTAATAATTGTAAAACTTGCATTCTTTATAAGAAGCAAACACAAAACCAAATAATGGCATCGTTACCTCCAGAACGAACCATTCTCACAAGACCTTTTCTTAACACAGGAGTAGATTTTGCTGGACCTTTCAACATACGAAACTTCACCGGAAGAGCATGCCTCATCACAAAGGGATATGTATGCATCTTCGTATGTTTTTCAACAAAAGCTGTCCACCTTGTAGCCACCAGTGACCTCTCTACTCAAGCATTTCTTGCTGCCTTTGCCCGATTCATTGGACGACGTGGATGTCCAGCAAAAATGTTTTCGGATAACGGAACCAACTTTATCGGTGCAGCAGAAATCCTACGCAAAGATCGACAAGAATTCTTTAGGAATCTTCAAACTGACCTCACTCAACAATATGCTCATCAAAACCTGGAGTGGAACTTCATACCTCCCGGAGCCCCTCACATGGGTGGACTTTGGGAAGCAGGAGTCAAATCATTTAAAACGCATCTCCGAAAATTAATTCCTAACATGAAATTTACGTTTGAAGAACTTTCTACCATCTTAGCACGAATTGAATCCTGCTTAAATTCTAGACCTCTTAGTCCCGCTAGTGATGACCCAAATGACCTCTCCCCCCTTACTCCAGGACATTTTCTTATTAGTACTCCAATATTGTCTCCAGCTGAGCCTGACCTTTCGAACGACAATATAACTCTTGCCAATCGTTGGAAACGTTTAAAAATAGTTTCACAACAATTCTGCCAACGTTGGAAGACGGAATACCTCAAGGAACTTCATCGAAGATATAAATGGAAACGACAGCAAGAAAACGTCAAGTTACATGATCTTGTTATTATCAGAGATGACAAAATTCCACAAACTGAATGGAAATTAGGCCGAATTGTACAATTATTCCCCGGTCCAGACAATAATAGCCGAGTAGTTGACCTCCGGACATCAAACGGGACGATTCGACGACCTATAACTAAACTCATCCCACTGTTATCTGATTGACTATCTACATCATTTCATCTTTTTCACTTTCCTAAGTTGTACAGCAATTCACTCGCTCTTTTCTCCACAGATATGGCATCCAGACCCTCAAAAAATGACCACCAAGGCGATAGACCTACATACTGGAAATACTCATGTGAACTCTGCAAAAAGGATCACCCGTTAAAGACCTGTTCACGTTTTTTGAGCCTCGGTCCAGATGAACGTTTTGAAGTAGCCTGCCAATACTTTTACTGCCTCAACTGCTTTGCACGTTCCCACAACAGACCTAACTGCCCAACTGAGCTGAACTACCAAATCTGCCAAAAAAAGCATAATACGCTTCTACATTTCGCAACTCAGATGAAAACCCTTGCAAAACACTCAACTGACCGACCAATCCAGCGTGAAGTTCAATCATCAAGTACTCAAGAACGTACTGGGAGACCTTCTTTAGTGGATCGCGCAGAGACCTCAACAGCAGCAAGACGAAATCCAACTCGAAGTGTCTCCGAAATTCGATTGACTCCCAGACCATCAGTACCGTTCAAATGGTCCAAGGTTTTCATTGCCACCGCTCAAATCAAAATTGCCATCCCTAATGAGCCCGGCATGTGGCATACTTGTCGAGTCAGCCTAAATTTTCACTCTACAGTATCGCGAATAGCTGCCAATCTCCAGAGTCAACTTCTCTTTGAGACCTTTGAATATCGAGAAGCTCGATTTGTCAAACTTCGCACCACTGGAAGATTAAGTCGCTTCAAATGGAAGAGAGAAATCAGAGCTTTGCTGACAAACGACTTACCCCGTAAGCCATATGAACGACCTCTTACAGAAGATCCTACAGTAGATTTTTCAACTGACACCCTGGCTGATCCTGACCCTCGATGCAACACAGCAATTGACCTTGAACTAGGTGCAGATGAATTCCCTGACCTCTGGAGAAACGGATCCATCACATCATGTTTGCCTGGTGTCATCGCCCAACAGACTGCAATTGGCTATACATTTACCGGCCCTGTTGGCAACTTATGGTAATTCATCACCGAGGGGCCGGAATGTTTAATGTTGGACAACATTAAACCCTTATTCAATTTCTTTATTTCTTAAGTCATACGAATTTTGTACATACATACAGACATTCTTTCATTCCATATAAATATGTAAAAGAAGTAAATGACCTTCCTCAATTTCTTTAATTTTTCTTCCTTCTTTTGCATACTTCTCTGCTTTGTTTAAAGCAGAGAAGCATGCAAATCGTCACTCAATCGATGGAAGTTACAACAACCACATTATCGTCTGCCTATGATCTTTGCATAGGCAGCGATGTGTGTTGTTGTTGTTCCCGTTGTTTTTCAAAGTCTGGTTTTCTGCTTCAACGTAGTGAAGCAGAGCCAGAACTTTTAGTCTTTTTTCAACAACGGCAACAGTAAAGAGGTCTTTCCTTTAAATAAAAGTTTAATTTGTGAATTTAAATATAAAATAACTTGAACTTAAAAAACCTTAAAACTATCAAACATAAATGTAATAAATACCAATAAACAAGAACTAAAATACTGTGAAATCAAAAATCAATACAAAACCTTTTTCTCATTTAACAAACAGAAGGAAAAAAAGGGTAACAAAAATAGACTTATCAATTTTAAATAAAATAAAAAATACAAAGAAACTAAAACCTAAAACAACATAAAATCGCAAACAGGCATTGTTAGGGAGGTGTAGGGTATTATATAGTCGACCCCGCCCGACTTTCTGCCTTTGGCAACACTGTTTTTGAAAGTACCGTACAACCGAATTACAAGTGTAGTGGACAATTAAAAAAATATATCCCAAAAGACCTTAGCAATTTTTTCATATTTTGTTTCTAAAAGTATGTATTTACATATATATAAATATCAGCTGCAGCTGACTGCAGCTACAGTTTTTATCCCCTCACCTATATAGGAGGGTATATAAAGGGTGGTTAAATTGTAAGGGCCGATGTTGAATGTGAACCACACCGAAATGTCAAGTTTTTTTTGCATTTCGTTTGACATTTCTCAATTTCAGACTAACTCAATTTGAACCATGAAAAGATACCCAATCGAGCAACACGTTAAAGTTTTTTAAGCCTTTTACGAAAATGGGCGTTCAAATCAAAATGCATTTTGTGCACTTCGTGAATTGTGCCCAAATTTCAGCAAACCGGGTCTGTAGGAGATGTGAAAACACCTGTTCATGCTCGCCTTTGTCTTTTTATACCCTACACCACAATGTGGTACAGGGTATTATGACTTAGTGCATTTGTTTGTAACGCCCAAAAAGGAGAAGAGATAGACCTATCGTTTATTATACCGATCGACTTGGAATCACTTTCTGAGTCGATTTAGCCATGTCCGCCCGTCTGTCTGTCCATGTATTCTTCTAATCATAGTGCAGGTCTTATTTATGGTCCGATTGTGATAAAATTTGGCACTGTGCTCTTTTTTGGCTCAAGGAAAATGCGGGGAAAATCGGTTCACATTTAAACATAGTCCCAATATATATGTTACACCCGATTTTACATGTAAGCGCTGTAGAAACCTTGTTTTATATCCGATAAGTAAGAAATTCGGCAGAGAGAGTTTTCATATTACATGAAAGAAAACTACCAAATACGGAGAAAATCCGTTCAGATTTAGATATAGCCCCCATATAAATGTTTCACATGATTTGACATGTAAGCGCTGTAAAAACCGTATTTTACATCCGATCTGTACCAAATTCGGCAACGAGGGTTATCTTATTACATTGCCAAATTAGGAGAAAATCCGTTCAGATTTAGATATAGTCACTATATATTTGTTATACCAGATTTGACATGTAAGCGCTGTAGAAACCGTATTTTATATCCGATCTGTACGAAATTCGGCAGAGAGAGTTTTCTTATTACATGAATGAAAACTACAAAATTCGGGGAAATTCAGTTCGGCTATATCTAAATAGCCCCCATACGTAAGTTTCACCCGATTTTTTGGGGTATAAGAATGGGTAAGGCATGCAGTGAACACTCCAGCCAGATGAGTTGATACCAGATCCACCTCATTCTGCAGAAGTGCTGGAAATATTCCATCCGGTCCCGCAGCCTTAAAGGGAGAGAAACTTTTTACCGCTTCTTTAACCATACCATCTGTTATATCCGTAATAGGTACTTGATGCAATACATTTTCATTCTGTAACTGTTCCTCTGTTGGTCCAGCATTACCAGTCGGAAAATGAGTTTTCATCAAGAGCCTTACGGTATCCTCTATAGTTTCCATCCTTTTACCCGTGTCATCCACCAGTGTATCGGTTTGGACATGAGTTTTTGAGAGGAACTTTTTCCTGTTCACAGAAAAGCCTCCAGGAGTTACGTTTCGCCGATCTAATGATTTTATTGTATTCTTTGTGTCTTCTGTTGTAGTCGTCCCAATATACTGATTGTTTTTTACGTCGAGCTCTGTTGTAAAGTCTGCGGACATCTTTGTCAATCGAGCGAATTTGTCCTGTCATTCAGGGTTTCTCATAGGCAGATTTCCTTTCTCGAAGTGGGCAACTATCTTCGAATGATTTTAAAATAGCCTCCGTAATCTTCTTCACATTGAAATCAATGTCTTCTGTACATACATAATCGCGAGTAGGCTGGCCCAATCGATTTCTAAGTAGATTTCCGAAATTAGTCCAGTCGGTCTTTGCCTTATTGTGGAAACTTATTGGGTTTGACGGTGGCCGTGCAATTTTAAACCTTATACTCGTATAACGGTGGTCCGAATAGAAGTGTTTATCTGAAACCCTCCACTCATGGATCTCATCAATAAGATTTTCTGAACATATCGTTATATGTAATACTTCTTCCCTAATTTTGTTTTGTTAACACGCCCTTTTAAAGGGGCGTGTCTCCTTCTGTTGGTGTTAATACTACCCCAAGCGATATGTTGGGAGCTGGCGTCACAACCAACTAATAACTCATTACTTGTATGTTTGGATACCCTCACCAGTCGTTGTAACTCCGACGTAGGTGGCAATGTTGGCGCATCGAATGGCAGATATATTGATGCAAGGTACATATTTCCATTACCCTGCCTTAGCACAGGTGCGTCCTATGTTGACAACTCTGGAGAGAAAAGAAAAAATATGTTTTTATGGCACAAAGTACTTGGACGAGTACCTTTTCAATCCAGTAACCTTGTTGCTAGTTGTCCATGGTTCGTGGATCATAGCAATATGAAGCCTGCCTTTATTTATTATGTCCATACTCCTTTCGTTTACCAGCTATTACACACTCTTCGAGTATACCTCTTTGGGAGGCGGTGTTACTTTTTGCCGCTCTCTCTTACAAGGTTCGAATCTTATTTACTAATGACGCTGAGTATACGCTCTGACGATATCTTACTGGCCCATCATCTGACATAGAAAGATGTTTTTATGATTACAGGGATGTCGTTTTTCCTTACCAGTTTCAGTTTTACGCTGTCCCAAGGTGAGGGGATGCTCTGAACTATTTTTACGAGGACATCGGCGCAGCATTGTGATGTCAGTTTCAGCATCAAGACGCCCTCTTAAACTTGCTACTCATTACTTGGATTTTTGGATTTGCTTAGAGCCTCCCGTGGGTTTTCTTATTTTCCTCATCGTTTCATTTGCCAAAGGCTAGATGTGCTCCTGTATCTATTTTGACTTCGGCATCCGAGGCTACCAATCACGTAGAAATTAACTGCTCACAATTAAATCAACGCTTGACGCCGGTACTGGGTTTACTTTTCCTTGCACGGTAATATTATTTTCTTCATTTGGGTCATTTTTTTCCTTTCCAGACTACTTACGAAATTTCAGTCCTGAGACCGATGCAACCCATTTAATCCCCGCTTTTAAAAAAAACACACCTTATGTTTGCGTAGTAGGTAGATGAATATGTACTGCGTAATAGGTTAAAAACTATCCGCTCTGCAATAGCATTTCAGGTCGCTACGGCTGGCGGCGATTGACTCTTAACCTCTCTACAAATGTGTGGAATATTTAAAATGTCCAGATAAAACTTGTACTTTGTTACAATGGGCCCCGCCGTGCAAGAGTACAGTGCGATCTTGCTTGGTACTGTACACAGATTTTTTTGTTCTTGAAATTACTCTACTCAATTAGAAAAATTTGTTTATCAGAATTCTATCTTAAGCTTCTATGGCATCCCGGTTTTAATTATTTTTGGTACACTTTTTTATCTCTAACAAACAATTTCCTTTTTCCATAAATATTTTCATTAAGATTACCTTCAACAAATCCCGTAGACAGTCATGGCATGCTGCAGCCGCTCCACGCCATATCCATGACCGTATTTAATTGCAAATTCGATCTCGTATATTTGCTGTCCAATGTCATAAACAACAAAGTAATAATTTTCTTCATAATCCATTTTTGTGTTCTTGTTTTTTCCGCTTCTTTAGATTTTTAATGGTGGTTCACTTATGGACTGGTGGTCTGGATGATGGTCGTCAGATTGTGGTTGTTCGATGGTCGGTTGTTGGCTGACTTGGTTGGCTAATAAAAAGTTTTAACTGACATTTTTCGTTTACGAAAATGTCACAAATTCACAGCAGGACTTATGCCAATACAAGTGATTTAAAATCAATAAATCATTTTACCAAACATATTGATTACAGTCTTAATCTGGTCACACAATGGCCCAAAATACCCCCCAAGTAAATGCATGAAGTGAAATTTTAACACAAATGAAAATATATTTTATTGGTTGAATTTTTATGGTTAGAATAATATTTCTGAGAATAATATAAAGGTATATAAAATGTATGTATAGAAAGTATAGAATAACATTACGTGAAAACTTCAAATTTCCACTCCTCAGTTTTGTTCATTAGTCCTCTAAAGTTTAGTATGCTAAATTTGGTCTTAATTGGTTAAACGTAATGGAGATTTCAATTCTGGAAGTGTAGTGTTTTATTTGTCCTTTTCCTGAAACCTGCACTTTTCTGACACATTTTGGAAATTGGATTTAAGTAAAATTCGAGGACTACAACATTCCGACTTAAAAGTTGCAAATATGTTCTAGTATTTCACATCGTCTGGCAATATTTTTCCCAGAAATCATTCATAAGCGTGCGCTTAAAATAAGTAGACCATCACTTTTTGTAGATCATCGTAAAAACGGGAATTGATTAAGCTGAACCGACAGAATATATTACAAGATAATAATAAGGATGAATCTAACACTTCTATTTGTACCACATATATTGAGGCCGGAAAATAGTCAAACCTCCCGAAGAACATTGTATTGAGAAATCAATACAATGTCAAACATACACTAAAAAATTTTTTGTTTCAAAATTAGAGTTTAGCCCTAAATACATTCTTATAATTATTATAATAAGCTCATTTTGTACTTAAAATATAGATAATTTCATTAATATTAAGTACAAAACTTTCTTATTTCAAAGATTATGGGCGTCTTTGGCGCAAATCTTTAATTTTTATGCAAAATTTTTTTTCTGTGTATAAAGACAAACTCATTGTCAAAATAACGGGTGATTCATCGTAAGTTTTTATTTATAATGTGAAATAAAAGACATACATTTTAAAGTGAATTTAACAGTTTTATTATAGGTTAAAAGAACAATTTATGGTCTTTACTGTTTGGAAATTATTCATGTAAATGTTGGCATTGACCCCGTCTAAAGTGGTCCATTCGGAAGGTCCAATTTTGGCCCACTCGTGATATTTGCGACTGGTATCAATCGTAGCTGGCTTATTCCTGAATAACTCATACTTCACATATCCCCAGAGAAAAAAGTCAAATGGAGTGATATCGCACGATTTAGGTGGCTGTATGACTCGTAGCCCGAAATGTTTTAAACATAGGCATAAACTGTTTACAGTTTTCAAAATCACTCAAAAAAACACGACAAATATTTGGAAGGCCGCTAAAAAAACATTACAAAAGCGTAAAAAATGGTAACAGTAAAAGTAATAAAAACTAAAAATAAGAAAAGTGCATGGTTTCCTCGCTAAAACTTTTTAAATTATGCATCGATTTTCTTCGGAATGGTCTCAATTTATTCGTAACCTTTCAGAGTTTACGATAAAATCACAAAAATATGACAATTACGCGTTTCTAGATGTTTTTATGACGCTTTTATTTAAAAATTATTAAAATTTTCTCAAAAAATATGATTTTTTCCAATACTTTGTAAGATATCGTCGAAACCGCAGAACGGATGGAAAATTGTATTGTGCGAAGGTGAAGGGTACTTAATTCTGAAGTTTGTAAAGCTAACCTGAACCAAGTCGGATGAATGGTTCTCTAGTTATGCCATAATATGTGGTTTTTAAATATTGCAAAAAAATTTGATTTTTTGATAAAATTTTAATATTTTCAAAATAAAATCCCATAAAACAATCTAAAAATGAACAAATGTTATATTTTTATGATTTTATCGTAAAGTCTGTTCGGTCATGAAGTAAACGAGCACATTCCGAAGAAAATCGATGCATAATTTAAAAAGTTATAGCTAATTTAGTAAGGTTTTAACTTTAAAACTTTCTTATCGATGTAAAATTTACAAAAACAAACTTTAAAAGCTAAGATTGGAGATTTTGACGTTTTTTGACGTCCAGAATCAGAATCTATGCATTAAAACAGAAACCCAAGAAAAAATTTTGTTTCCGTCGACCGGTGTAATTATTGTTTGGCTTTAAATTTACTATAACCAGATATGGCGAAAATGAAGTTAAAATTACATTTATAATTTCTTATCTATCTACCTTTTTAACATGTAGGTTGCAGTGATGGAATGAGTTTGCACAACCGTGTATGTAAATTTGACTTTATATTGGGTGTGGTAATAAGTAGTACTGTTTTGGCCATTATATAGAACTTATCACGGTATTTGCAAACGATTAACCCAGGTATAATAAAGGCTTTCGAAATCATAAAATTGGCAACGACTAAATTAAGTGACATGCGTAGAAATTCAGATGCGGAGTTTGATAAACTGTTTGAAGAATCTACACAACTTGCAAGAAGTTTTGGAATAGAAGCTGCACTACCTAGAAGAGTATGCACTCAAAAGTATAGGGCTAATATTCCTGGTTCAGATGCCAAGGCGTATTTTAGGACAACATTGTTCATACCATATCTGGACGAAGTAATATCACATTTAAATAATAGATTTTCCGAACATGAAGCTATAATTACAAGTCTGTTTAATATCGTTCCGATACGAGTTGTAAATCTAATAAAGGAAGATTTCGAAGAAGTCACACTTTTTTAAAAAAAACGATTTAAAAAATTCAGCAAAATCTGTTTTAGCAGAAACAGAACAGAACGGAACAGAATGGAGAGAGAAAGGCTATCTTATCTGGCTTTGATGTCTATATACAAAGATGGAGTCAAAATCGATGAAATAATTGATATATTTCTTTCAAAAAATCGAAGATTACATTTTTAACTCTTACGTATTTTATTATAAAAAGTTTTACTGATCTCGTACTAAAGTACACATTTATATATTTAGGAATAAAAAACTATGGAACCTAACGTCCATTACCTACACAATAAACGCAATTTTTTAATTGTTTATCTTTGTTATGGAAAAGAAAAGGTTGGCCCCCCAGAACCAAAATCCTCGATGCGTCCCTGGGTGCGACAATGGTTACCATTGGCGGTAACATCCTGATTGTTCTTATTTTTGAAGAAACATTGACCAAAGATTCGACCGGCGAATAAACCATACCGATATATAGTGTTGACAAAAAACTTTCCTATAAAGGAGAAAAAGCTCGACTTTTACGGATGAACGTCGATATTTTTAATATGTTTCAATTGAAAGAAAATATATTTGGAACGAAAATTTTAAAATATTCTATATTTGTGAACAAATAAATTTTGTTTGGAAATCAATATATTTTACTTGGGACGCATATATTAATATATAAGAACAAATTATTTTTGCGAACTGACTTTCACAAATAAAATATGTGTTTAGAAACAAATATATTTTATTTGAAAACGATTTTTAAAATGTTGCAGAATTTTTTCGAATTTTGTCATAAGCAGCATTAGCTTTTGTTTTATAGAACTAATTTTTATTTTATAAACATTCGAATTAAACGATGGAATTTCGTTACAACATGTAAGAAAGTTTCAGTCGGGTAAACCGACTAAGGTATACCCTCACTTTGTGAGTAATGTAATATTGATTACATTACTCACTCGAATTATTACTCGAATTATTCTGTCAATTTGTGTGGGAGGTACCAGAAGGGGTTTATCAAATACACCTTTTTTTTGCTGAACATTAGATACTTTAAATTCATTGCACTGTGCCGACTTATAAGCATTTACGTGCACTGGTATAAACGTTATGATACATTAAATTGTGGTATGATTTGGGCATTTTGTGTGGGAGGTACAAAGAGGGGCGTGGCAATAACGCCCATTTTTCACAGGGCTATAGACACTATAAAAACATTACACTGTACAAAATTTCATGTATTTTTATACACTGGTTTTAATGTTATAAGCTGTTAACTTTTAGTGCAAAAAGGTACCTTTGTGTGGGAGGTACCAAAAGGGGCGTGACAACACCACCCATTTTTCCCTGGACTGTAGGCAATATAAAAGCATAATACTGTACAAAATTTCAAGTATTTTTATACGCTGTTATTAATGTTATAAGCTGTTAACTTTTGGTGCAAAATGGTGCATTTGTGTGGGAGGTACCAAAAGGGACGTGGCGACTTCGCCCATTTTTCTCGAGTTGATAACGACTAATAAGCTACTACTATGTGTGGAATTTCAAGAGATTCGAATAAGTAGTATAGCAGTTATTAAAGAATCAATATTTTACAACATTTTAACCCTTTGTGGGGGAGGTACTAGAAGGAGTGGACCAATATGGCCCATCTTCGAACTTAGCCGGAGATAGAAAAAAATATTACCACATACCAAATTTGAGGTCAATCGGTTACTCCTTTCGAGAGTTATCGTGCCCACCAGCCAGCAGACACACAGACAGACAGACAGACAGACAGACAGACGGACGGACATTGCTCATTCGACTTAAAATGACCCAAAGCGGATTTCCTCCGAACATACTTGGGGTCTTAGGTCACTCCTTCGACGTGTTACACTTTTTTCCGTAGCAAATGATATATACCCTCGTCACACTAAAGTGAGGGTATAAAAACTAGTTAAAAAATTTCAATTTAAACCTATGAAAAACAGAAAATTTGCCTTCAATTTAAGGCATTGCTACATTGCGAAAATACTTAAATACAAATTAATCATTGTTTCGGAAATATTAGTTTCAAATAAAATATATTAGGTTAAAAAAAGTACTTTAGTTTAGATCAACATTCCAAAAATATAATATTTGTGTATATCAAAAAATTTACATATTTGGAGCGTACCCTAAACATATGAATGTTTCACGCAGAATATGGTTGGGACAATAACATTTTTTGTAGATTTCTGCTTTAAAAGCGGTTTTAATACCAATTTGTAGAACTGAAGCTTACCTTCACTACCCCCACTCTCGTGGGACCTTTATGAAACCCTTTAAACAAAAACATACACACTTCAAAAACAACAACTAACTCTTTCGACTACGATTACTAGAACTGATAATGATACAACTGCAATGATGAGGATCTGCAAAGTTATTGACAACAAGCCTAGTGATCCCACTACTTCTTCTAAGGTGGGGCGGCAGCACGACCTGTCACTTCGGTTTTCTATTGCAAGCATACCCGATCTGCAACGAACAAATTTAATGATAGGCGCATATCTCTAAGGATTATTGAGAGACTTGAGAAAGCCGACCCTGCATCTCTGACCAAAAAGCAGGGGTAATCCCTAATGTGAAAATTTAGATTTTATATATAGCTTCCGCACGCTCTTCTCGCACTTCTATACAAATTCTTAGAGTGAAGGTCTTGCTTATAGGAAATTCATCAGTTTTGTGGGCAAGTGCACCGATTGTTGCTTAAACAGAGAATTTCTCTGACCCACCTGACCTAATATAATAATTTATATAATATACATTTTCCTCATAGATGTTTTATTTGGCTTTTCTCTCTGTTAATATGAACGGATTTTGTTGTAAGTCCATTTGTTCATAATCAACAGATGAATTTGCATGTAAATCCATTATCTTACAATTAGTAGTTCATAAGAAAATGTCAAAGGTTAATGGATGAAAAGTATTTAGCCCGCTACATTTGTTCCTCAATGTTTCTAAGCTGCTCATTTTCTTCTTTTTAGGACAGTTTTTTGTCAACAATATCTTAGTGACCTAGTCGACCTGTATCTATGTGCAGTTGCAAGAACATCCTATCTTCATTTAAATTTATTAATTTAAGAGTATCGGCATGCGCAATGTCAGTCAAATTACCTAAGTTTATAACAAACTATTGTCGATTCTGTTCAAACACATATTGTGTTTTCTTTGATTTTTTTTGCAAATCTCTCCGAACTTGGTATAACGTAATTAGCTTTTTTTAGGACGAAATTGATTCTGAGTAGGTCGGTATAATGAATGTTGTGTCTTTCGCTAGTACTTTATATATATTTTCCCATAGTTCCTAGGAGTAGCATAGGGCCCTTCACATATATATATTTCAATTCAAAACCGGTAAGGAAAGACAGAAATTCGGGCGGAGCCGACTATATAATACCCTACACCTTCTTACAATGCGAAAATGGGCATTGCGATAAGAATTTCATACTATTCATTCATGTAATAAAAAACTCTCTCTGCCGAATTTCGTACAGATCTGATGTAAAATACGGTTTCTACAGCACTTACATGTTAAATCGGGTGGAACATATACTCGTATATAATTGCTATACGAGAAAGGATTTCCCCGAATTTGGTAGTGTTTATTCATGTAATAAGGGAACCTCTCTGGCAAATTTCGTACTGATCTGGTATAAAATACAGTTTTCTACAGCGTTTACATGTCAAATCGGGGGTAACATACATATGGGGGCTATATCTATCTGAACCGATTTTGAACAATTTCAATAGGGATCGTCCTTGGGCCAAAAAAGAGCAGTGGTAAATTTTATCACAATCGGACTATAAATACGTCCTGCCCTTTGATTACAAGAATATATGGAGAGACAGACAGACAGACGGAAATGGCTAAATCGACTCAGAAACGATATGTCTATCTCTTCTTATTTTGGGCGTTACAAACAAATGCACAAAGTCATAATACCCTGTACTACAGTGTGGTGTAGGGTATAAAAATAAAACAAAGAAATTAACAACATGTAAGAAATTTTCAGTAGGGTAAACCGACTAAGATATACCCTCACTTTGTGAGTAATGTAATATATAACATTACATTAATTAATCTGTCAATTTGTGTGGGAGGTACCAGAAGGGGTTTAACAAATACACCTATTTTTCGGTAAACAGTAGTTTCTTTAAATACATTGCAATGTGTCGAACAATAAGCGTTTATAGGCTTATTGTTAACGTTACGAGCTATTCAATTTTGGTACGACTTAGTAATTTTGTGTGGGAGGTACAAAAGGGGGCATGGTGACAACGGAGACTTTTCTCAATACTGTAGGCACTATAACACCATTACACTGTGCAAAATTTAAAGTATTTGTATGCAGTGGTATTAAAGTTATAAGCCGTCAACTTTTGATGTAAAACGATCAATTTGTGTGGGAGTTACCAAAAAGAGCTGTACAATAATGCCCTTTTTTTTACCGGACTATAGGCGCAACAAAAACTTTATACTTTACAAAATTTCAAGTATTTTTATGCACTTGTATTATAGTCATAAGCAGTTAAATTTTGATGCAAAATTGTCCATTTGTGTGGGAGGTAACAAAAGGGGCGTGGAAACCTAGACCACTTTTCTCGAGGTGATAGCGACTAATAAAATATACAATGTGTGGAATTTCAGAAGGTTTTAATAAGTATTATAGAAGTTATTAAAGAATCAATATTTGAAACCCTTTGAGTGGGTAGTACCAGGACGAATGGACCAATATTTTCCATCTTCGAACTTAGCCGGAGATAGAAAAAAACTATTACCGTATACCAAATTTGAAGTCAATCGGTTGCGCCTTTCGAGCGCACTAGCCAGCAGACGGATGGACGGACATTTCTCATTCCACTTAAAATGGCCCAAATCGAATATTCGCCGAACATACTTACACGCTGAAAAAAAATCGCTTCTGTAGTATATTGTCCCAAACATATTCGGCTTGAAACATATATATGTTTAGTAGGCCGGGTCGATTTGTGGGGAGGCAAAAAAAGTCGCCATTGCTCAGTGAAAATCGTATTTTAGGGATCAAAATAAGAAACTTTGCCGAAGGAACCATACCTCTAAAACGAATTCTGATGTCCCGGAATTTGGGTCGAACTTTTGGGTAGGGGCAAATTTTGAAAAATCCCACTTTGACCCATTTAGAGTGCTCCAATCGAGTCCAAATGTATGACCGACCCCCACTAACTTTGGAGGCCCGACCCACCCATGCCAGTGGCACACCCCCTGGAACCCCCTGGGGGTTCCATACATTTGGACTCGATTGGAGCACTCTAAATGGGTCAAAGTGGGATTTTTTCCGGGACATCAGAATTCGTTTTAGAGGTATGGTTCCTTCGGCAAAGTTTCTTATTTTGATCCCAAGAATACGATTTTCTATGAGCACTTCACTGAGTGGGGGTCGGTCATACATTTGGACTCGATTGGAGCACTCTAAATGGGTCAAAGTGGGATTTTTTCCGGGACATCAGAATTCGTTTTAGAGGTATGGTTCCTTCGGCAAAGTTTCTTATTTTGATCCCTAGAATACGATTTTCACTGAGCAATGGGCGATTTTTAAATCGACCCGCCCTAATGTTTAGGGTACACACTAAACGTATAATATTTGGTACACACAACAATTTATATTTTTGGGAAGATGTTGTTCTAAACAAACCTTTGTTTATGTCCCAATATGTGTTTATTTTGGACTATTTTTTCCGATACAAATATTTATTTGCATTTAAGTATTCAGAAAATACCTAAATTGTGTTTAATTTTTCAGTAATTCAGTTATTTTTTTTAGAAATTTTTTATGTTGTAAAAATAACAAATAATAATAATTGAAATCGTATAATCTTGGATCGAAATATATTACTTGGAAGATTGACAATTAATGATGGCGTGTAATACTCAGAGATTTTAAATGATTGTTTCAAAACGGAAGTTAATGCTGCATTTGGTATCATGGGAGGTTTAATTCGAAACCAAAAAAAAAAAATTAAAACTTAATTTCGTAAAATTCAGCAAAGGTTTCGAAAATCTTTTTTAAATGAAACATATTTGGAAGAATTCCTAAACAATAATTTTATTTGTGTGTTCAAAACATATATTATTTAAGAAATTTAGTTTGCAAATATTATTTGTTGTAACATATTAATGTACGAGTTCCAAATATATTTTATTCATTTTCAAATAAAATTTATTTGCTCAGAAATATATAATATTTCAAAATTTGTGTTCCAAATATATTTTCTTTCGATTTAAACATATCAAAAAAGGCGATTTTGCCCCGTGTATGGTCTTAGATCACTCCTTCGATGTGTTACAGTTTTGGCCCGTAGCAAATGATATATACCCTCGTATCACTAAAGTGAGGGTATAAAAATGCAGTAAGGAAAGACAGATATATGGAGGCTATATCTAAATCTAAAAGATATTCCCCGAATTTGGTAGTGTTCAGTCATGTAGTAAGTGAACTCTCTCTGGCAAATTTCGTACTGATCTGGTATAAAATACAGTTTCTACAGCGTTTACATGTCAAATCGGTGTAACATATATATGGAAGCTATATCAAAATCTGCAACGATCTTCCCCGAATTTGGTAGTGTTCATTCATGTAATAAGAAAATTCTCTCTGCCGAATTTCGTGCTGATCGTGCTGATAAAATACCGTTTCTACAGGGCTTACATGTCAAATCGCTTGTAACATATGTATGAGGACTACATATATCTAAATCTGAACCGATTTTCCCAGAATTTGGCAGAGTTCATTCATGTAATAAGATCTGATATCTAATACAGTTTCTGCAGAGCTTACATGGCAAATCGGGTGAAACATATATATGGGGCTATATCTAAATTTGAACCGATTTTGACCGATTTCAATAGGGATCGTCCTTGGGCCAAAAGAGAGCACTGTGCTAAATTTCATCTCAGTCGGACCATCAATACGACCTGCACTTCGATTACAGCGATACATGTACAGAAGGAAGGACGGACATGGTTAAATCGACTCAGGAAGTGATTCCAAGTCGATCGGTATAAGAACCGATGGGTCTACCTCTTCTCCTTCGGGGTGTTACAAACAATGCACAAACTCATAATACCCTGGACCACAGTGTTGTGTAGGGTATAAATAGTTTGTTTATTGTTTTGGCTGACATTATACCCCTCACCATAGCATGGGGGGTATAATAATTTGTCACTCCGTTTGTAACACCACTACATATTTATCTTAGACCCCATAAAGTATATAACGGATGATCCAAGTAGAGATACTTTTTTCAATAGCCTTTTTTTTGACAGATCACGTGTGAGTCGTGTCATGCTGTCATGTTATTTTGGTTAAGTATTGTTTGGCATTTCATCATGGAAAGATTTACGCCTGAACAACGTTTAAAAATCGTTCACTTTTATTACGAAATTTCACGTTCTGTGAGGAATGTGTTTCGTGCACTTCGCTCAACTTATGGTCAACATAATCAGCCTACTGAGCGTACTATTCGTAACACCATCACCCAACTTGAGACCCAGCATTCATTATTGGATAATATTCGACCGAATAGACCACGCAGGGAATAAAATTTAACGGCCATAGCTGAGAGTGTACACGAAGACCATGGAGAGTCGATTCGGCACCGTTCGCAGCAACTCGGTATGGAACGACATGGCGCTTTTTACGTCGAGATCTTAAATTGAAAGCATACAAAATACAGAAATCCGACGTTTTCGAGCCAAATGTTGTTCAGCGATGAGGCCCATTTCTGGCTCAATGGGTATGTAAACAAGAAAAATTGCCGCATTTGGGACGAAGAGCAACCTGAAGAGATTCAAGAGCTGCCACTTCATCCAGAAAAAACAAAGGTTTGGTGTGGTTTGTGGGCCGGTGGAATCATCGGTCCATATTTCTTCAAAAATTATGCCGGTCAATGGCGACCATTATCGTGCCATGATAACCGACTATTTGATGCTTGAAATTGAAGCTCGTGATCTCGGCGACATTTGGTTTCAACAAGACGGCGCCACTTCCCACACATCGCATCAATCAATGGATTTATGGAGAGAACACTTCGGTCAGCAGATAATTTCACGTTTTCGGACGGTCGATTGGCCACCAAGATCGTGTGATATCACACCGTTAGACTTTTTCCTGTGGGGATATGTAAAGTCTAAAGTTTATGCGGACAAACTCGCTTCGATTCAGGCCTTGGAGCAAAACATCACGCTTGTCATTCGCCAGTTACCAGTCGAAATGCTCGAACGAGTCATCGAAAATTGGACTCAACGGATGGACCATCTGAGACGTAGCCGCGGCCAACATTTGATAGACATAATCTTCAAAAAATAAATGCCAAAGAATGTTATTTCAAATGATAATAAACATTCCACATTCAATTTGAATTTTCTGTGTTTTTTTCTTTAAAAAATATGGAACCTCGAAATGGATCACGCTATATATTATTAATCGTCGTACAATTCTAAGACGATTTAGCCATGTCCGTCTGTTGTAATCACACTACAATCTATAATATTTGAGCTAGTGGGCTGAAATTAGGTACATATACTTCTTATATCTGCAGGTATGTTGGGATTGCAAATGAGCAATATCGGTCAAATTTTGAATATAGCCCCCATATACATATGGCATCTCCCCGATTTGACTTCGTAACGTCATAGAGACCACAAATGTCAACTGCTCGGGCTGAAAGTTGGTAACTAGGGTTTATTTATACCCAATATCCTTCACACGAGCAACGGTAGTCATAGGTCCATGTTTTGATATGGCCCCCGTACAAAGGTCCCTCTAGATTTGACTTCTTAACGCCACAAAAACCTCAAATTTGAACAAATTGGGCTGAAATTTGGTATAATGGCGGAGGGTATATAAGATTCGGCACGGCCGAACTAAACGCTTTTACTTGTTTTATTATTTAAATTTACTTAAGTTATAACAAGTAAAAGCGGTAAGTTCGGCCATGCCTAGCATGTGACCTCACAAAATAACTCAAACCTAAAGAAAACCAGTAAGGAAAGGCCAAAGTCGGGCGGGGCCGACTATATAATACCCTACACCACTCTCGTAATATTGAATAACTCTGAAATATAAATCAGAACGATCGGAGTGAAATTGCGACCTGTAGTCGACGAACAACTTAAGATGGACAGACAGACGGACGGACGGACAGACATGGTTAAATAGACTCAGCTGGTGATTCTGAGTCGATCGGTATACTTTAGGGTGGGTCTAGCTATAGTATTTTCAGGTGTTACAAACATTTGCCATGAAACAAACTTACAATACCCTGTACCACAGTGTGGTGTAGGGTATAAAAACGATTGGATGTAAAATACAGCTTCTACAGGACTAAAGAGTCAAATCGGATGAAACATATATATGCGAGCTATAGCTAAATCTAAACCGATTTTCTTCAAATTCGGTAGCGTTGGTTCATGGATCAAGAAAGTCTACCATTCTAAATTTCAAAATGATTGGATGTAAAATACAGCTTCTATAAATCTTAACCGATTTTCTTCAAATTCGGCAATGTTGGTTCATGGATCAAGAATATCTACAAGGTGGCGCAAAAGTAACCTTTCGATGTTTTTTGGCTGTAATTTAAAAAAAAATGAAAAACTTTGATTCTTCTTGTGGATTATTTTTATTTGGTCTTTTAATTTTTTTTACATGAAGTCGAGAATATGATGTCATGTAAATGGCCGCCGCCACAGTTGATTGTCATTTGAGCCCTTTCTATGGCATTTTCCATCACTTTGGCCAAAACTTCCGGTCCTCACATTCTTGACGGATATTGTCTTTAAGAGCTGCAAGAGTCTGAGGCTTGTTGACATAAACCTGAGACTTTAAAAAGCCCCACAAAAAGAAGTCTGGAGCGGTCAAATCAGGCGATCTTGCTGGCCAGTGCAAATCGCCAAAATGGGAGATTTGGCGCCCGGGAAATGCATCCTTCAGCATATCGGTTGTGGCACGTGCAGTGTGTGCCGTTGCACCGTCCTGTTGGAACCACATGTTTTCCAATCCCAATTCATCAAGTTGCGGCAAAAAGAACTCGTTGATCATTGCTCTGTAGCGCTCACCATTCACAGTAACCGTTTGGCCCGCGACGTCTTCGAAGAAAAAAGGTCCGATGACTCCTCCAGCGAAAACAGCACACCATACAGTGACTTTGAGCGGGTGTAATGGCTCTTCGTGTGTTACACGCGTATTTTCAGTGCCCCAGAAGCGTAAATTCCGCTTATTTACGTACCCGCTAAGATGGAAATGGGCCTCATCACTCATGATTATTTTTGATGAAAAATCATCTTCCTCTTGGTGGTGATTAAGGATTGCTTGAGCGTATGTTAGACGCGATTGGCGGTCAGCAGCTAACAGCTGATGCACCGTCTGGACTTTGTACGGAAACATCTTCAAATCTTGTACCAAAATTCGCTGTAGAGACCGTCGACTGATACCCATTTGCGTGGCACGTCGTCTGGTCGATGTCGACGGCGCTTCCATGACATCCTCGGCTACAGCAGCAATATTCTCTGCAGAACGGCTACTCCGGGGTCTGCCACGCCCGGCAGCATCTCGTGTTGTGCCAGTCTCTTCGAGGCGAGCGGCTAAACGTCGCAGTGTTTCACCAGTAGGCGTTGGACGGCCAGCAAATCTGCGACGAAATTCACGTTGTGCCAATGTGACCGACCGATTATTGGTCAAATAAATAGTCAGCAATATTCCGCGTTCTGGAGCAGTGTAGCGTAACATTGTTTATTAACGTGTATTTCGCATGTGCTTACTACACAAATGTCAAAACAGAACTGACATTAGGGGCCAATCGCAAAATTTATAGCATTTTCTGATAGGAGGATTACTTTTGCGCCTCCTTGTACCATTCTAAATTTCAAAACGATTGGATGTAAAATACAGCTACTATAGGACTAAAGGGCTAAATCGGACGAAAGATATATATGGGAGCTATATCTTAACCGATTTCAACCAAATTCGATAGGGATCTTTACAGTTGTGAAATACTCTGAACTGAAAAATTTCAGAACGATCGGAGTGAAATTGCGACCTGTAGTCGACGAACAACTTTACATGGACAGACGGACGGACAGACATGGTTAAATCGACTCAGCTAGTGATTCTGAGTCGATCGGTATACTTTAAGGTGGGTCTAGCTGTGTTATTTTCAGGTGTTACAAACATCTGCTGTGAAACAAACTTATAATACCCTGTACCATAGTGTGGTGTAGGGTATAATAACACCGATAAACACAAAAAATATAGTAGATGAGAACAGTAGGAATCACAACAAGTTGGATGATATATATGGGAGCTATATTTAAATATGGACCGATATGGCCCATGTGCAATCCCAAACAACCTGCAACTATAAGAAGTATTTGTACCAAATTTGATCAACCTAGCTCTATTATTGCGGACTGCAGCGTGATTACCACAGACGGACGGTCGGACATGGCTAAATCGTCTTAGAATTTTACGACGATTAAGAATATATATACTTTATGGGGTCTCAGATCAATATTTAGAGGTGTTACAAACGGAGTGACAAAATGAATATACCCCCCATCCTATGGTGGAGGGTATAAAAATATTATTTACTATTCCTGAAACTTCTTATCACGATTCGACTGATAATAATAAACTAAAATTCACAATGTCCAACTATTGGATTCTTGCTTCAATATGAAAGAAAATTGTCCCGTTATAAACAAAAGCGCCACCACAACGAGAACTTTCTACCATCCATGTGCACGAATGGCACAAAAAATCATGTTACTAAACCAAAGATTCTACGTGAAAGCGATATATGCAGCATATGTAGCCCTCATAATTCCCTTTAATTTGAGGCATAACACGGCTCAATCAGGCTTATACTTGAACCAGTAAGGAAAGGCTAAAGTCGGGCGGGGCCGACTATATAATACCCTACACCACTCTCGTAATATTGAATAACTCTGATATATAAATTTTGTAATTCATGTATAAATTGTTTACATAAATTTACTTTTGGGACATTTTATACTTAAATAATACCCTGTACCACAGTATGGTGTAGGGTATAAAAACGATTGGATCTAAAGAGCCAAATCGGATGAAACATATATATGGGAGCTATTGCTAAATCTTTACCGATTTTCTTCAAATTCGGCAATGTTGGTTCATGGATCAAGAAACTCTACCATTCTAAATTTCAAAACGATTGGATGTAAAATATAGCTTCTATAGAACCAAAGGGCCAAATCGGGCGAAACATATATATGGGAGCTATAGCTAAATCTTAACCGATTTTCTTCAAATTCGATAGTGTTGGTTCATGGATCAGGAAACTCTACCATTCTAAATTTCAAAACGATTGGATGTAAAGTACAGCTTCTATAGAACTAAAGGGCCAAATCGGACGAAACATATATATGGGAGCTATAGCTAAATCTTAACTGATTTTCTTCAAATTCGGTAGTGTTGGTTCATGGATCAAGAAACTCTACCATTCTAAAATACAGCTTCTTCAGGACTAAAGAGCAAAATCGGACGAAACATATATATGGGAGCTATAGCTAAATCTTAACCGATTTTCTTCAAATTCGGCATTGTTAGTTCATGGATCAAGAAACTCTACCATTGTAAATTTCAAAACGATTGGATGTAAAATACAGCTTTTATAGGACTACATGGCCAAATCGGACGGAAGATATATATGGGAGCTATATCTAAATCTGAACCGATTTCAACCAAATTCAATAGCGATCTTTACAGCTGCGAAATACTCTAAACTGCAAAATTTCAGAACGATCGGAGTGAAATTGCGACCTGTAGTCGACGAACAACTTTACATGGACAGACGGACGGACGGACGGACGGACATGCTTAAATCGACTCAGCTAGTGATTCTGAGTCGATCGGTATACTTTAAGGTGGGTCTAGATGTGTTATTTTCAGGTGTTACAAACATCTGCCATGAAACAAACTTATAATACCCTGTACCACAGTGTGGTGTAGGGTATAATTACAATTACGAGAGTGGTGTAGGGTATTAAATAGTCGGCACCGCCCGACTTTAGCCTTTCCTTACTGGTATTTTCAATAAAGCCCTTTTAAAGCATAAATATGACTCGTTTTCTAGTCTTCTTTCACGCGGGGTATACAAGAAATCTATACTCACGGCTCCTCGTAATTCAGATAAGCCGTTTTTTGGCCGTTTAATTTAGTGTAGAGTGAATCTCCAGTATAGAAGAAAACTTAGTGATTTGAGAAGTTATAGCTGTTTAAAGTTTGGGTAAAGAACTAAGACAATAAGCTTATTAAAGGATTTATGACCGTTTAATGTTAAAGTAAAGGAATTTTTTTTAATAAAAAATTATCCCAGATTTTCGTCCTTTTTGCGATTAGACATTTATAGCCGCTTAAAATGTTGGAAAGGATTTTTGATTCTTTTGATAAAACTCAGTGATCCACAATGACAGTCCTATTTTCTCTATCACATTTATATGAAAATTATTGCCATACTAGAAAGTGATTGCTTCTAAGAGGACTATATAAAACCGGGGATCGATAAATACCATTTTCAATGAGTTCGTCCCTTAGTTAATAGAGGAAGTCACTGGACATGGCTAAATTGATTATGAGTAGGTCGGTATAATGAATGATGTGTCTATCTCTAGTACTTTATATATATTTAGCCATAGTTCCTAGGAGTAGCATAGGGCCCTTTAAATATACATAATTTAACTCAATTGAAAAATATAAACATTTTCCTCTTATACGAGTATGCAATTTTGAATGAAATATGAAAAGGAATTCATGCCAAAAAAGATGGACAGGACAACTTGTACGGGAATCGGCTAATGTATTGGTAAAATTATACGATTTTTTCGATTATTAAACAAGTAAGGAAAAACTAAAGTCGGGCGGACCGACTATATAATACCCTCCACATGGTTTGCTAACCAATGCACAGATAAATATGTAGGATCCATATCAATCCATTACTAAGTACTTATACTAAATATGTAAACCGGTTAAGAAGATATGCAAATTTTAGCTTTGGAGCTCTGTACAACAAAATCTACAATGAATTTTGAAAAACTTACATATAACGTCAAAAATGTCATGCACATTTAAAGACTTGGTGTGCAAATTATTTTTAAAATCGAAATGTGTCATCTTTGCGTTGTTCGAACTGCTTTGGAATTACTCTACTATGAATTATTGCTGGTTGAATAAAGTAAATTTCTATTGTGTCCAATTTTTACGGTGACTATTTGGGGCAACATGAAGTAAAAATGCTTAAATTTAAATTTAAATCATATCTATTGTAAAATATGGTCTCTAGAGCGTTAAGAAGTGGTGTCATTTATGTGGGGCTATATCAAAACATGGACCAATAGGCCCCATTCTTCGTAAGGATGACTTTGTACAATATAAAGACCAGCCAGCCCATCTATATGAAGTATGTGTAAGGTATTAACGCGCAAGGCGGACGAGAATGAATACACGATTTTTTGTAAGGCGAAAATAGGGATGACATAAGTCGTTATCAAGGAATGCCAGCAAGTATGGGTATTGACTTTCTAATAAGGTCTAGACAGGTCTTCTTGAAGGCCTCTTCCAAGTAGGCCTCCGTATTTACGCCGCTGGACATTGCTTGTTCACAACCATGGTGGAATGTGTTGAGAAAGTGCAAGAGCGTAAATAGTTACTGTTTTCATCTGTGCCGAGAAAAAACATTTGCCGGGAGGTGGGCTTGAACTCGCGACCTCATGGTTTTTTAGTTTAGCATCATAACCTATCTCGCGATTCAAAGGAAGATCGCTTAAAAATATCAATCAAGGACATCTTTATTTGTTGACTAAATGTAATGCAGAGAATAATAAGATGTCATTACATACTTGGTAATGCAAGTGGTAAAGACATGTTGCTTTGTCGAAACCAATCATAAAGTTGTTATCGACCTGACTGTCTCGGATTCCACAGCATACTTGTTTGAAAATTTGAAGGATTGTGCAGAATTTCGAGGTATGGATTGTTCGCCAAATTGTCAAAAAAAATGTCATGTGAACTTTGGCAAACAAATCCAACAGAACCCCACCGTAATATTGGTAATTAAATGTACATAATCCATATATTTTACTTCACTTATTTATTTCATTTTCTGAACTATTTATCTGTATCAAAATGATGACAATGTTAATCCTTCTGAAAACCCCAATTTGATCATCGCTTTCAAACCGAATCTAAATCCTATGCCACTTGCAATCAGTTGCTAATAAACAAGAGCTACTTGTACACAGCGATCTACACGAGTCCAATATTTTCAAATTTATTTTAATGACTTTTAAATTACCTCAAATTTTACAATGGACCAGAAATACAATTCTATGTTATCAATAAATTTAACATTCATTTGGGGGAATTCACGCCGCAATGCCAACTCCAAATTTGAACAAATAGAACAGTGAAATGTGTTAAACGCAAAATTTATTAAACACTGATTTAACAAAATGCTCGGGTAAAAGACCACAAGCGGTATTTCCATCTAATCAACTGTGGTCGCATTTTTCGGAGGGGGATTAATGACAGAGAGTACAACGCCAAAGAATACATTATATTGGCCTAATAAAAGTGTCAAGATCGTTGAGCTCACCATCGAGCAAAGTAAAAGGCTCTGACAACATTGAACATGTCGCCCGCCGTAGTTAGAATACAAAATCTGTGAAAATGAAACAGATACCCAACACTAGCAACGCCACAATTGACATCGGGAAAAGAAAAAACTATGAGTTGTTGTAAAGCAATCGCACTGTGGTTTTTGTAACTTCTTAACACATTTTGTTAATTCTTTATTTGATTAACATTCTTCGTTAGATATTCTCATTTTTAAGTTTAGGAAACTTTCTTGGAAACTCGTTAAAACTACACACCAAGAAAAAATCGTTTCTGAAATATTGTATATGATATTTGAAACAAAAAATAAACTAATATAAGATAATATAATATTTCTTGCAAAATCGTTAAAACTACACACCAAGGAAGAATCGTTTCTGAAATATTGTATATATATTGTATATATATTCGTTGCTGATCATTCGCAGTGAACGGACGTGTTTATCACATAGCGGATAGTTACCAGTACCTATTACGCAATAGCAAAAATCTGTACAAAGTCTGTAAGGCCTACATCGTAGTACCTATTACGGTCTAATACAGACAAAATAAAAATAAATTCTCTTGACGGGGATGCCTTCGTGTTCCGATGGAGCGCGGTTCCCCAATCGTCCGACTGTCTGTCCGTTGGTCTTGGCCAAAGCCGACCACACCAAAAATGGCGAAAATCTCCCCCAAGTACTCACCGTCAAAACGGAAGCACAATGAGCATCGTGTAGCGCTCAGAGTTTTGACGAAGTTGGAGGCTGTTGAGGTTTCGGCTCTTACCGAAAAACAAAAAGAGTCACTTACCTGGGCTAAAGGCGTCATAGATGCTTCTAAGGCCAATGAGTCGGCTGGAAGAGCCACAAATTCAGCTGTGTTAACGGCTAATAAAGTAAAACGAATCAGATCACCTGATGAACCACTGCCTTCGAAAAAGGCAAGAGGCCCTAATGTCACCATCAACAGGACACTCACCAAGCCCTTCAATGAAGTGGCGAAGGAGAGTCTAGTGATGGCTGTTATAGACAGAAGTAGTGAGGATGGATCCATCCTCAAGGACAAATGGAGTCATGTACAATCAGCCATTATGGCTCATTACCTCGATGTCCGTAGAGAAATGCCGGGCAAACCACCAATCTGCAACGATGCAGGATGGCATCAGGGGAGAGTAAAGCTCTTATATTTCGGTGATGCCAGATCAGTAGACCTGTATAAGGCTGCTCTGAGTCGAGCGGGTGAGGTGTGGCCGGGTGCCCAGTTGGATGTTGTCGAAAAAACAACATCCCTAGTCACCCTAGAGCCATCACCTGGGTTACAGAAGAACCCTCCAACCCGGCTGACATCTTAGAAATAATAAAAGATTCCAATCCTGGTCTGCCGGCCCATAATTGGAGAATCAGCAAGGTGGGTGAGGCGGATGGTAAAAAGCGGCAGGTCAATCTTATCCTAAACGCTGAATCCACCTCCCATATACAAAGTGCGAGTGCAACCCTACAATATGGCTTCGAGACTATAGTCTTGAAGATATACAAGCAGGATATAGCTCCCACTGCAGAAGGTGAGTCGTCCACCGTGGCACTTTCTGGAAGTGCGGAGGTACCCACGCCTATTATTTCTGGTGACTCCAACTCTAACAGAATATCTGTAACGTCCTTCTCTGAGGACAAAAGCTCTACTTCGGACACAGCGAGGCTGAGGGGAGTCTCCGGACTCTTTGACGCATCTGGCGAGGACATGCTTCTCGACGATACGGACGAAGAGTTCGATAACACCCTTGTCGGGGTGGATGTTAATCTGTCAATTACCAATGATGGTAAGAATTCTACAGATTAACCTCCATCACGCTAAAGCAGCCTCAGCGGCTCTATTGCTGCGCCTGTCCACAGGCGCAGTAGACATCGTCCTGATACAGGAGCCCTACGTAGTGGGAGGAAGGGTGTGCGGTATTAGGACACCCAACTTTAAACTGCTTGTGGCCAACTGTGAAGGCACTCCAAGAACCTGCATTTTGGCCAGGAAAGATCTAAGTATATTTCTCCTGACTAATTTAAGTGGTAAAGACCAAACAGCTGCTAGCCTGGAGATCGGTAATCGCATATATTGGGTGGTCTCCAGCTACTTGCCTTATGAAACGTCTGACGAGCTCGAGCTGATTATTGGCGCAGACACGAACGCTCATCATACTATCTGGGGTAGTACGGATATAAACAATAGGGGTGATTCGCTTCTTGACTTTATTCTAACTACCAACCTTAGTATTTGTAACATAGGTAATAAACCGACCTTCACAATTAAAGACAGACAAGAAGTACTCGACGTAACGTTTGCTACTGACCGGCTGTCAGACAAAATTATTGGGTGGAATGTACTGGACGACCACTCATTCTCAGATCACCATTATATTGAGTTCAAACTCGCGGAAAAAGCGCCTAAACCCGCCGTCCACAGAAATGTAAGGAAAACAAAGTGGCATCTGTATGAGAAGAATTTCAAGAAAGTCCTCAACTCTAAACTTCTGTACGAACCGAATGGCAAAGCCGGTCTGGATAATCTGGTCGATCATATCACCATATCATTCAATAGATCCCTTGAAGAAGCCTGTCGAAAAACAAGGTACAAGGGTAAAACTAAACCCCAATGGTGGACTTCTGAGCTAACGGCTATGAAAAAGACCTGCAACAAGCTATTCAATAAGGCTAAATCTACTGGGGTCGCTAATGATTGGGATGCCTATAAAGAGCAACTCAAGATCTATAAGAAGGAGCTTAGAAAGGCGCAAAGGCGCTCTTGGTATACCTTCTGTGGTGAAGTGGAAAAGGTCTCCGACGCCGCTAGGCTGAGGAAGATATTATCTGCTTCACCATGTACAGTGGGATATTTCCAGGATGAGGCAAATAACTGGACCAAAAACAGCGAGCAGTCGCTCAATGTACTGCTCGACACACATTTCCCGGGGAACTCTGTAACAGAACCCGAGGATCAGCAGGACCAACAAGAGTGCGAGTGGACTGCGAGCGTCGCTAGCTTCTTGACTGAGAGATCCAGAATAAGCTGGGCTATTAACAGCTTTGAGCCCTTCAAGTCACCTGGACCAGATGGCATCACTCCAGCAGAAATGCAGAAAATGTTAAAGTACATTATCCCCTGGCTGGAGAAAATTTATGTAGGCTGTATCAGGCTTTCATACGTCCCGAATCGATGGAGGGATACCAAAGTGGTATTCATACCTAAAGCGGGAAAGATATCACACACTAGGCCAAAAGACTTCAGACCAATTAGCCTATCCTCCTTCCTATTGAAAGGTCTGGAAAGACTTTTAGATCATTTCATTAGGGAAAACCTGGATACAAAACTCCTGTCGGGGAACCAACATGCTTACAATAAGGGCAAGTCTACAGAATCAGCCCTGCACGAACTTGTGAGCACTATCGACCCTGCATTTCAAGGAATTCACCATGGTGGCATTTCTTGACATAGAAGGGGCTTTTAACAACATTCACTCAGATGCGGTAATTGCGGCACTCTCACATCTAAAAGTGATTATTAGACTAATTCAAAGTCTGCTCACCAGAAGACGCATAACAGCATGTCTAGGGTCCACAACTCTAACAAGGTATGTAAACAGAGGGACCCCGCAAGGAGGAGTATTGTCTCCACTAATTTGGAACCTAGCGGTGAATGAAATCCTGCTAGATCTAGAACGTTGTGGCTGCAAGGTCGTGGCATATGCGGACGACGTGGCAATCGCAGTGAGTGGCAAATTCGTAAACGTCCTCAGAGACATCCTACAGGTGGCTCTGAACAAGTTGGCTAGATGGGCAAGAAGCAGCGGTTTGGGCGTTAACCCCAACAAGACAGAATTGGTTCTCTTTACTAGGATGAATAATGTCCCACATGTGGACCCTCCACCTCGGATAAATGGAACAGATCTAGTCTTTTCTGAAAGTGCAAAATTTTTAGGAATAATTCTAGATAGGAAAATGTTATTTAGACTTAACGTATTGGAACGTGTAAGGAAGGCCAACGTCGCCTTATATTCCTGCAAAAAGGCTGTAGGGTCGCGGTGGGGACTCTCTCCTAAAATCGTCCACTGGATATATATAGCAGTAGTTCGTCCAATACTGTTATACGGTATTGTGGTATGGTGGACGGCAACTGACAAACTAACCATTACCAACCTACTAACAAAGGTTCAGAGAACAGCCTGCCTGAGCATAAGCGGAGCCTTAAGGACTACAGCGACCGAGTCTCTACAAGCCCTACTCCATATACTGCCGATTAATATTGTGGCGAGAGAAGTTGCAACCAAAGCGGCAATAAGATTAAACTGCCTATCAATGTGGAGGTACAAAAACTATGGTCACATGAGGTTATCAAAGTGTAGTGCTATGGTAACCGACCGAGTGGACTATATACCAACTGTGTACACCTTCGAGAGAAATTACATCACTATGATTCCCGCCAGAGATGAATGGGTCGGCAGAATACCAGGTAATAGAAACCATCTCCACTTTTACACGGATGGTTCGAAGCTTGATGAAAAGGTTGGCTTCGGAGTACACTGTGAAGAACTCAGTCTGGATATAGCTCACAGACTACCAGATACCTGCAGTGTCTATCAAGCCGAAATAATGGCAATATGGGAAGTCGCCAAGTGGCTGAGTCGCAACATAGTAACCAACACTGGCGTTGTAATTTACTCGGACAGCCAGGCTGCCATCAATTCTCTGGAGGCAACATCCCTAAATTCACAAACAGCCCTCGACTGCCGCAGATCTCTTAACGAGATGGCTGAGCAGTTTAATATACACCTCATATGGGTGCCTGGGCATAGGGATATCCCGGGGAACTGCAAAGCCGATGAACTTGCTAGGAAAGGGACGACATTACAAATTCTCGAAGAATTTGCATATATTGGTGCGCCACTATCCACGTGCAAGCTTTGGCTTAGGCAAGAGGCAATCAGGCAGTCCAACGAAAGATGGACAGAAATCGGCACCTGCAGGGTAGCTAGACAAATCTGGCCAAGGTATGACCTGAGAAGGTCAAAATATCTCCTCGCACTAGAGAGAAAACGATTGTCTACGTTAGTACAGGTTCTGACGGGACACTGCTTGATCGGCGAACACGCCAAAAGATTGGGTATTGACTCCAATGACTTCTGCCGAAGCTGTGGAGATGAGGAAGAAGTGGAGAGCATTGAGCACTTGCTTTGCGACTGTCCCGCTTTGAGTAAACGACGACTGGACATACTGGGGTCGGCCTTTTTAGGCAGCCTAACAGATCTTTCCAGTACTGATATTCGTACTATCGATCAATTTATATATCAAACAGGTTGGTTTCGATGAGGGGCATTTCAGCCCGTGGTAACACTAGGGACCTAAACTGGTCTATGTGAGCTTGTAAAAAAAATACGGCTGCCACCCTAACCTAAACCTAAACCTTGTATGCCTAGACTACGACTAGACTATGACAGGCATACTGTTATATAAAATCAAAACCAAAATTTTTTTATGGATAAATGTTTTTTTAAAACAAAATTTTATTAAAAATACTATTATCGTCGAAGGTACCCTTAGAATTTGCACTATAATTTTTGGAGTATGTGCCCGATCAAGTCGACTTATACGTTAAATTGAAGCTATTAATGTGGGCTATCAATGTTGGAAATATCTCTTTCACTTAACAGTCATTAAACAAATTGGAAAAAGTAGATTTAAAAAAAAAACCTGCGACAAAAATAACATAAAAAATAGAAAAAAAATATTTTATTTTATTTTTTAAAAGCGAAGAAAATAATGCCTATTTGAAAAAAATCTATGGATAAATGTAGAAATTATAGCCCTTTTGGTAAAGGTAAGAGAATTTCAAAATATCTTTTTTTTTTATTTCTGTTTAAATAGCGATTTTATTTATTATTTTTATTTATATTATGTACATTTGAGTTTATTTACATGAACAAGTTTCATTAGAAGTAGTTGTGGGTTCTTTGTTGACGTTTGTAGATTTCGGATTTGGTTTCTCTCCCATCATTCTTTCATCCCAGTGCCCTTGGTTACGCCGCTCGATGGACTTCAATTCTTGGTGAAACCTTTCGCCATGTTCGTCACTTACGTCGCCAAGATTCTCAGGGAAAAAGTTTAAATGAGAATGCAAGAAATGAATTTTGAGGGACATATTTACACCTGTTGGAATACATAAAGCGAAAAATAAGTTGGAAGAATACATACATATGTGTTATATACATATATATAAAAAATATGTTTCTAACCAATTTTTTCATAATTTTTTAACAAATCATTGTTTCATATTGCGGGCTTTTATTGCATCCAAGGAAATTTGAAACTACCAGCTTAAACGACCTCCATGCTGCAATTTCATCCGACGTCAAATATGATTCGAAATTCACATCTTTCATCAGTTTCCTGATAAACTTTTAAATAAACTTTTTAAATGTGAGAGTGAATTGCCATCTTTCCTTAGGGCTTGTACAATTTTTTAAAGAGCCCCAGCTTAATATGCAGTTGTGGCAAAATATCGGCTATCCCAGAGGCATAACATGCCAACTACTTTTAAATCGCAACAAATTTTCCAGTCATGTTCATATTTTATGTATTTTATCAATTTAGCCATTGTTCCGTTTGATTCCTTAGTGTTGACAGTACTGCTTTCATTCCGTTGTGTAAAAGTACTGCTTTCAAACTTTATTTACTGCTGTCAACAAGTAACCGCCATTCCTTTGAATTGTATGTTTGTTTAAGTTCCTCAAACAATCCGGGAATGTCCTTGCAAAAGCATCTGTTATCCACAGTTGTATAAAATTGTTTGTAAGGTATATCACGGACTCTATAATATGATATGTTAACATCTGGGGCCAAAATGTTGTACTGTTTCATCCCAGATGCATGTAGTTATGCCTTATCTTTGGTCAGTTCCAAATCTCTCACTAGATCAATGAGTTGAAACTGAGTTAAAAGCGATGATTTCTGACTCAAACTTGAATCGCTCAGAGTTGAGTACTCAGTACTCCAATCTTTTACCTTAGACAAAAATGGCAGTCCGTATCGTGAATGAATGGTTGTATCCAAATCATTGGCATTCCAAATTGCACGTGAAGTCTAAAATTAAAACGATTTATTCCACAAAACATTGTAATACATTAATTCTAAAGTACTTACCGCATTCTTCCACTAGTCCATCGAGTAAGATTTACATGGCACGAATTACACAAAATACTAGGTGTCCACGGTTTGTTCATATTTTTAACTCGTATACCAAAATAAAGGGTCCGCCAAATAACTTTTTTTTGAAAATGCTATAAAAAAAACTACTGAATATTTTCTCAAATTTCTTTTTTTATTTGAAAGTCCAATCCTTAATAATGGAAAATAATTTCATTCAAATGGCTGCCTCGGCTGGCCATGCAGTAACCCACACGATCGGTCCAATTTTTAAGCACATTATCGATTGTATGCAGCTGTATTTCACCAATGGCTTCACGAATATTGTCTTTTAAAGCGTCAATTGTCTCTGGCTTGTCGGCGTAACATTTATCTTTGAGGGCACCCCACAAATAATAGTCCAACGGTGTCAAACCGCAGCTCCGAGATGTCCAAACGACATCAGCTCTGCGGCTGATAATGCGATCTTCAAAAACAGGGCGCAAAACATCGAGAGTAGCTTCGGCTGTGTGGCACGTAGCGCCGTCCTGTTGAAAGCAAATGTCGCCAATATCCTCCTCTACAATTTTCGTGAACAAAAATTCGTTCAACATGGCCCGATAACGATCGCAATTGACTGTAACGGCCACTCTGTGCTCATTTTCGAAGAAAAATGGCCCAATTATGCCTCTGGACCAAAATCCGCACCAAACAGTGAATCGTTTTGGGGGTATCGGCTTTTCAATATATGCGTGCGGGTTTTCTGTGCCCCAAATGCGACAATTTTCTTGTTTACATACCCGCCAAGATCTGCACATTCTGCAACATTATCATGATTTTCAAAGTAATGTCGCACTATTTCCCAGCGTTGTTCAAGCGTATACACAACCATATTCGTTCAGCGGAAGGATAAAACTAATTATCTGTCAAATCAGACATGAGCTAAGTGTTACCATTCACGAAATAAGCACTAGTTGAAAAAAAGACGTTAGATGGCGGACCCGTTATTACACATATATTTTTTTTTATTATTTTACTAAACGCACGTCGATTTTTTTAATTACATATTTTCCGCAGATGTAGCAGAAATTGTCGGGATCATTTACACATTAAAAAGTTCGTTGCCTTTTACTCATACTTCGAAATATAACTTTGTAATATTTTTCAGAAAATCGACTTATCTCTTTAAGGCGCTGAATTACACTAATTTATTAATAAGAAATTTCATTCATAAATTCCGGGTTTAAAGTTCATAAGTTGCAATACCTGTAGCTGACATATAGTTAGCTTCGAACGTAGAAACCGAATATTTTAAAGACTGCCGCGTACTACTTTGTATTGCGTACATTTAATTTTACTACCTGTATATCGATCATTCCATGTCAAACCGAACACTTTTTTACATCACCATCTCCGATTTCGATGAAACTTTGTAGGATAACTCAACTCTATAAAATATTTGATTTGTAGAAGTCGAAAAAAAACCGAAATTTTTTTGCAAAAGATATGGCCAATTGAAAATAGGTAAAATCAGGAAAAACGTGCCGAGGTAGGAACATTGAAAGTGGTGTAGTGAGAAAACGCATGGCCAGAATTCAAAGAATGAAGGCTTATTTTAAAGGTAATTGCAATTACTATTCATCTGCGGCTTTGGCTACTGACCGCTACTGACCAAATTTGAACATTTAGTTTTATTTTTCTCCTTCTTTTGTGTTTTTCACCATGAAAACACCAACCTAAAAATTCAGAAAAAATATAGGCATATTCCTTGATCGATTCTAAACAAACCCTTTCAGCGTGGAGAAATAACGGGTTATATTTTTAAAAAAACATTTACTAAATGTAGTCGCCCGAAAAAAGTATTTTTTGAACGAGTGTTCAAAAAATAACATACACACACGTCGTTCAAAAGTAGTGTTTTCGGTCGAACAGATAGCTGTAAACCATCCATCAATAAATGTCAATGACAATATACGAAAAAGTTTGTGCCTTCGCTTCTTATTATAAATAACAGTTCAGATTTGTATATATTTGTTTTAACAATTCTGTGATTTTCGCGATAACTCCCGATTTCGCTATGAGGCCGCGTAACGATACCTGCTGCAATTCATTTAAAATTGCAAAACATGGAAAGAAGCCTATAAAATACATCGAGCGGAAAAATAAGAATTTGTTGCCGGTTAAGAATGAACAAAATGCCACTACATGATTGTGAAAGTGATTCAATGAGAAGTTTAACCCTAATCCCTGAAGCAAATAACGCGTACTCATCCGATAGCAGTATTTCATCAGAAGCATCATTAAAAATTTCCAAATTAAATGAATCATTGTTGCTGTTTGGGGATTCACCTATCCACAAAAGAAAAATTGTGCAAAAAAAATATGTCGCTAACAAAAAACGAAAAATAGTCTCATTATAAAGAAATTATTTGATTCATCTGAAAGTGTAAATGAGGGGGATGATATTATATCAAAATTAAAAGAAACATATAAAACAACATTTAATAGAGAGTTAAAAATTAAAATTTTGACATTATTCGCGGACTGGTCGTACAGTCAAATTCAAAGAAATTTCAGCGGTGCAACGAGGCACATGATTTCTGTGGCTAAGAATGTTGTGAAGGAAAAGGGTTTTCTTGCTTCTCCCAACCCAAAGCCGGGAAAACACCTTACAGATGAAATTGTAAACAAAGTAATTGTGTTTTATGGATCACAGGAAATAAGCAGAGTTATGCCCGGAAAAAAAGACTGCGTTAAAATTGGAAATGAAACTGTTCAAAAAAGACTGGTACTGTGCAACTTAAAGGAAGTCCATGTGTTATTTAAAGAAAAACACCCAGAGGCAAAAATACAATTATCTAAGTTCGCAGAATTGCGACCGAAATACTGTATTCTACCGGGGGCAACTGGAACCCATTCCGTTTGTGTGTGCTCTATTCACCAAAACGTAAAAGTAATGATTGACGGATCATCTCTTTCAAGACTAACATCTGATAACCTACAAATTGTAACTTATAATGACGGTCTCTCAAAAATAATTTGCAACCCCCCAACACATGATTGTTATCTTCGGCGATGTGAATTGTGTCCTGGTTGTGACAACTTAATTGAACAGCTAAAACAAATTTTTCATGAAAAAATGATTGATTCAATTTCATATAAGCAATGGGTCACTACTGATCGATGTGCACTTGAAACTTTGCAATCAAGTACGGACGATTTTTTTGACAAATTCTCCGAAAAGCTGCGTCGTTTGCTGACACATTCCTATGTTGCGAAGGAACAACATATGTTTTTTAATAAGAAGAAAAAGGAATTGCATCCAGGCGAATGCGTAGTTATTTCTGATTTTTCGGAAAACTATGCTTTTGTTATACAAGATTCAATTCAAGGAGCTCATTGGAATAATGACCAAGTCACAATTCACCCAATGGAAATTTATTACCAAGAAAATTGAGAAGATAAGTTTACTAACTACGTCGCAATATCTGAATGTTTGAAGCATGACACCGTAGCTGTTAATTTGTTTCAGAATGGCCTTATCTCATTTCTAAAGAACTCTTTGGGCAAAGTGGAAAAAATCTTTTATTTCTCTGATGGAGCAAGTGCGCAATACAAAAACAAAAAAAATTTTTCAAATCTTGTCTTTCATGAAAATGATTTTGGTGTTAAAGCGGAATGGCATTTTTTTGCAACATCCCACGGAAAGGGACCCTGCGACGGTCTAGGAGGAACAATTAAAAGATTAGCTGCCCGAGCAAGTTTAACAAATATTAATAGTCCTATTACTCCTTACATTTTCTTTTCCTGGGTAAAACACAATGTGAAAAATGTAAATACTGAATTCTTTACTATAGAACAATATAATGACAATAATATTAAACTTCAAGAACGATTTAGTAAGGCTACGACTATCCGTGGTACATTAGGTTATCATTCATTCGTTCCAACAGAAATCAAACAAATAACTGTTCAAATTACATCACTAGGTACTGATGCGATCACTACAAATATTTGTGAACTATAGTTACTTTCCTTACTGCTAAAGCTAGATTTTGTATAACAATTTTGTTACATGTATATTGAAATATTTATTATTTTTTTCCTGTTTTAGCTACAAATAAATGCTGTTATTTTTTTATCTCCATTAATAAATATATCCCATAATTTTTGTTTACACTAGAGTTTTTACATTACGTTTTTGTTTCTTCAAGACACTAATAAAACTTCTAACTTTTAATTTGCGTCTTTAGCTAACTGTTCGACCGAAAACACTACTTTTGAACGACGTGTGTGTATGTTATTTTTTGAACACTCGTTCAAAAAATACTTTTTTCGGGCGACTACATTTAGTAAATGTTTTTTTTTAAAATATAACCCGTTATTTCTCCACGCTGAAATTTTCAGGGTTTGTTTAGAATCGATCAAGGAATATGCCTATATTTTTTCTGAATTTTTACGTTGGTGTTTTCATGGTGAAAAACACAAAAGAAGGAGAAAAATAAAACTAAATGTTCAAATTTGGTCAGTAGCGGTCAGTAGCCAAAGCCGCAGATGAATAGTAATTGCAATTACCTTTAAAATAAGCCTTCATTCTTTGAATTCTGGCCATGCGTTTTCTCACTACACCACTTTCAATGTTCCTACCTCGGCACGTTTTTCCTGATTTTACCTATTTTCAATTGGCCATATCTTTTGCAAAAAAATTTCGGTTTTTTTTTCGACTTCTACAAATCAAATATTTTATAGAGTTGAGTTATCCTACAAAGTTTCATCGAAATCGGAGATGGTGATGTAAAAAAGTGTTCGGTTTGACATGGAATGATCGATATACGACTGAGATGTCCATGCCCCTAAAAGGCGTAACTGAATGGAATCCTCATAAATTAAAAACCACAAATATTGTTGAATGACCCTCTATCTGAGCGGATCTCATCCAATATAGCTCTCACATTGCATATCATGTTTTATGGAGGGTTACGAACGGCCATAAAACTTCGTCCTCTCTATACTTTTATAACGTCTGACATCAATCCTCATGAAATAAAATGCAAGTGCAATGTCTCTTATATGTCTCTCTCACATATGGCGAATTCTCTATAAGCATAAACATCATTTGAAAACGATAAAATATGAAACACGATTTTTTTGAATTTCCTTAACATTTACAAAATGGCTCATAACTTTTACATCTATCTTTTTTCAAATAGAGAGTTTTTTCTTCGTTAGCATGCTGGCTCTTTCATTTGAAAACGATTTCAAATTAAAAAAAAAAACATTTTTTTTCCAAATATTCTACGAGAAAGCGATATTTGCTGCATATGTAGCCCTCATAATTCCCTTTGAGGCATAACATGGCTCAATCAGGCTTATACTTGAAAAATTATTGTCCAAATACTGAATGTATTTTTCATGAAAGCTGGAATTTAAAAAAAAATTAACCATAAAAATTTTTTTCGTGTTTTTTACACCTAATTGCACCAGAAACTGTTATCCACATCCCTTGGACAAAAATTTTGTTGCATAGTGCTATTAAACACTGACTACGAAAAACTCTAAATGGAATCTGGATGGACCTAAAGGATATAGCAATTTTTTAGGGTAAATATTATAATTTTTCTTGCATAATTTTATATAGAATTTTAGATTCGTTAGTTGAACTTGTGCAATAAACGGCTTGACCGATTGATGCCATTTGTCCGATCTTCTAGAAATTTTAACAGACTGATTTGTTACCGGTGGTGAAAATACATAATTTTTGGTTATTAAAAGTGCCAAATTTTGAAATTGAAAAAATCTTAAGATTTGTATGTGTATGTGATTGGTCAAAAAATGGGCGGGATCGGACCAATGGGCGTGGTCCCGCCCTTAGATGCATGTTTTTAAATAAAAATATATTATTAGCGAGAGTGCTGTAATGTTGTGTATATGCATTTGGTTGTAGTCTACGTGATTGGTTGAAAAATGGAAGGAATCAGAGCAATAGACGTACCATATGAGCCCAGGTTTGAGATATCTTGAACAATTTGTTATCGAGAGTGCTGTAATTTTGTGTACATTAATTTGCTGGCAGTCTACTTGATTATTCAACAAATTGGAGGAATCCGGAAAATTGGCGTGGTCATTTGGTGGCAGTCTACGTGGTTGGTTCAGAAATGGTCGGGATCGGACCAATGGGCGTAACCGCGCCTACACGACCCAATTATTTGAAAACTATATATCTACAAAACCAGCGCATAAAGTATCCTGAAATTTGGTGTGAATGTGTTTGACAGCACTAACACATTAAGAGAGTGATGTCGATAAAAAGAGGCTGTGAACACGCCCAGGCGACTTCATTATTGCAAAATTGAATATCTGGAACTTGCACCAATCGTCTTGGAGTTTTGTACAAAATATTTCACTGCAATATTGGATAAGTGGGAGTGACCCTGCCCACATGACTCCATTATAGACAACGAAATATTTGCAGAAAAATTTCACCAATTTTTTTAACAATTTCACATTTTGTTTTGCATTTGACTTTTTAGTTGCTGCAGCTGCGTGAAGTTGGTAACGCCCCTGTACAATCAATCCGCCTGAAATTTGGCAGTCTTCAGTCCATTAGGCCCTTGGTACGAGTATAGGGATTATCGGCCATGCTTTTATATAGCTCCTATATACACGTCAGATATTAACTCTGACTCTTTAGAGAAAACATTTTTGTCTTTTTTCAACGTCCTTTCAACATTTTTGTTCATTGTTAAAATTTTATGTTTATGTATATTTTTATCAAAGTACACTGCTTCCAAATTTCAGACCCGTAGCATGTACAATAAACAGTAAGGCCAGGAATATACATCGCTCAATTACTTCAAAACTGACCTAACTCAAAATTGAAAATTGTCGAGATGTGTAATTTTAAGTCCGTATAAAAAGATAAATAAGATGAAATAGGAAGTTTAAAAAAGGTGGAATAATCCGAAATATAATAGTTTACTTATAAACTAAATTTCATTGAGATTAATTTATGGATATTTACAAAATTCGCATTTCTGTAAGACAACCACAAAAATGTTCAATTTTGAGTTAGGACAGTCTTTAAGTAAGTGAGTGGTATGTACTCGTATAGAACCAAATTAACCACCACAGGATACATCATGGTCAAAATTTATTTGTTCATATGCCAACCTTTCAGTTACGTTTTTGGACTAGCACACAAGATAGAACTCATAATCTTCACAAAACCACAGTCTCTGTCTGTATAGTTCATTTTAGGTGAAAATTTATTTTCAACACACAAATATTCTGTTAAAGTGGACTCATAAAACGCAAATTGTTATTTATCACATGGAGCTCAATAAATTCTGACAATACTCATTCTCCGCTGTTTTCTCAGGCTGAAGTTGTAGCTGAGTCTCGGATAACAATAATACTGCATCGTGTTTCACGATTGCAATTGCAGCAGATGCAACAGAGACAGCAGCAGCATAAAGTATAAAGTAATCATATCCATGACTTCGAGGAGTTGTTGCTTGGTATACTTGTTGTTGGCATTCGTATATTTGGAAGTCTGGTAGTATGGTTCGTGGTTGGGATATGGCTTTGAGTACATGAAATATTTGATTTTAAATCATGGCAAATATGATTGGTATGAACGGTCATTGAAATAACATTAAAATATAGGTTCCTTAAATACAATTGACTGTACATTTCACATTTTCCGAAATGTTGTCGGTACGTCCGAATCTGCAACTCCGTGTGTGTGGCAATGCAATCTATTCTTAAATGTCAGTATGTGTGACAGGTATTGTCAAATTTTGAAATATGTTTGCTATTGAAATCACAGTGTGATGTGTGGAATTTTATTTCGTGTGTGTGAAAAAGTTGGTGTTTGTAATATTTTTACCTAATTCCTATTGGGAGTTTAATCAAAGGGTGAATTATGCTGAGCACATGAACTGTACTGGAGCAATGACAACTCATGTTCTTATTCTAAGAAAAGATATTATTATATGTAAAAAAATGTTTTTCACATTTTTATTTTTTATACCCGACTCCACTCAGTAGGCTGACATTGTGCATTGGTTTGTAAGGACTAACAGGCAAAGTGATGGACCCATAGTTTATTATAACGCTCGGCAAAGAATCACTTTTTGAGTCGATTTAGCCATGTCCGTCTGTCCATGAATTAAAATGCAGGTCGCAAATATGAAACAATCCTTACGAAAATTGGTGCAAAAGCATTTTTAGACTAGGGACGATCCCTATACATTTTGTTATTGATCTGGCGGAAATTTAAGAAATTATACTCTATATTGGACCTTATCGTTCCTAGTAAATCGGACCATGTTTTGGTATATCCCCCTTCTTGACGCTCTAGAGAACACATATTTTATTGAGTGTGGCTGAAATTAGAGAATTTATGCGTTATATTAGACCCAATTGTTCCTAGTAAAAATGGGGTACATCGGTATAGACCCATATAAAGGCCCCTACCGATGACAAATCTTGACGCTGTAGAGATCACATTTTTCACTTGATCTAGCTTAAATTAAAGCTTTTGTACTTCATATTGCATTACATCGTCTATAGTGAAAATGTAGTATATCGGTCCATGTTTTGGTAAGTATAAACCCCATATGAAGTTCACGTTTTTTAACCTATATACCTCGAATTTATAAATGTAATCTATCTAACCTGCAACTGTAAATAGTAATAATGGTTCTCCGTGAATTTGTTGGCAAACAATGCATAGTGGGAAAAATTAAAAAAGGAAATAATTCGGCCGTTTCTAAACATGACAACCGATTGCAGCAAAATTTGGCATTTTTGTTGAAGAGGTATGAGAGAAGTTAAGTTTGCATTTGGTCCCCCTGTGCTAAAGGCTAGGTTATGTTTAGAGTGGCAGAGTTTCAGAGTGTGTTACCACAGGGACGTAAGGTTATTCCTAATCCCTCCCGTTAAACCAATTTGATTGTTTTAGAAAGCTCAAAAGTTGGCGCATTCCAACATCAGCCAAGTTAGTTTACTCCCCAAAGAAATAAGAGCCTAAGGTTGCATGCCGGTTTATAGAGTTAGCGGGACACAGATACAGAAGGTGTTCGTGCCGTCCAATGATAGAGTGACCTTTCATGACAGACACAATAAGTGAGACGTCCGGTCTCGACAACAACATCTGTGCTTTGGAGGGTTTTCAGTCTAGGCCGGGCCTCATCAGACTAGAATGTATGCACTTCCTGATTAGGTACCACCTGTAATTTGCTGCCGTAAGTGCATTATCTATCAAGAGGAGATTGCAGGTGGCTAGAGGCATGCCCACATGTTCCAGTTCCCCTGGAGCGTGTAAGATTGTTCCTAATCTCGCAAGTTCGTCTACTTTGTAATACCTTGGGGTGTCCCTCTGGGCTGGCACCCATACCAGGTGAATATTGAACTGTTCAACCATCTCGTTAATAGATATGCGACAGTCCGGAATATAGTTTCCAGTTACTTGTTAGCTGCCTGGCTATACGAGAAAATATTTGTACCGACTCTTGTCGGCACATTAATTTTTAGCCATTCCGATACTTCTTTCCTTTCTAGAGATAGCGTGGCACAGATACGGAAGGTGTTCGTGTCGTCCAATAATACGAGTATAGTGACCCGTCATGACAGACACAATAAATGAGACGTTTGCCGTAAGGACATTATCTATCAAGAAGAGCTTGCAGGTGGCTAGAGGCTTACCCAAAAGTTCCAGTTCCCCTGGAGCGTGTATGGTTGTTCCTAATCTCGCAAGTTCGTCTACTTTGTATTTCCCTGGGGTGTCCCTGTGGGCCGGGTGAATATTAATACCAGGTGAATATTGAACTGTTCAACCATTTGGTTAGGAGATATGCGACAGCCGAGGGCAGTTTTTGATTTCAGGAATAAAGTGTGCAGGGACTTGATAGCAGGCTGCCTATCAGAGAAAATATTTATACCGACTTTGGTCAGAACATTACGTTTCACCCATTCTGATACCTCTTTAATATCTAAGATTTCTGCTTTGTAAACACTACAACTACAGTGATTAGGCAGTCTTTTTGCAAGTGATGGCCCAATTTCACAAGCCAAATTGGTTATTGAATTTGGAACCGTCTGCATATAAGTTAACGAATCTCCTCTGTCCCGGGATACGACCATTCAATTCTTATATATCAGGTTAAGGGTGAGACACATCTTGTCAAAGAGTGGTTCAGTCATAGTGTAATCAACAGTGCCCGGAAGGTCAGGCAACAGTTCCTTAATTCATACACTGATAGAAAAAGCTTCGTCGTGACGACGAATATGTATATCATCACGATTATTTTTTCGTCAAAAGTCAGCTAACGTACGGAATAATCCTCTTGATGAATTTGTTCGTCACGATGACGAATCTCCGTTTTCAAAAACGTTCGTCCTCAGGATGATCACATTTCATCCCTACGATGAATCGAGTTCATCACCACGACGAATCCCGTTCATCATCACGACGAATCCCATTCATTCCATCATTTATCCCATCATTCTCATGATGAATGGATAATCTTATTGACGAACGGTGTTCGTCAGTAATTATTAGTTTTTTAAAATTAAACTTTTACAACAAATTATTTAACTAATGTTATCAGAACGCACTTCGTTTTATTATTTTTTCAGCAAAATGTCAAAAACATTTTTTCGTCTTAAAACCTTATCGTTCCCTCGACGAATTTCGATATCACCAAAAACATGGATCGTGTTCGTTCTATTGACGTACAAAAACATCGCATGTACGAAATTTTTCGTCACCAGTACGAAGATATATTGACGAAACTGATTCGTCATGGTGACGAACGGTTTTTCTATCAGTGTAAGTAGCAGCACATGTGGCATATTACATTGCTATAATGTTTAGCGGCATTAAATGCAGTATAGCATTTAGTGCCGCAGTTGGTGTCGTTCTCAGCGTACCAGTGAAATATATAGCGAAGATTCGCTGAACCTTGTTGAGTATCGTGCAGAAGCTGGATCTCTGCAGAACTGTTCACCAGACGACAATGCTGTATAAACACTAAATTTTACGCGGGTTCAGACCGCAACGATTGCCTACAGCCCTCTTACAGGAATATAGCGCTACAACCGCCTTCTTTTCTCTTTCCTCATGTTGGGTTTGAAGTTCAACTTCCTGTCTAGTAAAATGCCTATGCATTTTGCGCTTTCAGTGGAGGGAACTTCAATAAACCCCAAGGAGACAGGTGTAACTGATGGTACCTTATTTCTTCTGTTGAAAACAACTATGTAGTTCCATCATGATCGGGTCAACACCAAGACCATTATCGGAGGCCTATCTTGCGGTTGTATGAAGGTCCTGCTGTAGGATTTCGCTTAAAGTATCGGACACTTCCTTCTAACAACTACGAGTATTGCCACGTCATCTGCATACGCAACAACTCTGACACAAATCATCTCCTGAGAAAGCAGAATATTGCTTGCAACAACTTTTACACAAATCATCTCCTTAGACAGCAGAATATTGTTCATGAAGAGATTCCATAGCAGAGGAGATAGAACACCCCCTTGGGTCCTTGCCCTGCTGACAAATCTAGGGATGTCAGTTGACCTTAAACTAAGATAAGCGTCTCTTAATTAATACGTTATTAATAAACCTACGTATGTTGCTATCAATCCCCAGGGTTGCTAAAACCGTAGTTAAAGTGGCTAGATTTATGTTATTGAAGGCCCCCTCTATATCTAACAAAGCTACCATAGTACGAGTATATACACTAAAGAAAGCGTACTGAAAATCAAATAATTTGTCGTAAAGTTTAAGATTTCGGCAATGATTCCGAGCCAAAGACAATCGCTATAAAAATAAGAAGGTTTTATAGTTAATTTAAAGACGTGAATAGTACTTGTTTTGAGGATGCATTTCATAGAATTAAGAATTTTGGGTAATACAAATAATTATGTTTGGTCTTAAAATAATCCCATTTAGGCATAAATTTAAGTTTGCCAAGTGCTTATTTGTATTAAAATATCATATAATTTAAAACATTATCGTAATTAAATTTAAAATGTCTGCCCTTGATATAAGAATATACTGGTAATTAATTTAAAACATACATGGATTTAAATGTAGTTTTTTAAAATATGTATGGAAAATTCGTTCATTGTACTTATTATAATGTTAATTTTATTAATGAATTATTTTCTTTGAAATCATTTAATATTCATAGAAAATATGCTTCATGCAAGTTATAGTGTTAGCTTATAAATTCAAAACACAACGCTTTCTCTTTCTAAAGATTGGATTTGTTATATGTATATATATTGGAAAATACAAAAAATGTGTAATACGTATTACGGATAACATTAAACATTTTATAATTTAAAACAAAATTTAGTTGTATAAAGACAAACGGGCCAACACGCTATCGTAATATTGATATTATTGGTATGTATCGATTTGTATATCTATAGTGGGATTCTCTCGTATGTTTTCTTAAAAATAATGGCAATAATCACAAAATTTATTACCAAGACAACTTTTCCTTTAAGGGGAGCTTAGCCTTAAATTTATTACTCGAATATTTCATACTGTCAATTAAGTCCGATTCGACATTAAAACTATGACATGTCTACGTCATAGTTTTAATGTAGAAAATCCTTAAAAGTATTGAAATATTACATAAAATAATGCGGATTGTCACAAAAATAATGATTTTTTCTTTAATTTAAAGGCGTTCATTTAAAGAAGGGCATACACAAAATTAATGATTATATAGTCATTAATTCAAATTCAAAAAACTTTGGATTAAGGAAAATTTCGTATTGTGATTGAATTTATGCCGAGGTCGCATACTTAATTTAAGAATGTGTCGTCATTAATTTTATTACTATTTTTTTTCAGTGTAAGTATTCCTTAACAGTGGAGGATTCTTTAATAATGCTGAGTAGATCATGCAGGGCGGTTTCGGTGCACTTGCCCTTGCTTCAAGCATGCAGTTGTTTGGACAATAGCCTGTGATCAATTTGAGTCCTATTTTAACTATCTACACTGAAAAAAAAAATAGTAATAAAACTAATGATGACACATTCTTATATTAAGTATGCTACCTCGGCATCAATTCAATGACAATTTTCATTAAAATAATGAAAATTTACACGTTTTTTACGAAATTTTCCTTAATATAAAGTTTTTTGAATTTGAATTAATGATTTTGAATTGAATTTTGTATACGTGCTTCTTTAAATGTACGCATTTAAATTAAAGAAAAAAATCATTATTTTTGTGCCAATCCGCATTATTTTAAGTAATATTTCAATACTTTTAAGGATTAACAGTATGTGATATTTGAGTAATAAATTTTCCCCTTAAAGGAAAGGCTGTCTTGGTAATAAATTTTATGACTATTGTCATTATTTTTAAGAATACATACGAGAGAATTATACAATCTCTCCCTCCCTCTCTCGCTCGGAGAATCAGTTTAGTTTCGTAATGTGTGAATCAATAATTGTTATGGAATGTTAGAAGAGAAAATAGAGAACAGTTCGGTTGTTCGTTTTCTTTTAAAGGCCCAGTTAGGCAAACTTAACCGTAACGCCCCCGTAGCGTAACGAATCAGCTGATTCAATCTGTCATATGGATGTCGGTGTAAACGATTAGCCAACGGAAACGAAACGTAAACGGACGGCTGAATCTGTTGAAATCAGAATTGGACGTTCCGTTTACATACAATTTGACAACAGCTGATACTACATGTTGTTTACAATTACAATTGTATGTTCACCGAGAAAAGCAAAGAAAATAATTTATTAATTATTTGTTGTTTAAAAGTGCAAATAAACATGAAAGACGAAGATTTGATTTCATTGGTGCAGTTGCAGGAGCATTTATACAATAAATATAATCCAGCATATAGGATATCTGAAAAAAGCGAGAAGCTTAGAAGCAAATTGGCAAAGAGCTGGGCGTCACAGGTGAGTTTTATGAAGATCGCGGCTGACTCCATTAAAAATTAAATTTATAATCTGCTTCAGGATTCTTTTGGCGACAGTACGAGACAATCATTGCGCCAATCTTCTTCATTGTGGGTGAATTTGACAGCAATATAAGCGTCTCTACAAACGTGGACTTATTTATAGATAGAGATTGGATTGGATTTGGCTGAGTCCCTCTTCAATGGAAATAGACATAAGTAAAAGTATTAATACAACACAGAATATTTAAGATATTGCGTTCAAATTTATTCCAGGTGTAGTGCAAATGTTACATTTTAAGAATGAAATTCAATTTCGGTCATATGACTACCACGAGCCCGTCAACAGCGACATTTCGACCGGAACGTTGGCAATTTCGCGTTGGGTGTTGTCTCTGAGCTCGTCTAAAGTTGTTGACTTAGACCAAGGATATTCCTCAGGGGAAACGCCGCATCGCCAATAAAAAAATGAGGAAAGGCTTCAGAGGATGCTGACGATAATGGTTTACTAGGAGGTACAGATACTGTACCTAAAATAACTGATTGGCCAAACGGAGAGTACTGGAATATAGCTGAATTTAATTTAAATTAAGAAATGGAATTTTTTTGTATTAAAATAGATTATTATTAAATAGAAGTTTAATGGACATACTCCCATCGTGTTGGCTGCCATAACTTCCAACATTAACTGATATGAATGTATAGTTAGCATCGCAGATTCCCACACAATTCGGCATATCCCACATTCGTTGAAAATCATTGGCAATGTGTTTGTACTGCTGTGTAGTTGGTTCACTTAATTAAATCGGAGAAAGCAAGCGCCACAAAACTTCACTGTATTCTAAAACAATATTTCGCATTGTTGTTTTCCCCAGCCTGTGACTCCATGCCATCGATTGTATGGAACAACCGTGACCCAAATATCTACAATTTTAAAGAATAGAATGTTAATATTTCCCAACTTGGAATCATAGGATAAAGCAATATTTGACATACAGTGGTGTTATTGCTAGCCTCTCTGCCAGTCTAATCCGTGGCTGTGGCGTAGTTAACTCAGTCATTGTTTATAGGACGTCCACCCCATCTTCTTATCCGACGATATTTTCTTGATTTACTTTAATTGTAAATTCTGCACAGATTTAAAAACACACAAATTTATAAACAATCTTTTTAACTTCATTTTTAATAAACCTAAACAAAAAGAAATCGCGGCTTTTTTGTTTACTTATGTGTTGTTGTTGTCAGAACATATGACTCGTTATCTCAAAATTGGCTAATCGCTCAAACGGGCAACTTTACGGCAACGGTAAAGATAAATTACGGTTACGTATGCCTAACCCGGCCTTAAATCGTCAGTTATTAACAAGCGATGGAAGGAAGCGGTTGTCTGTTTTCGGGACGCGGATTGTGAAAAAATGTGGTTGCTGTGAATATGTAAGTATACGTGCATACATACGTGCATATTGCACCGAAAATAATTTTAATATAGGCTGTTAACAGTTATTTTTGCTAAAGCATAGCAACAACAACAAATGAAACCGTCGTGTACATGTCTGTATGCATGTGGTTATGCCGTCGGCGTCACCATCGATCTCTGTGGTAAGGGAGTGTGTGTGTCATAGTTATTTTTGCTGTATGTTATTTATGGCGATGTACATGCGTTTTTGAAGGAGATCTTGTTTGTAAGTCCTGTGAAGAGATTTGTGCCAAATGGATGACAAAAATGTGAGTAATAGATTTTGTAATACTGAAAGAGACAATGGGAAAATGTTTAGGTACGTGAAAAATAATATTATTATCCTGAAATAAACATCTTATTGGCAATTACAAAATTAACAAAACACATTTTAATTGAAAGTATTTATTTATTAAAAATACCAGCGCATAATACAGAAATGTAAAATTATTTGTGGCAATATAGAAATTTATTATTAATAATATGTTACATATAACTATCTTTTTTAATTTTTTTAGTAAAATAATTTTAGAATGGGTCTTTTGTGAGAAGAGTGGCAAATTTTACATAATATTTCAACGTAAGTATTATATATGAACGGCTGAAATATTTCTCTTAGTTTTCAGCGTTTTCCAATTGTGATATGATAAAATTTATTTGCATTTTTTTTGTTCATAGATAATTTTATTTGATTAATTTTCAGAAAAAATTTAATTATTTTAATTTTAGATCACGCAATATTTGAAGATAAATGTGATGGATATATGAAAAATGCAGTGCTGAATGCCATTTATAAATTACAACAAATAAGTGAGATTTGGAAACAATATTTGTAAGTATTATGTATTTCTGAATAAATATATTTTATTTGAAAATTTAATTTGGAACGCATATATTAATGTATTAGAACAAAATATATTTGCGAACTGACGTTCACATATAAAATACGTGTTTTCACACAAACAAAGTTATTGTTAAAAAGTTTTCCATTTATAAAAAGATGTTTCCTTTTTTGAATTTTGGTTTAAATTTTTCCTTGATTTCGTGTTCATAATTGCTTCATAAGTACTTCATAATTAAACCTGCTGTTAAATTAGGCCCATTTGGTCCAATTTTTGTATCGTTTCCTTTATAAACGGTAATATATGTATGTATAAATATTGCCTTATAATTTGGTCCAAGGGATATTTTTGTTTTACTAAAATCAAAATAATAAGCGTTTTTGCTCAAAAATAATTGTAAATTAGCTGCTTTCTTTTCACGAAGTATTGAATAAAAATAAATATAAAATATTGTCTTCCATATTCATTTTATATGAAAAATGTAATGTTGACCAAATGGACTCTTAATCTAGGATTCGTACAGATTTGCTCATCTAACACCAGGGTTAAGAATGTAATAAGCAGCATTAGCTTTTGTTTTACAAAAGTAATTTTTAATAAGTTTTTGTAGTTTTGTTTGCTAACAAAACTTAAGATTTTAAAATCTAGGTCACGATTGATTTTTTTGAGAAAATTATTTTTGATAACTCAATTTATATGAAAAATGTCACTTTCGCCACTTTCAAAACAATCAGTTTCTATTATTAATAATATCTTACATAAATATTTCTTTTAACTTTTAGTACAACAAATTTTGTATGGATCTATTATGAGAATTTGTGTCGTAGAAGAGTGACTAAATATTTCAGTGTAAGTAAGTATATTCCAAAGATTTGAATATATCTCTTATTTTTCAACATTTTGTGACAGTTATATGATACAATTTATTATAATACTTTATCGTATATAAATCATTCTGTTTGATTTCTATTCAAATTATTTTTATTTCAGTTCGCGCAATTGAACTTTATTTGGATATATGAAAAATGCAGTGGGGAATTAAAAATTTACAAATTGCAGGAAATGAGTGAGCAAACAAACTATGTATATGATATAATAATATAATATTTGTTTTATATAATTTCTATTTAAATTCCAGCCAAATTCTGGGTTTAAAATCATTAAGGTCGGTTCCGATAAAAATTGTTCATGGACAACAAATAGAGAAACGAATCCCGCTATAGAATCGATACATAACAATACAATATTCGAATAAAAGTCAAACTTCATAGTGTGTTGGCCGATTTGTCTTTATACAATTACATATTGTTTTAAATTATAAAATGTTCAAGGTTATCCGTAATATGTATTATATTTTTTTTTTGTATTTTCCAATATAAAATATTTATTTAGAAAGATAAAGTGTTGTGTTATTGAATTTTCTATGAATAGTAAATGATTTCAAAGAAAATGATTCATTTAAAAGAGTAACATTATAATCAATATAATGTAACGAATTTTCCATACATATTTAAAAAAAACTGTATTTAAATTCATGTATGCCTTAAATTAATTACCAGCATGTTCTTATATCAAGGACAAACATTTTAAATTTTATTACGATAATGTTTTAAATTATATGATATTTTACTAAAAATAAGCACGCGCCATACTTAAATTTACGCAAAAATGTGCTTATTTTAAGACCAAACTTAATTAGTTTTATTACCCAAAATTCTTAATTCTACGAAATACATCCTCAAAACAAGTACTATTCACGTCTTTAAATTAACTATAAAACCTTCTTATTTTTATAGCGATTGTCTTTGGCTCGAAATCATTGCCGAAATCTTAAACTTTACGAAAAATTCATTGATTTTCAGTACGCTTTTTTTAGTGTATTAATCTCTCCAGGGTTTTAACGGCGGACTGATTGGCCGGAAAACCTTAGGTCCAGTACGTGGCGGATTTCCAGCTTTTGGGATAAAAACAAACTTGGGATAAAAACAAACTTGGGATAAAAACAAACTTGGGATAAAAACAAACTTGGTATTTTCTTGGCATGTAGTCCTGACTGATAAAACTTGTGTAGATCTCTCTGAGCCAGGGAGTAATTGTATCAGCCACTGCCTGTAGCTCCGAAGCCGAGACTGTGTCTGGTCCTGGCGACTTAAAAGGTTTATAGCTTTTGATAGCACAAAGAATTATAGATCCGCTTAAAATCTCGCTGGCGACCTCTGATAGCTGCCCTTCAAAGGAGTCCCCAATTGCAGTATTAAATGCCTCTTCAGATTTGTCTGGAAATGTGTATCCAGGATAACTCCCAGCGATTTCACACTGGACGTTGAGGATACAATTTTCGGTAACTTTGAGGCTTTCTACGGCACTATAGCGTAGTGGCTTCTACCGCTTTATTTCTGTCTTTTATGTGTCGCAGTCCTGTGGGGCTCTGGTGACTTTTGCCCTATTAAAGCACTTCCTCAGCATAACTAATTGAGACGACAACTAATGGTGATTTCGTTTTTTTTAAATTTTACACTGAAACCGCATTTTTAGATTCGTTCGTAAAAATGGTACAACCGTATGAACGGATTTTGATTTCGTTTATAAAATTATTACACTCCGCAAATGCGAAAATATTGAATTTTCCACACTCAGCCCAGTCCACGGTGTGGAGTGTTGCACCGTCAAAAATAACACTTCAGACCCAAACCTAAATGAAAGCGTACATTCTTAATGCACTATCAAATGGTTGCGCCATAATGTAGGTATGGGTTTTACTCACCGCTCGATTTTTGTTCGATTGTTCGCATGCAAAATGCGAAATTAGCGGAGGGTCAAGGGGGAATTTTTAAAATGATGTGGTGACATTATTTTTCAGAAACGAAATCACCATAAGAGTTGCAGTGGCTCGTTCTACCGTTACTTCAATTTCCTGATATTGGGTAGGAAGACGGTTTTAGGCGGCTTCGCATTCGTGCAGAAGCTAACATATTTATGATCGGAAAAGCTATGAGCGTTGTAAACATTTCATCAGTGAAATTTTTGTGGATGTAACGGCGTCTGGACAATTATCGTTACTCCAAATGCGAATATTTTGTTTATTAACGTACTCATTCATCCAAAAGAGAGCTTCATCCTGCTTGTTTTAAAAGCATTGTACATACAGCTGTGGAGTACAATGTATTCGATCCCACCCTATTGTAGTCCTTCTATATTTGTTGTTGAATTACAGTTATTCTTCATTTGCCTGGGGACAATAAAACTAACAGAGGTATTTGTATCAAAGTGTTATCAGTGCCGTTTTAACTAAAATTAGGCAATCAGCAAATAATAATAGAAAAACTTCACTAAAAAACCCAGATATTTAAAGTAAAAACAGCGAAAAATGTTAGACAAATTTTTTATCAAAGGATTAGATCTAATTTTTTTGCATTAATGTTTGTTAACATCAAAGACTACATTGACCGCCAGCCACTGCTGCAGTCATACTCCGACTCTGACTCCAATTCCCAAACACCATTTTAGCATTTCAAAGAGGCTCACAGCATACATTTGTATATACAAATGTGCCCAACCGAACAGCTTTGGACACTATGTGAGCTATGCAGATATATTATTGGGCCAACAGAAAAATTACATACCAACATCGAAGTTAGTTTGTTTCTATTTTTTTTTTTTTTGGTGTCTGTTAACTCCAAAAGTCATCTAATCTATTACAATTGTTGTGTTGTTTTTGGCCAATGTTTAGTACTAGTAATTGTCGGTTATTTGTGTAACAAATAAACAGTTGTTGTTGTTGTTGTCCAATCTATTCACAATGTTTGTTTGGCTGCGCGCTTTTTTGGCATGTCTGAAATCTACAAATGAAAATCTTTTCCAGCTTTGGCTGAATTGCTGGCCGAATGGTTTGTAAAACGCTTGGCAACATACACCGCACCACCCCAGCCACCTCGAGACACCACGCCACCATCCAACGAGGCCATAAGGGTATCGGCATATGAGATCAAAACAAAAGTTAAACGCGTGCCAAACGATATCCCCCAGATACCAGTTCGTGTGTGCTGAGCGCGCATGTGCGGATGGCTAAATTCAATGATCACAACAAGATATTTAAAGTGAATCGGGCAACAGCCCCAGTACACTGGATCGAGCTCCCAACCACAGGATCAACAGCAGCGGCAGCAGCACCAACAGAGATATTCACCACATCACTCCAGATCTAAATGTTTATTTGAGAGGTATAAAACGCATGTAAGGAAATTGCCATGATTTCTATTTATTTTTAGAGAAAATAAAAGAAAATTTATTTTGTCACAGTGGGACAGGAGATTTTTTACACGTCAATTTTCGAATATCAAGCAAATTCTGTCACATTTTAACTTAAAACGTGGATATTTCATAAGTCTCCATTTGAAACCCTATACGAGTATATGTAGGAAATTACTACAAAATAGGAAATTACTTTTGCCCCGAAATTACCATTTTGAATGATATGAAAATACCATTTGAAAATAATGAAAACATAACAAATTTCTCTTATATTATACGAGTATACTCACTAAAATGAGTAGCAAATTGTCAATATTAAGCCCAATTGGTATGAATTTGTTTTTTCTGGGGCTCCAAGAAGTGAAATCGGGTGGTTTATTTGTATGGAACTAAAGCAAGCTGTAGATTAACAGGTAAGAAAGTTCAGTCGGGTAAACCGACTTATAAATCCCCTCACCTTGAGTCAAAAAAAATATTAGTAATTTTTTTTTTAAATTAAATTATTATCAATATAAATTGCATTTAATAACTTTAAAGTATGTGAAATTTCAAGTATTTGTATGCACTGGTATTAAAGTAAAAAGCTGTTAACTTTGGTACAAAAAGGTCCATTTGTGTGGGAGGTACCAAAAGGGGCGTGCCAATAACGCCCACTTTTTTCTCTGGACTCTAGGTACTATCAAAAGCATTACACTGTACAAAATTTCAAGTCTTTGTGTGCACTGGTATTAAAATCATAAGCGGGTAACTTTTGGTTCAAAATAGTCCTTTTGTGTGATAGGTACCAAAAGGGGCGTGGCAATTTCGCCCATTTTTCTCGAGGCAATAGTGACTAATAAACGAATACTATGTATATAATTTCAAAGGATTCAAGTAAGTTGTATACAAGTTATTAAATAATCAATATTTCACTAAATGTTAACCCTTGTGGGGGGAGGTACTAGAAGGAGTGGACCAATATGGCCCATCAAGAAGAAAATATTACCACATACCAAATTTGCTTATTTATTTGGCTTATTCATATTGCTAATCTCAGCAAGATTGGAGTGAAATAGCGACCTGTCCGTCTGTCTGTCCAGCTTTAGTTGATCGTTGTAACTTAAGATGGACAGACAGACGGACGACCACAAAACAAACTTATAATACCCTGTATCACGGTGTGGTGTAGGGTATAATGAAATACAAAAGTTCAACCTAATCGGTTAGTATTTCTGGTTTCTAGCGCGTCAAAAAAAAATGTATTAGAACTAAAACTATGAAACCAATCGCCATAAACGATTGAAGTTTGTGACTTCTACGACGTAACGAAATATAGTCAATTACGATCCTTCTAGGGGGATTATGCTGGAATTCTTGATAAATCTAAGAATCTCAAAAATATAAGATATGCTTGTGCCAATTGTGAGCTACCTATCATTATTACAAATTCATTTTTAATTCTGAGAGCGAGACTATGTAGAAATGAAAATATAGGCCAACAGTAAACTGCGTACTCAGTTTTCTATTTCGTGATCGTTTGTCCTTTTACAGCACTCTTAAGATATGGGTTATATTTTGGTCCAACACAGTATGTACTGACCATATTTGAAATATTACTAAAAAATAACTTGTCGAGATTCAGATCAAGAGAAAAAAGTAAAGATGGGTCGGACGTGGAAAGGACCGCTTCGGAAGAAGCTGTCAGTCTGCGCACCAGCCAGGCAGACGAACGGACATTGCTCGAACTACTTAAAATGACCAAAATCGAATCTCCACCAAACAAACTTGGGGTCTTAGGTCACTCCTTCGACGTGTCACACTTTTGGAGGGTACATGTCATAGCAAATGACATGTACCCTCTCCATGCAAGGTGAGGGGATGGAAATCAATGCTTAAACTTACTTAAACAAGTAAGAAAGTTTCAGTCGGGTAAACCGACTAAGGTATACCCTCACTTTGTGAGTAATGTAATATATAACATTTCACCAATAAATCTGTCAATTTGTGTGGGAGGTGCCAGAAGGGGTTTTCCAAATACACATATTTTTCGGTAAACAGTACATTCTTAAATACATTGCATTGTGCTGAACTATAAGCGTTTGTGTGCACTGGTATATTAAAGTTACGAGCTATGTAATTTTGGTATGATTTGGTCATTTTGTGTGGGAGGTACAAAAAGGGGCGGGGTGATAACGCCCACTTTTTACAGGACTATAGGTACTACAACAGCATTACACTGTACAAAATTTCAAGTATTTGTATTCACTGGTATTAAAGTTACAAGCCGTTTACTTTGGTACGAAACGGGCCATTTGTGTGGGCGGTACCAAAAGGGGCTGTACAATGATGCCCATTTTTTACCGGACTATAGGCGCTACAAAAACATTATACTGTAGAAAATTTCAAGCATTTTTATGCACTTGTATTAAAGTTATAAGCAGTTAAATTTTGATGCAAAATGGTCCATTTGTGTGGGAGGTACCAAAAGGGGCATGCCAACTTCACCCATTTTTCTCGAGTTAATAGCTACTAATATACTAATATTATGTGCAGAATTTCAAAAGATTCGAATAAGTAGTATAGAAGTTATTAAAGAATCAATATTTCACTAAATTTTAACCCTTTGTGTGGGAGGTACCAGAAGGAGTAGACCAATATGGCCCATCTTCGAACTCATCTGGAGATAGATCAAAATATTACCACATACCAAATTTGAAGTCAATCGGTTACTCCTTTCGAGAGTTATCGTGCGCACCAGCCAGCAGACACACAGACAGACAGACAGACAGACAGACGGACGGACATTGCTCATTCGACTTAAAATGACCCAAAACGGATTTCCTCCGAACATACTTAGGGTCTTAGATCACTCCTTTGATGTGTTACACTTTTTTCCGTAGCAAATGATATATACCCTCGTCACACTAAAGTGAGGGTATAAAAATCAATAGGTAACAAGTAAAAGCGTTAAGTTCGCCCACTTCGAATATTATATACCCTTCACCATGGATAATATTCAATTTTATTACCCGAAAAATCTTTGGTTATTGAGCAAATCATGAAACTATGCTTTTTGTTAAGGTAAATTATTAAAAAAACGAACGCTGCAATTTATAAGCCGCAAATTCTTTAGCCAAACTCTTCACCTGAAAATGTGGTATTTATGGCTTAAAATAGCTTTTTTGAGAACAACATCCACACGGGGACTACAGCAAAATAAAATTTTATTGGTATACATTTTATTGGGATGAATTCTTGCCAAAATAGAATACAAAATGTACAATTTCAGATAAATTTCTTAGCAAATGTGGTGTTTATGGCTTAATTTCTAGGAGCGACATCTAGGTGGACTATAAAAAATATGAACTGATTTAAAAAAATTTTACTGCGATGAGTTCTTGTCTTAATTAAATACAAACTGCAAAGATTCAGTTAAAATGCTTAGAAAATATGGTATTTATGGCGTATATTTTGGAGCGACCTCTATAGGGTGACTATAAGAAAATATGATCCGGTTTGTAAATGATGAATTCTTGTCAAAATAGAATACAAATTTCTGCTAAATTGCTTCAAAAATGTGGTATCTATGGCTCAAAATCCATATTTTGGAGCAATAGGGGAGCTATATCAAAACATTGACCGATATGGCCCATTTGCAATTCCAAACAACTCGCAACTAAAGAAATATTTCTGCAAAATGTGAGCAACCTAGCTCGATTATTACGTACTGTAGCGTGATTACAACAGACGGACGGACATGGCTAAATCATCTTAAAATATTACGACGATTAAGAATATGTATACTTTATGGGGTCTCAGATCAATATTTAGAGGTGTTACAAATGGAGTGATAAAACAATATATCGTCGGCTTAATGCTATTTTGGTCCATACGCCATTTTTGTGTTTTTTGAGTTAGGAGTTGATAATATGGGTTTGTAGCATGCTCTTTCAGAATCTGCAATATTTTTTTCCTGTCTCTAGTTTTCGAGATATTGGTAGAGTAAATCGATTTAACTCTGATTTACGGGAAATAATTTTGATATTTTTGTTCTATATCTCCATTTTTCTATCGCCCTATATTTTATACTCACTATTTTATGTTCTTTCGACCACAATATGTAAATTACTCTCCTTCAATACCGTCCGTCTTTGTGGTCCATGTAATACAAATACGAAAAAATATTAAAACAAAAGTGGATATGGACCAAAATGCCAGGTACAAAATTTTTTATAACTTGCTTATTTTTTAATGTAATGGCATGGAAATGCATGAGAATCATACAAGCACTGTTGGGAACCCTATGGAATAAAAAGTTTGTCACTCTACAGTCCCGTTTTTACTCAAACAATAAAGTGCGTTTTTCTCGGATCATACAGAATGGCGTATGGAAAAAAATAGCATTGAGCCGACGATATATCAGTCTTTGAAACATTTTCTGCGCATGCAAAATATTAATTTGTGTTGACGATTTTGTAAGTTGATTTTGTCTATTTTTGTGCCCACTTTTTAGCAATTTGTTTAAAATTCTTCTGAGTAGCTGATTACCTGACATTATGAAATTTAAGCATTCATACTGTATATTGCACTTAATCGTCTCTAGTAAAAATGGTAAACATCGGTAATTTTTTGATATAGCCTTTCGATAACGCATTTTTCAACAGATCATATATAACGGTATCTTCTGATATCACTTGTTGATGCGTTTTGTTGTTTCTTTTTGTTGTCAAGAATTCTAGTAAAAAACCAGTAAGGAAAGGCTAAAGTCGGGCGGGGCCGACTATATAATACCCTACACCACTCTAGGTGTAACTCGTAATATTGAATAACTCTGAAATATAAATTTTGTAAATTATGTATAAATTATTTATTCTAAATTTCAAAACGATTGGATGTAAAATACAGCTTCTATAGAACTAAAGGGCCAAATCGGACGAAACATATATATGGGAGCTATAGCTAAATCTTAACCGATTTTCTTCAAATTCGGTAGTGTTGGTTCATGAATCAAGAAACTCTACCATTCTAAATTTCAAAATGACTGGATGTAAAATACAGCTTCTACAGGACTAAAGGGCCAAATCGGACGAAACATGTATATGGGAGCTATAGCTAAATCTTAACCGATTTTCTTCAAATTAGGTAGTGTTTGTTCATGGATCAAGAAACTCTACCATTCTAAATTTCAAAATGATTGGATGTAAAATACAGCTTCGACAGGACTAAAGAGCAAAATCTGACGAAACATATATATGGGAGCTATAGCTAAATCTTAACTGATTTTCTTCAAATTCGGCGATGTTGGTTCATGGATCAAGAAACTCTACCATTCTAAATTTCAAAACGATTGGATGTAAAATACGGCTTCTACAGGACTAAAGAGCAAAATCGGACGAAACATATATATGGGAGCTATAGCTAAATCTTAACCGATTTTCTTCAAATTCCGCAATGTTGGTTCATGGATCAAGAAACTCTACCATTCTAAATTTCAAAACGATTGGATGTAAAATACGGCTTCTGTAGGACTAAAGTGCCAAATCGGAAGAAAGATATATATGGGAGCTATATCTAAATCTGACCCGATTTCAACCAAATTCAATAGGGATCTTTACAGCTGCGAAATACTCTAAACTGCAAAATTTCAAAACGATTGGAGTGAAATTGCGACCTGTAATCGACGAACAACTTTACTTGCGCTCAAACCCATTTTCGAAGCACTTTTTCCACACCGATCGAGACACTTCCAAAACATGGTTTTTCAAAGCTTCAACAGCTGCTTCGTGCGTCGAGAAATGGTGACCACGCAGTTTTTTCTTGATGTGAGGGAATATGAAGAAGTCTTTGGGTGCCCAATCAGGGATATACAGTGGATGACCCATCAATTCGACATCTTGAGTGCTCAAATAGTCCATTGTTTCAGCTGATGTGTGAGAGCTCGCATTGTAGTGATGCAAAATTATCCGTCTTCTCTTATTGTTTTTCCTTATTTCTTCGAACACTGTTGGTAAACAGATGGTTGTGTACGTTTCACTAAAGGCACTGTGGCCACATGACCGGTTATACAGAACAAAAAACGCGATCAGTGGCTTCGATGTGCTTCTTCAACGAACAACTTTTGTTAGATTTGTCTCTTGAAAACCCCATACGGTCGACTGCTGTTTTGTTTCAGTCTCATATGCATAGATCCATGATTCGTCACCTGTGACGATGTTATACACAGCATTTGAGCTACCGTGGTTGTATTTTTTCTACATTTCTTTGCTCCAATCGATACGAGCCTTTTTTTGAGCATTCGTCAAATTATATTTATCACGGCCAAATGAACATGCAATATCTTATTGATGCTTGCGATACTACTGCCCGAGGATGTCAATTGTCCGGTTTTATCAGTTCGCGCACAGCATCGATGGTTTCCGGCAAAACGACCGCAGTTGGACGACCTTCACGAAATAAATCCTGGAGCGAACGGCGTCCGAGACTGAACTCCTGGTACCAGCGATTTACAGTGGTTTTTGATGGTGCTTCATCACCAAAAATCGAAACAAGTTGTTTGAGACACTCTCGTCTCGATAATCCATGCCGAAAATCGAAAAAAATCGCACGAAAATTTTCACGGGTTAATTTCATGTTTTGATGAGATGCATTTTTCAAAACACCGTAAACAAAATAACTCTACCAATGCGCTATAGGAAATTTGACTACTTTTTTTGGCCAAAATTAAAATTTTAAATTTTACCAACATTATTTTTTTGCTTTAATATGAAAAGAAATGAACAATGTAAACATCTCTTTTTGAATTTTTTGACAACATTGATGTACCGCTTCTTTATCAGCTGTTTTGTGTGGGAATTCTAAATGAGTTATCAAATAACAGTTAAGTACATGGTCATTTCAAATTAAATTTTTCATAACAATAAAACAAGAAATGGAAAATAATATCAAAGGTGAGTACTTTTTTAGTGTATAGTGATATTTTCGCGAACTCGTACATTAGATCGATTAAATTGGTAAAATTGAAGCGGCCTTAAGATGAGCTAATGGAATTATGAATTGGAATTTTAATTATACTTACACAAATGCTAGCACTTGCTAGATATAACACCATAAGAGCTCCATAGGACAGTCTTTCACTTTCCAAAACTAATAAATTTCAGCTGCGGAACTGTGCAAACTTTTTTTAAAAATTAATTTTTGCAGGTGTCAAACTTAGTACTAATAATTTTTTTTAAATTTAAATTTTTTGAAAATAATTATATTTAAAACATAACGTTATATTTTACTTCTTTTAATTGTTAAAAAAAAGTTGTACTGTTAACTTCTAAAGTTTATGTACACTGGAAAACATTTTTTTTTTACAGAAGTTTTTTTGTGTGTATGAAAAATTGTTTCCGTTACATCCCTCCCTCTTATAAAAAAAAATCATTCAAACCGGTCAATTCGTTTGGCTGTAATTAATTTTTGCCAACAAAAGGGGTTAAATTTCCTATTAGGTTAGATTGAAGAGAGGAGAAGTTTAAACGTCTCATGTCCATGGACACTTAAGCCAGTGGTTCGGCCTGTTGTGCGCTCCTTATTTATGATCTTTTTATACCTCACGAGTTACAGAAAATCGGTACTAGACACGAATTTTCTCAGTATCTTCCAGTCATATTCTCTGAGATGAGTCAAGTCTGGTAATATGTCGGACCCGAAATGTTGGGATCTTGCATGTGTAAAAGCCGGGCAGTGACACAGAAAATGTTCCATCGTTTCGATGTTTTCTCTGCATGCCCTGCATTCGTCGTTTCATGCTAGTCCTATGCGATGAAGATGTGCTTGTAAGCTTGAGTGTCCCGTTAGAACACTCATCATCTTACTAATATCGATCTTGTTTAGTTTCAGAAGACTTCTGGTTCACAGGTAGCTGTAAGCCGCACTTCAGGAATGCGGTCCGAGATTTCTGGCGTTTGAATGTGACCAACTAGATATTCTAAAATCTTCTGATGGTACGACTTGTGGTCTCGATTTATCCAGTCACCCATCACTTGTAGACGTCTTGCTGTGAGGGCTGCCTCATACTTTATACGTATGTCTAATGATTGGATGTGCAGTATAGTCTCCAACGCTTTTGTTGGTGCAGTTCTAAATGCCCCGCTTATGCCTAGACAGCACATTCGTTGCATTTTTTGCAAAGGTATTACGTTACACTTCTTGTCCATTGATGTCCACCACACTACACAGACGTAGGTGATTATTGGTCTAATCACGCTCATGTAAAGCCAGTGAGTCATATTTGGACGTAGTCCCCATTTTAAACCTATAGCTCTTCTGCACAACGACCAACATCTGTGTGCCTTTGTAACTCTTTCTTCAAGATGATCTTTCCAGTACAGTTTCTGATCCAAGATTACTCCCAAGTATTTTACCTTTTTAGTTATATCAATTGTCTTATTCAGGAATCGAGGCCGGGTAAAACGTGGGATCTTCGTTTTCCTTGTAAATAGACATATTTCTGTTTTGTCTGGGTTAACATTTAATCCCCTTGGTTGTGCCCAGTTATATGCTATGTTAAGTGCCTCTTCAGCTCTTCTGCATAATAGATTTGGATGAAAGCCCCTTAGAAGTATTACAACGTCGTCTGCATAACAGATTGGTTTAAGTCCTTTATTGGTGAGGGCTTTTAGGAGACTGTGTATCGTCGTAACCCATAGAAGAGGCGGTAAAATGCCCCCCTGAGGTATACCACGATTTACTTTGTCTCTAATTTTTACGTCATATGACCCACAAATAATCCACCTATTCTTTAGCATATTGTTGATCCAGTTTTTCAGCGCCCGGTCAACCTGAAACTCGTCTAAGGACTGGATAAGTGTATCGGTCTGTACATTGTTAAATGCGCCCTCAATGTCTATGCAAACAGCAAGTGTATACATTTCTTTACTGAAGGTCTCATCTATGCGGTGCACTACCTCATGCAGAGCTGTTTGCGCTGATCTTCCTTTGACATAGGCGTGTGGTTTGAATTTTAGCCTGTCATCCGCTATTTTACCTTTGACCATGTTATCAATTCTCGCTCCATTGTTTTTAACAGGAAAGAAGTAAGGCTAGTGGGTCGATAAGCCTTTGGGGTCGTATAACTCGCCTTGCCAGGCTTTGGTATGAAGACCACCCTTGATTCCTGCCAGTTTTTTTGGGTATACGAATGGGTTAGACATGCAGTGAACACTCCAGCCAGATGAGTTGATACCAGATCCACTTCATTCTGCAGAAGTGCTGGAAATATTCCATCCGTTCCCGCAGCGTTAAAGGGAGAGACTTTTTATCGCTTCTTTAACCATACCATCTGTTATATCCGTAATAGATACTTGATACAATACATTTTCATTCTGTAACTGTTCCTCTGTTGGTCCAGCATTACCAGTCGGAAACTGAGTTTTCATCAAGAGCCTTACGGTATCCTCTATAGTTTCCATCCTTTTACCCGTTTCATCCACCAGTGTTTCGGTTTGGACATGAGTTTTTGAGAGGAACTTTTTCATTTTAGACATGCTGTTAACGCTGTCTACCTGTTCACAGAAAAGCCTCCAGGAGTTACGTTTCGCCGATCTAACGATTTTATTGTATTCTTTGAGTCTTCTGTGGTAGTCGTCCCAATATACTGATTGCTTTTTACGTCGAGCTCTGTTGTAAAGTCTGCGGACATCTTTGCCAATCGAGCGAATTTGTCCAGTGGGCAACAATCTTCAATTGATTTTACAAGAGCCTCGGTAATCTTCTTAACATTGATATCAATGTCTTCTGCACATAGATAATCGCGTGTAGGCTGCCCCAATCGATTTCTAAGTATATATCCTAATTTAGTCCAGTCGGTCTTAGCCTTGTTACGGAAACTTATGGGGTTTGGCGGTGGCCGTGCAATTTTAAACCTTATATAACGGTGGTCTGAATAGGAGTGTTCATCCGAAACCCTCCACTCATGAATCTCATCAATAAGATTTTCTGAATATATCGTTATATCTAATACTTCTTCCCTAATTTTGTTAACAAAGGTTGCAGTGTTTCCTATGTTAAGAGTTATGAGGATATTTGTATTCAAAAATTCGATAAGGGCGTGTCCCCTTTTATTGGTGTTAGTACTACCCCAAGCGATATGATGGGAGTTGGCGTCACATCCAGCTAATAACTCATTACTTGTGTGTTTGGATTCCCTCACCAGACGTTGTAATTCCGACGTAGGTGGCAATGTCGGCGCATCGAATGGCAGATATATTGACGCCAGGTACATATTTCCATTCCCTTGCCTCAGCACCGTTGCGTCCGATGTGAGAGAAAATAAAACATAAGTTTTTATGGCACAGAATACAAGTCCTTGGACGAGTACCTGTGTTAGCGTAAAAAAGGTTGTAGTTCACATGGTTTAATCCAGTAACCTTGTTGCTAGTTGTCCATGGTTCCTGGATCAAAGCAATATGAACCCTGCCTTTATTTATGATGTCCATCAGAGCGTTGGATGCTGTCTCGCTTCGGTGGAGGTTTATCTGGATGACCTCAATCATTGTCCTTCCAGTAAATGTTTCTTTTGGGAGTCTATCCTATCTGGTGGCACCCCCTCATTATTTGGTAGTGGGTCATTCTCCTCCTTTCGTTCACCACCTATTACACCATCATCCAGTCGACAATTTAGAGAAGCGGTGTTATTTTTTGTCGCTCCCTCATTGGTTTGAATCGTTTTGTGGCTCTTTTTATTTTGATCACCACCTATAGTGCAATGGTGTACATTTTAGAGTGGAGACAACTTTGGTTCAAAAGTAACTGAAAATATTAACTAAATTACAAGAAGGCCCAAGGAAGGGCACTATTTACGCAGGAACACGGCCCCATAATTCGAGAACCGATCTTACGATTCCCACGAGTGTGGAGCCTTCCACACAAAATGTATAATATTTCGAGGTATATCGAATTAGAAAGCGCGTAACCCAGTGGTCAATTCTCACGCTATCAAAAAACGTCAGTATTATTTTTATCCTTTTAGAAGCCTTTTAAAAAAACAAACCTAAATCATTGTATATATGTAGTACAATACACGAAAAATACGAAAAATTAGCCTTCCATTGGAAAATATAAAATTTTTTAGCATAACTTCACTCAGACCGTTTTGTCATTTGAGCGCGAATTGTTTTGGTTACATTGTGTTGAAAATTCACCTCCAAAACATGGTTTTTTAGCGCTTCGATAGCTGCTTCAGGCGACGAAAAACTTTAACCAAGCAGTTTTTCTTGATGTGAGTGAATAAGAATAAGTCATTGGGTGTCAAATCAGGGCTGTACGGCGGATGTCCCATCAATTCGACGTTTTGGCAAGTCAAAAAGGCGCTGGTTTGAGCCGATGTGTGAGAGCTTCTTCTCTTGTTCGTTCTTCGAATTTCTCCAAATACTTCAGGCAAAAAATTGTGTTATACCACTCAGAATTGACCGTTCTACGTTGCTCAAGCGGAGCAGTCGCCACATGACCAGTTTTGCCGAAGAAACAGGCGACCATTTGCTTCGATGTGCTTCTTCCACAAACAACTTTCGTTGGATTTGGCTCGTCTTCGAATACCCACACGGTCGATTGCTGTTTTGTTTCGGGCTCATACGCGTAGATCCAAGATTCGTCACCTGTGACGATCTTATAATCGCCTGTTGAAGCACCGCGATCGTATTTTTTCAAAATTTCTTTGCACCAATCGACACGAGCCTTTTTTTGAGCGATTGTCAAATTGTGCGGGATCCAACGAGAACAAACCTTTTTTACGGCCAGGTGTTCATGCAATATCGAATGCATGCTGGTGGAAGAAATGCCCAAGGATGCATCTATCTCACGGTATGTCACATGACGATCTTGCATTTTCAGTTCACGCACGGCATCAATGTTCTCTGGCACAGGGCCGTTTTTGGACGACCTTCGTCTTCGAGCTCGAGTATGGATTTTCACGAATTTCGGCTGGGAGTATACGTATTGGACCACGAAAGGACTATATGTAGGAACATTTAGAATTGGTCAAAAGGGAGTGGCGCGGCCAGCACAACCTCATAGCTCAAGAATGGATCGTTCGATTTTCGCGATTTTGGTCTTGAAGGATTCGTATTGGGGCCATTTAGAAACACAACAAAAAAAATTTAGGACTGTTCAAAGAAGCGTGACACGGCCGTCAAAACCTCATAGCGCAAGAACGGATCCTACGATTTTCGCGAATTTGGGCATGGTGAATTTGTATTGGACCCGGCGGACACCTTGAAAGACAGGTTAGGATTGTTCAAAGCGAAGCGACACTGCCATCACTGCCATCACAACCTCATAACTCTATAAAAAATCTTTCGATTTTATGATTTTGGGCTTGATTGGTTGTTATTGGTTTAAGGAAGGAAAATATTGAGGAATCTTTAGGATTGGTCAAATGGGTGTGTCACGTGTCATAACTCAATAACGGATATTTCGTTTTTCACGATTTGACGAATTCATATTGGCCCAAAGAAGGACACTATTAAGGCAAATTTATTAACACAACCTCTTAACTCGAGAACAGATCTTTCGATTTCCACGAGTGTGCTGCCTTCCACACAAAAAGTGTTATATTTCGAGGTACACCGAATTAGAAAGCGCGTTACCCATATAAATCCAATACTGAAAACGAAATCTGGAAAACCATTGCACCGACCTTCTTAAAGTTTTTAGTTCACACTTTTGATAGCATTGTAAAAACCTGATCAGTAAGACGTGAGAGTGCCGGCAGATGTACATCGACATTATTATTTTCTTTACATTAACGAAAGTTGGCAAAACGAAGTTCGCCGGACCAGCTAGTTTTTTTTATAAAATCTATTATTTCTCAAAATTCGCATTTTTATATTTCTTTAAAATAATTTCGGTGGGTTTTTGATAACAATTAATATTATCGTTATACCAAGTTTCACAAAAAAACCCTGAGATGTGCGAAAAATACTATGATCACTAAACATGGAAATGCTCGAACAACTTCAGTGATTCCTAACTGAATATCTTCAATTAAGTACCTTGAAATTTTTTGAGTCTATAGTATTCTCCTCAGGATAAATGCATCGCATGTGCCTTCAATACTTAAGCAAAAGTCAAACAAGGATTTACTCTGACCTCTTCTCAATTCACACTTGTATTTACCGCGTCACTTAAATATAGTTATCTCAATCATGTAAAGTTCTGCTTAACTTGACCTATTGAAGAGTCGGACCCGAAATGTGTGTAAGGGCATATTTCTTGCAGCGAGTCTGTCATTTTTCCTAGATATAGCTTTAATGACAGTATTTTTATATGTGGTCTAGTTTGATTCCCTTAGAAAGCACCTACCCGATTTTACTTCTTGATTTTTACAATTAACAAAAACCAAACAGTTGAACGGATATTTGACTCTTTGAATTTAACCATTTCATAACCCACATTTGTCGTTTGCAACTGTTCCACTGTTTCTCACATATTCCATCTAGATTTATAACAAAGATAAAATTTAAATGCTCCTCCAAATTGAAATGGTATTTCCCGGCTTAAGATGAGGGTGATTAAGCTGAAAAAGAAAAGGAACGAAAGCTTAGATTCCTATATGCGTTAATGTGTCTAAGAGCTCAATAAACTGAGTGAAGCAACATTTAATTGCTTGGCCAAAGTATCCATTAACAACACACTCCCCTCCCATTCATTGCGGTTGGAATGATACATGGTGGGGAATGGGGAAATGTGCCGTGTTTGTAGTAGGCCACCATCAACAACACCACCACACCACCGCCGCCACGAACTGCAACAACAATGGCTCCAACAACATGTTCAGTTAATTCATGGTATGGTAATTTGATCTAGAGGCGATTTGTATATACTATAATTCTCGATATCTCCATACGGATGTACTATAATTCAGATCTTTGCCAGACAAACATTGATTTCAGTTTCTGGTTTAGAATTGTTACCAAAGCTGTCGTTGTTGTTGTGCTTGTTGGTGCTGTGAGGATTATTAAAGTTGTACAAAATGTTTTGCAAAAAGGATGGCCTGTTTTTATTGATTCTCTTGGGGGCTGACGATCATAGTGATGATCATGTTGATGACGATGGTGCTGTTGGGGCTGGTGATGGCACTTGTTTTCTGTTACTCTGATTCTGCTGCTGCTGCAACAACATGGTTGCATGCCCAAAACAACTCTTTTAAAATTGAAAGATGATCTTAAAAGGTTTTACTGGCAACAACATTATCATCACATCACATCCAGAGGAACGGCACAGGTTTTCCTTTATTGATTTTGTTTCTATGAGAGAAGAGATTTGGATAATGAGATTTACATTGTGATAAGATAAATAGACTCTTAAAAAGTTGCTTTATAATCTAAACACACGTGATGTCATGGTTAAGTATTTTCAAATAGTCATGCCACGAGAGTGGATAGGCAAATATCTGAACAAGCAATGCTAATATGGAATTTACAAAACACGCCTAGTTGCAGTTAAAATTATTTAAAAACTGATACCCAAAAATGTATACCCTCGTTAGTTAAAAATTTAAAGGTAATTTAAGGCCTTTGTGAACTTGTCTCTGATGAGATAATAGGTATCAAACTGGTCTCCGAATCTACATTGAGTTGACACTTCTTCTACATTTTAAACATGTGGGAGTACAGGTTCTGGTTGTAATAAAGAACATTGCCCGACATCGGATCATATAGCCCCCATATGTATGTTACTACTTCATCCAATCATTTTCAAGTTTTGGATAGGAGAGTTCTTTGATCCAAGAACAGTCAAGGCCAACTTTCAAGAAACTCAGTTCCGACTTAGATAGAGAAAATATCTTTATAAAAACCATTAAGGAAATACCAGAGTAGGGCGGTGCTGACTATACCACTCTAGTAATATCGAATAACACTGAAATATCCAGGTTATACCTCAGATAAATATTGTTTACATAAATCTGTTTTTATACCCTACACCACACTGTGGTACAGGGTATTATGACTTTGTGCATTTGTTTGTAACGCCCAAAGAGAGAAGAAATAGAACCATAGTTCTATTTCTTCTCTCATAGCCATGTCCGTCTGTCTGTCTGTCCGTCTGTCCATGTATTCTTGTAATCAAAGTGCAGGTCGTATTTATGGTCCGATTGTGATGAAATTTAGCACAGTGCTCTTTTTTCGCCCAAGGACGATCCCTATTGAAATTGGTCAAAATCGGGTCAGATTTAGATATAGCCCCCATATATATGTTACCCCCGATTTGACATGTAAGCGCTGTAGAAACTGTATTTTATATCAGATCAGTACGAAATTTGGCAGAGAGAGTTCCCTTATTACATGAATGAACACTGCTAAATTCGGGGAAAATCGGTTCGGATTTAGATATAGTCCCCATATATATGTTTCACCCGATTTGACATGTTAGCGCTATAGAAACCGTAATTTATATCCGATCTGTATGAAATTCGGAAGAAAGAGGTTTTTTATTATATAAATGAACACTGTTAAATTTGGAGGAAATCGGTTCAGATTTAGATATAGCCCCAATATATAAGTTACCCCCGATTTGACATGTAAGCGCTGTAAATATGTTATTTTATATCCGATCAGTATGAAATTCGGCAGAAAGAGGTTTCTTATTATATGAATGAACACTGTTAAATTTGGAAGAAATCGGTTCAGATTTAGATTTATCCCCCATATATACGTTACCCCCGATTTGACATGTAAGCGCTGTAAAATGTTATTTTATATCCGATCAGTGCGAAATTCGGCAAAAAGAGGTTTCTTTCTACATGAAGGAATACTGCCAAATTCGGAGAAAATCGGTTCAGATTTAGATATAGCCCCTATATATATGTTACCCCCGATTTGCTATGTAAGCACGGAGACTGTATTTTATATCCGATCAGTACGAAATTCGACAGAAAGAGGTCCTTTTACGTGAATGAGTATTCAGGGAAAATCGGTTCAGATTTATATATAACCTCCATATATGTATATGTTCCTCCTGATTTGGTTTCAAAGCGCTATAGAAGTTGTACCTTACTTCCGACCATTAAAATTTTCGCAGAAAGATGTTTATCAATTTAGGTACGAATATTGCTTAATTTAGAGATTATCGGTTCAGAATTAGATAATATGTTCCTACCCATTCACCAATTATTACAAATTATTATCGCCATGACCTTTTGGGATTGTTAGGGAGGTGTAGAGTATAATATAGTCGGCCCCTCCCGACCTTCTGCCTTTCCTTACTGGTTTTTCATTCAAAATGATTGTGATGAAATTATACAGCTTCTATAGGGATAAAAGTTCAAATCGGAAGGAACATATATATATGTATATGGAGGCTACATATAAATCATGCTACATTTAAGAACGATTGGATGTAAAACACAAAGCGATTTTTCTCATATTTGGCAATGCTGATCAAGAAACTCCAACCTGCTAAATTTCAAAAGAATTGTATCTGAAATACAGCTTCAATAGCGCCAAATCGGGGGTATATTTAAATCTGAACCGATTTTCCACAAATGTGCCAAATTTCGTACTGATCAGATATAAAATAAAGTTTCTACAGTGCTTACATGTCAAATCGGGGGTAACATATATATGGGGGATATATCTAAATCTGAACCGATTTTCTCCAAATTTGAGAGTGTTTATTCATATAATAAGAATCCTCTTTCAGCCGAATTACGTACTGATCGGATATAAAATACTGCTTCTACAGCGCTTAAATATCATATCGGGTGTAACATATATTTGGGGGCTATATCAAAAGCTGAACCGATTTTCCTCAAATTTAGTATTGTCTAAGTGTATCGAGAGACTTCTCTTTGTAAATTTTTATAAAGATCATATATGTATGTCAAATCGGTAGTACATATATATGGGATCTATATGTAAATCTGAACAGATTTGAACCAAATTCAATCTAGATCCTTGGTCTAAAAGGAAGATACGTGCAAAGTTTCATTGAGATCGGACCATAATTGCGACCTGTACATTGATTACAAGAATACATCCACAGACAGACGGACATAGCTAAATAAACTTAGAAAGTGCTTCTAAGTCGATCGGTATAATATTCCTCAACTTTTGGGTCTTACGAACAAATGCACAAATTTATAATCCCCTGTACGACAGGCAAATTTTTTAGACAAGGGGCAAACGCTATTGAATTTGGAGAAAATCGGTTCAGATATAGATAAAGCCCCCATATATACAGTGCTGCGCAAAACAAAAGCAACAAACTTTGTCCCAAAAATTAACTTGCTTTTTTAAGCTTTACGATATTTTGTAAACTACAGTTTACATCAATTTGTGCTCTGTGGCCATGAGATTAATTCCTAATAAATGTATATCCGTCTTTGAAGTCAGTAACATCTTTTGTTCTACATCTCAAGAGGTTGTAAAGACACTCAATATATGTATCCATCATATCACAGTTCGCAGATGATCAATCGATAATAATTAACAAATGTACAGACCCGCCAGTAAACTGTTACCAGTAAGGGTTACATATCGAACTAACAAACTAGGAGTTATATTTCAAACGATAGGAGGTTACATTTCAAACCTTTTTGTCTAAATTTATATAACTATTGTTGATTTTGTTAATTTTTAAACTCAATTTTGGACAAACACACCTTAAACTTAACCTGAAACACACTTCAAAACTTGTAAAAGATTACATAATAGCCAAAGCAATTCAAATCTTGAAATGGGCCCGCACAATCGCCAGACCTGAATCCCATCGAAAATCTCTTTGGGATTTTGAAGAGAACCTTTTCTGGTCAGAAGTTTTCCAATAAGAATTGACTTTTCGAAGCCTTAAATAGCTTCAGGGAACAAATACCTGAAGCCATTATACAAATATAAAGGGTCTTTTACCAAATAATAATATATTTGCTTTTGTTTTGCACATAGTCAAATTTATACTACACCTTTTCAAGTTTGCAATGAGAACATGTAAATTTATATTGGTAATTGTAAATTTGTATTGAGAGAATATAAAATCATATTCGAAAATGTACATTTGTAATGAGAACATGTAAATTCATAGTAAGATGTGTAAATTCATATTGGAAAATATAACTTTCAATGAGAAAATATAAATTCATATTGCGAAATGTAAATTTGTAATGAGAACATAGAAATATATATTGAGAAATATAAATTCGTATTGAGAAAATAACGAAGAATATAAACTCGTAATGAGAATTTGTAAATTCATATTGACAAATGTAAAATTGCAATGAGAACATATAACGCATAATGAGACAATGTAAATTCGAAACGAGAAAACATAAATTCATAACCAGTAAGGAAAGGCTAAAGTCGGGCGGTGCCGACTATATAATACCCTACACCACTCTCGTAATATTGAATAACTCTGATATATAAATTTTGTAATTCATGTATAAATTGTTTACATAAATTTACTTTTTTTTTTTTTTTTTTCTTTTTTTCAATTCAATTCAATTTATTGCGCATGTTATAAAAGTGGTTTTATAATTGATATAAGGAAAAAAACTAGAGTTTGGGAATTTATAATTCCCCTTCTACTTCATAAGTATAAATATATATATTTAACAGTATGAGTAATCATTTAAATTGATATTTATGTAAGGTAAAAATGCAAAAAAAACCTTTTGATACTTTAGTAGAATTAGTTAATTGGGTAAAATTATGCTGAAACTAGTTCATTTATGTGGGTATGTTGAGATATTTGGCATCTTCCTTTGAAGTTCTCCGTCAATCTATCGATTTTGTTCTGTACTGTTTCAAATCCAGTAAGCGTGTGCAATCGTCGTGTAGAATACAGTCTTGGGAGATTGTATATCATTTTGAGGAGTTTGTTTTGGACCACTTGTAATTTTTTTATGTGACATTTAGCTGATGAAGACCATACTGGAGCGCAATAAAACATAGTTGGTTGAAATATTGATTGGAAAATCAGTTTTCTGTTTTCAATATGAAGTTCAGATTTTCTATTTATAAGAGGGTACAACATTCTTGTAATTTTGTTTAGTTTATCAACTATATAAGGTATGTGGGATTTAAAATTTATCCTTTTGTCAAGAATGACCCCCAAGTACTTTACTTGGTCTCTCCAAATAACGTCGTAGTTGTTGAAACGTAATGGTCTTTGGGGGATGAAACACGGTGTACGCTTCCTCGTGAAGTATATAGCCTCAGTCTTGTCTGGATTTATAAGGATTTTCCATTTGTTAAAATAATTGTTGAGTTGTGATAAAGCCGACTCTAAATTAGTAATAATTGTATTCGAGTGAACATCAGAGCTTAAGATTGAAGTATCATCTGCAAAAATTGAAGTAGTACATCCGGGAAGAGATGGTATATCCGCCGTGTAGATGTTATATAGTATAGGAGATAGGCATGACCCCTGTGGACAGCCGGATGATATATTTTTCCTATCAGAAAATGTACTTCCTATGAACACATTGAATGTTCTATCCTTAAGAAAACTTTGTATAATTTTAATAACTTCCACTGGGAATTTGAATTTATTCAACTTAAAAATTAGTCCGTTATGCCAAACAGAGTCAAATGCAGATTTAATATCTATCAGAACCATGCCAGTAGATTTTCCAGATTTGAAATTGTTTTGAACCTTTTTTTTAATTTTTAATAATGGCTGAGAGGTGTTGTGTTCTTTTCGAAATCCAAATTGCTGTGATGGCAGTATATTATTTTCATCTATAAAGTTTAGTATTTTTTCCTTAATTATCTTTTCTAATATTTTACTCAATGAAGATAGGAGGCTAATCGGTCTGTATGATGTTGGAGTATTAGATGGTTTGTTTGGTTTCAATATTGGAATTGTTTTCGACATTTTCCAGCAATTTGGAAAATAACTTGTTTTGAGACAGGAGTTTATAATGGTTGTCAGGTATTTTATCCCTCTTTTCGGCAAGTTTTTTAAGGATATATTGTTAATGCCATCCATACCCGGAGATTTATTATTTTTAAGTTCTTTTATCAGACTGTTAACTTGTTCACTATTGACCAAAAATGTATTTTGCGTGCTGGAGCTAGACGATTGAATCTGTAAGGCAACTCTATTTACTTCTGATATTGTAATCACATCACTGAGGTGATTTGTTTTGTTGTGATTAGCAAGAAAGTGTTGGGCTAGAATTTCGCATTTATCTGATTGAGTATAATGTCCTATATCTCCATGAAAAAGAGTGGGGACATGCTTTGTTTTCTTCTTCAATATTTTTGAGATTTTCCAAAATGGTTTGGACGATTTTTCCAGTGTTGAAAGCATAGTACTCCATGTCTTGTTTCTAAATAATGCAATTTCTTTTCCAATAATGTTATTTAGTCTGTTCATTTGGGTACGATCCTGTACATCTCTAAAACGTTTGAAATTTCTTTTATAGACATTTCGAATTTGAATGAGAAACTTAATGTTGTTTGGCAATGAGTTTCCACGAGGTTTAATGTTTGCTTTGGGTACGCTGTGATCAATCGCTTTATCTATAATTTTGGTGAATCTGTTTATCATCAGATCGATTTGGTTTATATCCGAAGTGATTGTAGAGTTTTCGCAACGAATGATATTTCTATCCACAACATTCCGAAAAATGGACCAGTTGGCTTTGCTGAATATGTATTGATAATTTGCAGTGTATTTCACATTCATATTGATTTCGCAACTAATGGGTAGGTGATCTGAACCAAGATCGTTTATTGCCTTTGTTGCTTGAACAAAAGGGGCTATATTTGTTATGTACAGATCTAAATTGGAAGTATGTCTCCTAGGATCTGCAGGTATATATGAATTTTCCGATGAAAATAGTATCTGGAAATGGTTTAGTTGCAGCTTTTCGTGCAAAATGTTTCCCCAAGCATTACTTCTTAAACACCCCCAATAAGAATGCCTGCAGTTAAAATCTCCTCCTAACACATAATTATTGCTGGAATTTGTCATTTTTCGAAGATCGGATGAGAAAGATTGCTTTCGTGAAGATGTATTGGCGTTTCCTCCTGGAAAATAGCATGAATATACATTTATAAACTCATCTTCTAACATTATTTTGACACCAATATTTTCAATCAATGATGTGCTTTGTGGAGGTAACAATTGATGTTGGATGTTTTTCTTTACTAGTACTGCTACACCACCTCCTCTGCTGCCCTGGCGGTCATTTCTGTAACAGTAGAAATTTTGATTTTTTAAAGTGCAGTTTTTATTGAGCCATGTTTCGCTAAGTAAGCAGATGTCAAAGTTTTTATCCTCGAGGAAGTGGAATAATTCATCCTTTTTATTTCGGACGCCCCTGGCATTCCATGAAACTATTTTTAAATTTTTGGTATTCAATACAAAAATTTGAACGCAAGACTGGTAATGACCTCGAATTGGTCCGCTTTAGTTTTGCACTTACTAAGGTTTGAAATTAATTCAATTGTAAGATTTTTCATTTCTTCTAAAGAAAATAAATTATTGTTTGTATTATTATTTTCACTTTGTGGTCTATTCCAGCCACTCACACTTGGCCGTTCTGATTGATTTAAGGTATTTGGAAATACATTTTGGAAGTTTGAATTGGTGCTGAACTGAACATTTTGTCTAGTTCTATTTTGGGGTTTATATCGCTCTCTTATTTCCAAATATTTCATCCGATTTGGACATTCTGGGGACGTCGATTTATGCTGTCCACTGCAGTTTGCACATTTTTCGATGGTTGATTTGCATTCGGAGGTTTTATGGTTTTCTGCGCAGTGGGCACAAAAAGTTTTTACTTTACAACGGCTAGAACCGTGTCCAAACATTTGGCAATTGTAACATTGCGTTATTTTTCCTTGGTTTGGTTTTTGATATTCCCAACGAACCTTTATATGTTTTATGGCAGAGTAGTTTTGACGTAACTCTCTTAGCGTAATTGACTTCCTTTGGAAATATACGACATAAATGATATGCTCAAGAGTTTTTTCCTTGGATTTATTTACCACTAGCTTGACATCGATACATTTTAATCCCATGGAAATTAAATTTTCTTTAATAGTATTAGGATCCGCCTTCTCCAGTCCTAAAAGAATAGCCTTATACGGCTTTTCGTTATTTGGAACGTAAGTGAAAAATTCCAGTAAGAAATTTTCGGTAAGTGATTTACTAACCAAATCAACATCATTTTTATTTGTCAAAAAGAGCTTTATGCCAATAGATATTTTCCTTATTGAGTAATTAACAATTTTGAGAATTCGACATAATTCATGTATTTGCTCAATTTTGCACTTTAGTATAGTTATTGGTGGTATTTTTATTTTTGTCGACTTATCGATAATTGTTTCTTCGTTATCGTTAGCATCATCATCATCACCATCATTAACATCCAGAGTTTGAAGAGGGAGATAATAATTATGATTTTCTGCTCTCTGAGAAGAGCCACTTGGTTTTGATTTTTTAGTCATATTTGCTAGCCTTGAGTAGGCAACAACATCTTCGTCGCACGGTCTTTTTATTTTGTTAGTGTTTTTTCCTTGTAAAAGTTGAGAAAGAAGCAAAAACAAGAATAGCTGTATATCGATTTTTTATGTTTCCTTTAAACAACTGTTGTGAAGAGAGATTTACGTCTTTATTGTTTAAGCAAAACTATACGACTGATAAATTTACTTTTGGGACATTTTATACTTAAATAATACCCTGTACCACAGGGTGGGGTAGGGTATAAAAAACGATTGGATCTAAAGGGCCAAATCGGACGAAACATATATATGGGAGCTATAGCTAAATCTTAACCGATTTTCTTCAAATTCGGTAGTGTTGGTTCATGGATCAAGAAATTCTACCATTCTAAATTTCAAAACGATTGGATGTAAAATACAGCTTTTATAGGACTAAATGGCCAAATCGGACGAAACATATATATGGGAGCTATAGCTAAATCTTAACCGATTTTCTTCAAATTCGGTAGTGTTGGTTCATGGATCAAGAAACTCTACCATTCTAAATTTTAAAATGATTGGATGTAAAATACAGCTTCTACAGGACTAAAGAGCAAAATCGGACGAAACATATATATGGGAGCTATAGCTAAATCTTAACCGATTTTCTTCAAATTCGGCAGTGTTGGTTCATGGATCAAGAAACTCTACCATTCTAAATTTCAAAACGATCGGATGTAAAATACAGCTTCTATATGACTAAAGGGCCAAATCGGACGAAACATATATATGGGAGCTATAGCTAAATCTTAACCGATTTTCTTCAAATTCGGTAGTGTTGGTTCATGGGTCAAGAAACTCTACCATTCTAAATTTCAAAATGATTGGATGTAAAATACAGCTTCTACAGGACTAAAGAGCAAAATCGGACGAAACATATATATGGGAGCTATAGCTAAATCTTAACCGATTTTTTTCAAATTCGGCAGTGTTGGTTCATGGATCAAGAAACTCTACCATTCTAAATTTCAAAACGATCGGATGTAAAATACAGCGTCTATAGGACTAAAGGACCAAATCGGACGAAAGATATATATGGGAGCTATATCTAAATCTTAACCGATTTTCTTCAAATTCGGTAGTGTTGGTTCATGGGTCAAGAAACTCTACCATTCTAAATTTCAAAATGATTGGATGTAAAATACAGCTTCTACAGGACTAAAGAGCAAAATCGGACGAAACATATATATGGGAGCTATAGCTAAATCTTAACCGATTTTCTTCAAATTCAGCAATGTTGGTTCATGGATCAAGAAACTTTACCATTCTAAATTTCAAAACGATCGCATGTAAAATACAGCTTCTATAGGACTAAAGGGCCAAATCGGACGAAAGATATATATGGGAGCTATATCTAAATCTGAACCGATTTCAACCAAATTCAATAGCGATCTTAACAGCCGCGAAATACTGTAAACTGCAAAATTTCAGAACGATCGGAGTGAAATTGCGACCTGTAGTCGACGAACAACTTTACATGGACAGACGGACGGACGGACAGACATCGTTAAATCGACTCAGCTAGTGGTTCTGAGTCGATCGGTATACTTTAAGGTGGGTCTAGCTATAGTATTTTCAGGTGTTACAAACATCTGCCATGAAACAAACTTATAATACCCTGTACCACAGTGTGGTGTAGGGTATAATGAGAAACTTTTAACTCAATTTATCGAATATTATAAAATTCGTTCGGGGAAGCACTTGTTTTAAGGTTAGGTCCTTATTCTCCAATGCTAAAGCCACATATTTGGGATGTTAGGAGAAAACTTCTTCTTCCTACGGTACAGTGTTGGGCTGTACCTCAATATCTCGAGCACATTTTGGATGAGTCCTGGTCAACATGTATGGCGGAGATTGTGCAAGAGATTAAGTTTAAATGATATGCACGTTGGACAATACCCAATTGGAGTTTTTAATCTACTATTTTTATGTGTTTTTTCTTAGTTCTCAATATCTTATCAGTAACTGAATTAAATGTTATCAATATGGTTTTATATTTTTTCTTTTTTTTTTTTATATTTTCTCAATACGACTTTATATTACTCATTATGGATTTATATGTTCTCATTATATGAATTAACACATCTTACTATAAATTTACATGTTCTCATTATAATTTACATTTTCCAATATGATTTTATATTCTCCCAATACAATTTTACATTTGTTAATATAAATTTACACGCTCTCATTACGAGATTATATTCTACGTTATTTTCTCATTTCGAATTTATAATTCTAAATATAAATTTCTATGTTCTCATTACGAATTTACATTTCGCAATATGAATTTATATTCTCTCATTCTAATTTATATTTTCTCATTGCAAACTTGAAAAGGTGTAGACGTACTAATTTCGTTTTTAATAAATAATAGAAACCATAAATCGAGTATGATATTCTATTTTTATTCAACAATATTATATACTTTAACTCCTGTAGTATTTCTGTGGTGTCCTGAATATTAGAAGAAATATACGATATATTTACTTTCCAATATGTTTGTTGCTTTAGTTTTGTGCAGTATTGTATACTTGCCTCCGGCTGGGCATCTTGGCGCTATAGAAATCGTTTTTTCACCTGAGCATTAACAAATTTGATACAAAACAGTTTTTTGTTATTTTGTATCAAAATACTAGAACGTTTATCTTTATTTTACATCATTATAAAATATATCAGAGAGGAGTTTCTGGATACCAAAACGAAGATGGCAAAGTTTGACCACTTTAGGTCCCTGGTGTTACCACGGGCTGGAATTTCCCCTCATCGAAACTAACAGTTTGATATACAAAATTATCGATATTACAAATACGAATAACTCGTATAGGTACCGAAATACAAATACCTCGTATAGGTACCGGAAGATCTGTTAAACTGCTTAGAGCGGCCGATCCAGTATGTCCAGACGTCGTTTTCTCAAAGCGGGATAGTCTCATAGCAAGCGCTCAATGTTCTCTACTTCTTCCTCATCTCCACAGGTGCTGCAGAAGTCATTGGACTTCTTGATTGCCTTCTGTCTAAGCCAAATCCTGCATGTGGATAGTGGCGCTCCAATATATGCAAATTCTTCGGGAATTTGTAATGTCGTCCCTTTCCTAGAAAGTTCATCGGCTTAGCAGTTCCCAGGATATCACAATGCCCTGGCACCAATATGAGATGAGATTGTGAATTTTGGGACGTGGCCTCCAGAATTGATGGCAGCCACACTATCCGAGTAAATGACAAAGCCAGTGTCGGTCACAATTTTGCGACTCAGCCACTTGACGACTTCCCATATTGCCCCTATTTCGGCTTCAAAGACACTGCAGGTATCTAGTAGTCTGTGAGCTATAACGAGACTGTGTTTTTTACAGTGTACTCCGAAGCCAACCTTATCATCAAGCTTCGAAACATCTATATGGAAGTGGAGATGGTTTCTGTTCCCTGGTATTCTGCCAACGCATTCATATCTGGCTGGTATCATAGTGATTTAGTTCCTCTCCGGTGAAGGTGTACACCATTGGTATCCACTCGGTCGTTTACCATAGCAGTAAACTTCGATGTCCTCTTGTGGCCGAAGTATGTTTTTAAAAGTCCCCTTTATGTCAAGAAATGCCACCATTGTGAATTCCATGTAATGTAGGACAATTCGATAGTGTCCACAAGTTCGTGCAAGACACAGTCTGTAGACTTTCCTTTGTGGTAAGCATGTCGGATCCCCGACAGAAGTTTTGTATCCAGAGGTAGGTTTCGAATCGCCTCCCTTATCGCTTTTGTACACCATAAGCCATATTTTGCTGAAACCTAGTTCAGCCATCGGACTTGGAGAGGTGGTATAGATACTCGGTAATCAGTGTAAATAAGGCGTTCTTCCGAGACCCTTCCGCTTCATCCCATCGATCAACTTTACACATCGGCTAGTATGCCTGGAATCAATCACGTGCCCTCCGCCGAGCCCTCCATGTTGACAACATCCAGTGTCGCACGCGGCCGGATTCCATCTATCTTCTTCAAAACGCAGCGGTAGCACTCAACAGAGCGCATATTAATTAACCGTGTTAGTTTTTTGCGTCCCTGATACCAGTCTGCATCGACAGAATCGGGAGATGAAACCGGCAGTTCTTCAAGAACGTCGAATAGTGCGTTCTTTATTTCACTCCACTTGCCCCTGGGGATGTTGCCGTATTCGTCCCCCTGTTGATGATCACCAGTACCAAGCTCTCATTGGTAACCTCTGGAGAGAGCGTCCTTTTAATAGGCTAATGTATGGAAGTTGACGCAGTCTCTTCCGTGCACATTTTAGGTATTTTCTCTGAGTGTTGGTCAGAGATTCAGGTTCGGCTCAGGTTCTCAAGTCTCTCAAGCATACTGAGAGCCTTGCGCCGATCATTAAACTTCTTCTTTGAAGGACGGTCATGCTTGTTATAAAAAACCGAAGTGCCAGGTAGAACTTTGAATATTGAATATATTCCGATTTTAAATCTAATCAACTTCCATTTCTTAACAGATCTTTACAACATTTGACAGATACGAGTATATATTTTCATACCCACACTTTAGTGATACGAGGGTATATATCATCTGCTACGGCCAAAAGTGTAATACATCGAAGAAGTGATCTAAGAACCTATGTATGTTAGGCGTATATTCGTTTTGGGTCATTTTAAGTCGAATGAGAAATGTCCGTCCGTCCGTCTGTCTGCTGGCTGGTGCGCACGATAACTCTCGAAAGGAGTAAGCGATCGACTTCAAATTTAGTAAGTGGTAATATTTTTTTCTATCTCCGGCTAAGTTCGGAGATGGGTCATATTGGTCCACTCCTTCTAGTAACTCCCACACAAAGGGTTAATATGTTGTGAAATATTGATTCTTTAATAACTGCTTTTCTACTTATTCGAATCTTCTGAAATTTCACACATAGTAATGGGTTTTGCAACAAGAGGTGTTATTTTGGTATTCAAAGAAAAATGTAATTTTTTGAGATAAATGATCGGATGTTTATTTCATAATAAAGGGGAAGGTATGCCGTAAATAATGAAAAACAACATCAGCCAAATGGCCACCACGACCACGCTTACAGGACCATATCCTTTTCATGAAATTTTCCATAACTAAATCGCAAAGTGGCTGCCCTCGATAGCCTCACGAATTTTACCTGTAAAGTCTTGAATCGACGCTTTCACGTGGCCCCAAAGGAATAAATCGCAAGGTGTTAAATCACAAGATCTCGGTGGCCAATTGTGATCACCTCTTCGAGATATAACACGGTCTGGAAACTTTTCGCGTAACAAAGCAATGGTTTCGTTGCTTGTGTGGCACGTAGCGCCGTCTTGTTGAAAGTAAACGTTGTCCAGATCAATACCATCCTACTCCGACCATAAAAAATCATTAATCATCTCTCGATAGCGCAATGATCATTTTCGAAAAAGTAAGGTCCAATGACCCCGCCGGACCATAAACCGCACCAAACAGTCACACATTTAGGATGGAGAGGCTTCTCAACAATGGGTTTTCCGAGCCCCAGATGCGACAATTTTGCTTGTTGTCGTAGCCACCGAGGTGGAAATGGGCCTCATCAGCCGAGATGATTTTTCGATGATTTTCGATTTTTTAGAGATGATGAGATGATGAAACTGTTATAAACAATATTAATTAATACTAATTATATCGAATAACATTCCCTTAAATATTTTATCAATGGTGGGGTATTGATTTTATTAATATTTGATTATGTGAAAAAGATTTTAACTACTATCTTAATATTTGTAAAAAGCCTTCATTTGTTCCACTTAAGAGAATACCATTTTATTTTATTTCAGCTTATCCACTTCAATGTCTCCGAACTTTCATGACATTTCAATGGAATTCATTGCATTCTGATGCAGACGGTATTTCGCACTTCGCTTCAGTCTTAAAACAAAAATAAATCTACAATCGACAACTGAATAAACCACCTAATAAATACTTCAATTGATCCATATTATATCAAAGTATTTGACAGATTATACATATTTGTAACCCATACAGCTCACACACGTTGCCCCAGCCTCAGTCACAATGGCAGTCATAGCCATTGTCCGGTCCGAGGCCGTGGTTAGTGATGGCTCTCGCTGATGTGCTGGACACGCTGACCATGTGGCGAGCCAAATTGAAAAGTTGTCTCTGACATTCAGGAGAAATAAACGAAGGGCTGACCGGCCAGCGAAGCATGAGGCTGTTTGGTGTCCGTCTGTCCCTATGTCTGTCTGTCTATTGACAACAGTTCGATTTGGAGACAGGAAACATCTTGTAAAACCAGCAATAATACATGTTTAAAGAAATTGAACAAAAATCTGAAGAGAAAAAAACAACAACAAGGCTGAAAAATTAAAATCACAAACACCAACAACAACAGCAATCACAGAGCAGAAACAACGCCAGGGTTCAGATCCCGGAGATGGAGACAACACAAATGCTGTGGTCTTCCAGTGTCTGGAGTGAAGCTTATCGCTTGACTTTACACGAAAAAGGCCACATTTTACAGCCAATTTTTTCCTCGGTTGCCTTCGATGTACACCAAACTTCATTTAAAAGAAAGACTGGAAGAGACAAAAAAGCGAAGAAAAAACCCAAACAACAAAAGCACAAAATTGATTACGTGCTTTGGGTTTTTGAGCCTAAACAAGAAGAGTTGCAAGAAACAGCGACAAGAACAGCGACTTTCGACATGCTTAACGCCCCAAAAGGCGACAATGAGATGTCTATTTTCCACAATGAAACTATAATTTTTTTGGGGCCCTTCTTCAAGCTACACACTTACTTATGTACATATATATATATGGATGGACCAACAGACGGAAAAATATCCAACCGTACTGAGATATGAAAAACTTACCAGAACTCGCAAAAATGCAACAAAATGTAGCAATTGTTGCTTTTATACACTCAAGAAATTTTTTTAGGAGACGTGATACCAATTAACCTGAATGCAACCGAATTGTGTGGAGAAGGGATACCGGATTTGACAAAAAAAAAACACACATAAAATTTTGAGAAATGTATGAAATCGTTATATGAGTTAAATATGATTTTATGTAAATGTTGACCACGGCTGCGCCTCAAATGGGTCCAATTTTGGCATACCCTCTCAAACATATCGGCCGGTATATCGCGAATAACCCAGCAAAATCTTGTTATTATTCCCTGCATTACCAAATAATGACATCTCATTATTCGCTGTATTACTTTCGGCTTATTAATAATGACTTACCAATAATAACAGAAGTAAGTGATTTTTTATCAAATTCATTTTGGCACATTTTTAGGGGTTTGGATTCAGAAATTCGAATCTGGCGTGAGGAAATTGTTTGTTTCGAGAAATATGCGCGACAAATACAAAAAATCACTTTAAATGGTCATTTCTACATATCTACTACTTATTTTATAACATATTGGTAGTGCATTATTCAAGTACTTAAAATCGTGAAAATATAAGCACATATTTATGTGGCATGTCTATGCTACAAATAAGTACTTATTATGCTACTTTATTGTATGGTTTTGGATAGTACTTTCCTCCAATGACAATAATGAGAAAAGTGGCTAAAAATAAGTACTTACCATTATCGAAATTTGCTTACTCGTCGAATTATTTGGTAATGAGAAATTTTGCTGGGAAATTCTTCAAATTGACTTCTAGTGCGTCAACCGTTGCGGGGTTGTACCTATAGACATGAGCCTTAACATAGACCCACAAAAAATAATCTAAATGCGTTAAATCGCACGATCTAGGCGGCCAATTGACCGGCCCAACGTGAAATAAATCGTTCACCGAACTCGCCTTTCAATTGGGCCATTGTTTCGCGTACTGTGTGGCATGTGCCACCGTCTTGTTGAAACCACATGTCAGCCAAGTCCAGCAAAAAAGGTTGTAATCATCGCACGGTAGCGCTAGCCATTCGTAGTAACATTTCTGCTTTAGTCGTCTTTGAAAAAGTACGGTCCAATTACACAGTGCGACAAAATAAACTCAAGTTGAAAAGCAAATGACGCGATACTTTTTTTCCTGTAGGTCTTGTCGGGTAAAAAAACGATTTTCTTGCCTTTTTCACTTGAACGCCTATAACTTTGTTAATTATTGTCAATATCTAAAAGAATTTGGAAAGAAGAGAATTAGGCCTTTCGAACGATCTATATTTTGTTTGTTTGAAGCTGTAGGAATATAGGTTTATATGTCCAACAAACACATTTTTTTTTAAATTTCTTCCGTCCTTTTCTAGTTTAGGCAATGTTATTACCAATTATATTGTGAGATAACTATACGATTAATTAACATACATATATAGTAAATTTTATAAGGAATCAAATGCAATCAGTCTCCGTTTGCAATTGACGGAGTTATTAAAGTTTCATTAAAACTAATCCCATTCATCACCACGATGAAAATCATTCATCCCTACGATGAATCGAGTTCATCACCACGACGAATCCTATTTAGCACAATAACGATTCCCATTCATCACAACGCTGAATTCATGCCCCAACTATTTAAATTTCAATAAATATTCTTCTGGTTTTATCCCATTAAAAACGGTATGGAAAATAGAATTACTTGACTGCTTTGACAGGTTCAGTTGTGATTATTCGGTTGGAAACGCAGTTCTTATCAGGAAAGGCTTAAAGCAAGCGAACGAGAAGTATTAATTACTTCTGATATTTTAAATAAAAAATAATTTCATCAAGTAATGTATTTGCCAACAGACGAATCCCATTCATCACCACGACGAACTCCATTCATCACCACGACGAACTCCATTCATCACCACGACGAATCCCATTCATTACCACGACGAACTCCATTCATCACCATTATTAGATTTTTTTTAAATTAAACATTTACTCGTACAACAAATGATTTAACTAAGGTATTCAAAACGCATATAGAACAGTACAATTAAGCACAAATTACAAATTGATTGTTTCGTTTTTTCATATTTTCAGCAAAATGGTCAAATAAAGCTTTTCGCAGTGGGAATGAAACCTTTTTGTTCCCTCGACGAATTTCGAAATCACCAAAAACGATCTATTGATGTACAAAAACATCGCATGTACGAAACTTTTCGTCACCAGTACGAAGATATAGTCAAGAAACTGATTGGTCATGGTGACGAGCGGTTTTTCTATAAGTGTATGTGGCAATACCAAAATATGGTCCGATGTGCCCCATTATTAGGTTCAATATAAAGTATGAATCCTTAAATTTTAGCCATATCGATTGAAGAATCCTTTCTATAGATTGTCAAGAAGTAACATCGGTGGAGACATTTATATGAGGTAGATATCAAAAATGGACTGATATGCCCCATTTTCGGTAGGGATCGCCCTTAGTCTTAGAAACACATCTGTAACAATTTCCGTGAAGTTCGCTTCGCCAGTATGAAGCGAACTTCACGCACTTTGATCACAAGAACACATGGACAGTGTGACTCTCTCTTTGTTTTTTGGCTTTATAAACAAATGCACAAAGTCATAATACCATCTACAACAGTGTGGTGTCGGGTATAAAAGGTAGTGCTATCAAAAGGTGTCCAGAACAGAAAATTAGGGAAACAAAACAATATGGACAATTTGGCTTTTGTAAGGCTATAAAACATATAAGAGTTAACTATGTGTTTAATAGACTAATTCAGCTCACCAGAAGACGCATACGAGTACCAGCAAGATTCTGTGCTAGAACTCTAGCTAGATTTGCTAACCGAGGGACTCCATAGGGCGGAGTATTGTCTCCACTAATTAAGAATCTAGCTGTGAGTGCAGGACTCCATTAGATCTGGAACGTGGTGGCTGCAAAGTCGTGACATATGCGGACGATGTTACAATTGCAGTATCCAGCTAATTCGAAAACGTCCTCAGAGATATTTTACAAGTGGCTCTGAAAAAATTGACTCAGCAGCAGTGGTTTGAGTGCTAACCCAAATAAGACAGAATAGATTCTCCTACCTAGGAAGTATAAAAAAACTGAGCTGCTCTCTTCTGAAAGTGTAAAATTTCTAGGTATGGAAATCCTAGACAGTAAATTGACCTCCAGACTAATTGTATTGGAACGGTTAAGGTGGTACAAGTATGGAATAGGTAGAGGCTGTATACTCGCGACAAACGAAAAGAACAAAGACCTAGATGTATATAGTGATGTCAATGCACACCATCATATGTGCGGAAGTACTGACATCGACGAAGTAGGCGAATTTCTTATCGAATATATTATTAGTAGTAATTCTGTAATTTGTAATAGATGGCATGAACCTACCTTTATAACTAGAAACAGACAGAAGGTGCTCGATGTCACCCTTGTCTCAACAGAACTGGGATACATGCAAGGAAGAACTCAAGGGGTACAAAAAAAGGCTTAGAAAAAAATCCTGGATAGATTTCCGTAATGGCGAATAAAACTCATTCGAAGTCTCAAGGTAACGGAAAATTATAGCGGCACCACTTTGATCTGTTGGGTACATCAAGAAAGATGATAGTTCTTGGACTGGAGTGAGGAATCATTGAGAGTGCTCCTGGATACACATTCCCGGGCAACCCTGAAGAGGCAGTAAATTATTCAATTAAGGATTCCCTTGACGTGCAGCCATCAAATGTCGACAGCGAGATTGTAACCGAATCTAGAATTCTCTGGGCTATCTATAGCTTTAAACCTTTTAAGTCGCCAGGACGAGACAATGTCTCGCCGGTGGAGCTACAGGCAGTTACCACCTGCCTAAACTCCAAACGCACCAACACACTACTGTCATTATCGAGACCGGACGGACGTCTCACTTATCGTGTATGTCATGACGGGTCGCTGTCTAATTGGACAGCACGCAGAGAGTTTGAAGATCTTGCACAATGACTTTTGCAGAAGCTGTGGATACGAAGAGGGGGAGGAATCAATAGAATATCTTAAAAGTATGTGTCCTGCTCTCTATAGAACGAGGCATCCAACCTTAGACAATCATTTCTTTGGGGAGTTAACTGACTTGGCTGTCGTTGGAATCCGTCATGATTTATGTTTTCCCTTATGTGGTAATAATGGTAATGTGGTACAGTATATTCTAAGTGATTCTGATTTACATGTTGCCAATCTTAACCTAACCTTAACCTAATGGTGATTACGATTCTGGAAAAAATGTTGCCCAGTCGAAACGAAATCCTGAAAAATATTTGCCCTTTTGAGTTGGAACTGATGCAGTCCCTCGAATTAAACTTAGCTCCCATTTCAAAATGTGGTATAAAAGTCCAGTTTTCGGGAAAAGGGCAACGCACTTTTTTGCAGAGACGAAATCGCCATAAGACTAAAAAGATATTCTAATACTAAATTTCAAAATTATATTTAAAAGCAGTTTGGATTTTACGATGATGCCATATGTGTCCCCTATTGTCCTACTATACGCATCAATGTTAGAAATTCGAAAAATCTCGTCTTGTTGTGTGTTATTTCGAAAATGTGAAAAATAAAATACATTTTAATTTTACCCATATTGCTGTTTTAATGGGCGGGTTTGTGTGGAATGTTATTGAACATGATCAATAAATGTTGTCAAATTAACTGATTTAAATTGCCGAGGTTATTTCATATTATATACATTTATTGTTATTTTTTTTCTTACTTGAGATTTTTCGTCTCCTTGTTTTTCTTGTGCATGTTGCTGATTTCAATGCTCTTGCTTTTTTGGTTGCTGAAGCTGTTGCACAGCATTATGGCTTTGCTGTAGATGTTGCACTGTCGCTATTGCTGTTATTATTGTCGTTGCTGTTGTTATTCATTCTGTGGCAATTGTCACGCCAAGTGAGAATTTACAAATTTATGAATGCCCACTTTTAGCATTGACTTTGTTATTATTCCTGCCACACCATGTCGGTCGGCTGGTTGGCCGGCTATTCAGCCGTCCTGCTGCTCGCATTCGTTCTGCAGCCCAGATTGGCGAAAGAGTACATTTTAATGTTGCGCCGCGATATGAATTGAAAACATTTTTCAGGGATCCTTTTATTTAGATTTGGATAAAATTTTTTTCTATGCGCCATAAAATAAAACTCAGGAAGCTTTTTGGACACGTGTATGCTAAGAGATCTATGTATGTATATTTGTTCATACGACTTTGTATTAGGAGATGCCCTACAGAATTTCGAGTTGGTATAAATTGTTCTAAGATTGGCTTAGTAATTTTTCTAATTTCCATTTAATTCGATATGCTTCGAAGGAGCAATTCAATGCAAAGTTATTGAAGCAACTATATAAAAAAAGCTTAGCTACTAAACCGGAAGATGCATAAACAAGAATTCTAAATCGATTTTCTTCAAATTACACAGTATTTGTCATTGGAACAAGATCCTCCTGTCTGGTAAAATACAACTTTTATAACCTTGTTTCTTGTCCTAATGGAGAGACAATGGTTTGCGTGTTCGAAGTAACCGTTTATAACAACTATATGTGACATTATTCAGAACTATACTGCCCTCCTAAGAAAGAAAGTCGTATCTCCATTTCAGTAGTTTTGAGAAACTTGTCTTCTACGTTTTATAACTTTCGCGTCTTTAGGTTTAGGTTTATGGTGGGGTAGCAGCCGGTTTCGCCAGCTCAGATAGACCAATTTAGGTCCCTAACCTTAACATAAAATTAAAAGACGCGAAAGTTATAAAACGTAAAAGCTAAATATCTCAAAACTAGTGAAATGGAGATACGACTTTCTTTCTTAGGAGGGCAGTATAAAAGTGGTGTACGGAATCATTCAGTCGGCTCCGTCTAAATATAGCCTTTTCTTACTTGTTTTCTAATCGGTAACATAAGTAATAACAAACGGTAGAGATTTTTTAAGTCGTCTATTACCTATTAATGACCACATCAGTCTTTATTATACAAGCACAAACCAAACCTGAGATTTCCTCTACAGCTTCAATGTGTAAAATCCATAAATATTATAGAAGTCAACACATGTCTAATTTACACATTTTGATAAACTTCACGAAATTTGCTGTCCCAAATAAAAGCGAATTTTTCAAATTATATTTCGATAAAGATAACCTATTGAAATTAAGGACACATTTTCAAATACATTATCATTGTAAGTCATTTTCTAAGGACTACAAGTGTAAAATATGAAAGGGATGATCTAAGATCTTGTGTATGTTCCGTGGAACTCCGTTTTAGGATTTTTAAGTCATTTGAGATACGTCCGTCTGTCTGTTGTGATTGAATGACTAAAATTTTTCTTGCTGTATTATTATCTCAAAAATTTTTTTAAGTTTGAAGCTGAATTTTATTGGCGTATATGAATTTGCAATATAGAACAATGCAGTGCCTATAGTTCGTTAAAAATTGTATGTCTTATAGAAATTTCATATTATACCTTCCATGCAAATTTATAAATTAGTTGATTTATAACTTATCACATATTATTTTTATAACTTATCTCTTGTGGTTTTCACCACAGACAAAGTCTCACTTTTAATTCCCAACCCCACACTGTTCTCCAGGGTATTATGCGTTTTTTGCATTTGTTTGTCATCCAAAAGGTGAATATATAGACCAATCTTTAATTATATCGATCGACTCGAAATCATTTCCTGAGTCGATTTAACCATGTCCGTCTGTCCGTCAGTCTGTGGATGTATCGTTGTTATCAAATTGTCGTATTTGTGAGCCGATCGTGATGATATTTAGCTTTAGCTCGGTTCAGATTTATATATATGCTCCGTATATATTTACCTCCGATTTGGCATCTAAGTGCTATAGATGTGGTATAATCCAAGAACGAAAACTGTCAAATTTACAATAAATCAGTTCAGATTTGAATATAGCCTCCCAGTATACATACGTGCCTTCCGATTGGACATCAACGTGCTACAAATCCTTTATTTTACATCCGATTGTTATGCAATTTGGCAGAGAGTAGTTTATTGATCTAAAAACGAACAAACTTAAAACCCCATTTAGATATCGACCACATATGTAAAATATCTCGTAATATCTCAATGTTGTGAATGTGAGTCGTAGTGTACTTATTCTGATAACAAAGAGCTGTAGAGTATCATATAGTAGGCCCCGCACGACCTTAGGCTTCCCTTACTGGTTATACCCTATACCAAATTGTAGTATGAGTTTGTGCATTTGTTTGTAACGTCCATCGTTTATTATATCGATCGACTTGGAATCACTTCTTGTGTCGATTTAACCATGTCCGTCTCTCTGGCCGTCTGTAGATGTATCGTTGTAATGAAATTGCAGGTCGTGTTTATATCCGATTGTGATGAAATTTAGCACTGAGCTCTTTTTTGGAGATATTGTATGTTCCTCCGATTTGGCATATAGAGACAGTAAAATCCCCATTTTTCCACCTATGTGTATGAAATTTAGCAAAATTATGGCCGTTGTTACAAAAACGTTAGCCTTACAATTTGGAGTAAATCGGTTCACATTTTGATATAGTCTCCATATATATTTTTTGTCCGATTTGTCCGACCACCCAGTAAGGAAAGACAGACATTCGGGCGGGCCGGCTATATAATACCCTACACCTCCCTAAAAATGTGAATTGTTATAATAAAAATTTGAAATAATTGGTTCAGTTAACAAAGTACCTAACTCCACTTCCTCATCAAGACTAGATCTGAAACAATAACCTTAAAATGAGCATCATTCTTTCAAAGATCAAGAATCCAAAGGGACTAATAGATAGAGAAATCCCCTTTCTGCCGAATTTCGTACTGATCGGATATAAAATACATATATGGGTAGTTCTTTCTCAAGTGTCACAGGTCAAAAATTATTATTTATTTATTTATATATTTATTTATTTATATGAGTTACAATACAAATTAAATTTATATTATAATTTTACGGTCCAGGGAAAAGCCGTGTTACAAAGACCATGTGGCTATTTTGCAGCGACAGACCAGAGCCTCTGGTGGGAATCGAACCCACGACCCCAAACACATAGGCGAGTACGCTACCAACTCACCTACTGGGGCGCTCAGGTCAAAAATTATATCTTTCTAAAATACTCAGAAAACGTTATACTTGTATGTGTGTGTAATGACCCACAATATTAAAAAAATTAAATGAAAACTGGTGGCAGGAGGGGGTGGGGTCAAAGTTCAGAAAAATTTATTTTTTCCTCTGTAATGGTTTTTTGAAGTTCATTTTAATGCTACAAATCATAAGGAATTGAAAATAGAAAATATTGTTTTTTAAAGGATTTTCCGTGCACTTTTCATAAAAAATATTAATTTTGTCTTAAACAATTTATTTCGTCACTGTTCGCAGAAATTAAAATTTAAATTGCGATATCTCAGAATCGATCTAATTTGTTTTCCTTAAATTTTTTATATAAAATGGTCCATATTTACTCTACCGATGCTAGCGTAAAGCCCTTCGACAAAAATGTTGTAAACTAGTTTCATCATCGATTTCATTTGCAAATTCCGTGACAATCATTTTTGATACTGAAGCTACATAATAAATATTAATACATTATGGATCCCGGCTTTAGGGCGCACTGTTAGAATTCGAAAGTATATAAGATATGTTATTTTTCGAATAACTTTCATATATAACAGGTGGCACAAAAGTAACCTTTCGATGTTTTTTGTGCCAAAGTCACCGACCGATTATTGGTCAAATAAATAGTCAGCAATATTCCGCGTTCTGGAGCAGTGTAGCGTAACATTGTTTATTAACGTGTATTTCGCATGTGTTTACTACACAAATGTCAACATTAGGCATTAGGGGCCAATCGCAAAATTTATAGCATTTTCTGATAGGAGGATTACTTTTGCGCCACCTGTTATATTTTATAATCATACACTGAGTGGCCTTCATGCTGTGTATTACTTGTAGCCACTGATTGGGAAAATTATACTGTATGTTGCTTTACATTATGCTTTCCTAAATTCAACATCCGAATAATGCATATTGCATATTACCTTACATCCTAGTCGGCAACAAAATAATTAAATCATTGTAAGCGATTATTCCAGATATTTCTTATCATTCAGAGAAATTTAAAAATTTTAGCTTCATTCATTCATATCAAATCCACATAAATGATTTAAATTGTTGACACAGTTTATGCTAAATCTCTTTTTGAACGAATCAACAACGAAAATCCATTGAAATCCATTACATTAACTTAACGTGAAAGAGAAAAGCCGAAATTTATGTTATCAATAAAACACGGTGATTACGTTTTTAATAGACATTAAATACGTTTAATTTATGATTGCAACAAATCTCAACCAGATACGAAAACAGACTAAGACCTCTCATAATGAAATGTGATAAACGCGAAATTACATAGTAGGGTGGAACACGAAGATTCGGTGGGGTGGAGGAGGGTGCAACACCACATCAAGGGGCAACGTACAATATGCACCATGCATCATGCGGCATGCAACATGCACATATTTACAACACTTACATATCGTCATGCCTGTATACACATAGGCGATGGCGCCATTAAATGTCATAAATGCCAACATGTTTAAAGTTTTTCAACAAAACAACATCAGAAAAAAAGCAACAAAATTTAAGCAAGCAGCTCCACCACCGTCGGAGCTCAAAGAATAATGTTTGTTGTGATTTTCGTTGCTGTAGTCTGGACTATAGCTGTTTTCTTTCAAGTTTCGATGTTTTATCCTCGTTTAGGCGCAAAACTCCTCGTAAGAATAGAGTCATAACAACGGCGACCACAGCCCCAACACGGCACAACAAAATTAAGCAATTTCATTTATTAATGTCGTCACTTCAGCACCTGAAACCATTCGCGCTCCGGCAGCCACGATTACGGGTCTGCCATGTGGATTCAGATTGGAAACTGACTGCGTCGGCGTGCAATACTGATGCTGCTGTTATAGAGTACTGTATGTGCGGGTGAATTATTCTCTGGTCCGTAAATGAACGATCATGAAGACAACTCAAAGTCAGTCAATTTTTAGTTTATTTTTGATTTGGTTTTGCTGTTGGCTTCAACATCATTCAATAATTTATAAAAGAGTAATTTTAAATAAAACTAAAAAACAACAGTAACCAAACCTGCTTCCTTGGCTGCCACTGTCCAAAATCAATGTGGCACACTGATTTCAATGAACAATGAAAATTAATATTAAAACACTGGAACAATAAATTAGCCACTGTTTTAAGTTTTTTAAGTTAAAACCAGTAAGGAAAGTCTAAAGTCGGGCGGGGTCGACTGTTCCTTCCACAAGTGTTTGCGAACATATACACGGAGAAAAATTATTAGTATCAACAGTTTCAGGTTAAAAAGAGTACATTTCGAAATTCCACGCACATAGGTTAAACAAGTAAGGAAAGAGGAAACTCGGACGGAGCCACTGTATATTCAAATACTTAAATAGAGTACATTTCTAAATTCCAGGCATAAGGGTTAAATAGCATGATCTTAATAAGAGGCTTATACTTATCAAAACATGGACCGATATATGTACTCCTTAAAGTACAAAAACTTAAATTTCCGCCTGATGTGTTGAAAAATACGTTCCCTAGAATGCCAAGAAGTGTAATAGGAAGAGACCTATAATTTTCACAAGGGGCGAGAAGATTCGGAGTGGTGGAGGAGGGTGCAAGGTATACATTCTAAAATTTCATTCAGACGAATTGATGAATGAGAGGGTCAAGAAGTGACAGCGGTGGGGACCTTTATATGGGGCCATTACCGAAACATGGACCGATGTGCCCCATTTTTACTAGGGAAGATGAGGTCCAATATAAGATATAAATTCTTACATTTCAGACAGATAAAGTGTATATTCTTCAATTTCAGCTAGACCAATTGAAAAATGTGTTCTCTAGAATTATCCTATGATAATAAAGAAGAAAGTTAAACAAATTCGTTATTTACAGGATTAATCTTAATTAGATCCAGAGACAAAGGATCCTATATCTGTGGTTTTCTGGAATAACCACATATCTCAAAACATGCAAATATAAGTATAGGGAATAGTTTTCAATAAATTTTATTATAAAAATTTAAATTGTATGTCTTTACACTTAGACTCCAACAAGCTGAATGAAAATTCATATTTCTCAAGAAAAATATTGACATAAAATTAAAATAATAAATGAAGTAAAAAACATAACAGGTCTTATTCTAAAAGTATTTAAGTTTATGACGAGTGATGACGCTACACCACTCCCTTTCCCATGATATTGATCTAAATTTTGAGCGGCCATTCATCCCAAAATCTTACTTTCTTTTTATTTGGATCCATTGAGATTACCTCCTGATTCGGCAAATATGCTGGTTTCAACCTGTCGACAGATATTTCCACGCGTCTTGATCTTATCTGTATCGTATAAGACTTCGGGTGGCGTTCCAAAACGGCAAATTCAGTGATCGAAGGAATATGTATAGTTTATATTCTTGACACATCGACACTTCGTCGATGCTTGTCTGAATGTGCGATGATACCAGCAAACTGGAATATGGTATCGCAACAATTGCGGACTTTGGTCCCTGTTCAAATTATGATTTTTTCTTCCCAAACGGTCGACCTTTTTACTAAGCTCATTTACAGCTTCATATAAGTCGTTGGTACGAATATTAGTACTCGATTCATTTTGCACCGCATTTAACTGCTCCGCCTCAGTCAGATCCATTATCTCATTTGCTTTTTTTTGCTAATGATTCTAGATTACCATTACACTCAAAATTTGCTGCACATTTAAAGGCAGTTTTCGTAGAAATAATGGTTTAATTGCCTTTTCGTCCATCCAACCTTCGATCAATTCAAGCATTTCACGCAATAAATTTGACGGTCATTTTTGTGACATAGAGTTATTCTCTAGCAGCCGTTTCAATCGTTTTGGTGCAGATTCTTCAAATTCTGTAATTAATCTTGCTTTCAATGTTTCGTACTTATGTATTATTTTGTGGTGGTTTCAAAATTAGGTCACTGGCACACTTCAAAATGGGTGAATCTATTTCGGATACTACCGTGTGGAATTTGGTTTCATCCGTTGAAATACCAGCTCGTGCAAACCGTGCCTCCACTGGAGCGAATCATAATTTTGGATCCGGCTTCCAAAATGGAGGTGGTTTAAAACTCAGCTTTGCAATATCTCTAATCGATTCCATTCAGTTTGCGTCATTTCAAATGTTCGGCGGGGTCACCAATTTAGGGAATAGTTTTCAATCCCAAATAGTTTTCAATAAATGTTATTATAAAAATTTAAATTTAAATTACAATTAGACTCCAATAAACTGATTGAAAATTCATATTTCCCAAGATATTTTTCTTGACATAAAATTCAAATAATAAATGAAGTAAAAAACATAAGAGGTCTTATTCTAAAAGTATTTAAGTTTATGATGAGTGATGACGCTACATAAGTAACAAAATAATAAGAAAGATCCTTTTCCATTATTATACTAGTCGTATATAGTTTTATAAACAAAATCATAAGAAAATAATGTACCCATAACTTCTATAGAAATGTCATCTTATTTTCGATTTTAGATAATTTTTCCCATGAAGAGAAATGAGCAAAATATTTCCACAGTACTGGCATCTGTCCTGAAATGTTCTTACTTCTTTTAGCACAAATTATGCATATACGAGTACTTATTGCTCTGTTTTGAGCAAACATTTATACATCCCCACAAAAAAACAGTACATATTCAGCAGATGAGTAATTGGAATAAGCGGCATGTCTTCCTTAGGAACATGCTAAAAATATTGTAATTTTTTGCTGGGTTAATTGTTTAAAAAAAATCTTTGATATTTCAATAGAAAGGTAATATGGGTAGCTCTAATGAAGAAGGGAGTTCGAAACAAAATAATCAGTATTATCAAAGCTATGTACGCCAACGCCGAAATGCAGGTACTTCACAACGGGTCAGTTAGTGAAACTTTTAGTACATACGTGGTCGTAAGACAGGGCTTCTCTCTATCACCATTACTATTTGCAGAAGTAATGGAGTGCTTTATGGAAGAATTATGCATGCCAAAAAGGGGAATATCGTGGAGTTGCCAAAGACATCTCGAAGACTTAGATTATGCCGACGATATCTGTCTCCTATCGCATAATCTGTCAGACATTGTGAGGGTCACAAAAGGAATTTTTTGCCAGTTTTTCTGTTCACCGTATATGGGAAAATTGGTATCGTAGTTATAACAAAGTTTCCTATGAGATGAGTTTCCTAACTTTCAAATCGGCATCAATATCGAATATTTAATTTTCATTTCATTCTAACTTTTAAACAATTCTGTTCCAAAGAGAAATTCGGTACATATAATTTATAAAAGGAAATTTACATATATATTACTTTTTAATTCAATTCAACAGACGATGAAATCGTCCTCTATTTCCACTAGATTAGCATTCTTTCTTTTTGCGATATTTTGCTGTAATTGATCGTTGCGTTGATTTATTTGAAGATTTTTACTAAGGAAAACTTTATTGGCTTCAGTCAGGATAGATTATGAGTCCGAACGAGCCGGATATTACAGCTGCGGGATGGTAAATCCCAAAGCTATTAATGTTGGATCTACATTTACTATTTTCTGAAATTTCCTAGCCAATGTAGCACAAATTTTGAATATGCAATAAATAAGAAAACCAATAAAAAATGGAGAATAAATAATCACGAATTATTGGTTCTTAAAATGTTTTAATATTAAGAAGAATATGTGTATAAAAACATAGCTATGAAGTCAGTTGGAAACTCTAATCCAATTCAGCTAAAGTAGTATCGTTTACAATGCATTATATTATTCCGGAGTTGAGAATTATATACAAGATGAAGCCTCTCGATGAGAAAAAAGAACTAATCATATGGATCAGCTAAATTTATCGAATTATACCTTAAGCATCATCCACTATTTAATATTGAAGAACATTTTCACACAATTTTTGTACGATTTTTTTTAAACATCAGAGTAGCTGTCTACAAGCTCTTGTTGGCGGGGATCTGAAAGCGTGATATAAAACGCTATTACATATATATCCACAGACTAATTTAAATGGTGGATAATTACATTCATTTAAATAGGTTCATAGAACCATCTACATTCAATATTGATTAGGTTTTGTTTCTTTTTCTCAATTTAACACTAATTTTTATATTATAATCATACAGATTAAACAAATTTGTCTCCCCAATTTTCCTATTTAATATTTTCACTGGTATATAACTATTAGTATTATAATATATTGCATTGTACTATGTTCATTATTTAAATAAATGTTAAACATGATAGTTTAACTGTCTTTATAATAATTAAAACGAAATATGAAGCATGACGTATTAGAAGGTTTGAATGTGCTGAAATAGGCATTGGTCGGCATGGTATACGACTTAGAGAAGTGGCTTAGAAAGAACGATAAATGATTACTCAGCCAATGGTCAATTGCGTATTTGCTGGGTACCAGGAAATGAACGGGAAAACAGCTTGGCTTCAAAGGGCAGAGAACTTCGAGTAATAAACTCGGAAAATTGGAAACCTTTCGAAGCCACGAAGGATGAGTTGAAGCACTGGGCAGTGATGGCTCACAAAACTGCAAAGATACTGTGGGGGTGACCCAAATGAAAAGAAAACAAGTAGTTTTCTGAAACTAAACAAAATCGAGATGAGTGAAATGATGAGTGTTCTAACGGGACACTCAAGCTTACAAATACATCTTCATCGCATAAGACTAGCAGAAAACGACGAATGCAGGACATGCAGGGAAAATATCGAAAGGATGGAACATTTTCTGTGTCACTGCCCGGCTTTCACACCTGCTAGATCCCAATATTTCGGGTCCGACATATTACCAGACTTGACTCGTCTAAGTGGATATGACTGGAAGATACATAGAAAATTCGTGTCTAGTACCGATTTTCTGTGACTCGTGAGGTCTAAAATAATCATAAATAAGGAGCGCACAACAGGTCGAAGCAATGGCTACGTGTATGTCCATGGACATGAGACGTTTAAACGTCTCCTCCCTCCACCTAACCTAGAAACCTTTTATTGAATTCAGATGACAGTCAATCTTGGTGGGTATATTGTATTGCTAACTGAAATATTAATAATTATGATAAGAGACTTATCCTTCCCAGCAAGAACACCACCCTAAACCCTGAGCACAGCCGGAACCGAAGGTAGCAATGGCAGTGGAAGTATAGAGTCTGACATGAGCTGACCCTTACAATATGCAAGATAAAATGAACGATTTTTTGAAACAAGCCAAAACAATCGTTTTATAAATCAATATAAAACCAGTAAGGAAAGGCACCTTCTACACCTCCCTAACAATGCGATAAGGGTCACTGCGATAATAACTTGGAATAATTGGTAAATGGGTAATAACATATATATGTGGATATATCTAATTCTGAACCGATAATCGCTAAATTAAGCAATATTCGTTCCTAAATTGAGAAATATCTTTCTGGAGAATTTTGTAATGATCGGAAGTAAAGTACAACTTCTATAGCGCTTTGTAACCAAATCAGGAGGAATATATACGAGTATATGGAGGTTATATATAAATCTGAATCGATTTTTCCTGAATACTCATTCATGTAAAATAGAAACCTCTTTCTGTCGAATCTCGTACTGATCGAATATAAAATACAGTCTATACAGCGTTTAGATGTCAAATCGGGGCTAACATATATATGGGGGCTATATCTAAATCTGAACCGATTTTCTCCGAATTTGGCAGTATTCCTTCATGTAATAAGAAACCTCTTTCTGCCGAATTTCGCTGTGATCGGATATGAAATACAGTTTCCACAGCGCTTGAATTTCAAATCGGGGGTAACATATGTATATATGGGGGCTATATCTAAATCTGAACCGATTTTCTCCGAATTTGGCAGTGTTCCTTCATGTAATAAGAAACCTCTCTCTGCCGAATTTCGTACTGATCGGATATAAAATAACATTTTTACAGCGCTCACACGTCAAATCGGGGGTAACGTAGATATGGGGGCTATATCTAAACCTGAATCGATTTCTTCCAAATTTAAAACTGTGCATTCATATAATTGGAAACCTCTTTCTGACGAATTTCATACTGATCGGATATAAAATACAGTTTTTACAGCGCTTACATGTGAAATCGGGGGTAACATATACATATATGGGGGCTATATCTAAATCCGAACCGATTTTCTCCGAATTTGGCAGTATTCCTTCATGTAATAAGAAACCTCTCTCTGCCGAATTTCGTACTGATCGGATATAAAATAACATTTTTACAGCGCTCACACGTCAAATCGGGGGTAACGTATATATGGGGGCTATATCTAAACCTGAACCGATTTCTTCCAAATTTAAAACTGTGCATTCATATAATTGGAAACCTCTTTCTGACGAATTTCATACTGATCGGATATAAAATACAGTTTTTACAGCGCTTACATGTGAAATCGGGGGTAACATATATATGGGGGCTAAATCTAAATATGAACCGATTTCCCCCAAATCTGTCAATTTTTATACAAATCGGTTCAAAAATGTTGCTTATATAGTGCATATATGCCAAATCGGAGGTACATATATATGGGAGCTATATGTCGTTGGGCCTAAAGAAATATATGTAGAGCATAATTGCGACCTGTACTTTGAGTACAAGAATACATCTACAGACAGACAGACAGACGGACATAGCTAAATCGACTCAGAAAGTGATTACAAGTCGATCGGTATAATAAACAATGAGTCTATCTCTTCTCCTTTTGGGTGTTACAAACAAATGCACAAAGTCCTAACACCCTGTACCACAGTGTGGTGTAGGGTATAAAAAGACCTTTGCCATGTGGCTAATAACAATAGCAACGACCATATTTTAGTCGACAACCATCGAATATAATTCGTAGATAGCTTCTCCTATTTAGGAAGCACGATGTCGATAAACGGTGGGGTTAATGATGTTGTCGAAAAAAGGCTCAATAAATCTAGAACTACATTCGGCATACTCAAAAAATATATGGCGCCCATCACAAATCACGAATACTACGAAAATCCACATTTTCAACGCATCCGTCAAATCGGAACTTTTATACGGAACATAGCTGTTTAGCGAAGCGACCAGTCCACGACTTCAAACCTTTATAAGCAAGAGTCTGCGCATAATATCGATACCTCCGTTCTAAAGTATGCTATGTGCAAAAAGGTAGTTTTTCAGGAGAGCCGATCAAAGTTTGATGCATTTTTTAAAATTGTGTGGAATTCCTTTAAAAATGCAATCTCCCTAAAACTATGCTAAGTCGACTTAGCATGTTTTAGAATGGAGGTATCGATATGTCAAATATTCTGGCCAAACATCATTACCAACGGAAATCTGTGGAGGCTGACCAACGAGGAGCTCATTCACATACAAATAAAACGCAGAAAGTGGAAATAGATAGGACATATCTTGAGAAAGCCAACCGAAGTCAACGTAACCAGGATGGCCTTGGAATGGAACCCAAAGGAAGTAAACAACGAGGAAGACACAAAAACACGTGGCGCAGAACCATGAGAAAAGAGCTAGCAGCAATTGATAAATCATGGAAAGGAGTGAAAGTTGTTGCAACAAATAGATTAAGTTGAAAATATCTTACTGAAGCCTTATGTTCCCTCGAGGTACATACATATAAATAATGGAAAAAAATGTTAAATATTCTTAAACTTTTTTTGGCTAGACATGAAAAGCAAACGTCAGAAAAACGTAATATGTTTGGACAAGTTCGTTTTATCGGAGATACATATATTTTTAAAGTACAGTGTAGATTGGTGCAGCGACTAGGTCTTCTTAAGAAGTGTAGCTGCTCCGATTGGTGTGAACTCAGGATCGGGAGAAAGTGTGTAGGAGATATAAATCCCAGTTTTGGAGGGAACTAAGGTTCCAAAGACAAGAGTGGAGTTGGATTGTGGGTATTTTTTACCAATAAGGGATAAATGCGCGGGATTTTATTAAGAGTTGTAATCTCCCAGGTTTGCTCATTGCTTCCTATTGTCCCCAAAATGAAAAGAGATTTTCTTTCAGATGTGGTAACATACATTAGTTTTATTAGAGATCTGGTAGATGTGATGCTGGTGGAGGTCGACGAAAAAAGAGAACGAGGATGTCTGCCGTTGCCCGCAGGCAACCTCGGGAAAAGGCCGAACTTAATACATGGATAAAACCAGCTGTTGGATGTTGCCATCCTTCTATTAAGTACATTATAATTCAACTTTTAGTACATTACAATTCAGGGTTGTACTTATGACTAGGGAATTCATTTTAAAAGGTATGTAATTAAATATATCTTATAATCTATGGTTAGAATTCAGGACTGTAGCTTTAACATTAAACATACAGTTTGCATACACATTAATATAGTTGACATTTTTAACCACTGTCTCTTGAGTATCCTCACAAACTAATTCGAAGATAAAAGCAACTCACAGACTAGTCACATGCAAAGTGCACACGGTCAAAATTACAACTATTTAAAAGCATAACCCAAATAACCTAAAAAGCTCTCAGAGGGTACATACATACACACACATGGGATGGAACAGCGATGTAATGCTTCCATTCAGACAGGAAGGAATCCGCAAAAAAACACAGGCTCTCAAAAACTCAAATACTCTTTAACAGACTCAAGCATCAAAACCATTACACTTGAGTGTATCGGCAACAAATTTGGAAAGAATGAATTTGACGTTCCGTCGGCCTAACTGACGGACTGCCTGTCAGTCAGATGATAGTCGTCCATCTGTTCGACGCTGGCAGGCGGTGAGACAGACAGGCGAATAGGCCACATACACGAAGTGCCGCAGCTTTTTGTACTATACCCATTATGTGATCATATTAGGTAAGTCCACTCATATCTTAACAAATATGTCCAGTAAATTCGTCATAATTCATGTTGATAGCACATGTAGTAAATCTACTGCATCTGGTCAATGCATTAGAAAGAGTACGCAGAAAAATTCGGCCTTCAATTTGGTCTATATTGATAACAAGAAATATATTCATTTTGCAAAATATTTATTTAATGATTGAGACCTATCTTAAGATCTTTGAATAAATGTACTTATTATAAACAATTTTGAAGCATTTAAAAAAATCCTGCTCATTATTTTTTATCCCCTCGCCTTACTGAGGAGGGTATATATCATTTGCTAAGACCCCAAGTATGTTTGGTGGAAATTCGGTGTGGGTCATTTGAGCAATGTCCGTCCGTCTGTCTGTGTGTCTGTCACTGTGGCTGGTGGGCACTATAAATCTCGAAAGGAATAACCGAATAACTTCAAATCTGGTATGCGGTAATATTTTTCTCCACCATCCGGTCCACTCCTTCTGGAACCTCCCTCACAAACAGTTAACATTTAGTGAAATATTGAGTCTTTAATAACTTATGTGTTACATTTTCGAATCTTCTGAAATTCCACAAATAGTATTAGCTTATTAGCCTTTTGATACCTCCCACACAAATGGACCATTTTCACTAAAAGTTAACTGCTTATAGCTTTACTATCAGTTCATAAAATACTTCTAATTTTTTACAGTGTAATGCTTCCTAGTACCTGGAGCCCTGTGAAAAGTGGGCGTTATTGGCGCGCCCCTTTTGGTACCTCTCACAAAAATGGACCATTTTACACCAAAAGTTAACAGCTTATAACTTTAATACCAATACATACCAATGCTTTATTAAAATTGGCAGGACACACCCAGAATCATGATCTCTAACCGTGACAGTCTTTATCAAAAGTTTTAGCTGCAATTGTATGGGAATGATGGAGCCCTTTAAGGTAGACTTCTACACACAAGCGAATTGTAAATCTTTTTGAAACAATTTCTTCCAAAACGACTACTAACAAAAGTTGATACATAACACCAGCCATGAGATACACATTTCCCCCATTAAATGGAAAATCTACAACAATATGCATAAAAAGCATTTATGGTTTTTGACTGCACTAAATGTGGTAGGTTTGCTGAGTCAAAATAGCAGAGCCTTTCAATTTTTATGTTTACTTGCTATTTTTCGGTTTACAAATCGTTATGATTTTCTCGGCTTTAAGGCCGTCCAAACAAGTGCTAAAGATTTCCGGCCGATAAGTCTATCGTCATGAAAACCCTGGAGAGCTTTATGGATAGTTCTGTACCTAAGGACTAAAATTGATCACAAGCTACTGTCCAATCAACAACATGCCTACAACGAGGGCAAACCCACCGAAAGCGGTCTTACAGTCAGTTATATTTAAGGATCTTTCTCTATTATGGAATATACTATGGTAGCTTTCTTAGATATAGAGTGGGCCTTCTATAACATTAATCCAGCCGCTATAGTTACGGCTCTAGCAACACTGCGCGATGATAACAAAATACGAACGTTACTTTATAACCTCTTGATTATGAGAAGCATTTCAGTTAGCTTAGGGTCAAATGACCTCCATAGATTTATTACCACGTTGGGGGAGTTATGTATCCTCTGTTATGGAATCTATCCATGAACAAAATTTCACTTTCTCTGACGAAGATCACGTGGGATTAAATGAAAGTTTCCGAGTAATAAACTCTCTACATTAAGAAAACTCTCATGATCGTGTGTAGCTATGTCAATGCACTTCACCGTCGAAGTAAATACTGGATACATTTTTGCTACATTTAAAGCTCATCCAAAGCCCCAGAGAGCTCTGTACTGTTTTCTTCATCCCAAAGGTGGAAAGCCTTCACATAAAAGAGCTAAGGGTTTCGGGCCGATTAGTCTAACGTCATTTCTCCGGACATTCCTGAAGAGAGTAATAGATATTTACCTCAGGCATATAATTTATCACAGGCTACTGTGCAAGGGTAAATCCCCCGAAATTGTTTGATCTCGTAAGCTTTATTGATGGATATCTCCCTGTTACGGATAATACATATATCTGGGGCTTACATAAATATAACATAAATCGATCAGCAATAGTTACGGCTCTGGAAACCCAGTGATTGAGTAACAATATACGATAACTCATTCATAATACAGTTTAGGCTCCACAGATCTCCACAGGTTTTTCAGTACATTGGTGAGTTCTGTCTCCTCAGTTATAAAATCTCGCCATGAGCAATATATTATTTCTTTGGAGAAAATTAGTGCAAGATTATTGCCTATGCAGATGATGTGGCAATTTTCAGCCCGATCAGTTGAAACTTGTGGTCTCTGTGACTTCAAGAAGTCAAATCGGAGATATGCTATATATGGGGGCTATATCAAGAAATGGACCGATATTGCACATTTTTAATACCAACATACCTGCAGATATAAGAAGGAAATTTCAGCCACCTAGCGCAAGTATTAAAGATTATATCGTAATAACAGACGGACGTACATGGCTAAATCGTCTTAGAATTTAAAACGATTAATAATATAAATACTTTATGGGGTCTCAGATCGTTATTTAGTGGTGTTACAAACGGAATGACAAAATGAATATACCTTCTTCCCTCCTATGGTGGTGGGTATAAAAGGGGTTGAGAAAGACTCGAAATACATCATGGATAGAATTCTACAATGGTGTAGGAAGCTAATCCGAGTTCTCATAGACCTCTACACTGTTGTCTTCATCTCAAAGGTGGGAATGACGTTCCATAAAAGAGGTAATGATTTTCGGCCGATTAGACTAACGTAATTTCTCCGAACAACCCTGGAGAGAATAATAGATATTTGTCTTAGGACTAGAATATATCGCAGACTACTGTTTAATCAACTGCATGCCTACAGCAAGGGACTCTCCACCGAAATCACCCTGCAAGATTTTGTGTGCTTTATTGAACGACATCTCCCTGTTAGGGAAAATACAATGGTAGCATTTTTATACACTGATAGAAAAACCGTTCGTCACCATGACGAATCAGTTTCGTCAATATATCTTCGTACTGGTGACGAAAAGTTTCGTACATGCGATGTTTTTGTACGTCAATGGAACGAACACGATCATCAACCCATGTTTTTGGTGATTTAGAAATTCGACGTGGAACTCGTCGTGATGATGAATGGGATTCGTCGTGGTGATGAATGAAATTCGTCGTTGCGATGAATGGGATTCATCATGGTGATGAATGGAGTTCGTCGTGGTGATGAATGGGATTCGTCTGTTGGCAAATACATTAGTTGATGAGATTATTTTTGATTTAAAATATAAGATGTAATGAATACTTCGCGTTCGTTTGCTCTAAGCCTTTCCTAATAAGAACTGCGTTTCGAACCGAATACTCGTAATCACAACTGAACCTGGCAAAGCATTCAAGTAATTGTATTATCAATACCGTTTTTAATGGTCTAAAACCAGAAGAATATTTATTGAATTTTTAAAAGTTAAATAGTCGGGGACATTAATTCATCTTGGGGATAAATGGAGTTTCTCGTGCTGATGAATTGAAGTCGTTGTTCTGAGGAGTTCGTCGTGGCGATGAATGGGATTTGTCGTGGTGATGAACCCGATTCATTGTGGTGATGAATGGGATTCGTCGTGGTAATAAGTGAGTAGGGGTGAAATGTGATCATCCTGAGGACGAAAGTTTTTGGAAACAGTGATTCGTCATGGTGACGAACAAATTCATTAAGAGGATTATTCCGTACGTTAGATGACTTTTGACGAAAAAATAATCGTGATGATGTAGAAATTTATCGTCATGACGAAGTGTACAAAATATAGAGGGTACCTTCAATGACATAAGTCCAACCGCAATATTTACGGCTCTGGTAACCTTGAGGCTTGATAACAATATACGAAGGTTCATTCATAACATTTGGATTAAGATAAAAATTAAATTAAGTTAGGGTCTGAGGTCCCTTTTTTGATGTGTTACACTTTTGGCTCGTAGCAAATGATATATACCCTCCTCCGTGTAGGGCTAGGGGATAAAAAATTATTTGAAATGTAAAACACTTCAATTGAAATTATAATATATCAGGTCATATTCAAAGTTTTCAATATGAAATTAAACTGATTCAATTGATTTATTTTAGATTTCGGCACACCAAGCTTTAAATCTTGAAATCGTTTACTTTTGAGTGCTCAAAAAAAGTAAATAACGTGGCACCTTGAAACTTACAGCATATGTTGTAGAAAGTTGTCACTTTTCATGAAAGTATTTTTTCAAACTGCTACCGCCATCTATATATTAGGTCGGCTAATTTTGGGACAGCCCTCGTACTGTGTGGTCTCCAGTGATATACTTTCCGAAGAAGTTTTGGTTCCGCCAACCATAGATTATTGTGAACTGATAATTGACGCAGACATTAAAAAAATAGGAGTGAGTCACTTCTTGATTTTATTCTAAATACCAGCCTAACTATATATAAGTATAGCACAAAATCCAATAACACGACCTTTGCAAATAAAGAGGAACGTGGAATGTACTGGATGATATCTCGTTCTCATATCACCATTATACAGAGTAAATATTTACCGAAAATTACAGAAACCTCTCGTCTGCAAAAATGTTAGGCAGTAACACAAATTCTATAAGAACGAACGTAGAAAAGTGCAAAGATATTCTTGGCACTTGTATGCGTTCTCTAGCAAAGTGCAAAAGGTCTCACACGCAGTAAGGAAGATACTATCCACAACATCATATGCAGAGGGTTATCTGGGAGATGAAGATGTCTACTGAACATAAAAACAGTGAGTAGTCACTAAACATACTGATCGACACGAACTTCAGCGGGAATCCCGGACCAACCTAGGTTAACACCAGAACCAGCAAGAGATCGAGTGAGCTAAAAACGTCGCCAGATTGTTGGCCGAAAATTTAGACTAAGCTGTGCGATTAACACCTTTGATACGTGCAGATTATCTGTTCCAGATGGCATTCCTTTAATATATATACAGAAAATGATTTCATAGGTATAGCCATGGTTGGAGAATATATGAAGGCTGTATTAAGCTATCTTATAATCACAATCGATGTAGGGACAGAGGAAAACTAGGACAAAGAATTGAGGGCCAATTAGAATGTTACATTGTTTCAATCGGGAAAATATGATTAGAAAACTTTTGTCGCGAAACCAAAACGCTTACGACAAAGGCAAATATGCCGAATCTGTCCTGCATGAACTGGTTGGTATAAGTACTATCGAGTCTCAGAACTATTGTGGCCTTTCTTGATATAGAAGCATATACATTCACTCATATGCTTTAAATGGCCTTTCTCATTTAATTGTGTACTGTAGTATGACTAATATGGCGTCTGCTCAACAGAAAACGTAGAAGGAGGAGTACTGTATCCACTAATAGGGGATCTACAAATCCAATAGTTCCCATCTATTCCCAGGAAGAGGACTGGACAGTGATCCCAGATTGGTCACCAGTCCTAGATTTTCTGAAGTCAAACTGGTAGTATCTTCGGCTACGCAGTCTGACCAGAGCACTTAAACTGGTACCACGAGAGTCAGGAAAGCCCTCAGGACGCAGGTTCCGGCTTGACTATTGGTGAGGACCCTATTGGGCGCAACGTGGTGACTGTGGTTAAAACCAAAATCGATAGAAAGAACATTCTCGGATGTGGAGTTGTAAACCAACCGGGTGCCATGATCCTTAGAATGGCAAGGAGTTTTAGATGGGCTCCGCTCCTAACCAAGGAGGAGGGCGAAAGTGTCCAGAAACACGGAATTGTTTGGTACTCATGCACACTGTGCGTGGGGGCGTTGGTCGACGCATGTATTCACTCAGGTGTTTAGAGCACGGTGGGTTAAGCCTAATGGCATGAACTCACCTAAATTCAGAATACAAACTGTATCCACTAATGTGAAATCTACTGAAGAAATCACTTTTGCGGTGACAAAGAGATGGAGAAATCAACTGGACACATGTGCTGTGCCTCGCTCTCTCCAGAAGGTGGTAGGCTACCCTGGGCTCACATTTCTTTTGGCAGTTATTAAACTTGGTTGGTATTAACATCCCTCAAATCTTGAGCGGTTTAGAGCAATCACATTGGTTCAAAAGGAGGGGCAAGGAAAATCTCATATTTGTACTTCCGTCCCACTATTAAGTCTAAGTAGGCCTGATATACCACATTAAGATAACCTAGTCTTCTGACTTGTCAATAACAATGACTTTTGGAACGCTGTGAGTTCAATTAGATTAGTATGCCGGCATAGCATTGACTTCTGTTGTAGAGTTCATCGTTCTCTTGTTTAGAAATACCATAACAAACATACCTTGTTGACGTTCAACATGATTAGTAAATTTATGGCAGCGTAGGCTCTAGTTATAGGCGGAAACGATGTGTGAGGAAGCAATTTGCTCGTATTCCTTGAAAGACCTAACAGTGTTCTCAATAATACTATGCTGTGCTGTGTATTATTGAGCTATGTAGGCACAACTGTCTTGGTTAAACGCATGTTGTGATTTCAATGGGAGTACGGGAGCACCATCCTATGTAGAAGTCTGAATCTGAATTAATATTTAAATTTATGAATTTATTGAATTCATTTTATTTTATAATAGATTTTTTAACCACAACACCAACTATTATTGGAGAGTAAAACCCTCTCCAGAACCTTCAGTCTCTAGGTTTATAAGGTATTTTTAAATGTGACAGATATTTGATCCACATAAGGTTTATATAACAAATATTTGCATCCTCGTCTACTATTGTAAGGCTGTCCTGTCAAACCATAACTAGGAGTAAACTGACCGCCACTCTATATGGCTGAATATGATGCCATTCGAACCGCTATAAAAGCAAATGCTTGGATCACGTCATAACAGCATTCGAGCTGAGAAGAAAAGTGGCCGCAAAAATGCATGAGCAACTGACATGTGCCTGTCGTAACAGAATGGTAATTTGTGCGCTATCGCGGAACACCCAAATCATTAATCAAACATGATATGAGTATGAGCTCAAGGAATCGACCCACCGGCCAACCGACCGACTAAAAAACTACATATGCGCAGCATATCTCAGCATAGACTTCCAGCCATGCTCCATGGCATGTTTAACGGCTTCATGCACTGCTCGCTCGTTGTCGGTTTGAGCAAAGTACTCTTAGATTGCTATGTGGCGCATATGCAAAAAGAGCCATTATGCAACTGTATATTTTTCAAAAGTCCAACTCAGCGATTTACAATTTTCCTTTTTTTTAATGATTGAGCACAAAGTGCACTTGTGAAAAATACATATATATGGGAGAATGATGTCAGATCAAAATATGGTTGATCCAAGCATTCGACAGTTAATATTGTGCAATCGGAGATCTACTCAATTCATCATGATTTGACTTTGAATTTGTATGTTACAGCTCTGTAAGCTTTTCTACAAAACATTACAAAATTCTAATTTCACGTAAAATTTTGTGATATACAGTTAATAGAATACAATAATTATAACTTATTCTGTTTTCCTGAATACGAGAAATCCGAAGACAGGAATAGGAAAATAATAATAATCATTGAATGACTGTTTACAATTTTCACAGAAGAAATTCTATCTGGAAATAAAGGCTTTTAATTTAAAAAAAAAATCAGATCAGTGCATGAAACATACACGGGGCAAAATCGCCTTTTTTGATATGTTTGAATCGAAAGAAAATGTATTTGGAAAACAAATTTTTAAATATTATTCTTTTCTGAGCAAATAAATTTTATTTGAAAGTCAATAAAATAAATTTGGAACTCATATATTAATATGTTACAACATATAATATTTGCAAACTAAGTTTCTCAAATAAAATATGTGTTTGAATACAAATAAAACCAGTAAGGAAAGGCTAAAGTCGGGCGGTGCCGACTATATAATACCCTACACCACTCTCGTAATATTGAATAACTCTGATATATAAATTTTGTAAATCATGTATAAATTGTTTACATAAATTTACTTTTGGGACATTTTATACTTAAATAATACCCTGTACCACAGTGTGGTGTAGGGTATAAAAACGATTGGATCTAAAGAGCCAAATCGGATGAAAGATATATATGGAGCTATAGCTAAATCTTAACCGATTTTCTTCAAATTCGGTAGTGTTGGTTCATGGATCAAGAAACTCTACCATTCTAAATTTCAAAATGATTGGATGTAAAATACAGCTTCTTCAGGACTAAAGAGCAAAATCGGACGAAACATATATATGCGAGCTATAGCTAAATCTTGACCGATTTTCTTCAAATTCGGCAATGTTGGTTCACGGATCAAGAAACTCTACCATTCTAAATTTCAAAACGATTGGATGTAAAATACAGCTTTTATAGGACTAAATGGCCAAATCGGACGAAACATATATATGGGAGCTATAGCTAAATCTTAACCGATTTTCTTAAAATTCGGTAGTGTTGGTTCATGGACCAAGACACTCTACCATTCTAAATTTCAAAATGATTGGATGTAAAATACAGCTTCTACAGGACTAAAGAGCAAATCGGACGAAATATATATATGGGAGCTATAGCTAAATCTTAACCGATTTTCTTCAAATTCGGCAATGTTGTTTCATGGATCAAGAAACTCTACCATTCTAAATTTCAAAACGATCGGATGTAAAATACAGCTTCTATAGGACTAAAGGGCCAAATCGGACGAAACATATATATGGGAGCTATAGCTAAATCTTAACCGATTTTCTTCAAATTCGGCAATGTTGGTTCATGGATCAAGAAACTCTACCATTCTAAATTTCAAAATGATTGGATGTAAAATACAGCTTCTATAGGACTAAAGGGCAAAATCGGACGAAACATATATATGGGAGCTATATCTAAATCTGAACCGATTTTCTTCAAATTCGGAAATGTTGGTTCATGGATCAAGAAACTCTACCATTCTAAATTTCAAAACGATCGGATGTAAAATACAGCTTCTATAGGACTAAAGGGCCAAATCGGACGAAACATATATATGGGAGCTATATCTAAATCTGAACCGATTTTCTTCAAATTCAGCAATGTTGGTTCGTGGATCAAGAAACTCTATCATTCTAAATTTCACAACGATTGGATGTAAAATACAGCTTCTATGGGACTAAAGGGCCAAATCGGACGAAAGATATATAAGGGAGCTATATCTAATTATGAACCGATTTTCTTCAAATTCGGCAATGTTGGTTCATGGATCAAGAAACTCTACCATTCTAAATTTCAAAACGATTGGATGTAAAATACAGCTTCTATAGGACTAAAGGGCCAAATCGGACGAAAGATATATATGGGAGCTATATCTAAATCTGAACCGATTTCAACCAAATTCAATAGCGATCTTAACAGCCGCGAAATACTCTAAACTGCAAAATTTCAGAACGATCGGAGTGAAATTGCGACCTGTAGTCGACGAACAACTTTACATGGACAGACGGACGGACGGACAGACATCGTTAAATCGACTCAGCTAGTGATTCTGAGTCGATCGGTATACTTTAAGGTGGGTCTAGCTGTGTTATTTTCAGGTGTTACAAACATCTGCCGTGAAAAAACTTATAATACCCTCTACCACAGTGTGGTGTGCAATTTCACTCCGATCGTTCTAAAATTTTGCAGTTTAGAGTATTTCGCGGCTGTTAAGATCGCTATTGAATTTGGTTGAAATCGGTTCAGATTTAGATATAGCTCCCATATATATCTTTCGTCCGATTTTGCTCTTTAGTCCTGTAGAAGCTGTATTTTACATCCAATCATTTTGAAATTTAGAATGGTAGAGTTTCTTGATCCATGAACCAACACTACCAAATTTGAAGAAAATCGGTTAAGATTTAGCTATAGCTCCCATATATATGTTTCGTCCGATTTGGCCCTTTAGTCCTATAGAAGCTGTATATTACATCCGATAGTTTTGAAATTTAGAATGGTAGAGTTTCTTGATCCATGAACCAACACTACCGAATTTGAAGCAAATCGGTTAAGATTTAGCTATAACTCCCATATATATGTTTCGTCCGATTTGGCCCTTTAGTCCTCTAAAAGCTGTATTTTACATCCAATTGTTTTTGAAATTTAGAATGGTAGAGTTTCTTCATTCATGAACCAACATTGCCGAATTTGAAGAAAATCGGTAAAGATTTAGCTATAGCTCCCATATATATGTTTCATCCGATTTGGCTCTTTAGATCCAATCGTTTCTATACCCTACACCACACTGTGGTACAGGGTATTATTTAAGTATAAAATGTCACAAAAGTAAATTTATGTAAACAATTTATACATGAATTACAAAATTTATATATCAGAGTTATTCAATATTACGAGAGTGGTGTAGGGTATTATATAGTCGGCACCGCCCGACTTTAGCCTTTCCTTACTGGTTTTAATTTGGCATTGAACCTCCCAGTTATGATACCAAATGCAGCATTAATTTCTGTTTTAAATCAATCATTTAAAATTTCTGAGTATTCCAGGCCGTCATTAGTTGTTAATCCTCCAAGTAATATATTTAGATTCAAGATTATACGATTTCAATTATTATTATTTATTATTTTTACGACATGAAAAGTTTCTAAAAAATGAACTTTGAATCACTGATATATTTAACACAATTTAGGTATTTTCTGACTTCTTAATTAAATGCAAATGAATATTTGCTTCGGAAAAAAAATCGTCCAAAGTAAATAAATGTTGCGATGTAAACAAATATTTGTCTAGAACAACACCTTCCCAAATATATAATTTTTATGTGTACCAAATATTATATGTTTGGAGTGTACCCTAAACATATATATGTTTCCAGCCGAATATGTTTGGGACAATATACTACAGAAGCGATTTTTTTCAGCGTGTAAATATGTAAATTTACGAGGAAAAGTTGTTAGATCGAATTTCTAACTACTTAGGAGTAATCTTGGATCGGAAACTATGTACCGGGTGTTTTTTTTACAGCTTTGTTTTTCGAATAGAGATAAAACTGGCATTTTGTGGTCAAATCTGGCAACTCTAATGTCATTTATGTTCAGTTTGGTTTGCCATTTCATCATGACAGGTTGGATGGCATGAATGTGGATGAGTTGTGGTTCCAACAAGACGGCGCTACATGCCACACAGCGCACGTCACAATCGATTTATTGAAGGAAACATTCGATGAGCGCATAATTTCGCGGAATGGACCTGTCAATTGGCCACCAAGATCGTGTGATTTGACACCATTGGATTATTTTCTTTGGGGATATGTGAAGTCGCTCGTCTACGCCAACAAACCAGAAACGTTAGGGGAATTGGAAGCCAACATTCGTGGCGTTATTGCCGACATACGGCCCCATATGCTCGAAAAAGTGGTTGAAAATTGGACCTGTAGAATTGGCTTTATTCGAGCCAGCCGTGGCGGCCACATGCCCGAAATCATATTTAAACATTAATGGCATAAAATTATCCTTCCAATAAAGCCAAATTGATGGACCTTAAAACGATTTTCTTGTGTTTTATTTCAATTCGAAGTTCTATCTATAAGGCTCACAAATGTTGGACGTTGTGTAGAAGAGATAAAGGTTTAAAATGGGGGTTATGCAATAGAGTAAGGAAGGGACGAAACTACAGTTAAGCATTAAGGACAAAACAATCGATTCGTACTCTATCTCTTTTCTAATGTTCCCCAATTTTCAGTCTTATCCCTCAGCCTTTTTGTGCATATTTAAGAAGTTATACCCGTTCAAGATTTTGAAAAGGAACTGAAAACGTTTACCCAAAAAATGTGTCCCAAATGTTCGTCCTTTCTAATAAATACGTACTTTTTAGGAGCAAGCAAACTTTAAGGCTGTGTTCTAATAATGATATAGACACTCAAGAACGCTTATACATATGTACATTGTATCTTAATAACATTATGTGGATAACAGAAGGGTTTCCTTTTCATCTCGGTTTCCCTTTTTTCTTATTTTCCATTCCTTTTCTACATAGATTAAGAGCCGCAAAACTTAATGCAAGTACTGTCATTAAGTTGTATTTTCATTCTATCTACACCACACATATACATGCATTTATATACATTCTTGCAGACATCGGTCTATACCATGTAACATTTCATCATGTTATCAATAAATTTAAATTGACATTTCACACTCGATATGTCACACGATACTTCTGTCAAATACACCCCAAAATAAAAGAAGAAAAGACCCAACATACAAACAAGAACGATTGCCAATGCTCTATCACACACACACACGCGAACTTATACACTCAGAGAAACTACGGCAATAAACATGAAAATCAACCTGAAACATACTTACACGCACACCGATGCCAATTGCAGTGTGAATGGGTTATTTAATAAGCTCTGTAGTCAACTTGGAACCAAATGTCTCCATGTCACCAGTTATTTCCTTGCGACAAATGCACTGGATAAGTTGTCGACATTTTTTCCTCGATGTGCAGATAGGTATATATTAGGGACATCCGTTCTAATGCATTTCGGATGACATTGTCAACGAAGGCGTCATTTGTTTGATTTTTTACGAGGACGGTCCCAAATTAGCCGACCTAACAAAGAAAATTCAACAAATGTTGAAGATTTTTCTTTATGTCTCAACAGCGATTTTCAATAGCTTCTATACCCTGTTTATAGTAAAAACTGTCTAGCTCCAGAAAAGAGCCATCAACCGCAATATACACCTCTTCGTTGGTGACAAATATCTTTCTGCCGAGCCAAACAAAAAATAATCCGAGAGAGCTAAATATGGCGAATAAAATGCGATGCATAGTACTTTTGAAATGCCTATAACTTCAGCTAGTTCACGGACCTTCAATCGACGGTCATCCATTTTGTTGATTTTTTTTAACCATTTTCGGCCTGGACTATTTGGAAGCAACGTGCCTGTGGGCCCCATAAGTTCCGAATTGAGCGCCCCAGTAGGTGAGTTGGTAGCGTACTCGCCTATGAGTTTGGGGGTCGTGGGTTCGATTCCCACCAGAGGCTCTGGTCTGTCGCTGCAAAAATTTAGCCATATGGTCTTTGTATCCCGGCCTTTCCCTGGACCTTATAATTAGAATATAAATTTACTTTGTATTTTAATTCATATAAATAAAATAAAATAATAAAGTTCTGAATCATAGTCAGATTCTGACGACGATTTGGATCCACAACTTAAGAGAGTGCGATTTGCAACATTATAAACATAATACGAATATTTTTTTATTATTTTTGTAATATTGAAGTAAAGAAAAAACAAATTAAATTAAAAAATTTTCGGGAAATTGTTCACTTTTGCAGCTACTTAAGCGCTACCTAAACGGTGTTCAGAATCCTTCCTAGGAAGTTCATATGTTCTAGAAAGTTGTTACTGAGATCTTAGGTACATTTTTGTTTGTTTCATTATTTCCTTGAAAAGTTTCTAAAAAATGAACTTTGAATCACTGATATATTTAACACAATTTAGGTATTTTCTGACTTCTTAATTAAATGCAAATGAATATTTGCTTCGGAAAAAAAATCGTCCAAAGTAAATAAATGTTGCGATGTAAACAAATATTTGTCTAGAACAACACCTTCCCAAATATATAATTTTTATGTGTACCAAATATTATATGTTTGGAGTGTACCCTAAACATATATATGTTTCCAGCCGAATATGTTTGGGACAATATACTACAGAAGCGATTTTTTTCAGCGTGTAAATATGTAAATTTACGAGGAAAAGTTGTTAGATCGAATTTCTAACTACTTAGGAGTAATCTTGGATCGGAAACTATGTACCGGGTGTTTTTTTTACAGCTTTGTTTTTCGAATAGAGATAAAACTGGCATTTTGTGGTCAAATCTGGCAACTCTAATGTCATTTATGTTCAGTTTGGTTTGCCATTTCATCATGAACAGGTTGACAAAAGAACAACTCTTGCAAATCGTGCAAATTTATTTCGAAAATAATGGTTCAGTTCGCGAAGTTTACCGCAAGCTCCGTCCATTTTATGGTCGACATAATCGTCCATCAGAGCAATTAATTCGGTTAACCATGGATCGTTTTCGCACTACGTTTACTCTATGTGATAATACGCATCCGCAGAGACGTCGAACAGTGCGCACCGAAGAAACAATTGCCGCTGTAGAGCAAAGTGTTGAAGAGGACCCGAATGAATCGATTCGCCACCGTGCACAGCAATTGGAGCTGTGGAGAGCTAATGGAGACCGGTATAGAGCCATGATAACCGACTATTTTGTTCCCGAATTGGATGGCATGAATGTGGATGAGTTGTGGTTCCAACAAGACGGCGCTACATGCCACACAGCGCACGTCACAATCGATTTATTGAAGGAAACATTCGATGAGCGCATAATTTCGCGGAATGGACCTGTCAATTGGCCACCAAGATCGTGTGATTTGACACCATTGGATTATTTTCTTTGGGGATATGTGAAGTCGCTCGTCTACGCCAACAAACCAGAAACGTTAGGGGAATTGGAAGCCAACATTCGTGGCGTTATTGCCGACATACGGCCCCATATGCTCGAAAAAGTGGTTGAAAATTGGACCTGTAGAATTGGCTTTATTCGAGCCAGCCGTGGCGGCCACATGCCCGAAATCATATTTAAACATTAATGGCATAAAATTATCCTTCCAATAAAGCCAAATTGATGGACCTTAAAACGATTTTCTTGTGTTTTATTTCAATTCGAAGTTCTATCTATAAGGCTCACAAATGTTGGACGTTGTGTAGAAGAGATAAAGGTTTAAAATGGGGGTTATGCAATAGAGTAAGGAAGGGACGAAACTACAGTTAAGCATTAAGGACAAAACAATCGATTCGTACTCTATCTCTTTTCTAATGTTCCCCAATTTTCAGTCTTATCCCTCAGCCTTTTTGTGCATATTTAAGAAGTTATACCCGTTCAAGATTTTGAAAAGGAACTGAAAACGTTTACCCAAAAAATGTGTCCCAAATGTTCGTCCTTTCTAATAAATACGTACTTTTTAGGAGCAAGCAAACTTTAAGGCTGTGTTCTAATAATGATATAGACACTCAAGAACGATTATACATATGTACATTGTATCTTAATAACATTATGTGGATAACAGAAGGGTTTCCTTTTCATCTCGGTTTCCCTTTTTTCTTATTTTCCATTCCTTTTCTACATAGATTAAGAGCCGCAAAACTTAATGCAAGTACTGTCATTAAGTTGTATTTTCATTCTATCTACACCACACATATACATGCATTTATATACATTCTTGCAGACATCGGTCTATACCATGTAACATTTCATCATGTTATCAATAAATTTAAATTGACATTTCACACTCGATATGTCACACGATACTTCTGTCAAATACACCCCAAAATAAAAGAAGAAAAGACCCAACATACAAACAAGAACGATTGCCAATGCTCTATCACACACACACACGCGAACTTATACACTCAGAGAAACTACGGCAATAAACATGAAAATCAACCTGAAACATACTTACACGCACACCGATGCCAATTGCAGTGTGAATGGGTTATTTAATAAGCTCTGTAGTCAACTTGGAACCAAATGTCTCCATGTCACCAGTTATTTCCTTGCGACAAATGCACTGGATAAGTTGTCGACATTTTTTCCTCGATGTGCAGATAGGTATATATTAGGGACATCCGTTCTAATGCATTTCGGATGACATTGTCAACGAAGGCGTCATTTGTTTGATTTTTTACGAGGACGGTCCCAAATTAGCCGACCTAACAAAGAAAATTCAACAAATGTTGAAGATTTTTCTTTATGTCTCAACAGCGATTTTCAATAGCTTCTATACCCTGTTTATAGTAAAAACTGTCTAGCTCCAGAAAAGAGCCATCAACCGCAATATACACCTCTTCGTTGGTGACAAATATCTTTCTGCCGAGCCAAACAAAAAATAATCCGAGAGAGCTAAATATGGCGAATAAAATGCGATGCATAGTACTTTTGAAATGCCTATAACTTCAGCTAGTTCACGGACCTTCAATCGACGGTCATCCATTTTGTTGATTTTTTTTAACCATTTTCGGCCTGGACTATTTGGAAGCAACGTGCCTGTGGGCCCCATAAGTTCCGAATTGAGCGCCCCAGTAGGTGAGTTGGTAGCGTACTCGCCTATGAGTTTGGGGGTCGTGGGTTCGATTCCCACCAGAGGCTCTGGTCTGTCGCTGCAAAAATTTAGCCATATGGTCTTTGTATCCCGGCCTTTCCCTGGACCTTATAATTAGAATATAAATTTACTTTGTATTGTAATTCATATAAATAAAATAAAATAATAAAGTTCTGAATCATAGTCAGATTCTGACGACGATTTGGATCCACAACTTAAGAGAGTGCGATTTGCAACATTATAAACATAATACGAATATTTTTTTATTATTTTTGTAATATTGAAGTAAAGAAAAAACAAATTAAATTAAAAAATTTTCGGGAAATTGTTCACTTTTGCAGCTACTTAAGCGCTACCTAAACGGTGTTCAGAATCCTTCCTAGGAAGTTCATATGTTCTAGAAAGTTGTTACTGAGATCTTAGGTACATTTTTGTTTGTTTCATTATTTCCTTGAATTTTGAACGGTTTGCTACCTATGGACCTGTACCGGGGAAAAAAGTAAAAAAATCGACTTTTTTCAGTTTTTTTTTGCGATTTTGACCTCGACCTTGAAGATGATTTTTTTTTTATTTAATATTTCGCAATTTTTTGTGAAAAATCTTTGGGGTCCATAAAAAAGTGCATGACTTTGGGCAAAACTGAGAGACATGGGTCTTTTTTTGGTCTTTTATCACGTAGTGGTGTCCGTATATGGTTATATTTTTTTGTGTTGCAATGTGTAATTAATAAAGAAGCATATGATAAAAATTACCATGAACGTTCTACAAATAATTAAATAAAAAATTTTTACGAAACGTGTTTTACACTTGAGGAAAATACAGCCTGTGTTTTGCTTAATTACAGAATGTACTTAATCTGAAGTACTATACGAGTATTTAAAAATTTAAAGTTTTTCATCGAAGTATAATGCGTAATCTGAGACATCTGATGGTCTGAGTTAAAGCTGATTAAAGACTTTAATTGTCGTACAAGATGTACTTATTCTTTGTCTTTGGAGACAAATCAAAAAAAAAAAATTTTAAAGTTAAGGAAATTTCAAAGATTTTTAGTACTGCACCAAAGTATAATCTAGCTCGGTTTTAACATTGGTTGGACTAAGACCTTTCAAATGAAAGTATTGTATTACATATCGATGACCAATTTTTTACATGTTTAAAAATTCACTAAGATCATTTCCTTTGGAGTGCTCGAAAAAAAAAAACCTCGGAGGTTTCATACCAACCACGCAACACACATATGTACTTAATCATACAACATTTATTTTCAATTTTGACGTTCTTTGCAATAAGTACTTATTTTCTTGAAATTGGACATTTGAAATGGAGAGAGTAAATTGTTATTATCACCATCAAGAACCCTACACTAAAAAAAGATTGTTATACGAGTAAAGACGACACATATTTAAATACGACACATATTTAATACGATAGCCTTCATGTTTTTTACGAAATTTTCATTTATGTAAAGTTATTTGTATTTGATTTGATTTGTAATGGTAAACTAATCTTTAGTTTTGTGTACGCCCATCTTTCTTCTTCAAATTAAAGAAAATGTCATTATTTTCGTGACAACCTACAGTATTGTTATTAATGTTTCCAGATCGAACGTAATAATCAGTACGAAAAATTTGAGGAATGCTGTGAAAACTTAAAAACGGCTCTGTAAGTACTTTTTATAGCATTTGCCATTATTTTACAGACTTTTTCAATTTCACTCTATATAAGAGATATAAAAACTCTCCCTCTCTCAGCCGTAATTATGCTATATTTCTTTCCTGAGCATCAGGGTATTTGTACCCAACACCACACTGTGGTACAGGCTATTATGAATTTGTTTATAGCAACTAGAAATACCACCTTAAAGTATACTGATCGACTACAGAAATCACTAGATGAGTCGATTTAACCATGCCCGTCTGTCTGTCGTGGAGTACAGGTCGCAATTTCACTCCGATCGTTATGAATAATTTCAGCAAAGAGTTTTCGCACCTGGAAAAAACCTATTGAAACTGAAATTTCAAGAAAATGGGTTCAGATTTAGATATAGCTCCCATATATATGTTTCGTCCGACTTTGCCATTTAGCCCTATAGAAGCTGTAGTTTACATTTTCTGTATAATAACCTCCACCATTGTTTGCCAACAACTGCACTGATAACCACTATTACCATGAGCATGGTAAATATAGTAGATTTCTAAATTCCAGACACATACGAGTATGTTAAAAAACGTTAACTTCATAAGGGCTTAAAACATGGACCGGTATACACCATTTTCACTAGACGGTTAATTTAATCAGAAGTACAAAAGCTTAAATTTCCGCATGATGGGTTGAAAATGCATCCCCTAGAACGCCAAGAAGTCTAAGAGTCAAAACATGAACCGATGATCCCATTCTCACTAGGAACGATTTCGTGCAATATAAAGTATTAATTCTTAAATTTATAAATAATTTGCATACCCTCACTTTAGTGTGACGAGGGTATATATGATTTGCTACGGACAAAAGTGTAACACATCGAAGGAGTGACCGAAGACTCAAAGTATGTTCGGCTGAATCCGTTTTAGGCCATTTTAAGTCATTTGAGCAATGTCCGTCCGTCTGTCTGTCTAGCTGGAGCTCACGATAACTTTCGAAGGGAGTAACTGATGGACTTTAAATTTGGTATGGGATAGTATTTTTTCATATCTCAGGCTAAGTTCGAAGATGGGCAATATTGGTTCACTCCTTCTAGAACCGCCCTCACAAAGGATTAACATTTAGTGAAATGTTGATTATCTAATAACTTCTATACTACTACTCCGAATCCTCTGTTATTCCACACATAGTAATAGTTTATTTGTCGCTAGCATCTTGAGAAAAATGGGTGAAGTGGTCCCGCCCCTTTTGGTACCTCCCACACAAAGGAGCCATTTTGTACAAAAAGTTAACAGCTTATAACATTAATACCAGTGCATAAAAATACTTGACATTTTGTACAGCTATACAGCTTCTCTAGGGCCAAAGGGCTATATCGGAACGAAACATACGTATGAGAGCTGTATCTAGATCTGAACCTATTTCAGCCAATTTAAACAGGATTCTTTCTAGGTGCGAAATACTCCTAAATGAATAATTTCAGCACGGTCGGAGAGAAATTGCGCCTGTGCTCAACGAACAACTAAAGAAGGACAGATGGGCGGACAGACATGGTCAAATCGACTCAGCCAGAGATTCTGAGTAGATGGGTATAATTTAAGGTGGATATAGTATTTCTGGGTGGGGTAAATTTGTATTTTTGTACAAATTTAGTTTTAATGAAACTTTATTAACCCAGTCAATTTCAAACGGATTTTTAAGAGACTGGTTGCATTTTTTTCCTTTTAAAATATACTATATATGTAAATCAATTAGTCATGCAGTTATCTCAAAAAATAATTGGTAAAAACTTTGCCTAAATTAGAACTCGCTATTCCGCTTCAAACAACGCCAGTATTGTGATTCTCACGATTATAGAACCGAAAATATTCACGATTTAAGAGCGTAATTTTACGTTTTTTTTCAATTTTTATAAAGGAGCTTTACTCGTATTTAAGAACAGAATGTTTCAGTTTTTCAGTTTTCAGTTTCATTTTTATTATTCCAATTCATTCGTATTACAGATTTTCTTAAATCTATTATCTTAAAGCTATCGCCTTTCATCTAACCCACCCTCGTGGTACTCTAGATATAATTCATTCTTATAATTATAATTAAATCTAAATATCGTGGCAAGGCCAGCCCATTTATGCCTTTGTAAATTAATCAAAATGCCAATATAAATACTGCGAAAAAAGGGAAAAAACACAGTGTCCTCTCAAAACCTATAACTAAGAACTTATGACTATAAAGGTATGTACAAAATAAAAAAAATAAGAAAACAAACAAAATAATATAATCCAGTAAAAAATAAAGTAAAACGTATGTAAAAACAAAAGAAAAGAACCAACGTGACAACACACCACAGGACACTGGTCAGTACGATACCCCAGGTCATCGAACCCATACGTCCTGTATCTCCTATGGTAGAATATTAATCTACCACTCGCATCAAATAACATCCCGCTCTCGGACATACGCAGAAGGCCCATAGGAGGCAGATAACCCTCAGTCGCTAATAGGCGGTCAAAATCGCCTCGGGACAATGAACAATTCCGTACCATCCCATTCTCATGGGTGGGGCATATCGAAAGCTGAGCGATGGCAGCCACAGTCATGAATACGTCGAACCTGCACGTATTGCTTCCATCATAAATATCACGGCAGGAGGGACTGATGTAGTGCCCCTGCGCAGTTCTCCGTCTTCTAAGGTCGAGACAATAAGACAGCGTCTTCCTTTCCAGGATCCGTATCCTCTCCATCTGGTGTGAAGAGATCGTGTACCATACGGGAAATGCATACGTCATCGTAGGCCGGATCAGTTGCCTATAAATGGTCAGTTTGACCCTCTTGCTCAATCCTCCCCTCCTCGTCATGAGCCAGTGCAGCGTATGGAAGGCCGCCCTTCCCTTCCTGAGCACGTGGTCGACGTGCCTCGTAAATGTAAAGTCCTCTTGAAATACGACTCCGAGGTATTTGAGGGTACTGCAATTCGATATCACACTATCGCCTATCCTAATCACCGGTATAAATCCCCTGGCATTGGGGTACAGGCGGGATCTTCTTCCCTTGAATGTGATGCATGCACATTTATCCACGTTCAACACGAGTCTCCATTCCACAAAGTACTGTCTCAGTATCTCCAGATATTGCGTCAGTCTTCTCTCCGCGATCTTGGCCCTTGCGTGCGTAGCCGCCACCAATATGTCGTCCGCGTATATCACCACCAGTTCGTCACCCCCGGGAGGTGGTATATCTGCCAAGAAGAGATTGTACAGCGTTGGACCAAGTACCGAACTTAAGAACAGAATGTCATTTATATGCATATTTATATTGTTGATTATTGTCTAGATAAACCTTCACTTTCGTAAGCTGCTCGCGATACAATTATGCATAAAGTTAGCTGTGGTCAGGGGATTGTGGACGTCTATATTACAGATTTTTAAATTTAATTTCTAAAGTATGTCCACAAACCACTGACCACAGCATCTTTAATGCGAAATTACGCCCTCAAATCGTGAATAACTTCGGTTATATCAGCGCGAGAATCACAATATTAATATTGTTTAAAGCAGAGTGTTCTAGCTGCACGTACAAAAATGTTCGCGATTGAGTCCATGATGTCCGACATTTTCAAGAAAAACATCAATTTTAGAGTTTATGTAATATCGCTCTAGCTCAAGATAAATCCTTTATGTATTTGGGGAATATTCATTAAATAAAACTAGATTTCATTTGAGATGCGGACATTTATTTCGATATATTTCGACCCGTCCTAGCGTACATGCATCCTTTTGTCTTTTATATAAAAAAAGTATTTTTAAGTTAGTTACTATCTGATCAGTGGAAGGCAGATTCACCGCACTATAAGATTGCTTCATACATTTTTGTGCAAACACTATAAAAAGTGGTCCCAGATCATTGAATGTTGACTTAATTAAGAAAAACAAGTAAGAAAGTTTCAGTCGGGTAAACCGACTAAGGTATACCCTCACTTTGTGAGTAATGTAATATTGAATATTACTCGAATTATTCTGTCAATTTGTGTGGGAGGTACCAGAAGGGGTTTATCAAATACAACTAATTTTCGCTGAACATTAGATACTTTAAATTCATTGCACTGTGTCGAATTATAAGCATTTATGTGCACTGGTAAAAACGTTATGAGATATTAAGTTGTGGTATGATTTGGCATTTTGTGGGGGAGGTACAAAAAGGGGTGTGGCGATAACGCCCATTTTTCACAGGGCTATATGCACTATAAAAACATTACACTGTACAAAATTTCAAGTATTTTTATACACTGTTATTAATGTTATAAACTGTTGACTTTTTGTGCAAAATGGTGCCTTTGTGTGGGAGGTACCAAAAGGGACGTGGCGACTTCGCCCATTTTTCTCGAGTTGATAGCGACTAATAAGCTAATACTATGCGTGGAATTTCAAAAGATTCGAATAAGTAGTATAGCAGTTACTAAAGAATCAATATTTCACAACATTTTAACCATTTGTGGGGGAGGTACTAGAAGGAGTGGACCAATATGGCCCATCTTCGAACTTAGCCGGAGATAGAAAAAAATATTACCACATACCAAATTTGAGGTCAATCGGTTACTCCTTTCGAGTGTTATCGTGCGCACCAGCCAGCAGACACACAGACAGACAGACAGACAGACAGACGGACGGACATTGCTCATTCGACTTAAAATTACCCAAAACGGATTTCCTACGCACATACTTGGGGTCTTAGGTCACTCCTTCGACGTGTTACACTTTTTTCCGTAGCAAATGATATATACCCTCGTATCACTAAAGTGAGGGTATAAATATGGAATTTAAACAAAAACGGCCAAACCTACCGCCCTTAAAAATTTTTTTATGCGTGCAATATTTGCTATCCAAGCAAAAGTCTTCACCTTTGGTACATATACTTTCTAGAATAAAGAAAAGATGCATGCCAAGTTTATAAAAGTCGGCACCTTCTACCGCCCATACAATGCATATTTATTTTTTTTTATATAATTTTATTTGTGTACAAATGCTATATTTTTAAAATATATAATCATATCTTGCTTAGCGCCATGGAAGATCTTTCCTCCTTGTATAAAATTATTCAAAGGGTTTCCAAATTATATGTAGCTATATTAAACATAGGAAAATTAAATTTTGAAATGTAACGCTGTTGCGAGTATTGAGTGATTTTCCTTCGGCATTCTTAGGTGAGTGCAATCATAATAAATAACACTAACTTCATAACCCTTTAAAGCATTCACAAAAACTCTAAATATGTCGCCAGATACAAAGAACAAATGTTTGTAATGCCTGTTAAAAAAAATCGGGTACCAGTTGACAAATGAAATCTTTATGGCACTCAAACGTAAAAATTGAACTGAACACAACACAACGACATCCAAAGGAGAACACAACAGCAATAATAACTTCAGCGGCTTCGTCATCTGAAACGGACGGGGGAAATTCAGACACATTTCTTCCACAGACGACGAACATACAGGTTCATGTAATCTTTTGTTGACAAAAGCAACAACCAAAACAAACCGCCACACAAAAAAGGATATTAAACTGATTTTCTTTAAGTTTGAATATAACTGCAACAAGGAAAGGCTTTGCATGTGATTGGGGCTGAGACGAACCATGAATGCCCTTCGCCACTGATTGCGACCTATATCGCTTACATTTAGGAACTAACGCTATATTTATGCGTTTACTTATAGCTCCATTCCGATTTCGCTCTAGAAAATATATTGTTTAATTGGTAAAACATAACATTGCTCTAGTGAAGGAGGTTACTGTGGAAGGACTATTTACATCACTTGTGATATACAGACAATTGTCACCAAAAAATTTAAGGGACATCAAGGTGTGAACCATATATATTCTACATAGGAGTTAACTACATAAGAAATATTATTAAATTGTAAATTTTTCAAATAAAACCAGTAAGGAAAGATAAAAGTCGTGCGGAGCCGACTATATGATAACCTCCACCATCTTGATAGAGCAGAATAACCACGTACTTGATATAAATTTGAACGAATACCTTAAAAATCGTACTATTCGCCAGTGTGTCAGAAATCACTACAGGTAACAACTACAGCTTATACAGCCCTTTGAGGTCAAATCGGAAGGAACATATAAGGGGTGGCCCATCTAACGGTTGCTTTTTATACCCTCCACTATAGGATGGGGGTATATTCGTTTTATCACTCCGTTTGTAACACCTCTAAATATTGATCTGAGACCCCATATAGTATATATTCTAAATCGTCGTAAAATTCTAAGACGATTTAGCCGTGTCCGTCCGCCCGTCTGTTGTAATCACGCTACAGTCCGTAATAATAGAGCCAGGTTGATCACATGAGGTAAAAATATTTCATATAGTTGGAGATTGTTTGGCGCTGCATATGGGCCATATCGGTCAATGTTTTGATATAGCTCCCCTATAGAGGTCGCTCCAAAATATGGTTTTTGAGCCATAGATACCACATTTTAAAGCAATTTAGCAGAAACTTTGCAGTTTGTATTGTATTTTGACAAGAATTCATCACAGCAAAATTTTTACAAATCGGTTCATATTGTCTTATAGCCACCCTATAGAGGTCGAAGCATTTTAACTGAATCTTTGCAGTCTGTATTTAATTAAGACAAGAATTCATCGCAGTAAAAATTGGTTAAAGTTCATATTTTGTAGCCCACCTATAGATGTCGCTCCAAAAAAGGCTTATTTAAGCCAACATTTTCTAAGAAATTTAGCTGAAACTTTGCAGTTTGTATGCTATTTTGGCCAGAATTCATCTCAGTAAAATGTATACAGGTTTTTCCAATAAGAGTGATATGATTTCTTTAAAAAAAACTCTATTGTTAAGGAAATTCAAAAGTTTTTTATTTAATGTGAAATACAATCGATACAATTAAGTTCTAAATAAAACGTCATTCAAATGGCCTCCAGGACATCTTCTGCAGGAACGAATTCGATGATCCCAATTTTCGAACACCTTTTCCACAAATCAAGTCGTATGTCATGAATGGCACGTTCAATATTGACTTGTAAAGAGAGTCTGGTTTATTTCGAAAGACCAATGACTTCAAATAACCCCACAAGAAATAGTTTAATGGTGTTAAATCACAACTTCTTGGAGGCCATTCAATATCACAATTTCTTGAAATAATCGAATCTCCAAACTTTTCTCGCAACAATTCAATTGTTTCATTTCCTGTGTGCCACAATCGGTGAGTGACAAAAAGATAGCTCATAACGAGAGCTAAAATATTGCTCATGGGTGTCAAGGTCGTAGGCCGACTGGAAGGCGGTTTTTTTGGATTTAAAAAAAAACGACTTAGCATCATTTTCAAATGTGAACGGAAAGTTTATTTTTGCTCTAGGTCCTTAACGGATCGGGAATCGGTCAATAGCAAAAAGATAGCTCTAAACGAGAGCTAAAACATTGTTCATGGGTGTCAAGGTCGTAGGTCGACTGGAAAGTGTTTTTTTTTGGAATTTTAAAAAATGGACTTAGCCCACGAAAAGTTGCAATTGGAGAACGATTATTTTGATAATAAAACTGAATAATTTGTAAACGTTGTTCTTGCGTATATCTCTCCATGATGAAATTTTAAACACTACTGAATACAATGAAAAAAATGACTGATCATGACATATTACAAATGGCCGAAACGTCACTTGAAAATCATATCAATCCTATTGGAAAACCCGTTACAAATCAAATTTTATTTTTTTGGTGTTTCCCTATGCGTGGTTGATCTGTTATTAATGTTTTTTTGTGGTTTTCTGACTGTGCAGTTGAGCTGAAGATCAAAGAATTCCTTCAAAGTGAAGGAAGGTATTTTTAATAGTCAAGTGAAAAAGAAAACGAACTTGAAATCCAACATCAACCAATGCATGACGCGTTTCGTTTTGATGTAGTCCCCGTGTAGATTTAGTTCTCAAAAATGCTATTTGAAGACATAAATATCAATTTTTCAGGTGAAGAGTTTGGCTAAAGAATTTGCGGTCTAAAATTTAGCGTTGCTTTTTTAATAATTTACTTAAACAAGAACATGATTTGCTCCATATCCAAAGATTTTTCCTGTAATAAAATTGAATGCAATCCATAGGGGAGGGTATATAAGTTTCGGCGTGGCCGAACTTAACGATTTTACTTTTTGAAACACAAGGTTGCATTCAGAGGGCCACACAATCGAAAATGTGTGGATCGAAATTGGGTCGACACAGAATGGGCTACTGCAAGGCCAGCCGCGACTGCCATATAAATGTAGTGGTGTTCCACCACTAACCGAAATGTTGAGGAATTTCAATAAAAATAGAATCAAATTGTCTCTGCATTCTTTACCTCGATCGGGTATAAAATGCACCATCTATAGGTCTTAGAAGCCGAATCGGAAAGAACATATATATGGGGGCTATATCTTAATCTGAACCGATTCCAACTAAGTTGAGCAGTCTTTATTAATGGCTAAAGAGACTTCCCTCTGCCAATTGTTTCCTTAATTGGATGTAAAAAAAGCTTCTAAAGCACATAGCTATCAAATCGGATGGAACATATATATGATGGCTATATCTAAATCTGAACCGATTTCAACTAAGTTGAGTAGTCGTTATTAGTGGCTAAAGAGATTTCCCCTGGCAATTTTTTCCAATAATCGGATGTAAAATAAAGCTTCTAAAGCACATAGCTATAAAATCGGATGGAACATATATATGAGGGCTATATCTAAATCTGAACTGATTTCCATTAAATTCAGTAATCTTTATTATTAGGTACCTCGATCTGGTGTAAACTGCACCTTCTATAGCTCTTAGAACACAAATCGGTGAAAAGTATATATGAGCGCTATATATAAATCTGAACCGATTTTCACCAATTTCAATAGGGGTCGTCTCTGGGCTAAAAAAGTGCGCTGTGCAAAATTTTAGCACAATCGAACCATAATTACGACCTACACTTGGTTTACAAGGATACATCTACGGACTAACAGATGGACATGGTTAGATCGACTCATTAAGAGATTCCAAGTCGATCGATGTAATAAACGATGTAACTATCTCTTCTCCTTTTTGGTGTTACAAACTCATAATACCATGGACCACAGTGTGGTGTAGGGTATAAAAATAAATTGTAATACATCTTTTTTCCGATATTTCAATATGTTACAAACATTACGATGAAATTAAACGATACTCCAAAATTCGGTGGACACTACAAAAATATTGAATAAATCTGAGAATTTCATGCAAATGCCGCTTGTCGGATGAACGACGCAACCATCGACCGAAGACAGGAGAAGAAAACCAAGCGTTGCAGATAAGACAAAGTCTGAATGAAATGTCCAGGACTGCTCCAAAATTGAGGAGTTTGTTCTGCTTTATGTCGTAGTCGTCGTCAATGTGGACTGATTAAACTGACAGACACACGAATACATACGAACTGCAATCATTGAAACTACATCCATACATCCTGATGTAAGTATATGTCTGTCTGTCCGACTGTCTGTTCAGATATGAACATTCGTATGTGTATGTAAACATAAGTTTAATCGTGTAAATACATACATTTAAGAAAATGTTTAATGCAACATTTTTGTAGTTCAGTGTTAGTCATGTCATCTGATGTCACAGTGATTTTTAGGGATTTTACTAAGGAACAAAATTATAGCAAAATACATATCTGTGGACTTTTGACAAAACAACATAAGTCGAGATATGAAAATTTGCATTTTTTTTTAATCATATGGGCAATTTTTGAAGGCGCATCTTTTGGGCTAATCAGCGTCTTTCTACGATATCTAGATCGGAAGATATGAACTTCGAAAAATCAACGTAAGTTGACTTTTTACTTATTTGCATTTGATAAAACAACATATTTGAAATGAGTTGAAAAATCGATCAAATGTTCCAAAAAATTTTTAATAAACATTTGACAAAACAACTTATTTCGACGTACCAGTCAACGTTTTTTTATAATTTGCTTTCCACAAAACAACATATTTCGAAATATGTTATTTTGTCAAATGTAAAAGTTTAAACCCCGCTTTCGTAAGTGGAAATATGTTGATTTTCTGTATATGTGTGTTGCGAGTTATCCATTTGACAAAACATCATATGTCGATGTAATTGGTTTTGTCAAAATCAAAAGAAGAAACCCCGTGTTCTCATTTCTAAATATGTGCTTTTGTCGTGTGCATTTTAAAAAAATAAATGAATAAACGAGATCACTTCATTACAAAACACCCCACAATGGAGACAGGACGGTTGCTTGCTGCTATGGCTAGAAAAAATCCAATTGAGGGAGAAAATGTTTTTGATAAAAATAAATGCGGTTTTAAACGTAATCGAGAAGAAGGGATGGAACCCATTTCTAATGAAACGTTCACATCGTTTGATGTTCGGGCGATTGATAAAACTTTATTCAAGCTTCGGCATGGATAGTCCGAGCCAATCTGAAGAAGATATTTTTCATGAAACTGACTTCGATGATTCCGACTATATTCCTTCCGATAGTAGTTCAAATTCAGACCTAAATTTAACAACCGAAAGTGTTCGAGCTATGGCTAATGTTTTGGAGTCAAACTTGTCCGATATTGATTTGCCACAGCTTGACGAAATTGACTTACTTACTTCTAGCTCTTCATTGAAAAAAGAAACAAACATAAGAAAAATCTGGGAGTAGAATATGTTACTTACAAAAATAAAACTGTTCCTGCACGAAAATCTCAAGAATTGGGAGTGTGTAGATTCAAATGTCAAACCAAAATAAATTTTGAACAACAAAAAAACATTTTCGAAGTTTACTGGAGTTTGGGAGAGTATAATAAGCGCCGTCAAATTCTGTCAAACTTAATTGAAGTTCAAACTAAGAAAACAGAGACAGTTAAAAAGTCCGAAACCCCCAAGAATAGACAATTTGTATATTTATATCATTTTGAAATCCACGGACAAAAGACAAGAGTATGCAAGCAATGTTTCCTGAAAATATTTGGTGAAACCGAGCAGAGTGTAAGAACTGTCTGCATAAATAATACACAAGATGAACTGCCCGGAGTTTCCCAACATGACAAGCGTGGTAAACACGCTCCTGCTCATAAGATGTCAATTGAGAAACATAACGAAGTTCTGGAATTTATTAATCTAATTCCGAAGTATCAAAGTCATTATTGCCGTCGACATACCAATAAAGTATATTTTCAGTGCGGACTTAACCTCTCAACATTGTATACCCTTTATAAGAGTAAAATATCGCAACCAGTTTCAAAGTCAAAGTTTGAAGAAATATTTCGTACTTTAGACATTAAGTTTAAAAAACTCCAGCTTGATTTATGTACGCAGTGCGAAACATTAAAAGCAAAAATAAAAAACACCCAGAATGCCGTTGAAAAATTAGAGCTTTCACAACAACTCACTAATCATCATAATGAGGCTGATTTCGCCATGAATTGAAACAAAATAACTTCTACGACTTTCAGGCTTTTTTAAAGGAAAATTTTACTTGGAGAACAAATAATGTCAAAGGTTGGTAAAAATATTTTATACATATATTAACTTTTTTCTAACATAGGCTATCATTTACAGGTGAGAAATTTGAATGGAAGATGGTTAGGTGGATGCGATATGAGAAAGACAAACCCGGAATATTGCAATATAATCATTCTCATCAAATGGAGGAAAAATTCAAAGAAAAATTCATCAATCAACGTCGTCGAAAGGAACAAAGAACGTCATTAACCCAAAGTTATACTACTGACCTACCTATTCTAATGAACAAAAAACGTGATTTGATTGATATGTTACCATTGATCGTCGAAAATTTTCACAATTTTTATCGAAATTTAAAGGCTGAAGGAGAATCTTCAATTGAAGTAGATTCAGACTTAGATGAAATAGACAACGCTGAATAAAATTTAAGTATATAGAATAATAACCATAAGTATCTCTATAATACTCACTTTTTACTTTCTCAAATATATTTATATTTTTTAAATAGTTTATTTTAATTTGTAATAAATTTCAATGAACAATTTTATGTGTACTCGTATTTGTATCAATTATCATTAATTTTTATTGCATAACACATTAGTTTTGTAATTATTTTTATTTAAAATAAATTTCATGAATTTTTCTTTTTAAGTTTCCCAAAACTTCAATAAAATGTATTTTGAAAAACAACATATATCCGATATTTGTCTTATGATCCATTTGACAAAACATCATAACTCGACATATGTTGATAAATTCAGTTTTTGCTTTGGCAAATATCAATTTGACATAACAACATATCTCGAATTATATTGTTTTTCTTTCTAAAAAACCTTTTGACAAAACATCTTATTTCATATTTTCTAAAATATCTCCAAAAATTTAAAACTTTAAATTCTTTTGAAAAAATCAACAGATAGAGCATAAAAAAATTTATAATATTGAATTTTAACTTTTCCTTAAATGAAAATACAATATAACTATTTAAATACAATAAACACTAATTTCGCTCTCCTGAAAAATTTTAAAATGAGACATATGTTGTTTTGTCAAAAGTCCACAGATATAAACCAGATAATAAAGGACCTATCAAAAGCGTGTCTCTGTACCGATTCACTGGCGTATTAAGTACTTCTATGGTTTAGAAAAATACTTAATATATTTTGCATACCAAAAATTATTTTCAGACAAACGAAATGCTTTTTTGGAAAAAATGCTTTGAAACAAATAATTTTTATTTTCAATGCGTAATTGTCGTTTCTCTAGCATAAACAATTTTTGAGGGGAGCGTTCTTTTTGTTGAATGTTCCTTCTGCAGAATTCTAATAGTGACCATAAAGTCTATAAAATAACATCCTAAAACCACTGTTACATCGGCATCATTAAATCACAACAGAAAAAACTGTCCAATCGAAATCTGTTGCTGAAATTAAAAGAAAATAAAAATCGCGAACAGATAAAGTGCACATTAAAAATCTCATTTTACAAAATGTAAACATGTTTTGTTTATAAAAATATAAATAATCGCACTTATTACCACAAAAATGGCAAACGCTCCAAGAGATTATTTTGCAAGCTGGAACGAACGGCAATAAGAACAGAAACCACACCAAGAGAAATTCTATACGGCAACACATCATCAATATGGACGACTATTGATGAGAATTGTCCGAATGTCAGTGACGCTGCGGCGACAATATCTTTGGCAGTCTTGCCGTCCTGGTCCGACCGGCCGGCCGCCTGGCGTTCGACAAGTGTCGTTCTGCATTTGTGGACGGTTCTTGTTGTTATCAGTGCGTGTCTTGGCCGAAAGGTGTTGCCCGAGCTGATTTAACACCGCAATTGGCACTTGGCTCCCCGGACATGGCGTTCATTTAGCAAAGTCACGTTGTCCGTCCGTCCATCCGACTCGCATTTGGTGACTGGCATTTTATGTAGTTATTAATAAAATGATGTTAAAGTAGCTGACTTGGAGAGAAAATTGAAATTGAATTGTTTCGTTGGTTTGCTTGTTTGTTTGTTTATTCGATTGGTTTGTCATAATCTCTGGCGTTCGGTTTGTTGTCTCATCAGTGCATAAGACAGTGCAGGACAGGACAAACAAACAGCCGGTGGACAGACAACCCATCAGAGTAGACGGTGCAATGGACATCATCAATACGACATGCACATTTAGGTTGTACCACAGAAACGACGGAAAGACAAGTTACAAACCGTCCTCCGCTTTGACAGATCATTACCGCCGCATTACCAATACCCGTCTTCTGTCAGCAAGTAGGCACAGTGGGTGATTTCAATGGTGTTGGTAAATAAAGTTCAGATTTGTCAATGTTATGACAGATGACTTAATTTTTTTTAAATTTATTCTCACAGAGATTTCGATACCTCCATTCCAAAATATGCTAAGTCGAAACATTTAGTTTTTCAGGTGAGGCGATCAAAGTTTCATGATTTTAACTAGGGTATTCTCTTGGCATCTGTGCCTCTATTATGTATTATAGAATGCAAAGATTTTTCAAAAACGGTATGGTAAATGCAATTACTTTAGCGCTTAGCTCCTTGTATCGCCTCCTTGTATTGTAACAACCCCAAGTATATCGAGCCCTAACCGCCAAAAAGACGTAAGCGCCACCATGATTTACTTTTAATTGTTTGAAGGAAATCGTTTACTTATGACAAATGCCACCATGTTTCCCAAATTTGTAGCTGTAAAATGTACCGTTATACTAAATTTCACAGTAATATAAACAGATGTATGCATTACATATGCAATTAAACAAAAAATAATCGCAAAAGAAACCATCTCCTCTAAATTCTTGTGAGTGGCGCTTACGTCTTTTTGGCGGTTATGGCTCGATATGTTGTATTTATCATCAAGTGTATCGATACTGCATTAACTGATCGAATCCATTTCGATAACTATTTTTTATTTAAATTCGAACTCTTACATGTTCATGGACACTTTTATTAATTTTTCATTACTAATTTGTAGAAGATATACTCCTCCATATCCTTCGATTTGCCGTGCTAATCATGGCTTTCAGTTTCGATAAACAATACATCGAAAGTGGACTTGTTGTAACTGTTGCACTGATTAAAATAACTCCAATAAACTTCTCTGGTACTCTCATATTTACGATTAACGATACTTTCAACTGTCCTCTTGCAAATAAAAATGTACTCATCCTAGAAAATTAAACCACATCTATAATATTATGTACAAAAATATCATTATTTCAAAGACAACCGAAAAATTAAGATCCTAAAATTAAGGACATGTTATTTTTAAAAACGTGACATGCAAATGTGTATAATTTTATGCCCAAAATCATTAAAATTATTGACATTTATCATGAGATTGCTGACAAATACCATTGATCAATTAATTTGTCATTGATTTAAAGACATTTTAGAAAGTAACACTAAATTCAACATATTCCTAAAACGAGTATTAAGGACAATTGATCATAAAATAAGAGCAATTGCCTTTGATCGAACGAAAATTCCCTTTAAAATCGTGTAAATTATCTTAAATTTAATGAATTTTGTTATTCAAATAATGACAGAATAAATCTCTAGTTTAAAAGCAATAACGTATTTAGCATCAGACCAATTATTTTAGGTGTAGAAATATAACATTTTATTTAGAATTTCGTGTATGAGAAGACAGACCATTACAATTTTGTGTAAGAGAACTATGCTGAATTTAACTGAATTACTAAAAGCATGTCCAAAAATTACAAGAGTCTTGATATGTTTTTATTATACCCTACAACACTTTGTGGTATGTTTGTTTTGTCCCAGATGTTTGTAAAACTCTAAAATGTTCGAGTCTCTTGATCCAAAGACGAACGCTGCCGAATTTGAAGAAAATTGGTTTGGATTTAGATATAGCCTTCATATATACCTATATACCGATTTGCGATTTGCACTATAAAAACCTCTTTTCTCAACAGGTCTTCAAAAATTTAACAGATAACAGTTTGTTGAACAAAAAAACCTCTGTGAACTTTCATGAAAATCTGTCCAGATTTAGATATATTCCGCAACATACGAGTATATATCTGAGTTTAAATCTAAGATTTATCAAATACAATTTTTTGGACAGATCAGTATCATTAGATAAACAACATTGCTAGAAACTTGACAATATTTCTTCTTATTCTGCTCGAAAAAGGTGGTGTAATGTATCACATAGTCGGCTCCGCCCGACTTTTGGAGTTCCTTACTGGTTTTTAACTTCGTGAAACACAAATTTTTGGTCATTAAAATCTCTAAATAATTATGATAGCCAATAAGAAACAAAACCAAAATGTATACTCAGTTTTTAATTTTCTGGTCGAGTTCGCGTTTTAAAGGATATGCCATTTTTTAAGTATATATATAATTATACAATACAACACATGATTTTGGGACTCAATTCTGAGAATTGGACGTGAAAGTACCCCAAATGTAAAAACTTCTACATCATCCGCTTAGTCAAAATGGCTCAATTAATAATTTAATGGTTGCGGGCTTTTAAAATCCAACTCGTGCACGAACTGAAGTCGAATGACCATCAAGCGCGTTCAGTGAAAAAAACGATATGGCCACCGATCCCGATTTTCACAAAAAAATTTTGTTCAACGATGAAGCTTACTTTTGGATGAATACGTACGTTAAGTACGTTAATAAACAAAATTGTCGCATTTCGAGTAATGATAATCCACAAGCCATTGTTCAGGCGCCGTTACATCCACAAAAAGTCACTGTTTGGTGTGCTCTATGGGCAGAGGGAATCATTGGTCTATACATATTTCTTCAAAAATGAAGCGGGTCATAATGTTGCAGTCAGTGGAATTTTTTAATGAATTTTTCGTGCCTAAATCTGAGGATGTTGATGTGGACGACCTTTGGTTCCAACAAGGCGGCGCTACATGCCATACAGCAAACAAAACAATGAATTTATTGATGGAAACTTTTGGTGTGCGCATTAACTCGCGTCGCCGACCGGTGGCGTGCCCTCCAAGATCGTGCGATTTAACACCGCTGGACTATTTTTTGTGGGGTTATGTGAAGTATCTCGTCTACGCAGATAATCCCGACACGATTGACGCTTTGGAAGAGAATATTCGGGGCGTTATTGCTGACATACAACCGCAAATGCTGCAAAAAGTGGTCGAAAATTGGTCCTCTCGCCTGGAATTTATTCGGCGGCCACCGTAATCCTTTTAAAACATAATGGCAAATCCTTATCTTTATAATAGAGCTAAATTCTTGGCCATAACATGAAATTATATGCGTTTTATTTCTTCTTGAAACCACACGTCTAAAGAAACACCCTTTACATAATACGTATAAAACATTTTTGCGATTTTTAAGCCGCTGGATGCACTTTTTTCTGGTAGGTTTCTTCCGCATTTTTTTTCATTCAATTGTCATTCAATACTTCAATGTCATTGGACAACTTCAGACACAAAACAGATATTCCGTACGGTATGCCGAGAAAAATATAAAAAAAGTTCTAAAAATTAAATTATTAATTGAGCCAACTTGATTAAACGATCGTTATTCAAAAGATGATATATAATTAAAAAAGATGGTGTCAAATGAAAAGGCTCATTTTGGGCTACCTAAATATTTTTTTGTTTTTAGAAAATGTAACTAAAAAGTTGCAAAAATGGCCTTGAAATTGTTAGTCCTTAAATATCCTTAGAAAATTTTGAAAAAAAATATGTTTTGCTGATCCTACTATTCTGCTATTCATACCCAAATTTTAGTATTCAGTATTTTTGTTAAATTTTGTCGCACGGTGTAATAGTACGTTTGGTAACAATATAAGTTTAATAGTGGAATGGTTTGTCTCCTTATTTTACGTATGCCGATTATAGAAATTACAGTTTTTTACCAATTCTATGAAATTTAGCACTACGCTCGTTTTAATTATACATATTTATATGTAGCCACCATTTACTCGTGTATGTATCCCGATTATGATTATATACTATTTCGTTTAATGGATATAGATATAACACCTTAGAAATACCGATCCAGAGTCAGATTGTCAATCGATGTTTATAAAATTTGGCAGGGAGAAATTTTATTATTTATTTACTTGATTCGCAGTATTTTTTATAATTTGATAGAAAATGCACATTTTAAGATTAGTTGATTCTGTGTACTTGTTGCAGATATACATTCTCTTACACGGTTAAAAACTATTTTATCCTGATATATCATGTATGCTGATATATCATTTTAATATTGTCTTAAAAGCTTAAAAATAAAATAAAATAGATGTTACCAAAACAAACAGAGCGAAATAGATAAACTGATGAAATTTAAAACAAACTTTGGACCAGGAAAACAGATTTTATATTAGCTTTACTAAAAACAGTAAAGAAAGATTAAATTTGGGCAATCCGCATTTCCGCCATTAATTATCATAAATGCACGGAGGAATATATTAGTGGTACATCAAAGTCAAATTAGCCTGAGACCTTCATATAGGGGGCGGGGCTATTTGAAAATGTGAACCGATACGGTCTACTTGTGCAAGAAGTGATACTGGACAAAATATGTAATTAAATTCTGCGAGATTGGTTAAACAAATTATTCTCTAGATCATCAAGAAAATGAAAACGCATGGAACTTATATTAAAGCCTTTTCCGAACGATTTAAGGCAATATGAAATAAAAATGTGCACGTGTTAGACTCAATCGGAAGGTTGCTCTATTTAAGTCCTATAGCAAAACATGGACCGATGTGTCGAATTTTCACTAGGGACTTTTTTTAGACAACATGAAGCATGTCGAAAATTTGCTTTCGTTCGACTGCTAGACGACAAACAGCTGATTTGGGTTTCTAGCACCAGAACGACATCCCCGGCGATAATCTACGCGAATGAAAACGTAATCATTTCAGTGCAAATTTTGGATTTTCCTCGCTGTCATCTGGGCGAACACAAATGTCAAGTCGAGTCACTTTGTTTTATTTGTCGACTGATAGAAACAATGACAAAAAGAACTTATTGAAACAAAAATAAGTAGATGTTAATATTACTATGGTAAAACCAATTAAATAATAATAAAATTATATACATATTTAAGCATAAAGAAGTCAACATGAGGCAGGTCACAAAGATAGAGAAAAATCTACCACCAGGTTTGATTTTGTGACCACCGCTAGTATAGAGAGTCGAGAAGTGTATTTTCTAAGGTCGAACATACAAAAATGTGTGCTTTTTGATGTTATTGATCTGGCAATTAATTATTTTTCCAATTAGTAAATTACTAACGTCATAGACGTAAGGCCAGGCGAACGAACGAACGAATCTTATGGTGTTTTCTTTGTGCCAAAAAATGCTAAATTGTTTCTCCCCTTCGCCCCAAAAATGCCTTTTTGTTTATAAAAAAATTTTGCATTGGGAAATGGTGCAAAAATGCAGCATTTCAGCCCTGTATTTAATCGAAGGGGTGGACGCTGCCCTACAAAACAGATGTTCTGCATGTGTTTGTAACACCCAGAAGGAGAAGAGATAGACCCATCGTTTATTATACCGATCGACTTGGATTCACTTCCTGAGTCGATTTAGCCATGTCCATCTGTCCGTCCGTCCGCACGTATATGTATCGCTGTAATCAAAGTGCAGGTCGTATTTATAGTCCGATTGTGAGGAAATTTAGCACAGTGCTCTTTTTGGCCCAAGGACAAATTGAAATTTGAAAATGGTCAAAATCGGTTCATGTTTTAGATATAACCCTCTTATATATGTTACCCCCGATTTGACACGTACAAACTGTTTTTATATCAGATCAGTACGAAATTTGGAAGAGAAAATTGATTACACGAATGAACACTACCAAATTCGGAGAAAATCGCTTCAGATTTAGATATAGCCCCCATATATATGTTTAATCGATTTGACATGTAAGCGCTGTATAAACCGTATTTTATATCCGATCAGTACGAAATTCGGCAGAGAGATTTCTTATTACGTGAATGAACACTACCAAATTCGGGGAAAATTCGTTCATATTGAGATATAGCCCCCAAATATGTATGTTTCCCCGATTTGACATTAAGGCGCTGTAAAACCGTATTTAATATGCGATAAGTACGAAATGTGTTAGAGAGAGGTTTATTAATTTAGGGACTAATACTTATTATTGGGGTAAATCGGTTCAGATATAGACATAGCCATATATATACTACGTTCCTGCCTATGCATTATTTAACGCTATTGAAACTGTATTTTACGCCCGATTTTTATATTATTTGGCAAAAATGAGAGAGGTGTAGGGTATTATATAGTCGGCCCCGCCCGACTTTCTGTCTTTCCTTATTGGTTTCTAATGAAGTTTGGACAGGTTTTTTATTTAGGTGGCGCCATGGAGTATTCTTTGTTTTTATTTTTTTTTAATGAGTTAAAGGGCTTGATTTTTGCATTTTTGGGTAGGCGACATTATTAAAATACTGCTCTCTGACAGGGCAACATACTTTTTTAGAAAAGGAAAAACCATTAGAGAAACCAAATTCCTGACGAAATCGAGTGACTGGTATTCTTTCGCTGGGGGTTCGAAATAGAGAAACAGGCTGTAAATGTTTAAATTTCATCGATTGAAAAATGTGTTGTGGAGAGAGTCAGGAAGTGACTCTCATTGACCCATTTTTATTTATTTATTTATATGAATTACAATACAAAGTAAATTTATATTCTAATTTTACGGTCCAGGGAAAAGCCGGGTTACAGACCAGAGCCTCTGGTGGGAATCGAACCCACGACCCCCAAACTCATAGGAGAGTACGCTACCAACTCACCTACTGAGGCGCTCGCACCCCATTTTTGTTAGCCAAAAAATACCGAAATCATATCAAAATTGAATAGCTCATAACTTTAATACATCTACAATTTATTAAAATTTAATGTCGTTGAATTTTCTACAGTTCAGTGCAAACGATTACATCGAACAGAACTTCGCCACACCTTCTTAAACGACATAAATTAATATCTTGATTACTGCTCAACATTCCATACGTCATCTAAGTAATGACCCCACTGTGTTTGCAGCAATACTCCTGTATTTTTTTTGCATATTGTCTCCGTTTTGTTTTTGGATCTTTATTTTATGACTTTTTTTGGTTTATTTTGTATTTATTTGATTAAACTTGAAGTGTTGGCAATCAAATTGACATGAAATATGAGTATCACCTTCTTTGGCTTGCATTGCAGTACACATACCCAAATGATGTATGTACGGCACCAAGTGGTGGCAGATCTGTCGACAGACGGACAATTTTCCGACTAATTAAATTGATGTTATAAATAATGACAATTCATTTACAAACCGAAACCCCTTAGGAATAATGTGGCATGGATAACAGGCGGTCGGTCGGCAACAATTTATATTTATGGAATTGCATCGTTATCTCTGTAATAAAAACTAAATTAATTTGAAGGTGCACCGAGAGAAACGACATAGCGCAGGCATAATAATATGTGTAAAATAATTTTGCATTTTTGATTGGATATTATGAATAATACAATCTTTTGGAATTAGTTGCGTTTGACTTTTTATTTAATTATGAAAACAATTAAAATTGAAACTATATGAGTCTATACTAAAATCTATAAATTTGCCATACATAGAATTTGTATGCCACGGTATATAATAGTCGACATTTTTACCCTGTCTGTCAGTAGATTAATTCTTATTATCAAAGTTCAGGTCACAATTTTGCTCCGATAACTACGAAATTTGACAGGATATACGGCATTAGACGATGTATATGGTATAGATACAGGGTCTATGCTTCAATATGTAACAAATTTCTACAAATTCGGTTGTAACCCAATAACTTAACATAGCCTTCTAAAAAGAAAGCCAGATGCGTTAAACCGCACGAACGAGGTATCCAGAGAACAGGACCACTTCTTTAAATAAATTTGTCACGAAATTGATTTTGCAATAAATCGATTGTTAAGCGCGCTGGCAAATTGTGCCGCGCATATAGCAAATTGTGCCGTCTTGTTGGAACCAAATGTCGTTTATTTTATCTGAATACACTGTACAACAGGAAAAAAATAATGGTTCGGACAACGGCTTCTGCTAGAGGAGATCAAAAAAGATATACGTGTATCGTCGTTTTGAAAGATCAAGATTCCAATGGGATTTTATATTAAGGGCTTATATTTTCCACATTTTTGCCCGTTCCTGCAGCATAACACGAACAGCTGATGTGTGGGATATGTTCAGCAACTTTGTAGAAAACATTAAGGCCAATATTTTTGAGGAACATATTATCCCTCTAATAAATTCAGTCGGGTAAACCGACCCTTACTTTGTGAGCAATGTATACACACTGGTACATCGTACTAATATTATAAGCTATTCAATGTTGTTATTGACCCATTTTTAAAAGGACTGTAAGAATTTTAAAAATTTTACACTGTGCACAATATTTTCATGTTTATATGCATTGGAATTCACGATATAAGCTGTAAACTTTTGGTAAAAAATGGTACGTTTATATGTGAGGTACAAAAAGGGGCATGATAATAACGCCCATTTTTCGACAGACTGTAGGTACAATAAAACCATTACACTGTATAAAATATTAAGTATTTGTACCATGCCCCTTTGGTACCTTTGTGTGGTAGGTACCAAAAGGGGTATGGCAATAACGCCCATTTTTCACTGGACTGTAGGTACTGTAAAATCAATACACTGTACAAAATTTTAAGTATTTGAATGTACAGGTATTACATTTATAAGCTGTTATCTTTTGGTGCAAAATAGTCCATTTGTGTGGGAGGTACCAAATAGGGCGTTCCAATAACGCGCACTTTTCCTGGACTCTAGGTATTATAAGAGCCTTACACTGTACAACATTTTAAGTATTTGTGTTAAGTTATATTAAACCTATAAGCAGTTAACTTTTGGTGCAAATTGCACCATTTGTGTTGGAGGTACCAAAAGAGGCGTGGTGACTTCGACCATTTTTCTCGAGGTAATAGCGACTAATAACGAATGGAATTTCAGGAAATTTGAATAAATAGTATAGAAGTTGTTAGATAATCAATTTTCACTAAATGTAAACTCTTTGTGGGGGAGGTACTAGAAGGAGTGGACCAATATGACCCATCTTCGAACTAAGCCGGAGATACATAGAAGAAAATATTACCACATACCAAATTTGAAGTCAATCGGTTACTCCTTCCAAACGTTATCGTGCGCATCAGCCAACAGACGGACGGACATTGCCCATTCGATTTAAAATGACCCAAAACGGATATCCGCTTAGGGACTTAGGTCACTCCTTCGATGTGTTACACTTTTGGACGTAGTAAATGATATATACCCTCGTATCACTAAGGTGAGGGTATCAACAGTCAAATTCCAGTTAATTTACCCTCTTTACTGGACCAATGGTGCGTATGAATAACATTGCCGCACAAATTTTCCAAAAGGGTGTTTTTTTTTGGCTCCCGAAGCAGCTATTGAAGCTTTTAAAAACCATGTTTTGGTGGTGTCTCCGTTGGAATGAAAAAAGTGCTTCGAAAAAAGGTTTGAGCGCATGCAAAAGTCTTCACGTAAAATATTTTGAAAAACCATACAACGATTTCCAATGATAAATGATTGTTTATTTATTGCTGGATCCGTAATATAAATAGCAGCTATCGTATTAATCGTCGAAAAAGCTAAGACGATTTAGCCATGTCCGTCCGTCCGTTGCAATCACGCTACGATATAATTATAATAATTCGGTAAGATGATTTCAATTTGAGATGGTTTTCACTATTTGTAAGCGATAGTGCTGTAATTTTGTGCATATGTATATTGTGGTAGTATACGTGTATGGTCAACAAATGGGTGGGATCGGACCAATGGGTGTGGCCCAGCTCATACAAGCCAAATTTTTAAATTGAGATATTTGCCCAATTTGTTAGCGGGAGTACTGTCATTTTGTGCATATGTAAGTGGTGGTAGTCTACGTAATTGGTCCAAAAATGGGCGGGGTCGGATCAATGGGCGTGGCCCCGCTCATACAAGCCAAATTTTTAAATTGAGATGTCTTGCACAATTTTTTAACGAGAGTGCTGTAATTTTGTCCATATGAATCTAGCAATAGTCTACGTGAATTGTCAACAAATTTGCGGGATCGGATCAATGGGGGTGGCCCCGCCCATGAAAACTGAAATTAAAAACTGAAATATCTTGCACAATTTGTTAGTGAGAGTGCTGTTATTGCATATGTATCTGGTGGAAGTCAACGCGATTGATCCGAAAATTGGCGGGATCGGACAAATGCGCGTGGCCTGCTCATATAAACCTAATTTTGAACAAATTGTAAGCGGGAGTGTGGAATTTTGTGTAAATGGTGGGCCATTTAAAATTTGAATCTTATCAAACGGTTAGTGCAGTTATCCTAAACGATTTATATTTTTTACAAACCCTGTGAAACGCTTGGTGCAAACGGTTATTGTGTTTGTCACAAACAATGCCTGTTTATCCCAAACCCTGTAAAATGTTTGTTGTAAACGGTCATTGCGTTTGTCACAAGCAATGTCAGTTTAACAATAAATGAGAAAACGATTGTCGCAAAAGAATAATTTGATTGAATTATGATATTTAATATGTTTTATAAAATTATGTTTGTAATCAAAAATGTCACATTTTTTAGTAAAATGTAGCCGGGAGCTCCCCGACAAACACCTCTGCTATTATTTGGCTGCTATCTTCTAATTGAGTTGTAAACAACTGTAAATAAGTCCATTGTATGGATCAAAGCGAGATGTTATCTTACCATAGGAGGTATGTTCAAAAAATATCGGGAATTTTTAATTTCCGCGGGTATTTCCTACGTGTATTTGATTTTTGATATTTTTGTAGCGTTATGTTGGTACTCATGTCCCTTACTTATGCTGACAAGGTCGGCCATTTTGAATGTTTATTTAATTTTTGACAGTGTTGTGCTTGGATGTGTTTTAACTTGTCTTCGATTTTTATCTATTTCAGAAAATGGATCAAAGAATCTGCAAATTTTGTGTGAAAAACAAAATAAAGTGCGCTGACGCATTCCGAATGTTGTCTGTGGCATATGGTGAAGCTACCTTGGACCAAAGCAGCGTTTATCGGTGGTACAAAATGTTCTTAGAGGGCCGAGAAGATGCGAAGGACGAACAGCGTGCCGGACGCCCGAGCTCACAGTTTTCTTTGATTGCAGGGGCGGGGTGCATTATGAGTTCTTGCCACAGGGTAGTACGGTCAATAAAGAATATTACCTGCAAGTTATGCGAAAATTGCGCGAAGCAATCCGCCAAAAACGCCCGGATTTGTGGAAGAACAAAAACTGGATTTTGCACCATGATAACGCCCCTGCACTCACATCGTTGCTTGTGCGCGAATATTTGGCCAAAAACAACACAGTAATGGTGCCGCAGCCACCGTATTCCCCTGACCTAGTCCCCTGTGACTATTTTTTGTTCCCAAAACTGAAAAGGCCCATGAAAGGACAACGATACGCCACGATTAAGGAGATAAAGACGGTATCGAAGGAGGAGCTGAACAAGATCACAAAAAATTATTATTTGAAGTGCTTCGAGGATTGGAAAAAACTTTTGGCAGAAGTGTATTATATCCGAGGGGAATTACTTTGAAGGGGACAAAATAGATATTCATGAATAAATAAATACTTTTTGAAAAAATACAAAATTCGCAAATTTTTTTGAACATACTACGTATATCAAACTTTTTAGTCAAAAGTGAATTTTATAGGCCAATATTCTGACCCAAATGCTGACAATTCAAAAGTTTCCACGTCCATGAATAGAATACTAAACTACATCAGAAAATAACATGAAAAACTTCGGGTGAAAAATCGTGTTGCAGTGTCATTAAAAAACAAAGTTTAACTGTTTAGTGTTGAAAATATCAGAAGTATCCAGTTGTATCTGGATACCAGAAGTATCCAGTTGTATTGTGCCTGAATAAATTTATTTCACAATTACCATTAGCAACTTCAGTACCTAAACGTGTGATGATTGATTGTTAATGATTTTAATTTGCTTATTCACAATTTAAGGCGTGTGGAAAAATAACCAGTTAGTCGTTAACAAAGCAATATATGGTCTCAGTTTCTGTTAAAATCTATTGTTTTTGTTATTCCGAATTTCCACAAAATATTCAATATTTTCATGCAGTGCTCGATACATGTTTTTGCTATTAACAATGTGGTTATTTTCCCACATGTCTTCACTTCGTTTGCCATTTACCTATAACATTAAATTGGAGTCCGCAGTATCGCACCTCCGATAATTTAGATTCTTTGGTTTAATTAATTCTTTGAATGAAATCATTTTGAGTTCACTGATAAAAATATTTTTAATTTTGCCACACACGCGCACATATCGCGACCTAAGAGTGAAAAGGCGCTAAGTCCAATATTTAAAATTGTACAGGAGAGGTAAAATACTTACTGTATTGAATGTTTTTATAAAGGGTATATGGACTTAGCGCTTTTACGATTCAGGTTTTGAAGATGAAAAAGCATGATTTTTTTTGGCTTTTTGTTTTCAAATCGATGTATACCCAACGTATCTTACGTTCCGCTTCCAAAAATAGTGGACTTAACGCCTTTTCACTCATAAGTCGCGGTTATTACAAAATGAAAACAAGTTTAGCTCTTTGTTCTCTCAACTCTCTTTAATATATTCAATCATGTTTAAATACAACATGGTTCCGTAAACGTTTTTCGTTTACCATAAAAGTAAATTACGAAAATTTTGGAATGAAAGAATGTTCGTATACAGCAAGAGAAACTACGTTTACGATAAAATTTGCATTCACAGCAAATATTTCAACCGTTACGGTTAAAGTAGAGCGTTTTAGACAAAGAAAAATGTTTGCGATAAACGACGCCCAAACGTTTTGTTTCTTTGCGTGTAGTTTAGTTTGTTTATGAGAGACATAGCAGTTAGAAGTGTTTTGCTTGTTCAGCGATTCGGTATTTATCTCCTCAATCAGCGCAAAACTCCGTTATTTGGGGGGTCTTTAATTTCGGGAACAGGGAAAAGTCGCAAGGGGGCCAAATCTGGTGATTACGGTGGTTAAGGCATGATTACAGTATTCTTTTAGGCCATGGTTACAGTATTCTTTTAGGCCGCTTCATGCCCAAAATTTCTGAAAAAATTTTATGGCGTAATTTCAAACAATCTTCTTCACGTCTTAACATTTTAATCGGCTTTTGATGTGATTCATATTGTAACTGGGTTTTATTCATGGGCTAAGGAAGTTCAGCTGCCTCCGGCATAAATTCAAGGACCTTCAAAACCTTAAATAAGAACACACCATTGTCCCTTTCCAGGACTCGAAATTCCATTTTTTGTTCCTCGTATTTCTTTGTACAACAATTAATAAAGCATTTATTTAATGTATTTTATTTTATACAAATAATGGGGTCACTCGTTATATGGGATAATTTCTTGTATGGACTGAGTTTCGCTCTATATGTAGATGTCGATGAAGATTGTAGGGAAGGCTATCAGTATGGCTAATATCTATCAATAGGTCGGTGGTATGTAAAATATTGTGGCGTTTTATGGACGACTCATACAGATGGTTAATGGAAGCCTCACACACGCACTTGACGGACGCCTCCGCAGGCGCTTGGCGTATTTCGGTGGCGGTGGATGACCCGACATACTCGCGTTTGGCGGATTATGCGGTGTGTTGAGTTAGATTACGGTGAGTGACCCTAATGGTGGCCAAAATTGTTATAAGCCAACATGCAAATTATGAGACAAAATTTAATTAGTTTAATAGTAAACACTCCAATTAGATAAAATAAAGGGGAGATAAGGGAAGAAAGATGCGAATATAAAGAACAATAGCCTCTTCCAATGGCAACCTCACCCACTGTTCTCATTGAACTTGGTACTCCCTGTTCCGCTAATGAGGCTCTGTCGTCCGAATAAAGGCGGGATAACCTAAACAGCAGCACAGTGAAATTATTGTTACCACACGCCTAACTGAAGGCTACAATCGGCCCCCCGGTACCAGACTCGGATGCGGCAGCCAAATCAGTCACCCATCTTAAAAACTAACGATTAACGAAACCACAAACAACATAAAATGGATAAACCGATGACGACAATTGGAATGAAGAAACGGATACACATTGGATCTTGTATGGCCCTATGCTCCACAATGGAACGACGGGAATAAATATATTACAGTGAAGGGTTGTATCATTTGTTACGAGCTAAAAGTCTAACACATCGAAGGAGTGGCCTAAGGCCCCAAGTATGTTTGGCGGAAATTCAATTTGGGTCTTTTTACGTCAGTTGAGTAATGTCCGTCCGTCGGTCTGTTTGTCTGTATGTGTGCCTGTCTGCTGGCTGGTGCGCACCATAACTATCGAAAGGAATATCTGATTGACATTAAATTTGGTATGCGGCAATTTTTTTCTCCATCTCAGGCTAATTTAAAAAATGGGCCATATTGGTCCACTCCTTCTAGTTCGTCTCCCACAAAGGGTTAACATTTAGTGAAATATTGATTTTCTTTATAATTTCTATACTACTTATTCGAATGTTCTGAAATTCCACACATACACGCTGGAAAAAATCCATTCTGTAGTATATTGTCCCAAACATATTCGGCTTGAAACATATATATATTTAGGATACACTCTAAAATATAATAATTGGTACACACAAAAATTATATTTTTGGGAAGATGTTGTTCTAAACAAATCATTGTTTACATCCCAATATGTTTTTATTTGGGACTACTATTTCCGAAACAAACATTCATTTGCATTTAAGTATTCAGAAAATACTTAAATTGTGTTAATTTTTTCAGTAATTTAACGTAATTTTTTTAGAAATTATTAATGTTCGTAAAAAAATAAATAATAATAATATAAACTTGGATCAAAATAAATTACTTAATTTAAAACAGAAGTCAATGCTGCATATGGTAACATAACTGCACGCTGAAAAAAAAATTTAAAATAGAAGTTAATGCTGCAATTGGTATCACAACTGGAATTTTCAATTCGACGCCAAAAAAAAAAATTAAACTGAAATTCGAAAAATTCAACAAAAGTTTCGAAAATATTTATACCCTACACCACACTGTGGTACAGGGTATTATAAGTTTGTTTCACGGCAGATGTTTGTAACACCTGAAAATAACACAGCTAGACCCACCTTAAAGTATACCGATCGACTCAGAATCACTAGCTGAGTCGATTTAACGATGTCTGTCCGTCCGATCGTTCTGAAATTTTGCAGTTTAGAGTATTCCGCGGCTGGTAAGATCGCTATTGAATTTGGTTGAAATCGGTTCAGATTTAGATATAGCTCCCATATATATCTTTCGTCCGATTTGGCCCTTTAGTCCAATAGAAGCTGTATTTTACATCCTATCGTTTTGAAATTTGAATGGTAGAGTTTCTTGATCCATGAACCAACATTGCCGAATTTGAAGAAAATCGGTTAAAATTTAGCTATAGCTCCCATATATATGTTTCGTCCGAATTTGCTCTTTAGTCCTATAGAAGCTGTATTTTACATCTAATCATTTTGAAATTTAGAATGGTAGAGTTTCTTGATCCATGAACCAACACTACCGAATTTGAAGAAAATCGGTTAAGATGTAGCTATAGCTCCCATATATATGTTTCGTCCGATTTGGCCCTTTAGTCCTATAAAAGCTGTATTTTACGTCTAATCGTTTTGAAATTTAGAATGGTAGAGTTTCTTGATCCATGAACCAACATTGCCGAATTTGAAGAAAATCGGTTAAAATTTAGCTATAGCTCCCATATATATGTTTCGTCCGATTTGGCCCTTTAGTCCTATAAAAGCTGTATTTTACATCCAATCCTTTTGAAATTTAGAATGGTAGAGTTTCTTGATCCATGAACCAACACTACCGAATTTGAAGAAAATCGGTTAAGATTTAGCTATAGCTCCCATATATATGTTTCGTCCGATTTTGCTCTTTAGTCCTGAAGAAGCTGTATTATACATCCAATCATTTTGAAATTTAGAATGGTAGAGTTTCTTGATCCATGAGCCAACACTACCGAATTTGAAGAAAATCGGTTAAGATTTAGCTATAGCTCCCATATATATGTTTCGTCCGATTTGGCCCTTTAGTCCTATAGAAGCTGTATTTTACATCCTATCGTTTTGAAATTTAGAATGGTAGAGTTTCTTGATCCATGAACCAACATTGCCGAATTTGAAGAAAATCGGTTAAAATTTAGCTATAGCTCCCATATATATGTTTCGTCCGATTTTGCTCTTTAGTCCTATAGAAGCTGTATTTTACATCCAATCATTTTGAAATTTAGAATGGTAGAGTTTCTTGATCCATGAACCAACACTACCGAATTTGAAGAAAATCGGTTAAGATGTAGCTATAGCTCCCATATATATGTTTCGTCCGATTTTGCTCTTTAGTCCTATAGAAGCTGTATTTTACATCCAATCATTTTGAAATTTACAATGGTAGAGTTTCTTGATCCATGAGCCAACACTACCGAATTTGAAGAAAATCGGTTAAGATGTAGCTATAGTTCCCATATATATGTTCCGTCCGATTTTGCTCTTTAGTCCTGTAGAAGCTGTATTTTACACCCAATCATTTTGAAATTTAGAATGGTAGAGTTTCTTGATCCATGAACCAACACTACCGAATTTGAAGAAAATCGGTTAAGATGTAGCTATAGCTCCCATATATATGTTTCGTCCGATTTGGCCCTTTAGTCCTATAAAAGCTGTATTTTACATCCAATCCTTTTGAAATTTAGAATGGTAGAGTTTCTTGATCCATGAACCAACACTACCGAATTTGAAGAAAATCGGTTAAGATTTAGCTATAGCTCCCATATATATGTTTCGTCCGATTTTGCTCTTTAGTCCTGAAGAAGCTGTATTATACATCCAATCATTTTGAAATTTAGAATGGTAGAGTTTCTTGATCCATGAACCAGCACTACCGAATTTGAAGAAAATAGGTTAAGATTTAGTTATAGCTCCCATGTATATGTTTCGTCCGATTTGGCCCTTTAGTTCTATAGAAGCTATATTTTACATCCAATCGTTTTGAAATTTAGAATGGTAGAGTTTCTTGATTCATGAACCAACATAGCCGAATTTGAAGAAAATCGGTTAAGATTTAGCTATAGCTCCCGTATATATGTTTCATCCGATTTGGCTCTTTAGATCCAATCGTTTTTATACCCTACACCACACTGTGGTACAGGGTATTATTTAAGTATAAAATGTCCCAAAAGTAAATTTATGTAAACAATTTATACATGAATTACAAAATTTATATATCAGAGTTATTCAATATTACGATAGTGGTGTAGGGTATTATATAGTCGGCACCGCCCGACTTTAGCCTTTCCTTACTGGTTTTTAAATAAAATATATGTGGAGAAATTCCTAAACAATAATTTAATTTGTATTCAAACACATATTTTATTTGAGAAATTTAGTTTGCAAATATTATATGTTGTAATATATTAATATACGAATTCCAAATATATATTATTGATTTTCAAATAAAATTTATTTGCTCAGAAATATATAATATTTAAAAATGTGTGTTCCAAATATATTTTCTTTCGAGTCAAACATATCAGAAAAGGCAATTTTGCCCCGTGTGGGAGGTATAATTCAGAACAAAGGAAAAATAAAATAATGAAATTCGAAAAAATCAGCAAAAGATTTGAAAATCTTTTTTAAATAAAATATTTATTTATTTATATGAACTACAACACCAAGTAAATTTATATTCTAATTGTACGGTCCAAGGAAAAACCGGGTTAGAAAGACCATGTGGCAAGAGTTTGCAGCGACAGACCAGAGCCTCTGGTGGGAATCGAACCCGCGACCCCCAAACTCATAGGCGAGCACGCTACAAACTCACCTATTGGGGCGCTCTTAAATAAAATATATTTGGGGAAACTCCTAAACAATAATTTTATCTGTACTTAAGCACATAATTTATTTGAGAAATTTTGTTTCCAAATATATTTTGTTGTAATATATTAATATGTATATGCGTTCGAAATATACTTTATTGATTTTCAGACAAAAATGTGTGTTCCAAATAATCAAAAAGGCGATTTTGTCCCGTGTAGTATTAGTTTATTAGTCGCCATCACTTCGAGAAAAATTGGCGAAGTTGCCACGCCCCCTTTGGCACTTCTAAACTTATGTATAGACGATTGCCAGATCGGACAACGTTATGAACCCTGTTAGAGAGCTGCAAATGTACGGACAATGGCAGATTGTAGACAAAGGTGAATTGACAGTTTAGACGATTGCAAGAAAACCATACAATTTCATATATTTACAAAATATTTGTATATGCAGAATTGCCAATAAAAATGTTATATAGACATTGTTGTCAATAAAATGTTTTTCTGACAATGGCGCCGTTGTCACATGCTTCGTTAACTTCGCACATCTACTAATCTGCAAATTATCTCACAATGACTTTTCTGCCAACGGTGCAAGACAAAAATTGTATGTTCACATGGTTGTTCGCTCGCAGGGTTGCATTTTTCCACCATTTTCCGATATGAATATCGTCTATACATAGCTTTTCACAAATGGACTATTTTGTACCAAAGGTTAACTGCTTTTAAATTTAAAAACAGTGCATACTTTCAATTTATTAAATGCAATTTAAAATAATAACTATTTATTTAAACAAAAAAAAAATAAAAACATTTACGAATGAAGGTGAGGGCTTTCGTAATCTGTTTTGCGACTGAACTTTCTTACATGTTTTTGGCAAAAATTACCACAAAATTTAATTTTAGAATATCTGGTGGCATATCCTTTGGGAAAATTTACTGAAATTCTTCATACAAAACTCTACCTCGAATATAAATACTTTCATATTTGGTCCAATTTTGGTAAATATTTCAAAAAAATATGCAATTTTTTGTTTCATGATATATGGGCGTTGGAGAACATTTTCTGAAATTCTGCATAGCTACTTATTATACGAGGATCTTGCCAATTTTGGTTCAAATCGGACAATAATTTCCAAAAAAAAAGCAATATTTTCTATTTCAGGATGAAAGGGAGGTATGCGTGTCCTTGAACCAATTTTCACAGAACTTTATATATTTTCTTTCTTACCCACAAAATGAGTAACGAACCTCGTAAGCGAGCGAATCGCGTTAGCGGGCGAACCGCGTAAGAGGGCGAACCTCATAAGCTGGCGAACCGCGTTAAAGTCCTGTAAGGGATCGTTTTACAACTTCTAGTCCTGAAGTGGACTGTACTATAATATACTAGTCCTGGAAAGGACTTTTTGGGCGGATCTCTATTGCTTCGATTTAGGTATTCGGACTGCGGACTATGCCACTTGTCGTTCAACTCGCTTGGTAGCACCGTTGATCCACCTCTGACTGACCAACGTCGACATTTTGTCCGTTATCAGGACGAGCGTCGTAGTCTCGACCTTCATTGAAAGACTTGTATCACTTGTTAACATTATTCTAAATTCGAATACGATCACCATATCCACTCTCAACATGTCAAGTGTTTTTGAGCACTTAATTCCATTTTTATACACTCACTTTAGTGTGGCGATGGTATATATCATTTCTACTAATACCCCAAGTATGTTCGGCGGAAATCCGTTTTGAGCGATTGTAAGTGATTTGAGCAATGTCCCTCCATCTGTCTGTCTGTCTGGCTGGAGTGCACGATAACTCTCAAAAGGAGTAACGGATTGACTTCAAATTTGGTATGGGATAATATTTTTTTCTATCTCAGGCTAAGTTCGAAGATTGGCCCACTCCTTCTAGTACCTCCCTCACAAAGGTTTAAAATTTAGTGAAATATTGATTCTCTTATAAATTCTATACTACTTATACGAATTCTCTGTAATTCCACACATAGTAATAGTTTATCTGTCGCTATAAACTTAAGAAAAATGGGTGAAGTGGCCCCGCCTCTTTTGGTACCTCTCACACATAGAGACCATTTTATAAAAAAAATTTACTAACTTATAACATAAACACTAGTACATAAAAATACTTGCAATTTTTGCAGGGTAATGCTTTTATTGTACCTACAGTCCAGTGAAAAATGGGCGTTACTGCCACGCCCCGTTTGGTACCCCCACACAATGGTACCATTTCGTAAAAAGTTAAAAGCTTATATCGTGAATACCACCGCATGAAAATACTACAACATTTAGCACAGTGTAACGCCCCTTTGTGTGCCTCCTACCCAAAATGGTCAAATTTTACCAAAATTTAATAGCTCATAACGTTAATATATTAGTACACTTAAACGCTTATAATTCGGCACAGTGCAATGTTTTTAAAGTATCTACTGTTCAGCGAAAAATAAGTGTATTTGATAAAAACCTTCTGGTACCTCCCACATAAAATGACACATAAATTAAGTAATGTAATATTCCATATTACATTACTCACAAAGTGAGGGCATACCTTAGACGGTTCACCCGACTGAAACTTTCATACTTGTTTACACAAAATTTGATGCAAATTCGTTTATCCATTTTTTTCCACAATTGAAAATCGCCGAACAAAAAACACTTCTAACTGTTGTGTCTCTCACAAACAAACTAAACCAAACACAAATAAACTCAATTTAGAACATATGTTCGAGACAACATAAAAAAACAAAAAAACGCTTATCGAATGCACATAGCCCGAAAAATTTCAAAATGCACCTTATCTATTGAACAGACCCTGTATGTATCATCCGATGTGGCCATTTATCCCTATAGAAGCTGTACTTTACATCCAATCATTTTGAAGTTTATCATGGTAGAGTTTATTGATCTATGGACCAACACTGCTGAATTTAAAGATAATCGTTTCAGATTTAGATATAGCTCCCTTATACATACATGTTTCGTCCATATAAGTATAAGTATATATGTTTCGTCCGATTTGGCCCTTTATCCCTGTGTAAGCTGTAGTTTTCAATCCAATCGTTTTGAAATTTAGCATGATATATTTTCTTGATCCATGTACCAACATTGCCAAATTTGGAGAAAGTCGGTTCAGATTTAGCTATAGCCCCATATATATGTTTCGCCCGAGTTGGCTACAGAGGCAGAGATGTACAAAATGTAAATTGTGTTAACAAATTTTAGTTGAAGTATACATTGGGTATTTCATTGTTATTCAATCTTACTAGAGTAGTGTAGGGTATCATATAATCGTCACCGCCCGACTTTAGCCTTTCCTTACTGGTTTTCTCCTTCCTCTCTTTTTATGCCAATGTGGTGTTGAAATACTCGATTCTCCTGGAATATCTTTATTAATTAAGTTCGATGACAAACAATCATAATGACGTCAATTATGTTTATCATAGGCGCGATAATTCTCAAACAATGACAAACCTTTTAAACAAAATCCATCCTCTTGGCAACCGCAGTGATGAAGGACAAATATCACCGATTAAATCAAAAAATTCGTGAGTGAAATCTTCAATGTATCCCAATCTACGCAATTAGTTCCCTCCACCTGTTGTAGTATATTTGAAACGGAGTATACTTTTGTTCGTGAGTTGCTATGGGTATATGGACATCAAACATTTGTGTTTGTCCTTTTTCTTGTGACATACACAGTGTCATGATTCCAGGAGTGGCGACAAACATATTTGGTGGGTGGATGTGGAAATCGTTTTTTATACATTAGCATCGAGAAAACATGTACAAAAATGTCAGTCAGGTAAACCGATTACCGAATAATCACACTTTCTAACAATATAATATGGACTTTGTATGGCAGCCAGAAAGTTTGCCAAAAATACAGAATATTAAAATATTTAGATGATAGAAGATTTTGGAAAAAAAAATGTCGAATGAATCAGCCAATTTGTGTGGGGACGCCAGAAGCGGCTTGAAAATACACCTAATTTGCTCTGAACAGTATCCATAGATACTTCATACATAGGCATAATGATAATGATTTTATTTCTCTGGAACTATGTCCTTCTTGTGCATCTGATTCCACTAGTCTTCGCCATTTGTTTGCAGGTCGGCCTCTTCTGCGACTTCCATGTTTGTTTCAGCTAATTGCAGTTTCAGCAATGTCCCATTATCCTTAGCGTATGGCCTATCCACTTTCAATTCTGGCGTGTTGTTTCCCATTCAACGTTATTAAACGGAGCCAATTATTTAAGAAAAAAACAAGTAAGAAAGTTTCAGTCGGGTAAACCGACTAAGGTATACCCTCACTTTGTGAGTAATGTAATATATAACATTACACTAATAAATCTGTCAATTTGTGTGGGAGGTACCAGAAGGGGTTTTCCAAAAACACGTATTTTTCGGTAAATACATTGCATTGTGCTGAACTATAAGCGTTTATGTGCACTGGTATATTAAAGTTACGATCTATGTAGTTTTGGTATGATTTGGTCATTTTGTGTGGGAGGTACAAAAAGGGGCGGGGTGATAACGCCCACTTTTTACAGGACTATAGGCACTATAACAGCATTACACTGTACAAAATTTCAAGTATTTGTATGCACTGGTATTAAAGTTACAAGCCGTTTAATTTTGGTACGAAATGGTCCATTTGTGTGGGAGGTACCAAAAGGGGCTGTACAATAATGCCCATTTTTTACCGGACTATAGGCGCTACAAAAACATTATACTGTAGAAAATTTCAAGCATTTTTATGCACTTGTGTTAAAGTTATAAGCAGTTAAATTTTGATGCAAAATGGTCCATTTGTGTGGGAGGTACCAAAAGGGGCATGCCAACTTCACCCATTTTTCTCGAGTTAATAGCGACTAATATACTAATATTATGTGCAGAATTTCAAAAGATTCGAGTAAGTAGTATAGAAGTTATTAAAGAATCAATATTTCATTAAATTTTAACCCTTTGTGTGGGAGGTACCAGAAGCAGTAGACCAATATGGCCCATCTTCGAACTCATCCGGAGACAGATCAAAATATTACCACATACCAAATTTGAAGTCAATCGGTTACTCCTTTCGAGAGTTATCGTGCGCACCAGCCAGCAGACACACAGACAGACAGACAGACAGACAGACAGACAGACAGACAGACGGACGGACATTGCTCATTCGACTTAAAATGACCCAAAACGGATTTCCTCCGAACATACTTAGGGTCTTAGATCACTCCTTCGATGTGTTACACATTTTTCCGTAGCAAATGATAGGAGGGTATACGTCACACTAAAGTGAGGGTATAAAAATAGGTCATCATAAACACATCAACTATGTTTGTTATTTCCATAGTGCTTGGCCTCAAACAAAATCCATCCTCTTGACAACCGTAATAACGAATGACAAACATCACAGATTCGCTTAAAGAAATGGTGCCTATAATCTTCGACTTATATCCATCTCTTTATTTTATTCCCTGCAAAACTTATAATTTGGAATGAAAGATAAAAATATTTGCGAGTTACCTTGGATATAACGGAGGCTAAACATTTCTGTTTGTCCTTTTCCTTGTGACACAAACCGTGATTCCAGCACTAACAACAAACATTTTGGGGGATGGAGATGGATTTCTTTATAGATAAGCTTCGAAACCTTGTGCTTTGGTACAGTGGTTTCTGAGAAGAATAATAGAGACCATATGATTCATAATGTTTGTAGGTGTCGCCATAGTTGCATTTGTATAATGTTTTAATTTATGTAATTTTCAGTATTTTCCTATGTCAATGGGATGTTGCAGCACTTTATTCCACAGAAGGACAGTTATTAATTAAGCTCAACAGTAAGCCACCCTAAACACACCAATTATATTTATTTTTATAATCAAACAAGGACAAACATTTCCATTGTGTTTGTCGCCAAACATAGGACTAAGGAATCTTCAAACAAAATCCATCCTCTTGGCAACCGCAATAATAAATGCCAAACAACAGAGATTCAATCAAAAATAACTCATGTTTTAATCTTAAATTTATCCAGGTTTGCGTATATTCTTTCCTTCACGAGTTCTATTATATCTGATTTGAAGGATGCCTATGGCTATAATGGAAGTTAAATATTTTTGTTTGTCCTTTTCATTACGACACGGATAGACGATTTCCGGATAGACGACAAACATTTTTGTGCATGGAGTTGGAACTCATTTTTATACCATCCACCATAGGATACAGTAGATACTAACTTTGACATTCCGTTTGTATATGAGCAAAAGTAAAATAAAGTTATAACTAGTGAAGCGGGCGCTCTTCTTTATTTCATTAGCCGTTTGAAGTTATGATTAACATTAATAATGTATAATTATTAATTACACTGTGCTCCAAATTGACACTTTAAAAATGCAACATAATGGAGACAATATTGTAATACCTATTTCGACCTTGCTGAATCCCGTGGTGCTAGCCGTTTTTCGAGGTTGGTCTTGTTTTTCCGAAAGGCTGGAAGACTTTGGAATACACGCTTCAGTCGAAGGACGAATTGGGGAATAATTTTTTTCTCAAGTGCAAATAACATAAAAGCAATAAAAAGCGCGATAAATTAAAGTGGCAGCATATTTTTGGGGAAAAATCAGATAAGTTTGAGAAATGAAAGCTATGCCTGTCACAATGCCGATCATTCAATGTTACGCTTCTCCAGTCTGGAGTTTTAATTATTTTGATGAAGTGGACATATTGCAAAGGTTCTTTATGAAGAAAGTCCTCAAGTTACCCAAAAAACACTCCGAATTATATCGTATTGTTGGTATCTTCAGTGGAGGAGAGCCATATATATATATATCATCATGGAGAGATATACGCAAGAACAACGTTTTCAAATTATTTTGTTTTATTATCAAAATAATCGTTCTCCAATTGCAACTTTTCGTGCGCTAAGTCCATTTTATTTTTAAATCCAAAAAAAACAATTTACAGTAGACCTACAACCTTAACAACCATGAGCAATATTTTAACTCTCGTTATGAGCTTTTTTCTTTTTGCCATTGACCGATTGTGGCTACATGCCACGCAGCTAAGTCCATTTTATTTTTAAATAAAAAAAAAAACACTTTCCAGTCGACCTACGACCTGGACATCCATGAGCAATATTTTAGCTCTCGTTAAGCGCTATATTTTTGTCATTGACCGATTGTGGCTACATGCAACACAGCAAATGAAACCATTGAATTGTTGCGAAAAAAGTTTTGAGATTCGATTATTTCAAGAAATTGTGATATTGGATGGCCTCCAAGAAGTTGTGATTTAACACCATTAGACTATTTCTTGTGGGGTTATTTGAAGTCATTGGTCTTTCGAAATAAACCAGACTCTCTTCAAGCTTTACAAGTCAATATTGAACGTGACATACGACTGATTCAGTGGAAAAAGTGCTCGAAAATTGGGTTCATCGAATTCGTTCCTGCCGAAGAAGTCGTGGAGGCCATTTGAATGACGTTTTATTTAGAACTTAATTGTATCGATTGTACTTCACATTTAATAAAAAACTTTTGAATTTCCTTAAAAATAAGTGTGTTTTTTTTTCAAAGAAATCATATCGCTCTTTTTGGAAAACCCTTATATCGATACGCTCATTCTACAACATGCCAAGTCGACGTAGCATGTTTTTGTGAGATTGCATTTCTTGACTTAAAATGTTTACATTTATTTGTACTCAAAATTTGAAATCAATACTCCCATCCTTTCGTTTCTATTTGTACTATATGCATTTTCAAAGTAATTTCTAATGCGTCGCTAAGCGAATATAACATACTATTCTACGAATAAATAAAATACATACCAACGTTTGACTAAACATAGAACGGTTTGGTTTGGACATAATGTGTGAAATTGTAAAGCGAAATATAATCATATTTTTTCCTCTTTTCTACAAGCAGGTTTGAAATGTAGTCTCAATATGTGAATATGTTTAATTTTAGTGCGCAGAATTTACTTTTAATTGTTTTTATATGAGAAATCGATAGAAATGAAGTAGTTTTCAATATTATTCAATATTTATATTAATTCGTGTTAACCAAAAAACAATATATTTGTTTCTTAACATACGAATATATGTATACTCGAATGTTTCTGATATATTGTATGATATTTCAATGCGATTGTAGCCTTCAGACAGATGTGTGGCAACACAATAACAGTTGTTTTGATTTTCGGGTTAGCGGAAACAGGGAACATTTGAAGATAATGGGCTGTATATTCGCTTCACTCATCCATTATCTCCCGAAACATACATACGGGAGCTACATCTAGATCTGGACCGATTTTCCTCAACCTCAGCAATGTTGGTCCATAGATCAATAAAATCTTCCATGCTAAACCTCAAAATAATTGGATGTAAAATACAGCTTCTATAATACATTTTGGCCCATGGATCAAGAAACTTTACCGTGCTAAATTTCAAAACGATTGGGTGTAGTATTTCTAGATGTTACAAACATATGCCATGAAACAAACTTATGATATATTCGTCCATTTGTATTCTTACTCCTACAACTAGTGTGACCAGACAAATAATTATGAATACTATATTCCAATAATTTCTTTTGTAACAAGTATAAAACGTTAAATTCGGCCATGCCGAATCTTATATACCCTCCACCATGGACTGCATTCAATTCTATGACTGGAAAAACTTTGGATATGGAGCAAATCTTCGAACCATTCTTTGAATGTTAGGCCCCAAAATGTGATATTTATGACTTAAATAAGCATATTTGAGGGCTACCTATTCACGGGGACTACAACAAAATATAAACTGACTAAATGTTCGTGCCAAAATAGAATACAAACTGCCAAGTTTCAGCTGTATTGCTTAGAAAATGTGGTGTTTATGGCTTAAACATTCCATTTTGGCAGCGACTTCTCTAGGGGAAACTGATTTAACAAATGTTTGCTGTGATCAATTCTTGTCTAAGTAAATCACAAACTGCAAAGATTCGCTTAAAATGCTTAGAAAATGTGGTACTTATGATTTAAATAAGCCTATTTTAGAGCGACCTCTATAGGGTAAATATATCACAATATATGAACCGATTTGCAAAATTTTTACTGTGATGAATTCTAGTCAAAATTGAATATAAACTACCAAGTTTCAGCAAAATTGCTATAAAAACCTGGTATCTATGGCTCAAAATTCGTATTCTGGAGCGACCTCTATAGGGGAGCTATATCAAAACATTGACTGATATGGCCGATTTCCAATCCCAAACGACCTGCAACGATAAGAAGTATTTCTACCGAATTTGATCAACATAGCTCTGTTATTACGGACTGTAGCGTGATTTCAACAGACAGACGGACATTGCTAAATCGTCTTAGAATTTCACGACGATCATGAATATATATACTTTATGGGCTAACAGACCAATATTTCAAGGTGTTGCAAACGAAATGACAATGTTAGTATACCCCCATCCTATGGTGGAGGGTATACAAATATTTATTGAACTATTTAATTAAATAAAAGACATATGGCCAAATTCAACATTTTCTAATATAGGAGATTTGTGCGATAGTTGCCAGTTTTCTATCTGTGTACGGATTTTGATGCAAAAGTTGATTGGATTAATACTGTTATTATCTTAAAAACTTTAAAAGTTATAAGCCCATACATTCCAAAAAGTTGAAAAAAAACCTACTAATGTTCAAATCTTTATCCATTCTTTTTATAAGTTGTTGCCAACTATTCATTCTAGGCATACGGGTACATATGGAGGAAGAATTTTTCGTGAGCAATGTTCATGTGAGGTCTTTCCACGAAAAAATTTTAGCTTATAACTTTTTGAAATGGTATTGTAATTGTTGTTTGACCGCGGTAAGCTCGGCCCGCGATATGTTGAAGTAACACCAAAAAACGATTATAGCGGCTTGAAGTACCTACAAATCCATATAGGTGTCGCTGATGTGCTTCTAACGAAACTAACGCTATTGGTCCATAAACCTTCTCGGGTATAGTGTATTTGTACTAAACGGTGCAGATATGGCGGAAGTTTATAACATGAATTGAAAGGCTTTTTAACGATCTGTTCTGAAATAGCTCGGTGCAATGCTTTAATGGTACCTATAGTCCGGTAAAAATTGGCTTTATTGCCATGCCCCTTTTGTTACCTCCCACATAAAAAGAGCATTTTTTACAAACAGTTAACTGCTAATAACTTTAACACCTGTAGATATAAATACTTGAAAATGTTGTTCAGTGTAATGCTTTTATAGTACCTATAGTCCGGTAAAAAATTGGGTTTATTTCCACGCCCCTTTTAGTACCTCCGACACAAAATCGGCGATTCATACCAAAATTGAATGGCTCATAAAGTTAATATCAGTGAACATAAACGCTTAAAATTTGGTACAGTGCAATGTCTTTGAAGTATCAACTGTTCAGCGCAAAATAGGCGTATTCGTCCAGCTATTTGCGGTACCCCCATAACGTTTTGGAATCTCCCAGCAGGACTTCAATATTAAATTACTCACAAAGTGAGGGTCTACCTCAGTCGGTTTACCCGACTGAAATTTTCTTACTTGTTTTTGTTACATTACACTGTACATTTGAAATTAACTGCCACTCTGTACACAACACTTTTTATACCCTCCACCATAAGATTGGGGTACACTAACTTTGTCATTCCGTTTGCATCACCTTGAAATATTGATAAATTATATATTCTTCATCGTCGTGAAATTCTAAGACGATTTTGCCATGTCCGTCTGAGGCTAATTTCAAAAATGGGCCATATTGATCCACTCCTTCTAGTTCGTCTCCCACAAAGGGTTAACATTTAGTGAAATATTGATTTTCTTTATAATTTCTATACTACTTATTCGAATGTTCTGAAATTCCACACTCACATGCTGGAAAAAATCGATTCTGTAGTATATTGTTCCAAACATATTCGGATTGAAGCATACATATGTTTAGGGTACACTCTAAAATATAATATTTGGTACACACAAAAATTATATTTTTGGGAAGATGTTGTTCTAAACAAATCATTGTTTACATCCCAATATGTTTTTGTTTGGGATTACTATTTCCGAAACAAACATTCATTTGCATTTAAGTATTCAGAAAATACTTAAATTGTGTTAACTTTTTCAGTAATTTAACATAATTTTTTTAGAAATTATTAATGTTCGTAAAAAAATAAATAATTATAATATAAATTTGGATCAACATAAATTTCTTAAATGATTGACAACTAATGATGGATTGAAATACTCAGAAATTTGAAATGATTGATTTAAAACAGAAGTCAATGCTGCATATGGTAATATAACTGGGAGGTACAATTCGGAAAAAAGGAAAAATAAAATAATGAAATTCGAAAAAATCAGCAAAAGATTAAAAAAACCTTTTTTAAATAAAATATTTTTTATTTATATGAATTACAACACAAAGTAAATTTATATTCTAATTGTACGGTCCAAGGAAAAGCCGGGTTAGAAAGTCCATGTGGCAAGAGTTTGCAGCGACAGACCAGAGCCTCTGGTGGGAATCGAACACACGACCCCCAAACTCATAGGCGAGCACGCTACCAACTCACCTACTGGGGCGCTCTTAAATAAAATATATTTGGGGAAATTCCTAAACAATAATTTTATCTGTACTTAAGCACATAATTTATATGAGAAATTTTGTTTCCAAATATCTTGTGTTGTAATATATTAATATATGCGTTCCAAATATACTTTATTGATTTTCAAATAAAAATGTGTTCCAAATGTATGTTCACATGGTTGTTGTATGTTCACATGGTTGTTCGCTCGCAGGGTTGCATTTTTCCGCCATTTTTCTGAAAATATTGGCCGATATGAATATCGTCTATACATAGCTTTACACAAATGGACTATTTTGTACCAAAGGTTAACTGCTTTTAGCTTTAAAACCAGTGCATACTTTCAATTTGTTAAATGCAATTTAAAATAATAACTATTTAATTAAACAAAAAAAAAATATACACATTTACCAATGAAGGTGAGGGGTTTCGTAATCTGTTTTCCGACTGAACTTTCTTACATGTTTTTGGCAAAAATTACCACAAAATTCAATTTTAGGATATCTGGGGTCGTATCCTTTGGGAAAATTTACTGAAATTCTTCATACAAAACTCTACCTCGAATATAAATACTTTCATATTTGGTCCAATTTTGGTAACAATTTCAAAAAAATATGCGATTTTTTGTTTCAGGATATATGGGCGTTGGAGAACATTTTCTGAATTTTCTGAAGGATCGTGCCAATTTTGGTTCAAATCGGACAATAATTTCCAAAAATATGCAATATTTTCTATTTCAGTCAGGATGAAAGGGAGGTATGCGTGTCCTTGAACCACTTTTAACAGAACTTTATATATTTTCTTTCTTACTCATAAAATGAGTAACGAACCTCGTAAGCGAGCGAATCGCGTTAGCGGGCGAACCGCGTAAGAGCTGGCGAACCGCGTTAAAGTCCTGTAAGAGACCGTTTTACAACTTCTAGTCCTGAAGTGGACTGTTCTAATACTATACTATAATATACTAGTCCTGGAAAGGACTTTTTGGGCGGATCTATGTTGCTTCGATTTGGGTATTCGGACTGCGGACTATGTCACTTGTCGTTCAACTCGCTTGGTAGCACCGTTGATCCACCTCTGACTGACCAACGTCGACATTTTATCCCACTGGCTATACGAAGTGAACGAGAACTATCTTCAAAGCAGGTACGTTTATGTTATGTTCGCTGTCGTCTGGGCTGTGATAGATAAGCGGAAATGGTGGTAAGTATTGCTGTTACGTTGTTATTACGGCGTAGTTGATGACGTCATTGGTTAATACAGTGGCTAACAGACAGATGATTTCAATGCACAGAGTGTAAGGGTGATTATGTGCGGATAAAACGGGTTTTGTCCGTTACAATATACCAGGACGAGCGTCGTAGTCTCGACCTTCATTGAAAGACTTGTATCACTTGTTAACATTATTCTAAATTCGAATACGATCACCATATCCACTCTCAACATGTCAAGTGTTTTTGAGCACTTAATTCCATTTTTATACCCTCACTTTAGTGTGGCGATGGTATATATCATTTCTACTAATACCCCAAGTATGTTCGGCGGAAATCCGTTTCGAGCGATTTGAAGTCTTTTGAGCAATGTCCCTCCATCTGTCTGTCTATCTGGCTGGAGCGATACGATAACTCTCAAAAGGAGTAACGGATTTACTTCAAATTTGGTATGGGATAATATTTTTTTCTATCTCAGGCTAAGTTCGAAGATTGGCCCACTCCTTCTAGTACCTCCCTCACAAAGGTTTAAAATTTAGTGAAATATTGATTCTCTTATAAATTCTATACTACTTATACGAATTCTCTGTAATTCCACACATAGTAATAGTTTATCTGTCGCTATAAACTTAAGAAAAATGGGTGAAGTGGCCCCGCCTCTTTTGGTACCTCTCACACATAGAGACCATTTTATAAAAAAAATTTACTAACTTATAACATAAACACTAGTACATAAAAATACTTGCAATTTTTGCAGGGTAATGTTTTTATTGTACCTACAGTCCAGTGAAAAATGGGCGTTACTGCCACGCCCCGTTTGGTACCCCCACACAATGGTACCATTTCGTAAAAAGTTAAAAGCTTATATCGTGAATACCACCGCATGAAAATACTACAACATTTAGCACAGTGTAACGCCCCTTTGTGTGCCTCCTACCCAAAATGGTCAAATTTTACCAAAATTTAATAGCTCATAACGTTAATATATTAGTACACTTAAACGCTTATAATTCGGCACAGTGCAATGTTTTTAAAGTATCTACTGTTCAGCGAAAAATAAGTGTATTTGATAAAAACCTTCTGGTACCTCCCACATAAAATGACACATAAATTAAGTAATGTAATATTCCATATTACATTACTCACAAAGTGAGGGCATACCTTAGACGGTTCACCCGACTGAAACTTTCATACTTGTTTACACAAAATTTGATGCAAATTCGTTTATCCATTTTTTTCCACAATTGAAAATCGCCGAACAAAAAACACTTCTAACTGTTGTGTCTCTCACAAACAAACTAAACCAAACACAAATAAACTCAATTTAGAACATATGTTCGAGACAACATAAAAAAACAAAAAAACGCTTATCGAATGCACATAGCCCGAAAAATTTCAAAATGCACCTTATCTATTGAACAGACCCTGTATGTATCATCCGATGTGGCCATTTATCCCTATAGAAGCTGTACTTTACATCCAATCATTTTGAAGTTTATCATGGTAGAGTTTATTGATCTATGGACCAACACTGCTGAATTTAAAGATAATCGTTTCAGATTTAGATATAGCTCCCTTATACATACATGTTTCGTCCATATAAGTATAAGTATATATGTTTCGTCCGATTTGGCCCTTTATCCCTGTGTAAGCTGTAGTTTTCAATCCAATCGTTTTGAAATTTAGCATGATATATTTTCTTGATCCATGTACCAACATTGCCAAATTTGGAGAAAGTCGGTTCAGATTTAGCTATAGCCCCATATATATGTTTCGCCCGAGTTGGCTACAGAGGCAGAGATGTACAAAATGTAAATTGTGTTAACAAATTTTAGTTGAAGTATACATTGGGTATTTCATTGTTATTCAATCTTACTAGAGTAGTGTAGGGTATCATATAATCGTCACCGCCCGACTTTAGCCTTTCCTTACTGGTTTTCTCCTTCCTCTCTTTTTATGCCAATGTGGTGTTGAAATACTCGATTCTCCTGGAATATCTTTATTAATTAAGTTCGATGACAAACAATCATAATGACGTCAATTATGTTTATCATAGGCGCGATAATTCTCAAACAATGACAAACCTTTTAAACAAAATCCATCCTCTTGGCAACCGCAGTGATGAAGGACAAATATCACCGATTAAATCAAAAAATTCGTGAGTGAAATCTTCAATGTATCCCAATCTACGCAATTAGTTCCCTCCACCTGTTGTAGTATATTTGAAACGGAGTATACTTTTGTTCGTGAGTTGCTATGGGTATATGGACATCAAACATTTGTGTTTGTCCTTTTTCTTGTGACATACACAGTGTCATGATTCCAGGAGTGGCGACAAACATATTTGGTGGGTGGATGTGGAAATCGTTTTTTATACATTAGCATCGAGAAAACATGTACAAAAATGTCAGTCAGGTAAACCGATTACCGAATAATCACACTTTCTAACAATATAATATGGACTTTGTATGGCAGCCAGAAAGTTTGCCAAAAATACAGAATATTAAAATATTTAGATGATAGAAGATTTTGGAAAAAAAAATGTCGAATGAATCAGCCAATTTGTGTGGGGACGCCAGAAGCGGCTTGAAAATACACCTAATTTGCTCTGAACAGTATCCATAGATACTTCATACATAGGCATAATGATAATGATTTTATTTCTCTGGAACTATGTCCTTCTTGTGCACCTGATTCCACTAGTCTTCGCCATTTGTTTGCAGGTCGGCCTCTTCTGCGACTTCCATGTTTGTTTTTGCAGTTTCAGCAATGTCCCATTATCCTTAGCGTATGGCCTATCCACTTTCAATTCTGGCGTGTTGTTTCCCATTCAACGCTATTAAACGGAGCCAATTATTTAAGAAAAAAAAAATAGGTCATCATAAACACATCAACTATGTTTGTTATTTCCATAGTGCTTGGCCTCAAACAAAATCCATCCTCTTGACAACCGTAATAACGAATGACAAACATCACAGATTCGCTTAAAGAAATGGTGCCTATAATCTTCGACTTATATCCATCTCTTTATTTTATTCCCTGCAAAACTTATAATTTGGAATGAAAGATAAAAATATTTGCGAGTTACCTTGGATATAACGGAGGTTAAACATTTCTGTTTGTCCTTTTCCTTGTGACACAAACCGTGCCGTGATTCCAGCACTAACAACAAACATTTTGGGGGATGGAGATGGATTTCTTTATAGATAAGCTTCGAAACCTTGTGCTTTGGTACAGTGGTTTCTGAGAAGAATAATAGAGACCATATGATTCATAATGTTTGTAGGTGTCGCCATAGTTGCATTTGTATAATGTTTTAATTTATGTAATTTTCAGTATTTTCCTATGTCAATGGGATGTTGCAGCACTTTATTCCACAGAAGGACAGTTATTAATTAAGCTCAACAGTAAGCCACCCTAAACACACCAATTATATTTATTTTTATAATCAAACAAGGACAAACATTTCCATTGTGTTTGTCGCCAAACATAGGACTAAGGAATCTTCAAACAAAATCCATCCTCTTGGCAACCGCAATAATAAATGCCAAACAACAGAGATTCAATCAAAAATAACTCATGTTTTAATCTTAAATTTATCCAGGTTTGCGTATATTCTTTCCTCCACGAGTTCTATTATATCTGATTTGAAGGATGCCTATGTTTGGCAGAGGCCATGGCTATAATGGAAGTTAAATATTTTTGTTTGTCCTTTTCATTACGACACGGATAGACGATTTCCGGATAGACGACAAACATTTTGGTGCATGGAGTTGGAACTCATTTTTATACCCTCCACCATAGGATACAGTAGATACTAACTTTGACATTCCGTTTGTATATGAGCAAAAGTAAAATAAAGTTATAACTAGTGAAGCGGGCGCTCTTCTTTATTTCATTAGCCGTTTGAAGTTATGATTAACATTAATAATATATAATTATTAATTACACTGTGCTCCAAATTGACACTTTAAAAATGCAACATAATGGAGACAATATTGTAATACCTATTTCGACCTTGCTGAATTCCGTGGTGCTAGCCGTTTTTCGAGGTTGGTCTTGTTTTTCCGAAAGACTGGAAGACTTTGGAATACACGCTTCAGTCGAAGGACGAATTGGCGAATAATTTTTCTCTGAAGTGCAAATAACATAAAAGCAATAAAAAGCGCGATAAATTAAAGTGGCAGCATATTTTTGGGGAAAAATCAGATAAGTTTGAGAAATGAAAGCTATGCCTTTCACAATGCCGATCATTCAATGTTACGCTTCTCCAGTCTGGAGTTTTAATTATTTTGATGAAGTGGACATTTTGCAAAGGTTCTTTATGAAGAAAGTCCTCAAGTTACCCAAAAAACACTCCGAATTATATCGTATTGTTGGTATCTTCAGTGGGGGAGAGCCATATATATATATATCATCATGGAGAGATATACGCAAGAACAACGTTTTCAAATTATTTTGTTTTATTATCAAAATAATCGTTCTCCAATTGCAACTTTTCGTGCGCTAAGTCCATTTTATTTTTAAATCCAAAAAAACAATTTACAGTCGACCTACAACCTTAACAACCATGAGCAATATTTTAACTCTCGTTATGAGCTTTTTTCTTTTTGCCATTGACCGATTGTGGCTACAAAAATCAAAATAAAAAAAAAAAACACTTTCCAGTCGACCTACGACCTGGACACCCATGAGCAATATTTTAGCTCTCGTTAAGCGCTATATTTTTGTCATTGACCGATTGTGGCTACATGCAACACAGCAAATCAAACCATTGAATTGTTGCGAAAAAAGTTTTGAGATTCGATTATTTCAAGAAATTGTGGTATTGGATGGCCTCCAAGAAGTTGTGATTTAACACCATTAGACTATTTCTTGTGGGGTTATTTGAAGTCATTGGTCTTTCGAAATAAACCAGACTCCCTTCAAGCTTTACAAGTCAATATTGAACGTGACATACGACTGATTTAGTGGAAAAAGTGCTCGAAAATTGGGTTCATCGAATTCGTTCCTGCCGAAGAAGTCGTGGAGGCCATTTGAATGACGTTTTATTTAGAACTTAATTGTATCGATTGTACTTCACATTTAATAAAAAACTTTTGAATTTCCTTAACAATAAGTGTGTTTTTTTTCAAAGAAATCATATCGCTCTTTTTGGAAAACCCTTATATCGATACGCTCATTCTACAACATGCCAAGTCGACGTAGCATGTTTTTGTGAGATTGCATTTCTTGACTTAAAATGTTTACATTTATTTGTACTCAAAATTTTAAATCAATACTCCCATCCTTTCGTTTCTATTTGTACTATATGCATTTTCAAAGTAATTTCTAATGCTTCGCTAAGCGAATATAACCTACTATTCTACGAATAAATAAAATACATACCAACGTTTGACTAAACATAGAACGGTTTGGTTTGGACATAATGTGTGAAATTGTAAAGCGAAATATAAACATATTTTTTCCTCTTTTCTACAAGCAGGTTTGAAATGTAGTCTCAATATGTGAATATGTTTAATTTTAGTGCGCAGAATTTACTTTTAATTGTTTTTATATGAGAAATCGATAGAAATGAAGTAGTTTTCAATATTATTCAATATTTATATTAATTCGTGTTAACCAAAAAACAATATATTTGTTTCTTAACATACGAATATATGTATACTCGAATGTTTCTGATACATTGTATGATATTTCAATGCGATTGTAGCCTTCAGACAGATGTGTGGCAACACAATAACAGTTGTTTTGATTTTCGGGTTAGCGGAAACAGGGAACATTTGAAGATAATGGGCTGTATATTCGCTTCACTCATCCATTATCTACCGAAACATACATACGGGAGCTACATCTAGATCTGGACCGATTTTCCTCAACCTCAGCAATGTTGGTCCATAGATCAATAAAATCTTCCATGCTAAACCTCAAAATAATTGGATGTAAAATACAGCTTCTATAGTACATTTTGGCCCATGGATCAAGAAACTTTACCGTGCTAAATTTCAAAACGATTGGGTGTAGTATTTCTAGGTGTTACAAACATATGCCATGAAACAAACTTATGATATATTCGTCCATTTGTATTCTTACTCCTACAACTAGTGTGACCAGACAAATAATTATGAATACTATATTCCAATAATTTATTTTGTAACAAGTATAAAACGTTAAATTCGGCCATGCCGAATCATATATACCCTCCACCATGGACTGCATTCAATTATATGACTGGAAAAACTTTGGATATGGAGCAAATCTTCGAACCATTCTTTGAATGTTAGGCCCCAAAATGTGATATTTATGACTTAAATAAGCATATTTGAGGGCTACCTATTCACGGGGACTACAACAAAATATAAACTGACTAAATGTTCGTGCCAAAATAGAATACAAACTGCAAAGTTTCAGCTGTATTGCTTAGAAAATGTGGTGTTTATGGCTTAAACATTCCTTTTTGGCAGCGACGTCTCTAGGGGAAACTGATTGAACTGATTTAACAAATGTTAGATTCGCTTAAAATGCTTAGAAAATGTGGTATTTATGACTTAAATAAGCCTATTTTGGAGCGACCTCTATAGGGTAAATATATCACAATATATGAACCGATTTGCAAAATTTTTACTGTGATGAATTCTAGTCAAAATTGAATATAAACTACAAAGTTTCAGCAAAATTGCTATAAAAACCTGGTATCTATGGCTCAAAATTCGTATTCTGGAGCGACCTCTATAGGGGAGCTATATCAAAACATTGACTGATATGGCCCATTTACAATCCCAAACGACCTGCAACGATAAGAAGTATTTCTACCGAATTTGATCAACATAGCTCTGTTATTACGGACTGTAGCGTGATTTCAACAGACAGACGGACATGGCTAAATCGTCTTAGAATTTCACGACGATCATGAATATATATACTTTATGGGCTAACAGACCAATATTTCAAGGTGTTGCAAACGAAATGACAATGTTAGAATACCCCCATCCTATGGTGGAGGGTATACAAATATTTATTGAACTATTTATTTAAATAAAAGACATATGGCCAAATTCAACATTTTCTAATATAGGCCGTGACACTCGTTATCAACAGTTCTGCTGCAATTGTATGGGAGATACGGAGCTCTATATGGTTGACTTCAACACGCAAGCGAATGAGAAATCTTTGTGAAATCACACTTCTCCAAAATCTTCCAAAAACAATTGTTAACCAAAGTTAATACAAAACACCAGCCATGTCCAATGAGAAGCAAATTTTGCTCCATCAAATGGAAAATTACCACACTATGCAAAAAAAGCCTTTATGGTTTTTGACTGCACTGAGTGTAGTTTGTGGTGAGTCAGAAGACTCACCTTGTTTTGCCGAGCCATGCATTTGTTATTATGTTTGCTTGCTTTTATTCGGTCTGCAAATCATTGTGATTCTAACTAGGATATTCTCCCGGCTTCAAGACCATTTTGTTTCTATATTACTATAGAAACATATACATGGCGGTGTATTATTTAAATGCAGTTTGCGAACTTAGATGTAGACCTGATTCAATAACATGTTTTCAAAAGACAAGCCTGAATGAAACAGAATAAAATGCTTTTTAAATGGCCAAATGGGGGTTTGAGCAAACTTATAACATATGTAAAAACATCTATAAAATACAGGCAATTTCTTGTAAGTGAAGCAATATAATCACGACAAAGTAACTGAATATTAAACATTGTCACTGGTAATTTTTTTCTGTCTTTATTACGTTTTCAAAACAACAACGAACTTGTATGTACCTTTATAAGTAATTCAGAAAATAATAAAGGATAATCCATCTATCTAAATAAGCAATCTTAAACAAGTTCATTATGTTTGTTAATGGCGCTATAACATTTTAACAAACGGAAGATCAGGGAAACCTCCTTCAAAATCCATCCTCTTGGCAACAGCAATGACAAATGTATGACAAACATCACAGATTCAGTCACAAAAAAAACGTGATTGCAATCTTCAATTTATCCCCCCGTCCATCACCTCTTTGTAAATATTTCCTCTACCTGTTGTAATATATTTGAAATGAAGGATACTTATGCTCGGCTGTTGCTATGGTTATAACCGATGTCAAACATTCGTTTTTGTCCTTTCCTGGTGACACACATAGAAAAAAAATCACATTTTCATACACATGAAACATTTTTGTGAACTTTATTTTTTATTCGGAGTTGAAGAAACTGAATAATCTCAAATATGGATTTTCCGCCAAAGGCTAGGACTGCACAGTGGTGTCTGTAAAGAATGATAGGATAAATATTCATGAATTTGTTGTTTGTAAATCTCGCCTATAGTTACAATTGTGTAATTTTCTTCTTCTTGTAATTTATATTAATTCCAGTCTCTTGAAATTAGCAAAAATAATATATTTCCACATTAGTATTTACTTTATGACAAAGCTTTATAGGGCCTTTGCGGTCACTAAAATATTATTTTGGAAAAATTTCCTTTCTTTTGAAAAAAATATCTACCAAATATCGAGTTTAGCTTCGGCTGTGTGGCACGTAGCGCCGTCCTGTTGAAACCAAATGTTGCCAATATCCTCCTCTTGAATTTTTGTGAACAAAAATTCGTTCAACATGGCCCGATAACGATCGCCATTGACTGTAACGGCCACTCCTTGCTCATTTTCGAAGAAAAATGGTCCAATGGCCCAATTATGCCTCTGGACCAAAATCCGCACCAAACAGGGACTCGTTTTGGGTGTATCGGCTTTTCAATTTACGCGTGCAGGTTTTCTGTGCCCCATATGCGACAATTTTGCTTGTTTACATACCCGCCAAGATCAAAATGAGCTTCATCTGAAAAGATGATTTTTTTTTGGCAAAATCGGCATCTTCTGTATGTCGATCGCTCCCAGCGTTGTTCAAGCGTATACCCAACCATATTCGTTCAGCGGAAGGATAAAACTAACGGCCTGTTTCTGTATTTCTAACGAAAGTCTCTGCGAACGAAAACTAATCACTCACTTTCGTCTGGAATTTGGTTTCTCTAAGGTTCGTTCGTTCGTTCGCCTGGCTTTACGTCAATGACGTTAGAAATTTAGCAATTGGCAAATAACGTAATTGCCAGGTCAATAATTTCACAACTTCCGGTCTAAAAAAGCACTCATTTTTGTATGGTCGACCTAAAAAATACACCTCTGTATCCTTTACACTATTTGTTGCCAAAAATCAACCCTGGGTGGTTCAGCTGAGCTGATCCAACACTCTCATTTCTTTCTCTCTCTCTCTCACGTCTCTCTCATTGTGCACTGATGAATTTTTCCATCTTAGCGAGCTGCCAATGTTGACTTCTTTATGCTTAAAAATGTAAACATATGAATACAATTTTATTATTATTTAATTGTTTTTACCATAATTATATTTATATCTACTTAGTTTTTACTTTTAATAACATTTTTTTGTCATTGTTCCTATCAGTCGACAAATAAAATAAAGTGACTCGATCTGACATTTGTGTTCGCCCAGATGACAGCAAAGAGAGATAGAGAAACCAAAATTTACACTGAAATGATTACGTTTTCGTACGAGTTCATTATCGTGCGACTTGCCGTTGTGATGGTAGTTAGTGAAACCCAAATCAGCTGTTTGTCGTCTGGCAAGCGAACGAAAGCAAAATTTTAAGTTACAGAAGCAGGCTGTAATTATCTGTCAAATCAGACATGAACTAAGTGTTACCATTCACGAAATAAGCACTAGTTGGTTGGTTTTGCGCAAACAATATTAATTGAACCGACTAAGGTATACACTCACTTTGTGAGTAATGCAATATAGATTATTTCATGAATTATTCTACCAATTTGTACGTTGTGCTGAACAGTAAATACAAGGTGGCGCAAAAGTAATCCTCCTATCTGAAAATGCTATAAATTTTGCGATTGGCCCCTAATGTCAGTTCTGTTTTGACATTTGTGTAGTAAACACATGCGAAATACACGTTAATAAACAATGTTACGCTACACTGCTCCAGAACGCGGAATATTGCTGACTATTTATTTGACCAATAACACTGTGCTAGAATTGAGAACTTTTTTTAGCCGACAAACGGGGCATCCGGTGGGTTAAACTGAATCAGCTACGCCGAATCTAATGGTTCTAACCGTTTTTCTATGTTAGCTCTTGTTTTCTTGTTTTCGACCACAAAGTTTACAAGGAATTCAGAGAGGTTTATCATCTCGGAGGCGATTTTGAAGTGGAAGACTGCGGAATACCAGCTTCAGTCCATAGAACGAAATAAAAGGAACCCTTGGAGAATTATTTCTCTCAAAACAGTCAACCACGCTTCTCACCCCCTTACCACTAAAAAATTTCAATCAAATCTTATCATATGTCAAATGTCATACATAACGACGTAATTTTTAGTTGGTGTCTTTGAGAAAAATATTCCTCGCGAAAAAATAATATGAGCCCCTTTTCAACGTTTTTATGAGAAATAAGCAGATTTCTGGTTATTACATAATTTTTGTATTTTTCTACTCACAGTAGAAAAAAATTATTGATATATTTTTTTGACTTAAATTTTTGTAGATAATTTTTCTGTTAGTGTTTATGGAAATTGCAAATTAAACTTGCTAAAATATGAAACCTGTTGATTGTTCATAAATATATTGAAGGGAGACCTATAGTATTTTTTCGCGAGGAATATTTTTCTCAAAGACACCAACTAAAAATGTCGTCGATTTGTACGACGTTTGAGATATGATTCGATTTGATTGCAATTTTTTGTGATAAGGGTGTGAAAAGCGTGGGTGACTGCTTTGAGAGAAATAATTCTCCAAGGGTTCCCTTTATTTCGATCTTTGGACTAAAGCGTGTATTCCGCAGTCTTCCACTTCAAAATCGCCTCCGAGATGACTAACCTCTCTGTTTTCCTTGTAAACTTTGTGGTGGAATATCGCGAAAACAAGAGCTAACCTAGAAAAACGGTTAGCGCCATTGGATTCAGCGAAGCTGATTTAGTTTAAACCACAAGATGCCCCGTTTGTCGGTTTTTTCAACTAGCACAGTGTAATCGGTCGGTGACTTTGGCACAGATTTCCTTGCCGTCCAACGCCTACTGTTGAAACACTGCGACGTTTAGCCGCTCGCCTCGAAAAGACTGGCACAACACGAGATGCTGCCAGGCGTGGCAGACCCCGGAGTAGCCGTTCTGCAGAGAATATTGCTGCTGTAGCCGAGGATGTCATGGAAGCGCTGTCGACATCGACCAGACGACGTGCCACGCAAATGGGTATCAGTCGACGGTCTCTACAGCGAATTTTGGTATACGAGTTGAAGATGTTTCCGTACAAAGTCCAGACGGTGCATCAGCTGTTAGCTGCTGACGGCCAATCGCGTCTAACATAATATCGAAAGGTTACTATTGCGCCACCTGTTATTTGAAATACATTGCACTGTGCCGAATTATAAGCGTTAATGTTCACTGGTATGCATATTTACGTCATGAGATATATTTTGGTATGATTTGGCCATTTTTTGTGGGAGGCAGGCAATGAACCCGACCAAAATTATCGGCGGCGGTTGCTTATCGGCTGAGCCGAACAAATTTCAACAATCGGATGAGCCGATGAAGTTCCAGCAAACGATGGCGCATGAATGTCATTCTCAGACAAAGATGGCGCTTTAAGATATTTACAAATAGATGAACAATCTTAAAATTAGCAAAATAATTTAAGAAAAGTTATGGAAGTTTTGATGTTATGTCGAAAATCTGTTCAATAAATCGTATTAGTCTTTGTTGTGAATTGAATGACATAGTGCCTGAATTTTTTATACCCTACACCACACTGTGGTACAGGGTATTATAAAGTTGTGCATTTGTTACCACACTGTGGTACAGGGTATTATAACTTTGTGCATTTGTTAGTAACACCCAAAAGGAGAAGAAATAGACCCATCGTTTATTATACCGATCGACTTAGAATCACTTTCTGAGTTGATTTAGCTATGTCCTATGAATTTGGTTGAAATCGATTCAGATTTAGATATAGTCCCCATACATATGTTAGCCCAGATTTGACATGTAAGCGCTGTAAAAACTTTATTTTATGTCCGATCAGTCTGAAATTCGGCAGAAAAAGGTCCCTTACTATATGAATGAACACTGTTAAATTTGGAAGAAATCGGTTCAGATTTACATATAGCCCCATATATACGTTACCCCCGATTTGACATGTAAGCGCAATAAAAATATTATTTTATATTCCATCAGTATGAAATCCGGCAGACAGAGTTTTCTTTCAAACCGTTAAATTTGGAAGAAATCGGTTCAGATTTATACGTTACCCCCGATTTGAAGTGCAAGCGCTGTAAAAATGTTATTTTATATCCGATAGTAATATAAAATAACATTATAGTCATGAAATTTTTGGTACCTCAGCTCTGCATGAGGTAGTGCACCACATAGATGAGACCTTCAGTAAAGAAATGTAGACACTTGCTGTTTGCATAGACATTCAGGGCGCATTTAAACCGATACACTTATCCAGCCCTTAGACGAGTTTCAGTTTGAACAAATCTGGATCAACAATATGCTAAGGAATAGGTGGATTATACAACCAATACCCAACCGTATAAAGTATGAGGCAGCCCTCACAGCAAGACATCTACAAGTGATGGATGAATGGATAAACCGGGACCACAAGTCGTACCATCAGAAGGTTTTAGAATCTCTACATGGCACATTCAAACACCAGAAATCTTCGACCGCATTCCTGAAGTGCCGCTTACAGCTACCTGCGACTCGTTTGTGCCAGACAGACGCTCCTGGGAAAACAGAACACTGGTCCATGTGTCAGTGGGAACCAGCTGCAACATGGGTCCAAGCCAGGAGGAAGGACGGGTCTTGTACTTCTTATTGATGAACCAAAAATCGATCTTTACTGCCGCCTCCCCGACCATAACACGGTATTTCAAACAGAAGTTCGAGCAATAACGGAGTGTGTGAAATGGCTCAGTAATACCACAAAGCCTAAATATGCCAACATCTTCACAGATATCCAAATGGCGATCAAAGCAGTCATATCGGAAAGGGTCTAATTCAGAACTGTGTTAGACTGTAAAAGAACGATAAATGATTGGACATCATCTAATCAAATTGATCATATTGTTGTGGATGGGCGACATTTCTCAGGCGTGTTAGATGTGCCGACGATCTGAGGAGTGAATATCGATTCGAATCACTACCCTGTCGCAGCTAAGCTACGAACGGGATTGAGGGTCATGCATAGCGCGAAAGCAACTGCACGGAAGAACGTATATGTAGCGAAGTTGCGAACACACTAAAACGCCAACTCTTACTCCGCTCGATTAACCCACCCGCTCCAAGGGAACATTTCTTGTCCCGATATTTGCGCCCAATGGCAGCATATTCCCAATTCCATGGAAAATGCTGCAAAAACCTACCCAAAAAACCCATGGTACGATTAGGAGAGTGGCAAAGCAACTGCAGAGAAAAATGCGACATACCGGGCAATCCTGCAGACAGAATCAACGTGAAGTGCGCTGTAGAGGTATCGGAGGTAAGGAAAGAGGTGAAATGTCCTTTCTAACGAAAAGAAAGAGATGGACAACAGAACATGTGAGGAGATTGAAAAGTCAATGTTTACTCCTGAATGAATTGCAATACTACATTTGTGCAGTTTTCCTGCAGTAATTCGATTTGTCTGCAAAATCAACTATTATTAAGGGTTTTTTGGGCATAGTAATGGCAAATGAAATCCGATTGACATAAAATTTAGGTTGACAATAAAGAAAATCTGCTCAGCGTTTTAGCTGCGTACCTACTTTTTAAAACCTAATGAGAAAAAAAGAGTAATTCGCGTTTTGGAACTAAAATTAGACTTGTACTAAATGTTTCCTATCTTTCAAGGTTGCAATTTCGTGCAGGCAAAGGTAGTCCTGCAAAAACGGGGAATCCTGTTTGTATTATATTATACAATTATATTATACAAACGTGTATTATAGTCCTCCAAGGCTTTCAAAGGAAAAAAGTTGTATTGGTCCAAAGTCACACATTTTTCTAAAATGGGCATTTTTAAATATTTTTTACAAACAAACTATATTTGGCACAAACACATTTTTGCCGCCATAATAAAATTAACAAATCACAATTTCTAATAAAACAAGTAAGAACGTTTCAGTCGGGTAAACCGACTAAGGTATACCCTAATGTAATATTGAATATTACACGAATTATCTTTCAATTTGTTTTGGGAGGTACCAGAAGGGGTTTAATAAATACACCTATTTTTCTCTAAACACTAGATTCTTTAAATTCATTGCACTGTGCCCAATTATAAGCGTTTATTAGCAATTGTATATTTACGTTATTATAAATATATCATTACCGTTATTAGCTATTCAATGTTGGTATTATTTGAATGGGAGGCCCAAAAAAATGTGTGGTGATGACGCCCATTTTTACAGGGCTATAGATATTTTAAAAGCGTTACACTGTGCAACATGTTGTAGTATTTTCGTGCATTGGTACTTACACTATAAGATGTTAACTTTTTGTAAAAAAATGGTAGATTTGTGTGGGAGGTACCAAAAAGTACATGGCAATAACGCCAATAACGCAATTTGTGAGGTACCGAAAGGTGCAGGGCCACTTCGCCTATTTTTCTCAAGGTGAAAATTACTATGTGTGGAATTTCAGAAGATTCGAATAAGTACTATAGATGTTATTAGCGAAACAATATTTCACTTAATTTTAACCCTTTGTGAGGGAGGTATTAGAAGGAGTGGACCGATATGGCCCATCTTCGAACTTAGCCGGAGATAGAGAAAAATATTACCGCATACCAAATTTGGAGTCAATGGGTTGCTCTTTTGGATTCAAATAAGTAGTATAGAAGTTATTAATTAATCAATATTTCACTAAATGTTAACCATTTTTGGAGGAGGTACTAGAAGGAGTGGACCAATCTTTGTTGTCAAGAATAAAACATTGGTTGTCACAAACAAAAATCGATCATATGGTACTATAATGAAAGTTTAAAACTGGTTACCACTACTAATCGAGTGTCAATGAAAAAAACAATCTTAATTCGATTGATACAACCATCGATTTAGTTGCAAGCATTTTTATTTGATCGTATCCATGTTATTATTGTTGTTTCAACTATTTATACATAAATACAACCGACACACGGTGTGGCCAATATACTTTTTGTTGCTAGTACTATTTTTATACCCTACACCACACTGTTGTACAGGGTATTATAAGTTTGTTTCACGGCAGATGTTTGTAACACCTGAAAATAACACAGCTAGACCCACCTTAAAGTATACCGATGGACTCAGAATCACTAGCTGAGTCGATTTAACGAGGTCTGTCCGTCCGTCTGTCCATGTAAAGGTGTTCGTCGACTACAGGTCGCAATTTCACTCAGATTGTTCTGAAATATTGCAAATATTGCAGTTCGCGGCTGTTAAGATCGCTATTGAATTTGGTTGAAATCGGTTAAGATTTAGCTATAGCTCCCATATATATGTTTCGTCCGATTTGGCCCTTTAGTCCTATAGAAGCTGTATTTTACATCCGATCGTTTTGAAATTTAGAATGGTAGAGTTTCTTGATCCATGAACCAACATTGCCGAATTTGAAGAAAATCGGTTAAGAGTTACTATAGCTCCCATATATATGTTTCGTCCGATTTTGCTCTTTAGTCCTATAGAAGCTGTATTTTACATCCAATCATTTTGAAATTTAGAATGGTAGAGTTTCTTGACCCATGAACCAACACTACCGAATTTGAAGAAAATCGGTTAAGATTTAGCTATAGCTCCCATATATATGTTTCGTCCGATTTGGCCCTTTAGTCCTATAGAAGCTGTATTTTACATCCGATCGTTTTGAAATTTAGAATGGTAGAGTTTCTTGATCCATGAACCAACATTGCCGAATTTGAAGTAAATCGGTTAAGATTTAGCTATAGCTCCCATATATATGTTTCGTCCGATTTTGCTCTTTAGTCCTGTAGAAGTTGTATTTTACATCCAATCATTTTGAAATTTAGAATGGTAGAGTTTCTTGATCCATGAACCAACACTACCGAATTTGAAGAAAATCGGTTAAGATTTAGCTATAACTCCCATATATAAGTTTCATCCGATGTGGCTCTTTAGATCCAATCGCTTTTATACCCTACACCACACTGTGGTACAGGGTATTATTTAAGTATAAAATGTCCCAAAAATAAATTTATGTAAACAATTTATACATGAATTACCAAATTTATATATCAGAGTTATTCAATATTACGAGAGTGGTGTAGGGTATTATATAGTCGGCACCGCCCGACTTTAGCCTTTCCTTACTGGTTTATTATTACATCGAATTCCAACCAAGTATTTTCCTGGGTGTATGTGTGAGAAACAGTTCGACAAAGTCGAAAAAGAAATTACGTTTTTTAAATTTTCAAAATCTGAAAAGGTTAAAATCTGTAATACGAAAAAAATTAATTTATTTTCCGCATTATGAGCAAATACGTAAAAACATAAAACCAAAAAAATATTAACTTTACTTTTCGTTTATATTCAAAATTCGTTGCTGATCAGTCAGTAGTGAACGGACGTGTTTAGCACAGAGCGGATAGTTAAAATCTATTACGCAGTACCTATTACGCAATTGCAAAAAAATCTCTACAAAGTCTGGAAGGCCTGTGAGGATGGATCCATCCTCAAGGACAAATGGAGCCATGTGCAATCAGCCATTATGGCTCATTACCTCGATGTCCGTAGAGAAATGCCGGGCAAACCACCAATTTGCAACGATGCAGGATGGCGGGAGAGTTAAGCTCTTATATTTCGGTGATGCCAGATCAGTAGACCTGTATAAGGCTGCTCTGAGTCGAGCGGGTGAGATGTGGACGGGTGCCCAGTTGGATGTTGTCGAAAAAAACAACATCCCTAGTCACCCTAGAGCCATCACCGGGGTTACAGAAGAGCCCTCCAACCCGGCTGGCATATTAGAAATAATAAAAGATTCCATTCCTGGTCTGCCCGCCCATAATTGGAGAATCAGCAAGGTGGGTGAGACGGATGGTAAGAAGCCTTCTTACTCCATTTTATGATTGTTAATCTTACTAAATTTTATTATTGTTTGCTAAAAACATGTGATCTACAAGAAATCAGTGCATATTGACCGATATAATAATCAATAAGTACAAGAAGATAGGGACAAATTAAAACCAGTAAGGAAAGGCTAAAGTCGGGCGGTGCCGACTATATAATACCCTACACCACTCTCGTAATATTGAATAACTCTGATATATAAATTTTGTAATTCATGTATAAATTGTTTACATAAATTTACTTTTGGGACATTTTATACTTAAATAATACCCTGTACCACAGTGTGGTGTAGGGTATAAAAACGATTGGATCTAAAGAGCCAAATCGGATGAAACATATATATGGGAGCTATAGCTAAATCTTAACCGATTTTCTTCAAATTCTGCAATGTTGGTTCATGGATCAAGAAACTCTACCATTCTAAATTTCAAAACGATCGGATGTAAAATACTGCTTCTATAGGACTAAAGGACCAAATCGGACGAAAGATATATATGGGAGCTATATCTAAATCTGAACCGATTTTCTTCAAATTCGGCAATGTTGGTTCATGGATCAAGAAACTCTACCATTCTAAATTTCAAAATGATCGGATGTAAAACACAGCTTCTATAGGACTAAAGGGCCAAATCGGACGAAACATATATATGGGAGCTATAGCTAAATCTTAACCAATTTTCTTCAAATTCGGCAATGTTGGTTCATGGATCAAGAAACTCTACCATTCTAAATTTCAAAACGATCGGATGTAAAATACAGCTTCTATAGGACTAAAGGACCAAATCGGACGAAAGATATATATGGGAGCTATATCTAAATCTGAACCGATTTGCTTCAAATTCGGCAATGTTGGTTCATGGATCAAGAAACTCTACCATTCTAAATTTCAAAATGATCGGATGTAAAACACAGCTTCTATAGGACTAAAGGGCCAAATCGGACGAAACATATATATGGGAGCTATAGCTAAATCTTAACCGATTTTCTTCAAATTCGGCAATGTTGGTTTATGGATCAAGAAACTCTACCATTCTAAATTTCAAAACGATCGGATGTAATACAGCTTCTATAGGGCTAAAGGGCCAAATCGGACGAAAGATATATATGGGAGCTATATCTAAATCTAAACCGATTTCAACCAAATTCAATAGCGATCTTAACAGCCGCGAAATAGTCTAAACTGCAAAATTTCAGAACGATCGGAGTGAAATTGCGACCTGTAGTCGACGAACAACTTTACATGGACAGACGGACGGACGGACGGACGGACGGACGGACATCGTTAAATCGACTCAGCTAGTGATTCTGAGTCGATCGGTATACTTTAAGGTGGGTCTAGCTGTGTTATTTTCAGGTGTTACAAACATCTGCCGTGAAACAAACTTATAATACCCTGTACCACAGTGTGGTGTAGGGTATAAAAATAGTTTGCATATAGACAGAAACGTAAATACGGCATAAAATTCTTAAAAATGTATATATTTCGATGAATTTTTTAAAGTTCTTTATTTTGATATTAGAAATAATAATCAAATGCAACATGTGGAAATTTCTAATGGAAAATCCCTCAATTCCCAAAAAATACAGCAAAAATCCCCAAAAATGGGATTTTTACTTTTAGTCCTATATTCGATATGAAAAGCCGCGCTCGGGATTTCCTTTGCAGTCGATTTTGTTACACCCTAATACAAATAAATAAAAAAAATTAACAATTTAGCTTTGCGATTGGAGAAAATCGATCAAACTTTTGAAATTTATGTAAAAATATGATCCAAATCCGAGAAGGGTGGCAACCACACCACTTAAAATTTTGGTTTCGGATTTTCTCTAGCAGATTCTGTGAAACGTCTCTTTAAAATGAGTATACATTTGATATACTTTGTGTAACAAACTTTTTCTACAAGACCTAAATACGAATTGGACTTTTTCGCCAAAAATTCTCAAAAAATGCAATTTTTTTCAAAAATTTGACTTTATAGGGCCGTAATATTTTTGTTTCTTGACATATCTTTTCGATTCGATTCCTTTTTTTCATGATATTGTAAATTTTATTGGTATTCCATAAAAAAACACGCGAACAAAATCGATAAACTTTTGACTGAGATATTGGCTACACTCCAAGACAAAGTCGACGAAAAAATGAAAAATTCAAATTTAAAATCCACTTATCTCGGAAACTATTCAAGATATCTTCAAGCTATAAAACGGACGCTCCGTTCAAAAGTTAGAATGGAGCGTCCGATGAAAATTTTGTATACCCGAGGTGGTCAACTTCAGGGCCCTGTAGCTCCGCCCCTGTAAGAGATAGGGGGCCCAAGTTTCGAACTTACACTCTCTAACACCTTTTGTATACACACGTATTTCCTAATTTCATCGCCATACGATAAGTGGTTTTGAAATGGCTGAATTATGTCCATTTTTTCCATTTTAGCCCACTGTGCATCGTGGGGACATTTGATCACAATAATATATGTTTAATCATAAAAATATATGGACAGACTGACATGGAAAAATCGACTAATAAATTGATTCTATGCAGATCGGTTTGATAAGTTATGGGTCTGCCTCTTCTTTCTTGGACGTAACAAACAAATACACAAATTCATAATTCCCTGCAGCACAATGTGGTTTCGGGTATACAAATTTGGACAAATCGGAAAACAGCATTGGTAAAACTTAACAATATTTCTTCTTATTCTGCACGGATAGGGTGGTGTAGTGTCTTATATAGTCGGCTTCGTTCGGCTTTAGCCTTTCCTGACTTGTATTCTAGTTTCTTTCCATGTCAAAGGTGTGTTTAATTTCTCGAGTTCACAGAATTAAACTCAAACGTAAGCCATCTTAAACACATAAATTATATTTGTTACTGGCGAAATTTCTCAAACAACCACAAACATTTCCATTGTTGTTGTTGCCAACCAGAGAATGATGTAATCTTCAAACAAAATCCATCCTCATGTATCCATCCACGCAACAATACAAGGCAAACATCACAGATCAAACAAAGAACTCGTATTTATAATCTTCAATTTATCCCGATTTCCGAGTATTATTTCATACACGAGTTCCAGTAAGAGTTTTTCTGGAATGAAGGCTACTCATGTTTGGGAGTTTCCATAGGATAACGGGGGTTTAAAAACTGCGTTGTTCCTTTTCCTTATGAAACACACATTGGCATGATTTCAGGATTGGCTACAAACATTTTGGTGGAAACATTTGAGAATCGTTTTTCATACGTTAGCTCCGAAAACATGAAATTCATCCGCACACATATTTTTAATGAAAAATACTTTGTTTTCGAAGCTAAAAAAAAACATATTTTCTAGATAGAATGTGTGTCAAAGGTTCAGATGTGAGACTGTTATTCCCTGGTACAGTGACTTCCGTGAATAATAAAAGATACAATGAATTTGTGCCTCACAACTTTTGTAGATGTCACATATATAATACACATATATATTTTTTCCTTTTTGTAAATAATATTTATTATTTACGAGTATTATATATTTTTACTTATTGTAATTAATATTTATTCTCGTCTCTTCCAATGATAATGGGGTGTTGAATTACTCGACTCCACATGAGGCAGTTAATAAGTAAACTCAAAAGTAAGCCATCTTAAAATTGTTGCAGCCTATACTTCTGAAACAATGACAAACAATTCCATTGTGTTTGCCCACAAACATAGGATGAAGGAACCCACAAACAAAGCATATCCTCATGGCAACCACAGTAATAAATAACAAACACCGCAGATTCAATCTAAGATCTTATATTTATAATCTTCAATTTATCCCGTATCAATTTATCGTATAATATTTTCTCCACGAGTTTTAATATTTCAAGAATGAAGGATACATGTGTTTGGTGGTTGTCATGTACGATTATATTTAATGGAGTTTAAACATTTTTGCTTGCCCTTTCCCTTATGATGATACCAGGATTGGCAACAAACATTTTGCTGGAAGAAGTTGGGAAAACGAAAAAAAGTATTGTATACACAGGTGAATAGAAGAAATAAAATATCTGTATACAGCTCATCACTAGTCTTTAAAGTTTCGAAAAGGTGTGAAATTTTTCGATGTTGATGCCTATTAATCCGCTTTTTGCAATGGTAAATGGAGTTAAGCCACTTCCAAAACAATTTTTTTAAAAAATGTTTGTTTGTACAGGTTATTATGACTTTGTACATTTGATTGTAACACCTAAAAGGAGAAGAAATAGACCCATTGCTTATTATACCGATCATCTTGAGGCACTTTCTGAGTCGATTCGATATCTACGTCAGTCTGTCTGTAGATGTATTCTTGTAAACAAAGTGCAGGCGGCAATTATTGTTTGATCACGTTAAAGTTTGGCACGTATGTCTTATTTGGACTAAGAACGAACCCTATTAAAATTGCTGAAAATTGGTTCAGATTTTGATATAGTCCCCATATATATTTGTAACCCCCGATTTCACATGTAGGCGCTGTAGAAACTGCATTTTATATTCGATCAGTACAAGATTCGGCATAAAGAGGTTTATTTTTACATGAATGGACACTGTCGAATTTGCGGAAAATCGTTTCAGATTTAGATATGCCCCTCATATATATGTTTCTCCCGATTTGGTATAAAAGCGATATAATTTATTATGACCGTCATCTTCAACTTCTTCTTGGAATAACCCTTGATGAGGAGATATAGCGAAGTATGTACGAAACCAATTAATCAAAATTAAATATTTTCGCAATGTCCCTTTGCGCATTGTAAGGGAGGTGTTTATTTTGTTATTATACCCTACACCATAGGCTGGGGGATATATTAATTTTCACTCCATTTGTAACTCCTCTAAATATTGATCTGAGACCCCATAGAGTATATATAAGTATATTCGTAATGGTCGTAAAATTCAAAGACGATTTAGCCATGCCTGTCTGTCCGTCCGTCTGTTGTAATAACGCTACAGTCCGCAACAATAGTTGTTGTAGCGTACTCTTCAACTTTGATAATTTACCACCTCTAAAGTATATATTAACGCTGTATTAGCTTTTTCGCCGCACTGTGTTTCAATTCATAGATCAACCAACGTTTTTAAGGTATTTCCAGTGTCATTCTTATATTAAGGCAAATATTTTAAAATTGTGCAAATATGAGCAAGATATTTCTGTTTTTTTGTAGTATACACACTATATTTAAAAACCTGAATGTTTGGACGACGTGTTTTGAGGTGAAATTTTGTTATGTCCTTTTCTTTGTAACGAATTGGATTTTAAAGGGAGTTAAAATACTCACTGTTTAAAATTAACAAAATAGCTCTAACTAGAATAATTCGAAGTAATGAAATGCACAAGATTTATTAAAATAGAACTAATTTTTACATTTCCAGCATTTTTTCAAATGGAGCTAAGAAAAGTGTTCTCACACGCCACTGATCACAAACTAAAATGAATAGATTCCCACATTGCTTTTCTACCTAAGACAATATCTCACTTTCATTTACCGTTATCTTCATAACAGTAAGATATTGTTTTCTTATAATTATTTCTGTAATAGTGGACCTCTTTTTAATGACATAGACCTAGATTGATGAAATAACACACTGTGCAGTGGTTCGGCATTTTGTGCCCTCCTTATGTATTAGGGATGTAACGAATAAGGAGGTGTAGCTATTATAATTAGGAAAAATATTCCTCACAACTTACTTCCTATTATCAACACTAGTGTAATTGAAAACATTGCCATCCGACTTTTCACCAATTCAGATTGCGTCCACATATACTCATGCTTTTTTCCCGGCGGCCATTCGGGTTCTGATGGAAATCGTAAACAATTATTTACAACAGATATTAACAGGTGACAAATTCCTCCTTGGTGGTGATTTTAATTGTAGACATTCATCCTTTCAAACTGTTGGGGAAATATTTTATTTCAGAAACAAGATTCATTTAGTTATGATATAATTTTCCCAAGTGAACACTCTTATGTTCCTTCAAATAGAAACAGACAGGGTTCCACTCTTGATCTGTTTCTTACGAATATGACTGATAAAATTTCTCCCGCTGAAGTGGTAAAGTTCAGATCATTTACCTGTACAAACATCCATACAGTATAATTATCTAAACACAGAACATAATATCTATGATTATAGAAAAGCTAACTGGTCCTCGTTCTCTAATTACATTAATCGTCACCTTTTCCTACCCTCTTATAATTATGTTCAGACTACTTCAGATATTGATCAGATGTTAACAAATTTCAAAACGATACTAAATGATGCCGTAAGTAACAGTGTGCCTATGAGACGACAATCAAATTTAAGAAAACCATTTCCAACATATATAAAATCATTAATTGCTCTCAGAAACAAACATCGTAGACTGTGGAAAAGGCACAGAAATATGGTAAATTTCAATGTTATGAAAAATCTAAATTTCAGCATTAGTAGTGAAATTGAAAATTACAGAAATTTATCCTGGAATCAAATGCTTTCTAAACCAGATACAGGTTCCTCTCCTTTCTGGAATCTTTCTAAAATCTTGAGAAAGAAATCAGGTTACAACAAATTCCGAAAAATGCGAGCTATTGGCAACAACATTCGCCACAAATCATTCTAGAACTTTAAACATTGGAGATTTATCAACTATCTCTGAAGTTAGAAATTCTCTCGAATCATTCCAAACATCGAACGAAGGCATTTCAGAGCATTTGGAAATAAATTCTTCTAAAATATTTAATATTGTTAAAAGTTTGAGAAACAAAAAAGCTCCAGGTATCGACGGCATCAACAACAAATGTCTCAAGGCTTTACCAAAAAAAGGTATTAAATACCTAACCATATTGATAAACTCTTGTTTGAAATTTAGTTACTTTCCTCAAGAATTCAAAGAAGCCAAAGTTATCCCCATTAGAAAAAGTTATTAAAGAGAAAATCACGGATTTTGTGGATAGAAATAACATATTTCCCTCAGAACAATTCGGTTTTCGCAGAGAACACAATACAATCCAACCACTAATACGAATAAAAAAAACAATAACATCTAATTTTGAACAACAAAAGTGTACTGGAATGATCCTATTGGACATAAAGGCCGCCTTCGATTCAGTGTGGCACGATGGGCTTATATATAAAATAGCTGGACCCGGTCCACTTCGTTGCCCCAGACTTCAGATTTCCGATCCCGTTAATTTTTGGACTAATTACGTAGACTGAGACCAAATATATATGCACATAATTACATTGATCTCTCTAACAAATTGCTCAAGATATATCAAACACAAAATTGAATTGGCTTATATGGGCGAAGTCACTCCCATTTGTCCGACCCCGCCCATTTTTGGACCAAGCACGTAGACTGCCACCTAATATATATGCACAAAATTAGAGTAATCTCGCTAATAATTTGTGCGAGTTATGTCAATTTCAAAATTGGGTTTATAATGGCGGGGCCACGCCGATTGGTCCAATCCCGCCCATTTTTGCGCCAACCAATTAAACTACCACCTAATACATATGCAACAATTACAGCACTCTCGCTAACAAATTGTGCAAGATATGTCAATTTAAAATCTTTGTTTATATGGGCGGGGCCACGCCCATTCGTCCAATTCCGCCTATATTTGGACAAATCACGAAGACTAACACCAGATACATGGCACAAAATTACAGCACTCTCGCTAACAAATTGTGTAAGATATTTCAATTTCAAAATTTGGCTTATATAGGCGGGGCCACGCCCAATGGCCTATCCCGCCCATTTTTGGACCAATTGAGTAGACCACCACCTAATACATATGCACAACATTACAGCACTCTCGCTAACAAATTGTGCAATATATATCAATTTAAAAATTTGGTTTATAAGGGCGGGGCCACGCCCATTGGTCCAATCCCGCCCATTTTCGGACCAATCACGAAGACTGCCACCAGATACATATGCACAAAATTACAGCTGTCTCGCTAACAAATTGTGCAAGATATCTCGATTTCAAAATTTGGCTTAAAGGGGCGGAGCAACGCCCAGTAGTCCGACCCCGCCTATTTTTGGACCAATCACGTAAGTCGCCAACAGATATATATAAACAAAATTACAGCTATCTCGCTAACAAATTGTGCAAGATATCTCAAATTCAAAATTTGGCTTATATGGGCGGGGCCACGCCCATTGGTCCGATCACGCCCATTTTTGGACCAATTAAGTAGACTACCACCTTATACGTATGCACAATATTACAGCACCCTCGCTAACAAATTGTGCAAGATATGTCAATTTAAAAATTTGGTTTATAAGGGCGGGGCCACGCCCATTGGTCCTATCCCGCCCATTTTTGGACGAATCACGTAGACTGCCACCAGATACATATGTACAAAATTACAGCTCTCTCGCTAACAAATTGTGTCAGATATCTCGATTTCAAAATGTGGCTTAAAGGGGCGGGGCCACGCCCATTAGTCCGACCCCGCCCATTTTTGGACCAATCACATAGACTGCCTCCATATATATATATACAAATTTCTAGTTCTCTCACTAACAAATTGTGCAAGATATGTCAATTTAAAAATTTGGTTTATAAGGGCGGGGCCACGCCTATTGGTCCTATCCCGCCCATTTTTGGACGAATCACGTAGACTGCCACCAGATACATATGTACAAAATTACAGCTCTCTCGCTAACAAATTGTGTCAGATATCTCGATTTCAAAATGTGGCTTAAAGGGGCGGGGCCACGCCCATTAGTCCGACCCCGCCCATTTTTGGACCAATCACATAGACTGCCTCCATATATATATATACAAATTTCTAGTTCTCTCACTAACAAATTGTGCAAGATATCTCAAATTCAAAATTTGGCTTATATGGGCGGGGCCACGCCCATTGGTCCGATCCCGCCCATTTTTTGACCAATCACGTAAGTTGCCAGCAGATATATATACACAAAATTACATCTCTCTTGCTAACAAATTGTGCAAGATATCTCGATTTCAAAATTTAGCTTAATGGGGCGGGGCCACGCCCATTAGTCTGACCCCGCCCATTTTTGGACCAATCACGTAGAATGCCTCCAGATATATATAAACAAAATTACAGTTCTCTCGCTAACAACTTGTGCAAGATATCTCAAATTCAAAATTTGGCTTATATGGGCGGGGCCAAGCCCATTGGTCCGATCCCGCCCATTTTTGGACCAATCACGTAGACTGCCACCAGATACATATGTACAAAATTGCAGCACTCTCACTAAGAAATTGTGCAAGATATCTCAATTTTAAAATTTGTCTTATGTGGGCGGGGCCACGCCCACTTCATATATCGAAAATTCAAGTACCCTATTTTCACCACGCCCCACACATGTACATTCTGTGAAAATTTCAGGAAGATCGGTTCAGCCGTTTAGACGTCTATACGGTACAAACAAACCAACAAACCAACAAACAAACAAACAAACAAACACACATTCTTCTTTATATATATAGATGATCAATCTTAATTTCCGTAGTGAACTTATTAAAATAAACTTCTTACAAAATAGAACATTCAAAGTATGTATAAACTCGGATTCTTCAACTATATTTACAATAAATGCCGGCTGCCCACAAGGTTCATGTTTATCCCCATTACTGTACAATATATATACTTCCAATATCCCGCAGTTAAATAACTGCTTATTATCAATTTTTGCTGATGATACTACGATTTTAAGCTCTGAAATATTGGCTTCAGATATCATCAGAAATCTTTAATCTGCATTATCTATTCTAATAAAATATTTCGATAAATGGAAAATCAGTATAAATGGTGAAAAGAGTCAGGCAATTTATTTCACAAGGAAATGCAAAGAATGTTTTACTCCACAAAATAACATTGTTGTAAATAATATGGAAATTCAATGGGAACAAAAAGTTAAATATTTAGGTGTAATATTAGATACAAAAATGAAATTCAAAAATCATATCCCATCTATATATATAAAGAAGAATGTGTGTTTGTTTGTTTGTTTGTTTGTTGGTTTGTTTGTTTGTTGGTTTGTTGGTTTGTTTGTACCGTATAGACGTCTAAACGGCTGAACCGATCTTCCTGAAATTTTCACAGAATGTACATGTGTGGGGCGTGGTGAAAATAGGGTACTTGAATTTTCGATATATGAAGTGGGCGTGGCCCCGCCCACATAAGACAAATTTTAAAATTGAGATATCTTGCACAATTTCTTAGTGAGAGTGCTGCAATTTTGTACATATGTATCTGGTGGCAGTCTACGTGATTGGTCCAAAAATGGGCGGGATCGGACCAATGGGCGTGGCCCCGCCCATATAAGCCAAATTTTGAATTTGAGATATCTTGCACAAGTTGTTAGCGAGAGAACTGTAATTTTGTTTATATATATCTGGAGGCATTCTACGTGATTGGTCCAAAAATGGGCGGGGTCAGACTAATGGGCGTGGCCCCGCCCCATTAAGCTAAATTTTGAAATCGAGATATCTTGCACAATTTGTTAGCAAGAGAGATGTAATTTTGTGTATATATATCTGCTGGCAACTTACGTGATTGGTCAAAAAATGGGCGGGATCGGACCAATGGGCGTGGCCCCGCCCATATAAGCCAAATTTTGAATTTGAGATATCTTGCACAATTTGTTAGTGAGAGAACTAGAAATTTGTATATATATATATGGAGGCAGTCTATGTGATTGGTCCAAAAATGGGCGGGGTCGGACTAATGGGCGTGGCCCCGCCCCTTTAAGCCACATTTTGAAATCGAGATATCTGACACAATTTGTTAGCGAGAGAGCTGTAATTTTGTACATATGTATCTGGTGGCAGTCTACGTGATTCGTCCAAAAATGGGCGGGATAGGACCAATGGGCGTGGCCCCGCCCTTATAAACCAAATTTTTAAATTGACATATCTTGCACAATTTGTTAGTGAGAGAACTAGAAATTTGTATATATATATATGGAGGCAGTCTATGTGATTGGTCCAAAAATGGGCGGGGTCGGACTAATGGGCGTGGCCCCGCCCCTTTAAGCCACATTTTGAAATCGAGATATCTGACACAATTTGTTAGCGAGAGAGCTGTAATTTTGTACATATGTATCTGGTGGCAGTCTACGTGATTCGTCCAAAAATGGGCGGGATAGGACCAATGGGCGTGGCCCCGCCCTTATAAACCAAATTTTTAAATTGACATATCTTGCACAATTTGTTAGCGAGGGTGCTGTAATATTGTGCATACGTATAAGGTGGTAGTCTACTTAATTGGTCCAAAAATGGGCGTGATCGGACCAATGGGCGTGGCCCCGCCCATATAAGCCAAATTTTGAATTTGAGATATCTTGCACAATTTGTTAGCGAGATAGCTGTAATTTTGTTTATATATATCTGTTGGCGACTTACGTGATTGGTCCAAAAATAGGCGGGGTCGGACTACTGGGCGTTGCTCCGCCCCTTTAAGCCAAATTTTGAAATCGAGATATCTTGCACAATTTGTTAGCGAGACAGCTGTAATTTTGTGCATATGTATCTGGTGGCAGTCTTCGTGATTGGTCCGAAAATGGGCGGGATTGGACCAATGGGCGTGGCCCCGCCCTTATAAACCAAATTTTTAAATTGATATATATTGCACAATTTGTTAGCGAGAGTGCTGTAATGTTGTGCATATGTATTAGGTGGTGGTCTACTCAATTGGTCCAAAAATGGGCGGGATAGGCCATTGGGCGTGGCCCCGCCTATATAAGCCAAATTTTGAAATTGAAATATCTTACACAATTTGTTAGCGAGAGTGCTGTAATTTTGTGCCATGTATCTGGTGTTAGTCTTCGTGATTTGTCCAAATATAGGCGGAATTGGACGAATGGGCGTGGCCCCGCCCATATAAACAAAGATTTTAAATTGACATATCTTGCACAATTTGTTAGCGAGAGTGCTGTAATTGTTGCATATGTATTAGGTGGTAGTTTAATTGGTTGGCGCAAAAATGGGCGGGATTGGACCAATCGGTGTGGCCCCGCCATTATAAACCCAATTTTGAAATTGACATAACTCGCACAAATTATTAGCGAGATTACTCTAATTTTGTGCATATATATTAGGTGGCAGTCTACGTGCTTGGTCCAAAAATGGGCGGGGTCGGACAAATGGGAGTGACTTCGCCCATATAAGCCAATTCAATTTTGTGTTTGATATATCTTGAGCAATTTGTTAGAGAGATCAATGTAATTATGTGCATATATATTTGGTCTCAGTCTACGTAATTAGTCCAAAAATTAACGGGATCGGAAATCTGAAGTCTGGGGCAACGAAGTGGACCGGGTCCAGCTAGTTTGTAATAAATAAAGTGAATTTGCTGATCAAAGTGCTATATCCCTTTATGAACCGCAAATCTCATCTTAGTCTAACTAATACAATGTTAATATTTAAGTCCATATTTCAATCGGCGATGTACCTTTTTACTATTCTACGAAACGACTACATGAGCATGCAAAAATTTACCTAGTCATCGATAACATTGAAATATTGACGCAACATTTTAATACAAAATGTTCTTCATCAAGTTTTACTTATATTAATGATATAGCAAATTCATAGTTAGTCTGTAAGTAGTGTTAAGTTTTTATCATAACAAAATAAATATTCATATAGGTTTTTTGTAAATTTTTTCCTCCCCTGTTAATCATTATTAATTACAAAGTAGAAGAAGAGATAAGTCTTAAACTCTTAAATAGTATAACAAAGTTGAAATGAAGTGTAAATATTATAAAATAAATAAAAATGAATTGAATTGAATGAATTAAATCTCCTTATTCCCTTCACACAATTTGAAGATATTAATACCAATGAAAACCTCGGCCACATCTCTTCAAAACAGTTAAAGAAATATGTTTGTCCTAGTGGTAACAGGAGGTAAAACTATGGAAAACATTCTTAATACTTAACCAGTAAGGAAAGGCTAAAGTCGGGCGGTGCCGACTATATAATACCCTACACCACTCTCGTAATATTGAATAACTCTGATATATAAATTTTGTAATTCATGTATAAATTGTTTACATAAATTTACTTTTGGGACATTTTATACTTAAATAATACCCTGTACCACAGTGTGGTGTAGGGTATAAAAACGATTGGATCTAAAGAGCCAAATCGGATGAAACATATATATGTGAGCTATAGCTAAATCTTAACCGATTTTCTTCAAATTCGGTAGTGTTGGTTCATGGATCAAGAAACTCTACCATTCTAAATTTCAACACGATTGGATGTAAAATACAGCTTTTATAGGACTAAAGGGCCAAATCGGACGAAACATATATATGGGAGCTATAGCTAAATCTTAACCGATTTTCTTCAAATTCGGCAATGTTGGTTCATGGATCAAGAAACTGAACCACTCTAAATTTCAAAACGATCGGATGTAAAATACAGCTTCTATAGGACTAAAGGGCCAAATCGGACGAAACATATATATGGGAGCTATAGCTAAATCTTAACCGATTTTCTTCAAATTTGGCAATGTTGGTTCATGGATCAAGAAACTCTACCATTCTAAATTTCAAAATGATCGGATGTAAAATACAGCTTCTATAGGACTAAAGGACCAAATCGGACGAAAGATAATATATGGGAGCTATATCTAAATCTGAACCGATTTTCTTCAAATTCGGCAATGTTGGTTCATGGATCAAGAAACTCTACCATTCTAAATTTCAAAACGATTGGATGTAAAATACAGCTTCTATAGGACTAAAGGGCCAAATCGGACGAAACATATATATGGGAGCTATAGCTAAATCTTAACCGATTTTCTTCAAATTCGGCAATGTTGGTTCATGGATCAAGAAACTCTACCATTCTAAATTTCAAAACGATCGGATGTAAAATACAGCTTCTATAGGACTAAAGGACCAAATCGGACGAAAGATATATATGGGAGCTATATCTAAATCTGAACCGATTTTCTTCAAATTCGGCAATGTTGGTTCATGGATCAAGAAACTCTACCATTCTAAATTTCAAAACGATCGGATGTAAAATACAGCTTCTATAGGACTAAAGGGCCAAATCGGACGAAACATATATATGGGAGCTATAGCTAAATCTTAACCGATTTTCTTAAAATTCGGCAATGTTGGTTCATGGATCAAGAAACTCTACCATTCTAAATTTCAAAACGATCGGATGTAAAATACAGCTTCTATAGGACTAAAGGGCCAAATCGGACGAAACATATATATGGGAGCTATATCTAAATCTGAACCGATTTCAACCAAATTCAATAGCGATCGTAACAGCAGCGAAATACTCTAAACTGCAAAATTTCAGAACGATCGGAGTGAAATTGCGACCTGTAGTCGACGAACAACTTTACATGGACAGACGGACGGACGGACGGACGGACAGACATCGTTAAATCGACTCAGCTAGTGATTCTGAGTCGATCGGTATACTTTAAGGTGGGTCTAGCTGTGTTATTTGAAGGTGTTACAAACATCTGCCGTGAAACAAATTTATAATAAATACCCTGTACCACAGTGTGGTGTAGGGTATAATAAATATCCTGGAAAAGTCTATTCGCATTCGGGTCAAATTATTATTCGATATTATTCGCTATATAGACACGAATATTATCTTCCAGTCATATCCTCTAAGATGAGTCAAGTCTGGTAGTGTGACGGAACCGAAATATCGGAACTTGCATGTGTGAAAGCCGGGCATTGGCAAAGAAAATATTCCATCGTTTCGATGTTTTCCCTGCTAGACCTGTATTCGTCGTTTTCTGCTAGTCCTATGCGACGAAGATGTGTTTGAGATTCTGATAAGTAGTATAGAAGTTATAAAATAATCGACATTTACCTAAATTTTTAACTTTTGTGTGGGAGGTACTCGAAGGATTGGAATAACATGGTACATCTGTATTAGTCTGAGATAGAAAAAAAATATTAATACATTACAAGTTTGAAATCAATCGGTTGCTAGAATCGAAAGCTATAGTGCGCACCGACCATACTGACAGATGGTCGGATGGATTTTGCTCAAATGACTTTAAAATGGTCCAAAACGGATTTCCACCTAGTATACTCGAAGTCTCTTAGACCACTCATTCGATGTGTTACATATTTGGCCCGCATCAACTGACATATACCGTCGTTAACAATAGTAATGCTATAAAAACGTGATTTGTTATCCCTCACCTTAGAGAGGAGGGTATATCATTTGCTACGATCCGAAAATGTTATGTTCGGTGGAAATCCGTTTTGGGTGATTTTAAGTCATTTCAGCTATGTCCCTCCGTCAAATACTTGAAATTTTGTACAGTATAAGGCTTTTATAATACCTAGAAACCAGAGAAAAGTGGGCGTTATTGGCACGCCCCTATAGGCACCTCCCACACAAATGGAGCATTTACCACCATAAGTTAACAGCTTATAACTTTAGCACCAGTACATAATTTAAAGTTATTAAATGCAATTTAAATTATTAATAATTTAATTTAAAAAAAAAAAAAAAAAATTACCAATATTTTTTGGGACTCAAGGTCAGTCAGTACCTGAACTACCATATGGGCTGAAGCCCCGGGGCGCAATGCACATGAGGATAGCAAAATGTTTGGACATTCCCGATTTTTATGTTGGCAAAAACTATAATTTTTCATAAAATTAGGAAATTGCAGAAAGATGTTACTAAATCTTTTGCAAAACAAAAAAAAATTGTTTTACACATCTGCATTGCTGAAATGGTAAGAAAATAAAAATAATTTTATATTTTATTGTTTATAACTTGCTCTGTTTTTGAAGCCAACATTTTTTGACAACCAACTGGAAGCTTTCATTTAGAAAAAGTTCGTAACCGTGTTGATATGAGAATGCCCCGAAATTGTGCCATACTGAAGGTGAATATGCGTATTTGGTAAGTTTGTAGTTGACTTTGAAAACATTCGCGAGCGTTCCCCAACCCCAATTAATAGAAAAGTATAAGTTGCCTTCTCCACATTAAATAATCTATTAAAAAAATCATAATACTCGTACTCGTTTATAAAATTTAAATCAAAAACGTAAATGTATAATTTTACCATTTTAAAAATAACAGATATTGGTGGTCAACTTTTGCTTTTCCTGAAGTTACTGTCCTCTGAAGAACATGTTTGCCCTAGGTCAAACTCGACCACAATAACCACATCAATTTGTCATTTTTTACCAAATGATTTTCAATGAAAGTAAAACCTATAATATGTGTCAATTGCGATTACAGATTATTAAAATTCAATACGGACAAAATTTTTCTACGATTATATAAACAATATATTAGTTTTAGATGTGTTATTCTTCCACTTCAATAATAAAATTTCCCAGTGTGGGGGCGCAAAATAAAAATAAGCCCTGGGGCGCCAAACCCCCTAGATCAGGCACTGCTCAAGGTGAAGAGATATTTAAAAGTACGTTAAGTACGGTTTTTCTTAAACCAAGTACAAAATACTTAAATCAAGTACGGATTTGTGTCAAAAGCTTGATTTTAAGCCGAAAAATTCTTATTTCAAGCATAAAGCGATTGATTTAAAAATTTTATGGGATTGATTTGAGTGCGAAACGGGCTTCAGTGTAGAAAATTTTGATTGAATTAAGCCTACCCAATACCTGATTAAAGCCTGATAAAATGACGAAATCATACCAAAATTGAATAGCTCGTAACGTTAATATACCAGTGCACATAAACGCTTATACATAGTTCGACACAGTGCAATGTATTTAAAGAATCTACAGTTTACCGAAAAATAGGTGTATTTGCTAAACCCCTTCTGGTACCTCCCACACAAATTTACAGATTAATTAGCGTAATATTATATATAACATTACCCCCAAGGTGAGGGTATATCTTAGTCGGTTTACCCCATATGGAGTTTATAAATGTACTCTATTTAACCTGCAAGTGTTCATGGTAACAATGGATCTCCGTACATTTTTTTGGCAAAGAATCAATTTTTCACTAAATGTTAACCCTTTGTGGGGGACGTACTAGAAGTAGTACGGACTTAGGCGAGAGTTATCGTGGGCACCAGCCAGCAGACAGACAGACGGACGGGCGGACATTGCTCAAATGACTTAAAATGACCCAAAGCTGATTTCCTATATATACCCTCTTTTCTAAGGCGAAGGGATAGTGAATGCATACGTACAGAACCAATAATAGATTCCGATTACTGACTATAGCGCGGGGTCCCTCAACCAGAAAATAAAAAAAATGAGTACACAGTTTAATTATGTTTCAAGTCTTCAGAGTTATATCGACATTTTCATGACGAATATTTGTTGTTCAATTTTGTCGCACATTGCTATTTTAACACAGGAGCTCCGAATGGCTTTTATTGATTTTCAAATAAAATATTGGTTTAAAAATATATAATATTCAAAAAAGGTTGTTCTGAATACATTTTATTTAAATATCAAAAAATTACGATTTTATTTATTTTATTTTCTATGAATTACAATAGAAAGTACATTTATATTCTAATTTTAAGATCCAGAGAAAGGCCGGTTTACAAAGACCATATGGCTAAATGTTTGCAGCGACAGACCAGAGCCTCTGGTGGGAATCGAACCCACGTCCCCCAAACTCATAGGCGAGTACGCTACCAACTCGCCTACTGGGGCGCTCAATGGCGATTTTTTCCGTTATTAAATGTATTCTTTATCATCGAAAAAATCCATAGCGATTGGGATGTTCGTCCATCTGTGAAAATCACATTACAGTCCGCATTAATAATAGATCTATTTGACACAAATTCGAATATATTTGGAATAGAGGAAACGTATACGAACTTCAGTCGAACTTCGTAGTCGCCGCCAGTCGTAGCAAACGAACGTGTTATTGCCTAGCGGATAGTTTTTCAACCTATTACGCAGTACCTATTCACCTATCTACTACACAACCACAAGGTATGTTGTTCTTAAAGTGGGGGTTGAACTTGTTGCATCGGTTTCAGGACAAACATTTTGGAAGTAGTCTGGAAGGCCAATATCGACGTACCTATTTAGGGGCAAATGCTGGCTATGGGAGTCTCCCCCAAAAGTTTATAATTAACCCAGATGAAGTAAATGATATTACGGTGCAGGGAAAACTAAACCCAGTATCGGCGGAAAGCGTTGATTTACACGTGTCGTCGTTATCAAACAATCGTCGTTATCAAACAAAAGTAACTTTTACGGGGATGGGTGCCTCGGATCCCGTAGTCAAAACAGATACAAGTGCACATCTAGCCTTTAGAAAAAAAACGATGAGGAAGATAATGAAACCCAGGGAACTCTACGTCTACTAAAAGAGTCAGATCTCTCGAAGAGCATAGCGACGCGAAATTAATAAAGAAGCAAAAAAGCTCACCGACACCCAGCACTTCGGAGAAACCTAAGCAATCTACCAAAAAAGGAGTATCTAGTCAGAATCCATTAATGGTGGGAGATGAAGTTGATCCTGTTGTGGAGAAGGTGAGGAAGTCCACCAAACCATACATAAAGGAGGGGCCTCAAACAAGAAGACCCATCCTAAAAGAAAAACCAAGCTGGCTATGAAAAGGGTAAGGTAGCACCATACCCGAAGAGAAAAAGAGGAACTACGAAGATTTATTTTACACAAAAGTATTGGACCACATTCTCGAATCTAATGGTGGACCAACAATCCAAGTAATGAGTTGCAAGATTGGGAAGGGCGTTTTGACGCTGAAACTGGCATCACAATGCTGTGTCGATGTCAGAAAAGAACGAAGCGAGTGAGACACTACCAAAAAGTGAGGTGGAAGTGGTCGATAATATCGTTAAATTGCCGATAACATCATCAATTTTGCAGAAAGTTCCCAGCAAAGGTAGCGATAAGGATATGGAGAGGGACACAAAAACTCAGAACAAAGAGGGAGCGACAAAACACAACACCGACTTCCAAGAAGTGGTCGAAAACATTGCCAAATTGCCGATAACATCACCAATTTTGCAGAATGCTCACTGCAAAGGTGGTGATAGGAATAGGTAAAGAATCAAAACCAAGAGGGAGCGACAAAAAGTAACAACGCCTCCCAAAGAGGTCTAGAAAGAAAGACCCACTACCAAATAATGAGGGAGAGCAAGCAAATAGGATAGACGACTCCCAAAGGAAACTTTTACTGGAAAGACAGTGATTTGGGTCATCCAGATAAACCGCCACCGGAGCAGGGTCCATGTTGTTTTGGTCCAGGAACCGTAGACTACTAGTAACAAGGTTACTGGATTAAACTATGTGAACTACAATCCTTTCTACGCTAACACAGGTACTCGTCCAAGGACTTGTATTCTGTGCCATAAAAACTTATGCTATCTTTTCTCTCCAGAGTTGTCAACATCGGACGCAACTGCGCTGATGCAAGGTAATGGAAGTATGTACCTGGCGTCAGTATACCTGCCATTCGTTGTGCCGACATTACCACCTACGCCAGAATTACAACGTCTGGTAAGGGAATCCAAAAATACAAGTAAAGAATTATTAGCTGGTTGTGATGCCAACTCACCATATCGCTTGGGGTAGTACTGACACCAATAAAAGGGGACAAGCCCTTATAGAATTTTTGAATACTAACGATCTCCTAACTCTCAACATAGGGAACAAGGCGACCTTTGTTAACAAAATTAGGGAAGAAGTATTATATATAACAATATGCTCAAAACTACTATTCGGACCACCGTTGTATAAGGTTTAAAATTGCACGTCCACCGCCTGACCCAATAAGTTTCCGTAAACCGACTGGACTAAATTCGGCAATCTACTTAGAAATCGATTGGGCCAGCATAAACACCATTATCTAAGTACAGAAGATATTGATATCAATGTGAGGAGGATTACGGAGGCTCTTGTAAAATCAGTCGAAGAAAGTTTCCCGCTTCGAAAAAGGAAATCTGCCTATGAGAAACCCTGGATGACAGGGCAAACTCGCTCGATTTGCAAGGACACCCGCAGACTTTACAACAGAGCTCGACGTAAAACGCTATCAGTATATTGAGACGACTACCACAGAAGACTCAAATAATACAATAAAATTATTAGACTGGCGAAACGTAACTCCTGTAGGCTTTTCTGTGAGCAGGTGGACAGCGTTAACAGCATGTCTAAAATACAGGGTTTTAAAACAAGAGGTGTTATTCTGAATCACCCGGTATTTCGGTAGCTGTCACTTTTGCAGCTTTTATTCTTTGACAAGTAAAAACTACGCCATTACTAAAAATGGAACGATACACGATTCAACAACGCATTGAAAAATGCGGGCCTCATCTTGACTGATGAGACCCATTTCCACCTCGGTGGCTACGTCAACAAGCAAAATTGTCGCATCTGGGGCTCGGAAAACCCAAGAGTTGTTGCTGAGAAGCTTCTACATCCTCAACGTGTGACTGTTTCGTGCGATTTATGGTTCGGCGATGTCATTGGACCTTACTATTTCGAAAATGAGGTTGGATCAACCTCATTTAAGGATTGCGCTATCGAGAGATAATTAATGATTTTTTATGGTCGGAGTTGGATGGTATTGATCTGGACAACGTTTACTTTCAACAAGACGGCGATATGTGCCACACAAGCAACGAAACAATTGCTCTGTTACGGAAAAAGTTTCCGGACCGTGTTATCTCTCGAAGAGGTGATCACAATTGGCCTCCGAGTTCTTGTTATTTAACACCTTGCGACTTCTTCCTTTGGGGCCACGTGAAAGATAAAAATTAAAATGATATGGTCCTGTAAGCGTGGTTGTGGTGGCCATTTGGCTGATGTTGTTTTTCATTATTAACTGCATACCTTCCTCTTTATTATGAAATAAACTTCCGATCATTTATCTCAAAAAATGGCATTCTTCTTTGAATGCCAAAATAACACCTATTGTTGGAAAACCCTTTAACAAAGTTCCTATCAAAAACTCATATCTAAACCCAAACACTTGTGGATGAAACAGGTAAAAGAATGGAAACTATAGATGATACCGTAAGGCTTTTGGTGAAAACTCATTTTCCGACTGATAATGTTGGGCCAACAGAGGAACATTTACAGAACGAAAATGTGATGCACCAAGTACCTATTACGGATATAACAGATGCAATGGTTAAAGACGCAATAAAAAGCTCCTCTACTTTTAAGGCTGCGGGACCGGATGGAATATTTTCAGCGCTTCTTCAGAATGAGGTGGATTTGGTTTCAACTTATCTGGCTGGAATTTTCACTGCATGCGTATACCCCAAGAAATTGGGAGGAATCAAGGGTGGTCTTCATACCCAAGCCTGGCAAAGCGAGTTATACGATCTCAAGGCTTATCGACCTATTAGCCTAACTTCTTTCCTGTTAAAAACAATGGAGCGAATAATTGACGAGATGGTCAAATGAAAGATATCCGATGACAAGCTAAAATTCAAGCAACACGCATATGTTAAAGGAAGATGTGGAAACAGCTCTACATGGGGTAGTATACTACTTAGAACAGTCCGTCAGTGAAGAAATGTACAACCTTGCCGTTTGTTTAGACGTTGAAGGCGCTTTTAACAACGTTCAGACCGATACACTTATCCAGTCCTTAGAGGAGTTTCGGGTTGTCCGGGCGCTGATAAACTGGATCAACAATATGCTAAGAAATAGGTGGATTATTTGTGGGTCATATGACGTAAAAATCAGAGACAAGGTAAATCGTGGTATACCTCAGCGAGGGCATTTTATCGCCTTACCTATGGGTTACGGCGATACACAATCTCCTTAAAGCCCACAGCAATGAAGGACTTAAACCAGTCTGTTATGCAGAAGAGCTGAGGAGGCACTTAACATAGCATATAACTGGGCACAACCAAGGGGATTAAATGTTAATCCAGACAAAACAGAAATATGTCTATTCATCCTTTTACCGTGCCTCAATTCCTCGATAATAATATTGCCATATCTAAACCAGTAAGGAAAGGCAGAAAGTCGGGCGGGGCCGACTATATAATACCCTACACCTCCCTAACAATGTGATAAGGGTCATTGCCATAATAATTTGGAATAATTGGTAAATGGGTAGAAACGTATTGACTAATTCTGAAACGATAATCGCTAAATTAAGCAATATTCGTTCCTAAAGTGAGAAACACCTTTCTGGAAAATTTTAATGATCGGAAGTAAAATACAACTTCTATAGCGGTTTGATACCAAATAAGGAGGAACATATATATGAGGCTTTAATATAAATCTGAACCGATCTTCCCTGAATACTTACTCATGTAAAAAGACCTCCTTCTGCCGAATTTCGTACTGATCGGATACAAAATACAGTCTCTACAGCGCTTAGATATCAAATCGGGGGTAACATATATATGGGAGCTATATCTTAATCTGAACCGATTTTCTCCAAATTTGGCAGTATTCCTTCATGTAATAAGAAACCTGTTTCTGCCGAATTTCGCACTGATCGGATATAAAATACAGTTTTTACAGCGCTTACAGGTCAAATCGGGGGTAACATATATATGGGGGCTATATCTAAATCTGAACTGATTTCTTCCAAATTTAATAGTGTTCATCCATATAATAAGAAACCTCTTTCTGCCGAATTTCATACTGATCGGATATAAAATACAGTTTTTACAGCGCTTACATGTCAAATCGGAGGTAACGTATATATGGGGGCTATATCTAAATCTAAACCGATTTCTTCCAAATTTAATAGTGTTCATCCATATAATAAGAAACCCCTTTCTGCCGAATTTCATACTGATCGGATATAAAATAAAGTTTTTACAGCGCTTACATGTCAAATCGGAGGTAACGTATATATGGGGGCTATATCTAAATCTGAACCGATTTCTTCCAAATTTAATAGTGTCCATCCATATAATAAGAAACCTCTTTCTGCCGAATTTCATACTGATCGGATATAAAATACAGTTTTTACAGCGCTTACATGTCAAATCGGGGCTGACATATATATGGGGGCTATATCTAAATCTGAACCGATTTTAACCAAATTCAATAGGGATCGTCCTTGGGCCAAAAAAAGATATGTGTAAAGTTTCGTCGAGATCGGACCATAATTGCGACCTGTACTTTGATTACAAGAATACATGCACAGACGGACAGACAAACAGACGGACATAGCTAAATCAACTCAGAAAGTGATTCTAAGTCGATCGGTATAATAAACGATGGGTCTATTTCTTCTCCTTTTGGGTGTTACAAACAAATGCACAAAGTTATAATACCCTGTACCACAGTGTGGTGTAGGGTATAAAAAGGTAAAATACTTGGGACTAATCTTGGATCAGAAACTGATTTGGAATGATCATATTGAAGAAAGAGTTACCAACTCCACAGATGGTGGTCTTTGTGCAGAAGAGCTATAGGTTCAAAATGGGGAATACGTCCAAATATGACACACTGGCTTTACATGAGAGTGATTAGACCAATACTCGTAATAACCTACGCCTCTGTAGTGTGGTGGACATCAATGGACAAGAAGTACAACGTAATACCATTTAAAAAAGTGCTGTCTAGGCATGAGCGGGGCAATTAGAACTGCACGAACAAGAGCATTGGAGACTATACTGCACATCCAACCAATACTCGAATATCCGTATAAAGTATGAGGCAGCCCTCACAGCAAGACGTCTACAAGTGATGGGTGAATGAACAAATCGAGACCACAAGTCGTACCATCAGAAGATATTACAATCACTGGTCGGTCATATTCAATCAACGGAAATCTCCGACCGCATTCCTGAAGTGCGGCTTACAGCTACCTGTGATTCGTTCAGCTACCTGTGATTCGTTCGTGCCAGACAGACGCTCCTGGGAAAACCAAACACTAGCTCATGTTCTAGTGGGAACCAGCTGCTACACTGATGGGTTTAGGCTAGGAGTAATGACGGGTCTAGGACTTTTTATTGATGAACCAGAAGTTGAACTTTACTTCCGCCTCCCAGACCATAACACCGGATTTCAAGCAGAAGTTCGAGCATTCACGGGGTGTGTTAACTGGCTCAGTAATACCACAAAGCCTAAATATGCCAACATCTTCACAGATAGCCAAATGGCGATCGAATCAGTAACATCGGAAAAGGTCAAATCCAGAACGATAAATAATTACTCAGTGCATGGTCATCAGCGTATTTTCTGGAACCCAGCGGTACCCAGCTTTCACACATGCACGATCCCGATATTTCGGTTCCGACATATTTCCAGACTTGACTCAGCTCAGAGGATATGATTGGAAGATACTGAGTAAATTCGTGTCTAGTACCGATTTTCTGTAACCCGTGGGGTATAGAAATCATAAATATGGAGCGCACAACAGGCCGAACCACTGGCTTAAGTGTATGTCCATGGACATGAGACGTTTAAACGTCTCCTCCAATCAACCTAACCTAACCTACGAGTATTAGGTAGTTGCCTTGGCTATAATGGAGGTTAAAAATTTTTTTTGTCCTTTTCCTCTTAGACGTACAAGGTCTGCATGATTATATTTTTGTGTCTACTCAAAGCTTACGATTATATATAACAAATGATTTTCAACTCCATCCACCAAAAATATTTGTTGCCAATACTGGAATCATGACACTATATGTGTCGCAGGGAAAAGAACAAACAAAAATGTTTGTCATCCTCTATACCCATGAAAACTCCCGAACATATGTGTCCTTTATTTCAATCATATTATACCACGAGTAGGGAAACAAATACGAAGGAAGATGAGGGTAAAATAAAGATTATATGCACGAGTTCTTTGAATGATTCTATGATGTATGTCAGTCATTATATAAGATTCCAAGAGGATGTTTTCTACTTGAAGATTCCTTCATCCTATGTTTGGGGACAAATACAAGCAAGGGATGTATTCGTCGTTGTTTGGAAAATATGGCGCCATGGTTTCGTATTCTTAGAGGTAATATATAAAAAACGATACTCAACTCCAACCCAAAAAAAAAAAATTGTTTGTCCCCCCTAGAATTATGACACTGTGTGTATGTCACTACGAAAAGGACACACAGAAATGTTTGTCCGCTGTTATATTGATAATAACTCCCGAACATGAGTACACTTCATTAAATATACATACATATATAAGAACTTGCTGTCACTCATCGTTCCCGTTGTCAAGAGGATGCATTTTGTTTAAGGATTCCCCCATTCCTTGTTCGGTGTCAAACATACAATAGAAATGTTTGTTTCGTTCAATAGCTATCCTCCAGTGAGTTTTAGTACGAGTAATTTACAAAGAGCAGAAAATTGTACAAGAGTAACTACAGGGAACACTTACAAAAGACATGAAGCTTATTGCTACTTTTATTCCTTACAGATACCACTGTGGGGCGATGTGAATTACACTTGTCCAAAATCTTTTTTTGGTCAGAAATTAAAAAAAGAGAATGTATGATTTGCTACATCACCTTGTTAGTCCAGGAGAAGCGCATAATCTGAAACTATAACCTTAAAAGTCGTATTATTTATTCTCGGGATAACAAAGCTTACCTGCCAAAACGGAGGATATATAAGAGGATTACATGTCAAGTGAGTAAATTTTTAAAAGCGATGAATTCTGGTGGTTATGAAACTTGCACAAAGTTTAAACCTATTGGACAAAATTTCAACGAGATCGGTTAAGGAAGTTTGTGTGTTTTAAACACTGTTTTGTTTGTTGATTTTTTTTTCAAATATTTTTTCTTTGAGTTTGGTGAATATTTTCTGTTATTATAATGTAACAACTGAACCAAAGTTGTCCACACTCCAAAATTTACAACATCGGTAGAGAACATACGTACCATTTTTTATAAAAAATTTAAGGAACAAAATTAGATCGTACGATTGTACGATTGTACGATTGGTCAAGGTGGCGTGGAACTGCCCACACAACCTCATAACTCGAGAACAGATCGTTCGATTTTCCAGGGAAGAACACTGTGGAGGATAATTTATGATTGGTCAAAGGATCGCTGTCCGTACATACAGCTTCATAACTCTAGAATATGTCATTAGATTTGGACGGATTCGTATTGGCGCAAGGAAGGGCTCTGTGGTGGTTTTATGATTTTCCAAAGAGGCGATACACCGCCCATACAACCTCATGAATCGAAAATGGATCATTCGGTTTTCACTATGGAGGAAATTTATTATTGGTCAATGGTCATGGCACAGCCCACTCAACCTCATACATAGCTCGAGAATAGAACGTTCGAATTCATAATTTTTAACATGATGAATTTCTATTGGTCCAATAAAGGACTCGAGCAGGGGAAATGTATGATTAGACAAATGCGTGTGGGACCGCCCACTCAATTTGGAGGATAAATTATATATTTCGAAATATATGATCTTGGTTATAGTGCATAATCTAGAAAAATGTGGGACACCCCTAGAAAACAAAATGTTTAATTGAAACACTTCGAATATAATTGCAGGGACAGATTTAAAATGTGCATGACAGTCTTGGTAAAGCTTTGCGGCGTCAAAGAAATAATACCCGGGATCTGGCCAGTAAACGTGGCCGTGACATTTTGAAAACCGAGTACCTATAGTTCCGATGAGTCTTCCAATTTGGTGTGGATGCATTTGACAGCAATGTGAGTGACCCTGTAGGCGCCCTCCCAAAACAGTGGAATACTGAGAACCTAATATGGAGAACTGTTGTACCAATCGTCTTGCAGTTTGAATTGGGTGCTTTTTATTGAACACTATATTATCTGATAAAAATGTTTAGTGAAAGTAGCTGCGCCTACACAACTCGATTTTTGAAAACTAAACAGAATGGAGAGCGTAATAAAACTATGCAACAAAAAAATTTTTTTTTCTCCTAGACCTAAAAATTATTTTTTTGTGTAGATTATGGCATACTGATGTATTAAATCAAAACCAACAATTTTTTTATGGATAAATTTTTTTTTTAATTTTTTTTATTAAAAATACCATTATTGTCGAAGGTACCATTATTATTTGTTGAGTATATGCCAGATCAGGTCGACTTATACGTTAAATTGAAGCTATTAATGTGGGCTACCAATCTTGGAAATATCTCCTTCACTTAGAAACAGTGGTTTAGTAACATGAATTAAACAAATTGGAAAAAGCTAAAAAAAAAAATCCTGGACAAATAAAACAAAAATAGAACAAAAATCGAAAAAAAAATTATTTTATTTTTTAAAAGTTTGCATCCTAGCGAAGAAAATAATGCCTATTTGAAAAATATCTATGGATAAATGCAGAAATTATAGTCTTTTTGGTAGAGGTAAGAGAATTTCAAAATATCTTTTTTTGTCTTTTAAACAGCGATTTTATTTATTACTTTTATTTATATTATGTACATTTGAGTATATTTACATGAACAAGCTTCATTAGAAGTAATTGTGCGTTCTTTGTTGACGTTTGTAGATTTCCATCCTTTCGCCATGTTCGTCACTTACGTCGCCAAGTTTCTCGGGGAAAAAGTTTAAATGATAATGCAAGAAATTCATTTTTGAGGTACATACATAAAGCGAAAAATAAAAAAAACACATACATATGTGTTATACATACATACGTAAATATAGAAAAATATATTTCTTACCAATTTTCTCATAATCAAAATCATTGTTTCATATTGCGGGCTTTTATTGGATCCAAGGAAATTTGAAACTACCAGCTTAAACGGCCTCCATGCTGAAATTTCATCCGATGATTCGAAATTCACATCTTTCATCAGTTTCCTTATTAAAGGCCCATCAAAAAATCCTTTGATTTTTTTAAAAGAAAGACTTTTAAATAAACTTTTTAAATATGAGATTGAATTGCCATCTTTCCTTAAGGCTTTTACAAAATTTTTAAAGAGCCCCAGCTTAATATGCCGTTGTGGCAAAATATCCGCTATCCCAGAGGCATAACATACCAACTACTTTTAAATCGCAACAAATTTTCCAGTCATGTTCATATCTTATGTATTTGATCAATTTAGCCATTGTTTCGTATGATTCCTTAGTGTTGACAAAGTACTGCTGTGTAAAAGTACTGCTTTCAAACTTTCTTCACTGCTGTCAACAAGTAACCACCATTCCTTTGAATAGTATTTTTGATGAAGTTCCTCGAACAATCCGGGAATGTCCTTGCAAAAGCATACGTTATCCACAGTTGTATAAAATTGTTTGTAAGGTAACATCTGGGGCCAAAATATTATACTGTTTCATCCCAGATGCAAGTAGTTCTGCCTTATCTTTGGTCAGTTCCAAATCTCTCACTAGATCAATGAGTTGAAACTGAGTTAAAAGCAATGACTTCTGACTCAAACTTGAATCGCTCAGAGTTGAGTACTCAGTTGAACTTGATGATGTTTCCGTTATTAGGCTGTTAGCTATACTTGGACACTTCCCACTCCAATCTATTAACTTAGACAAAAATAGCAGTCCGTATCGTGAATGAATGGTTGTCTCCAAATCATTAGTATTCTAAATTGCACGTGAAGTCTAAAATTAAAACGTTTTATTCCACAAAACATTAAATTAAATTATAATTTTAAAGTACTTACCGCATTCTTCCACTAGTCCATCGAGTAAGATTTACATGGCACGAATTACACAAAATACTAGGTCACGGTTCGTTCATATTTTTAACTCATATACCAAAATATTACACATATATTTCTTCTATTATTTCACTTAACGCACGTCGATTTTTTAAATTACATATTTTCCGTTGATGTAGCAGAAATTGTCGGGATCATTTACACATTGAAAAGTTCTTTGCCTTTTACTCATACTTCGAAATATAACTTCGTAATATTTTTCAGAAAATCGACTTATCTCTTTAAGGCGCTGAATTACACTAATTTGATAATAAGAAATTTCATTCATTCCGGGTTTAAGGTTCATAAGTTGCAGTATCTGTAGCTGACATATAGTTTGCTTCGAAAGTAGACACCCAATATTTTCAAGACTGCGGCATACTACTTTGTATTGCGTGCATATAATTTTACTACCTGTAAAGGCGTAACTGAATGGAAACCTCATAAATAAAAAACCACAAATATTGTTGATGACCCTCAATCTGAGCGGATCTCATCCAATATAGCTCTCACATTGCATATCATATTTTATGGAGGGTTACGAACGGCCAAAAAACCTCGCCCTCTCTATAATTTTATAATGTCTGACATCAATCCTCATAAAATAAAATGCAAGTGCAATGTCTCTTATATGTCTCTCCCACATATGGCGAATTCAATATAAGCAAAAACGTCATTTAGAAACGAAAAAATATGAAACAAGATTTTTTGAATTTCCCTAACATTTACAAAATGGGTCACAACTTTTACACCTATTCATAGATTTTTTTCATATAGACAGTTTTCTCCATTAGCATGCTGGCTTTTTAAAAAAGTGATAAAATATTTTTTTATATTTTTTATTTTTTTTTTGTACCAGGAAAAAGTGTTTCTTTCTTAAATCATTTTTTTTCTCATATTTTTGACAGCTGTTACTAAACTAAAGATTCTACGTGAAAGCGATATTTGCAGCATATGTAGCCCCCATAATTCCTTTTAATTTGAGGCATAACACGGCTCAATCTGGTTTATACTTGATCCAAATACTGAATGTACCTTCCATGAAAGCTGGAAATTAAAAAAAAAAATTTAAAAATAGCCATAAAAATTTTTTTAAATATTTTTTTCGTGTTTGTGAGACCTAATTGCACCAGAAACTGTTATCCACATCCCTTGGACAAAAATTTTGTTGCATAGTGTAGTTAGAGTGATTTGTGTGCCGCAAAGCGCACTTAGTAAAGCTGGCACGTTATGATGGTGATGAGATTTGTTTGAATGCAAATGTCGCTGCACATCGACTTTTGCATTATTATACCTCAGATATTTCCATGGTATTTAATAGAACTTTTGAATAACGAATTTGACGTTTGCGAAATACGTGAAGCGGTGTATATGTAGAGACTCGAATTATCGTATTGTTTTCATTACATTCAATTAAGATGATTCATTTCAATAGTAAAACGCATATACAAATTTTCAAGACAATCGGGAATATCGAACAGATTTTTTCGAAAAATCTTTCGATACAAAATCCATATTATAAATAAATTCTGATCTTAATTTTGAAATACTGACCTGAACATCTTCGAAAAATTACTCTTTCTATATGTTAGACTTGACTACCAAATTTACTCACGAGCATTAATGTATTTTTGATTTCGTCATATATTTTTAGAATTTATGCCAATAAAAACAAATTTTGGACCAGTGTACAATGGAAACATTTAATTAAAAGGTTTGCTCAAACATTGTCGTGCTACGCCTCCCCACGGAAGTACATTTCTATAAGAATGAAACATTTGCCTTTTATACCAGCTTTCAGGAATTAATTATATAGCTAATCAGACTTATTAATATAAATGATAATTACATAATTGGTATGTTGCTTCGTATGGATATTTTCGGGTTTCTTCCTTTATCTAAGATAGCATAGAGTAATGAGGAGTGGAGTTAATTTGTTTGTTGTTTTCCACAGAAGTTTACAGGACTATGGTGAGACATCATTATCCTTTTGGTTACATAAGAGATAGTATAGTATCCTACCCAATTGGTTTGTTGTTATGCACACGTGTTTCACTGCAACGGAAAGACATCATTATAGAAGTATGTATGTACGAGTATACATAATTGAATTCTTTGATAAAATGCGTAATAACAAAATATTACCAAGAATTAGTCATTTGTGTATGGAATAAAGTATAACTAGTTAATTGAATTAACCTGAATTAAAATGTATGGATTGAGACAAAGATTAGATGAAAACACTGCTATTCAGCTAATGGTCCTCCAACAACAACCGAGCAAAATATTTTGTTTTTATAAGCAGTGCATGCCATAACGTTATCAAAGCAACAAAAAAGAATTAACTTAAAAACTCTAAGACGTGATACTGTATTTCTTGCAGGTTTTGTCGAGTAAAATAAGAATTTGTGAAATTCCCCAGGAACACCCAAAATACGGACTTACGGCTAAAAAAAAAACAATTTTAAAGTCAATAAAATAAATAAATAATACATTTTGTAATGAATAAAACACCAGCTTGCTTTTAAAAATCCATTCGTAGTTGACTGAGTTATTAAAGTTTCGTTATAACAAAATTTCCGTAAAAACGACAGCATAGTGTTTATACCCTACATCATACTGTGGTCCAGGTTATTATGATTTCGATCATGTGTTTGTAACTCCTTAAAGAAGAAGAGATAGATCCATAGTTGAATCACTTCCTGCAGATCGGTGAAAATGTTCCTCCGATGTGGAATTAAAGCTGTTTAAGCGATCTTACGAAATTCAGCGAGGGGAAATGCCCTGATACTAGAACAATTACTAGCAATATTAAAGAATATCGGTTCAGATGTAGATATAGCCCCTATATATATGTTTCTTCCGATTTGGTTTCTAAGCGCCATAGAAACTGTATTATCAATGTGCAACTTGGCAAGTGGGAGGTCTCTTCAGCCATTAATAAAGATGAATTAAAAAGAAAACGCTCAAGCATAAATTTGTGAGTTGAATAGTCAAAACTTGTATTTTTGTAATAATTTTACTTTAATGAAAACATTAGGGTAATTAGGTAAAGCTGTTCGACCAACTCAAAAAATTTCCCCTTTAAATTTGCACAAAATTTAGCACATTAATTCTGCTAGTGTGCGGGAATTTTTTGTCGTTTTTATATTTTCAATATTCATTGTACTTTTTCTAGAACAGAGCTCCAAATTTACCTATCTCAAGGATTTTTCTCAAAATTACTATTTTTAAATTTCCATATCTTCTTAACCGCTTTACGTATTTTGAAGACATTAATACCAATAAAAAACTCTGCTACTCCTCTTCAGTGCTGCGGAATGAAATATTTATCTCCTTTTGGTGGAAAGATGTGGAAAGAGGTGAAAATATGGAAAATATCCTTAATCCTTGAATATCCTCAAAAAGTATCAATTCATATCCTTATTTTTTTTTGTACTATGCACCAAAAAGATATAGCAATTTTATTGAGTCAATATTAGAACTTCTCTTGTACATTTTTATCAGGAATGTAACAAATATTCGCATGCGCATATGCGAACGCGAATTATTCGCATCATTTTAACATTCACTTTTGCATTCGCTTTCGCAAAAACCATCTTTGGATTGTTCGCTTTCGCAGAAATATATTTCAGTATTCGCTTACCATTTGTTAAAAGTGTTATATCTTCTCATTCGCTTCACACATTTTGAAGTTATTAATAGCAATGAAAACCTCTTCCACTTCTCTTCAAAACAGTTGAAAAATATGCTTGTCCTTGTGGTAACAGGCGGTAAAAATATGGAAAAAATTCGTAATACTTGAATATCCTGGAAAAGTATCAATTTAGTTCCTTAATTTTGTTGGTACTAAAGGGTCAAACCATTATTCGCTTTCGCAAAAATGCATATTTCACTATTCGCTTTCGCATTTGCATTCGCAAGAAATATATTTCAATATTCGCTTTTGCTAAAGTCACTTTCGTTACATCCCTAATTTTTATACAAGTATAGAATTTTAGATTCGTCTGCTGGACTAGTGTAACTTCAGAACGGCTTGACCGATTGATTTAATTTTACACATATTTATATTATCAATGTGAGTATGCGTAACTGGATCTGCATCAAATAGGTGGCGCTGTATTCAAGTCATTAATAAATTCCGCATTTTTGGGCCAAAATCTATATATATAAAAGAGAGTGTCTGTGTGTGGGTTTGTTTGTTCCATATAGACGTCACAGAATGTACATGTGTAGGGGGTGCTGAAAATAGGGTACTTGAATTTGCGATATATGTATGTAGTGGGCGTGGACCCACCCACTTGAGTCAAATTTTGAAATTGAGAAAAATTTTCAGATAGAGTGCTGAAATTTTGTGTGTAAGCATTTAGTGGTAGATTATGTGAATTGTCAAAAAATGGACGGAATTGGACCAACGGGCGTGGCCCCGCCCATATAAGCCAAATTTTGAAATTGAGATATCTTGCACAATTTATTAGCGAGAGTGCTGTAATTTTGTGTACATGTATCTGGTAGCAGTCTACGTGTTTGGTCCAAAAATGGGTGTGATCGGACCAATGGACGTGGCCCCGCCTATATATTCCAAATTTTAGAATTGTGATATCTTGAATAATTTGTTAGCGTGAGTGCTGAAATTTAGTGCATATGTATACGGTGGCAGTCTACGTTATTGGTCCAAAAAAGGGCGGGATCGGACCAATGGGCGTGGCCCCGCTTATATAAGCCAAATTTTGAAATTTAGATATCTTGCACAATTTATTAACGAGAGTGCTGTCATTTTGTGTACATGTATCTGGTAGCGGTCTACGTGTTTGGTCCAAAAATTGGGGGGATCGGACCAATGGGCGTGGCCCCGCCCATATATGCCAAATTTTAGAATTGTGATATCTCGGCTGGACCGATCTTCTTGAAATTTTCACAGAATGTACATGTGTGGGGCGTGTTGAAAATAGGGTACTTGAATTTTCGATATATCAACTGGTCGTGGACCCGCTCATAAGGGTCAAATTTTGATATTGAGAAATTTTTTAGCTAGAGTGCTGAAATTTTGTGTGTATGTACTTAGTGGCAGATTATGAGAATTTTCCAAAAATGGGCGGAATCGGACCAATGGCGAGGCCCCACCCATATAAGCCAAATTTTGAAAATGAAATATTATACACAATTTATTAGCGAGAGTTCTGTAGTTTAGTGTATATGTATCTGACACTCTACGTGATTGGTCCAAAAATGGGCGGGATCGGGCCAATGTGCGTGGCCCGCCCACATAGACCAAATTGTGAAATTTAGCTAACATGCACAATTTGCTAGCGAGAGTGCTTCAATGTTGTGTATATATATCTGGTGGCATTCTACGTAACTGGTCCAAAAATGGGCGGGATCCGACCAATGGGCGTGGCCCCGCCCATATAGGCCAAACTTTGAAATTAAGATATCTTACACAATTTGTTAGCGAGAGTGCTGTAATTTTGTGTATATTTATCAGGTGGTAGTCTACTTGATTGGTCCAAAAATAAGCGGGATCACAGCAATCGTCGCGGCCCCTCCCGTGTTAGCTAAATTTTGAAATTTGTTCAAAAATGGACGGGATCGGAAATCTAAATCTGGGGCAACGAAGTGGACCGGGTCCAGCTTGTCACTCATATTCGCTGTATAGGTTAATTTAGTGTGTAAAAAAAGAGTAATTGCTCATGGAACCGGAGCATTATGTACATGTGGGTTGTTTTTGTACAATAATTGAAAAATATGCGCCAACAACTGAATCCAAATTTGGTGATAAATGAGCAATTTGATAATAACTTGCCTACAGCCCCACCTATCGGATCCAGATACAGTTACGCATACTCACATTGAATATATAAATATAATGTGTAAAAATAACATCAATCGGTCAAGCCATTTTATTGTTACACTAGTCCAGCAGACAAATCAAATTCTATATCAAAATTCACAAGAAAATACTGAATCAATAAAATGGCTGTATCTTATTGGTCCATGTTTTGAGTTTTTCATAGTCAGTTAATAATAATTTGACCCTTTAATACCAACAAAACCAAGGATATTCAAAGAGTAAGGATATTTTCCATATTTTAACCTCCTTCTACCAAAAGGAGATAAATATTTCATTTCGCAACATTGAAGAGGAGTAGCAGAGCTTTTCATTGGTATTAATATCTTCAAAATACTTAAGCGTTTAAGAAGGTATGGCAAATTAAAAAAAAAGTAATTTTGAGAAAAATCCTTGAGCTAGGTAAATTTGGATCTCTGTACCAAAAAAAACTACAATGAATTTTGAAAACGTCATAAAATTTGTGCACTTTTGTATATGTAATCATTGTGTGAAATTTTATTTAAATCAAAAGGAGCCATTTTTAAAATATGTGTTTTTTGATCAATTTGCTTTGGAATTACCCTTTAAAAACTGAGTCAATTACAAAGGTATTTTTAAAGCCCAGATGCCATTTGTTTACAAAAATACAAAAAGTTTTTGCTGGACAAATATACCCATATTCCTAAAACATCAAATCAACAACGTATGTAGTATCGTTCGAAAGGTCTATGTTTTTTCCCTTCAAATCATTGGACAGATTGAAATCGGGTGTCCGGCAAATTTCGCAAAACAATCGCAGAAATTTTGGATTGTCGCACCGTGTCAAGAGAGGATGTCTCGAGGGAAAAAATAACTTAGTTGCGATTTTTAAGGCACTGAATGCACTTTTTTCGGGTAGGTTTGTTACGAATTTTTTCTCCTATTCAATATCTACTACTTTGCTTCAGACACAGAAGACATATTCCGAACGGTATACCGAGAAACAAATATAGAAAAGTGCTAAAAATCCACGTTGAGCAAAAAAATGCGTATGGCCATTAAATTATTAATTGAGCCAACTTGACTAAACGAACGATGCAGACGTTCTTATTTGTTGTGTAGGGTATAGCATTTGTGTTTATACCCTACACCACACTGTGGTGCAGAGTATTATGACTTTGTGCATTTGTTTGTAACACCTAAAAGGAGAAGAAATAGACCCATTGTTTATTATACCAATCGACTCAGAATCACTTTCTGAGTCGATTTAGCGATGTCCGTCTGTCTGTCTGGCCATGTATTCTTGTAATCAAAGTACAGGTCGTGTTTATGGTCCGATTGTGATGAAATTTAGCATAGTGCTCTTTTTTGGTCCAAGGACGATCCCTATTGAAATTGGTTAAAATCGGTTCAGATTTGGATATAGTCCACATATATATGTTTCACCCGATTTGAAAATCCGTTCTTATTTAGATATAGCCCCCGTATATATGTTTTACCCGATTTTTTTTTGCAGAGAGAGTTCTCTTATTACATGAATAAACACTGCCGAATTCGGGGAAAATCGGTTCAAATTTAGATATAGTCCCCATATATATGTTTCACCCGATTTGACATGTAAGCGCTGTAGAAACCGTATTTTATATCCGACCTGTACGAAATTCGGCAGAGAAAGTTCTCTTATTACATGAATAAACACTGACAAATTCGGATAAAATCGGTTCAGATTTAGATATAGCCCCCATATATATGTTTCATCCGATTTAACATTTAAGCGCTGTAGAAATCGTGTTTTATATCCGATCAGTACGAAATTTAACATAGAGAGTTTTCTTATTATATGTATGAACACTGGCAAATTCGGGGAAAATCGGTTCAGAGTTAAACATAGTCCCAATATATATGTTACACCCGATTTGACATGTAAGCGCTGTAGAAACCGTGTTTTATATCCGATCAGTACGAAAATCGGCTTTGCTTATTACATGTATGAGCACTGCCAAATTCTTATCGCAATGTCCATTTTCGCATTGGTAAGTAGGTGTAGGGTATTATATAGTCGGCCCCGCCCGACTTTCTGTCTTTCCTTACTGGTTTTTGTTTAATTTTTGTTTTTAATTTTCTACCAAAGTCTACAAAAGGCGAAGAATCTGGTTCTTCCTGACCACTCCTATATATGAGAAATAAAAAAAATAATTTCAAATTTCCTTTTTCCATTTCTTTGTTATCTTGGTGTCACCTTCATATTTTGATATTATGAGCGATTTTAGTGTTTTATTTGTTTTTTGTTATAAGGTTATACGTCTTTGGTATGCTTAGCGACTTTTAACTATCGGAAAATGGGTCAAAAAGCTGTATTAAATTTTGAGAGAAAACAGATAATTCACTTATGTTTACTTTGAGCAAAAAAATATTTTAAGTGGTACAAGAACTTTACAGAAGGGCGTTTACGCTCTAGGCGGCTCAGAACATCAATAACCGATGGAAACGCTGAAGCAGAGAAGATAATGGAGAAATGTCGAATTTCTTTTGGATAAGTTGCGGTTTGGACATTTCACGCAATCTTTCAGAAGTTTTGGACATGGAACTTGTAGCAATTAAGTTTGTTAAGTTCAATCACTAAATTTTGACCAAAAGAACTGTCGCATGAGCTCGATAAGTTCTTAACTGCTTACGAAAGGAAGGTAAGTCGCCACGATTGGGGAGATAAATACTGCAACACGTGAAGGCCATTCAATAAAATCGGTTACAAGAAGCGTTTCCAGGATTGGAAAAGGGTATTGTATTTGTGAGGGATCACGTTGATGGGGTTAACATTTATAGTTAAGAAACAAAATAAAGTTATTTTTCTAAAAGTGACAAATAAAGTTCTAACGGGTGATACAAGTAGAGATACTTTTTTCAATAGCCGTTTTTGGCAGATCACATGTTAGTCGTGCCATGCTGTCATGTTATTTATGTAAAGTATTGTTTGGTATTTCATCATGGAAAGACTTACGCCTGAACAACGTTTACAAATCGTTCAACTTTATTACGAAAATTCACGTTCTGTGAGGAATGTGCTTCGTGCACTTCGCTCAACTTATGGTCAACATAATCGTCCTACTGAGCGTACTATTCGCAACACCATCACCCATCTTGAGAGAAGAAGATCCGCCGAATCAAATTTTGTTCAGCGATGAGGCCCATTTCTGGCTCAATGGGTATGTAAACAAGCAAAATTGCCGTATTTGGGACGACGAGCAACCTGAAGAGATTCAAGAGCTGCCACTTCATCCAGAAAAAACAACGGTTTGGTGTGGTTTGTGGGCCGGTGGAATCATCGGTCTATATTTCTTCAAAAATGATGCCGGTGAGAACGTAACCGTCAATGGCAACCGTTGTCGTGCCGTGATAACCGGCAATTTGATGCCTGAAATTGAAGCTCATGATCTCGGCGATATTTGGTTTCAACAAGACGCCGCCACTTCCCACACATCGCATCAATCAATGGATTTATTGAGAGAACACTTCGGTGAGCAGATAATTTCACGTGTTGGGACGGTCGATTGGCCACCAAGATCGTGTGATATCACACCATTAGACTTTTTCCTGTGGGGAAATGTAAAGTCTAAAGTTTATGCGGACAAACCCGCTTCGATTCAGGCCTTGGAGCAAAACATCACGCGTGTCATTCGCCAGTTACCAGTAGAAAAGTTCGAACGAATCATCGAAACTTGGACTCAACGGATGAACCATCTGAGACGTAGCCGCGGTCAACATTTGATAGACATAATCTTCAAAAAATAAATGCCAAAGAATGTTCTTTCAAATGATAATAAACATTCCCCATTCAATTTGAATTTTTTGTGTTTTTTTTCTTTAAAAAAGTAGGGTACCTCGAAATGGATCGAGCAAAAAATTACCATATCAGGTTTATTGCAATTCCGATTCGAAAGAAAATTCAAAATTCGAATTCACTTAAACGAAAACCGTTTACTGAAAATGTTATATTTAAGCATTATTGAATATTTTAAAGGAAGTTATGTATATGAGTGAGTACACAATACAAAATGTGCAGATGTTTGTGTACACAACACCAAAATAAACGTTGTGTGTCCGCGTTGTTTTATTGGCAGTTCTGCGAACGGTGGTGGATATTTTTCTCTGTATACATCCTTACGAACTGTTGCACCATTTCACAATATTTGCAATCGTACTCAGCATGCGAAGAGTCGTATGCTGTTGGGAATTTAGTTTTATACTGGCTATTGTGGTGTTCAGTCTATGTGTTTGGCAAAATTCAAATGTTTTTATCATTGATCTCAAAATTATTTCATTCAAAGATTCTAAATTATCCGTGGTTCGATATCTCGTAAATATACTGCGGACTCCAATTTAATGTTATCAGCCAATTAATATCAGAGGTGTTTTTCAGGGAGCTTCGCGCACCATTTACTTAAAATTCTGACATTTTAGATTTTATAAGTAAACATAATTTTATAAAACATATTAAATATCATAATTTTTTTTGCGGCAAACGTTTTCTCATTATTTGATAAACTGGCATTGCTTGTAACAAACGCAATAACCGTTTGCAAAAAACGTTTCGCCGAGTTTGGGTAAACAGGTATTGCTTGTGACAAACACAATAAACGTTTGACCCAAACGTTTCACAGGGTTTGTAATAAACTTAAATCATTTACTACAAAAATAGGCCACAAACTTTTCGTTTTGGGAGTAACAAATTTTTTACATCCGTGCAGCTGTCAAAATATTCAGTGTGGTTTTGTCATTTCATCAAGAATAAATATAGTAGACCCAGAAATGCGAATTCATTGTCGATCAGCTCAAGTCAACCTGGCTTATTTTCCGGTTGGATTTGGGACCGAAATTGCAAAGAAAAAATATAGGCCAACAATCACTTTGGATAAGCTCGAGATGCTATTCTCGTAACAACGCCGCAAATTTCGGACCGTGTCATACAAAATGGGATCGAGCATTTAAATAATGTGATACTCCACACATTGCTATAAATGCGGCTTCAAAAGTGGAATTTTCTTTTACGTTCAGAAAATCTTTCAGATAACCCCGGAATAGTAAAGGATGGATGCGAAGGAAAGTCAGGAATTTTCTTTTACGTTCAGCAATTTTTCAATGTAATTATACTTAAAATGTTTGCGTATTTGTAATGTGTTTTTTTTACTTAAATTATTGTGTTTTCTGTAGTAGATATCCTGATGACGACTAACGATGTTAGTCGAAATATCGAGAAAATAAAAATTTTGATATTAAAAGAATAAAGTCAGTCTTTTAATCAAGGACCTTGAGCCAAACAATAAGGAGAAAGAATAAAAAACACGAAGGTCAACAATTAATAAAAACAAAAAATACAAAATTTAATAATTATGTCTTAAATACAAATTTATAACAAACTCAGATCCCTCCGGTCATTTTCGGCTACCCTGTATTTGATATATCACTGCTGTTGTTTAATGTAAATTTATTTTTATACCATTCTTACAAACTGAAGTACATTTTATTTCTCCTCAAGCATCTGGTAAGTAAAGAATATTTTCAAAAAATTCTTTCATGTTTACCAAAAGGTTTAATTTTAAATAAAACTTCTCTTGAAAATTAATTTATATATTAAAATGTAAAGTCTATATATTTAGATGTAAATTTGAAGGATAAATATAGGCATCCATCTTATAATAAACACATGGGAGCGATTCCATTAAAATATACATTCTAAAATATTCGAAAACCAAACACCCAATGTGCAACTTTCTTGTTAACGGTCCACCAGAGAAAAATAAAACTCAACTACATTTGATCAAATGCCAAAGTTGCATATCATTGTTTTCAATAAACTCGTTATCATTTACAATAGATCAATTATATTTGATTTGTCTGTGTGTTTCTTATAATTTATTATTTATTGTGCATATGTTACAAACACATATACAAACATTTGCTTATCGTTACTTGGGAGTATGGGTCTGTATCACAAAAATGACAAATTGTTATTTTTCCATTGTGTGTATCTTCAATGGCCTGGGTAATCTGATACCAGCGCCACAATTATCCAATCATCCTAACTTACCTCGAGCGATAGAAGTTAATCGTAATGAAAATAAGTATATTCATTGTACGATTGCACAGTGTTTCCTAAGTTATTTTTTACGTTTTAGAACATACAAGACGCAGTACCTTTGCAGAGTCAAATATCACTGTAATTATTGAAAATATATTCAAACAAAAGTATTTTTCTTTAATTTGGAATACATATTATGTGATAGGAGGCAGGAGTTACACAGCCCAAAAGTTACGTCAAATGGCTAAGAAAATTTGAACAAATTGTAATTTTTATACATATGCCTGACGTCTGTATCACAATAAATACAAACAATGTTAATTAATTCAGTATGATTGATTCCACTGTGCGGGAGTTCTGCTTTTCTACTCGTCTCACATTTGTTTCTTGCCTTTCAAGTGCTGGTGGTAAGTAGTTATCAATATATGAATAATATGAAATTGCCAATTCATCGCAATTGACCGGAAATTCGAATCATTATTATTTTAAATAAGTAAATGCAACTATAAAATTATTTAATCTCATTGGCAATAAGTGTAATCAATTTTAGTCCTTTGTTGTGCATTGACTTTTCGGGTAGACAGTATTAATTTTTTGTCAAATCATTTTGTCGCACACAAAGTTTGTGTCTTAAGTCTTTTGTTTTGTTTAAACTAACGAATGCTTTATGCAATTTGAGATTTATTTTTGTTCGTAATGTGTCATTTATTTTAGAATACTAAGTGCCAATTTTGTTGGTAAAATTTAAATTTATGATGTCATTGCATCATTTGGTGTAAATTGGATAAACATTTTTTGGTGAATTGTTTTTTTTTTTTTTCATTTAACCATTTTTAACAGAAAACCAGTAAGGAAAGGCTAAAGTCGGGCGGTGCCGACTATATAATACCCTACACCACTCTCGTAATATTGAAAAATACTTAAATAATACCCTGTACCACAGTGTGGTGTAGGGTATAAAAACGATTGGATCTAAAGAGCCAAATCGGATGAAACATATATATGGGAGCTATAGCTAAATCTTTACCGATTTTCTTCAAATTCGGCAATGTTGGTTCATGAATCAAGAAACTCTACCATTCTAAATTTCAAAACGATTGGATGTAAAATATAGCTTCTATAGAACTAAAGGGCCAAATAGGACGAAACATATATATGGGAGCTATAGCTAAATCCTAACCGATTTTCTTCAAATTCGGCAATGTTGGTTCATGGATCAAGAAACTCTACCATTCTAAGTTTCAAAACGATTGAATGTAAAATACAGCTTCTTCAGGACTAAAGAGCAAAATCGGACGAAACATATATATGGGTGCTATAGCTAAATCTTAACCGATTTTCTTCAAATTCGGCAGTGTTGGTTCATGGATCAAGAAACTCTACCATTCTAAATTTCAAAATGATTGGATGTAAAATACAGATTCTATAGAACTAAAGGGCCAAATCGGACGAAACATGTATATGGGAGCTATAGCTAAATCTTAACCGATTTTCTTCAAATTCGGTAGAGTTGGTACGTGGATCAAGAAACTCTACCATTCTAAATTTCAAAACGATTGGATGTAAAGTACAGCTTTTATAGGACTAAAGGGCCAAATCGGACGAAACATGTATATGGGAGCTATAGCTAAATCCTAACCGATTTTCTTCAAATTCGGCAATGTTGGTTCATGGATCAAGAAACTCTACCATTCTAAGTTTCAAAACGATTGGATGTAAAATACAGCTTCTTCAGGACTAAAGAGCAAAATCGGACGAAACATATATATGGGAGCTATAGCTAAATCTTAACCGATTTTCTTCAAATTCGGCAGTGTTGGTTCATGGATCAAGAAACTCTACCATTCTAAATTTCAAAACGATTGGATGTAAAATACAGCTTTTATAGAACTAAATGGCCAAATCGGACGAAACATATATATGGGAGCTATAGCTAAATCGTAACCGATTTTCTTCAAATTCGGCAGTGTTGGTTCATGGATCAAGAAACTCTACCATTCTAAATTTCAAAACGATTGGATGTAAAATACAGCTTCTATAGGACTAAAGGGCCAAATCGGACGAAAGATATATATGGGAGCTATATCTAAATCTGAACCGATTTCAACCAAATTCAATAGCGATCTTAACAGCCGCGAAATACTCTAAACTGCAAAATTACAGAACGATCGGAGTGAAATTGCGACCTGTAGTAGACGAACAACTTTACATGGACAGACGGACGGACGGACATCGTTAAATCGACTCAGCTGGTGATTCTGAGTCGATCGGTATACTTTAAGGTGGGTCTAGCTGTGTTATTTTCAGCTGTTACAAACATCTGCCGTGAAACAAACTTATAATACCCTGTACCACAGTGTGGTGTAGGGTATAAATATGCAAATACTTCTTAAAAATACATTTTAATTAATTGGCTCATGCTTCCACATTAATTTGTATGTGAATGATTTGGATAAAATTTAATATTAAACTAAAGATTTTTTCAATTTTTGTTTCAGTTTGTTTTCTGTCAGTTAATTGAGGTCAGTAGTAAAGTGCATTAAATTGTAGTATCCCTACGGAAGCCCAATAAATTTATCTTCTACTAAGGATAAGTAGATAATCTACTAGGGAGTAAGTTACCTAACTGGTGGCCTTCTAAGGAGTAGATGATCCAGTTGAACGTCTACTGAGGTATAAGTACCATATCGTTACCTCCATTCTAAACTATGCTAAGTGCAAAATAGTAGTTTTTCAGGAGAGGCGATCAAAGTTTGATGAATTTTTAAATTTGTGTGGAATTCCTTGTAATGGAAATCGAATGACCTGTACAGTTTTGTGAATAACTTTTGATTGGGTTGACGGATAAACACACAATTTTGACTGAATATAATTTGGAATATTTAGAGGTTAAAAATGCAATCTCCCTAAAAACATTATAAGTCGAATTAGCATGTTTTAGAATGGAGGTATCGATATGTAAATGATAACGTTATTTGGCCTCTATTAAGCATACTCATTCAACCCTAATTAATTGATACCAATCAATTCCCATATAATCAGATCAGAGATAGGTCCCAATTTAACTAGTTCTGGGATTAGTAGACCCACGTAAATTTGCATTTTATTTCACGATTTTTCATGATTTTTCTTACACCAATTGTATATTACTACTTGGATTTATGCCACTTTCAAAACAAATGGTTTTGTAAAAATGTTGCTAAAAAAATTCATGTTTTAAAAATTCCATGTCATCTTTGAATTTTTCGAAAAAAAGAAATTAGAACAGTAAATACAGCTATTTAGCTGTAATAATAGACAGAAAGTCGGGTGGGCCGACTATATAATACATTACACCTCCCTAACAATGCGAAAATGGGCATTGCAATAAGAATTTGGCAGTGTTCATACATGTAATAAGACAAGTTTCCCTGCCGGATTTCGTATAGATCGGATATAAAACACGGTTTCTACATAAAATCGGGTGAAACATATATATGGGGGCTAATCTAAATCTGAAAGGATTTTCCCGAATTTGGTAGTGTTCATTCAAGTAATAAGAAAATTATCTCTGCCAAATTTCGTACTGATCTGATATAAAATACTCTTTCAACAGCGCTTACATGTCAAATCGGGGGTAACAAATCTGAATCGATTTATCTATATCTAAATATGAACCAATTACAATAGGCATCGTCCGTGGGCCAAAAAAGAGCACTGTGCTAAATTTCATCGCAGTCGGACCATAAATACGACCTGCACTGTGATCACAAGAATGCATGGGCAGACAGAAAAACGGACAGACACACAGCCAGACGGACATGGCTAAATCGACTCAAAAAGTGATTCTATGTCGATCGGTATAATAAACTATGGTTAAATTTCTTCTCTTTTTGAGCGTTACAAACAAATGCACAAAGTCATAATACCCTGTAATACAGTGTGGTGCATGGTGGACGTCTGAGCTATCACAGCTACGAAGATAATCCCGAAAAGCTTTCAATGTATGTTACCAAAGAGGATCCTGGCAGACATACAATAATAAATTAAAGGAGTACTAGAAAACCAAAAACACAGCAGAAAAGCAATCCGGTATAGACTTCTGTGGATCGTTAGAAAAGACCGATCCACATAGCAAAGTAATGGCAAAAGTTCACTCGAATTCCTCTTATTTTAAGAGAGACGACGGTACATGATCGTACAACTCAGCCGAATCACTTGACATTCTTTTTAAAGCCACTTTCCAGGATGTACGGATACAGCTAACGAAGGGCAAAACTCAATAGGAAAACAGCAGCGAAGTTGACAGAATAATTAATTAAAGTAAAGTGGGCTGGGCTATAAACCGTTTCTCACCTTAGAAAAATCTCCAAGACCAGATGGCATTATACAAAAAAATGAACATAATCAACCAATGCTTAGTGAACATATTTAGACCGTGTATATCCCTCAAGTACATACGAGGGCGGTTCGGAAACTTCTTAGCCTATCAATGAAAGAGAATAGTTAGTTTTTCAGAAATATTTTTATTTTTCAATATAATCTCCTGAAACTTCAATACACTTAGTCCAACGCTTATCTAGCAATTCTATCCCTTGATTAAAATAGTTTTCCTCAAGGTCTTCAAAATAGTGGTTTACAACTGTAATTGCATCTTCATTTGAGGTAAAACCCTTGCCAGCAAGGAATTTTTTTAGATTTGGGAACAGGTAAAAGTCACTGGGAGCTAAATCAGGAGAATAAGGTGGGTGGTCAAGCAACTCGTACTTTAATTCGTTGATTTTAGCCATTGTTAAAACACTCTTGTGCGCTGGTGCGTTGTCTTGATGAAAAATTATTTTTTTGTGTTGTAAGCCAGGACGTTTTTCTCGAATTTGTACTTTTAATTGATTAAAAAGGTCGCAATAGTACTCTGAATTTATTGTTTTACCCTTTTGCAGATAGTCAATCAATAAAATACCTTTGAAGTCCCAAAAAACCGTTGCCATAACCTACCAGCCGATTGAATTGTTTTTGCCTTCTTTGGGGCACTTCCTCCAGCTTCAGTCCATTGTTTGGATTGTTCTTTTGTCTCTGGAGTATAGTGGTGGATCCATGTCTCATCAACAGTTATGAAACGACGCTTAAAATCCATTTTATTTCGCTTAAAACGATCCAAACAAGCTTGAGAAATGTTCATTCTTATGCGTTTTTGGTCGACTGTTAACAAGTGCGGCACCCATCTTGCAGAAAGCTTTTTCATATGTAGTTCTTCATGCAAAATTAAATGGGCTCGATCATTTGAGATGCCCATGATATTAGCTATTTCACGCACTTTTATTCGTCGATCATTTAATACCATATCATGCACTTTGGCTACAATTTCTGTTGTTGTTGCTGTTTTTGGACGTCCACTACGTGGTTCATCTTCAATGCTTGTACGACCACGTTTAAATTCAGCAACCCAATTTTTTACTGTTGCATATGAAGGAGCACTTTCACCTAACACATTCACCACATCATTATGAATTTCTTGTCCCGATAAACCTTTTTTATGTAAATATTTAATGACACCACGCATTTCTAATTTTTCCATTGTAAAAAAATCGCGGATGCGTCTTTTGTGAACTCCTGTTTCTATATGAAGGAGTTGCCAGATCGAAACAAAATTTAACATGTGTTCATAGCAAAGATGGAAGTTTCCAAAACACTTAAATTTTTTCTGTTTATACCGCGCTTTTTGTGCTAGGCTAAGAAGTTTCCGAACCGCCCTCGTAGCACTGAGTTAGAGACAGATAACGGTTGTCTGCATACCCTAGCCAGGAAAAAGTAGTCACGAAAACCAAAGGATTTCAGGCAGGAACAAGTAGTCACGAAAATCCAAATGATTTCAGACTCTATCACCATTTCTGCTAAAAATGCTTCAAAGACTTATCAACGCACATATTGGAGAAGAGATGGATGGTTCCAACAATATATCCACCAGCCAACATGCCTATCTAAAGGGACGCACGAAAGACACAGCCTTACATGAAGTTGCTAGGACCTTACACAGATCCATAGAACATAAACAATACACCTTTGCTGACTTCTTAGATATAGAAGGCATCTTTAATAATATAAATACTTCGGCAATAGGACATGCACTAGGTAACCTTGGGTGTGGAACCATTCCTCAAGAACTGGATAGTCATAGCGCAGAAGAATAGAATCATAAACGCTGCAATGGGTAACCCAAAGTTATCAAAGCGCTTAAATTAAGGCACTCCACAGGGTGGGGTAGTTTCGCCATTGCTACAGCTACTTGTCATCAACGAAATACTAGTTAAATTCGAGCACATGCGAATTGAGGATATAGCATAAAACGATAAACTATTTAACAACGGCCGAAGGCCGGCCACCAAAAAACACTTTGTTCCTCGTAGCCGTATTTGTGCATTTCGATTACATAAAAAGTTACTTAAAGACAAAATGGTGCATTCCATTTCCTTGTGGTATCAATGGCGTTTAAAAGCCAAATCGGACAGATGCTACATATGCGAGCAATATCAAAAAATGGACCGATATTGTCCATTTTGAATCTTATGTAAGCTGCAACTATAAGAAGTTTCAATACCAAATTTCAGTCATCTAGATCAATTATTGTAGAATGTAGCGTGATTACAAAAGATGGATGGACAGACGAACATTCCTAGAATTTTAATACGATTAATAATAAATACACCATGGGGTCTCTGATCAATATTTCGTGGTGATACAAACGGCGAAAATGAGAGCAGTTAAAGGCGGGAATAAAAACAGACCTAAGTGTATATGAAGACTAGTAGTATATCATAATCTGAACCGATTTGTTTATATCCTCCACAATAGGGCGTAAGTATACTCTTTTTGTCACTCCGTTTGTAACACCTCGAAATAATGTCTGTCTGTCTGTCCGTCCGGCTGTTGTAATCACGCTACTATCACATATGTATGCCTGGCCAGACCCCTATACGTTTTCATGCATTTGTATGGCAAAAAGCTTACAGCAACTTTGAATTTCTAAGAATTTTCGTATATTACTTTGGTCTTTAGACTAAATGTAAAAAAATATTTATTTTTTATTATTATTTTTTATTCATTTTGTGGAATGCATGAAAAACATGTGTAATCAACTTTAGAATGTTTTTGGCACACAGGATTAGTGCATTTGGTGCAGTAAAAACGTGTCTTCCTATGCAGCTTTTCGTCTTGCGTGAAACAAATTCTGCAATCTTTTCTGGAACTCAGTGTACTAGGGCCGCTTTGTTAGTTAGGCAGCATGTTGCTGGGAATATTCAACGGCCTTCTAAAGAAAGATTCAATGGCCAAACGGGTTGAATGTTGTCCCAAAATATGGTTGTTGTTCATGCGATTTTCAGTATTAGCAAGCACCAATTGTTTACTCAGCGTGTTCAAGAACAATCGTCGCTTCTCTTTTCTGGTTCCTTCTATATTTTCATTGCATATGATGTAAGCGGCTAATCCCATGCCTATCATGTTGCAAAAAAATGCTAATGGCCAACGTCTGGTTGACCGTTTTGTGGAGTAATGCGTTACCATTTGGTACATTGTATCAACGCTGGCCTTTGTTGAATTGTAAAATAATATAGCTTCCGGTTTTTTTGCTACGTCTTCAAATTTTTTGGTGTAGTGCACAGTGGATAGTAGATTTACTGCTTTGTTATTCTTTGGAACGTAGCTGCACAGTGATATAATGTTATCATAGAAACCGAACACAGATGAAAGCACTGGCCGTTTGCTGTCTTTTTTCACTTCTTTGGGAAGACACCTTTTGTTGGATCTAATGGTGCCAACTTATGCTAATCCAATCGACGAAAGACGTTTAGCTGCGTCTAATGTTATAAAGAAGTTATCAGCAATAAAAGTTCTGCCGCTGTTGGTGTATCGATTAGCCAAACTCATGAGCACACTTTCGCCTTGGTTTGCCTTTTGTTGTTCTCCCTCCTTACTAGTGTACAGTTTTCCTTGCAACGGATATTTGGTTTTCGCATCGCATACTTTTTGATGGTTACACTTCTGTATGGTTCAAAATTACTTGCAAGATTGTTATTCAGAAGTTCCATATATCGCGAATGGGAGCAGCTTTGTCGGTTTGTTGACGAAATGCGCGCGTACGACTATCGTCAAATCGAATACAGCGCATCAAAGTCTATATGACATGGCTGCACGGAATATTGGAAGTGCATCAGTTTGCCACATCAATCTTGAGAGCTGCATAGTAATAATTTCACTTTAGTTTCCGCAGAAAAAAATTTATATTTCGGACTGTCGATGTTTTATGTTCAGCATTCAATAATAAACTAACTGAACTCAAAACCAAAATCACAAACGAAAGAAAGAAATAAGAGAAAAATTTACACAGAAACTACCTGGCAGTAAACATCTGCATTGAATTCACAGAAAAACAACCCAAAATGTGTATAATAATAATTTATTTCATACAAATTGTATAGGGGTCTGGCCAGGCATATGTCCAAGGGTTAACATAACAGAAACCACAAATTTCAAAGAATCAGACTGAAATTTAGTTATATGTGTTTATTTTCACCCGTAACTATTCACATGCGATCCATAGAGGAGGATGTAAGATTCCCCATGGCCGAACTTAACGCCGTTTTTACCTGTTTTATTTTATAATTATATTTTGATAAAATAATAATTTAATATATTCGTAATTTCGAAATTTTTTATTTCTGTGGTATGCAATCAATGGCGGAGGGTATATACACCTGGACATGGCCGAATTTTACATCGGTCACTAAATTTTCGTAATGGTAGGTAGGAGTCTCTTGTGATATGGATCTAGACCACCACACAAAGATATTGTTGAAAATAAATGTTGCTTCAACTTAATGGTTGACAAAATGATTGTGTTTTCGACGCCCATTTTCACGGAATGCTTTCTTGGCATCAATTCAATTAATTAGAGATTTATTGAAGAGCTGTTTGCGTAGAAAGTAACAAACGACATAACAAATAGCTTCTTATCAAGCTAACCGTGGACGATGCATTTGTTGGATAATATATCAACACCTGTTACAAACTCGTTCCTCGTCTAAACAGTTAATTTTGTTGAAATTACTTTAATCATCCTTACCGACGACTGTTTATCACTTCGTTGAAAATGTCACCAAACAAAGCGATGATCACTTTAATTGAAGTGAACTGATAAGGGCTCAAGGCAAATGAAATCGGTTAATTAATCAAGCAACAAATCTAGATGAACCAGAAAGTATCTTAACGCGCAGTGGATTGAAGCACACATCATCGGTAAGTTTTCACAGCAAATTATTTTTAAAAACTGCTTAAATGAAACAAATTTTTCTGAGATGAACGAACACTCTTGTGCAATGATATGATAAAAAGCGGGACTAGAACGAGTAAGAAAGTTAAGCCGGATAAACCGACTTATGAATCCCCTCTCCTTGAGTCCCAAAAAAATATTCGTACATTTATTTATTTTTATACCATACACCACACTGTGGTACAGGGTATTATAAGTTTGTTTCACGGCAGATGTTTGTAACACCTGAAAATAACACAGCTAGACCCACCTTAAAGTATACCGATCGACTCAGAATCACTAGCTGAGTCGATTTAAGCATGTCCGTCCGTCCGTCTGTCCATGTAAAGTTGTTCGTCGAATACAGGTCGCAATTTCACTCCGATCGTTCTGAAATTTTGCAGTTTAGAGTATTTCGCAGCTGTTAAGATCGCTATTGAATTTGGTTGAAATCGGTTCAGATTTAGATATAGCTCCCATATATATATTTCGTCCGATTTGGCTCTTTAGTCCTATAGAAGCTGTATTTTACATCCAATCCTTTTGAAATTTAGAATGGTAGAGTTTCTTCATCCATGAACCAACATTGCCGAATTTGAAGAAAATCGGTTAAGATTTAGCTATAGCTCCCATATATATGTTTCGTCCGATTTTGCTCTTTAGTCCTGTAGAAGCTGTATTTTACATCCAATCCTATACGTGGTGTAGGGTATAATTAAATAGCTCCCATATATATGTTTCGTCCGATTTTGCTCTTTAGTCCTGTAGAAGCTGTATTTTACATCCAATCCTTTTGAAATTTAGAATGGTAGAGTTTCTTGATCCATCAACCAACATTGCCGAATTTGAAGAAAATCGGTTAAGATTTAGCTATAGCTCCCATATATATGTTTCGACCGATTTTGCTCTTTAGTCCTGTAGAAGCTATATTTTACATCCAATCCTTTTGAAATTTAGAATGGTAGAGTTTCTTGATCCATGAACCAACACTACCGAATTTGAAGAACATCGGTTAAGATTTAGCTATAGCTCCCATATATATGTTTCGTCCGATTTGGCCCTTTAGTCCTATAAAAGCTGTATGTTACATCCAATCGTTTTGAAATTTAGAATGGTAGAGTTTCTTGATCCATGAACCAACATTGCCGAATTTGAAGAAAATCGGTTAAGATTTAGCTATAGCTCCCATATATATGTTTCGTCCGATTTGGCCCTTTAGTCCTATAAAAGTTGTATGTTACATCCAATCGTTTTGAAATTTAGAATGGTAGAGTTTCTTGATCCATGAACCAACATTGCCGAATTTGAAGAAAATCGGTTAAGATTTAGCTATAGCTCCCATATATATGTTTCGTCCGATTTTGCTCTTTAGTCCTGAAGAAGCTGTATTTTACATCCAATCATTTTGAAATTTAGAATCGTAGAGTTTCTTGATCCATGAACCAACACTACCGTATTTGAAGAAAATCGGTTAAGATTTACAAAATTTATATATCAGAGTTATTCAATATTTCGAGAGTGGTGTAGGGTATTATATAGTCGGCCCCGCCCGACTTTAGCCTTTCCTTACTGGTATTGATTTAGTTAAATTATTATCAATTTAAATGCATTTAATAACTTTAAAGTATGTACTGGTATTAAAGTCCATTGTGTGGGTGGTACCAAAAGGGACGTGCCAATAACGTTAACTTTTCTCTGGACCCTAGATAGTATAATTATAAAAGAATTACACTTTACACATTTTAAAGTGTTTATATGCACTGGTATTAAAGTCATAAACTTTTAACTTGTGGTGTAAATGGTGCATCTGTGTGGGTGGTACCAAAAGGGGCGTGCCAGTAACGCCACTTTTCTCTAGACTCTAGGTACTGTATAAGCATTACATTGTAAAAAATTTTAAGTATTTGTATGCTCTGGTATTAAGTTTTTAACTTTTGGTACAAAAAGGACTACATGTGTATGAGGTACCAAAAGGGGCGTGCCAATAACGCCCAGTTTTCTCTGGACACTAGGTACTATAAAAGTATAATAGTACAAAATTTCAAGTATTTGTATGAAGTGATATTAAAGCCATAAGCTGTTAACTTTTGGTGCAAAATGTACCAAAACGGAAGGTACCAAAACGAGAGTGGAAGGTACCAAAACGAGAGTGGTCACTTCGCCCATTTTTCTTGACGTGTTAGCGACTAACAAGCCAATAGTGAAGTTTCAGAAGATTCGAGTAAGTAGTAAAGAAGGTATTAAAGAATCAATATTTCACTAAAAGTTAACCCCAGGGCGCACGAGCTATCAGACAGACACAAAGACAGACACACAGACGGACGGACGGCCATTGCTCAAATGACTTAAAATGACCCAAAACGCCAAACATACTTAGGGTCTTAGGTCACTCCTTCGATGTGTTACACTTTCGGCTCGTAGCAAAAGATATATAAGATGAGGGGATAAAAATAAATTTCAGTGTATATTATAATGGCATTGAACTTCGAATATGCCAATTTATTATAAAACTTTAGATATTGCAAATTTACTACTTAGGTGATCAAAAGGTCGATTATTTTGAAAAAGTGGTTTCGTTTTCGTCGAAAATTTATATTTTTTAAAAACGTCTTAACCCAATTAAATTAAAATGTATTTGGAAACATTATTTTGAAATTGTTTTCCATAATTCTTACGAGTATAAATATTTTATTTTTCATTTTATATTTTAGGTGTAAAGCAGGTTCATTAAATCGGTTGAAAATGTTGTCCATTATATAGCCAATATATGCAAAATCAAATGAGAACTATTTATGTAGGTATGCTATATTAAAATCAGAGCCAATATTTACCGTTTTCGCTTTGGCTTTAGAAAAATATTATTATTAAATTTCAGTCAGATCGGTTCAAAATGTGGCGAACAAATAACAATATGCAACAAACAATTTTTTTTGTGTCCTAGACCTAAAAATTATTTTTTTGTATAGATTGTGGCATACTGTTTTACAAAATCAAAACCAAAAATTTTTTATGGATACATTTTTTTTTAAAAAATTTTTTATTAAAAATACTATTATTGTCGAAGGTACCCTTAGTATTTGCACTATAATTTTTGGAGTATATGCCCGATCAGGTCAACATATACGTTAAATTGAAGCTATTAATGTGGGCTACCAATGTTGGAAATATCTCTTTCACTTAGAAACAGTGGTTTAGTAACAGTCATTAAACAAATTGGAAAAAATTGATTTAAAAAAAATCCTGGGACAAAAAAACATAAAAAATAGAAGAAAAAATCGAAAAAAATATTTTATTTTATTTTTTAAAAGCTTGCGTCCTAGCGAAGAAAATAATGCCCTTTTGAAAAAAATCTATGAATAAATGTAGAAATTATAGCCCTTTTGGTAGAAGTAAGAGAATTTCAATTTTTTTTTTAATTTCTGTTTAAATAACGATTTTATTTATTACTTTTATTTATATTATGTACATTTGAGTTTATTTACATGAAAAGTTTCATTAGAAGTAATTGTGAGTTCTTTGTTGACGTTTGTAGATTTCCCCCTCGTGTTTTTGCGATTTACACAGAGTATTCCTCGCACTGTCACAAATCCAAAACTGTAATAATATTTTGTGAGGCTTAATATTTGTAAAAGTAATGGTCGAAATACTATGATTAGTCTGGCAATATTTGTCATTTTTCGTCCTTTTCTTGATTACACTATGCAACAAAATTTTTGTCCAAGGGATATGGATAACAGTTTCTGGTGCAATTAGGTGTCACAAACACGAAAAAAATATTAAAAAAAATTTTTATGGTAAATTTTTTTTTTTAATAATTCCTGTTTTCGTGGAAAGTACATTCAGTATTTAGACCATAAGCCTGATTGAGCCGTGGTATGCCTCAAATTAAAGGGAATTATGAGGGCTACATATGCTGCAAATATTGCTTTCACGTAGAATCTTTGCTTTAGTAACAGTCGTGAAAAATAAAAAAATCCTGGGACAAAAAAACATAAAAAATAGAAAAAAATCGAAAAAAATATTTTGTTTTATTTTTTAAAAGCTTGCATCCTAGCGAAGAAAATAATGCCTATTTGAATCTATGAATAAATGTAGAAATTATAGCCCTTTTGGTAGAGGTAAGAGAATTTCAAAAAATCGTTTTTTTTAATTTCTGTTTAAATAACGATTTTATTTATTACTTTTATTTATATTATGTACATTTGAGTTTGTTTATATGAAAAGTTTCATTAGAAGTAATTGTGAGTTCTTTGTTGACGTTTGTAGATTTCGGAATCGGTTTCTCTAATGAGGAACCAAATATAATCTCCCATCATTCTTTCATCCGCTGCTCGATGGACTTCAATTCTTGATGAAACCTTTCGCCATGTTCGTCACTTACGTCGCCAAGATTCTCGGGGAAAAAGTTAAAATGAGAATGCAAGAAATTAATTTTGAGGAACATATTTACACCTGCTGGAATACATAAAGCGAAAAATAAGTTGGAAGAATAAATACATATGTGTTATATACATAAATATAAAAAAATATATTTCTAACCAATTTTCATAATTTTTTAACAAATCATTAATCTTTGTTTCATATTGCGGGCTTCTATTGGATCCAAGGAAATTTAAAACTACAAGCTTAAACGACCTCCATGCTGCAATTTCATCCGACGTCAAATATGATTCGAAATTCACATCTTTCATCAGTTTCCTTATTTTAGGTACATTAAAAACTCCTTCTTCGATTTTTTGAAAAGAAAGACTTTTAAATAAATTTTTTAAATATGAGAGTGAATTGCCATCTTTCCTTAAGGCTTTTAGAAAATTTTTAAAGAGCCCTAGCTTAATATGCAGTGGTGGCAAAATATCGGCTATCCTAGAGGCATAACATACCAGCTACTTTTAAATCGCAACAAATTTGCCAGTCATGTTCATATTTTATGTATTTTATCAATTTAGCCATTGTTTCGTGTGATTCCTTAGCGTTGACAGCATGAGCAATGGGAATCGACAGTTTCTGATTTCCGTTGTGTAAAAGTTAAAAAACTGAGTTAAAAGCGATGACTTCTGATTTAAACTTGAATCGCTCAGTGTTGAGTACTCAGTTGAACTTGATAATGTTTCCATTATTAGGCTGTTAGCTATACTTGGACACTTCCTACTTCAATCTATTAACTTAGACAAAAATAGCAGTCCGTATAGTGAATGAATGGTTGTTACATATTTTCCGCAGATGTAGCAGAAATTGTCGGTATCAGTTACACATTGAAAAGTTTTATATAACTTTATATTACAAAGTTATATTACTCATACTTCGAAATATAACTTTGTAATATTTTTCAGAAAATCGACTTATCTCTTTAAGGCGCTAAATGACACTAATTTATTAATAAGAAATTTCATTCATAAATTCCGGGTTTAAGGTTTATAAGTTGCAGTACCTATAGCAGCTGACATATAGTTTGCTTCGAAAGTAGACACCCAATACTTTCAAGACTGCCCGTTCTGCGATCCGCTCAGAGTTACGAACGGCCATAAAACCTCGTTCTGTCTATAATTTTATAATTTCTCACATCAATCCTCGTAAAATAAAATGCAAGTGCAATGTCTTTTATATGTCTCTCTCACATATGGCGAATTCAATATAAGCAAAAACATCATTTAAAAACGAAAAAATATGAAACAAGATTTTTTGGAATTTCCCTAACATTTACAAAATGGCTCATAACTTTTACATCTATCCATACATTTTTTTGAAATAGACAGTGTATTCTTCGTTAGCATGCTGGCTTTTTAAAATGTGATAAAATATTTTTTTCTATTTTTTATGTTTTTATTGTACCAGGAAAACGTGTTTTAAAAAAAAAATCATTTTTTTTCTCATATTTTTGACGACTGTTACTAAACCAAAGATTCTACGTGAAAGCTATATTTGCAGCATATGTCGATCTCATAATTCCCTTTAATTTGAGGCACAACACGGCTCAATCAGGCAAATGCTTGAAAAATTAATACTAAATGTACTTTCCATGAAAGCAGGAATTTAAAAAAAAAATTTACCATAAAAATTGTTTTTAATATTTTTATTGGTTTTGTGATACCTAATTGCACCAGAAACTGTTATCCACATCCCTTGGACAAAAATTTTGTTGCATAGTGTAATCAAGAAACAGACGAAAAATGACAAAAATTGCCAGGCCAATCATAGTATTTCGACCATAACTTTTATAAATATTGAGCCTCACAAAATATTTTTACAGTTTTGGATTTGTGACAGTGTGAGGAATACTTTGTGTAAATCGCAAAAAACGATGCAATTGTTAATCAACTTTTTAGCCTAAAATCAACGTCATAGGACGATATTAAATATTCTGACCCATGACCAACAAGTAAAGAAATTCAAAAGCGTATATGTTAGAGTTCAAAATAACCAAATCGAGAAGGAAGTTTTTTGTGGGGGGTAATATCAAAACATCGACCGATATGATACATATTAGCTTTGAATTATCCCAGGTAAAATTAAATATAAATTCTTCAATTTCACACTTATAAATAGCTAAAAGGGATTTCTGGAGCATCAATTAATCTAAATGTAAAATTTCCAAAAGGTGTATCGATTAAAAATTTTGATACTAAAATGTCAAAAAATTAAATATTTCCCCCTTTCAAAAGAGGACTATACCATTAATATTGATTTTTATCAGAATAGATTTCCGGGAAAATAAAATTTATATGGAAGAAATGCGTCCAAATTGGCTTAAAATTTCTTCTTTCGAGTATCAATAAACCAAATGGAAAGGGACACGTGTAAGAGGTAAAAATCAGAACATAATTCGTTATATCCTCTTTTTCTATATTTCATTGAGTAATAGGTAAAATAAGTAAGGAAAGACTAAAGTCGACCAAGGCCAATATCTTATCTGTACAATATCTTCCAAAATTTTTTGCCAAAAAATGTATGGAGAAATATATATTGGCAATATTAACCCATTATTATTATAAAATTCTGCAGGTTAAATAACTACAAATGCTTCAACATCCGGATGATCGGTTCAATAACAATCTCTCTGCAGCTTCAATAAATATAATCGGATAGGATCTCTATGTGACGGCTATAGCAAAACATGGACTGATATGTTCCATTTTCACCAAGGTCGATATAATGCAATATAAATTGTAAAAGATTACCTGTTAAAGGGCCATATGAAAACGCTGCTATCTGAGCCCGCGTATAGTTTATTGGTTGTATACGGCAGTAGTTAGACCGATAATGCTGTACAGAATTGTCGTCTGCTGAAAGGCTCTGCAGAAAGACCACATTTAATGCTGCTAGACATTATAGCAATGCAATGTACCGCATGTACTTCTATTAGACTTATGGAACTGTCACTAAGGTCAGGAAATGGCTACGGACATTAGTTAGGTTAGGGTGGCTGCCGATTTTTTTTACAAGCTCACATAGACCAGTTTAGGTCCTAGGTCCCGGACATAGTGTCATTCTAGACAGAATGTTTAACTTTCCGGGATCTGTTGATTACACTATCATACCTAATAGATCTAAATGGAATTGTCGTATCCCAGGACATAGGAGATTCGTTAACTCCTATGCAGATGGTTGCAAACTCAATAACCAAATAGGCTGTGTCGTCTTCTCTGAAGAACTACAGCTACCACTTGTAAACAGACTGCCTGATAAATGTATTGTTTACCAGGCAGAAATCTTAGCTATTAAAAAGCTAGCTGAGTGGCTGAAAATTAATTTTCTGACTAAAGTCGGTCGGGTCAGAATATTTTCATATCGACGTATGAAGTTTATTTTTTGCTGAAAAGTTTATAAACAAATAATCCACCTATGTTAAAATAAGTTATCGCTACCATTTCAAAAATTGTATGGGCCAAAAATTTTAAATTTACGAAATTTGTAATTGCGCTGGAACGACTGAACTTTTGCAAGAATTAGTTTGTTTTAACGATATAATGGCCCTTTGTTTAAAAAAAAATTGTTTGGACAAAATCAAATTTACAGAGAATATTTGTCGCACTCTCACAAATCCATGAATGAACTGTAATTTTGTTAGCCTCAATATTTGTAAAAGTTATGGACGAAATATTATGATAGGTTAGGTTAGGTTAGGTTGCTGTGTGGGCTGTCTTATACTTTAAACGGATGTCTATTGGTTGGATGTGCAGTATAGTCTCCAACGCTTTTGTTGGTGCAGTTCTAAATGACCCGCTTATGCCTAGACAGCACATACGTTGATTTTTTTGCAAAGGTATTACTTTGCACTTCTTGTCCATTGATGTCCACCACACTACAGAGGCGTATGTGACTATTGGTCTAATCACGCTCATGTAAAGCCAGTGAGTCATATTTGGACGTAGTCCCCATTTTAAACCTATAGCTCTTCTGCACAACGACCAACATCTGTGTGCCTTTGTAACTCTTTCTTCAAGATGATCTTTCCAGTACAGTTTCTGATCCAAGATTACTCCCAAGTATTTTACCTTTTTAGTTATAGCAATTGTCTTATTCAGGAATCGAGGCGGGGTAAAACGTGGGATCTTCGTTTTCCTTGTAAATAGACATGTTTCTGTTTTGTCTGGGTTAACATTTAATCCCCTTGGTTGTGCCCAGTTATATGCTATGTTAAGTGCCTCTTCAGTTCTTCTGCATAATAGATTTGGATGAAAGCCCCTTAGAAGTATTACAACGTCGTCTGCATAACAGACTGGTTTAAGTCCTTCATTGGTGAGGGTGTCGTAACCCATAGAAGAGGCGATAAAATGCCCCCCTGAGGTATACCACAATTTACCTTGTCTCTAATTTTTACGTCATATGACCCACAAATAATCCACCTATTCCTTAGCATATTGTTGATCCAGTTTTTCAGCGCCCGGTCAACCTGAAACTCGTCTAAGGAATGGATAAGTGTATCGGTCTGTACATTGTTAAATGCGCCCTCAATGTCTATCCAAACAGCAAGTGTATACATTTCTTTACTGAAGGACTCTTCTATGTGGTGCACTACCTCATGCAGAGCTGTTTCCACTGATCATCCTTTGACATAGGCGTGTTGTATGAATTTTAGCCTGTCATCCGCTATTTTACCTTTGACCATGTTATCAATTCTCGCTCCATTGTTTTTAACAGGAAAGAAGTAAGGCTAGTGGGTCGATAAGCCTTTGGGGTCGTATAACTCGCCTTGCCAGGCTTTGGTATGAAGACCACCCTTGATTCCTGCCAGTTTTTTGGGGTATACGAATGGGTTAGGCATGCAGTGAACACTCCAGCCAGATGAGTTGATACCAGATCCACCTCATTCTGCAGAAGTGCTGGAAATATTCCATCCGGTCCCGCAGCCTTAAAGGGAGAGAAACTTTTTATCGCTTCTTTAACCATACCATCTGTTATATCCGTAATAGGTACTTGATGCAATACATTTTCATTCTGTAACTGTTCCTCTGTTGGTCCAGCATTACCAGTCGGAAAATGAGTTTTCATCAAGAGCCTTACGGTATCCTCTATAGTTTACATCCTTTTACCCGTTTCATCCACCAGTGTTTCGGTTTGGACATGAGTTTTTGAGAGGAACTTTTTCATTTTAGACATGCTGTTAACGCTGTCTACCTGTTCACAGAAATGCCTCCAGGAGTTACGTTTCGCTGATCTAACGATTTTATTGTATTCTTTGAGTCTTATGTGGTAGTCGTCCCAATATACTGATTGTTTTTTACGTCGAGCTCTATTGTAAAGTCTGCGGACATCTTTGAAAATCGAGCGAATTTGTCCTGTCATCCAGGGTTTCTCAAAGGCAGATTTCCTTTCTCGAAGTGGGCAACTATCTTCGAATGATTTTACAAGAGCCTCGGTAATCTTCTTAACATTGATATCAATGTCTTCTGCACATAGATAATCGCGTGTAGGCTGCCCCAATCGATTTCTAAGTAGATTTCCGAATTTAGTCCAGTCGGTCTTAGCTTTATTACGGAAACTTATGGGGTTTGGCGGTGGCCGTGCAATTTTAAACCTTATATAACGGTGGTCTGAATAGGAGTGTTCATCCGAAACCCTCCACTCATGAATCTCATCAATAAGATTTTCTGAACATATCGTTATATCTAATACTTCTTCCCTAATTTTGTTAACAAAGGTTGCAGTGTTTCCTATGTTAAGAGTTATGAGGTCATTTGTATTCAAAAATTCGATAAGGGCGTGTCCCCTTTTATTGGTGTTAGTACTACCCCAAGCGATATGATGGGAGATGGCGTCACATCCAGCTAATAACTCATTACTTGTGTGTTTGGATTCCCTCACCAGACGTTGTAATTCCGAAGTAGGTGGCAATGTCGGCGCATCGAATGGCAGATATATTGACGCCAGGTACATATTTCCATTACCTTGCCTCAGCACCGTTGCGTCCAGTATATTGGGACCTTTCCAATTTTGAAAAAGACTGTCCAGATCAAGAAGTACGCCATGCCCTTCGCCATGACAAGATTGTTCTTGGATTCTGGGTCTATTCCTAACACGAGGAGAGTACCCTCGGTATCATCCTTCCTATAGAAGACTTCCCACTTTCTCACGGAAAGTTTTGAATTCTGTTTGCGAATGATGTCGAGTATGTACTCTGATGAGAACTTACTGGGACATCCCTTAACATATAGGGTCGTTTTTATGAGTTCAGGAATGTCGCTTTTCCTTACCAATTTTAGCTTTGCGCCGTCCCAAGGTGAGGGGAAGCTATCCACAAGTTTTACGAGGACACCAGCGCAGCGTTGTGATGCCAGCCTTAGCATCAAAACACCCCTCTCAAACTTGCAACTCATTACTTCGATTGGTGGTTCATCCTTTGATTCGAGGACGTATTCAGCTACCCTCGTATAGACCAAATCTTCGAAGTTACTCTTTTGGTCTTCGGGGATTCTGCCAGATGCACTACTGCTATCAATTATGGCGTAGCATAGATCGTCTCGAAAATGTTGTTTAGCTATATTAGAATAAGACGGTGGCTTCTTACGCTTCTTTATGGCCAATTGATTTTTCCGTGTCTGTAGAGTCTTTTTGGTTAAAGCCTCATCCTTAACGGATGATTTGGTTGACTTGAACTGCGTTATTGGGTCAACTTTACCGCCCACAATCGAAGGACCCAGACTAGAAGAGACCTCCTTTTGTGTGGTTACGTTAGGCTTATCCGAATTACTGGAAGACGCCGAGCCCTTTTTCTTCTTAGTCACTTTCACAGCGCTATGTTCTTCGGGAGACCTGACTCTTTTAGCGGCCTCCATGTTTGTATTGGAGGTAGAATTGTCAGGTTCATCCCGTAATAGGTTCTGTCGGTTCAACATATTCAGTTTCCTTCTTTGTGCCCCTGACAGTCTCTTTGAGTTAGCAACAATAGTGATATTGTTTTCATTTGATGATTCAGAGTCAGAGTCCCCACTGGCTTTTAAAGGCTGGGGTTGCTTAAAGCCGCGGCTGGGTTCTGCTTCATCTGTCTTATCATTTGTTTTGCCTGCGGCTGGATGTGCTCTTGTTTCATTTTCGACTACGGGATCCAAGGCACCAAAGCTCGTAGAAGTTGCTTGCTCACGATTGTTCGATAACGACGACACATGACTCGTGAGTGAATCAACGCTTGTCGCGGCACTGGGTTTTCCCTCCCCTGCGCCGTAATCTCCTTCGTCTTTTTTGGTTTAATCCTAAATTGGTTGGGGGAGACACCCCCATAGCCAGTATTAGCCCGTAATAGGTACGTCGGTATAGGCCTTCCAGACTGAGCTCCGAAATTTCTGTCCAGAGACCGATGCATCCAATTCAACCTACGCTTTAAAAACAACAAACCTCCTGGTTGCGTAGTAGGTAGGTGAATAGGTATTGCGTAATAGGTTAAAAACTATCCGCTCTGCGATAACATTATGATTGGTGTGGCAGTTTTTGTAATTTTTCGTCTGCAAAACAATGCGTGTAAAATTTGATACAAAGGGATGGTACCAAAAGGTGCGTGGCACTATCGTTCATTTTCTTGAGGCGCTCGAACCAAGGAGTCGAACCAATATGGCCCATCTTCAAACTTAGCCGGAGAAAGAGAAAAAATAATAAAGCATACCAAATTTGAAGTCAATCGGTTAATCCTTTTGAGAGTGAGCAGCAGACAGACGGGCAGACGGATGGACATTACTCAAATGACCTAAAATGGCCCAAATCTAATTTCCGGCAAACAAACTCGGGGTCTTAGATCACTACTTCGATGTTTTACACTTTTGGCTCAAAGCAAATGATATATACCCTCATCTCTATGTTGAGGGTATAACTATATGTGAACAAACAGAAGAAAAATGTCTGAAATTGCCGACAAATCTTAGGCTCACTAAATATTATTACTTTTTTGCAATTTGTGAGAGTGCGACAAATATTCTGTGTAAATTTGAAGAAAAGAGGGCCACAAAAAATGGTCCATTATTTTCACTTTAAAACAAAGTAAACTTTTCAAAAATGGGATCAGCCGTTCGAGAGCTAATTGCTCTCGAAATTAGGATTTTATTTTTGCACTCACCTACAATACTGCTCTGGTCAATTCGAATCCTAGCCAGCTGATATCGGACCCGATATCGAAGAATTATGATGCAATGCAATATATATTAGCGTTTTTGAGATACGGTATTAATTATTCCGATTTGCATTTAAGTTCTATAGAAGTCATATTATACATCTGAGCCACAAAGGAAATTGTTGATTCAAGAACAAATATTTTCAAATTAAAAAAATGGGTTCAGATTTTGTTATATCCCCCCTATACACGTTCCTTACGATCTTTATTTATGAATTTTTTATTTTACATCATATCATTACGAAATAGGACAGGGTGGCTAGGCGACCTGTCATAACGCCCAAATTTTTGTTTGGGCCTTATGACATCTCTAAGTGCGGTCATAACACCCAATTTTGTTTTTGGCCTTATGACCTCTCTAGGTGCGGATACAAGGCCCAAAAAAGAAGGGACATAACGCCCAATTTTTTTGGGCATTATGACCGCGCCCGATGCGTCCTAACGCCCAAATATTATTTTGTAACTCTCTCTCTATTAATGTGTAAAATCGAATAATTTTGGGAAAAATGTATTATGATTGTAAAAGAAGTAACGGTTCTATAGTTAATTCAGGTTCAGAAATGCCTTCGATGGTTGTAATTGAAACAGTCATTCAGTTGTTTTTGAAACAGTGACGAGAATGGGTGATATAGTTGAATTTCAGTTTGTTGGGGGTGCTCGCAGAAACTGCGAATTAGTTTACACCAAATGCAAAAGGAAAAACCTAAATATTGGCATTATTTCCAATAGGGTATGATATATGTTGATATTATGTCTTAAAGCCATACGTATGATGAAGATACATACTTGCAGAAAAGCCGAGTGTAAAGAATTCTATGAGAAATCGCGCGCGCGATTTCTCGTAGAATTCTTTACACTCGGCTTTTCTGCAAGTTCTTATCTTCATCATACGTATAGGGCCTTATCCAAATTTAATTTCCCAAACATTTCAAATATGGTAGTATTAAATTGAAAAACAATATTTGTGATTTAGTTAAGAACTTGCAGAAAAGCCGAGTGTAAAGAATTCTATGAGAAATCGCGCGCGCGATTATGTCCCTTATCTTCATCATACGTATAGGGCCTTATCCAAATTTAATTTCCCAACCATTTCAAATATGGTAGTATTAAATTGAAAAACAATATTTGTGATTTAGTTAAGAACTTGCAGAAAAGCCGATTTCGCGCGCGCGATTTCTCATAGAATTCTTTACACTCGGCCATACTACCATATTTGAAATGTTTGGGAAATTAAATTTGGATAAGGCCCTATACGTATGATGAAGATAAGAACTTGCAGAAAAGCCGAGTGTAAAGAATTCTACGAGAAATCGCGCGCGCGATTACTCATAGAATTCGTTACACTCGGCTTTTCTGCAAGTTCTTATCTTCATCATACGTATTGCTTTAAGACTTAATATAAACTTATCATACCCTATTGAAAATAATGCCAATGCTTCCATATTTAGGTTTTTCCTTTTGCTTTTTAGGAAGTTGTGGGGCAGGTGGAAGAAATTTACATTTGATTTAAATTGGACCATATCTTTAAAGTACTTACAATAAATATTAAATTACCACATAAATTATTACTACTTATTATTACAAAAACAAAAAAAAGGACATAAAGCCCAAAAAAAAATTTGGGCCTTATGTCCGAGCATGGGTCGGTCATAAGGCCCAAAACCAAATTGGGCGTTATGAACGCACTTAGAGAGGTCATAAGGCCCAAAAAAAATTTTGGGCTTTATGTGCGTTGGGCGTTATGACCGGTCACCGGGTGGCTAAATGTCTTACATTCTATGTGATCATTTCATAGGGGGAATTTTCTTGAAAATTAAAATTATTAAAGAAATTAGATTCCTCATTACTTGTATCCGCCATATATATTCGTCCCGATTTGGCTCATCGTATTTCGGATTTAAGCAGTTGTAACTCCAAACAGTCTTTACATTTAATTTTGATTTTAGCAGATAAAATTCCCATATCATATATCAATGACTCCTAGCAGAGCGTACGTTTCTATTTTATCCAAGTTTTTTTAACTACCCAATATGAACATTTTAAGAAAAAAATACCTAAAAACAGGCGTTTCCCCCATTTAGGCCCGTCAAGAAACCCCAAAAAGGCAGACACAAAATAAGAAATGAGGGGAAAAAATTATTACATTTCTGACGGCATAAATCACATAATTCATGCGTGTTGCCTGTTTAATATTTAATTGGCCTAAAGCGAAAATAATCACAACAACACCATTGCGCCACGTCGGATCGCTTTTGTTTTGTCCGTATTTAACACAGATGCACTGCATCTTTGGCCACAACTTCTAAAGTTTGCTTTTATTTCGTTTTTTTTTTGTTGTCTGCAGGAGACCCACCTTCACCAAGTGCCACATGTGTTCCATTCATATATGTATGTGTTTGTGGTTTCCTTGGCAAAGCCTTATTGTTTTCTTGATTTTGGTTAATAGCAAATCATGGCAATTTTCCATTTAATGCCATTAAAAGACATTCCCATCGTAAATCTTTTAGGCTGTGCCGTTCAACTTTTCTAGGACTTGTAGAAATTTATGGCAAATTATAAATAACAAATTTTCCATTTTGCTTAGTTTTGTTTTTCTTACAATGATTTCGGCATCAATCTTAGCACCTTTTTGGTTTGTTGTCTCGATCTCGCCTTTTTTGTTTTTCTAATTTCCCTTCCAAAATGATGAATAAATATGTCGTGACATGTAAGTGTATTTGTGGCAGCGACATACTAAGGTGACCATCAGCAAATAATCCAGAATATACATACAACGACTAATTTTATTTCTCTAAAAGATAACGATTTTTTTAATATTCGTTTATAAAATAAAAATTAAAGAAATTAGTCATTAGATCCTAACATCGTCTCCTAATGATACTAACGGACGAAGGACTTAAACCAGTCTGTTACGCAGACGATATTATAATACTTCTGAGGGGAAAGAATCCAAATCAACTTTGTACAGGATGGCCAAAAATGACCGAAGGGGTTTGAGTTCATTATAAATTTTTATTTGCTGGTGCGCACGATAACTCTCAAGAGGAGAAACCGATTGACTTCCAATTTGGTATGCAGCAATATTTTTTCTATCTCCGGCTAAGTTCAAAGATAGGCCATGTTAACTATTTGTAAAAAATGTAGGTACTATAAAAACATTACCTTGTACACAATTTTACGTATTAGTATGCATTATTATTAAAGTTATAAGCTGTTAAGTTTTCGTACAAACAGTCCATTTTGAGGGAGGTACCAACGGAGACATGTCAATAACGCCCATTTTTCATGTCAGCCCTTTGTGGGGGAGTTACTAGAAGGAACAATAGTATCCTCTCCTTCTAGTAACTCCCCCACAAAGGGCTGACATGAAAAATGGGCGTTATTGCCATGTCTCCGTTGGTACCTCCCTCAACGGAGACATTTGCACTGTGTAAAGTTATAAAATTCCTACAGTTTGTAGAAGGGGTTTGAATTCCTTATAACTTTTTTAATACATATATATTTTTATTTCTTTTCAGTATTTTATAAAAAAGACGCGAGGAATTTAAAATGGGCCACTAAATTCCACAATATGCAAAAAAAAACCTCCATTAATATACTGCAATTAACAAAAAATTATAATTATGTCTTAAATAAAAAGTTATAATTAACCCAAAGCCCTTCGGTCATTTTTGGCCACCATGTATACTCGTATATAAAGGACAAAAATATTCTCCATTAATATATGTACTGTATTTATTGAAACAATGAACTTCAAGGACCGAAACGGCTCTAAAAATTGCATACGGCTGGGTTCAAACTAGAAGTCTAAATGTAAACCCAGACAAACCAGAAATCGGGAGGAACATGTTTACGAGGCTATATCTAAATCTGAACCGATTTTCCCCAAATTTCGCAGCGTACCTTCACATATTAAAAATCTTTTTCTGCTGAATTTCGTACAGATCGGATATAATATACAAATCGGGTGTATCATATGTAAGAAGGATATATCTAAATCTGACCAATTTTCTTCAAATTTGGTATTGTCCCTAAGTATATCAAGAGACTTCTCTCTGTCCATTTTTATACTTATACAGATCGGTTAAATGTTGCTTCTACAGTGCATATATGCCAATTCGGGAGCTATATGTAAATCAGAACCGATTGTAAGCAAATTCAATTGGTATCGTCCTTGAGCCAGAATAAAGATATATGCAAAGTTTCGTTGAGATCGGACCGGAATTGCGACCTGTACTTTGATCACAAGAATACACAGACGGACGGACAGACAGGAGACCCTGATACCAGATAGACAATCTTGTATTGATGGAACCCTAGCGCAGACACCCTCTGGAATAAGGTTTTACAGGCGGAATTCCGAGCAATTACAGAGTGTGTGAGCTGGCTTAGCGCTAACACAAGACCAGGTTAGATTAGGTTGAAGAGAGGAGACGTTTAAACGTCTCATGTCCATGGACATATACCTAAGCAAGTGATTCGGCCTGTTGTGCGCTCCTTATTTATGATCTTTTTATACCTCACGAGTTACAGAAAAACGGTACAAGACACTAATTTTCTCAGTATCTTCCAGTCATATCCTCTGAGATGAGTCAAGTCTGGTAATATGTCGGACCCGAAATATTGGGGTCTTGCATGTGTGAAAGCCGGGCAGTGATACAGAAAATTTTCCATCGTTTGTTTTCCCTGCATGCCCTACATTCGTCGTTTTCTGCTAGTCCTATGCGATGAAGATGTGCTTGTAAGCTTGAGTATCCCATTAGAGCACTCATCATCTTACTAATCTCGATCTTTTTAATTTTTAGAAAATTCTTGTTTTCTTTTCATTTGGGTCACCCCACATTATTTTTGCAGTTGCTCCTACTGTTGCACTATTCCAAATAGATTTGTGAGCCATCACTGCCCAGGGATTCAACTCATTCTGCGTGGCTTCGAAAGGTTTCCAATTTGCCAAGTTTATTACTCGAAGTTCTCTGCCCTTTTAAGCCAAGCGGTTTGCCCGTTCATTTCCAATCACTCCGTTGTGTCCAGGTACCCAACAAATACGCAATTGACCATTGCTGAGGGCTGAGTAATCATTTATCGTTCTTTTACAGTCTAACACAGTTCTGGATTTGACCCTTTCCGATAATATTGCTTTAATCCCAATTTGGTGGTATTACTGAGCCAGTTCACAAACTCCGTGATTGCTCGAACTTCTGCTTGAAATACCGTGTTATGGTCAGGAAGGCGGAAGTGAAGTTCGACTTCTGGTTCATCAATAAAAAGATCCAGACCCGTCCTTCCTCCTAGCTTGGACCCATCCTTGTAGCAGCTGGTTCCCACTGACACATGTGCCAGTGTTCCGTTTTTCCCGGAGCGTCAGTCTGACACAAACGAATCACAGGTAGCTGTAAGCCGCACTTCAGGAATGCGGACGATGCGGAGATTTCTGATGTTTGAATGTGACCAACTAGAGATTCTAAAATCTTCTGATGGTACGACTTGTGGTCACGATTTTTCCATTCACCCATCACTTGTAGACGTCTTGTTGTGAGGGCTGCCTCATACTTTATACGGAAGTCTATTGGTTGGATGTGCAGTATAGACTCCAACGCTCTTGTTGGTGAAGTTCTAAATGCCCCGCTTATGCCTAGACAGCACAAACGTTGAATTTTTTGCAAAGGTATTACGTTGCACTTCTTGTCCATTGATGTCCACCACACTACACAAGTGTAGGTTATTATTGATCTAATCACGCTCATGTAAACCCAGTAAGTCATATTTGGACGTAGTCCACATTTTGAACCTATAGCTCAATATGCATCATGAGGGTTCCTGGTCATTACGGAGTAAGTGGAAACGAGAAGGCAAATGCCTTGGCCTCACGCGCCAGAGACTTGCAAACAACAAACCTAGAGAATGCAAAACCATTCGTAGCTGCACGTTCTGAACTTTAAACGTGAGTGTACTGAAATATTACGCATACCAATAGTTTCATCGTCGCTATGAATTCGGATATAAGTGGGAGTTATTTCCATATTCTTACTGAAGGGACCAAATAAAAAAATGGCTAAAAAGTAGAGTACCAGCACACATGAATACATCAATTCTTTTGCAGTACTTACATGATATTTGAAATGTGAATGTTTGCCAAACCCATCTCACAAATATACAAAATAAATTTGGTTAGAGAGCCCCAGTAGGTGAGTTAGTAGCATTCTCGCTAAGAGTTTGGGGGGTAGTGGGTTCTATTCCCACCAAATGCTCTGGTCTGTCGCTGCAAAATCTAGCCCCATGGTCTTTGTAACCCGGCTAATTCTACCGTAAAATTAGAATATAAATTTACTCTGTATTGTAGTTCATATAAATAAATACATTTGATTTGTAACCTAACTATACTATATCGCTCCCTTACAAACCTGCTGAATATTGTGTTTTTCATGGAAATTATATTAAATCCGCGTAGAATTTAAGTTTTAGGGGAAAATAACGCTTAGCTTGTACGTATGTAGTTCCTTTGTAAGGCATTAGCAAAATCTCAGCATTTCATGGGATATAAAGTGTACCTGCCATATTTATACAATTTTTCTCCCTATGACTTCAGAACGTTAATCAGAACATTATGAGGGCTGTTGCATAAATTCCTTAAAATATGATGTGGTCACTTTAACTGCTCCACCAGAAATGCTCATTTCATTCGGCATCTCCCAAATTAACAACAAAACGTCACAACATCATAAAAACATGCTTCACATGTTGTTGTTACATAAATTGAAAATTATGATCGATCACTATAAAATATACTCAAAACGCTGAGCTGTAGTCGCAACAACAACATACCAAAACTGAATTCAATTAGAGGCGGCACACGTTCAAATCACTTAGCATCATCATTGTTTGTGGTGCAGGGGAAAACTCCGAGGCCCGTTCCTATTTATGAAGCTATTTTCCCCCTCTCCCATCAAATGAAGCATTCGCAGTTGAATTATGTTGAATGCCTCGTAATGTTTTTTGTGGAAAATGGGCAATGCGCTGCGCTGGCACGGCTTCAACATGGAATGCCACACATCGTAAGGCGCAAGATACCCCTGAGACACATGCCGTCTGTTGTCCGTTCACCAGTCAAAGAGTTTCAGTTTGAGTATTTGATTGGATGTTTTTATGTTCTTGGGTAGGGATGGGATCGGATCGAATGAGATGTGCTATGATGGGATGTTGATGAAAATAAATTTTGTTAAATGTACACATTAAAAGCACCTTTTGGATCGTCACCGTTACCAGAAAAAGACCATCAACATAATTCTTCTTAGATACAAATTATTTTTCACTTTGCCTTACTTTAGCCCTAGGGGCCGATTCCCTATTATAATCAAAAAATTTCCCAATGAAAATGATTGAAATATTAACAGGAAAAGTCTTAGTTCTACCAATGACTATAAGTAAATTAGTGCTGTGAATGAAAGACGAGCATTTCTGTAATAGTTTGTCCTCAATGAACGAATATGCACTGAAAGAAATAGTGCCTTGCCGATACGAACATTTAAGTTTGTTAATAATAAATGAATGTGAGGAAAACCCAGGCAGGAAAGACAAAATTCGGCGGAGTCGACTGTGTTATACACTCCAATATTATTTGCCAAGCAATGCACGAAGAAATACTCGAATGTAAGCGCTACCTCAAACATCGGTTAAAAAAGTAGCATCTACACTGCCAAGAATACAAATACAAGAATATTCGTTTTGTGGCTCCATTTGTATACGCCCCTGTTCTGGTACTCACCTCACATTCATCTCACTTCTCACCTTTACTTCATCATGGTGTCCGGCAACTGCAGAGTGTTGGTTGTCGAACTTTTGCTTAAATAATGCGTAACATGTGATTTGCTTGCCAAGTCATAGGATTTTCAGACGTGATAGCGGCTTGTAGAACACCTCTGTCTTGAGACATTTCACGTGAGATGCTCCATGTGAGTGCCAGAACATACCCGATAAAGTATATCGATGGCTTAATATAAAAAGGGCGTATCTCGATTTTGTTTTTTTCCGTACCAGAGGCACGAAAAACCGAATAAAAACCAAACAAATACTTTGACTAGACTTAAGGGGTTTCTACAATACATATAAATCCTTTATTTGCAATTATAGCCCCCGAAAATTTAAAAAAAATTAAGGTGCATTTGAAAGTTTTCGACCAGAATAAACGGAAAACGCAATTATGACAAAAACCATGAGACGCCCTATTTATATTAAGCCATCGATATACATTCATAAGTTTGGGTTAGGCAAACGTAACCGTAAGATGTGCCTTTAAGCTTGAGTGTCCCGTTAGAACACTTATCATCTTACTAATCTCGATCTTGTTTTGTTTCAGAAAACTACTTGTTTTCTTCTCATTTGGGTCAACCCACAGTATCTTTGCAGTCCAGTGCTTCAACTCATCCTTCGTGGCTTCGAAAGGTTTCCAATTTTCCAAGTTTTTTACTCGAAGTTCTCTGCCCTTTGAAGCCAAACTGTTTGCTCGTTAAATCCCAATCACTCCGTTGTGTCCCGGTACCCAGAAAATACGCAGTGGACCATGTCTAACACTGTTCTGGATTTTACCTTTTCCGATGTTATTGCTTTGATCGCCATTTGGTTATCTGTGAATATGTTGGCATATTTAGGCTTTATGGTATTTCTGAGCCAGTTAACCCACTCCGTGATTGCTCGAACTTCTGCTTGAAATACTGTGTTATGGTCTGGAAGGCGGAAGTAAAATTCGACTTCTGGTTCATCAATAAAAAGTCCCAGACCCGTCCTTCCTCCTAGCCTGGACGCATCAATGTAGCAGCTGGTTCCCACTGGCGCATGAGCTAGTGTTCCGTTTTCCCAGGAACGTATGTCTGGCACGAACGAATCACAGGTAGCTGTAAGCCGCACTTCAGGAATGCGGTCGGATATTTCCGTTGTTTGAATATGACCGACCAGTGATTGTAATATCTTCTGATATTACAATCTGGTCTCGATTTATCCATTCACCCATCTCTTGTAGACGTCTTGCTGTGAGGCCTGCCTCATACTTTATACGGATACCTATTGGTTGGATGTGTAGTATAGTCTCCAACGCTCTTGTTGGTTGACATTTAATCCCCTTGGTTGTGCCCTGTTATATGCTATTTTAAGTGCCTCCTCAGCTCTTCTGCATAGCTGGTTTGGATGTGTGCCCCTTAGAAGTATTATAACGTCGTCTGCATAACAGACTGGTTTAAGTCCTTCATTGGCGAGGGCTTTAAGGAGACTGTGTATCGTCGTAACCCATAGGAGAGGCGATAAAATGCCCCCCTGAGGTATACCACGATTTACCTTGTCTCTGATTTGTACGTCATACGACCCACAAATAATCCACCTATTCCTTAGCATATTGTTGATCCAGTTTATCAACGCCCGGTCAACCTGAAACTCGTCTAAGGACTGGATAAGTGTATCGGTCTGAACGTTGTTAAAAGCGCCCTCAATGTATATACAAACAGCAAGTGTGTAAATTTTTACACTGAAGGACTGTTATATTTGGTGTAGTACCTCATGTACATAGATACATATTTTCTTTCTCTGATTTTTCAAGACAGTTCAAATATATACATGCAAAATCTCTAGTCGCTTCCTACAATGTTTCTCCAGAATTTTTGTATCACTCACAGTGCTGAATTCACACCTAATTTTAAGACACTTGCCAAAATGGTTCTCTAGATATATTGTTTTCAAAAATGTGGTGACGTAGGCCCACAAATGCGATTTCTCCCTCTCTCTCACAAACAAAGTGAACTAAGAACAAACAAAATAAAACGCTAATCGAATTCACATAGCCCGAGAAATTTCAAAATTCACCTTTTCTATTGAACAGACCTCGTACTTCAAATACTATGGTCCACTATAAGGAACATTCCATGAAGGTTTTCATTTAAAAACCAGTAAGGAAAGGCTAAAGTCGGGCGGTGCCGACTATATAATACCCTACACCACTCTCGTAATATTGAATAACTCTGATATATAAATTTTGTAATTCATGTATAAATTGTTTACATAAATTTACTTTTGGGACATTTTATACTTAAATAATACCCTGTACCCCTGTGTGGTGTAGGGTATAAAAACGATTGGATCTAAAGAGCCAAATCGGATGAAACATATATATGGGAGCTATAGCTAAATCTTTACCGATTTTCTTCAAATTCGGCAATGTTGGTTCATGAATCAAGAAACTCTACCATTCTAAATTTCAAAACGATTGGGAGCTATAGCTAAATCTTAACCGATTTTCTTCAAATTCGGTAGTGTTGGTTCATGGATCAATAAACTCTACCATTCTAAATTTCAAAATGATTGGATGTAAAATACAGCTTCTTCAGGACTAAAGAGCAAAATCGGACGAAACATATATATGGGAGCTATAGCTAAATCTTAACCAATTTTCTTCAAATTCGGCAATGTTGGTTCATGGATCACGAAACTCTACCATTCTAAATTTCAAAACGATTGGATGTAAAATACAGCTTTTATAGGACTAAATGGCCAAATCGGACGAAACATATATATGGGAGCTATAGCTAAATCTTAACCGATTTTCTTCAAATTCGGTAGTGTTGGTTCATGGATCAAGAAACTCTACCATTCTAAATTTCAAAATGATTGGATGTAAAATACAGCTTCTACAGGTCTAAAGAGCAAAATCGGACGAAACATATATATGAGAGCTATAGCTAAATCTTAACCGATTTTCTTCAAATTCGGCAATGTTGGTTCATGGATCAAGAAACTCTACCATTCTAAATTTCAAAATGATTGGATGTAAAATACAGTTTCTATAGAACTAAAGGGCCAAATCGGACGAAACATATATATGGGAGCTATATCTATATCCGAACCGATTACAACCAAATTCAATAGCGATCTTAACAGCCGCGAAATACTCTAAACTGTAAAATTTCAGAACGATACATGGACAGACGGACGGACATCGTTAAATCGACTCAGGTAGTGATTCTGAGTCGATCGGTATACTTTAAGGTGGGTCTAGCTGTGTTATTTTCAGGTGTTACAAACATCTACCGATCGACTCAGAATCACTAGCTGAGTCGATTTAACGATGTCTGTCCGTCCGTCCGTCCGTCTGTCCATGTAAAGTTGTTCGTCGACTACAGGTCGCAATTTCACTCCGATCGTTCTGAAATTTTGCAGTTTAGAGTATTTCGCAGCTGTCAAGGTCGCTATTGAATTTGGTTGAAATCGGTTCAGATTTAGATATAGCTCCCATATATATCTTTCGTCCGATTTGGCCCTTTAGTCCTATAGAAGCTGTATTTTACATCCAATCGATTTGAAATTTAGAATGGTAGAGTTTCTTGATCCATGAACCAACACTACAGAATTTGTAGAAAATCGGTTGAGATTAAGCTATAGCTCCCATATATATGTTTCGTCCGATTTGGCCCTTTAGTCCTGAAGAAGCTGTATTTTACATCCAATCGTTTTGAAATTTAGAATGGTAGAGTTTCTTGATCCTTGAACCAACATTGCCGAATTTCAAGAAAATCGGTTAAGATTTAGCTATAGTTCCCATATATATGTTTCGTCCGATTTTGCTCTTCAGTCCTGAAGAAGCTGTATTTTACATCCAATCATTTTGAAATTTAGAATGGTAGAGTTTCTTGATCCATGAACCAACACTACCGAATTTGAAGAAAATCGGTTAAGATTTAGCTATAGCTCCCATATATATGTTTCGTCCGATTTGGCCCTTTAGTTCTATAGAAGCTGTATTTTACATCCAATTGTTTTGAAATTTAGAATGGTAGAGTTTATTGATCCATGAACCAACACTACCGAATTTGAAGAAAATCGGTTAAGATTTTGCTATAGCTCCCATATATATGTTTCGTCCGATTTGGCCCTTTAGTTCTATAGAAGCTATATTTTACATCCAATCGTTTTGAAATTTAGAATGGTAGAGTTTCTTGATCCATGAACCAACATTGCCGAAAGATTTAGCTATAGCTCCATATATATCTTTCATCCGATTTGGCTCTTTAGATCCAATCGTTTTTATACCCTACACCACACTGTGGTACAGGGTATTATTTAAGTATAAAATGTACCAAAAGTAAATTTATGTAAACAATTTATACATGAATTACAAAATTTATATATCAGAGTTATTCAATATTACGAGAGTGGTGTAGGGTATTATATAGTCGGCCCCGCCCGACTTTAGCCTTTCCTTACTGGTTTTAACATAGATAGATTTTTTTTTGGTTTGGTTTCGTAAAATAGTTTGCCTCAATCTACACAAAAATAGTATTTGGGTCTCGGAGACAAAGAAAATTTGAAACCAGAAACCAGTGTCAGGGTATTTTAAATCGCTTGAGATATGTCAGGCCATTTGTTCCGAAATATTCCCCATAACGTATCAATCATAAAACTGTCTCATATTCAGTACGATTGATTACTTTTGCAATGCCTGTAGTATTCAAAAGAATAATCAATATTTTCTAAATTCTGTGTAATTGGTAGGTATCTCTATATATATACCAAATTTCATTTTATATTTCTTTAAAGGTACACTGTGTAATACGTAGGTATCTCTAGATATATACCAATTTTCATTTTATATTTCTTTATTTTTACTCTTTTTTTTGTCTTACGTTCAATAGCGCAATTCTGGTCTTCAAACTAGGTCCTTATACTCTTAGAAATTTGTGTCGGTTTTAATCATTCACAATTTTTGATGCAGATGCATTAAACATATCGTGGCCACTGTATCAAATGGGTAATGCTTTTTTAGTGGCCAAAAATCGTGATTGTAATATTTCAGTTTGTGTTTTTTCTTCAGACGTCACTTTGGGGCGTCATAAAATTAAATCATGTTCTCACATCAATCCTATGATACACACGACGGACGACTGATATGTATGATTTTCCGCCAGACATCCAAAAAGGCAGACTAGAGCCACATACAAGCAAAGAACAACAACTTGAAATTGTGACATAGTAACACAAAGAATATTGTACAGTGACAGATGGATGGGGAAGGACAGACTTGCGAACGGACGGCGGACATCCAGACAGCAACAAACAAACACAGTCGATACGTTCGGGGTACACTTGAAGAAAAAAAGAGTTGTCAATGAAACGCAACAAACAAAGGCATTATTAATGGCCAACAGGTGCCATGGGCCAAATAATGAAAATACTAAAACATGAATGAATCGAGAATGCCGACTATAAAACGTATCTGCCAATCCTGGGCATGAGTATGCACTCAGAGTTGATTTTGTTCAATTCGATATTCAAATTCATACATATGTTAATATAAATGAGAACTGTCAGTTTCGATTTTTTGGATTTGAAATTTTTGCATTGTAACCGTTGCACAGTGAGTACATCTGATTTCATTAGCCCATTCACCACATTGCAGTAACAATCGCCTGCGGATCTTTATTATATGCGAGTATATCGTCGCCTGAAATCTAAAATGAGGAAACATAAAAAATCGAAATAGACTTTACTATAGGTTTCAATATACTAGACGCAGTAAGATCAGATCACCATATGTTATGTTCGGAAGAAACAAACGCCAAAAACGCACAAATACTACATCGATAAAATCAAATCACAACATTATAAGAACTTACTCCAAAAAGAAATAACAAATAACTTATCTTAATATGCCATCTACGACGTATGTAAAAAAATAGACCTCTCTTAGGAATGGCGTAATAGATGCGTGCGATTCCTCTCTGGGTAAAATAATGAAGAAAACATACGAATGCATATCACTATCACCAAACTTGGTATATGCTAAATAAACGGAAAGTTTTAAAGAACGAAGTAAATTCTCTTAAGTTCATCAGGAAGAAAAAGAGGCACCAGAACAGTGCATTGGGTAGGCTTCTTAGGCGCATAATCATGAATTACAAAAGGTTATACTTGGAGGAATTAGGTCGTATCGTCGTCTAGGCCGCTAGAACTCATTACATGAAATAAGTTTTTGAGATCACTAAACAACTCGCTGGAAGGAAACACGAGAGATCGCATTAGGAAATTTGAATACATCTCTACGTCTGCAATTATTATATTATGCTTTATATTATTGTGTTCAATATCGCATAAACTCTGTGATTTGGAAGGCAAAATTAATGATTTGGTGCATAAGACAAAAAAAAGTTGGATTACACGTCGACATAAGTAAGACAAAGGAAATTAGAATAAATACCGACATTATATGGTAAGGAAATTGAAAGAGTTCAATTATTCCAGTACTTCGTAGCATAATTGATGTGGATGGTAGCGTAATGCACGTATAAATAAAGCCACAGGTTCATTTTCCACCTTATTCAAAGTATGGCGCTTAAATGAGTTCAACCAGGAAACAACAATCAAAATATTCTCGACTTGTGTACTATCCGTTCTTTTGTGTGGTTGCGAAACGTGGATGTTAACAGAAATCCAATAGAAAAGACTACAAACCTTTGTCAACAGATGTCTTCGTATAAGTTTGAAAATATTCTGACCAAAAAGGATCTCCAATGAAGACCTGTTGACCAGGAACAGTATTGGAAACGGCGTGTATAACGATAATGAAGAGAAAATCCGGATGGATTGGACACACACTACGGCAGGACAACAACGAGATAAACTTTAAAGCTCTCGGATATAATCCTCAAAAAGGATCTCCAATGAAGACCTGTTGACCAGGAACAGTATTGGAAACGGCGTGTATAACGATAATGGAAAGAAAATTCGGATGGATTGGACATACACTACGGCAGGACAACAACGAGATAAGCTTTAAAGCTTTCGGATACAATCCTCAGGGTAGTAGAAAACACGGAAGACCCCAAAACACCTGGCGCCGAGAAACAATACAGGAGCTGAACTCTTTGAGGGACCGAACTGGCAGAAATTTTACGGATATTAGAGAACTAAAAAAACTGGCAGAGCAAGGTTCATTAACATTATAATCATTATAATTCGCCACATTCGTTGATGTCAGTACTTCCGCAAATATGATGATGTGCATTGACATCACTACACCCGATTAGGTCTTTGTTCTTTTCATTTGCCGATTCTACCAGTGATATTAATGCCAGGGGTGGTGCATCGGTGCCATTTGCCATATAAATGGAAGCCAATCTAATAGGAGTTTCCTAACTCAAGGCTGGCTGCTAAAATGTCTTCTCTACTGAAAAAAGGAATAAAGTAAATATTAAGGTTGTTTTTGGCAAGTATACAGTCTCCACTTCTTACCATATCTGTCCCTCATTGACTCAGCAGGAATCGGTAGCTGCTCAAGAACTTCGAAAAAACAAAGCACAGCATTCCCTATCTAACTCCACTTGATACAAGGGATGTTGCCATCTTCCTCTCCATTGTTGATGACCGCCAGTACCAGACTGACCTTAGCAACTTTAGCGGATGATCATGGGCCAACGTTACCACTGATCAGTTTGGTCCTTTGCCCACTGGTCAGAGATGCAGGGTCGACTATCCAGCCTCTCATGAGCCTAAGAGCCACGTGACGATGAGTATTCCTCTTCTTTGGAAGGACAGGTATGTTAGCCATAGAACACCGAAGTACCAGGTATTACTGCTGCCCTAGAAGAAGCCGTTGGATCAGGGATGTAAAATATAATTTTGGTTTTTGTACTTTTCGCCTGGACAAAATGTACTTTTTTGACTCCCATGGTACCACAATTTTTGTGTTTTTTTAACTTCATAACAATTGTTTTAATTTCGAATATATATTGAAAGCTTCTTAGATGGTCTCAATGATAAATTGGTGGAAATTAATATAAATTCACATATGACGAGACAACTTCAAATGTGATATATACCTGTGATATATGTTTGTGATACATGTCCACCACAGCATAGCCTAACTCAAAGTCCATCACTCAAGCCAACTGTGACAAGGGCTGGGTGGCACAACTCCTATTACTTTCTAAGGCACCCAGGTATCAGCAACTCGATAACTCCTGACAGCGAACCATACACCTATGGGCACGAGGTCGGCGGAATGAAATTGCGCCCCAGGAAAATACACCCCAATATTTTTATGAATATGGACCCCAATAAATAACATGTCAAACAACAACATTTTTTGGGGCTTAATTTCATTTTTTATCTGCTTTTTGGGGTTTCATTTTGTCTGCTTTTTGGGGCTTATTTTCATCTATAAATTTAGAAACAGGAGAAGCTACGCCTAAAAGAGAGAAAGTCTTAAACAGAGACCGAAGGCCGCAGGCCGACCGCGCTGGAAAAGGTTTATAATTTAAAAACAGGTTCGTATAAGTGTATTATTACGTACTCCCTAGATTTACGAAGAGAACATTTCTCGGTTTTTTGGGTTTATTTTCATTTCACGCTGTTTTCTTGATTGGGGTGTAATTTCCTACATTTGGTGCACGCGGTCTACTGATACACCGCAACGGGGTAGAGGTATAGTAGAAATCTCCTGGCTGAAAAACGTCCAAGAATAGACAGGACACTTGACGAAAGAAGCTTTCTAATAGCTGCCAAAAATTAAGATCTGCTAGTGTCTGTATAATACATACATAACATATGCAAAATTGTAAAAAAAATTAAACTTTATGATCGCTAACATCCGAATAACTAATATGCAAATAAAAGGAAAAGGTTGATGCTCTAGATGTCACTCTTTATCCCCTCATTTGGTACGAGCCAAAAGTGTAACACATCTAAGGAATAACGTAAGACCTCAAGTATGTTTGCTGGAAATTCGATTTGGGTCATATTAAGTCACTCGTTGCTGATCAGTTGTAGTTAACGGACGTGTTTATCACAGAGCGGATAGTTAAAACCTATTACGCAGCACCTATTACGCAATCGCAAAAAAATTTACAAAGTCGGGAAGGCGTACATCGTAGTAGCTATTACGGGCTTATACAGACAAAAAATAAATACATTCGCTTGACGGGAATGACTTCATGTTCCGATGCAGCGGGGTTCTCCGCTGTGGTTGATACACGGCTTTCTGGAAGTGCGGCCTTAGCCACGCCCATTATTTCTAGTGACTCCAACTTAACAATGATGGTAAGAATTCTACATAAATATTAACCTCCATCACGCTAGAGCGGCCTCAGCGGCTCTATTGCTGCGCCTGTCCACAAGTGCAGTAGACATCGTCCTGATACGTTGCAGAAGGAACTTTAAACTGCTTGTGGCCAACTGTGAAGGCACTTCAAGAACCTGCATTCTGGCCAGAAAAGATCCAGTTCTCCAGTCTCCAGTTCCTTCCCTTATGAAGCTGTAGTACCAACAGCTCTCTACGGGGAAGTAGTAAAAGAAGCAACGTCTGACGAGCTCGAGCTGATTGTTGGCGCAGACACGAATGCTCATCATACTATCTGGGGTAGTACGGATATAAACAATAGGGGTGACTCGCTTCTTGGCTTTATCTAGCTACCAATCTAACTATTTGTAACATAGGCAATAAACCGACCTTTACAATTAAAGACAGACAAGAAGTACTCGACGTAACGTTTGTTACTGACCGGCTGTCAGACAAAATTATTGGGTGGAATGTACTCAGATCACCATTATATAGAGTTCAAACTCGCTAAAAAACGCCGAAACCTGCTGTCCACAGAAATGTGAGGACGACAAAGTGGCACCTGTATGGGAAGGATTTCAAACAAGTCCTCAACTCTAAACTTCTGTATGAAACGAATGACAAAGCCGCTCTGGATGATCTGGTCGAGTATATCACCACATCAAGTGGAAAAGGTCTCCGACGCCACAAGGCTGAGGAAGATACCATCAGCTTCACCCTGTACAGTGGGTTACTTGCGGGATGAGGCAAAAAACAGCGAGCAGTCGCTTAATGTACTGATCGACACACATTCCCTGGGGAACTCACCAACAGAACCCGAAGATCAGCATAACCAACAAGAATGCGAGTGGACTGCGAGCGTCGCTAGCTTGTTGACTGAGAGATCCAGAATAAGCTGGGCAATTAACAGCTGTGAGCCCTTCAAGTCACCTGGTCCAGACGTCATTACTCCAGCAGAAATGCAGAAAATGTCAAAGTACATTGTCCCCTGGCTGCAGAAAATTTATGTAGGCTGTATCTGGCTTTCATACATCCCGAATCGATGGAGGGACAGCAAAGTGGTATTCATACCCAAAGCGGGAAAGATACCGCACACTAGGCCAAAAGACTGTAGACCAATTAGCCTATCCTCCTTCCTATTGAAAGGTCTTGAAACCCTTTCAGATTATTTCATTACGGAAAACCTGGCCACAAAACTCCTGTCGGGGAACCAACATGTTTACAATAAGGGAAAGTCTACAGAATCAGCCCTGCACGAACTTGTGAGCACTATCGAATCATCCATACGTTTCAAGCAATTTGACCACGGTGGCATTTCTTGACGTTGAAGGAGCTTTTGACAACATTCACTCAAATGCGGTAATTGCGGCACTCTCACATTTAAAGGTAAACTCTAGCTTGATTAGACTAATACAAAGCCTGTCCAACAGAAAACGCATAACAGCGAGTCTTGGGTCCACAACTCTAACAAGGTTTGTAAACAGAGTGACCCCACAAGGAGGAGTACCTGAAAAAATTGCCTAGATGAGCCAGCAGCAGCGGTATGGGCGATGACCCAAACAAGACAGAATTGGTACTCTTTACTACGATGAATAATGTCCCACATGTGGACCCTCCTCCTCGGTCGAATGGAACAGATCCAGTTTTTTCTGAAAGTGCAAATTTTTATCCCCTCACCTTAGAGAGGAGGGTATATATCATTTGCTACGAACCAAAAGTGTAACACATTGAAGGAGTGACCTAAGACCCTAAGTATGTTCGGCGGATATCCGTTTTGGGTCATTTTAATTCGAATGAGCCATGTCCGTCTGACTGTCTGCTGGCTGGTGCGCACGATAACTCTCGAAAGGAGAGAATATTTTCTTCTGTCTCCGGCTAAGTTCGAAGATGGGCCATATTGGTCCACTCCTTCTAGTACCTCCCCACAAAGGGTTAACATTTAGTGAAATATTGATTATTTAATAACTTCTATACTACTTATTTGGATCCTCTGAAATTCTACACATAGTATTTGTTTATTAGTAACTATTACCTCGAGAAAATATGCGAAGTTGCCACGCCCCTTTTGGTACCTCCCACACATATGGACAATTTTGAATCAAAGTTAATAGTTTATAACTTTATTACCAGTACATACCAAGACTTGAAATATTATACAGTGTAATGGTTTAATAGTACCTACAATACAGTGAGAAATGGATATTATTGCCACGCGCCTTTTGGTACCTTCCACACAAATGGACCATTTTGCACCAAAAGTTACCAGCTAATAAATTGAATACTAGTACATACAAATACTTGAAATTTTTGTACAGTAATGCCTTTATAGTACCTTGAGTCCAGAGAAAAGTGACCGTTATTGGGACGCCCCTTTTAGTACCTCTCACACAAATGGACCATTATACCAGTACATTATTTAAAGTTATTAAATGCAATTAAAATTGATAATAATTTAAACAAAACAAAAAAGTACATAAATTTGCTAATATTATTTTGAGACTCAAGGTGAGGGGATTCATTAGTCGGTTTACCTGACTGAGCTTTCTTACTTGTTTATAAATAATTCTAGATAGGAAACTGTTATGCAGACTTGACGCACTGAAACGTGTAAGGAAGGCCAACGTCGCCTTATATTCCTGCAGGAAGGCTGTAGGTTCGCAGTGGGGACTCTCTCCTAAAATCGTCCATTATATATATATAGCAGTAATTCGTCCAATACTGTTATACGGCGTTGTGGTATAGTTGACGACAACTGACAAACTAACCATCACCTGTGCATAAGCGGAGCCTTAAGGACTACAGCGACTGAGTCTCTACAAAATATTGTGGCGAGAGAAGTTGCAACCAGAGCGGCCCTAATATTAAACTGCCTATCAATGCGGAAGTACGAGAACTACGGTCAAATGAGGATATCAACGGTGTGCACCTTCGAGAGAAACTACATCACTATGATACCAGTCAGAGATGGATGGGTTGACAGAATACCAAGTAGTTAGTTTATGTAGTTTATTGAGACTCTATTTCATTATAACAGAATTATACTACTGTATTGTCTAAATGTCAGTATTAATTGTAATACAGCACCATGCCTTTTCAGTGTAATGTATGTCGTATAAGTGTTACGGAATTTGATGTAGTTTGCTCCCGGGGAGAATACCAAGTAATAAAAACCATATCCACTTCCATACGGATGGTTCGAAGATTGATGGAAAGGTTGGTTTCGGAGTACACTGTGAAGAGCTTAGCTTGCATATAGCTCACAGATAACCAGATACCTGCAGTGTCTATCAAGCGGAATCAGGGATGGTCCGTCTTAAACTGTGACGTATATGACATACATTTGAGACGTATTCGACATACGTATACAACGTCGTGAACCTAATGTCGGAAACTTGACTTTGTCACTAACAGTAAATAATTAGCAAATCAATAGAAAAGAAAAAAATATTTATTTTGAACTTTCAAGTTTATTTATTGGTTCAAATGAATTATTATTTGTTTATAAATTAGGTTTCTTCTTCACTCGAATCTCTGTCTTCAATGCCTTCAAAGTTGTCTTTTTTCGCGTATTTTAAGTGAAGAGTAAACTTCCAGCAACTTTTTAGATCGTTCCGATTCTAATAAATTTCGAAAATCAGAATGCACATGAGACCAATTGGAGAAAATGCCTTCTAATTATGCAGTGGACGCTGGGATTTTAGAGCAAATGATGACAATGTGTTATGTCGACTTTTTGCCATATTCCAGAATAAGTAAGGCCTTCTAGTTTTTGTAACAAGCACAGAAATGGGTGGGGTGTCAAAGTTTGTTGTAGAGAGGCAGACAAACTTAGATACTTGCTTTAAAAAAATTGACTCGTGTGAATCAGAACTTATATAATATTTAGCAAAAAAAAAACTGAAACTGAACGATTTATTGTTCGTCAAGAATATAAATTAAATGGTCTACAAAAGATGTGAAGAAAAGTGAATTTTTATGATCTGAAAAGATGTGCGTGCCGTTGTTGAAAAAGTAGTAGCCGAAATAGTTGATTTTCCCATTTTGAACTTAATTAATGTTCGGGTTGTACAATATATCACACCATTGTGTAAATATCGGTATTCGATAAAAAACATATATTTTCTCAAAAAATTTTAAATAAAGTTGTATCTCGGATTTCGATTAGTTTTTATATGGTGTCCACCAGATTTTTACGTGAAGGGCTGAAGTCTGCAGCGTCCTTAGAACTGATATTACAGTTTACGACATTTCATACATTTCACAAGTATTTAGATACGCTGAGGGAATATTTATAAGTAATGGATCACATTTGTATGTTACATTATAAGACATTGATTTGGAAATAAATATGAATGAATGAATCATACATTTCAGACGGGTTTATGACGTATGTGACGTTTACACCTTTCTGACAGTCGTAAACCTAAAAAATCATGTCGTGGACCATCCCTGAGCGGAATTAATGGCAATATAGGAAGTCGCCAAGTGGCTGAGTCGGAACATAGTAACAAACACTGGCGTTGTCATTTATTCGGACAGCCAGGCTGCCATCAATTCTCTGGAGGCCACATCCCTAAATTCACAAATAGCCCTCGACTGCCGCAGATCTCTTAACGAGATGTCTGAGCAGTTTAATATACACCTCATATCGGTGCCTGGGCATAGGGATATCCCGGGGAACTGCAAAGCCGATGAACTTGCTAGGAAAGGGACGACTTTACAAATTCTCGAATTTGCATATATTAGAGCGCCACTATCCACCTGCAAGCTTTGGCTTAGGCAAGAGGCAATCAGGCAGTCCAACGAATGATGGACAGAAATCGGCACCTGTAGGGTAGTCAGACAAATCTGGCCAAGGAATGACCTGAGAAGGTAAAAATATCTCCTCGCACTAGAGAGGAAAGGATTGTCTACGTTAGTATCAGTTCTGACGGGACACTACCTGATCGGCGAACAAGCCAGAAGATTGAGGAAGAAATGGATGGGCTTTACTGGCACGCTTTTTTGGTAACTCCCATACTAATGGACTATTTTACACCAAAAGTTATCAGCTTATAAATATCCGTGCATTCTTTTAAGTTATTAGTTGCAATTGAAGTTGATAATTTAATTAAAACAAAACAAAAATTTAATTTTTATATTTTTAAAATACAATTTTATATTTTTAAAATTCCCTCTTCATAGAAAATTTTTTCAAACTTTAGATATTCCTAGGGTTGATATATATTATGTATGCATTATAAGCTGACTCCATTTGTGTAAAAATACCTTAATTGCAAATTTCTGATGTCGTCGGTTATTCCAGAAATCTAGATATATATCGCCTACCTAATTGCAATATTTTCGGTTCCCAATGTGCATGCGGTGCATTGGTTCGAACGCATTAGATTTGTGCTTTCATTGAGAAACAAAAATTGTTGTAATATTTAATGGCCACAAAATTGACAACGACCGGCATACAAACAAGCAAAACATCGCGAACAATTTACATGTGTCATGTTTATGTAAATGGCTAATGTAATTTAGCCCAAAATACTAAAAACTCATTAAGTTTCGAATAAACACATCTCCATTACATCACATTCCGACCAACCGACCGACGGATGCCCATTCATGCCGCGTCATAGAACGCTATGAACACAGCGGAACACATTTGCCACTTCTCTATTTCATGAGAGGCTTTCCAATTTGTTTTCATGTTTTTTTTTTGTTCAAATTTAAATTGGCAGCGCCTTTTTCCGAGTGCCCAAGTTTAGAACATAAGAAAACAATCAAATGGCTCATTTGTTGCACAAACAACGCACGAAAATGCAAATGTTCGCACATATTTTTATGGTAAATATTTTGGCGAAATAAAAAAGAAAATTGGAAAGTGTTTGCATATGTTCGTTTCCATGGCTGCAAAATCTTTAGTGTAGAATTTTGTGCCGATCTGTTGCAATGTGCCGAAGGAAAGGAAAGAATTGCATTTGGCAGCTGAATGTTGATATAGTCTACTTAAAGTCTATTAACGTATCTTAAGAAATGATTTATAATCGAAAAGTTTGCTCTCCATTTCTGCAGGGATTTGAAACTGACAAAAAATATAGTTATACCCTACACCGCACTGTGGTATAGTATATTATAACTTTATGCATTTGTTTGTAACACCCAAAAGGTGAAGAAATAGACCCATTTTTATACCCTACACCACACTGTGGTACAGGGTATTATAAGTTTGTTTCACGGCAGATGTTTGCAACACCTGAAAATAACACAGCTAGACCCACCTTAAAGTACACCGATCGACTCAGAATCACTAGCTGAGTCGATTTAAGCATGTCTGTCCGTCCGTCCGTCCGTCTGTCCATGTAAAGTTGTTCGTCGACTACAGGTCGCAATTTCACTCCGATCGTTCTGAAATTTTGCAGTTTAGAGTATTTCGCAGCTGTCAAGATCGCTATTGAATTTGGTTGAAATCGGTTCAGATTTAGATATAGCTCCCATATATATCTTTCGTCCGATTTGGCCCTTTAGTCCTATAGAAGCTGTATTTTATTTCCAATCATTTTGAAATTTAGAATGGTAGAGTTTCTTGATCCATGAACCAACATGGCCGAATTTGAAATAAATCGGTTAAGATTTAGCTATAGCTCCCATATATATGTTTCGTCCGATTTTGCTCTTTAATCCTGAAGAAGCTGTATTTTACATCCAATCATTTTGAAATTTAGAATGGTAGAGTTTCTTGATCCATGAACCAACACTACCGAATTTGAAGAAAATCGGTTAAGATTTTGCTATAGCTCCCATATATATGTTTCGTCCGATTTGGCCCATTAGTTCTATAGAAGCTATATTTTACATCCAATCGTTTTGAAATTTAGAATGGTAGAGTTTCTGGATCCATGAACCAACATTGCCGAATTTGAAGAAAATCGGTAAAGATTTAGCTATAGGTCCCATATATATGTTTCATCCGATTTGGCTCTTTAGTTTAGACTATATTTTACATCCAATCGTTTTGAAATTTAGAATGGTAGAGTTTCTTGATCCATGAACCAACATTGCCGAATTTGAAGAAAATCGGTAAAGATTTAGCTATAGCTCCCATATATATGTTTCATCCGATTTGGCTCTTTAGATCCAATCGTTGTTATACCCTACACCACACTGTTGTACAGGGTATTATTTAAGTATAAAATGTCCCAAAATTTATATATCAGAGTTATTCAACATTACGAAAGTGGTGTAGGGTATTATATAGTCGGCCCCGCCCGACTTTAGCCTTTCCTTACTGGTTTATTATATGATGTATCTATGTTCGTCTGTGCATGTTTTCTTGTAATCAAAGCACAGGTAGCAATAATTAAAAACTGGTTCAGATTTAGATATGGCCCCCAATATATAAGTTCTTCCCGAAGTGGAATGTGGTTTTGCGAAAATCGGTTCAGATTTAGATAAAGCTCACATATTTATATTACTCCCAATTTGATATGTAAGCACTGAGAAAATATATTTTATATCCGATCAGTACGAAATTCGGGAGAAAGATGTTTATTATTGCAACAATAAATACACCCAAATGTTTATAGATCGAATACGATTTAGATATAGCCCCATTTATATGTTCCTCTTGATTTGGTATTAAAGCACAGGGTACCTCAAGCAATCGGAAGTTGGCCTAGATTAACGCCAAAAACAGCTAATGAGGTTTTGTTCAGAATCATCTCGGAACTTCTCGGAACTTCTTGGAAAATCGGAACTTCTTGGTTTCGCGAGGTATAGCAAATTACAGAAAAAAATAAATTTGAGTTTAAAATTGTGTTACAAAAAGTTTACTGTAATTAATTAATTAATTTTTTGAAAAATTGGGTTGTAAGCTATTCACGATTTCAGTACAAAATCGCGGCTAATTTTATACTTTCGTGGTTAAATTCAATGGCGTCTGTAAAAGCAATGACCATGAAACAAATTGCATATGTATATAGTGAACAATCTAATGAGTAAATGCATATATATTACACCGCGCAACAAAAAAATCTTTCCCGAACGAGACCAATTGGACATGATAGTACACCACTAGTATATCGAAACCCCCAAAGGGTTTTTCGAAGTTAGCTCGAATTTTTGTTTTATAGCCCTTTGAAGTTGGGCTATTTTCAGTCTAAATTCCAGACTGTTTTTATATATAGGCGAAAATGCAATTATGCAAATATCAAAAAAACCCACCACATCCAAAATGCATAAAATGTGTACAGTGGAGTAACGGGTCAGGACCTAAGGCCCACAGATATACGATATGGTACTCAAATTAAAGGAAATTCCCCAGGATTCCAAAAAGGAAATGAAAATCCAGTGGTGTTTTGGGCCTTAAAATTTGAATTCCCAAAGAAAAGTCCCCAGAGGTCCAAAACCACAGAAAGTATAAAAAATAAATAAAATATCTGAGGCCACCGGATTTTTCTTCTTTTTGAAATCTTGTTGACATTTCGTTCCATCCATTTCGCCTATCTTTTAGCTTTGCGGAATTTTTGAAAACACTAGAGCCCCATGTCACGTTCCGCCACTGAGCACATATTTGCATTTTAAGGTTCACTTCAGAAGCGGTGGGCCTTTTTTGCTTTGACATCTCCCGCTATAGTGCACTTTTGCCTTGAAATTTTACTAAAAATATCCCAACTTCAAGAGGCTGTAAAACAAAAATGCGAGCTAACTTTACAAAACCCTTTGGGGGTCTTGATATGGTGGTGTACTATCATTTCCAACTAGTTTCGTTCGGGAAAGATTTGATGACACAAAATTTGTTGCACAGTGTTATAATATGCCGTGTTGTTGTTATAAAGTCATGTATGCATTTAAGGTAATGTGTTATAATATGCCTTGTTATTGTAATAAAGTCATGTATGCATTTAAGGTAATGTTTTCCCTTTTTCGGAAATTTAGCAGAGGCTCCTTTTTGGACCTAACAAACAAATTAGGTGGGGGAAGGTTGTGTCAGTAAAGGTGACAAACGTTTGTTTTTTGGCAGATATTTGTAACACCTACAAATACTACAGATAGACCCACCTTAAAGTAAACCGATCGACTCAGATTTACTGGTTGAATTGATTTAACAATGTATGTCCGTCCGTCCGTCTGCCTGTACTTCTTAAGAAGTTAAGACATAAGAGCCCAAGGTTGTATGCCGCCTTCTAGAGAGAGCGGGGCACATACACAGAAGGTGTTCTATTGATTACTCCTTGCTTTCTTCTCCACAGCTTCTGCAAAAGTCATTACGCGAGACTTTTAGTCTCTCTGCGTGCCGTCCAATAAAACAATGACCTGTCATGACAGACGCGATAAGCGAGACGTCCGTTCTCGACGACGACAGCAGTGCTTTGGTGCGTTTTGAGTTTAAACCGGGTCACATCAACCTGAAATGTATGCACTTCCTGACTAATGACCACCTATCATTTGTTGTCGTAAGTGCACAATCTCTCAAGAGGAGCCTGCAGGTTGCTATAGGCATGCCAACTTGTTCCAGGTTCCATGGAGCGTGTAAGGTAGTTCCTAGTCTTGCAAGTTCATCTGGCTTGCAGTTCCCTGGTATATCCCAGCGGCCGGACACCCATACCAGGTGAATATTGAACTGTTCAGCCCTAATTTTTTGAATTCAGGAATATAGTTTCCAGGGATAGCAGCCTGTCTATCAGAGAAAATATGTAAACCGACTTAAATAGCAATGATTTCTGCCTGCTAAACACTACAGTGATCAGGCAGTATTTTGTGATAACTGCAGTTCCTCAGAAACGACTCCAAAGCCCACTTGGTTATCAAGTTTGGAAACGTGTCTGTCATGACAGACACGATAAGCGAGACGCCCGTTCTCGACGACGGCAGCAGTGCTTTGGTGCGTTTTGAGTTTAAACCGGGTCACATCAACCTGGAATGTATGCACTTCCTGACTAATGACCACCTATCATTTGTTGTCGTAAGTGCACAATCTCTCAAGAGGAGCCTGCAGGTTGCTATAGGCATGCCAACTTGTTCCAGGTTCCATGGAGCGTGTAAGGTAGTTCCTAGTCTTGCAAGTTCATCTGGCTTGCAGTTCCCTGGTATATCCCAGCGGCCAGACACCCATACCAGGTGAATATTGAACTGTTCAGCCCTAATTTTTTGAATTCAGGAATATAGTTTCCAGGGATAGCAGCCTGTCTATCAGAGAAAATATTTAAACCGACTTAAATAGCAATGATTTCTGCCTGCTAAACCCTGCAGTGATCAGGCAGTATTTTGTGGTAACTGCAGTTCCTCAGAAACGACTCCAAAGCCCACTTGGTTATCAAGTTTGGAACCGGCCGTATAGAAGTTAATGAATCTCCTCTGTGGTGGGATACGACCGTTCCATTCTGAACTATCAGGTTTAAGACTGTGGTACTTCTTGTCAAAGAGTGGTTTAGTCATGGTGTAATCAACAGTGCCTGGAAGGACAGGCATTTTGTCTAGGATGACACAATGTCCGTAGCCATTTCCTGACCAAAGTGATAGTTCCCTGAGTCTAATCGCAGTAAATGTGGCATAAAGCATTGCTCTAATATATAGTGGCATTAAATGTAGTATAACGTTGGTGTCGTTCTCAGCGCACCTGTGATACATATAGCAGCCATTCGCTGAACCTTGCTTAGTATAGCACAGAAGGTGGATTTCTGCAGAGCTGTCCACCAGACGACAATGCCGTACATCATTATCGGTCTCACTACTGCCGTATACAACCAAAAACTATACGCGGGTTCAGACCCCAGCGTTTTCCTATTGCCCTTTTACAGGTATATAGCGCTATCACAGCCTTATTTGCTCTTTCCAATATGTTGGGTTTCAAGTGCAACTTCCTGTCTAGAAAAATACCTAAGTATTTTGCGCTTTCTGATAAGGGATTTTCAATACCCCCAAGGAGACAGGTGTAACCTGTGGCACCTTATTTCTCCTGGTGAAAAGAACTAATTTCGTCTTGTTTGGGTTAACACCTGAAGCCCATCTTGTGGTTATATAAAGGGCCTGCTGTAGGATGTCTCTGAGAGTATCCACAAACTTCCCTCATCTGAATAGGCAAAAACTATGACACCCATTATATCCAAAGAAAGTATAATATTGTTCATGGAGAGATTCCATAGCAGAGGAGACAGAGCACCCCCTTGGAGCGTTCCTCTGCTGACAAATCTATGGATGTCAGTTGTCCTTAAACTAGCTGAAATGAGTCTCTTAATTAGAAGGTTATGAATGAACATACGTATACTGCTGTCAACCCCCTGGGTTTCTAACGCCGTAATTATAGCGGCTGGATTTATATTATTGAAGGCCCCTCTACATATAAGAAAACTAACATAGTACATTCCTTAACAGAGGGGGATCCTTCAATAAAGCTGACTAGATCATGCAGGTGGACTTGCCCTTGCTGTAGGCATGCTGTTGAGTGGACAGTAGCCTGCGATCAATTTTAGTCTTAAGGTAGCTTTCTATTAATCTCTCCAGAGTTTTAAGGAGAAATGACGATAGACTAATTGGTCGGAAATCCTTAGCTTAACAACCTTGGTTTCTCTCCATTTTGTTGGTATGTATTCCTGATTGATACAATATGTGTATATCTCTATGAGCCAGGGAGCAATTGTATCAACCACTGCCTATAGCTCCGCCGGCGAGACTTTGTCTGGTCCTGGCGATTTAAAAGGTTTAAAGCTTTTGATAGTCCAAAGAATTCTAGATTCGGTTACAAACTCGTTGGCTACCGCTGATGGCTGTACTTCAAGGGAATTCCCAACTGAAATATTCAATGCCTCTTCAGAATTGCTTGGGAAATGTGTATCCAGGAGCACTCCCAGCGATTCCTTACTGGACGTAGTCCAGGAACTATCATATTTCCTGATGTGTAGGGTATCATATATATACTTTAGCCCATCCTTACTGGTTTTATCGTAATTTTTAAATAGTTTATGAACTGATGCTCTTCAGATTTTAGCTAGCTCTCCTAAAAAGCTAAAAGTTTATGAATAAGTAAAAACCGAGTGAAACACATCAAAATGCATCTTTTTGGACCCCCACATTCACAAAAATCGCAAAAAAAATTAACAATTAAATTAATAAACATAGTACAGTTTGGTTTGGACATAATTTGTGAAATTGTAGAACAAAGAATTTTATTTACAAACTGGTTTAATTTCAACCAGGTCAACTGAAAAATATGTCCTTTTTATGACCTTTTCATGGAAGCTACATCAAAACATGGACCGGTGTTCCCCATTTTAAGTAGAGGCGATTATGTGCAATGCTTTAATTTCAGCCAGATGAATTGCAAAAAGTCTTCTGTAGATCGGAGGAACCTTTTTATAGTGGGCATATCAATATACGCATCGATATGCCCCATTTTTTATAGACATCCTTCCTAGCCCAAGAAATTCCAATATGTGTAAAGACAGGTTTAATGAGTCGGTATTATAAAGTATTGGTATATCTTTTTTTGGGCGTTGCAAACAAATGAACAAAATCAAAATATACTGTACCACAATGTAGGTAGGCAATAAAAAAATAAAAAATCGATCGTAACTATAAATATGTAGATATTATGGGGAATTTCATATCAAGTGAGTGCATTTTTAAAATCGATGTTTAGTCCTATTGGATAGTAGTTATGATGCAAATTTTAAACCAGAACGGTAAGGACTGTCCGAGTTGGATGGTGTTGAATTTTGACATTTTGTTCAAACGACCCTTTTCTCCCAATCATTTAACTAATTACCTATAGCATTTAGAAAATTTTGCCCAAAGTGTGGTCGAAAGCGTTTTCTTCAATATTTAAAAAAAAAATAAAAAAAATCGCAAAAATATTTTATTTCTACTTTAATTTTTTTGCTCAAGCGAAAGCTTATGTTATTTGCTTCAACAGTCTAAAAGGAATTTATGGGATGGGACCTGCAAATATAGGGTGATTTAATACTTTTTCAATAGCCTTTTTCTGACAGATCACGTGTGATTCGTGTCATGCTGTCATGTTATTTTTGTTAAGTATTGTTTGGAATTTCATCATGGAAAGACTTACGCCTGAACAACGTTTACAAATTATTCAGTTTTATTATCAAAATAATCGTTCGCAAATGCGCTAAGTCCATTTTTTTTTAAATTAAAAAAAAAACACTTTCCAGTCGACCCACGACCTTGACACCCATGAGCAATATTTTAGCTCTCGTTAAGAGCTATCTTTTTGCCATTGACCGATTCCCGATCCGACGTGCCGGCATCATCGGTCCATATTTCTTCAAAAATGATGCCGGTGAGATCGTAACCGTTAATGGCGACCGTTAGCGTGCCATGATAACCGACTATTTGATGCCTGAAATTGAAGCTCGTGATCTCGGCGACATTTGGTTTCAACAAGACGACGCCACTTCCCACACATCGCATCAATCAATGGGTTTATTGAGAGAACACTTCGGTGAGCAGATAATTTCACGTTTTGGGCCGGTCGATTGGCCACCAAGATCGTGTGATATCACACCGTTATACTTTTTCCTGTGGGGATATGTAAAGTCTAAAGTTTATGCGGACAAACCCGCTTCGATTCAGGCCTTGGAGCAAAACATCACGCGTGTCATTCGCCAGTTACCAGTCGAAATGCTCGAACGAGTCATCGAAAATTGGACTCAACGGATGGACCATCTGAGACGTAGCTGCGGCCAACATTTGATAGACATAATCTTCAAAAAATAAATGCCAACGAATGTTCTTTCTTGAATTTTTCGTGTTTTTATACCCTACACCACACTGTGGTACAGGGTATCATAACTTTGTGCATTTGTTTGTAACGCGCAAAAGGAGAAGAAATAGACCCATCGTTTATTATACCGATCGACTTAGAATCACTTTCTGAGTTGATTTACCTATGTCCGTCTGTCCGTCTGTCTGTCCGTCTGTGCATGTATTCTTGTAAGCAAAGTACAGGTCACAATTATGGTCCGATCTCGACGAAACTTTACACATATCTTTTTTTTTTGACCCAAAGACGATCCCTATTGAATTTGTTTAAATTGGTCCAGATTAAGATATAGCCCCCATATATACGTTACCCCCGATTTGACATGTAAGCGCTGTAAAAATGTTATTTTATATCCGATCGGTGCGAAATTCGGCAGAAATAGGTTTCTTATTACATGAAGGAATACTGCCAAATTCGGAGAAAATCGGTTCAGATTTAGATATAGCCCCCATATATACGTTACCCCCGATTTGACATGTGAGCGCTGTAAAAATGTTATTTTATATCCGATCAGTGCGAAAGTCGGCAAAAAGAGTTTTCTTTCTACATGAAGGAATACTGCCAAATTCGGAGAAACTCGGTTTAGATTTAGATATAACACCCATATATATGTTACCCCCGATTTGAACTGTAAGCGCTGTTAAAACTGTATTTTATATCCGATCAGTGCGAAATTCGGCAGAAAGAGGTTTCTTATTACATGAAGGAATGAATACTGATTCGGAGAAAATCGGTACAGATTTAGATATAGCTCCCATATATATGTTACCCACGATTAGACATGTAAGCGCTGTAGATACTGTATTTTATATCCGATCAGTACAAAATTCGACAGAAGGAGGTCTTTTTAGATGAATTCAGGGAAGATCGGTTCAGATTTATATTAAAGCTCCATATATATGTTCCTCCTTATTTGGTATCAAACCGCTATAGAAGTTGTATTTTACTTCCGATCATTAAAATTTTCCAGAAAGATGTTTCTCAATTTAGGAACGAATTTTGCTTAATTTAGCGATTATCGTTTCAGAATTAGATAATATGTTTCTATCCATTTACCAATTATTCCAAATTATTATGGCAATGACCCTTATCTCATTGTTAGGGAGGTGTAGGGTATTATATAGTCGGCCCCGCCCGACTTTCTGCCTTTCCTTACTGGTTTTTCTTTAAAAAAGTAGGGAACCTCGAAATAGATCACCCTGCAGGGTGTACATGTATATCAAAATAAAGGTTTGGTATGTAGAAATCACTTTTTTTTTTCAATTTAGTTGGTATTACTGCGTAAGTAGCTAACGTGTTTGTAAAATCTTAAAGTGAAACCCATACCCAACTAACTAGATAAATTTTCCTTTTTAACGGTATATAACATGGCTAACTAAAGTTACATATACTCGATACTATAATATCTTTAAGTAGGAATAGTTGTAAATAGAATTTATCTGAATTATTCACTTTTTGTTATGTTTTATGAACACATTCATTTTTGTTCAGTTAAAATTTTATTTTTAAGGAAATTATGTGTGTTTATATGGTTTGTCTAGGGCAATATCATTATTAGAATATTAATATTTTTAATTTTTTATTGACGGTTTTGATATATTTTGAAACTATGAGTTCTGGTCATTATTTTCAAGAAAAAACGCGTGACGTTACATAAAGAATTTAACTAAAGTTGTACAAAATACATTTGTGAAATTTTGTAGCGCCCAAACTAAATTTTGTTTTGTTTTTATAACTCATATAATGCTTGAAATATGATCATCTAGAAGCAGTTGAAACAATTTTTTAATATATATAATTTCATACATTTATGAGAAAAATTGTAGAAAGTATGTAGCTAACTTACAAAGTATATTAAAATTAGACAACGTAGGGGTTTTTGGAAAAATGGATATATCAAATTTCATGATATATTTCTCTAAAATCAATGATGAAGCCTATCGACTTTTTCGATAGAGATCACCCTATTTTTCAGCTTTCTTGTTCAATTCCTTTTTACTGCTCTTTGCTGCATTCAAATTAACTTCGAAGTAAATTTTACCTCACTTTGTTTTCAGCGGTTTTTGATATATATTAGTACAGAATGTAGGAGTTTGCTCAGATCTAAATTTGCATAAGAAATTTACTTTTCAATTTCAATGCTAAGCAAATTGTCAGTTCTCCCACAAAAGCCGTTGCGGCAGCTATAAAATGACACAGATCTTTCACGATTACTCACCTGATTAAGGAAATTTATTGGCATTCGCTTTGATTTCACTTTGAGATAAAGTCGTTAAATGTTGGAAGAGAAAAACACTCGGACCTAATTTAATTGATCGTAAATTGTAATGTTTGGAGAAATCACAAAAACAGTTGTTTTAATATAGAGACATCATCTCTCTTGAGTGGAACTGGAAAATTGAAGTTAGTTCGAAGTAATCAAAACATGGCTTCAAACGAGGGTGAAGAACACAGTGACTACTACTGATGTTGTGTTGGAATAGTGTAGTGTCCAATTAAGTTGACATGTTCAGACAAGGCGGTTAATGAGGCAGGTGATGGTATTGATTGCTGGGGGATTGGTTCCCCACCCAGAAAATGTGAATAATATTGTTGACGCGCTTGCTGATCAGTCGTTTTGGGGGCCTCATTACGTTCCCTTGTTAGTATAATTTTGTGGGATTCCAGTTGCATGTTTCCCATATTGTTAACCATCCAAAAATATCACTTAATTACCCCAAATGTGGAGCATTCGTCGTTCCCGTCATCTCGTCTCGAGAGAAAACAGAAGTTTAGCTTAATAGCCAAATATTTTCATGTTGTGCGATGTTCAACATGGCTTAAATGTCAAAATTGCTGTTGTGTCGTGTATACCGAAATGTCTCCCAGTATTTCGGCCCTAATGACATTAATACTAGGTTTGTTTAAATGTCTATTTAGGCTTTTTAACACGACACGATCGTTTGTAATTAAAGACATGTTGACCACTTGGAGCTGCAATCGAGAGGGCTCCTCTAGAAAACACCCGGCTGAGACAGCTCCCGCCGTTGACCGCAGTGTCGTAAGGTTTCGTTTAAATTATTTTATTGGTTATGTTTATTAGAAAAGGGTCTGAGGTTTTTACAACTTTATTAATTTTCTCCCATTGTCTTTGGGTGATCTCCGGGGTCTGTTGTAAGTGTTACAATGATTCCTTTTCATTTCTTGGAATGAGCTGCGTTTTATGTGACACCTATCCGCTGACGCCGCCAACACTGCCAACGTAGTCTCTGCCACCGCTGTTAGTGCTAATGGAACGATTTTCTTTTGCTCTCCCTCTCCCTGACTATTTGCTTTCTTTGCAAGTATTTATTGGTCATTTAAGGCCATAAATTACTTAATTTTCTATCATAAAATACATCCAAGTTTGTTGGTTGGATTCCCAATTTAGTTGTCCACTAGAGGGAGGTTGGATGGATATGCAGGCCACAGCAGATCGGTGTGATATTTTCACATAGTCATAAATTTTGGTTTAGGAGTGCAACAAAGCAAGGAGAATTGGGACGGTAAAATATCACACGATTATGGAAATGCAGGAATCATAAAAGTGGACCAATAGTGAATGTGTCAATAAAGTGCGATCATTATCTAGGTTTTCGACGGGGACTCTGTGTCATAAAATCGGATAATGGATAATAATATCGAAAATGTCATTGCCACTAAATGATCATGGGGAGATCGATCGATGGAGGTGGGAGTAGCAAACTGATTTAAAATGTATAGGTCCAAATTACATTAAGTTTTTGTAACTATGCCAAAATTAGTCTAATGACGAATTATGCATTCTGTTTTGGTAATGTTATTAGAAAATATTCAATTCTTAAAGTCACAACTACCCAGCAAAATCTTGGTAAGTACCTGTCATTATTCCCTGCATTACCAAATAATGACATCTGATTATTCGCTGCATTACTTTCGGCTTATTAATAATGACTGACCAATAATAACAGAAATATGTAAGTGTTTTTTTGTTATCAAAATAATTTTGGCAATTTTTAATATAATGCAATTTTGGCTACATGTGGGTTATTGTATAAAATTAATTTTTCCAACTTGTTTTTAAATAATACGTGCAGATTTGCATGAAAATACCATAAATATTTACGTATATCGTATGATGTTAGACCATTGACCATTGAAATTGTTTTGTTTCGAGAAACATGCGCGATATGCAAAAAATCTCATTAAATGACTATTTCTACATAGCTACCATATCTACTACTTAATTTATAACTTATTGGTAATTCATTATTCAAGTACTTCAAATCGTGAAAATATAAGCACATATTTATGTGGTATGCCTATGCTAGAAATAAGTACTTATTATGCTACTTTATTGTATGCTTTTGGGAAGTACTTTCCTCCAATGACATCCCCATGTTAAAATAATGAGAAAAGTGGCTAAATAATAAGTACTTACCATTATACAGGTGGCGCAAAAGTAACCTTTCGATGTTTTTTGGCTGCAATTTAAAAAAAAATGAAAAACTTTGATTCTTCTTGTGGATTATTTTTATTTGGTCTTTTAATTTTTTTACATCAAGTCGGGAATATGATGTCATGTAAATGGCCGCCGCCACAGTTGATTGTCATTTGAGCCCTTTTTATGGCATTTTCCATCACTTTGGCCAAAACTTCCGGCGATAGATCCTCACATTCTTGACGGATATTGTCTTTAAGAGCTCCAAGAGTCTGAGGCTTGTTGACATAAACCCGCGACTTCAAAAAGCCCCACAAAAAGAAGTCTGGAGCGGTCAAATCAGGCGATCTTGCTGGCCAGTGGAAATCGCCAAAACGGGAGATTAGGCGCCCGGGAAATGCATCCTTCAGCATATCGGTTGTGGCACGTGCAGTGTGTGCCGTTGCACCGTCCTGTTGGAACCACATGTCCAATCCCAATTCATCAAGTTGCGGCAAAAAGAACTTGTTGATCATTGCTCTGTAGCGCTCACCATTCACAGTAACCGTTTGGCCAGCGACGTCTTCGAAGAAAAAAGGTCCGATGACTCCTCCAGCGAAAACAGCACACCATACAGTGACTTTGAGCGGGTGTAATGGCTCTTCGTGGGTTACACGCGGATTTTCAGTGCCCCAGAAACGTAAATTTTGCTTATTTACGTACCCGCTAAGATGGAAATGGGCCTCATCACTCATGATTATTTTTGATGAAAAATCATCTTCCTCTTGGTGGTGATTAAGGATGGGTTGAGCGCATGTTAGACGCGATTGGCGGTCAGCAGCTAACAGCTGAAGCACCGTCTGGACTTTGTACGGAAACATCTTCAAATCTTGTACCAAAATTCGCTGTAGAGACCTCGACTGATACCCATTTGCGTGGCACGTCGTCTGGTCGATGTCGACGGCGCTTCCATGACATCCTCGGCTACAGCAGCAATATTCTCTGCAGAACGGCTACTCCGGGGTCTGCCACGCCTGGCATCATCTCGTGTTGTGCCAGTCTCTTCGAGGCGAGCGGCTAAACGTCGCAGTGTTTCACCAGTAGGCGTTGGACTGCCAGGAAATCTGCGACGAAATTCACGTTGTGCCAAAGTCACCGACCGATTATTGGTCAAATAAATAGTCAGCAATATTCCGCGTTCTGGAGCAGTGTAGCGTAACATTGTTTATTAACGTGTATTTCGCATGTGTTTACTACACAAATGTCAAAACAGAACTGACATTAGGGGCCAATCGCAAAATTTATAGCATTTTCTGATAGGAGGATTACTTTTGCGCCACCTTTTAGAACTTTGCTTACTCGTCGGATTATTTGGTAATGAGAAATTTTGCTGGGTAAATACTCTCTATTCTCATATAAATATATATAAATCTGTGAAAATTTCATAAACATTGACGACAAACAGGGATCATTAAGCGATCGAAACCTGACCTAGATTGAAGCCCAAAAAGGCTAATGAGGTTTTATTCAGAATCATTCCATCTACTAAATTATGTAGATATCAAAATCGGATCTGCTTCCACTATTTTTCTCAAAGGGTCAACTTAATTAGTAAGAGAATGTATTTTAAATTTTTTGAAAAAAATTGCATACGTCATAGGCCTAATGTTTATTCAAATTTGTGTTAATATTATTCATCATCTAGTTTATTTTATGTCCATGAGGACATACATACGAATTTATAAATATAATCAATGAATAAAATTACTTAAAAACATTTAGGATATTTGAAGATGAACTGTTTAGCTCGATCGTTTGTATATTGGCCAGGATTAGACAATAATATACAAAATATCGCTGATTGTTGTAGAGTGTGTGAGTTACAAAAGGGGAGTGCCAATAACGCCCACTTTTCACTGGACTCTATGTACTCTAAAAGCATTACACTGCACTACCCAGCAAAATTTCTCATTACCAAATAATCCGACGAGTAAGCAAAGTTCAATAATGGTAAGTACTTATTATTTAGCCACTTTTCTCATTATTTTAACATGGGGATGTCATTGGAGGAAAGTACTTCCCAAAAGCATACAATAAAGTAGCATAATAAGTACTTATTTCTAGCATAGGCATACCACATAAATATGTGCTTATATTTTCACGATTTTAAGTACTTGAATAAAGCATTACCAATACGTATAAAATAAGTAGTAGATATGGTAGATATGTTGAGATGACCATTTAAAGCGATTTTTTGCATATTGTCGCCTATATTTCTCGAAACAAACAATTTTCTCATACCAGATTCGAATTTCTTAACCCAAACCCCCATGTGAAAATCTTCAATGGTCTAACATCATAAGATATACGTAAACATTAATGGTATTTTCATTCCAATCTGCACGTATTATTTGAAAACACGTTGAAAAATAAATAAATCTTGTACAGTAACCCATATACAGCCAAAATTGCATTATATTAAAATTTACCAAAATTATTTTGGTAATCACTTATTTCTGTTATTATTGGTAAGTCATTTTTAATAAGCCGTAAGTAATGCAGCGAATAATGAGATGTCATTATTTGGCAATGCAGGGAATAATGACAGGTACTTACCAAGATTTTGCTGGGTATGGGTAATTTTCCTGATATTTTGGGCAAAACCCAATTTTTCAAGTTAATCCAAATCCAAAAAAATAACATGAATTGAAAGAAGACACTTTGGTTTTTTCGTAAATTGTTTGACCTTTTGTAAATCATCCATCAAAGTTGATTTGAAGCACTTTTAAAATAGTGAATTAAAAATGAACAAATTAAGCGAAATAAAATATAAAAAATGGAACGGAAAACTAATGACATGTACTAATTTCAACTTTTGTGTTTTTTTAATTATGACATTAGATACATCCAATAATTGTTGTGAAATAAATGTATATATATATGTTCCCGTTGTTCCTATAAGGAGCATAGGGCCTCAACAAACACGTTCCAACGTGATTTATCTTGGGCAAGCAATTTTATTTCGCCCCAGCTTCTGTTCATGGTTGCAACTTCTATATCGATTTGTCGCCGCCATGTATGTGCGGGTCTCCCTCGTCTACGGTTGCCTTGCGGATTCCAGTCGATGGCATTTCGGGTTATGTCGTTTACTGGTCTTCGTAGAATATGGCCGATCCAGTTCCACTTGCGTTTCTTTATTTCTCTGACAATCGGAAGTTGGCTTGTTTCCGCCCATAGTCTGTTGTTAGTGATTATACATGGCCAGAAGACACGCATTATTCTTCGGAGGCACTGATTAATTAGCAAACACCTGCAATTTGTGTATAGCTCGTGGGGCAGCGTTCGCAGCCATATAATAGGACTGATTTTACGTTTGTGTCGAAAATCTTTAGTTTCACTCGGCGGGATAGGGCTGGGGAGTTCCAAACGGATTTCAGTCGGCCGAAGATTTGTCTTGCCTTTAAAATACGGCTTTCAACATCGTCATTAGAACCACCAGTAGCAGAAGGAATGCACGTCTTCTAGCTCGTTGTTGTTGATTTTAAATTTTTCTTCTCTTGCTTCATTTATGCGCAGGGTTTTTGTTTTGTTGATATTTATCTTCAGCCCAGCTTCATTCGTGGTCTCTGCTAAATGCTTAAGTTTGGCAGCCATATCATCAAAGTTGTGTGCCATTATGCAGATATCGTCTGCGTAGTCAAGGTCACTTAAGTTACCATCCAGACCCCACCTTATACCTCTGCCATTCGCCATTACTTTAGCCATGATGGTATCGAGGACAATGTTAAACAGAAGTGGCGATAAAACACAACCTTGTCGCGCTCCAACTTCAACTGAAATCTGTTTGCTGTGTTTTCTTTCATGCAAGATCCGGCAGGTTGCCTGATGATATAGACTTTGAATCAGGGAGATAAGTTCAGATGGGACACCTTTGCATATTAAAGCACTCCATATGACGTTGTGATCCAGTGTGTCAAATGCTTTCTCAAAGTCAACAAAGCAGAGATATAGTGGCGATCGCCATTCGACTGACTGCTTTGTTATGACCCGTAGGCTGTTGACATGGTCAATACAGGACTTATGAGGTCTAAAGCCTGCCTGCTCGTTTCTCAGTGTTGGTGTAACTGCGTCCGAGATACGCTTTGCTAAGATGTGAGCTATTATTTTATTAACCATGCTAAGGAGTGTTATTCCACGCCAGTTGCCTCGATCCTTGAGGTCGCCTTTTTTGGGTAATTTAAAAATCACGCCTTCTTTAAGCTCTTCGGGTAGTGACTTAGTGGTCCAAAAATTTTGTATAAGCGGTAAGATGATCTCTGCACTGATAGTTGGATCGGCCTTCAACAGTTCAGGTGGTATACCATCTAAGCCTGGGGCTTTGTTGATCTTGAGTGCTCCTATGGCAGTAACAACCTCAGACACAGCAGGACAGGGGAAGTTGCAATGTTGGTATTTACATTGTGCGTTCTGCAATTGGGCGCTGACAGCTCTTGTTGAAAGCATTTTAGTGTAGAACTCTTCCCAGAGGACCACTTGTTCCTTCACCGAGGTAATAAGGTCACCATTATCATTTCTTAGTGGTTTCAGCGAACCAGTGTAATTATGAGACAGTTTTTTAACAGATTTATAGAGGTCGCTCGTCCTGTGTGTATCCGCTGCAGTTTGGGCTTCTACTGCAATTTCATTAGTCCAATTGCGCTTGTCTTGCCTTGCACTTTTCTTCACCAATCGATCTAAGGCATTGTGCTGTTGCTTGAGTTCATTTTTAGCTGCACGTGTCCTGGCCATGTTCATAGCATATTTCACTGTCTTTCGTGATTCGATTAGGCTCCACGTTTCGTCTGATATCCACTCTTTGGGGGTGCGCTCAGTATAACCAATTATATTAACTGTTCCAAGAGGATTTTTTTATCGTGCTCCATTGGTCGCGTTGAGCTTCATCTAAGGTGTCTAATGAAGATTGTTCGAAGCATACATTTCTAGAAAAATTTCACCGTTTTCGGTTTTTCGTCCCAGTGCATGGGTGCCCATTATTCCCTCAACATTAGTGTTATCTGGACCAATTTGACCATTGAAATCTCCCATGACCACTAAAATGTCGCCTCGATTAGTTTTTGTTATTGCTTTGTCTAGGATTTTGTAAAATTCATCTTTCGTGCCGCGATCAGCTGCATCTGAGGGCGCGTAGCATTGAATGCATGTGAGATTCCTAGCACGAGTGCGGAGTCTGATAGATATTACCCTATCCGAATACGGTTTCCAACTTATTAGGGCTTCTCGTGCACGTTGGTTCAAAAGGAATCCGACCCCACTTGCTCTTGGTAAATCGGTAGGCTTGCCAGAGCATAGGATTGTGTATCCATAAGGCGCGGCGACTTCACCGGCATCAGGACATCTGATTTCGCAGAGTCCGAGGAATAGTAGGTTGTAAGATTTAAATTCTTTACATAGTTGCGCCAACCTTGACGCTTCTAGTAACGTCCTCACATTCCAGGTTCCAAATCGTGTCCTTGTTTTCATGCCAAAAGTCGTTATCGGTAAATCGGGTTGGTTTTTGTTATTGTTTGTAGAGGTTTCGGTAATCATTGTTTTTAAGATGGCCAGCTGATTAGGCTAACGCATCCGATCCTGGTGCTGGGACTGCCAGCTTGCCGCCAGGCCAACATAGAAAGGTTATACCGCCTTGGGTCGGTCGACTGAGCCTCGTTGGCTTCAACAGGAGACACCAAGTCCATTGGACAGTGGGTGAGGTTGTCATTTGGAAAGGATTGGCTGTGTGTGCAAAAAGATGTTGGATTTGCATTCGCTTCTCTTTCCCTTATCCCCCAAAAAATAAATGTACTAAGAAATCATTTTTTTTTATTTGACCTAAACTTTTTTTTGACCAAACAAAAGGGTTGTCACCTGATGCCATGTATTTCACTATTATTATTATTTAGAACATTAAGTTTAAAGAATCCTCCAAAAAGATGCGGGTGCAGAATTTTGCTGTTTATACCCTACACCACTCTGTGGTACAGGGTATTATAAGTTTGTTTCACGGCAGATGTTTGTAACACCTAAAAATAACACAGCTAGACCCTCCTTAAAGTATACCGATCGACTCAGAATCACTAGCTGAGTCGATTTAAGCATGTCCGTCCGTCCGTCCGTCCGTCCGTCTGTGGATGTAAAGTTGTTCGTCGACTACAGGTCGCAATTTCACTCCGATCGTTCTGAAATTTTGCAGTTTAGAGTATTTCGCAGCTGTTAAGATCGCTATTGAATTTGGTTGAAATCGGTTCAGATTTAGATATAGCTCCCATATATATCTTTCGTCCGATTTGGCCCTTTAGTCCTATAGAAGCTGTATTTTACATCCAATCATTTTGAAATTTAGAATGGTAGAGTTTCTTGATCCATGAACCAACATTGCCGAATTTGAAGAAAATCGGTTAAGATTTAGCTATAGCTCCCATATATATGTTTCGTCCGATTTGGCCCTTTAGTCCTATAGAAGCTGTATTTTACATGCAATCGTTTTGAAATTTGGAATGGTAGAGTTTCTTGATCCATGAACCAACATTGATCCATGAACCAACATTGATCCATGAACCAGCTTCCTGTAGAAGCTGTATTTTACATCCAATCATTTTGAAATTTAGAATGGTAGAGTTTCTTGATCCATGAACCAACACTACCGAATTTGAAGAAAATCGGTTAAGATTTAGCTATAGCTCCCATATATATGTTTCGTCCGATTTGGACCTTTAGTCCAATAAAAGCTGTATTTTACATCCAATCGTTTTGAAATTTGGAATGGTAGAGTTTCTTGATCCATGAACCAACATTGCCGAATTTGAAGAAAATCGGTTAAGATTTAGCTATAGCTCCCATATATATGTTTCGTCCGATTTGGCCCTTTAGTTCTATAGAAGCTGTATTTTACATCCAATCGTTTTGAAATTTAGAATAAATAAATAAATTTATACATGAACTACAAAATTTATATTTCAGAGTTATTCAATATTACGAGAGTGGTGTAGGGTATTATATAGTCGGCCCCGCCCGACTTTAGCCTTTCCTTACTGGTTTTTTAATAATTTTTTTTTCTTATGTGACTATAGCATCCAATTTATTAATTTATTTAATATTTGGAAAAAGAATAAATATATATGTACATACATTTAATAAGAAATTGTGTTAATTATTGGAACTATTTAGGAGCGTTATAACGCATAATTAAAAAATAAATGTGGTGGAAACCGCGATAAATTACCAGTTAAACAAACTTTGTTCGTTTTATGGCTTTTTACAAAAAAAAAAATACAATGAGGAGTGGCTTCGAACAAATTTTTTCCGTTATGTATTTCCTTCTATAGCATCCAATTTATTTAATTTTTTATTTTTGGAAAAAGAATAAATATATACATACATTTAATAAGAAATTGTATTAATTATTGGAACTATTGAGGAGAGTTATATCGCATATTTAAAAAATAAATGTCGTGGAAACTGCGATAAATTACCATTTAAACAAACTTTGGTCGTTTCATAGCTTTTTTCAACAAAAAAAAAATACAATGAGGAGTGGCTTCAAACTAAAGTTGCTGTTCCGCTATCAATCAGATGGTCGTCTAAAAGGTAATTTTCCGAAAAGTCAGATATAGCTCAGAGAACAGATGCAGCTGAATTATCAAAATCAGGATATTGCCTGTATGGTTTCGGTACAACCAACTCAAGTATAAATTTACTTACTCGTGTTAATAATTATTATTAATTACATCTCGCAACTGTATTATTTTTCACAATTTTTTTCCGTTTATGTATTTCCTTCTACTAAACTTCTAAATACCTTTTTTGTAAAAAAATTATAAATTTATTTTTTAATTTACTGCATCTTGCAAGTGAATTTTTAACCATTGTACTGCATTTTAACCCCTAAAAGATATATTCCAAGAAATAAGACTACACACATGTAAGTATGCTCCAAATAAACAAATACAGTCGTAATGCATTTTGGAAGTGCATGTGTTTAGCGTTGTAATTGCCCCACTAGTTTCAATTCTTACTGAATGTGTCCTTTATATGTGGCTGACGTTGTGTACAAATTTGTGGTCGACGTTAAGAGGTTTTGGCCAGAAAATCTGGAAAATTACCCATAGTGCACTGTACTAAATTTAAATTATTTGTATGAACTGATATAGAGCTATAAGCAGTAAATTATTGGTGCAAAATGGTCCATTTGTATGGGAAGTACCAAAAGAGGCGTGGCAATTTCGCCCATTTTCTTCATAGGGACTAATAAACTAATGCTATGTGTGGAATTTCAGAAGATTCGAATAATTAGTATATAAGGTATTAAAGAATCAATATTTCACTAAGTGTTAACCCTTTGTGGTGGAGGTTCTAGCGGGAGTGGACCTAAATGACCCATCTTCGAACTTAGCCTAAGATAGAGAAAAATATTACCGCATACCAAATTGAAGATGTGCCTACAACAGTTACACAAAAACAATATTTAGCAGTCAACACAAATTTTCGAAGCTTTCACTCAGAAAAGGACAGTTTGTTTCTTTCCGGTAATTACCGCAGGAAGTTTAGTAGACTTGTATTACTAGATTATGTACCAAATATGAACTTATAAGTTATATTGATCAAATCAGGAAGCCGACATAGGAAGAGAGAGTGTGGATACTGAACGTTGGAAGAATTGGCAGATCGAGAACAGAATATTACGAATAGTCGAACTCATGTTCATCTCAATGATGGAAACGACTGCGTTCATTTCGAGCTCTATACACTCACTCCAAACTGCAGGATGGAGATCGTAATCGAAATACAGAAATACGTTTCAATACTTCAAACCATCGAAGTCCAAATAATAGGCCGAACCAACCGATCATAACCTATGATACATTTGGTCCCAATTAGAACAGAACCTGCCTATTGCGAAAACATCGACTGGAGTATTCGCCCCGAGCATTTGGGTTAAAGAAATTGGTTAAGAAATATTATGTCCAGTTCACTCATTTCAGTTCGCTCATTCTGGGACCTCCCTCACAAAGTGTTAACATTTATATAACAATTGAGTGCGTTATTCATAAAAAGTTAAAGAAGGTTTGAGGAACGCTTAAATTTTTATGAATAAGGGCCTATATCTTTAATAACTTATATACTACACACAAAGAAGTATACCATTCTACATTCAAGTAAAAAATATTTATTTTAAGCCGATATCGGACTTAAAATATTAAATACCTTCGTACTATGTTTTTCTTATAACCAGTATAAAAATGCTTACATTGAAAAAATCATGCGCAGAAAGGCTTACACAAAGTCTATAATACTTGAAATCAAGTAAAGCCACTGTACCATAATTTTTTTTTTAAATATTACACCAGAAAATGATATGCACTTCCCTTCGGAAAAATAAAATTAAGCCTAACATGTCATTAAGTAAGGAGAAAAAGATTACTTCAATCTATGAGAGGGAGATAAGTTATAGAGCACAGGGAAATTTACTCTTAATAACTCTCATCAAACACACAGACATATAACGGGTGATTCATTGTGAGGTTTGATTTTCAATATTCCTTTTTTTACAGATCACGCCTGACTCTTATCAAACTGCTTTGTAATTTTTTCAGTATCGTTTGGCTAGTCATCATGGAAAGACTCACACCACAACAGCGTCTCCAAATTCAGTGAATGGGCTCTAGGAAAAGTCAATGAAAATTTGTTGTTTTATCGTGAAATTTTGTTCAGTGGTGAAGCACATTTCTTGCTCAATGGATATGTTAATAAACAAAATTGCCGTAATTGCCCTGATGAGCAACCCGAAGAGTACCAAGAGCTGTCATTACAATCATTAAAAACAATGGTATGGTGTGGTTTTTGGGCTGGTGGAATCATTTGTCCTTATTTCTTTAAAAATTAGGAAAATCAGAATGTTACCGTCAATGGTAACCGTTATCGCACCATATTAACGGACTATGGGCTTCCTGAAATTCAAACGCATGGTCCAGGTGAACTCTGGTTTCAACAATTCGTCGCTACGAGCCATACAGCGCGTGAAACAATTACCTTGTTGAAAATCATTTTATTGAGCACTTAATTTCACATTTTGCTACGGTAAATTGGCCGCCTAGATTGTGCGATATCACACCATTGGACTATTTTCTCTGGAGATATGTAAGGTATAGGTTTAGGTTAGCGTGGCAGCCGTATTTTTTACCAGCTCACATAGACCAGTTTAGGTCCCTAGTGTTACCGCTGTTTGATATACAAATTTATCGATCTGTTAGGCTGCCTAGAAAGGCCGACCCCAGTATGTCCAGTCGTCGTTTACTCAGAGCGGGGCAGTCGCATAGCAAGTGCTCAATGCTCTCCATTTCTTCCTCATCTCCACAGCTTCTGCAGAAGTCATTGGAGTCAATACCCAATATTTTGGCGTGTTCGCCGATCAAGCAGTGTCCCGTCAGAGCAGATACTAACGTTGACAATCTTTGCCTCTCTAGTACGAGGAGATATTTTGATCTTCTCAGGTCATACCTTGGCCAGATTTGTCTAGCTATCCTGCAGGTGCCGATTTCTGTCCATCATTCGTTGGACTGCCAGATTGCCTCTTGCCTAAGCCAAAGCTTGCACGTGGATAGTGACGCACCAATATATGCAAATTCTTCGAGAATTTGTAATGTCTTCCCTTTCCTAACAGTTCATCAGCTTTGCAGTTCCCCGGGATATCCCTATGCGACTCACCCACTTGGCGACTTCCCATATTGCCATTATTTGGGCTTGATAGACACTGTAGGTATCTGGTGATCTGTGAGCTATATCGAGACTAAGTTCTTTAAACTGTACTTCTAATCCAACCTTTTCATCAAGCTTCGAACCATCCGTACGCGCAGTATATTGTCTGTAGTATATTATCCCAAACGTATTCGGCTTGAAATATACATATGTTTAGGGTACACTTCAAATATATAATATTTGGCACATACAAATATTATACTTGTATGTCTGGGAGGATATTGTTACAAACAAAAATATGCTTCCATTCAAATATTTTTTATCGTATTTGTATTTCCGAAACAAAGATTAATTTGTAATTATTTATTTTGGCAATGTAACAATGCCTTAACTTAAAGACAAGTTTACTGTTTTTCAGATGTTCAAAGAGCATTTTTTTTATAAATTTTATGTTTGTAAAATTTATTTAAAACTTAAATCGAATAATCTTTCGTAAATATTTTTTTTTTTTTTTTTTTTTTAATATTCTTTATTTGCAATCTATTATATAATATTAAGCAAATTGTATGATGGTTTATAAAAATAACAGATGTTACGATTCCTTCTTTGGAATAGTAACTATTAACTTATATATAACTAACAATTAGAATATATAGAGATCAAGTTTATTAGATTAGATTTAATTTAATTTCGAAATGGGAGATCCAGGACATCATATCTCTTCAATCGCCGGACATCATTACTTTCATCTAGCAACATTATTGCTAACGGGTTTGTGTGATAACTTAATCTTTGGAGATATTTAACGCTGTATTTGTTGATCTCGGTTTTGACAAATGGGATGTTGAGATCATTGTGAATAGTTTTATTTGAGACGAACCATGGTGCCGATGTGATACTTCGTAGGATTTTCGATTGAATTGTTTGAATTAGTTTAATGTTTGTATTACTGCAGGTTCCCCAAAGATGAATACCGTAGCTCCAAATGGGCTTTAGAATGGACTTGTATAACAAAACTTTATTTTCTAAACTTAACTCTGATTTTGGACCCAGCAACCAGTACATTTTTTTAAATTTTAGATCAATCTGACTTTTCTTAGCTTTTAAGTGATCTTTCCATCGTAATCTTCGATCTAAGTGTAAACCCAAGTATTTTGTCGAATTGCAGTGTGGTATGAGTGACCCGTTTAAATAAACATCAGGGCAGTTCCCTAATCTGAGCGTAAATGTGACATGTGAAGATTTTTGAGGATTAATCATAATATTCCAAGCGATAAGCCATTCGTGTAAAATATCCAGCTGATTTTGAATAACAAGAGAAGCCTCAAACATAGACTCACTTGAATGCAAGAAGGTAGTATCATCTGCGTATGTTGCTACCGTAACTCCATCAATACAAGGCATATCGTACGTGAATATGGTGTACAGAATGGGACCCAAAACGCTTCCTTGCGGTATACCGGCATTTATTCTATATATATTTGAATTAGTATTGTTTACTTTAACATAAAAGCTTCTTCCATGTAAATACGATTTCAGGAACATAAAATAGGGCGCTGGAAGGAGTTTCTTTAATTTATACAGTAATCCTTTATGCCAAACTTTGTCAAATGCCTGTTGGACGTCCAAAAATACAGCAGAGCAATACATTTTTCGTTGAAGTGCATCAGTTATAATTTTAACAACTCGGTGACATTGCTCTGGTGTACCATGTAAATGTCGAAATCCGAATTGATGTTCAGGTATGATGTTGCACTTTTCTAGTATTGGAAGCAAACGGTGGACAAATAATCTTTCGAATATTTTTGAAAATGTGGTTAGAAGGCTTATTGGTCTATATGAAGTTATTTTGTTTTCCGGTTTATTCGGCTTTGGAACCATAACTATTTCCGCACATTTCCATTGCGTGGGGAAATGTTGTAACCTGAGTATAGAATTAAAGATTAAAGTAAGGAATATTATACCTTTCCATGGAAGTGCTTTGGCAACCTTTGAATTTATTTTATCATATCCTGGAGTTTTACCTTTGTTCAGTTTTCTTATCTCGGTAGAAACCTCTTTAGGTGTTACATGTTTTATAGGTTTGTCCATTTGACATGCAATGTCCAGAAAATCCGTAACTTCTGGTTCCTTGGATGTTAAGCAAAAAGGCTGGAATGTGTCATGCAGGTGAACCGCAAAAGCTGATGCCTTTTGCTCATTAGTACGACACCAAGAGTTATTTAAATCTTTGACCGGGATATTTCTTTTAGCTGGTCTTTTCAGGTATTTGGTCGCTTTCCATAAGTTATATTCAGTGCCAGTAGAAGACGGATTTAAGTTATGCAAATATGAAGATATTTCTTTATTTTTATAGATTCGTATTTGCTCTGTAAGATTTTTTGTGGCTAAATTTAAATAGCGTTTGTCGACTGGATTTCTGCTCCTTTTCCAAATTCTACGTAGCCTTCTTTTGTTTCGAACTAGGTTTCTTATTTCTGCAGATATCTTTACTTTAGTGTCATTTGGATTAGAGTGGGGTGTATGAGGTGTTGAGAGTACGGCAGCTTCATGAATTACACGATTAAGTATTTCAACGGCATCATCTAAATCAGCTCCAGTGTTAATTGGAAAATTGAGATCAAGCTTTTGATTTAATAGACTTCCAAAATAATTAATATCAGTTTTAGGAGAAAATAATGGTAAATTCTTTGAAATTACATCAAAAGTGGTGCTATAGTTGATTATTAAAGGTGTGTGATCTGAACTCAAGTCATCGTCATTCAGCACGTCAAGAAAATGTGTTGGTATTCCCTTAAATACAGCAAAATCTAACAAATCAGGGATTTTGTTAGGATCTGAAGGCCAATAGGTGGGTCTACCACCTGATAATGTTTTAAAATTATGTTTAATAATGCAATTGTATAATTGTCTTCCTTTGGGATTTATGAGTCGTGATCCCCACCAGGGGTGCTTTGCATTGAAATCTCCAGCTACAATGAAACGCGATCCAATACTCATAAAGAAATTTTCATAATCTTCACATGATACACTATGTCTCGGAGGGAAGTAAACAGAATACACCGATGTATACTGATTATTGCTTTTTATTTTGATACCAGCGGCTTGAAGAAGTGGTTTTTCAACAATTTCTGCTACTTCATACTCAAGTGTTGATTTAATGAATATTCCTGCACCAGCATGAGCCCTTTCACCGGGGTGATTAGCTCCAATATAATCATAGCCGCGTATTTTCACATGAGATTTGTAAGTTTGATGAGTTTCTGATATTAGGAATATGTCAATATGTTTTGTTCTTAGAAACAACTCAATTTCATTCAATTTATTTCTTAATCCATTCGCATTCCATACTGCTAGTCTTAAGCTTAATTGCATAATTTATTAATGAGAAGGGACATCATGTTCATTAGAGTTGTTGTTAATTCAATTTGTTTGTTTAACAAAGTCTCAATATTTTTCATCACATTGTTATCACTCGAATTATATTTTAGAGATGCTGCATATGATTGCAAGTTTTGATTGAAGTTGACATTATTATTGACATTATTATCGATATAATTTCCATTTCTATGATTGATATTAGGAAATTCATTCATGTTCCCAGAGAATTGGGGATAAGCTTGAGGCCTATTGGCGGGAAGTCGTCTGCGCAAAAGAGTTTGGTAAACCTGGCATCCTTTATAATTGGCAGTGTGTTTATCCGAGCAGAGAGCACAACTAGGGGGATCTTCTCTTCTTTTTTGGCAGTTCGTCGTTGGATGATTAAGTCCGCATTTAACACATACATAAGGTCGTTTGCAGTATGTTTTAGTATGCCCATATTCCTGACAGCGGTGACACTGAACAATATCACTTGTTTTTAATGGTGGCTCAATTTTAACAATTGCATTATCGATTGATTTTATGTCATATACTTCTTTATTGTTTGGACTTGGATCCAAATCAACGTAGAAAATCGGTAGTGGTTGTTTACTTTGCCTATGTTTAATGTTGGCAACATACCTAACTTGATGCCCTTTTAGTAACAGATAAGCTTTAATATTTTCCACTGGAGTACTGTGATGTAGATTTTTAATCACAATTCTGTACGCACGTTCAGTTTTTAATTGAAATGTGTGATAACAAATATTATTTTTTTCGAAATATTTAACTAATTTTCTATAAGATTCGATCGTTTTAATATTCAGTTTGATTTGACCATCACTCACAGCTTTGTAATTAAATTCTCTTTCAGTAATTTCCGCTGATATCTTTTTTACCATATTACATATATCAGCAACACCGGGAACGAAAATTGGTGGAGGTTTAGGTATTTTATTTTCTTCATCGTTTTCATTTTCCTCATCATCATTACTGAGTTCAGAAAATTTGTTGGAGTTTGCTGCTTTCGAAGTGCTGGGTAAATCATCAGTATGTTTTTGTTTTTTGTTGACCTTGGAATTTTTGGGTTTCTTTTTACGTTTCGAATGCATAATTTGCCAATTCGAGCTGTCATCACTTCCATCGTCAGTCGATGCACTTGCTTCACTCATTGTTTTGTTGTTGTCCAAAAGTAATGCACTTGCAATTGAATGCAATTGTTATTGCAGTAGTGCAACAACTATGCTATTACTTGTTAATCCCTATGAATGCAATGGGATTTGTCGAGCACAAATATATTGTTTTGTTTTTTCTTTTTTTTTTTAGTTTCGGTCAAAAATTTGCGTAGAGTACGTCTGTACAATATCACTGTATGAACAAGACTGTTTCGTAAATATAAATTGCATTGATGGATTGACAAAACGTGATGAATTGGAATATTTATAAATTAAGAAAATTTAAGCTATAAAGTTTAACACGAAAACTAGGAAAAACTAACTAAAATTCGAATAAGTCAGCATAGTTTTAAAAATCTTTTTAAATAAAATATATTTGGAAAACTTCTTAAACAATAACTTTGTTTGTGTGTAAACATGTATTTTATTTGTGGAATCCTGTTGCAAATAAATTATGTTCTAATATATTAATATATGCGTTCCAAAAAAAATTTCTTGATTTTTAAATAAAATTTATTTCTTAAAAAATATATAATATTTAAAAAAATCGTTTCCAAGTATATTCTCTTTTAATTCAAACATATCAAACATGACGATTTCCTCCGTGTATAGAAGTGGAGATGGTTTATATTACTTGGTATTCTACCAACGCATTCATTTCTGGCTGGAATCATAGTGATGTAGTTCCTCTCGAAGGTGTACACAATATATTGGCAACTCGGTCGGTTACTATAGCACTACACTTTGATATCCTCATGTAACCGTAGTTCTTGTACCTCCACATTGATAGTCAGTTTAATCTTAGTGCCGCTCTGGGTGCAACTTCTCTCGCCACAATATTAATCGGCAGTATATGGAGCAGGGATTGTAGACACTCAGTCGATGTAGTCCTTAAGGCTCCGCTCATGCTCAGACAGGCAGTTCTCTGAACCTTTGATAGTAGGTTGGTGATGGTTAGTTTGTCAGTTGCCGTCCACAGTACCGCAATACCTTATAACAGTATTGGACGAACTACTGCTATATATATCCAATGGACGATTTGAGGAGAGGCCCCACCGCGACCTTACAGCCTTTTTGCAGTAATATAAGGCGACGTTGGCCTTTCTTACACGTTCCAATACGTGAAGTCTAAACAACAGTTTCCTATCTAGAATTATTCCTCAAAATTTTGCGCTTTCAGAAAAGACTAGATTCCATTTCCATTTATCCGAGATGGAGAACCCACATGTGGGACATTATTCATCCTAATAAAGAGAACCAATTCAGTCTTGTTTGGGTTAACGCCCAAACCGCTGCTTCTGGCCCACCTAGCCAACTTGTTCAGAGCCACCTGCAGGATGTCTCTGAGGACGAATTTTCCACTCACTGCGATTGCCACGATTTAATTCACTGCTAGGTTCCAAATTAGTGGAGACAGTACGCCTCCTTATGGGGTCTCTCTGTTCACAAACCTTGACATAGTTGTGGACCCAAGATATGCTGTTATGCGTCTTCTGTTGAGCAGGCTTTGACTTAGTGTAATCAAACTAGAGTTAACTTTTAGATGTGACAGTGCTGCAATTACCGCATCTACGTGAATGTTGTTAAAAGCCCCTTCTATGTCAAGAAATGCCACCATGGTGAATTCTTTGAAATGCAGGGACGATTCGATAGCGCTCACAAGTTCGTGCAGGGCTGATTCTGTAGACTTCCCCTTATTTTAGGCAAGGGATATGTAAAGTCTGAGGACTTCATGAATGAAGCAACTACGATTGACGCTTTGGAAGCCAACATTACTCGTGTTATTCTCGAGATACCTTTCGCTATGCTCGAACAGTCGCCCAAAAATTGTTGGCCAACATTTACATGATATCATTTTCAGACAGTAAATGCCCTAAATTGTTCTTTTACCGATAATACAAATTTTGAAATTCAATTTTAAATGTATCTGTTTTATTTTACATTATAAATCAAACCTCACGATGAAATACTCTTTATAACTCTAAGATGCTAGCCGTCAAAAAAATAGAAGGAACAAAGACTTTTTTTAATTAATTTCAAATTCAAAGAAAATTGAAATTTTTAAAAAAATAAAAAATTGGTTTCATAAAATATTACGCCTCAATCTACACAAAAATATTTTATGTCTCTTAAACTAAAAAAAACAATTTTTGTTGCTAGCGAATAATTGGATAATTCTCGAACTGAGTAACCGATTGACATATTATGAACCAATTATAACCAGAAGTGAATGACTCTTAAATTGAATACCATTTCGGCACATTGCACTGGTGTACTTATTATCCACCTGGGATATAACGAATACTAGTTTTCGTAATCGCTTATGCGACTGCGAATTATTTGCTTCATTTGGCATTTGCAAAAACCAAATTTGTAATATTCACATTCGCAAAAATATATTTCGGTATTCGCTTTTTTAATCAAAAAAATAGACAGAATAAATGTTTAAACAAAAAAAATAGAATCTGTACGCCAGCTTTAAACTACACAGTCGGGGAATATCCCCGGTTAACAGTTATTTAGCGAACATAATAATCTCCGCCAGACTTTAGCCATTCCTTACTGGTTTTTCAAATATGTTTGTTTTTGTTATAGGATTAATTAAATATATCGGGTGATCCAAGTAGAGATACCTTTTTCAATAGCCTTTTTTTGACAGATCACGTGTGAGTCGTGTCATTCTGTCATGTTATTTTTGTTAAGTATTGTTTGGCATTTCATCATGGAAAGACTTACGCCTGAACAACGTTTACAAATCGTTCAACTTTATTACGAAAATTCACGTTCTGTGAGAAATGTGTTTCGTGCACTTCGCTCAACTTTTTTGACAGATCACGTGTGAGTCGTGTCATGCTGTCATGTTATTTTTGTTAAGTACTGTTTGGCAATTCATCATGGAAAGACTTACGCCTGAACAACGTTTACAAATGAGGCCCATTTCTGGCTCAATGAGTATGTAAGCAAGCAAAATTGCCGCATTTGGGACGAAGAGCAACCGGAAGAGATTCAAGAGCTGCCACTTCATCCAGAAAAAACAATGGTTTGGTGTGGTTTGTTGGCCGGTGGAATCATCGGTCCATATTTCTTCAAAAATAATGCCGGTGAGAACGTAACTGTCAATAGCGACCATTATCGTGCCATGAAAACCGACTATTTGATGCCTGAAATTGAAGCTCGTGATCTCGGCGACATTTGGTTTCAACAAGACGGCGCTACTTCCCACACATCGCATCAATCAATGGATTTATTGAGAGAACCCTTCGGTAAGCAGATAATTTCACGTTTTGGGCCGGTCGATTGGCCACCAAGATCGTGTGATATCATGCTCGAACGAGTCATCGAAAATTGGACTCCACGGATGGGCCATCTGAGACGTAGCCGCGGCCAACATTTGATAGATATAATCTTCAAAAAAATGCCAAAGAATGTTCTTTCAAATGATACTAAACATTCCCCATTCAATTTGAATTTTCTGTGTTTTTTCTTTAAAAAAGTAGGGAACCTCGAAATGGATCACGCTTATTATAATTAATAAATCGACTGCAATAAATATATTGAATTTAAAACACAGTATGTAGGAATGACTCTACATAAATATGTCGCTACCGTAAATCAGTTTTCGATATTCGTTTCGTATTTGCAAAAAAAAAATATTATTTGCTATCGTATTCGCTTTCGCAAATAAGCATGTTTAAATATTCGCTTTCGCACCCGTAAAAAAAATATTTCAATATTAGCTTTCGCTTTCGTAAATTCAATTTCGTTACATCCCTGCTATCCACTACCTACTAGAATCTTCAGCTACCGCCAAACCAGTTGTCAATTTTTTTATGCGAAAATTATTTCTCTTTAACTTCTCTTTTAGTCATATTAATATATTCACATTCTGTATTTTGTAATACTTATTCAATGACTACAGTCTGACAAAGAACATTTTCCCCCGTTATTCAATCATCATCTTCAATACAAACTGCAAAATTCGATATTACATGTCTCACAAAGTGCACTCAGTAATTAGGTTTAAGTTATTAAGTGTACGCGCCTGAAATGTTCTATATTTGATGGTACAAGGAATTTATTTGACTGTACTCGTATAACGAATATTAGTTTACATTGCGTTAATACTGCTTCGGTATCTAAACAGAAACAAAGGTTTTTAAAGCAAAGTTTCGTTTCTAGCGAAACTTGTCCAGTTAAGAACTTAGAACATACTTTGGCCCCCCTGAGCTTCACTTCCTGGAAACAAATTGAATGACATTAAAAATTCTTAAATAAATCTCCTCCCCATTGTGAAGAGTACAAAAAGTTTAGTTGGATTAATTACTTTTTGATGGGATCATAAACCTCGCTTCAATTAATACAACACAATAATTGACCGCAATTGTGGTTTCAATTTACCATTTTCAGAACGTACCCTAACCTGAGCAAGTCGACGTTTTTGTAAATTGAAAATGTAATTGAACTCAAAAAAGGGAAGAGAGCAGAGAAATTAATTAGACGATCACGCTCAGGTGAAAGACACTTGACCCAAACCAATCAACAAATCATTAATTTAATCACCATCAGAGGCCACCAGCACCACTGTCTCCGCAACCACCATGACTCCACCGCCATTTGGGTCGGACGTCTTTCCTCTCGTCATGGTCATATCACATGACGTTACAATTCAACACTTGCCCACCCGGTTGACTAAACAAATTTTTAACGATTCGATGAAAAATACTACAACGCCCTTATTCTCCGCTCTTCTCCGTTCTTGACATGACTTCATGTCTGTCTAACAATCATCAGACAAACGAAGGGATTCTTCATGTCCGTCGACGGCGACTTTACCTCCGGAAGATCGATGATGTGTACCTGTGCCCAAGAAGAAGAAGAGTTTACCTATTACACCGCAATTCTTTTTATGCTCCATTGAATATCCAATCAAACAGAAAATATATGTATGACGTTTAGGGTTGGGTTCGAGAAAAGCAGCCACACATACACAAATGTCCATATCCAGGCCCATTGTTTTCTTTCGTCGTTAGTCGCTAATAAAACAGAGATTTCTATCCGCGCGCACAGTGGGAAATTTTCGCTCCCACAATTAATCATGATAGTAATTGGGATTTCATTTCCAATGACGACCACAAAAAAAGAAACGATTGAGTTTTATTTGTAATAAATACAAATGATTTCAATGATACAGAACAGATTTATGATGGCATTCGTAATGGAGCAGATCAAGAAAATTAAATCAAAACAATTGAAGTGGAAAGATCTGTTGATGGGGAAACTGATAGTGGAGGAAAATTTCATTTAAAATAATTTTCTCAAAGTAACAAAATGAGAGGTGAGTTCAAAGTTTAGTCTCGAAATAGTTTTATTTCCAGATGCATACGAACTAATAAATTTTGATATTCATGGTGGTCTGTCTGCTTGCTCTATCGATTTTGTTACCCGAAAAATTGTGAACAGAATGATTTATACTGGTATGATTCAAATATTTTTCGATGAATACCTTTAAAATAGTAACATTCTTTCAATAAGAATCCGTTGTAAAAAATCACTTCATATGAAGAACGTTTTCTCCTTAACAAGTTACATTTTTCAATAGTTTCTGAAGTTTTGAAACATTGCTTCGATATTCTAAAGTTTATTGTTACTGAAATCTCAGACAAAATTATTATTTAGGTGAGTATAATAAAATCTATAAAGGACAAGTTCGCCCTACATCGAACTCAAACACATCAAATAAGGATTTTTAACCAGCTGCGATTCCATAAAAATACAATAATCATAATTTTGCAAAATTCTGTGCAGAGATGAAACATTTTTGTAGAATAGTTTGATACTTTAGCGTGAAACAAGTCACAAATGAAATAAGTCCTAATGAAATTAATTCCAATGAAATAAGTCCCAAAAAAAAGGAAATAGTTCCCAACTTTAAAAAGTGAAATAACCCTCAAAGGGACAAATGAAATAAGTACCAATATTTGTGAGTTATTTAATTTAGAAACAAGTAAAAATGTTAAGTTCGGCCGTGCCGAATCTTATATACCCTCCACAATGGATAGCAAGTGAATGGTTTCGGGCTTAAATAAAGTGATATTACCAAATTTCAGCCAAATTCGTTGAAATTTTTGGTTTTTCTTGTGCTACGAAGTAAAATCTAGGAGGAGTTTTGTATGGGGCATATATCGAAACATGAATCTATGGCTACTGTTGTTCGTGTGAAGTTTTCCGGAAGTTATATATTCAAAAAATTTGTTTTTTTTTGGAAATTTTTTTGTGAAAAAATATATATCTTAATTTGGAGTTATAGAAGAAGTTATTTAACAAGTAAAAAAGTTCAGTCGGGTAAACCGACTTTAGAATCTCCTCACCTTCAGTCCCAAAAACATATTCGTACAACTGTTTAAATTTATTTTTAATAACTAAGGTAGACACTGGTATTAAATTTGTAAGCTATTAACTTTTGGTGCAAAATAATCCATTTGTATGGAAGGTACCAAAAGGGGCGTGTCAATGAAGTCCATTTTTCACTTCTCTGTAGGTACTATAAAAGCACTGTACAAAATTGCAAGTATTTATATGCGCTGGTATTACAGTTATAAGCTGTTAACTTTTGGTGCAAAATGGTCCATTTGAGTGGGAGGTACCAAAAGGGGCATTCCATAGGCGCCTATTTTACTGAACTGTAGGTACTACAAAAGCATTACACTTAACAAAATTTCAAGTACTTGTACAAATTAATGTTAAAGTAATAAGCAGTTAACTTTTGGTGCAAAATGGTCCATTAGGGTGGGAGCCGTGGCAACTACGCCCATTTTTCTCGAGGGGATAGCGACTAATAAACTAATACCATGTGTGGAATTTCAGAAGATTCTAGCAAGTAGTTATAGAATAACAGTGTCCAACATATTAGGACTTTGTGATTGGAACAGAATCATTTTATATAATTTTTGTAGAACAATTTTATGGTCCAGCTGGTCTTTGTTTTTTTACGAACTTAAAATTTACATTATAGTATTTTTATCCTCTCACCTTAAAGTGGAGGGTATATATACTTCTATACTACTTATTTGAACCATCTGAAATTCTACACATAGTATTAGTTTATTAGTCACTATTACCTCAAGAAAAATGGGCGAAGTTGCCACCCTCTTTTTGGTACCTCCCACACAAATGGACAATTTTGAACCGAAAGTTTAATACCAGTGGATACAAATACTTGAAATTTGTTACAATGTAATGCTGTTATAGTACCTGGAGTCCAGAGAAAAATTAGCGTTATTGGCCCGCCCCTTTTGGTACCTCCAACACAAATGATCCATTTGGTACCAAAAGTTAACAGCTTTTAACTTTAATACCTGTGCATACAAATGCTTGAAATTTCGCACAGTGCAATGCTTTTATAGTACCTAGAGTCTAGAGAAAAGTGTCCGTAATTGACACGCCCCTTTTGGTACCTCCCACACAAATGGACCATTTTGTACCGAAAGTTACCAGCTTATTACTTTAATACCAGTGGATACAAATACTTGCAATTTCGTACAGTGTAATGCTGTTATAGTACATGGAGTCCACAGAAAAGTGACCGTTATTGGGACGCCCGTTTTCTTATCTCTCACACAAATGGACCATTTTGTAGCAACAGTAAACAGCTTTAATTTTAATACCAGTATATATTTTAAAGTTGTTAAATGCAATTTAAATTGATAATAATTTAATTAAAACAAAAAAAATTAATTTACGAATATTTTTTTGAGACTCAAGGTGAGGGCATTCATTAGTCGGTTTACCCGACTGAACTTTCTTACTTGTTTTTTTGTTGTTATAAGTTATCGTGTTATTTTGATAATTAAGCGTAAAGAGCTATATTTATAACAGTGGTTCTTTAGCGACCCCCACTGAAATTTTACGGGAGACATTTTCGATGAGTATTTTAATTCTTAAATGTCCTTTTAGAAATGACTTTTTTTAGATTTTTTCAAAAAAGGGCCAAATTGACCCATCAAGACGGGAGGTAGAGGGTTAAGATCTTCCACAAAAATTATCCTCATACAATTCCACTGTATAACTATGACAATAATAAATCTGTCAGATATTATAAGTAAATTACATAATTTTTTTTAGTTAGTATAATGCTCCTGTCGACCAAAAAATTAAAACTTTGACCCACTGTAAAAAAATTCAGACCAGCTAGGCCATAAGTTTATTCTACATAAATTATCTACTCAACGTGCCCTTTCAAAATTATGGGGTCGCTATTCTGTTCGAAAAATGCTGTTGAACAGTGTAATCAATATTTCAGTAAATTTAAACCTTTGTGGGCGAGGTGCTATATGGAGAAAAATGCTGTTGAACAGTGCAATCAATATTTCAGTAAATTTAAACCTTTGTGGGCGAGGTGCTATATGGAGAAAACCAATGTGGCCCATCTTCGAACTTGGCCGGAGATAGAGAAAAATATTACCGCATACCAAATTTGAAGTCAATCGGTTAATCCCTTCGACAGTTATCGTGCGCAACAGCCAGCAGACAAACAGACGGACGGACAGACATTGCTCAGATTACTTAAAGTGACCCAAATCGTATTACCGCCAAACCGTCTTGGAGTTTTAGGTCACTCTTAAAATGTGTTAGACTTTTGGCTCGTAGCAAATGATATATACCCTCTTTTCTAAGGTGAGCGATAATGAGTCCTGTTGGAAACACATATCAGCACCCTACACCACTCTCTGTTACGGGGTGTTCTAATTTAGTTTTGTCCCAGATGTATGTAACACCCTAAAATATTGAAGTTAGTCCCAACCTAAAGTATACCGATCTACTCAGAATCATTAGCAGATTCGATCGATGTAGGTCCGTCCATATAGGCCATATATCGTCATCAGAAACGAAAAAGGGCCTATCATCATGTTTGAAAATTTTACAGGAGAAGCCTAAAACTAAATAAAATGAAAAGTGTTGCCGTTAGAAAAACATGGTTTTCAGGATAATATCTAAACATAATGATGCATATATAAAATCACACAAACATGATTTATAACTTGTTTGTAAAAATTGCGTGAAATAGTATTTTTTAACTATGAAAAAAGAAGTAATTTGTTGTTAGGCCCTTGAGAATTTCGTTAATAAATTCGCCATTTTTAATATTACGCCGCTAAAAATTTGTCAGGATGTGTATTTTGGTGCAGGGTATCGAAATCCATCAAAAGCTGAGTTTCAATTTTTCTTGTTGTTACGCCCTTTTTCGTTTCTGATGACGATATATAAGAACATATACCTAAATTTTTATATAAGGGCTGTAGAATGCACAAATCTGAACAGGACATCCTATAATTTTATAGATATCAGTTTCTTGTACGAAAAACGATACGTGGAAGGATTTATATATAGCTCATATATAAAGGGTCCGCCAAATAACTTTTTTTTTGAAAACATCGCGCAAAACATCGAGTGTAGCTTCGGCTGTGTGGCACGTAGCGCCGTCCTGAAACCAAATGTTGCCAATATCCTCCTCTTCAATTTTTGTGAACAAAAATTCAACATGGCCCGATAACGATCGCCATTGACTGTAACGGCCACTCCTTGCTCATTTTCGAAGAAAAATGGCCCAAATCCGCACCAAACAGTGACTCGTTTTGGGTGTATCGGCTTTTCCATGTATGCGTGCGGGTTTTCTGTGCCCCAAAGGCGACAATTTTACTTGTTTACATTCGCGCCAAGATCAAAATGAGCTTCATCTGAAAATATGTTTTTTTAGCAAAATCGGCATCTTCTGTAAGTCTATCGCAGGCCCACTTGTTCAAGCGTATACACAACCATATTCGTTCAGCGGAAGGATAAAACTAATTATCTGTCAAATCAGACATGAGCTAAGTGTTACCATTCACGAAATAAGCACTAGTTGAAAAAAACGTTATATAGCGGACCCTTTATATAACTGTATCCTGACTATATATCTATGGGCTCTGCAATCCGCTTTAGACCCTACACCAAACTGTGGTACAGTGTATTATAAGTTTGTTTCATGGCAGATGTTTGTAACACCTAGAAAAACTACAGTTACATCCACCAAAATGTACACCTATCGACTCAGAATCTCTAACCGAGTCGATTTAACCATGTCTGTCCGTCTGTCCATCTTTTGTTGTTCGTTGAGTATAGGTCGCAATTTCACTCCGATCGTGCTGAAATTTTGCAGTAGGAGTATTTCGGACCTGGAAAAAGCCCTATTGATTTTGTTTAAATCGGTTCAGATTTAGATATAGCTCCCATATATATGTTTCGTCCGATTTGGCACTACCAAATAAATAAGTTGAAAAAGCATAATAACATAAGAAACTTAACGGGACAGTTGCTAAGCGCAAAAGAACGCCTACTGTGGACTGAGTTCTTTTAGGGGAATTTAAAAAATATATTTCTGAAGCCTCAAGCAGCGGCAGATCAATGGAATTTGACGGCCAAGAATCCAATCAGTGAGCGCACAGTCCGACGACGTTTAAAGGAAGAAGATTTTAAAACAATTTCAGCTAAGGACATGCCGTACATATCAAAGGCAAACAAGCTTAAATGACTGGCCTTCGCAAAGGAACATCTGCACAAGCCAAAGAATTTCTGGAGAAGTGTTCTATTAACAGATGTAAGCTCCTTTGAGTATAACTCATCAAAACGCAAAATTTGTCTAAGATTGCCAACGATAGAAAGGCAAAAAAAACGGCCCGTTTGTAAAAAGGTGAGCCATGTTCGGGGGATGTGTTGCGTATAATGGGCTGGGTGACTTGGTTCCAATCACCGGTTCGATGAACCAAAGTCATTATCTGAAAACCCTAAATAATAATGCATTTACGTATGGAGATAGGCTTATTGGGGAATCTTTTATCCTGCAACAGGATAATGCACATTGTCACAAAGCCCGGATAGTAAGTAAATTTTTGAAGAATGTTGGTGTTACGACTTGGGACTGGCCACGTCAAAGTCCTGATTTAAATATTATAGAAAACGTCTGGTCTCTTTTGAAACGCAAAAATACAGTTTCGTTAAATAAAACCAGAGAGGAGACAATTTCTGAGGTCACTTCCCTTTAGAAAGAGATATCTCCAGAGATTCTTCAAAATTTAGTGGATTCAGTACCGAGACGCCTTCAAAATGTTATTGAAGCCAAATGAGATTATACATTTTACTAAATTGTTCTTCATTTATTTACTTTTGTTAAGTTTAAACTATGTTTTCTTGGTATTACATATTTGTCAAAATACTTGTGCCAACACATTAACTAATTAATGTATATCTTTTTAAGTTTCTATGAAAAAATATTTGTTTGCTTATTTTAAAACTTGTATTCGTTATATATAAAAAGGAAAAAATAAACAAGACTTCTTTATAAAGCCATTTAAAAGTTAAAGTCAAAAATCCACGATTTTTATTTCGTCAAAATACTTATGCCGACTACTGTATAAAGAGCCATAAAAAGAGAAAATCGGACCAAAATTTTAGAAGTTATTTCCGAAGTTGGAAAAATGGCACTAAAATTTAGAAAAAAAAGAGACTTTATATTACAATTTTTTTAAAAGAAGTCACATCGCCCTATTAGCAATGGCCCAGATTTTAATGCCCAGTTGTCGGTTACTAAAAATTATAAAAATTGACAATATTTTTAAGGGAAAATATGGTTTTTAGAAGTTATTTAATATCGCGAACGGAGAAACGAAATATTTTAAACAAACCATATTTTCATATATGCTTTGAACAACGCAAACTTTTTTTTCGTCCTCACAGATGTATCCACTCTAACCTATATGTGCGATACTGACAAAAACGACCAGAAACATTGGGTGTGAGCAGTCCATGCGACTACATATTTAAACACTTATTGTCTGAAAAAACAATGCACCAACTGTCTTCAAAGTTGGTTCTGATGTATGTTTCAGGATAAAATTGGAAATATCGGAAATGCAGACGTGGTCCCACCTGCAGGACTTCATTATTGAAAAGAAAATATCTTCGAACAATTTTCCAAATGTCTTAAACCTTGTATTTGTATGTATTTGTCCTTGACCCAAAAAAAACTTCCCTGATAGGATCAATGGGAGTGTCGATGCCCATAAGATTCTGTTATTGAAAACGTAAGTCAGTTATTGAAACTTCTCGTTGCACCAAGTGTCTTCAAATTTGGTGTGGATGCATTGGATATCATCATGTGTGACTCAACAAAAAATTGGCAATATCGAGTTAGTGTGTGTGATCCCGCCATTAAAATCACATTATTTTTATACGAAGAAAATATTTGTCTACTTATGTATGTACGAGTATATCTCATACATACTGTTTAAATAAAAATCTTTAAACTTTCAGTGAGTGTTTTTTAGACCATTTATTATTTTTTCGGTACTGACTTCCGGGCCGAAAAAGTTTCCATTTGACCTACAAACCTCCAATAAAAAATTTGGTGCCGATTGGATAACGTTAAGGTCTGCCCAAAGTTGTTTGAAAACACAAAACTCACTTTACATGAACAAAATTTGGGTTTTTATCAAATGTCACATGTTCAAGTAATTAAAAAATATTTTATTAGCATGAAAAGTTTTTAAATGATCTTTGAATAAAATTTTCTTTCTTACAAGTCGTAAACAATCAAAATCGACCGAGAAACGAAAAAGTTACAGCAGTTTTCATTTGAATTTTACGTCATGACAGGGCATGCATGCACACCGACATGGCCTCTATGCAATCACAATAAAAAAAAAATCATGCTTGTGCATGCATGAAAAAAAACAACGGATTTGCATGATAGTTGATTTTTCGCATCAGTCTGACATTTTTCTACTGGTCAAATAAGAAAACATAAGCAGAACTTTGCAGCGCGCTATACGGCCATGCAACAGGGTCGTTTACAGAACGCGCTCTGCCTCCAGCCTAAGTGAATTGAGAAAGGGACAGCTTAGCACAAAATTTAATTTTAGTCATATTCTTATTTGTCTCCAGACCGACCACATCCAAAATGGTTACTAGATCCAGTGATAAATTTCGCACCGTAGAATCAGTTGGGCATGTATCACCTACAATATCTGGAGCCAAACTGCCGTCAAACAGACAGATATTTCATAATGTGATAACTGTAATGTTTAATGCTGCGACGCCTCTGACCTCTGTTGGTGAGCTTGTGATTAATCGTTCTTCACATCAAAATTTTTGGGCGCTCGTTCATGATACACTCATCAAATACAGGTCAAAACACTGGATCGTGCATTTTGTTGCAGAACAAATTAGATCGAAAATTTATCAAGTTCCCATGTTCTCATCACATGATGGAGATAGTATTGAAACATGTGTTTGAGGTTAAACTTCGGCGACTTGTGGTCCTGAAGTGCCTATTTTTAATCGTTTTGCTGCCGTTTGGGTAAGTCTCGACCACAAATCGTTTAAAAACGGACTCGAAGATCCAACTGTACGCTCAAAAATAAGTAATGCTGACTGCGAAGTCATTAAAAAATTCTGCATTAAACAGCTAAATGAAACACAAATCCGAGCTGACTACAAGGAACTATTACAATTAACAATAATGTTTATTGGTGGTGTCGGCGAAAACTTCCGAACACCTGGTCCAACATCCCACGCAAGGTTCATGGGAAAAGGCATTTATGCCTTAAAAATATACCTATTTCGAGAGCAGTTTGCATTGACAAAACGAGAGGATTGTGTATTTTTCTCGTGCGGCTGTATGTCAAAGCGTGGTTTACATGCAAAAATGCCATACGAGCACCAAATCAAGATATACACTTGTTGAAAGACTCCATCGCATACGCAGAAATCGACCGAGATGTGTCTGAAGCGGTTTTGAAGAAATGGAAAAATCATTTGTGGTATTTGGCCGCAGAATCAATGGCTTTGGCATTTTTTCGATTCGGATGTTTCACTCGAAGAGAAACGAAAAATGGTTGGGCATCTGCAATCAACAGAGCCCGTCGTAAATCTGGAAAACGATCGAAAATTCTCCGACCCGAAACTATTGGTGTGTAATAATTTGAGCGATGTCGTCTCATACAATACCAAACATTTTTTCGGTGCTTTTGGATTGAGTACTGAATTTTTAAAGCATGACCCATCCATTTGGGAAGTAAATGAAGATTATCAAGATACTCTCGATGTTTGTCGTAATCTGTTTGTTGTTAACGACACTGCTGAACGCGGTGTACAATTTATGAATGATTACAACAGAATACTTACGAAAGACGAAGAACAAAATCAATTTGTATTACTGTGCATTGAAGAATATCGTAGAAAATGTCCCTCACATAACAAGTCAGATCTAATATAATATTGTATTAATTGTATTTTTTGATTTTTTTCACCGATCTTGATATTTCAAAACTATTTATTAATTAATAATACAAAGAAATGTAATTTTACTTATTTAAACATATGATTTTTGAATAAAAAAAATATTTCCCCTATAAAGTGTGTTCTAAATTTTGAATGTACTTTGGGCAGACCCTAGGGTTATCAGATCGGCACAATGGAAGTCTTGTAGGCCAAATGGAAAATTTTTCGGTCCGGAAATCAAAGATCGCAGCAACTTTCACTTTTTGCATCATGTGCTATAAACGGTCTAGTGTTTTTACACTGTTTTGTTGAATCAAGTGGTCCCAAATGTCTACATCTTCTAATTGGCCAAATAAGAAGTTAAATATCATATTCCGATTGAGTGCATAATGAAAATCATTACTAAAATTTATCCGTCAAAATTCGATTTCGACAAAAACACGTATTGGGGCCTCTGGAATTAATTTCTTCAGAGATTTGGATCTGCTATGTGTTTAAATGCAAAGCATTTGTCAAAATGCACTGTATACCTAGGGTTATCAGATCGGCACAATGGAAGTCTTGTAGGCCAAATGGAAAATTTTTCGGTCCGGAAATCAAAGATCGCAGCAACTTTCACTTTTTGCATCATGTGCTATAAACGGTCTAGTGTTTTTACACTGTTTTGTTGAATCAAGTGGTCCCAAATGTCTACATCTTCTAATTGGCCAAATAAGAAGTTAAATATCATATTCCGATTGAGTGCATAATGAAAATCATTACTAAAATTTATCCGTCAAAATTCGATTTCGACAAAAACACGTATTGGGGCCTCTGGAATTAATTTCTTCAGAGATTTGGATCTGCTATGTGTTTAAATGCAAAGCATTTGTCAAAATGCACTGTATAATACTAAATAATACTAATAATACTAAATAAGACTCCAGTTGCTTCTATCTCCCTCTAAGTCTAAACCTGAATATTAAGTGATTCCTTCACTATTTTCGTGAGTTCACGTACAAGTCAGCCACCCAGACAGTTGGGCGGAATTCTTCCAAAAGGGTCTTAGATTAATCTTTTGATGTGTTATATTTATTAACAAATTGGATGGATGAGTTTGGTCATTGGATTTTTGTCAATTTTATGAATAGCCTAATATAATCAGAATTTAAGTTATATATGTGTGATATTTACTCCGACAATAAATAAATTCCGAAACTCTAGATTGCAATCGATATTACTTACGTCCATAGTAAGTATACAAAATGAAAGCAGCAAATTGAACAAGTTGTTGGAAAAGCCAAATGTACAATGTGTACATTTAACTACGTCTTCAACTTACTTACTTCTTGTGTTTGTTGGTAGTCCTTCTGGGTAAAGCTATCGTAGAAAAATCTCTTCCAAAAAGTGGACACTGACTGAAACATCTTTGTAACTCTTCAGTGCATTGCATCCTGCTGAAATTATGCATGACACAAAACCATGTCTCCACTTTGTAGTTAGTATTACTTCTTCTTCTTCTTCCTTTTAGCAGCAACAACAAAAGGTTTTAAATTGTTTATGGCCATAAATCAGAGGATTCTGTGGCCGCATGACTTTGCACAAAACGGCAGACAACAAATGCTTAGTTTTGTTTGTGTTACAAGTGTATGTGTGTGATCTGTAAAATGTGTCCAAACAAAGTCCTTAAAAAATAGGAGGAGGTGGTCGATTAAACGATAACCTACAGCACTCAGATGTGGTTTCTATAGAGAAAAGTAGATGGATTAACTATACTTATACATACTGAACAAATATTTCCATTAAATCAAGGAAACGTTTTTCATTAAATACCATGCTAGGCAACATATCTAGTTCTGAATCTGTAGAATAACTAATTCCCAAGTAAATACAACTGGTTCCATACAGCATTACTTTCAATGTTTAACCGGTTGCGTAAAATTTATCACCCTATTGTAAAATTCAATAATTTATGCAAATGGTGGAAATGTGCATTCTGCTATGCATTTTATGAAGAAAACGATGAAAAATACAAGACAATATTATTTGGACCAAGAACGCTGAATTCTGGATCTTGACCACAGGGTAGGTAAACTACTTTAATCGAAAATCATCATGACGACGATATCAATTTCCATCTCGACATGTTACTAAACACCGAAAATCCACATATAACCAATGAAAAGCCACTACAACCCTCAAAGTTACTGCATGGTGTCTGTTTACGCTAGATTAGGTCAGGTTTGTTTGAAAGAGAGGAGACGTTCTAAGTAACGTCTCATGTTCATAGACATACACTTAGGCCAGTGGACATCCTTATTTATTATCTTTTTAACCTTCAAAAGTTATCAGTACTAGACACGAATTTAATTACAGGGATCTTGTATGTTACAGAGCTGGACAATTTCCAGAAACTGGAAAATGTTTCATCGTTTCGGTGTTTCCCCCACATGTTTTGCATGCTAAAGTTCGAGTTCGAGATCAAGTGCACGACTTCAAAATACTAAGGTAGGTCTGGCATTTTTTTAAGTTTTTTATCCGTTTCTTTACATATGAATTTTAAAATCACTTTGAACGATATTTTACACGCAGTGTTTTGCAGAAACAGAAGAAAAGTTTAAAAAATTGTCAGACCTGCCTTAGTATATCGTTCACAACCTTTACAAACATTGAGTCTAATTACTGTGTTGGATTTGTGAGGGTCTGTGTGTAAATGATAGCAATATCTTATTTTTCCATTTAGCAACTTGTTATAAATATTTAAGGCACAAATACATTTTATAGGTTAATATTAAATGTAATAAATATGTTTGCGACACCTAAAACTAATGGAAGAGAATCCGTAAACTATAACGTGGGCCTACTTTATAGTATATCGATCGACTCGGAATGGATATGTTTTTCGATCTGTCCGCCCGTTCATATAACGCAATGTACGGGTCTAACTATTTTTCGATATTGAAAACATTTGGAGAAGAGAATTTTGATAGCATACTCGTACAATACCAATAGAATCCTCATTTCTCAACAGATATTTATAACATTTGAGGAATATACATCGTAAAATTTGAAGATAATCGGTTTAGACTTAGATAGGCCCCCAAAATAAACCTACACGCAAAGAAAAACAAAACGATTTATTTTTATCCCAAAACCCAAAGAAACGTTTATAGCAAACGGTTAGTGTACTTATCGTAAATAATTTATATTTATTACAAACCCTGTGAAACGTTTGGTGCAAACAGTTATTGCGTTTTTCACAAGCAATGCCTGTTTATCCCAAAACCTGTAAAACGTTTGTTGCAAACGGTCATTGCGTTTGTCACAAGCAATGTCAGTTTAACAAAAAATGAGAAAACGATTGTCGCAAAAGAATAATTTGATTGAATTATGATATTTAATGTCGCGACATAAGAGTGTAAAGGCGCTAAGTCCAATATTTAAAATTTTACAGGAGAGGCAAAATACTCACTGTATATGAATGTTTTTACAAAGGGTATATGGACTTAGCGCTTTTACGATTCAGCTTTAAAAGATGACAAAGCATTTTAGATTTAATGTTAGAATTAAGTAAAAGTACACACGAGACATGCTCTCAAATTACTGAAATGTCGGGAGCAAACACGAACATAACTTTTATGGTAAACATATATTTCATCAATAATAAATAATAAGCAAGATGATGTACAAAATTTATGAATATTAAAACAATATGTACATCATAGTTTTAAGTGTTTCTGTTGTTATGATTCTTGTATATCCAAAATTATGTATGAAAAAAAAGACTCAATAAACCTGAAACTGAAAGCATGATTTTTTGGACTTTTTATTTTCAAATCGATGTATATCCAACTTATCTTACGTTCCGCTTCAAAAAATACATTTTGGCAATAAGTGGACTTAGCGCCTTTTCACTCTTAGGTCGCGATATGTTTTATAAAATTATGCTTATAATCAAATATGTCACAATTTTTAGTAAAATGTACCCGGGAGCTCACCGACAAAGACCTCTGCTAGTATTTGTCTTCTAACTGAGTTGTAGACAAACTATAAATAAGAAAGCATGAAAGCACCAAATGCTGACAATTCAGGACCGTCTACGACTCCGCCGGCCTGGACAGGATAGACGTCTTTCTGATTGGAAGTGCGCTGAAGTTTCTTGATAGGTCGTCTAGATTAGAAAACAGGTTGGTTAGTGACTGTCTCCGTCGAGATCTCGACTTGACGAGACTGACAGAGGTGGCTTATCTACCTCTGAGTAGTTTGATTACATTAGATAGCGAGGGACTCCTCTTTAGGGATGGAAAACTCCTATTTTACCACCGAAGGTATAGGACACTGGCGATTGACGATCCCGTGTATAGCACTCATCGGTGAGATGGGTCCTTGTAAATAGTTGTAAATATTGCCTAGTACGTAAGTTGTAGTTTGTAGTTATTAGTTTGTAAGTAATAGTTTGTAATTCAAAAACTGTTGTAGTTAGCCCCTTTTTACTGTCCATTTTTTTGGGGATCATTAGTATATTTATTATTTAGTATTATTGATGGTTGCATCTACGCTGCAACTTCTATAGGTATAAGCTACGTAGATTTAGAAAGTATAAGTTTTATTATTATCATTAGTCATAAGATATTGAATTTTTTGTTTACTTTTTTATGGATAAATAAATTGCCCAATTGCTGACAATTCAAAATGATTTTAATTTGCTTATTCACAATTTAAGGCGTGTGGAAAAATAACCAGTTAGTTGTTAACAAAAGCAATAGATGGTCTCAGTTTCTGTTAAAATCTACTGATTTTGCTATTCCGGCTTTCCACAAAATATTCAATATTTTCATGCAGTGATCGATCAATTTTTTGCTATTAACTATCAGGTTATTTTCCCACGTGTCTTCACTTCATTTACCTATAACATTTAATTGGAGTCCGCAGTATATTTGAACATACTTTCAACATCACAATATTTTTAAATGTTCGCGAAGCAGCGGGTACTTTCTACTGTATCATATTATCATTATTATAGAAATATATGGCTGTCTACATCATCGATAAAAGTTGACAATATTTCTTCATATTCCGCCCTAACAGAGTATGTTATGCTCGGCTGTTACTAAATGTGATAGTTTATGCAATATTTACCCTAATTTTAGCCATAAAGGTTGAGGTCCTGGAAGGAGTGGCGATATTTTCCATTTGAAATATTAACTAAGTTTAATAAAAAATTATCGCATTCGAAGTTTGAAGACATTAGAACAATACTTTTGAAAATTTTCGTGCGTACATTTTAAGAGTATAAACTAATATGGAAAATCTAACCATGTTACCAACCAGACGAAAAACTTAATACACCAGAAATGTCTCATGGAAAAGGTTACAAAACTAAATACAATTGTGGTGTTGAAGTTTAACCCTTGTGTTGATGGCACAACAACTCAAACGCGAACCCAGAATGGAGAAGGAACTCGGAATGGAAGTGGTGCGGTAAGTAAGGACAGTCACAATCATGTTGTTGTTTAGCTCGTTATCAAGTCAAAATAATCATCATCTTTGGCATTGTTGGCCAAAACAGAAGTCATCTTCAGCCTCATCCGTGACAGTGCATCCATGCACTGCTCGCGCATTTAACTAAAAGAAAAAAAGAAACATATTTTCATAAAAAAGCAAAAAAAAATAAATCCAACTTCTGCACCAGAAGCTGTAGTCCGCTTTCAGCGGATGAAATTGTGCCTTAACAATCACAAATTTCCACACTTTTGCAAAATTATTTCACAACAGCAGCAACAACAACAGCGTCTGCCAAGAAATAAGGATATAATAAACATTAATATAATTTGCAACAGAGGTTGAAACCATGCCACTATACTCGTACATATACTTACCTAGGTACGAGTTTGTGGATGGAAGAGCAGAGCATCAAGAAAAATGTGCCTCATCACGATAGACACCATTCATGATCGCTTATGACTTTGACCCGAACAATCAACATAATCATCAACTTAATCATCATCACCATTAATGTCATTTCATTCCGACGTGAATGATGGCTGTTATTAAAAACTGGTAAGACAAGTGCAATGCCACTGCAAATGCGGTGGTCGTCTTTCGAAATATTTAATCCCAAGTAACCTCAGTCTACTAAGAAGTAAAATTGTATTAATTTTATCATTTTGCTTTAGAATGCCAAAAATGCTGTCCATAAAAATCCAGATTTTGGAAATATATAAAAAATTATGTCCATTACATGCAGAGAAATTTTTATTACCAACATAGTTAAAATGGGAAAAAGCTGTTTGTCCGTCCGTTCTTAAGTTGTTCTCAAAGTACTGGCCGCAATTTTACTCCTAGCTAGATGAAATTTGGCATAGAGCACTTCCTTGCATCAGGACAAAGTCCATTGTAATTGGTATATATATGTACATCCCAATTTAAGCGGTTGATAGGTTAATTTAATCGGTTCAGATTTATATATAGCCCACATATATATATGTGCATGCCGATTTTGCATTTACGCGGTGTAGATGCCTCAGTTTTAATCACCATTTGTTTGCGCCGATAATAAACTAAATTTGGGATAAATCGGTTCAGATTTAGAGATAGCCCCAATATGTGTATGTGGGCAAAAGTAAATTCATTTCAAACCTGCTTGAGCGGAGGTTTGTTCATTATACCCTCACTTTAGTGTGACGAGGGTATATATCATTTGCTACGGAAAAAGTGTAACACGTCGAAGGAGTGACCTAAGACCCCAAGTATGTTCGGAGGAAATCCGTTTTGGGTCATTTTAAGTCGAATGAGCAATGTCCGTCCGTCTGTCTGTCTGTCTGTCTGTCTGTCTGTCTGTGTGTCTGTGTGTCTGCTGGCTGGTGCGCACGATAACTCTCGAAAGGAGTAACCGATTGACCTCAAATTTGGTATGTGGTAATATTTTTTTCTATCTCCGGCTAAGTTCGAAGATGGGCCATATTGGTCCACTCCTTCTGGTACCTCCCCCACAAAGGGTTAAAATGTTGTGAAATATAGATTCTTTAATAACTGCTATTATAGGTATTCGAATCTTCTGAAATTCCACACATAGTATTAGTTTGTTAGTCGCTATCAACTCGAGGAAAACGGGCGAAATTGCCACGTCCCTTTTGGTACCTCCCACACAAATGCACCATTTTGCACCAAAAGTTAACAGCTTATAACATTAATTACAGTGTATAAAAATACTTGAAATTTTGTACAGTATTATGCTTTTATATTGCCTACAGTCCAGGGAAAAATGGGTGTTGTTGCCACGCCCCTTTTGGTACCTCCCACACAAAGGTACCTTTTTGCACCAAAAGTTAACAGCTTATAACATTAAAACCAGTGTATAAAAATACTTGAAATTTTGTACAGTGTAATGTTTTTATAGTGTCTATAGCCCTGTGAAAAATGGGCGTTATTGCCACGCCCCTCTTTGTACCTCCCACACAAAAAGCCCAAATCATACCACAATTTAATGTCTCATAACGTTTATACCAGTGCACATAAATGCTTATAAGTCGGCACAGTGCAATGAATTTAAAGTATCTAATGTTCAGCAAAAAAAGGTGTATTTGATAAACCCCTTCTGGTACCTCCCACACAAATTGACAGAATAATTCGAGTAATATTCAATATTACATTACTCACAAAGTGAGGGTATACCTTAGGCGGTTTACCCGACTGAAACTTTCTTACTTGTTTTAAATGCATTTTATACATTTCCGAACACTAATTTCTACTCAAAGACATCTACAAGGCGTTGAACGAAATTAAATAAAATGTACATCAATTGAGAGGGCTTTCAGTCGAGCATCAATAACTCGGAGAAGCATCAAAATAGTTTGACCATTCTCCATTCAAGAGCCATTTAAATTGTCATATTCTCGAAGATACTTCATTCAAATGGCCTCCACGACTTCTTCTGCAGGAACGAATTCGATGAACCAAATTTTCGAGCACTTTTTCCACTAAATCAAGTCGTATGTCATGAATGGCACGTTCAATATTGACTTGTAAAGCTGAAGAGAGTCTGGTTTATCTCGAAAGACCACTGACTTCAAATAATCCCACAAGAAATAGTCTAGTGGTGTTAAATCACAACTTCTTGGAGGCCATTCAATATCACAATTTCTTGAAATAATCAAATCTCCAAACTGTTCTCGCAACAATTCAATTGTTTCATTTGCTATGTGGCACGTAGCCACAATCGGCTAATGGCAAAAAGATAGCTCTTAACGAGAGCTAAAATAGTGCTCATGGGTGTCAAGGTCGTAGGCCGAATGGAAAGTGTTTTTTTTTTTGATTTAAAAAAAATTGACTGAGCATCATTTTCAAATGTGAACGGAAAGTTTATTTGCTCTAGCTCCTTAACGGTACGTCGGATCGGGAATCGGTCAATGGCAAAAAGATAGCTCTTAACGAGACCAAAAAGTGTGGAAAGTGTTTTTTTTTGGATTTTAAATAAAAATGCACTAAACTTGCAATTGGAGAACGATTATTTTTATAATAAAACTGAATAATTTTTAAACGTTGTTCGCGCGTATATCTCTCCATGATGAAATTGTAAACACTACTGAATACAATGAAAAACAAATGAAATGGCCGAAACGTCACTTCAAAATCATATCATCCCCATTGAAAAACCCGTTATTAAATATTTTGGTATGTATGTGAAGACATCAATAATAGCTTCAGTTATATACAACATATGACGATTTACGTCAAATTATATAGTGTTTAATATCTGGACTCAAAATCGCCATAAATACCGAGCCCCTTCAAATAATTTATGAACGTGTGCAAAATCTGAATAATGTCAATTTAAAATAAGAGTATCCTATTTTCAACCCCAAAGCCTAAAATAAAACCAGTAAGGAAAGGTTAAAGTCGGTCGGGGCCGACTATATAATACCCTACACCACCTCGGCAATGTACATTAAGAATTTCTTTTTGAATAGTTGGAATAATTAGTTATTATTAGTCTTAACACAATAAATAGTCCGATTTTTGGTCGTACACAATATAAGTAATATATGCAGGGTATGTTAGGTAGGTACTACCTTGGAATAATTGGTACTACCTTGGAATAATTGGTTTAAGTAATGCTTTAATTTTCATTTCCGCTGAAGCCTTTCAGGTCTCTAAAATAGCGCTTATATAAAAAAATTAGGAACATCTTTCTGGAAAATTTTTATCGGAAGTAAAGTACAACTTATATAGCGCTTTGGTACCAAATCAGGAGGAACATATATATGGAGGTTATATATAAATACTACTTATTACTTTTACATATATGATTATAGAATACTACTTATTACTTCCATACTACTTATTAATATCTTCTGATTTTACTTCGTAACGCCACAAAACCCTCAAATTTCAACGAATTGGGCTGAAATTTGGTATAATGAGTTTGTTTGTATCCGAAACCGAACTTAATCCGTCTTTAGTTGTTAAGTATAATTTGTTTTTATTTATTTTCAATATTTTGTAAAAGCGACTTGGGGATTTAAAATGGAACTCTAAACAATTAAACAACGTGCAGAAAAAAATGGAAAGAAACTATTCTCCATGTATTTAAAAAAATAATAATTATGCCTTAAATAAAAAATAACAAGGAACTCAAAACCTTCCGTAATTTTGGGCCACCCTGTATATAGGTCCGGAATGTCAATACAACATTTTTTGGACAGAGCATTATCATAAGGAAAACAAGATTGATAAAAGTTGACAATACTTCTTCTTATTCTGCTCCGATAGGGTGGTGTAGGGTATTATATAGTCGGCTATGTCAAAGGAAGATTGGTGGAAACAGCTCCTCTGCATGAGCTAGTGCTCCTCATAAAAGAGTAGGATTATTTTTGGGTCATATGCATAAACTTAGAGACTAGGTAAATCGTGGTATACCTCAGGGGAGTTATCACTTGTTCTATGGGTTTATACATCCCGATTTGGCATTTACGCTTCAATTTTTATCAAATACTAGCTGAGCCCGGTGCGCTTCGCTGCCCATGTCAAAATTCGCGCAGTAGAAACTGTATTTTATATCCGATCAGTACGAAATTCGGCAGAAAGAGGTTTGTTATTACATGAATGAATACTGCCAAATTCGGAGAAAATCGGTTCAGATTTAGATATAGTCCCCATATATATGTTACCCCCGATTTGAAATTCAAGCGCTGTAGAAACTGTATTTTATATCCGATCAGTAAGAAATTCGGCAGAAAGAGGTTTCTTATTACATGAAGGAATGCCGCAAAATTCGGAGAAAATCAGTTCAGATTTAGATATAGCCCCCATATATATATGTTACCCCCAATTTGACATGTAAGCGCTGTAGAGACTGTGTTTTATATCCGATCAGTACGAAATTCGACAGAAACAGGTTTATATTTTACATGAATGAGTATTCTAGGAAAATCGATTCAGATTTATATATAACCTCCATATATATGTTCCTCCAGATTTGGTTACAAAGCGCTATAGAAGTTGTACTTTACTTCCGATCATTACAAAGTTCTCCAGAAAGATTTTTCTCAATTTAGGAACGAATATTGCTTAATTTTGCGATTATCGGTTCAAAATACATTTACCAATTAGTAATAAATTCACTGAATGAAAAAATACCGAATTCAGTGGAAAGTCCAGAAAATAGAAATGTATACTTATAAAATTTCCAAATTCTTGTTTCATTGATATTGCATCACATTATCATATTGCGATTGTATTGGAGTGAGCAGCTGTAATTATCGCATACCGAGCATTTTTGTTCATGTATTTCCTATATAATACTTGCAAGATATATCAAAATATGGGCTGGGCCACGCCCACTGGTGCTATTCCGCCCATTTGAAAGCCAATCACGTAGACTGCTACCAGATACATATACGCAAAATTTCAACACTCTCGCTAACAAAATGAGCAAGATAATTCAATTTCAAAATTTGGCTTATATGGGCGGTGGCCCGCCCATTGGTCAGATCCCGCCAATTTTTGGACCAATCACGTGGACTGTCACCAGATACATATCTACAACATGACAGCACTCTAGATAAAAAATTGTGCAAGTTATATCAATTTCAAAATTTGGCTTATAAGGCCCATTGGTCCGATCCCGCCCATTTTCTGACCAATTTCGTAGAATGCCACCAGATACATATACACAACATTGCAGCACTCCCGATAGCAAATTGTGCAAGATATAAAAATTTCAAAATTTGGTCATTGTGGGCGGGGCCACGCCTATTGGTCCGAACCCGCCCATTTTTGGACCAATCACGTAGATCGCCAACGGATATATATACACAAAATTCCAGGTCTCTCGCTAACAAATTGTGCAAGATATCACATTTTTTAAATTTGGCTTATATGGGCGGTGCCACGCCCATTGGTTCGATCCCGCCCGTTTTTGGATCAATCACGTAGACTGCCACCGTTTTCATATACACAAAATTCCAGCACTCTCGCTAACAAATTGTGCAAAATATCTCAATTTCAAAATTTGGCTTATATGGGCGGGGCCACGCCCATTGGTCCGGTCCCGCCCATTTTTTCACCAATTACGTATAATGCCACCAGATACATATACGCAACATTGCAGCACTCCCGCTAGCAAATTGTGCAAGATATCAAAATTTTGTCTATGTGGGCGGGGCCACGCCCATTGGTCCGATCCCGCCCATTTTTGGACCAATCACGTAGACTGCCACCGTTTACATATACACAAAATTCCAGCACTCTCGCCAACAAATTGTGCAAAATATCTCAATTTCAAAATTTGGCTTATATGGGCGGGGCCACGCCCATTGGTCCGATTCCGCCCATTTTTGGAAAATTCACATAATCTGCCATTAAATGCATACAAACAAAATTTCAGCACTATACCTATAATAGGAGCAGAAATATCGGATTTTTAACCTGCGATTTGTATGGGAGGTACCACGCCCCTTTGTCCAATTAATTTTTTTTTCTATATAAACCATCTAGTGAAAATTTAGAATCGAATAAAAAAAAATCATCCAAATCGCTCCAGCCGTTCTGACGTGATGCCATTACACAGATGGACCGTTTTTATATATATAGATAGATTTACGAAATCCGGTATAAGATAGCTGTTTTCGCCGATAATTAACTTGTTTCAAATTTAAGAAAATCGGTTCAGTTTTTTAGCCCCCATATACGAGTATTCACATATTCTGATTTATCATTTTGTAATCCACATATTTGATAATATAAACATTTTTTGATCTAAGAAATAATGTTGCCAAATTCGAAGATTTATATATAGCCCCGGTATATACTCATATCCTGATTTTTTTGCCTAAGAGATTTTCAATTTTTTTGACACACTTATATATATAATTGGTCAAAAGTTAAATGTGACTCTACAAAAGAGAGACATTTTAATTAATTTGAGCTTGTTGCTCCCTTCGTCCGTTTGTCATGAAAGAGTAACTAAATGACTATATATTTTGCATGTGGTTATATTTTTCCAAACGATTTCCTAACTTCCTTGTTTTTGAAAACTTTTTAAATGTTCATAACTACATTGTCTATCAAGACAAGTAATATGGGTCTCTCTTATAAAACTTTCCACACAAAAGTTCTAAAAAAAACAATTAAAATTATATATAATATGTTAAAGAATGATTGGTGGCAAAATTAAAATTTTTATTTAGATTTTAATGATCTCCATAGCGAAAATAGGACTTATATCGGGGTTGGATCTATATCGATCGGATCGGAACTACAGCTTCTAAGTAAATCTGAACCGATTTTTCCAAAATTTGGCAGTGTTCGTTCCTGAACTAAACAACCTAAAATGTCTGTAAGATGTCATTCGACCAAACTAATATATGTGGCAAATTTTATCGCGATCAGACAATAATTAGACATATACTTTGATTACAAGGATACATGGATGAACATACGGGCGGAACATACATAGGTTCAAAGTCAAAACAAATAAAAATGAAGTAGAATCAACTTCAAATGCTCTAGCAGGACTACTTTTATATAAAAATAATTTGGACATATGAAATCAGAATGAACCCTGGAGCTTCAAATATGTTTTTTACTCATTTCTGAAACATAACGCTAAAATTATAGTATTCAAGTAAAAAATTATTTTCTTGTGCAATCGAGAAGTGTTATTTTACAGCATTAGATGTCATACAGATATTGATGGTGATTGCGCTTTTGATTTAAAATAGCTGGACCAGGTTTACTATGCTCCTGGTTTGGGACCTAGAGAACAAAACTAAGGAGTGTGCATATTTTTTTGGTGTTTGAGTTATTAATGGCCCGTTAATGTTAAGTACTCTTCAAAAAATGCATGAGAAGAATATGTTCCTGCAAGCGTTGCAGCGTCAGCTATTTGACTGATATTTTCCGTTATTAATGGCATACTTCCTTATTTACAATGAAATAAACATCCTCTAAAACTATCAAAATGAAACCTCTTACTGGAAAACCCATTATATTTTTCTACACCACACTGGTGGTGGTGCAAAACACGTTCTTAATGAAGTCCAATTAAATCCGTTATTATAAAAATATTGAAAAGTCTGAAAGGTTTTGTTTGTATTGGCAGTATTCCACATAATAATATTGTGTTTTGAATATTTATTATTACTTTCATTTTATTTTTGAAAAATTTAATAAAAAATTTTACTGAATTAAAAAATCTTTTTCAACACATTATTTAATAGAAAAAGTCATGACTTCTTCATTTTATTTCACTACAATTTGATAAATAAATAAGACAAAACGTGTCTATAATTATAGTTGAATTTTGCTGATGTACTAAGGATGCCATAATAATATTGTGTTTTGAATATTTATTATTACTTTCATTTTATTTTTGAAAAATTTAATAAAAAATTTTACTGAATTAAAAAATCTTTTTCAACACATTATTTAATAGAAAAAGTCATGACTTCTTCATTTTATTTCACTACAATTTGATAAATAAATAAGACAAAACGTGTCTATAATTATAGTTGAATTTTGCTGATGTACTAAGGATGCTGCCTGGATCTAGGAGCAGAAAGCAGTCGTCCGATAAGAATAGAAATTCAAGTGACGTTTTGTTGATGTGTGGTTGCTACCGCAAATTGTTGATGGTGAGGACGTTTTCGATGCACAGAGACTTCAGTTGCCTTATACGTCTGTCAGACATTTGTGGTGCAATGAAACGAAGTAGCAACCGCTGCCGTTTATAAAGATTTTTTGCTTTAACAACCATGACATTAACTTTAACTCAATTGGAAAAGAGGCACGTTCTGAGCAGCAACTACAACCACTCCAGCAGCAAACAGGAGCAGTAGTAGTCTTACAACAAGTAGCTGCCTCGGCAGATAGAAGATACAGGTAACACCGCAAACAAACATTAAACCTAACCAAACCCAGGCGAACCGAAAGGAAAACTAAAGAAGATCCTTCATTCACATATGCCACGAGTTCGGATACGATTTTCTTTGACTTCTTTTTTCCAGCAGTAGTGCAGAGGATCATCATTTATGTCGTCGGAGAAACACTGATGATGATGAGCATGTGGATGACGGTGTTGAAGAAGATGATGATCGTTATACTGAAAGGCCTAAACAAAAACATCCGCCAAGCTAATGACACAGTGGGGATTTATTCGGTAAGTCTTCGATTATTTTTAAAAACTATAGTTCTATAAAAGTGATTTCATTGCAATATGATTTCAATGGCAACCATGGCAAGCATTCCCTAATGGATTTATTGCAATTAAGAATACATACATAGCCGTTGATAAGGGATAACTTTATTTCATTCCTTCGATACGTACGTCTGTCTGTAGATGGATCTTTAAATTCATTTATTTGTCCGATCGTGATGAAATTTGGAATATAGATTTAGATAAAGCATCCATATATGCTGAAAAAAGATAGCAATAAAATTAAAGACGACACATACTTAAATCAAGTATGCGACTTCGGCATAAATTCAAGAAATAATTTCATTATAATAACGAGCATTTACATGTTTTTAAGACACTTTCATTGGTATAAAGTATTTGGAAAAATTTACAACAATTTATGCATTTTCTAAATACTTAAATGCTAATAAATATTATTTCAGAAATATAGTCTCAAATAAAATCATATTTGATTGTAAAGAAATATTTGTTTAGAACAACATCTTCCCAAATACATCATTTTTGTGTATATCAAATATTATATGTTTAGAGGGTATCGTAAACATATACATATATGTTTCAAGCCGAATATATTTGTGACAATATACTACAGAAGCAATTTTTTTCAACGTGCATACAAGAATCATCGAATGATCACAACGAGCAGCTGAATTTGGATTATGAATTAACGCAGGAAAAACCAATTCCATGGTTATCAAAGCGAATCAAAACTAAACAACACCCAGTCTTAACAACAAACCAATCCAATTCGTCAATGGTGGTGTACTTCGACTGGCTCCGGGTATAACCATTTGATTTATTGTGTTTTCCTTTGTGCCAAAAAATGCTACATTTTGTCTGCCTTTCACCTCAAAAATGCCTTTTTGTTTTCGTTTGTAAAAAATGCTGACTGTGAAAGGGTTTGGTGTTTTTTGTACACGCTGAAAAAAAATCGCTTCTGTAGTATATTGTCTCAAACATATTCGGCTTGAAACATATAAATGTTTAGGGTACACTCTAAACATATAATATTGGGTACATACAAAAAATATATATTTGGGAAAATGTTATTCTAAACAAATCTTTGTTTACATCCGAATATGTTTTTATTTTGGGACAAGTATATCCGAAACAAATATTTATTTGCACTAAAGAATTCAGAAAATACGTTAATTGTGTTAATTTTTTACTAATTCAAAGCTTTTCTTATAATAATAATAAATAATAATAGAAATAGTATAATCTTAGATCAAAATAAATTACTTGGAGGATTGTAATACTAAATCAGAAATGAAATTATTGGATTAAACAGAAGTTAATGCTGCATATGGTATTGTAACTGGGAGGTACAATTCGAAACTAAGGGAAAATTTTAACTGAAATTCTAAAAATTCAGCAAATATCTTGAAAATTTTTTTAAATAAAATATATTTGAATAAATTCCTAAACAATAATTTTATTCGTATTTAAACACATATTTTATTTGAGAAATTTTGTTTGCAAATATATTTTGTTGTAATATATTAATATAAGCGTTCCAAATATATTTTATTGATTTTCAAATAAAATTTACTTGCTCAAAAATATATTATATTTAAAAATTTGTGTTACAAATATATTTCCTTTCGATTCAAACGTATCAAAAAAAAACGATTTTGCCCCGTGTAAAAAATGTCGAACTTGCGCGGTGCAAAAATGCAACGTTTCAGCCATGTATTTACTCGAAGTGATGGACGCTGCCCTACGGCGTCGAGAGAATAGCCTAAATACCCGCGTGTGTACGTGCGTGTTTTTTCTAATGAAGTTTGGACAGATGCTTTATTTAGGTGGCGCCGTGAAGTATTCTTTGTGTTTAGTTTTTTTAGTGAGCTAAAAGGCTAGCTTTTTGCATTTTTGTTTTGATCCTGTCCATTAAAAATGCAGCAGTACAAGAGGTTGTAGGCGACAAACGCTGATTTATCTCCTTTTAATTCATTCCACTGTTCATCGAACGAAGTGGCAATTTTTGAACGGATTTTTGCAAACTAAAATATGAACTTTCCAATCTATATATATAAAAGATAGTGTCTGTTTGTGGGTTTGTTTGTTCCGTATAGACGTCTAAACGGCTAGACCGATCATGTTGAAATTTTCACAGAATGTACATGTGTAGGGGATGCTGAAAATAGGGTACTTGAATTTTCGATATAACAAGTGGGCGTGGACCCGCCCATATGGGTCCAATTTTGATATTGAGAAAAATGTTTAGCTAGAGTGCTGAAATTTTGTGTGTATGCATTTAGTGGCAGATTATGTGAATTTTCCAAAAATGGTCGGAATCGGACCAATGGGCGTGGCCCCGCACATATAAGCCAAATTTTGAAATTGAGATATTTTGCACAATTTGTTAGCGAGAGTGCTGGAATTTTGGGTATATGTATATGGTGGTAGTCTACGTGATTCGTTTAAAAAAGGGTGATTTGTCATATATGGGCGGCGTGGCCCCGCCAGACCAAATTTTGAAATTGAGATATCTTGCACATTTTATAAGCGATAGTGCTGTAATTTTGTGTATATGTGTCTGGAGGCTGTCTACGTGATTGACACAAAAATTGGTGGAATAGGACCAGTGGGTGTAGCCCAGCCCGTATAAGCCAAGATTTTAAATTGATGTGTCTTGCACAATTTGTTAGCGAGAGTGCTATAATTTTGTGTATATGTATCTGGTGGCAGTTTAGGTTATTTGTCCAAGAATCGACGGGATCGGAAAATGGGCGAGGCCCCGCCCATATAGGTAAAATTTTGAAATTGAGATATCTACCAGAATTTGTTAGCGAGATTGCTGTAATTTTGTGTATATTTATCTGGTGACAGGCTACGTGATTGGTAAAAATAATTGGAGGGATTGGACCAATGGTAGTGACCCCGCCCATATGAGCCATGTTTTGAAATTGATATATCTTGAGAAATTTGTTAGAGAGATTGCTGAGTTTTGTGTATATGTATTTGCGGCAGTCTGCGTTATTACTCCAAAAATGGACGGGATCGGAAATCTCAATCTGGGACAACGAAGAGGACCGGGTCCAGCTATTGAAATATAATACACATTCTTTATATGGCAAAATGTATACTAAGTACGCGTACCTTGCACAGTCTTCACACAACAACATACACCTCCCCCACTGTGCAACTGCAGCAATTGAGAAGAAAATATCCTAAGAAGCTGTTGGCTTCTTCAGAAAAAGGCTTCCTTCAAACTACCAAGCAGACTGACTTTCAGTTGGAATCCTCTTTCATTCATTGTCATCTGACTACAATGTGTAGTTAAATGTCTGATGAGTCGTTCGTTTTTTTTTTTCTTCAATTTCGTTCATCCGATGTTTGCGAATCTTTTTGGCTTTTTTGCTGCAAAAGCACAAAAGTTGACTTCTGTATAAAACGTGCCCTGGTATGATTTTTAATTAAACAATACGTGTGTGCAAAATGTGTTAAAAAGTGTGAAAAAATATGTTCCATTTTCACTTTTTTCCTCTATCTCTCGGCTGCTCTTTACTTGACTTTTGGGATGATTAAAGCGATTCTTGTTAACCCTTTTTTTTATTCTTTTGTTCTGGAATTACGTGAGTTTCTTTGGCGTTCTTTTCTTTTCAGTGGTTCGGTCGTCCGTGTGCTGACGAGGATGATGCTGCTGAAGTACCCGTGTCCATATGGTTTTCGGTTGGAGTTTGTATGTATAGGCTTTTTTACTTTATGGTGATTGTTGAATTATGAATGGTTAAGCAATCACGATTTTTTAATTTTGTTATGATTTTATGCGGATTACCAAAAAAATTGTTTTTAATTAGATTAAGGATTATTTTCGCTCAGCAAAATGTATGAGTCCAATATCTAAGGATACTAAAATGTTCATTAATCTTTGAAATGTCAACTATTCTATTTAACCTCTGTATTATAATCACTTTCTACGTGGAGAATTTTTCTTCGAAGCCGATCCAATAAACAATTGTCGCCGCTTACTCCATGTGCCTGTAGCAACCAAGCGGTTTATGCCAATGAATAATGTATACACACAGCATTACACTGTGATCCAGGGTATTATGAGTTTGTGCATTTGTTTGTAACACCGTAAGGAGAAGAGATGATCGACTTGGAATCAATTCCTGAGTCAATTTTATACTTGTAATCAAAGGGCAGGTCCATATAAGCTGTATTTTATACCCGATCAATATGACACTTGGCAAGGCGAAGTGTTTTCAGCTATTATTCATTTCAGTTCAGATTTGAATATACCCCCATATATATGCTCTTTAAAAATAAAATGGAAGTAGAAGTGAAAGTCAGTGAAATCGTTTCAAATTTAGATCAAGTATGTCCGTGCACGGTAAAAGCCAAAGGACATTCATTTCTCGTTTCAGTTGAATATGGTGTATAAGTAAAGCAACAAATCTACTACGCAAAAAGTTACTTTGTATAATAAAAAACAATTTGGCAGAAACTATTGAAAATTTTAACAAGATTCAGTATACAACTTTTTTTACAAACAAAAAGTACCACCTTAAATTCTTCACTACAATGGCCACCATATTCCTAAATCCGTAAACGGATTTCTCTCCAAATATATCGCGCTGGGAGTAATTAAAAAGGGAAATAATTCGGACTTTTACATCAACTTTTCTGAATAGGCAACAAAATTTGATATATGATGAAGTCCGATATGCCCAATAAGACCAAAGTTATATCCATTTGAAGTTATATTTCAAAATACCAGATACCTATCAAGTCGAAAATATGGCGGTATGGGAAGTCGCCAAGTTGCTGAGTCGCAACATAGTAACCAACTCGGACAGCCAGGCTGCCATCAATTCTCTGGAGGCCACATCCCTAAAATCCCAAACAGCCTTGACTGACGCAGATCTCTTTACGAGATGGCTGAGCAGTTTAATAAACACTGCTCATATGGGTACCTGGGGATATCCCGAGAAACTACAAAGCCGATGAACTTGCTAGGAAGGGGACGACACTACAAATTCCGGTACCGATATTTTTACATCTATAAATTTGTATATCAAACAGGTTGGTTTCGATGAGGGGCATTTAAGCCCGTGGTAACACTGGGGACCTAAACTGGTCTATGTGAGCTGATAAGAAAAAACGGCTGACACCCTAACCTAACCTATATTTCAATTTGTTTTTTTTTTGATTTTTTCTTTGGGAAAAGTATATTGTGGAGTTATAAAAGAAGATGTTTAAAAAAGGAGAATATCCTAGTGACAAATCAATAACGATTTAAAGCCCGAAATAAAAACAAACGAAAATACAGTATTTAAAAAAAGTACATTTATTTTCATCTTAAAACATCCTCAAAAAAAAAATGACGGAAAAAAAATTAACTGGTATTGTTGCTAAGCTTATCCTGTTTTACACAAATTTCAAAAGTAAAATACATTTTCTCCCATCGCAAAGCTACAATATTAAAATATTTACAATTTTTGATATATGTTATTGTATTGCAAGTTTGGCTGCAAACGGAATTTGGAGCCGGATTTTATAATCCTAGATATAGGGGAAAGTCCAAAAAATTCCAATATCTGGGAATTTTCGAAACTATTTTGGGATTGATTTTTGAAAATATAATGATTCGCGAATTACTTTCGATTTGTGGTGTTAAGACCAAACTACAAAATATTTTACTGAAACTTCTGTCTGCATTTGAAAATTGATTTTTTAATTATACCCTCACTTTAGTGTGACGAGGGTATATATCATTTGCTACGGAAAAAAGTGTAACACATCGAATGAGTGATCTAAGACCCTAAGTATGTTCGGAGGAAATCCGTTTTGGGTCATTTTAAGTCGAATGAGCAATGTCCGTCCGTCTGTCTGTCTGTCTGTCTGTGTGTCTGCTGGCTGGTGCGCACGATAACTCTCGAAAGGAGTAACCGATTGACTTCAAATTTGGTATGTGGTAATATTTTGATCTATCTCCGGATGAGTTCGAAGATGGGCCATATTGGTCTACTCCTTCTGATACCTCCCACACAATGGGTTAAAATTTAGTGAAATATTGGTTCTTTAATAATTTCTATACTGCTTATTCGAATCTTCTGAAATTCTACACATAATATTAGTTTATTAGTCGCTATTACCTCGAGAAAAATGGGTGAAGTTGGCATGCCCCTTTTGGTACCTCCCACCCAAATGGACCATTTTGCATCAAAATTTAGCTGCTTATAACTTTAATACAAGTGCATAAAAATGCTTGAAATTTTCTACAGTATAATGTTTTTGTAGCGCCTATAGTCCGGTAAAAAATGGGCATCATTGTACAGCCCCTTTTGGTACCGCCCACACAAATGGCCCGTTTCGTACCAAAGTAAACGGCTTGTAACTTTAATACCAGTGCATACAAATACTTGAAATTTTGTACAGTGTAATGCTGTTGTAGTGCCTATAGTCCTGTAAAAAGTGGGTGTTATCACCCCGCCCCTTTTTGTACCTCCCACACAAAATGACCAAATCATACCAAAATGATATATACCCTCGTCACACTAAAGTGAGGGTATAATTACATAGCTCGTAACTTTAATATACCAGTGCACACAAACGCTTATAGTTCAGCACAATGCAATGTATTTAAGAATGTACTGTTTACCGAAAAATATGTGTATTTGGAAAACCCCTTCTGGTACCTCCCACACAAATTGACAGATTTATTGGTGTAATGTTATATATTACATTACTCACAAAGTGAGGGTATACCTTAGTCGGTTTACCCGACTAAACTTTCTTACTTGTTTTTTTAGCATTTTCTTAACATCAGTGCAGAATTTAAACCGATTTCTCTCACATCAAATTTTCTGAACTTACAACAAAATTTGCTAAACTATGTATACAAATTTCGGTCAGATGTGCTCACTGGGAGAAAAGTTATGGCCATATAAATTTATATATTCAAAAAACAGATAATTTTTGTATTTTACTCGTACATGTGTAGTATTTTGAAGATGTAGAGCAAATTATAAAAACAAGTAAGAAAGTTCAGTCGGGTAAACCGACTTAGAAATCCCCTTACCTTCTCCCAAAAATGTCATTAAATTTATTTAATTTTTTGTTTTAATTAAATCATTAACGCGTTATTATATTGGATTAATATTATAAATTTGTGTGGACGGTGCCAAAGGGGGGTCCTTTTTTAACTGAACTGTAGGTACTGTAAAAACATTACTCTGTACAACTTATGGTACAAAATGCTCCATTTGTGTAGGAGGTAGTAAAAGGGGCATGTCAATGACGACCATTTTTTACTGGACTGTAGGTACTATAAAAGTAATACACTGTACTAAATGCCAAATATATGTAAGGTTAAAACTAATACTATTTGTGCAATTTCAGAAGATTCAAATAAGTAGTATAGAAGTTTTTCAAGAATCAATATCTCTCTAAATGTTATCACTTTGCGAGGGGTGTACTAGAAGGAGCGGACTACTATGGCCCATCTTCGAACTTAGCCTGAGTTAGAAAAAGATATTACCACAGCAAATTTGAAGTCAATCGATTACTCCTTTCGAGGGTTATCGTGCGCACCATCCAGCGGACAGACTGACGGACGGAAATTACTCATTCGACTTAATGTTACCCAAAACGGATATTCGCCAAACATACATAGGGTCTTAGGCCACTCCTTCGATGTGTTACACTTTAGGCTCGTAGCAAACGATATATCAAAAGTATATAAAGATGAGAAGAGTGCGGAAGGTGAGAGCTTTGGAATAGAAAAAGGGCTCGTAAAATTTGTAGGCAACCAATTATGCAACCTACCTATGTTTTGTATTAAACCAAATTGTGAACTTATACTTACCCTCTCCATAAATACCTATCTTCTGTATTAAACAAAATTATGAACTTATACTTACCCTCTCCATATATTCAATATTGAATAAAAGAAGCTGCTTAGAGCACCCAATAACAACAGCAAAAGTACCGTCGATTAGAACTCTCCTAGTAGTCTTTATTGGCATATTCTCCTTAATAATCTTAACACAATTTTCGGAAGCAAGACGCAGTAGGCAAAGTCTTTTCCTTCGAGGCACATTTTGAAGAAAAGAGACTATTCTGCACCCCCGGTCTGCAATAGCCGAAAGTCTCCAAGACTGATTCCTTTTGGAAAGCCTGCAATACTTCGATTGGAGTTTTTGCTGAATTAATGAAAACTGCCAAATATTGCAATACTCTTTGGGTTTTCGAGAACGAAATATTTTTGTTGCCTCTTGAGAGCTATTTTATTAATATTACATATTTCAGGAAATCATGACGTAAAAAATGGGATATTACTTACCTATTGAAGACATTCTTATATGCTTCTTTTATACTGTTTAAATCATTGAATTCACCCAATGCACTTACGTTTTTCAAACATTTTTCTTTTATTGTGTTTAAGGCTTTTAGTTCCCTACACAATGCTTCTTGATCGTGGTGCTTTTGCTTGACAGAGTTCTTAAATTTGTGAAATTTATTAAATTTGTGAAATTTATTAAATTTGTGAAATTTATTAAATTTGTGAAATTTATTAAATTTGTGAAATTTATTCCAAAACAGTAACAGAAAGGAGACCCTATGGCAGGGACGTATCCAGAGGCTCGGCCACCCCTAAAAAAAACGAAAAATATTTGGAAGGCTGTTAAAAAAAAACAATACAAAGCTTAAAAAAAATGGTAACAGTAAAAGTAATAACAACTAAAAATAAGAAAAGTGCATGGTTTCCTTCCTAAAACTTTTTAAATTATGCATCGATTTTCTTCGGAATGGTCTCAATTTATTCATAACCTTTCAGAGTTTACGATAAAATCACAAAAATATGACAATTATGCATTTCTAGATGTTTTTATGAGGCTTTTAAAAATTATTAAAATTTTCTCAAAAAATATGATTTTTGCAATACTTTGTAGGATATCGTCGGAACCGCTGAACGGATGGAAAATTGTATTGTGCGAAGTTGAAGGCTACTTAATTCTGAAGTTTGTAAAGCTTACCTGAACCAATTCGGATGAATGGTTCTCTAGTTATGCCATAATATGTGGTTCAACCTCTCTGTTTTCTTAGCCTAAAGGGTTGTCTCTTTAAATTCTCGATAAGCTGTGATATGGAAAGAAATTAGTGGTTGAACCACATATAGTGGCATAACTCGAGAACCATTTATCCGATTTGGTTGAGGAAGGGTTTAAAGAATTAAATATTAAGTAGCCTTCAACTTCATATAATACCATTTTCCATCCGTTCAGCGGTTTCGACGATATTACAAAATTTTGCAAAAAAATGTGATTTTTTGATAAAATTTTAATATTTTTAAAATAAAACTCCCATAAAATAATCTAAAAATTAACAAATGTTATATTTTTATGATATTATCTATTTATTTGATATTATATTAAATTTTTATGATATTATATTATATATTTTTATGATATTATCGTAAAGTCTGTTCGGTCATGAATTAAACGAGCCCATTCCGAAGAAAATCGATGAATAATTTTAAAAGTTATAGCTAATTTAGTAAGGTTTTAACTTTAAAAATTTCTTATCGATGTAAAATTTACAAAAACAAACTTTAAAAGCTAAGATTGGAGATTTTGACGTTTTTTGACGTCTAGAATCAGAATCTATGCATTAAAACAGAAACCCAAGAAAAAATTTTGTTTTTTTCGACCGGTGTAATTATTGGTTGGCTTTAAATTTATGATAACCAGATATGGCGAAAATTAAGTTAAAATTACATTTATGATTTCCTATCTATCTACCTTTTTAACATGTAGGTTGCAGTGATGGAATGAGTTTGCACAACCGTGTATGTAAATTTGACTTAATATTGGGTGTGGTAATAAGTAGTACGGTTTACGAAATAATAAAATTGGCAACGACTAAATTAAGTGCCAAGGCGTATTTTAGGACAACATTGTTCATACCATATCTGGACGAAGTAATATCACATTTAAATAATGGATTTTCCGAGCATGAAGCTATAATTACAAGACTGTTTAATATCGTTCCGATACGAGTTGTAAATCTAATAAAGGAAGATTTCGAAGAAGTCACACTTTTTTACAAAAACGATTTAAAAAATTCAGCAAAATCTGTTTTAGCTGAAATAAGTATATGGATTGATTATTGGAAGCAGAAGAATGATAAGCCATCAAATGCATTAGATGCTATTTCAGTTTGTGATGAGGACATGTTCTAAAGCGTTTTTACCCTTTTGCAGATACTGGCCACAATACCTGTGACAACGGCATCTGCTGAGCGAAGTTTCTCGACGGTAAGAAGAATAAAAACGTATCTCCGGAACAGAATGGAATATTTTTTTCAAAAAATCGAAGATTACATTTTTAACTCATACGTATTTTATTATAAAAAGTTTTACTGATCTCGTACTAATTGTTTATCTTTGTTATGGAAAAAAAAGGAAAAATAGACTACGTGATAACTAAGCTCTCTGCTTTCTTGCAAACTTTGTTGCCGAATATCGCGAACACAAGAGCTAACCTAGAAAAACTGGATTCAGCAAGGCCAAAATAGGTATATCCATAGTGTTTCCTTTCTGTTACATTTGTATCCCCTCACATTAGAGAGGAGGGTATATATCATTTGCTACGAGCCAAAAGTATAACACATCGAAGGAGTGACCTAAGACCCAAGGTATGTTCGGCGGATATCAGTTTTGGGTCATTTTAAGTCATTTGAGCAATGTCCGTATACATGCCCGGCAATTGCCATGGGCCAACTTCCATTAGTACCTTAAGAGGCGCAGCCACAACACGATATCAGACAAAAGAAAAAGGAACAATAAAAACCAAATAGTACCCCAAAAAACTGAAATCCAAAAAAGGGCTACTTCAAATTTCCTACAGTGTAATGCTTTTATAGTATCTAGAGTCCAGAGAAAAGTGACCGTTATTGACACTGCCCTTTTGGTACCTCCCATACAAATGGACTATTTTGTACCAAATGTAAGCAGCTTTTTACTTGAATACCAGTACATACTTTAAAGTTACTAAATGCAATTTAAATTGATAATAATTTAGTTAAAACAAAAAAAAATAATTTACGAATATATTTTTGGGACTCAAGGGGAAGCGGATTCATTAGTCGGTTAACCCGACTGAACTTTCTTACTTGTTAAATTATCCAACGACGCAAGGACACTTTGGTCCGCGTAACCTTCTTTAAACATAACCCAGAGGAGAAAATCTTTAACCTCGTATACACATTGGGTTCGAGTAGCCGTCTTTTGACATTGTTTGGTCGATATGCAATTTTTAAGCAATAGATATAGGATGATATGTCGCTTTTTGGGCGACCTAACATTCATGGTTTTGAGCGATATGGCGCCACATCAACGCAGTGAGATGAAAGGATAGTAGTACGGTTTACAAAATAATAAAATTGGCAACGACTAAATTAAGTGCCAAGGCGTATTTTAGGACAACATTGTTCATACCATATCTGGACGAAGTAATATCACATTTAAATAATAGATTTTCCGAACATGAAGCTATAATTACAAGACTGTTTAATATCGTTCCGATACGAGTTGTAAATCTAATAAAGGAAGATTTCGAAGAAGTCACACTTTTTTACAAAAACGATTTAAATAATTCAGCAAAATCTGTTTTAGCTGAAATAAGTATATGGATTGATTATTGGAAGCAGAAGAATGATAAGCCATCAAATGCATTAGATGCTATTTCAGTTTGTGATGAGGACATGCTCCCAAGCGTTGTTACCCTTTTGCAGATACTGGCCACAATACCTGTGACAACGGCATCTGCTGAGCGAAGTTTCTCGACGTTAAAAAGAATAAAAACGTATCTCCGGAACAGAATGGAATATTTCTTTCAAAAAATCGAAGATTACATTTTTAACTCTTACGTATTTTATTATAAAAAGTTTTACTGATCTCGTACTAAATTACACATTTTTATTTAGGAATAAAATTCGAATAAACGCAATTTTTTAATTGTTTATCTTTGTTATGGAAAAAAAAAGGAAAAATAGACTACGAGATAACTAAGCTCTCTGCTTTCTTGCAAACTTTGTTGCCGAATATCGCGAACACAAGAACTAACCTAGAAAAACTGGATTCAGCAAGGCCAAAATAGGTATATCCATAGTGTTTCCTTTCTGTTACATTTTTATCCCCTCACCTTAGAGAGGAGGGTATATATCATTTGCTACGAGCCAAAAGTATAACACATCGAAGGAGTGACCTAAGACCCAAAGTATGTTCGGCGGATATCTGTTTTGGGTCATTTTAAGTCATTTGAGCAATGTCCGTCCGTCTGTGTGTCTGTCTGCTGGCTGGTGCGCACGATAACTCTCGAAAGGAGTACCTCAAATTTGGTATGCGATAATATCTTTCTCTATCTGCGGCTAAGTTCGATGATGGGCCATATTGGTCCACTCCTTTTAGTACCTCCCCAACAAAGGGTTAACTTTTAGTGAAATATTGATTCTTTAATACCTTCTATACTACTTACTCGAATCTTCTGAAATTTCACACACAGTATTAATTTGTTTGTCGCTAATACCTCAAGGAAACTGGGCTAAGTGGCCACTCCCTTTTTAGTACCTCCCACACAAATGGACCATTTTGCACCAAAAGTTAACTGCTTACGGCTCTAATACCAGTTCAAACAAATACTTGAAATTTCACCAAGCTGGCAGTTTTTTATTTTCAGAAACACTTAAAAGTATATGACAGACCATCTGTAGGGTGTACAATAAATATACATGCCCGTCAATTGTCATTGGCCAACTTCCATTAGTACCTTAAGAGGCGCAGCCACAACACGATATCAGACAAAAGAAAAAGGAACAATAAAAACCAAATGGTACCCTAAAAAACTGAAATCCAAAAAGGGCTACTTGAAATTTCGTACAGTGTAATGCTTTTATAGTATCTAGAGTCCAGAGAATAGTGACCTTTATTGACACGCCCTTTTGGTATCTCCCATACAAATGGACCATTTTGTACCAAATGTAAACAACTTTTTACTTAAATACCAGTACATACTATAAAGTTATTATATGCAATTTAAATTGGTAATAATTTAATTAAAACAAAAACATTAATTTACGAATATATTTTTGGGACTCAATGTGAGGGGATTCATAAGCCGGGTTTACCCGACTGAACTTTCTTACTTGTTAACTTATGCAACGACGCAACGACATTTGGTCCGCGCAGCCTTCTTTGAACATAAACCAGAGGAGAAAATCTTTAACCCCGCATACACATTGGGTTCGAGTAGCCGTTTTTTGACATTGTTTGGTCGAAATGAAATTTTAAGACATTCATGGTTTTGAGCGATATGGCGCCACATCAACGCAGTGAGATGAAAGGAATTTAGTAACGACTGTTACTGAAACTCTGCAGATTTAGAGGAGGGAGAATCTATAGATCACCTTCTGTGTATCTTCCTGGTCTCTCTAGAAGGCGGCATGCAACCATTGGCTCTAATTTCTTTGGAGAATTAGCTAACATGGCTGATGTTAAAATCCGCCAAATTTTCACATTTTTAAATCAATCAAATTGGTTCAACAGAAGAGGTATGGAAAACTGATGTCTTCCCTTACGTCCCTACGGTAGCACAATGGTCTGTATATGTAGTGAATGTGAATACGAGTATTTGTGGACTACACATTCGATATTTTTTGTTGCCTTAAGTTATTGCCAAAAAAAAAGAACTGGTGAGTTTAAGCTAATGATATTTTTATGGTTTAAAAAACATATTTGGAGCGACTTCTACAGTGGAACTATTTCAAAACATTAACAACGTGTAGTAGCTCTCCTTTGATATCTCATGCAAGAAACAACTATAAATAACATTATTGCTGTCTGCTGAGGATATGGCTAATTCGACTTCGAATTTTACGACGATTAGCAACATATATATTTTATGGGCTCTCGGATCAATATTTTAAGGCGTTGCAAAAGAAATGGCTAAATTAATCGCATCCAATTGAGGAGGATTTAAAAATGCTGTACCTATATGAAAAATGCAGTGCAGAAGTTACTCTGAACATGACCTCTTACGCCTTAGATAATAACTTGACTAATCGTTATTTAAATTACATATTAAACGGAATCATTAGAACTTAATAAAATCACCAAACACCCGTTGAAGTGTTTGTGTCTTAAGTCTTTTGTTTTATACCATTGACTTAGCATAACAATAAACCAAAGGCATTGATTCACTTTAAAAACGCATCTCCACATAACTTAGGAAAACGGAATAGAAGAATGAATGCAGTTTACCCTTTTAAAGTCAATATTTTTACATTTGAATAGGTGGTGAGGGGAAGCAATATGTTCTCACACTATGTTTAGTGTCAGATTAAAGTCATTTTTGTTTGATATTTGTCCATTGCATGTCATAAACAACATTAAACGAAAACAATGACCAAAAAGAAACACCTGAAAAGAAAGTAAATGAAAGAAATATGTACGAGTACGTTTTGCTTTTCTGAACCAATGACTTGTCACTCGCTAAGCATTTATTTATTTGATGGTTGGTTAAGCCCAGTGATCCAGAGGTCTATGGTATGGACTGGCTCGGCAGTCTCCTAACTGAAAGCTGTCAGTGACTCGTAAAGACACAGGGAAACATTGGGCATTAACTCCTTGGAACAATGGCCAAGTATTGTGTCGAAATGAAATCCATGCTCAGGGGTATTGTTGTGATTGTTGGTTGGTTGGCAAACGAAACAAACCAACAAATTGGTATTGTTTTTGCCCGCTTCCCTCCCCGCCCCTATCACAAAGAGAAAATACTAAAGACATGGCCAAGAAAAGCCGTTTATAAACTCATAATATTTTGAATGGACTCAATGAAATGAATGAATGAAACAGTCAGTGAGCCGCTGACTGAGCGGCAATGGGTGACTGACTGACTGAATGAATGAATGAATTCCAACAATTGTACAATATTTTTTACAAAAAATTTCGATTTGATCTTAGAGATTTCCTTGTAAATCTTTTTGTCGAATATTTTTTCGAGATGTAGCCGGTTTTTTCCATATTGTGGCATTTTTTCGGGGTAAGCTGTAATTGTATGTGAACCTGTGGCTAAGATGCAAATGCAGTTTGGAGCACTTGTTTTATCTGATGTTTGTCCATCAAAGTGAAGGCAAGAAATCTCAAAACAACCACAGGGGAACCCAGTCAAAAAGTGAACAACAAAAAACACAAATAAACACAATAAGTCAGTCACTCAGACATTCAGTCACTCAAATAATTTTACACATCACAGTGGTTAAGATCAACGAGGGTCGTTGCACAAATCCCCAGTAATGTTGCCCAACTTAGCACCCACATACTCGTATCCAGCAGACTACCAGTTTAATTGTTCACATTTTTTTTGGCTACCCTCGTTCCTTCAAAATCTAAGTATTCACTTTATTTTGACCGGCATTTTCTCCAAATGTTATAGTCATTATTTGTACGTGTGTGTTTTAAGTATTTCTTGTTTTAATAAATTTGACATAATCTTTTACTTTAATCTATGATTTTTTCCTCAGTTTGGTTTGGTATAGAAAAATGTATTTTACTTGAGACGGCATCTTCTCTTGTCTCGTTTAAGTGGACACTTTTCAAATTGTGATCTCTGAGTTTCGAAGTGTTGTCCTCATTTCGAAAATGATTATTTTGCGTTATCATTACTTAGAGATCGTGAAACAATCACGAATGGAATTGTTTTTCTACTATTATAATACTAAAATTGAAGAAAAAACAATGCCACAAATTACAAAACAAAACATTACAAGTATCTTCATGGCATTCAATATGTGATGGCATGGGAGAAATATATTGTGGACAAAAAAAATATAAACTAAAGGCTAGACAAAGTGTCCACTCAAGGTTAGTGCAGAGAATGACCTATGAAATATGGTATTTCAGCCAGGGTCAATCAGTAAGAATATATGATGGAAAACAATGAAACCAATAGGGAACGTTTTTTAATTTTTAAAAGAAATTAAAAAACAAAACTTTTTGTTTAATTTAAATAAACATTGACGCACACTTTGTAAAATTATGTACATTAAATCTGTGAAACACTTGAAATCCCGGTGCTTATGTGAAACAAAGAGAACCAGTCAATTAGTATGGAGTTTATTTCTGATGAAGAATTTTTGATATTCTTCCGCAGAAGCAATAAGTACATTCCTCCACATCATTTTGATAGATATTAAAATAATGGAGGTTTCAAATCCGCAGGCGTTTTGCTCTGGCAAAATTAGTATTTTACATCTGATTATTATGAAATTTTGCAGATAGGATCCACGCGGCAACATCTCTTTTGTTGATATGTTGGAATAGAAAGAAAATATATTTGGAACACAAATTTTTAAATATCATATATTTGAGAGCAAACAAATTTTGTTTGAAAATCAATAAAAATTATTTGGAACGAATATATTAATATATTACAACAAAATATATTTACAAATTAAGTTTCTCAAATAAAATATGTGTTCAAGTACAAATAAAATTTTTTTTTCAGGAATTTCTCTAAATATATTTTATTTAAAAAAGATTTTCAAAACATTGCTGAATTTTCCAACTTTTGTTTTAATTTTTGCTTGAATTATACCTCCAATCAAAAATGACATATGCATTAACTCTGTTTTAAAGCACTCATTATAAAGTTCGATATATACAAAGTCCTACTTAGTTGTAAATCCTTCGAGTAATTTATTGTTTTCCACGGTTATACGATTTCAACTATAAATTATTTTTTGAAACATTGAAAATTTCTAGAAAAATAACTTTGAATTGCTAAAAACTTAACACAATAAAGGTGTCGGTATGTTTCCTGAATACTTAGATGAAAATAAATCATTGTTTCGGAAATAATAATCCCAAATCAAAACATATTAGGATAGAAACAAATATTTGGTTAGACCAACATCATCCCAAATATATAATAACTGTGTGTACCAAATATTATATATTTAGAGTATACACTAAACAAATATATTTTTCAAGCCGAATATACTACAGAAGCGATTTTTTTTCAGCGAGAACTGACTCTACCTAATTTGAAGAACACTGATTTACATTTAAAGTCGGGTTTCAAAATTACAATCGTTATAGAAACCACATTTTTCAACCAATCTTGATGAAGCACGATCGAGATCAGTTCGTTTATCGAAGAACGAGATAATCTTTTCAGAAGCATTATACAATTATATCTGTGCTTGTTCTGATCTAAGAAGGTGACATTTGGCTACACACGACATAAACTTTTCCTTACAGGGTTAAATAGTCAAATAACTAAGTTGAACTAGGTATCTATAAATCGCCTTTCGATTTAGATAGGAAAAGTCGAAAACCCGAAATCGAATTTGCCTAGGTAAAAAATCGATTTTAGCTGATTTTTGTTAATTACACAGAAAAACCAGTAAGGAAAGCCACAAAGTCGGGCGGGTCCGACTATATAATACCCTACACATCCATAGCAATGTGCCAAGGGGCATTGCGATAATAATGTTGGAATAACTGGGTTCGTTTCAGTTAACAAAGTACATAGCTGCACCTCCTCATCAAGGTTTATTCAAAGGAGTTGAATATGTTCACGCCGCATTCTTTTATAGACCAAGGAGGAACAAATAAATGTGAGTACACGAGGGAAAATCTCCATTTTTGATGTTTGAATTGAAAATATATTTGGAACCAACATTTTTAAGTATTATATATTTGTCATCAACGGGTGATCTAAGTAGAGATACTTTTTTTAATAGCCTTTTTTTGACAGATCACGTGTGAGTCGTGTCATGCTGTCATGTTATTTTTGTTAAGTATTATTTGGCATTTCATCATGGAAAGACTTACGCTTGAACAACGTTTACAAATTATTCAGTTTTATTATCAAAATAATCGTTCGCTAATTGCGCTAAGTCCATTATTTTTTTAAATCCAAAAAACACTTTCCAGTCGACCCACGACCTTGACACCAATGAGCAATGTTTTAGCTCTCGTTAAAAGCTATCTTTTTGCCATTGACCAATTCCCGATCCGACGTACCGGAATCATCGGTCCATATTGCTTCAAAAATGATGCCGGTGAGAACGCAACTGTCAATGGAGACCGTTATCGTGCCATGATAACCGACTATTTGATGCCTGAAATTGAAGCTCGTAATCTCGGCGACATTTGGTTTCAACAAGACGGCGCCACTTCCCACACATCGCATCAATCAATGGATTTATCGGAGAACACTTCGGTGGGCAGATAATTTCACGTTTCAGTCTAAAGTTTATGCGGACAAACACGCTTCGACTCAGGCCTTGGAGCAAAACATCACGCGTGTCATTCGCCAGTTACCAGTCGAAATGCTCGAACGAGTCATCGAAAATTGGACTCAACGGATGGACCATCTGAGACGTAGCCGCGGCCAACATTGGATAGACATAATCTTCAAAAAATAAATGCCAGAGAATGTTCTTTCAAATGACAATAAACATTCCCCATTCAATTTGAATTTTCTGTGTTTTTTTCTTTAAAAAATTAGGGAACCTCGAAATGGATTACGATATATATTAATATATTAGAACAAAATGTATTTGCGAACAGTCTTTCACAAAAAAAAATATGTATTTATGCACAAAAAAAGTTATTGTATAGTAAGATTTCCAAATATATTTTATTTAAAAAAGGTTTTTAAAAGTTTCCTGACTTTTTCGAATTTTAGTTTAAACTTTTCCTAGATTTCATGTTATATTTTATAATTCAAAATCTTATAAGCTTTTTTTACAGTACTAATTTGTATCCCCTCACCTTAGAGAGGAGGGTATATATCATTTGCTACGAGCCATAAGTGTAACACATCGAAGGAGTGACCTAACCCTAAGTATGTTTGGTGGAAATTCGATTTGGGTCATTTTAGGTCATTTGAGCACGGTCCGTGTGTCTATCTGCTGGTCTGCTGGCTGGTGCGCACGATAACTCTCGAAAGGATTAACCGATTGACTTCAAATTTTGTCCCCCACAATGGGTTAACATTTAGTGAAATATTTATTCTTTAATAACTTATATACTGCTAATTCGAATCATCTGAAATTCCACGCATAGTATTCGTTAATTAGTCGCTATCACCTCGAGAATAATGAGCAAAGTTGCCACGTCCCATTAGCTAACTCCCACACAAATAGACCATTTTGCATCAAAAGATAAATGCTTATAGCTTTAATATCAGTTCATAAAAATGCTTTTCTTACTTGTTATTTTATAAATATTCCAAATCATCACTTTTAGTCAATCCATCAATGCAATTTATCGTTACGCACGATTATGCTATTTAAATTTTAATCGAATTTTACAAACATCTCTAAAAAATTGCACTGCAAAACAGAAAATTTGCCTTTAAATTTAGGCATAAATATATTGCCAAAATAATTAAATACAAATTTGTCCTCGTTTCGGAAATATTAGTCATTAAAAAACGATTAAGGAAAGACAGAAATTTGGGCGGGCCGACTATACAATAACCTACAGCTCCCTAACAATGCGAAAATGGGCATTGCGATAATAACGCTGTGCTCGAAATGGAAACTGTTAAAATGTAACAGGAAGGACCTTGCTGAATCCAGTGGTGCAAGCCTTTTTATTCGACCACAAAGTTTGTAAGAAAATCAGAGAGTTTCGTTATTTCGGGGGTTATTTTAACTGAAAGACTTCGGAATACACGCTTCAGTCCAAAGAACGAAATAAAAGGAACGCTTGGAGAATTATTTCTCTCAAAAAAGTAGCCCACGCTTCCTACCCCCTCTAAAAAATTGCGATCAAGTGTCTGGACTCTAGATACTATAAAAGCATTACACCGTCCAAATTTTAAATACATATTTATATTAACTGGTGTTAAAGATAAAATCTTTTAACTTTTGGTACAAAATGATCCATTTGTGTGGGATGTAACAAAAGCGGCGTGCCAAAAACGCCCACTTTTCTGTGGTCTCTAGGTACTATAAAAGTATTACACTGTACAAAATTTCAAATATTTATATGCACTGGTATTGAAGTTATAAGCTGTTAAGTTTTGGTACAAAAAGGCCCATTTGTGTGAGAGGTACCGAAAGGGTAGTGCCAACAACGCCCATTTTTCTCTGGACTCTAGGTTCTATAAAAGTATTACACTGTACAAAATTGCAAGTATTTGTATTGACTGATATTAAAGCCATAAGCCGTTAACTTTCGGTGCAAAATGGTCCATTTGTGTGGGAGGTACCAAAAAGAGACCTCTTCGCCCATTTTTCTTGTCGTGTTAGCGACTAACAAAGTAATACTACGTGTGAAATTTCAGAAGATTCGTGTAAGTAGTATAGAAGGTATTAAAGAATCAATACGAGTATTTCACTAAAAGTTAACCCTTTGTGGGGGGTACTAGAAGGAGCGGACCAATATGGCCCATCTTCGAACTCAGCTGGAGATAAGGAAAAATATAACCGCATACCAAATTTTAAGTCAATCGGTTAGTTCTTTCGAGAGTTATCGTGCGCACCAGCCAGCAGACAGACAACCAGACGGACGGACATTGCTCAAATGAATTAAAATGATCCAAAACGAATTTCCGTCGAGCATACTTAGGGTCTTAGGTCACTCCTTCGATGTGTTACACTTTTGGCAAGTTTTGTTAGTTATCATAGTAATTTAAATTATATACAAAAATGCAAGTCAAAAACTAATATCAATAAATATTTTCTGCTATGAGAAGAAAAATACACAAATTATGTAATAACTTTAAATCCGCTTATTTCTAATAAAAACGCTGAGGAATCTTTTTCTCAAAGACACCAACTAAAAATTTCGAAAATTTGTACGACTTTTAACATGTGGTAATATTTGATTGCAACTTTGTGGGATAAAGGGGTGAGAAGCGGGGACGACTGTTATGAGAAAAATAATTCTCCAAGCGTTCCCCTGAGTTCGTTTTTTGGACTGAAGCGTGTATTCCGCTTCAAAATCACCTCAGAGATAACTAACCTCTCTGATTTCCTTTCAAACTTTGTGGTCGAATATCGCGAAAACAGCACCTAGCCTAGAAAAACGACTAGCACCTCTGGACTCTGCAATGTCGAAATAGGTATATCCACAAGGACCCCTTTCTGTTACATTTTTGGACTAGTAAGTGCTATTTGGAATAATTGGTTTCGTTTCAGTTAACAAAGTATACAATAGGGTTTAAAAACTAAATAGGCTGGATCGTAGTATATATATGTGGCTATATCTAAATCTAAACCGATTATCCCCAATTTAAGCAGTATTAGTTCCTAAATTAAGAAACTTCGTTCTGCCAGATGTTGCATTGATCGAAAGTAAAGTACAATTTCTATAGCCCTTGATACCAAATCGGGCGAACATACATATGTATATATATATATATATATATATCCGATTTCGACCGAATTTGGAAGTGTTAATTCATGTAATGAGAAACCTCTTTCTGCTGAATATCGTACTTACCGGATAAAAAATACAGTTTCTACAGCGCTTATATATCAAATCGGGTGTAACATATAACAGGTGGCGCAAAAGTAACCTTTCGATGTTTTTTGTGCCAAAGTCACCGACCGATTTTTGGTCAAATAAATAGTCAGCAATATTCCGCGTTCTGGAGCAGTGTAGCGTAACATTGTTTATTAACGTGTATTTCGCATGTGTTTACTACACAAATGTCAACATTAGGCATTAGGGGCCAATCGCAAAATTTATAGCATTTTCTGATAGGAGGATTACTTTTGCGCCACCTATTATATGGGGAATATATCTAATTCTGAGCGGATCTTCCCAGACATTGGCAGTGTTCCTTCACGTAATAAGAAAACTCTCTCTGCCGAATTTCGTACTGATCGGATATAAAATACGGTTTCTACAACGCTTACATGTAAAATCGGGTGTAACATATTTATGGGGACTATATCTAAATCTGAACCAATTTTCCCGAATTTGAGCAATATTCGGCCTTCTGTCTGTCTGTTGAAGCGATAACTCTCGAAAAGAGTAACGGATTGACTTTAAATTTGGTATGTGATAATATTTTTTTCTATCTCAGGCTAAGTTCGAAGATGGGCCATATTTGTCCACTCCTTCTAGTACCTCCCTCACAAAGGTTTTACATTTAGTGAAATATTGATTCTCTAAGAATTTCTAAATATATTACTTATCGAAATCATGTGTAATTTCTCATCTAGTTATAGTTTATCCGTCGCTATCACCTTCAAAAAAATGGGCGAAGTTGTCACGCCCTTTCGGGTACATACCGCAAAAAGCCACCATTTTGCAAAAAAAAATTTTACGGCTTGTATCTTTAATACCAGTGCATATAAATACATGCAAATTTGTGCAATGTAAGCTTGTAAAGTATCGACAGTCCGATAAAAATGCGCATTATTTCCAAGCTCCTTTTGGTACCACCTACACAAATGTACCAGTTTCCATACAAATACTTAAAACTGTGGTCAGTGTAATATATTAGTAACTAGAGTCCAGTGAAAAGTGGGCGTTACCGCCCACACAAAACTAGCATTTTTCACCAAAAATTAATTGCTTATAACTTTAATGTTATTTAAATTGAAAATAATTTAATTAAAACAAAAAAAAACTACTAATTTTCTTTGGGAACCAAGGTGAGGGAGTTGATTCATAAGTCGGTTTACCCGGCTGGACTTTCTTACTCGTTTAAATATAAACCTCAAGTAACAAAGAATACCAAAAAAATATGCAACTTTTTGTAGTTCACTATTTTTTTAGCGGTGTATTTATCTTTTATGATATCTTCATTATGATTTTCTATTATCACTTCCAGTGTCCAAATACTAGTGTATTTGTAACAACTGCAATGCATTAATAAAACTAACGTTTGAACATTCAGACAAATCGTCTGTAGAAAACCCCCTCAACAAAATAATGCTTCGAGCAGAATATGAACTCATTTTCAAGTCAATCAAATCAAATAATGTATACCGAATATATGATTGTGGATATGATCTTAGATTTGTACGTATCCACATCACGATACAACAATGATCGTCTATATGACTAGTGGTTGCCGCAAATGGCAGAAAAGAGTTAAAGAAAAACAAAATAAATGTTAAAACTTTTAACTGAGGTCAACTGCGAACGAATGTTAGTGTAGTTATGTGCGTCTGCGCACGTCCCCAGCATTCATATGTTTGTTTGCAATCTCAATGAGTGTCAGCCTCCTCTAGACTGAATGCTGAAGTCATACATACATATATGTAGCTTCAGCTGTAGAATCTCAACCGAGTTGGCTGACTCTGGCTGATGGTTAAGAGATGGCGGCAAAAGCGAATCTTAGATTTATCAAACAAATTTTCACATAAGTGTCTGTTTTGGCAAGACAATCGAATCGAAGGCGAAAATGTTTTTGTTTCTCTTTGTGATTTCTGTGATTTAACAGTTTAGGAGTATTATAAATTTTCAGATTTAGATAAGCACCCTCAAGGGTTTTTGTTAGGTGAAGGTTAGAATTGCTTTATTAATGGGGCAAACCAATACTGAGAATCTAATGCATATGGTTTGTCCGGATATAGTAATAAAGATATTAGGGCATAGAGTCCTTATTTTCGAAAAAAAGTATTTAAATGGTAGATGTTATGTGACTTTACCCCCAATGTTATAGAGGTTTCACTGTTCATATGTGACATTCCATTCTATGACCAAGGACATGACAAAGGATAAAATGAAATCACAGGCATTTAATCAATTTTTTTAACTTTTTTATATTCGCATCGACTTTGGAGACTAGTTACATTTTAATAACACCTTTTTCCTTCTGAAATTTATAACCTTCATAAGCGGAGATCGTTGGACAATTTATGACTACACTTAAGGTTCCTGTGGCACTGCAATACACTGAACTACACTTCTTTATTTTTATAAACTCTAGGCTAAAGTCTAATGCTGTCTCCACTTCTACACTTCTTCTCTGCAAGTGCAAGTCTTTCTTATCGGTGTGTGAGGCGCCTGTATTCCTGGTAATTAACTCCTCTTGCATAAGAAGCAACAGGAGCAGCCGAGTTCCAGTAAAAAGTAGAGCAATACAATTTTAATGGGTTGCATTCATACGATGTTTTTCCCGTAGCGGCGGTGTTACGAAAGGAAACTGAAACGACGCATCACTATGGATTGTTGTGGCAGTCCAACAACTTCTGTCTCTGTGAGATTTTTTAACCATCAGCCGACCACGACGATTTTGTTGTTCAGGCAGAAAAAATGAAGCTCTGAAGAGAGAAAGACTTAAAAAACAGCACCAACAAGCCGACAATATTTTGCCAGATACTCGTGTCATTTGCTTAATTTGAATATCAATCAACTGCATCGCGTATCTGTTTTATTTATACAATGCACTTGTGCAAACATTGTCAAGTTTTGCTCATGCCCAGCGAAGGTTTTGGGTAAGGCTTCAAACAAAAATGTCATAAAGGACTGGGTTTTTTACCACACCACACTGTGGTACAGGTATAATGACATTGTGCATTTATTCGAAACATCCAAAACTAGAACAGGCAGTAAAATTAAACACGAACAAATATTTACAGCCTGTTCAGCTAAATGTACCAAAACACAGACGTGCGATAGCTATCCAAGCAATAATTGTTAATTTTTTGCTTAGTATAGACGATTGCCAGATCGACAAACGTTATCAACCCTTTTAAAGTGCTGCAAATTTACGGACAATGACAGATTGTTAGGCAATGTGAATTGACAGTTCAGACGATTGCAAGAAAACATTATGCTTTTGCCAAACATTTTTATGGATTTTTTAATTAAAAGAAAAAAATATTATAAGACTGATTTTGAACATATCTATTAGAAACGGTTTAGGTTAAAATAAGAAAACAGGAATAAAATACGTAACTGTGCCTTCTAGAACGTGTTTATGTCAAAACGGAATGTACGATTTAATGGGAGGTATATCAAAACGTGGACCGATTTGTCGCATTTTTCCAGGAAGAGTTAAAGGCATTGTGCAACATAAGCTGCTCCTTATCCCAAAAATTTCGTTAGGATTGTTTCCTTTTTTCGAGCAGTACTTTGATGGTCACAGACGGACGGACATGGCTAAATCGACTCAGGGAATGATTCTGCGTCCATCGGTATATAAAATGCATTTTTGCATTCTTCTTTTTCCCCATCAGTATAATAAATGAATTTTCGCATTCTTTTTTCCTATATTGTTTTATTAAAGACCATAAACTTATTTTGTTGCAAAACCACAACACAAAAAATGCAAATTGTACAAAATTCACTAGTGATATGTAAACAATAAACATGTGTTAAATATTATTCGTTATTCGAATACCGTTTTGTATGTAATAAAACAAAATTATCTGAATTCGTCATTTATTTGATCTTTAGTTGTTATTTTTTTATTTATTGGACAAGTGAGCATACATTTTTGTTAATTAATACAATTGTTTTTAAAATAAACAATAACATAATTTATATATTCGACTACTCTTACAATTGATAATCGTATTAATGCGTCATTGAGAGAGAAAATGGTGTGTGAAAAAGATGGTGTTGCCAGCATTACAATGACGAAGTCATTAATATGTTTATTAGTTAAAATGCTGTTTATTAATACGATTTTTTAATAATCGTTTATTAGGCCAAAAGTGTTTGTTAACTAATGTGCACTTTAAATCTAAATTAGGATTTTTTTTATGAATACGGCTGCTTATCTTCATCGTCTTCCTGTCAAAAAGCAATATTACCTTCATGTTGTTATTGACATTTCTTAAAGCTTTTTCCACATAAAAATATCAGAACGGGGGCAACCCTACCCAACAGCTGATTCTAGACAATGAGAAATAATCAAACAACCAAAAACAAATGATCAATCAAGATTGATCATATATATATATATATAGGGGATATATCTAAATCGGGAAACTTCTGCACCCATTTCAGTAAGTCCTTGAGTTAAAAAGAAAGCTCTTGCTAAATTTCATAGTGATCTGAGCATAATTGAGACCTGTACTTGGTAACAAAGATACATTTGCATACAGAGTACGGACAAAACCTAACCAATTCAGAATAGATTCTAGGTCGATAGGTATATTAAACGATTGTTTGGGTAATCTAATTTAAGGAATTATGAAAAAATGCAAAAAGCAACAGTGTGGTTGTAGGATTTTAAAACATTTTATACAAACTAATAATTTTTTGAAATTATGGTCGTTACTTCTGTAAAAGATCCGCGTTTATGTTTTTGGGTTCATTTATCCATTTTTTATTCATTTACCCAACAATTTTCAGTTTATCTTTCAAAAGGGCGGTAAACATAACCGACACGAATGAATTTTTATGATAGTATAATTTGACATTTCATTTCGATCGTTGTTGTCTTATAAGAACCAAAATGTTAGCGATAATTGAAAGCTTCTTTGTTTACATCCCAGCCAAAGTGTACAAAACCCAAAAAATTCATTCGCTTCTCATTTGACGTGCGAAGTTACAAAAAGTTACAAAAAGCGGCCCTTAAAAAAATATTTAAAAATTGGCAACTTCGGCAATTTTTCTTTAGGTTATAGCGACTAATAAACTAATATTATGTGTGGTATTTTAGTACAGACCTACGGACATTGCTCATTCGACATAAAATAACCCAAAAGGGATATCCGCAGAACATACTTAGGGTCTTAGGTCACTCCTTCGATGTGTTACACGTTTGGCCCGTAGCAAATAATATATACCCTCGTAGCACTGAAGTGAGGGAATAATATTTGCATATTAGCATAATTGCAAATTTGTTCATGTTTTATTGATTTTTTAAACATTTTTCAAAAAATAGGATTTTATTCTTATGTAGTGTCTTGTAAGATATCGTCGAAACCCCTGAACGGATGAAAATATTGTATTAAAAGAAAGGAAAGGCTACCTAATTTTGGTTTCTTTAAAATATTACTGATTTAATTCAAATATATTTTGGCATATCACGGTATACGCTAGCTCTAAATATCGTCCAATTAAGCTAATTTGTGGAATGCAGATATTATTTGACAAAAGGAACAAAATTAATATTGAGGAGACAGAGTCGGAATATACTTTTACATTTCCATACAAACATGTGCCACCATAGTACTATAAATATACAAAGTTTTAGCTTTGTATTTCTTAAGAAACCTATCTTTTGTAAGAGCCTAAAGGGCTCTCATAAAAAAATATTATTGGGTGGAATATATATAAAGTTGATCATTTTTTTATTTCTATACTAAGAAACCCCTTAGTATACCTTTGACGCTCATTGTCTGCTCGCGATAAAATTTGGCACGTTTATCTTGTTTTTCAAATTTTATATTTGATGAGAGGGAAATTCGAGAGAGGGAAGCTTCTTCGTTCAAGAAATGAAACTGCCAAAGTGTTTTTAATCCAAGAGCGAACACTGATAGATAAAACAAGTAAGAAATTGCAGTCGGGTAAACCGACTAAGGAATACACTCACTTTGTGAGCAATGTAAATATGCACTGATATATCCACTGATATATCGATAACTCCATTCTAAGACATGCTAAGTCGACTTAGCATGCTTTTATGGAGATTGCATTTTTAATTTCGAAATATTCCAAATTGGTATGTCTTGGCTCTATTTGAATGGGAGGTATAAAAACGGGTGTGGTGATAACTCCCATTCTTAATGGAACTGTAGGGATTTTTAAAACTTTTTTTAAAATTCCCATTCAAATTTATAGTATTATTTTTTTTGGTATTCACGATAAAAACTGTTAACATTTTGTACATAATGGAACGTTTGCGTGGGATGTACCAAAATGGGTTTGATAATAAAATCTACAGCCTGTAGGCACTATAAAACCATTACACTGTAGAAAATTTTACGCATTTGTATGTACTAGTATTAAAGTTATGAGCTATTAATTTTTCGTACAAAATGGTACCTTGGTGTGAGAGGTATCAAAATTGGCATGACGATAACGCCCTTTTTGCCCTGGACTGGAGGTACTATAAAACTTTACATTGTACAAAATTTGAAGTATTTAAACGCACTGGTATTGAATTTGGTGCAAAGTGCTCCATTTGTGTGGGAGGTGTCAAAACACAAGGTAATAGCGACAGAGTAGTTCTACGTGTGCAATTTCAGAAGATATCGAAAAAGAAGCAATATTAAACAAAATTATAATTCTTTGTGGGGGAGGTACTAGAATGAATGGAACAATATGTCCCATCTTCGAACTTGGTCTGAGATAGAGAAAAATACTACGTCATAGAAAATTTGAAGTCAATCGTTTACTCCTTCTGAGAGTTATCGTGCGTTTCAGCAGACATACAGGTAGACGGACGGACATTGCTCATTCGAATTAAAAGTGTAACACTCGTTCGATGTGTTACACTTTTGGCTCGTAGTAAATTATATATACCATGGTTTCACTTAAGTGAGGTTATAACTACGTACACTAATAGAAAAAGCTTCATCATTCGTCAAAATTCAGCTAACATACGGATAATCCTCTCTCAGAATTGGTTCGTCGCACTGGCGAACTCTACATCGTCGTTTTGATGTAGAGCCAATACAAAGGTCGCTTCTAATTTGAAGCTTGATGCTAATTTTTTCAACAAATTTCGAATAAAATGGCTCAACTAGATTCACGTTTATACCTGTATATCCCCGATATGAAGGTCCCTTTGGATTTGACTTTTTGGCGCTCTAGAAAATAAATTCTTTAACCGATCTTGCTGAATTTTATCATTTTACATTTATTTAGTCCATGATAAGACGTTTAAAACCATTTGGAAATTTTAACTCAATTTAAACAGATAATGCCCTTAAGTAAAGAACCCTGGCAGCCCAACATTCTATGACAATGCCATATACAGTGTTGTGTCGGGTATACAAATGTACTCCATTTCGATTCGAGACTAGCAAAATCAGAGCCCTCTCAAGGAATATTCACTAAGAATTATTTCACTGGGTATTCAAGCCTTTTTCCAAAAGCATATCGTCTGCATCTCTCGACCAGCAGGTGTATAAGGTATTTATAACCAAATGGTGTAATACGCTCAGTTTTTGTTGTTGTTGCAGCCTCTTTTTTCGACCGACTGACTTGATGCAACCAACAACAGTAGCTGCATTAAATGTTGTTACTTTGCGCTATCTATGATTTCATCTGATGTTGTAAATATGCCGCTTTGAGTTAAAGAAACCCCAGAAAACGAGCAACTGGCAACGAACACACCAACCAACAGTGGCACTGGCAGACTGCGATGGACTGACTACTTGCTTTGTAAGAAAAATTACAGCGGCGGCAGCAGCCGCAGCAGTAGCAAACAGAAACAACAACAACTAAAGATTGTACGCTTAATTGATAAATTCGATTGGAATTTTAAACTTTTGAGATAATGAAAACGCAAATATTTATTTTAAATGGATATAAAGATTTTACTGTTTTTCACGTTTTTTTTGTATTCCTCTTCTTGGCAGATATGTTTTTGAAAGATAAGAATATTTTAAGAATTTTTGTAATTTTTATTTAACATCGGATTTATTATTTTACTTCAAATGAGCTTAAGGTGAGAATAGAGATAATATCAACATTGTTTGACGAAACAAAGTTGATATCCGCAAAGGTCGGATTTTATTCCGATCTTGTTGAAATTTGAGGCAACGCACTCTATTACGCCAGGGATGAAGCCTATTGAATTTGGTACATATCGCTTCTGATTTAGATATAGCTACCGTATATACCTCTATACCGATTTTAAAAACCTAACAGATTTAGATATAGCCCACAATATACATACGTATGTATGAGTATATAGATTTAGAATCTAATGGTGCCAAAAAATGCTAAATTTTTTCTGCCTTTCTCCTTAAAAAATGTCTTTTTTTTTTCTTTGTAAAGAAATGCTGCACTGCCAATGTGTTTCGTTTTCATTGTAAAAATGTCGCACTGGCACGGTGCATAAATGCAACATTTCAACCCTTTATTTAATCGTAGGGGTGGTCGCTGCCTTACAAAACAGATGGGCGAATAGCCTAAATACCCGCGTGTGTACGTGCGTGGTATCAAAGGATTTTTTGAAGAATGGAGTTTTGACAGGTGTCGATTTCTGTCCATTTTTCATTGGATTGCCTATTGCCTAAGCGAAGCTTGTATGTGGACTGTGGCGCACAAATATATGCAAATTCCTCGATAATTTGTAATGTCGTCCCTTTCCTAGCAAGTTCATCCACTTTACAATTCCCCAGAATATGCCCACTCAAGGTACCCATATGAGGTATACTCGTATGTTAAATTACTCAGCAAAATCGGCGAGAGATCTGAGGTAGTCGAGGGCAGTTTGTGGGGAATATAAGGTTATTGCCTCCAGAAGTTTAATGACAGCCTTGCTGTCAAATCACTGTGTTCCGACTCAGTACATGGCGACTTCCTTTATTATTAGTTTTCGACTGGATATACACTACATGTATCTTGTAGTCTGTGGGCGATATCAAAACCAAGTTATTTGCATTGTATACCGAAGCCAAACAAAGTTGATATCCGCAAAGGTCGGATTTTATTCCGATCTTGTTGAAATTTGAGGCAACGCACTCTATTACGCCAGGGATGAAGCCTATTGAATTTGGTACATATCGCTTCTGATTTAGATATAGCTACCGTATATACCTCTATACCGATTTTAAAAACCTAACAGATTTAGATATAGCCCACAATATACATACGTATGTATGAGTATATAGATTTAGAATCTAATGGTGCCAAAAAATGCTAAATTTTTTCTGCCTTTCTCCTTAAAAAATGTCTTTTTTTTCTTTGTAAAGAAATGCTGCACTGCCAATGTGTTTCGTTTTCATTGTAAAAATGTCGCACTGGCACGGTGCATAAATGCAACATTTCAACCCTTTATTTAATCGTAGGGGTGGTCGCTGCCTTACAAAACAGATGGGCGAATAGCCTAAATACCCGCGTGTGTACGTGCGTGGTATCAAAGGATTTTTTGAAGAATGGAGTTTTGACAGGTGTCGATTTCTGTCCATTTTTCATTGGATTGCCTATTGCCTAAGCGAAGCTTGTATGTGGACTGTGGCGCACAAATATATGCAAATTCCTCGATAATTTGTAATGTCGTCCCTTTCCTAGCAAGTTCATCCACTTTACAATTCCCCAGAATATGCCCACTCAAGGTACCCATATGAGGTATACTCGTATGTTAAATTACTCAGCAAAATCGGCGAGAGATCTGAGGTAGTCGAGGGCAGTTTGTGGGGAATATAAGGTTATTGCCTCCAGAAGTTTAATGACAGCCTTGCTGTCAAATCACTGTGTTCCGACTCAGTACATGGCGACTTCCTTTATTATTAGTTTTCGACTGGATATACACTACATGTATCTTGTAGTCTGTGGGCGATATCAAAACCAAGTTATTTGCATTGTATACCGAAGCCAACCTTCTCATCAAGCGTCGAACCATCTAAGTAGAAGTGTTTCTTTCTCATCTACCAACCCAGTCCTCTTTGGCAGGCATCTTACTGACAAAGTTCTACTCAAATGTGCCACAATATCAATCGACAGCAGATGGAGTAGGACTTGTAGAGACTGAGTCGCTGTAGATCTTAATGGCATGCTTATGCTTAGGCAGGCAGTTCTCTGAAACTTCATTAATTGGCGGGTGATGTATCGCTTATAAGCTGCCGTCCTAGATACGATTCGATAGTGTCCACCAGTTCACCACTTCGGCGTGGTGTTGATATCCAAATCCATATCCCCGTCTTTTGTTGGTCCTGCTATTCCTCGGGTTCTGCCAGTTCCCCGGGAAATTTGTGTCGAGAAGTAACTGTAGTGAGTGCTCGACATTTTTTGTCCAGTTGTTATACTCATACTACAGGTAACCTATGGTACAGGGTGTAGCATTGCAGTGATTACATACCTATCTCTAAACTAGTAGCTATTTTGGTCTCTATCACTGAAATTGGGTAAGAGAAAAATACAGCTTCTTGGAGTACCTTCACAGTGGACCAGAAGTAACATAACCGGGCGCCCTGATCCCACAAATCCTTCCTCCTACTACGTAGAATTCTTGTATCAGGACGATGTCTACTGCACTTGTGGACAGACGTAGTAACAGAGCCGGTGAGTCTGCTTTGGCGTGATGGAGGTTAATCTGTAGAATTCTTACCACCATTGGTAGCCGAGCTCCTCACCCGTATCATCGAGGATCATGTCCCCGTTAAATGTGTCAAAATGTCCAGAAAGTCCCCTCAGTGACCGAAGTAGTGCTTTCGTTCTCAGAAATAGATGTTACAGCATTTATGTCTGAGTCTGAGATATTATGAGCGTGGGTTACTCACTTCCATAGGGCTGGGCGTCGGCGTCAACCACGGTGGATACCTCACCTTCCACAGTGGAAGCTGTATCCTGCTTTTATAATTTCAAATCTATAGTCTCGAAACCATATCGAAGGGTTTCGCTTGCCTGTAGTATGTGGGGTCGATTTTTACCATCCGCCTTGCCAATCTAGCTAATTCTCCAATTATGGGTCGGCAGACCAGGATTGGAATTGTTTTATTACGAGTATCTCAAGTTTATATCAGCCGAGTTGGATGGTTCTTCTGTAAACAAGGTGAGGGCGCGGGGCAGTTCAGGGATGTTGTTTTTTCGACAACATCCAACTGGGATCCCTGCCAGACTACATCCACTCGACTCAGAGCAGCCTTATACAGGTCTGCTGATGTAGCATCACCTACAGATAAAATCTTTAATCTCCCCTGATGCGATCCAGCATCGTTGCAGATTGGCGGTGTGTTCGCATGTCAACGAGAACAGCGAGGTAATGGGACATGAGATTGTATCATCTTCACTACTTCTGTCTATAATAGCCATCGCTAGACTCTCCTTCACCACTTCATTGTCTGGTTTGGTGAGGGTCCTGTTGATGAAGACATTATGGCCCCGTGATTTTTTACAAGGCAGTTCAGCAGGTGATCTGATTCTGTTGGCCTAATTAGAGCCGTTAGCACGGCTAAAGTTTGGCTATTTCAGCTGATTCGATGGCTTTAGAAGCATCTACGACGCCCTTAGACCAGGTAAGTGGCTCGTTTTGGTTTTCGGTAAGAGTAAAAACCTCAACAGCAACGAACTTCTTCAAAACTCTAAGCGCTATTAGGTGTTTTGACGGTCGTTCATGACACTTTCTCTTCACCGTACCTCGTGTTGTGAGTACAGGGGGTTACCATTCACCGATGGGCACGAGTTCGCAAAACAGGAGGGTTTTTTATACAGATACAGGTTTCAGTTATTTGTTTTTTTCTACACCATTTTCAACAGTAATTGAGAAGTTTCCCATTGTAATTGAGAAAATTTCGCTTGAAATTAAGATTTTACATTTCAAATTGGCAACATTTCATTTGAAATCGAGATTTTTTATTTGAAATTGGCTAAATTTATATTGAGATTTTCGGTTTCGAGTTGGCTAAATTTCATTTGAAATTGAGATTTTTCCATTTGGAATTGACTAAATTTCAATTGAAATTGATATTTTCTATTTGAAATTGTCTAAATTTCATTTGAAATTAGGATACTTCCACTTTAAATTGAGAAAATTCCATTTTCAATTAGGATATTTCTATTTGAAATTGAAATTTAGATAATTCAGAAAATTCTACTTGAAATTGGGATATTTCTATTTGAAATTGAGAAATTATGAAAATAACTTTGATTTTTAAATACATGTTAAAAGCTGGAGTTGAAGGATAAATGCGCTATTTTCTTGATAAATATGACCCGTGGAAACGTTAACCGTTTGTTACCGGGTTCCCGCTTGGGACCAGTGGTAACTTCCTCGCGTGGTCCAAATGTCTATTTGATAGGTGCATTAGGAACATTCATCCACTGCAGCATCTTCAAACAAATGGGCTATATATTATTTATATAAACTTGAAATGGTTGCACGTTTGTTAGTTGATTTATAATAATTATTCGTATCACAAGAACTTTTTTATAATTTCTCAATTATAAATAAAAAGTTCTCAATTTAAAATCGAAATATCCTAATTTCAAACGAAATTTTCTCAATTTAAAATGGAAATATCCTAACTTCAAATGAAATTTAGACATTCTCAAATGGAAAATCTCAATTACAAATGAAATTTTGTCAAATTCAAATGGAAAATCTCAATTTCAATTGACATTTAGTCAATTTCAAATGGAAAATTTCAATTTCAAATGAAATTTTGCCAATTTCAAATGGTAAATTTCAATTGAAATTTAATCTATTTCAGTGTAAAATCTCAATTTCAATTAAAATTTTGTCAATTTCAAATGTAAAATCTCAATTTCAAATGAAATTTTCTCAATTACCGTTGAAAATGGTGTAGAAGAAACACTGCCGAATTTGAGGAAAATCGGTTGAGATTAAGATATATCCCCATATATATTTATTGCGATGTTGCATTTAAACGATAAAAAATTCTCAAAAGATCTTTTAAGATATAACAAACAACAGTTCTTTGCACTAAAAACTACCGCTGTCTAATTTCATGAAAATCGGCCCTGATTTAGATATAGCCCCACTATACCAGATTTTTAATGCGAGTATGTAGATAATTGCCATCATTTGAAATTGTTCTTGAATAATTATAGCAAATGTTTGTTCTTAATTTGCTTAAGGCTAGCAAATGAAGGGGATACTTACATTTTAGACGTTGATAAACCTACACCGTTTGTTTCTTAAGTTTTTCCATTCAAATTTGGATTTGGATAATCAACCAGTTACAGATAATACCTCGAACATAATCCAAATACCTAACGGAAATATCCAAAATATGTAAATAATTGGTGACAAATCTGCAACTTTATGAGGCACAACGAATTAATGGATATTCAAGTATCCAATACAAATGTAGCATTTTTAAAAAGCAATTTCAAAACACTTTAAAATCTGTCATACTCGATTAAAGAAATCTGTTATGCCCCTTGGAAATAATAGACAAACGGAATAAGGCATCAAATGCATATGGACCGCAAAACGAACGAAGTGGATTTAGTTTCAGTTTGTTAGTGAAACAAGTGAATTGTTGATTAATCTTCGCCTAGTGACAATCTCAAACCCTCACAGCCCCTCGGCACAGTCTATTAATTAACTGACGGGAAATTAAATATATTTTGGTGGCTTTGCGTCACATGGCACATGGCCAGCCATCGCTGGATTACTGGTTTACTCGTATCTATTTGGGCTGTTTGTTAGACTCAGCTGAACGAATGCAAACGAAAATCTATTAATTAAATGAATTAATTAAGGGATTAAGTGGCTAATTTTTCAACGCCTTGATTAACAGAAAAAACGCCGTAGTTAAGTGTTTGAACAAAAATAACAAAAGAGTTTTTAAATAAATGTTTTATGCGTTTTTTTCTCTTTTCATCTAATGGTCTTAAAGTACAAATCAGACTGCGATTAGTTTGGTGGAGGGGTTTGCATCGCAAGATAATGTACAAATGGCGGTATTTTTGAGGCCAATAAATCTTGTGATCAATTTAGACCAATCTCCCATACCATGGATTGACAACGATTAGGGTATCATTTTAAACAGGTGATGTTTGTACATCAGCACAGTGGTTACCAAAAGGAAAATGGCCTTATATGTTAGCAATTGAACGAAATGATGGGTTTTGTTTACTATATTATAAGCTATATTTGCTGCAATACTACATGAAAAATCTCAAAATAAGTTAGTAATGGATTGTACACATTTTTAACTTTGTAACTACGATAGTGTAAATATAAAGATGATGGGTTGCAGAAATTGTGTCTGAGAGTCACTTACACGAGTCTATAATCATGCTTATCGAAACTGCATTTGTACGGTTTTTTTTTAAATTAATGATAACCCTAGTTTGAATATAACACTTACACAAGAAAAGATTAATTGTGAATTCGTTTCTGCAAAAAAGTAAAACATTTTCGTTGCCTTTTTCTCGAAAACTGGCCGTTTATACCACATTTAGGAATTTTGAAATGGGAGCTAAGTTTTAATCGAGGGACTACATCAGTTCCACCTAAAAAGGCCAAATATTTTTCATAATTTCACGTTGATTTGCAACATTTTTACACAATCGAAATCACCGTAAGTCGAACAAGCGGTATTTCGACCACGCTCTGGTACAGGGTATTATAACTTTGTTACTTTGTCTGTAATACCCAAAAGCAGATGTAATACCCAAAAGCAGAGATAGACCCATCGTTTATTATCCCGATCGACTTAGAATCACATTCTGAGTTGATTAGTTATGTCCGTCGGTCTGTGCATGTATTCGCAATTATGGTCCGATTTCAACGAAGCTTTGCACATATCTTACTTTTGGCCAAAGGACCATATCCCTATTTAATTTGGTTAAAATCGGTTCAGATTTACATATAGCTCCCATATATCGTTCATTCCATCTCAAACCGAACAGCTTTTTTGGGTCACCATTCCCGATTTTATAGTAAATTTGCATATCGATTCTCTGCAAACCAAAACATTTTATAGTTGGTGAAATAAATACAAAAAAATTGTCCAGATGTTATTACCATCTGAAATCTGAGAAAACAAGAACATATTCTCAAAGGGCATACGATTCGAGTTCTGTATTTTCGGAACGCGTGGACGGATTTTTACAAAAAAAGTTTAAAGGTCGTAAGTTGTTGTTGAAATTTTGCAGTTGGAAAGAACCCTATTGAATTTGGTTGAAATCGGTTCAGATTTAGATATAGCTCCCATATACATATGTATATCTTTCGTCCAATCTGGCCCTTTGTCCTATAGAAGCTGTATTTTACATCCAATCGTTTTGAAATTTAGAATGGTAGAGTTTCTTGATCCATGGACCAACATTGCCGAATTTGAAGAAAATCAGTTCAGATTTAGCTATATCTCATCTATACATGTTTCGTCCGATTTGGCCGTTTGCCCTATAGAAGTTGTATTTTATATCCAATTGTTTTGAAATTTTGCATTGCAGAGTTTATTGACCATGGAACAACATTGCCGAGTTTGAAGAAAATCGGTTCAGTTTTTGTTATAGCTCCCATATATTACCATCTGAAATCTGAGAAAACAAGAACATATTCTCAAAGGGCATACGATTCGAGTTCTGTATTTTCGGAACGCGTGGACGGATTTTTACAAAAAAAGTTTAAAGGTCGTAAGTTGTTGTTGAAATTTTGCATTTGGAAAGAACCCTATTGAATATGGTTGAAATCGGTTCAGATTTAGATATAGCTCCCATATACATATGTATGTATATCTTTCGTCCAATCTGGCCCTTTGTCCTATAGAAGCTGTATTTTACATCCAATCGTTTTGAAATTTAGAATGGTAGAGTTTTTTGATCCATGGACCAACATTGCCGAATTTGAAGAAAATCAGTTCAGATTTAGCTATATCTCATCTATACATGTTTCGTCCGATTTGGCCGTTTGCCCTATAGAAGTTGTATTTTATATCCAATTGTTTTGAAATTTTGCATTGCAGAGTTTATTGACCATGGAACAACATTGCCGAGTTTGAAGAAAATCGGTGCAGATTTTGTTATAGCTCCCATATATATGTTTTGTCCGATTTGGCTACAGATGCAGAAGAGAGGTAGCAAATGTAAATTGTGTAAACAAATTTTAGTTGTAGTATGCACTGGATATTTCACTGTTTTCCAATATTACTAGAATGGTGTAGGGTATCATATAGTCGGCACTGCCCGACTTTAGCCTTTCCTTACTGGTTTTTTTTTATAGAGTAAGTAGGTTTTCAGATTTAGTTATAGCTCCCATATGTATGCTCCTTCCGATTTACTACCGAAGCTTTGTAGAAGTTGTACTTTACTTACAATTATTAAAAAATTGGCTGAAAGATGTTTCGGTTCAGATTTAGATATAGCTCCCACATATACTCGTATGTTCTTTCCTACTTAGTATTAAGCGCTATTGAAACTGTATACTCGTATTACGTCGATCTTTATATAATTTAGCAGAAAAGAGGTTTTTCATCCAAGTTGAATAAAATCAGTTAAATTATGTATAGTCACATCCACTTATGCCTTCCGATTCTTGTTCTATTAAAGAATACTGCGCATTTTAACTAAACGAAACCAGTTATTCCAAATTATTATCGCAATGGCCCTTTTTGCATTGTATGAGAGGTGTAGGGTATTATATGGTCGGCCTCGCCCGACTTTCTGTCTGTGTTAAGTATAAACTCAAATTATTGGAAATTATGAGGGCTATAGATGTTGAAAATATCACGTAGAATTTTGAATTTCCATTACTTTTAAAATATGGGTCATAATTTATCCATTTATCTATAGATTTTTTTTCAAATAGGCATTGCTTTATTCCCCAGGGTCCAAGCTTTCAAAAATCTGAACAAACAAATTTTGTGCCATTTTTTCTATGTTTACTGTTTTTTTTGTGCCAACAAATAAATAATCTAATCTAATTTTTATACCCTACACCACACTGTGGTACAGGGTATTATGACTTTGTGCATTTGTTTGTAACACCTAAAAGGAGAAGAGATAGACCCATTGTTTATTATACCGATCGACTCAGACTCACTTTATGAGTCGATTTAGCCATGTCCGTCTGTCTGTCCGTCTGTCCGCCTGTCCGTCTGTCCATGTATTCTTGTAATCAAAGTGCAGGTCGTATTTATGGTGCGATTGTGATGAAATTTAGCATAGTGCTCTTTTTTGGCCCAAGGACGATCCCTATTTAAATTGGTTAAAATCGGTTCAGATTTGGATATAGTCCCCATATATATGTTTCACCCGATTTGACATGTAAGCGCTGTAGAAACCACATTTTACATCCGATCTTTATGAAATTCGGCAGAGAGAGTTTTATTATTACGTGAATGAACACTACCAAATTCGGAGAAAATCCGTTCAGATTTAGATATAGCCCCCATATATATGTTTCACCCGATTTGACATGTAAGCGCTGTAGGAACTGTATTTTAAATCAGATCAGTACGAAATTTGGCAAAGATAGTTTTCTTATTACATGAATAAACACTGCTAAATTCGGGGAAAATCGGTTCAGATTTAGATATAGTCCCCATATATATATTTCACCCGATTTGACATGTAAGCGCTGTAGAAACCGTATTTTACATCCGACCTGTACGAAATTCGGCAGAGAAAGTTCTCTTTTTACATGAATAAACACTGCCAAATTCGGGGAAAATCGGTTCAGATTTAGATATAGCCCTCATATATATGTTTCACCCGATTTAACATTTAAGCGCTGTAGAAATCGTGTTTTATATCCGATCACTACGAAATTTAACAGAGAGAGTTTTTTTATTACATGTATGAACACTGCCAAATTCGGGGAAAATCGGTTCAGGTTTAAACATAGTCCCAATATATATGTTACACCCGATTTGACATGTAAGCGCTGTAGAAACCGTGTTTTATATCCGATCAGTACGAAAATCGGCAGAGAGTTTGCTTATTACATGTATGAACACTGCCAAATTCTTATCGCAATGCCCATTATCGTATTGGTAGGTAGGTGTAGGGTATTATATAGTCGGCCCCGCCAGACTTTCTGTCTTTCCTTACTGGTTTCTCATTATACCCTACACCACACTGTGGTACAGGGTATTATGACTTTGTGCATTTGTTTGTAACACCTAAAAGGAGAAGAGATAGACCCATTGTTTATTATACCGATCGACTCAGAATCACTTTCTGAGTCGATTTAGCCATGTCCGTCTGTCCATGTATTCTTGTAATCAAAGTGCAGGTCGTATTTATGGTCCGATTGTGATGAAATTTAGCATAGTGCTCTTTTTTGGCCCAAGGACGATCCCTATTGAAATTGGTTAAAATCGGTTCAGATTTGGATATAGTCCCCATATATATGTGTCACCCGATTTGACATGCAAGCGCCGTAGAAACCACATTTTACATCCGATCTTTATGAAATTCGGCAGAGAGAGTTTTATTATTACGTGAATGAACACTACCAAATTCGGAGAAAATCCGATCAGATTTAGATATAGCCCCCATATATATGTTTCACCCGATTTGGCATGTAAGCGCTGAAGGAACTGTATTTTAAATCAGATCAGTACGAAATTTGGCAGAGAGAGTTCTCTTATTACATGAATAAACACTGCCAAATTCGGGGATAATCGGTTCAGATTTAGATATAGCCCTCATATATATGTTTCACCCGATTTAACATTAAAGCGCTGTAGAAATCATGTTTTATATCCGATCAGTACGAAATTTAACAGAGAGAGTTTTCTTATTACATGTATGAACACCGCCAAATTCGGGAAAAAACGGTTCAGATTTTAACATAGTCCCAATATATATGTTACACCCGATTTGACATGTAAGCGCTGTAGAAACCGTGTTTTATATCCGATCAGTACGAAAATCGGCAGAGAGAGTTTGCTTATTACATGTATGAACACTGCCAAATTCTTGTCGCAATGCCCATTTTCGCATTGGTAGGTAGGTGTAGGGTATTATATAGTCGGCCCCGCCTGGCTTTCTGTCTTTCCTTACTGGTTTTTATTGGGTCATTTTAAGTCGAATGAGCAATGTCCGTCCGTCTTTCTGTCTGCTGGCTTGTGCGCACGATAACTCTCGAAAGGAGTAACCGATTGACTTCAGATTTGGTATGTGGTAATATTTTTTTCTATTTCCGGCTAAGTTCGAAGATGGGCCATATTGGTCCACTCCTTCTAGTACCTCCCCCACAAAGTGTTAAAATGTAGTAAAATATTGAATCTTTAATAACTGCTACACTAATTATTCCAATCTTTTGAAATTACACACATAGTATTAGTTTATTAATCGCTATCAACTCGAGAAAAATGGGCGAAGTTACCGCGCCCTTTTTGGTACCTCCCACACAAATGGACCATTTTGCTCCAAAAGTTAACAGCTTATAACTTGAATACCTATGTACAAAAAGACTTGAAATTTTGTACAGTGTAATGGCTTCATACTACCTACAATCCAGTGAAAAATGGGCGAAGTTGCCACGCCCCTTTTGGTACCTCCCACACAAAATGGACCATTTTTCATCAACATTTAACAGCTTATAACTTTAATACCAGTGCATAAAAAAACTTGAAATTTTGTACAGTGTAATGCTTTTATAGTGCCTACAGTCCAGTGAAAAACAGGGGTAATTGCTACGCCTCTTTTGGTACCTACCACACAAATGTACCGTTTTATACCAAAAGGTATGAGCTTATAGCGTGGGTACCAATGCACAAAAATACAACAATATTTAATATACTAATATGTATATGTAATATTGTTAAAGTATAGCCCTATGAAAAATAGGCGTTATCAACGCGCTCCTTTTGTTACCCCCACACAAAATGGCCAAATCATGACAAAATTGAATAGATCATAACTTTAATATACCAGGGCATATAAACACATACAATTCGATACAGTGCAATATATTTGAAGTTTACTGTTTAGCGAAAAATATGAGTATTTGTTAAACCTCCTCTGGTACCTCCCATACAAATTGACCGATTAATTCGTGTATTTCATATTACAGTACTCACAAAGTGAGGGTATACCTTAGTCGGTTTACCCGACTGAAACTTTCTTACTTGTTTACAGACAGTTACTAAACAAATGTCTATACGCGAAAGTGATATTCCTTAAATTTGTAGCCCTCATAATTTTGAATAATTCAAAGGGAACCAAAAAATCAAAAAATATGGTACAGGATGGCTGATCGCTCATTAAGAAACTCAAATAACTTATTTTTTCAGTGTATGGAATTCATTTTTCTTTTATTCAAGTTAAACCTCATTAACTATTATTAAATATGGCTTATTCCTAACAAGTAGGAAAGTTCAGTCGGGTAAACTGACTTATGAATCCCTCACCTTGAGTCCCAAAAAAATATTCCTAAATTTATTTATCTTTTGTTTTAATTAAATTATTATCAATTCGAATTGCATTAACTAACTTTAAAGTATGTACTACTTTATTTTATACAAAATGGTCCATTTGTGTGGGAGGTACCAAAAGGTGCGTGCCAATAACGGTCACTTTTCTCCGGGCTCTAGATACTATAAAAGCATTACACCGTACAAAACTTCAAGTATTTATATTCACTGGTGTTAATGCTAAAATGTGTTAAATTTTTTTACGAATTGGTCCATTTGTGTGGGTGGTACCAAAAGGGACGTGCCAATAACGGCCACTTTTCTCTAGACTCTAGACACTGTAAAAGCATTACACTGTACGGAATTTCAAGTATTTGTATGAACTGATATTAGAGCCATAAGCAGTTAACTTTTGGTTAGACTCCCAAAAGAAACATTTACTGGAAGGACAATGATTGAGGTCATCCAGATAAACCTCCACCGGAGCGAGACAGCATCCAACGCTCTGATGGACATCATAAATAAAGGCAGGGTTCATATTGCTTTGATCCACAGAAGACTCAAAGAATACAATAAAATCGTTAGATCGGCGAAACGTAACTCCTGGAGGCTTTTCTGTGAACAGGTAGACAGCGTTAACAGCATGTCTAAAATGAAAAAGTTCCTCTCAAAAACTCATGTCCAAACCGAAACACTGGTGAATGAAACGGGTAAAAGGATGGAAACTATAGAGGATACCGTAAGGCTCTTGATGAAAACTAATTTTCCGACTGGTAATGCTGGACCAACAGAGGAACAGTTACAGAATGAAAATGTATTGCATCAAGTACATATTACGGATATAACAGATGGTATGGTTAAAGAAGCGATAACAAGTTTCTCTCCCTTTAAGGCTGCGGGACCGGATGAAATATTTCCAGCACTTCTGCAGAATGAGGTGGATCTGGTATTAACACATATGGCTGGAGTGTTCACTGCATGCCTAACCCATTCGTATACCCCAAAAAACTGACAGGATTCAAGGGTGGTCTTCATACCAAAGCCTGGCAAGGCGAGTTATACGACCCAGAGATCGTGTTTGTTTTTGTTTATGCAGTTTTATTAGTTTTATGGTTCCAACGATTGTAGTTGAAATACATGTCCAACACAGCATAGCCCCCTATACTATGGTAAGGACTGGGTGAGCGCCTCAGCAAGTAACAGGCGTGCCCGATTGGCACGAGGTCGCATTGCACCACGTTGTTAGGGGAGTTCACTCCATGTAGAACACCTACCTAGCAGACCACTCTTCAAACTTAAAAAAAAATTGTTGTGAAATGGGTCTTCTATACCGATTAGATGCTGAATCGTTATGTACATATATATGGGTGTACTCTAAATCTGAACTGATAGTCATAACATTTGGCGGAGTTCATCATATGCTAAAAAATCGTTCGTGGGTACCTTCACACAACTTTACAAATTTATATGACATAATAATTATAAAACAAATAAGATTAAAACCCGTCAACGCTGAAATGCAAATGTTTCACATGAATTGTTGGCTATTCAAATAACTGACATAAATACCGTGAAATTAATACAATAAAGCAAAAAAAATAATTTCTGTCCTAAGCCTTCCATTGTTTAATCATGTATATATTTCAGACCAATGTGCCGAGCATGGAAATATTTGGACTTCCATGAACTTGTTACTGATTTACCATCATTCCCAAATGAAGATTACAATTAGCTAATGCTTTATTGATCTCCGGGAAATGGTTTCATCCGAACGACATAATCTTCAAATGGGACTTTAAAATATTACCAAAAATTAATTTAATACATTATCGCATATGCATTTATAAAGCAATAGCTGGTACATCTTATAAATGTAACTCGTTAAGATAAAATTGATTTCAGACACAACGGAAAACACCCAAAAATACAAATCAACAAATCCATTTAATTTTAGTGTCAGATTTTATTAAAAGCCGCCGGTGGCCATGTCATGGATTGTGGCACCACATTTCGGCTATCCAGCACTATCGTTCGACGGATGGATGAATGCTCTCATAAATTAATTACTTAAACATTTTGTAAAATATTTTGAATTTTATTGACATTTCGGTTCAGTTATTGTTTCGTTATGTTTTATGGGATGTCATCCCGTTGCTTTTGTATGCAACATGTGGCCGGAGGTCGGCTGCCATGTGCGCGATGTTATCATTGCGCATGCGCCTGGGCCTACGTTTGTCTCATTGACTTTGAGCGGTTCGATAGCTGAGCGGACGGTGGTAATAAAATATAAACTAATTTTTCTTTGAGCTCTTATCTCATTCCGGTTGTCTCATATTGGTTTATGGCCCAATGACCGACCCTCTAGGGACCCTTTGAAAAATGCACCACTTTTCGAAGCTTCACCGGTCCACAATCACTTGCAGTTTATGCTAATTAAACTTTCTCATTTAAACCATTTTCTGGAATATTAGTGTGAGTTAAGGCATTGCGTTGCGGTCTTTGGCTTTTTATCATAAAGCAATAAATATTTAAATTACTTAATTATATATCTATACTACTTGAAATTCTCTGCGTACGAGTGTGTGCGTGTCGATATAAATTTTTTATTATTTGGTTTATAGTTCATTTTAATTCCTCAATATAGCCCAATAAGATAATAACTATTTGATTGGATGGCTGTGGTCCAGCACATTTCAATAAGCAATTAAAGTAAATTCTATGAATAATTAAGAAAATATTATAGTGAACTTTTCAAAGTATTTACCTCAAGAGGAGGGAGAGGAAATCTTAAAGTCCTCATAGTATTTTACTAAGCCCTTTGGTATATTGCCAGAGGTTTGCATCAAATGCATGTTACAGCCATATCAAATCAATTTGAAATTTTATTGAAGATATTTCTGGTACCTGATCAACTCAACAAGTGTACAAAGATATTTCTAAATATACCCCAGAAATAAACATTTATTATCTACACAGAAATTCCACAGTGTTTCTTAAGTCTTTTGTTTATTTTAGGTGCGATATCCCGTAATTTATTTAATTGTTAAATCCATTTAACCGCAAAAATTAATATTTTTCTGGAATAACAGTACATTTATAAAATCACAATGTTCAGAAGTACAAAAATAATTTTTCTCTCGCAGTGCATTTGATAAGTGTACATATTTGAGTGTTGGAAAAAATCAACAATAATTCGACATAACTAGGAGTGTCATATATGGATCGAAATGTAATGATTAGTAGAATACAACTGTGTAAAAGTCTCGAAATCGCAATTTCCTGACTTAGGCTGTTATTCCAGAAAATTAGAGATATATGTGGGCATATCAAATATGCAGGAATGCCGCACAGTTCAACATTTTGTGTCGAATTGCAAACATATTGGTTGAAAAATATATCGCTACCTTAGAGTGCAAAGGCGCTAAGTCCAATTTTCTAAATTTTACTGGAGAGATAAAATGCTTTCTATTTTTTTCCTGCATATGCATATTTTGTTAGATTCGTTCCCTTGACAATCCCAAACAATGATAAATTAATAATATATATTAACGGCCGAGTTTTTTGTGTCGTAGCGCTATTTCGCTTACGTCTATTACATTTTTCCATTGGACTTAGCACAATTTCTTGTAAAGAACATTGCGTTTTCTTCTATTTATGTTTGAGAAAAAAATTTTGTTTCTATATTTTTATACCCTACACCACACTGTGGTACAGGGTATTATAAGTTTGTTTCACGGCAGATGTTTGTAACACCTGAAAATAACACACCTAGACCTTAAAGTATACCGATCGACTCAGAATCACTAGCTGAGTCGATTTAACGATGTCCGTCCGTCCGTCTGTCCATGTAAAGTTGTTCGTCGACTACAGGTCGCAATTTCACTCCGATCGTTCTGAAATTTTGCAGTTTAGAGTATTTCGCGGCTGTTAAGATCGCTATTGAATTTGGTTGAAATCGGTTCAGATTTAGATATAGCTCCCATATATATATTTCGTCCGATTTGGCCCTTTAGTCCTACAGAAGCTGTATTTTACATCCAATCGTTTTGAAATTTAGAATGGTAAAGTTTCTTGATCCATGAACCAACACTACCGAATTTGAAAAAAGTCAGTTAAGATTTAGCTATAGCTCCCATATATATGTTTCGTCCGATTTGGCCCTTTAGTTCTATAGAAGCTGTATTTTACATCCAATCATTTTGAAATTTAGAATGGTAGAGTTTCTTGATCTATGAACCAACACTACCGAATTTGAAAAAAATCGGTTAAGATTTAGCTATAGCTCCCATATATATATTTCGTCCGATTTGGCCCTTTAGTTCTATAGAAGCTGTATTTTACATCCAATCGTTTTGAAATTTAGAATGGTAGAGTTTCTTGATCCATGAACCAACACTACCGAATTTGGAGAAAATCGGTTAAGATTTAGCTATAGCTCCCATATATATGTTTCGTCCGATTTTGCTCTTTAGTCCTGTAGAAGCTGTATTTTACATCCAATCATTTTGAAATTCAGAATGGTAGAGTTTCCTGATCCATGAACCAACACTACCGAATTTGAAGAAAATTGGTTAAGATTTAGCTATAGCTCCCATATATATGTTTCGTCCGATTTGGCCCTTTAGTTCTATAGAAGCTGTATTTTACATCCAATCGTTTTGAAATTTAGAATGGTAGAGTTTCTTGATCCATGAACCAACATTGCCGAATTTGAAGAAAATCCGTTAAGATTTAGCTATAGCTCCCATATATATGTTTCGTCCGATTTTGCTCTTTAGTCCTGTAGAAGCTGTATTTTACATCCAATCATTTTGAAATTCAGAATGGTAGAGTTTCTTGATCCATGAACCAACACTACCGAATTTGAAGAAAATTGGTTAAGATTTAGCTATAGCTCCCATATATATGTTTCGTCCGATTTGGCCCTTTAGTTCTATAGAAGCTGTATTTTACATCCAATCGTTTTGAAATTTAGAATGGTAGAGTTTCTTGATCCATGAACCAACATTGCCGAATTTGAAGAAAATCCGTTAAGATTTAGCTATAGCTCCCATATATATGTTTCGTCCGATTTTGCTCTTTAGTCCTGTAGAAGATGTATTTTAAATCCAATCATTTTTTTGAAATTTAGAATGGTAGTATTTCTTGATCCATGAACCAACACTACCGAATTTGAAGAAAATCGGTTAAGATTTGGCTTTAGCTCCCATATATATGTTTCGTTCGATTTGGCCCTTTAGTTCTATAGAAGCTGTATTTTACATCCAATCGTTTTGAAATCTAGAATGGTAGAGTTTCTTGATCAATGAACCAACATTGCCGAATTTGAAGAAAATCGGTTACGATTTAGCTATAACTCCCATATACATTTTTCGTCCGATTTGGCCCTTTAGTCCTGTAGAAGCTGTATTTTACATCAAATCATTTTGAAATTTAGGACGGACGGACGGACATCGTTAAATCGACTCAGCTAGTGATTCTGAGTCGATCGGTATACTTTAAGGTGGGTCTAGCTGTGTTATTTTCAGGTGTTATAAACATCTGCCCTGAAACAATCTTATAATACTCTGTACCACAGAGTGGTGTAGGGTATAATCAGAAATGTTAGAAAATGTCTCAAATATTGTGGACCGCACTCAATATCATAACAGAAAATCTCTGAAGTTTTGTTATGTCGTAAAATTGGCAGAGGAAATTACAGTGAATTTTTTAGGTAAAGTAAGGGCTACGTCAAAACTTGAACGTAGGTCATTATTCTAACGAATGGTTACAGCTAAAATTAATCACATATATAATTTTTAAGCTAAATTGGAAGGACATTTTTTCTTTGGCGCTATGAAGTCAAATCGATTTTGACAGTTGTATGGGACTATGCCGAAATATGGTCCAATGGGGTCACTTGCTCCTTGAAATGTTTCTGGGTATAATAAAATACAAATTGTCGAATTTTAGCCCAATCGATTGGTATTTGTGGTTTCCAACGCGCTAAAAAGTCACATCGCGTGGGAGCTATACCAAAATGTAAAAGTAAACACAAATAACCAATAACCCTTTGAGTTGTTCTAGATAATATTAAATTGTCAAAATTCAGTCTAATCGGTTGATACTAGTGATTTATAATGCGTCAAGAAGTTGAATCTAATGCAACCTTCGTATGGGGGCTGTATAAAACAATGGATCTACGATGGATCTTGTTGACGTGAGTGTTAATATGCATTTTCTCAAACTTCGTCCCAATAAGTTAAAGGCTTTCATGACTAAAGAAATAAATAATATGTATATGAGCAAGACTATTTTCAAACGTAAGAAATTAATATGTATGAGATATGTTTCCGCCAGATTAATTTACACTGTGCAACAGTGAACAAAATACACGTCTTGGCAGTGTAGGTTCGATTCTACTATCAATGGGTAGCATAACCCTATACTCGGTTTGGCAAAATTGGTGACCAATTTTTTTATGGGCCTCCATTGTTTCTGAAAATTGGTGGGCCCCTCAAAAAGGTGTCATCAGCTTTTGTCCAACAACTAATTCAGACTTGGTGATACCGCTTAACTATCTTTGGCAATAATGTAGCTAAGAATATGCTGAACAAAGTTTCTTAAAATTTTTTGCGAAAAAACAATTTTTCCGGTACTTTTTTTTGAAAAAGTAAAGGAAAAAAATATTTTTTTTTTCACTTTTTTTCAGCATAACTTCCATGGACTCGTAATTTTTCAATAACAATGGTTGGCAAAATTGTAGCCAACGTAAATCTGAACAACTTTTGTGAACATATCAATACAATCTGAACGTGTATGGGCACCCTAAATAGCTCAGAAAACCACATGGTACCCCAAAAATGTTAGTATTTCACTATTATGTAATAAAAATATATTTTTTTGTATAGGGTATGTTCAGCAACTTTATAGAAAATAGTAAGGCCAATATTTTTATGGAACATATTAGCTCTCTAGCTCCCCCACATAACTGTAATTTTTGGTCCCATTTTAACAAAACGTAAAAAACACCCCTTAAAATGGGGAGGGCGGGGTTGAAAATGTTGGCCATAAATTTTTACTAAATGTGTCAGAACACACCAAAGCCCGAAACACAAAAACCAAAAAAACGGTCAAACATCATGATCGTTTTGTTTTTCACTATTCTGTTGTAGACAAAGGTAAATGCACTTGTATACTTTCGTATCCATATTCTGCATAATTAGCATTTATGTTGTTATGTAGAATGCTGAAATGTAAAATGTGTACAAGTTCATGGTCATCATAAACGCGAATGACAATAATAACAAAAAAGAAATTATTTTATAAAATTTATATAAAAGACCAATAAACTATACATATTGATATCATTCAATAGAAACCAACCAACAAGAGGTTTTATTTTATGAGCGCGTATTCCTTTTAGTTACAAGTGCTAGAAGGAATAACTGACAAAAAAAAATAGTTCAGTTCGGATGTATTTTTCGAATTGACAAAACTAATTATTGTCAGACACACATCAACAAAAATATTTTTTTCCTTTACTTTTTCAAAAAAAAAAAACAAATATCGGAAAAATAATTTTTTCGCAAAAAATTTTAAGAAACTTTGTTCAGCATATTCTTAGCTACATCATTGCCAAAAATAGCGGTATCACCAAGTCTGAATTAGTTGTAGGACAAAAGCTGATGGCACCTTTTTCGAGGGGCCCACTGATTTTCAGAAACTTTGGAGGCCCATAAAAAAAATTGGTCACCAATTTCGCCAAACCGTGTATAGGGTTATACTACCCTTTGATAGTTGAATCGAACCTATACTGTCAAGTCCGTGTATTTTTCAAAAAGTTTTCATTTGTTGCATAGTGTTTATTAATGTCGTTCAAGAATGTGAGGTCCGCCAACAAAATTAATTTTAAGTTCACTTTGAGGAACCCCAAAAATCATTTGAGAAACATGTCCTTCGTCATAAAAAAACTCAAAAAACCGTACGTTGCTGGTAGATTTTTGACGATTTGATGATTTGTTTACCCCTATTTTGACGATTTTCGTTCAAATTCGTCTGGAAACACTGATTGTACAGCAAGACAAAAGGGGTTAAATATGGCACAGTGAGGTAAAAATGTGTTAAGTAGAGTACAGTGGGGTTAAATATGCTACAGTATGACAAAAAAGGTTAGCTATGGTACAGTGGGACAAAACGGTTTTAAATATGGTACAGTGATGAAAAACTGTTAAATATTGTACAGTGGGGCAAAAAGGGTTAAGTATGGTACAGGGGGAGACAAATTTTAAATATTGCACGTTATGGCAAAAATGTGTTAAATTGGCGCAGTGAGACAAAAGGGCTAAATATGGCGCAGTATGGTAAAAATAGTTAAATATGTTACAGTGCGGGAAAAAGGTTAACTATGGTACAGTGGGGCAAAAAGATTAAGTATGGTACAGTGTGACAAAAATGGACAACTATTAAATATGGTTAAAATGTATTTAATATGGTAGAGATGATAACAAGGTTTAAATATTGCACAGTGGGGCAAAAATGGTTAAGTATGGTGCAGTAGAACAAAAAGTGTTAAATGTGATACCGTGGTACAAAAAGGTTTAAATATGATACTGTTCATATCATTTTTTTTACCTCCTGTAAATTTTGAAAATTGGACTTATCGCCTTTACACTCTAAGGTAGCGATATACAACAACCAAAGCAGAAAAAAGTATGGGGCTGCGAAGCGCATCGGGTTAAAGCTAGTATATACATTTTGTATGTATACAAAAAATTACAGCACTCTCGCTATCAAATTGTTCAAGATATATCTATTTTAAAATGTGGCTTCTATTAGTCCGATCCCGCCAATTTTTGAACCAATAAAGCAGACAGATACATATACACCAAATTACAGCACTCATGCTAACCAATTGTGCAAGATATCTCAATTTAAAAATTTGTCTTGTATGGGCGGGGCAACGCCCATTGGTCCGATTCCGCCTATTTTCCGACCAATCACGTAGACTGCTATCAGATACATGTACACAAAATTACAGCACTATTGTTGTTTTTCTTGATGTGAGTGAATAAGAATAAGTCATTGGGTGACCCATCAATTCGACGTTTTGGCCGGTCAAAAAGGCGCTGGCTTGAGCCGATGTGTGAGAGCTCGCATTGACATGGTGCACAATGATTCGTCTTCCTTTGTTAGTTTTTCGAATTTCTCCGAAGACTTCAGGCAAAAAAATTGTGGTGTACCACTCAGAATTGAGCGTCCTACGTTGCTCAAGCGGAACAGTCGCCACATGATCAGTTTTGACGAAGAAACAGGCGACCATTTGCTTCGAAGTGCTTTTTCCGCGAACAACATTCGTTGGATTTGGCTCGTCTTCGAAGACCCACACGGTCGATTGCTGTTTTGTTTCGGGCTCATACACATAGATCCAAGATTCGTCACCTGTGACGATCTTATAAACGTTTTTTCAAAATTTCTTTGCGCCAATCGACACCAGCCTTTTTTTGAGCGATTGTCAAATTGTGCGATCGTCTTTGAGCGATCCACTTTTTCACAGTGCTATAAGATGGTGCTTCATCGCCATACAAAGATGCACACTTGTCGCGATAATCCACGTCGAAAGTTGTGAAAAATGATCGCACGAAAATGTTCACGAGCTAATTCCATTTTTTTGCCAAATTGATTTTTTCACGTCACTGTAAACAGCGCAAATGATGGTCGTACGTCAAAACGTTCTGATTACGTTTATGCTAAATGTCAAACTTTCCACTGGAAATTTCAGATATATATAGCAAACCTCGTATCTCAATTACAGAATTTGGTTAATGTGGGAGGTACTGGACATAGCTCGTTTTCGCAAGTATTTTGGCCGCTTCGGACTTGTCACATTTACGCAGCACTCTGTAAACATAACTAGTTACGGCATAACTGTATTTTTTTGTTGAATCGATGTATTCTCATCTCCTCCTTCGTTATTTATCAAAAAATGCATTTTAATAAAAAGTGGACTTAGCGCCTTTACTCTCTAAGGTAGCGATATGTGGCTTCTAAAAGTCCCGGAACTTTAAACCGGGCCGACTATATAATACCCACTTCCCTAACAATGCGAAAATGGGCATTGCGATAAGAATTTGGCAGTGTTCATACATGTAATAAGAAAACTCTCTCTGCCGAATTTCGTACTGATCGGATATATAGCACGGTTTCTACAGCGCTTACCTGTCAAATCGGGTGAAACATATATATGGGGGCTATATCTAAATCTGAACTGAGTTTCCGCGAATTTAGTGGTTTTCATTCATGTAATAAGAAAACTCCATCTGCCGAACTTCGTACTTATCGGTTATAAACCAGTAAGGAAAGACAGAAAGTCGGGCGGGGCCGACTATATAATACCCTACACCTCCCTAACAATGCGATAAGGGTGATTGCGATAATAATTTGGAATAATTGGTAAATGGGTAATAACATATATATGTGGATATACCTACATAATTCTGAACCGATAATCGCTAAATTAATCAATATTCGTTCCTAAATTGAGAAGCATCTTTCTGGAGACTTTTGTAATGATCGGAAGTAAGGTACAACTTCTATAGCGCTTTGTAACCAAATCAAGAGGAACATATATATGGAGATTATATATAAATCTGAACCGATTTTCCCTGAATACTCATTCATGTAAAATAGAAACCTCTTTCTGTCGAATTTCGTACTGATCGGATATAAAATACAGTCTCTACAGGAAGAAATCGGTTCAGATTTAGAGATAGCCCCCATATATACGTTACCCCCGAATTTGACATGTAAGCGCTGTAAAAATGTTATTTTATATCCGACCAGTGCGAAATTCGGCAAAGAGAGGTTTCTTATTACATGAAGGAATACTGCTAAATTCGGAGAAAATCGGTTCAGATTTAGATATAGCCCCCTTATATATGTTACCCCCGATTTCACATGTAAGCGCTGTAAAAACTGTATTTTATATCCGATCAGTATGAAGTTCGTCAGAAAGAGGTTTCCTATTACTTTTTTGGAAGAAACTTTTGAATTTAGAAGAAATCGGTTCAGATTAAGATATAGCCCCCATATATACGTTACCCCCGATTTGACATGTGAGCGCTGTAAAAATGTTATTTTATATCCGATCAGTGCGAAAGTCGGCAAAAAGAGGTTTCTTTCTACATGAAGGAATACTTCCAAATTCGGAGAAACTCGGTTTAGATTTAGATATAACACCCATATATATGTTACCCCCGATTTGACCTGTAAGCGGAGGTCGGAGAAAATCGGTTCAGATTTAGATACAGCTCCCATATATGTATATGTTACCCTCGATTTGACATGTAAGCGCTGTAGAGACTATTTTATATCCGATCAGTACGAAATTTGACAGAAGGAGGTCTTTTTACATGAATGAGTATTCAGGGAAGATCGGTTCAGATTTATATTAAAGCTCCATATATATGTTCCTCCTGATTTGGTATCAAACCGCTATAGAAGTTGTATTTTACTTCCGATCATTAAAATTTTCCAGAAAGGTGTTTCTCAATTTAGGAACGAATATTGCTTAATTTAGCGATTATCGTTTCAGAATTAGATAATATGTATCTACCCATTTACCAATTATTCCTAATTATTATCGCAATGACCCTTATCGCATTGTTAGGGAGGTGTAGGGTATTATATAGTCGGCCCGCCCGACTTTCTGCCTTTCCTTACTGGTTTTCTTCTTCTTCTTTTGGGTGTTACAAACAAATGCACAAAGTTATAATACCCTGTACCACAATGTGGTGTAGGGTATAAAAACGGTTTCTACAGCGCTTACATATCAAATCGGGTGTAACATATATATCGGGACTATATCTAAATTTGAACCGATTTTCCCCGAATTTGGCAGTGTTCATTCGTGTAATAAGAGAACTCTCTTTGCCAAATTTCGTACTGATCGGATAAAAAATACGGTTTCTACAGCACTTACATGTCAAATCGGGGGTAACATATATATGTGAGCTTTATCTAAATCTGAACCGATTTTGGCCAATTTCAATAGGGATCGTCCTTGGGCCAAAAAATAACTCTGTGCAAAATTTCATCACAACCGGACCATAAATACGACCTGCACTTTGATTACAAGAATACATGGACAGACAGACGGTTATGGCTAAATGTACTCAAAAAGTGAATCTATGTCGATCGGTACACAGTGTGGTGTAGGGTACAAAAACAAACTTATCAACGTTTAATACTAAAATTTGGATATGAATAACTGAGCAGTAAAATCCGCAAAATATATTTTTTTTCAAAATGTTCTACCGTGGAAAGGAATAGGATTAAGAAGGCCATTTTTTCAAGAGTTTCATCTAAACAACAAAAACAAAAATAGTATTTAACAGATGATATATATTCTTCTCCAACAAAAAAAAAACACAGTCAATGTGTCCTAAGTTGTGTAACTGCCTAGACTATTAGGTTTACGCGAACTCCGACAGTATACTGTTTAACTCGAACCAAATTTGTGCTAAAGGTGATACCAGTTGAACAACCCATACCTCATCCGAGGGCTATAAAATGTAAAAATATTACCGTAGTCAATAACATACGATCAGTATTGTTATTCATCCCTTCTTCATGGAGTTCATTGATGAAGACCTCAAACCACTTCAACTCTTTTGTTACATTTACACAGTCCATAAAATCACAGCTTGTTAACCACACTCTCATAATTCATCCATCTAAAAACAATTGATATTATTTATTTTATTTAAGTTTTAAAAAAAAGCAAATGCAATAGCAACAAAATAAAACAGAACTCCAATGGAAATGAGAGTGAAAAAAGAGTGGCATGCCAATGCAGTTGACACTTGGGCAATTCATTTGTTTCGCATCAGATACCTCCCGGTGTTATTTAATTATGGCGCTGATAACATTTTGCGTAGATGGTAGCAATTTTTCATCAAAAAGCCAAGTCAATGTCGAAGCAGACGAGAGGCCAACGTCGAGGAGACTACATCAAAAAAGGAAACCTGAACGAAGAACAAAACAAAAACAAAAGAGAATCTTTTTGTTTTTATGTAGATATACTCGTATATGCAAAGTAAAAAGGCGACTTGGAGCGAAGAGATGTGGCAGATGAGAAGAGTCTATTCAACCGAATGTATGTCTTTACAATACAACTAAAAGTTGCCATAAATTTTCCAAAATGATAAATTATTTTTGCTGTTCAGAAATTTTCTGCTGCCTTCTTTTTGTCTTTCTACATTTCAATGAGGAAAGGAAAGAATCATACGAACGGCGCACTTTTGTTACATGCGATCAACATCAACGACATCATCAGCGGTCGGTTGTCGATGAAGAAGATGAAGCTGCAGCTGAATGAACAGAACGGAAGCATTTCTTTGCTTGAAATAGGAAGAATGTCTACTAGAAGGTTGGTAAGGGTCGAAGAAAAAAATACCCTTTTTAACCGTTTAACTTACCTGGGCTAAGAGCATCATAAATATTTCCAAAGCCAATGAATCGGCTGATAATGCCACAACTTCAGCTGTTAACGTCTCGTAATAAAGTCAAAAGACTCAGATCATCTGATGATCCCCTACCATCCAAAACGGCAAGAGGCCATAATGTCTTCATCAATAGGACACACGCCAAGCCTATTTATGAAGTGCCGAAGGAGAGTCTAATGATGGCTGTTATAGATAGAAGTAGTGAGGATGGGACGGCATGTGTGATCGACCAATGCTGAACCCACCCCAACTTACATCGGGTAAGTTTAGGCTCACATTGATTAGTTTAGGTCCCTAGTGTTACCACGGGCTAAATTGCCCCTCATCGAAACCAACCTGTTTGATATACAAATTTATCGATAGAACGAATATCGGTACCGGAAAGATCTGTTAGACTGCCTTGATACGCCGACACCAGTATGTCCAGTCGTCGTTTACTCAAAGCGGGACAGTCGCATAGCAAGTTATCAATGTTATCCACTTCTTCCTCATCTCCGCAGCTTCTGCAGAAGTCATTGGAGTCAATATCCAATCTCCCGATACTAACGTAGACAATCTTTTCCTCTCTGGTACGAGAAGAAATTTTGACCTTCTCAGGTCATACCTTGGGCAAATTTGTCTAGTTAACCTACAGGTGCCTATTTCTGTTCATATTTCGTTGGACGGCCTCTTTGCATCTTACCTAAGCCAAAGCTTGCACGTGGATAGTGGCGCACCAATATATGCAAATTCTTAGCAAGTTCATCGGTTTTGCAGTTCCCCGGGATATCCCTATGCCCAGGCACCCATATAAGGTGTATATTAAACTGCTAAGCCTAAACTGCGTTAAGAGATCTGCGGCAGTCGCAGGTTCTTGGAGTGCTTTTACAGTTGGCCACAAGCAGATTAAAGTTGGGTGTCCTGATACCGCACACCCTTCCTCCTACAATGTATCAGCACGATGTCTACTGCACCTGTGGACAGGCGCGGCAATAGAGCCGCTGACGCTGCTTTAGCGTGATGGAGGTTAATCTATAGAATTCTTACCATCATTGGTAACTGACAGATTAACATCCACCCCGACAAGGGTGTTATCGAACTCTTCGTCCGCATCATCGAGGAGCATGTCTCCGCCATGTCTTCGTCAAAGAGTCTATCCTCAACCCCTTCGAAGACTATCCTCAGCCCCTCAGTGTCCGAAGTAGTGCTTTCGTCCTCAGAGAAGGACGTTACAGATCTGTTAGAGTTGGAGTCACCAGAAAAAATGGCCGTGGCTAAGTCCGCACTTCCAAAAAGCCGTGTATCAACCACGGTGGGCGACTCGCCTTCCGCAGTGGGAGCTATATCCTGCTTGTATACCTTCAAGACTATAGTCTCGAAACCATATTGCAGGGTTGCACTTGCACGTTGTATATGGGAGTTGGATTCAATGTTAAGGATCAAATTGATCTGCCGCTTTTTACAATCCACCTCTCCCACCTTGCTAATTCTCCAATTATGGGTCGGCAGACCAGGGTTGGAATCTTTTGTTATTTCCAATATGTCAGCCGAGTTGAAGGGCTCTTCTGTTACCCATGTGATGGCTCTAGGTTGACTAGGGATGTTGTTTTTTCGACAACATCCAACTGGTCGCCCGGCCACACCGCACCCGCTCGACTCAGAGCAGCATTATACAATTCTACTGATCAGGCATCACCGAACTATAAGAGCTTTACTCTCCCCTGATGCCATCGTTGCCGATTGGTGGTTGGCCACTCATTTATCTGCGGACATCGATGTAATGAGTCATAATTCACCATTTTTGGTGAAAATTCAGGAGATGGAGGTGGCCAGCTTTGGCCAAGACCAACGAACGGACAGTCGGACGATTGGAGAGCCCCGCTCCATCGGAACATGAAGGCATCCCGTCAAGCGAATTTATTTATTTTTTGTTTGTATAAGTCCGTTATAAGTACTACGATGTAGGCCTTTCCGACTTTGTACAGATTTTTTTGCGATTGCGTAATAGGTGCTGCGTAATAGGTTTTAACTATCCGCTCTGTGATAAACACGTCCGTTCACTACAACTGATCAGCAACGGGTAAATAGAAAACTGCCATTTGGTTTCGAGACTATAGTTTTGAAGGTATACAAGAAAGATATAGCTTCCATTGCGAAAGGTGAAGTATCCACCGTGGTCGACACCCAGCCCTACTGGGTGTAGCCTCAGATCCTAACACAAAGGCTTTAATACCTTTATCTGAGGACGCTACTTTGGACACTGAGAGGCTGAGGAAGGCTTCTGGACTCATTGGCGCATCAGATGGGGACATGATCCTCGATGATACGGACGAGGAATTTAGACTGTCGTTTACCATTGATGGTAAGAATTCTATAGATTAACCTCCATCACGCTAAAGCAGCTTCAGTAGAATCAACGTCTGACGAGCGCGAGCTTATTATTAGCGCAGACTCGAACGCTCATCAACCTTTCTGGGGTAGTGCGGATACAAACAGTAGTGATGAGTCTCTTTTTGACTTTATGCTAACTACCAACCTAACTATTTGTAACAAAGGCAATAAACCGACCTTTTAAATTAAAGACAGACGGGAAGTACTCGACATAATTTTCGCTACTGACTGGCTTTCAGACAAAGTTATTGGGTACTGGACGATCAGAGAGGAATGGGTTGGCAGAACACCAGAAAACAGAACACACATGGTCCGAAGCTTCCCAGCGGCGGAATTTTCAAAAATTTCCAATGTCTCGCAAATTTGAAGGCCTTATTTGGCAAATTATTCCATTTATAATGACTGTAAAATGCATGATATTTGCATTTTGCTTTCCATTTTGATTCTCCACTTTACATTCTCAAGAAAACATGTTGAAGGCACTAAGTTTCAAAGAGATTGAAATAACATGTCCCTTTCCTTCATTTAGAAAATGTGTGGGCAAGGAGAATCATGGCATTTTACTTCCTTTAAGAAGGTGTTAAAAATAAGTTATATGGATGCAAAAAATTCCTGCACATTATTTTAAGGAAGGTGCGATGAATGCATGTCCAGCTACAGTTACGTCTATGGATAAATTGCATTTCGCTTCCTTTAAAAATTCATTCTTTAATGTTTCATTTTTTCTTCCTTTGCCTTCCATGTCTATGCTATTTGGTTTGTGTACGAATATTTAAATAAAAAAATATGCAAAACAGTTAAAGTTAAAAATAAAAGATAACGTAGCAGATACATGGATTCAATGTATTTGTTCCATTAAATTCATAGTATCGTCACCTGAATTTTAAAACTGGAGTAATTAAAAAGAAGGAAACTCCAAGAGAAAACAATTTATTACGAATAATTACACTATGCAACAAAATTTTGTGGATAACAGTTTCTGGTGCAATTAGGTGTCACAAACACGAAAAAAATATTAAGCAAATTTTGTATGGTATTTTTTTTTTTAATTCCAGCTTTCATGGAATGTACATTCAGTATTTGGACCATAATTCAAGTATAAGCCTGATTGAGCCGTGTTATGCCTCAAATTAAAGGAAATTATTAGGGCTATATATGCTGTAAATGTCGCTTTCACGTAGAGTCGTTGGTTTAGTAACAGTCGTCAAAAATATGAGAAAAAATGATTTTTTTTTTTTAAAAACACTTTTTCCTGGTGCAAAAAAAACCATAAAAATTAGAAAAAAAATCGAAAAAAATATTTTATCACATTTTTAAAAAGCCAGCATGCTAACGAAGAAAACACTATCTATTTGTCTATCTATGGATAGATGTAAAAGTTATGAGCCATTTTGTAAATGTTAGGGAAATTCGAAAACATCTTGTTTCATATTTTTTCGTTTTTAAATGATGTTTTTGTTTATATTGAATTCGCCATATGTGAGAGAGGCATATAAGAGACGTTGAACTTGCATTTTATTTTATGAGGATTGATGTCCGACATTATAAAATTATAGAGAGGACGAGGTTTTATGGCCGTTTGTAACCCTCCATTAAACATTATATGCAATGTGAGAGCTATATTGGATGAGATCCGCTCAGATAGAGGGTCATTCAACAATATTTGTGGTTGTTTTATTTATGAGGTTTCCATTCAGTTACGCCTTTTTGGGTCCGCGGGTCGCGAACTTACTTTCGTACGCTTTTGATGTAAAAAAAATATAGGAAACAAAAATTTTCGCCGCATTTTTTTTGGTGATTTGATAGCATATTGTTAGCTCTATGTTAGGTGCAACTGATAGGTTTCATCGAATTTTTGTTTTCATAATAATAGCAATAAACATGTGGTCACGAACGTACGCGAAATATAAGTCAACTTTAGCTGAATTTAGTAACATGCAAAAATCTGCGTAATGGAACGGAATATTCTAAAGCTATTAATTTATTTTAAAAGAGGATTAATATAGCTTTCTATCGAGTATTTACGCAATAAATTATCTCTATTGGTTCTTTTTTTAATTGACTTAGATGCCGGTCGCGAACGTACGATTTTTCCATGTGTTTTAACCGTTAAATTTACCGTTAATCGAACATTTTTTTGGTCTCCTTGCTTTTTTTATATTCTTAATTGTTTGTAATAGAGACATTTTGTAGAAAGAGTGCAAACATAACATACCTTTTATCATGTAAAATAATTAATAATAAAAATGTCTTTAAAAGTAGCTCAAAATGGAAAAAATTTAATTTTTCAGTTTTTAGGCCAATTTTCTCATGAAAACAACTGAGATATGCTATGAAACCATTGTATTTTTAAAATTTAGACATTTTTTATTCATTTTTTTATAATTATTCACAATAAAATACGATGATAACCAACATTTTATTTTTCGGCCCTGATTGACCATTCGGCGGAAATGCCCATATACAGGTAGTAAAATTATATGTACGCAATACAAAGTAGTACGCGGCAGTCTTGAAAATATTGGGTGTCTACTTTCGAAGCAAACTATATGCCAGCTGCAGGTACTGCAACTTATGAACCTTAAACCCGGAATTTATGAATGAAATTTCTTATTAATAAATTAGTGTAATTGAGCGCCTTAATGAAATAAATTGATTTTCTGCAAAATATTACAAAGTTATATTTCCAAGTATGAGTAAAAGGCAAAAAACTTTTCAATGTGTAAATGATCCCGACAATTTCTGCGGAAAATATGTAATTAAAAAATCGAATTTGGTTGAAATCGGTTCAGATTTAGATATAGCTCCCATATATATCTTTCGTCGTATTTGGCCCTTTAGTCCTATAGAAGCTGTATTTTACATCAAATCGTTTTGAAATTTAGAAGTAGTACGCGGCAGTCTTGAAAATATTGGGTGTCTACTTTCGAAGCAAACTATATGCCAGCTGCAGGTACTGCAACTTATGAACCTTAAACCCGAAATTTATGAATGAAATTTCTTATTAATAAATTAGTGTAATTGAGCGCCTTAATGAGATAAATTGATTTTCTGCAAAATATTACAAAGTTATATTTCCAAGTATGAGTAAAAGGCAAAAAACTTTTCAATGTGTAAATGATCCCGACAATTTCTGCGGAAAATATGTAATTAAAAAATCGACGTGCGTTTAGTAAAATAATTGAAGAAATATATGTGTAATATTTTGTTAAACGAGTTAAAAACATGAACGAACCGATGACACCTAGTATTTTGTGTAATTCGTGCCATGTAAATCTTACTCGATGGACTAGTGGAATAATGCGGTAAGTACTTTACAATTAATGTATTACAATGTTTTGTGGAATAAAACGTTTTAATTTTAGACTTCACGTGCAATTTGGAATGTCAATGATTTGGAGACAACCATTTATTCACGACACGGACTGCTATTTTGGTATAAGTTAATAGATTGGAGTAGGAAGTATCCAAGTATAGCTAACAGCCTAATAACGGAAACATCATCAAGTTCAACTGAGTACTCAACTCTGAGCGATTCAAGTTTGAGTCAGAAGTCATCGCTTTTAACACAGTTTCAACTCAATAATCTAGTGAGAGAACTGACCAAAGATAAGGCAGAACTACTTGCATCTGGGATGAAACAGTACAATATTTTGGCCCCAGATGTTAACATATCATATTATAGAGTCCGTGATATACCTTACAAACGATTTTATACAACTGTGGTAACAGATGCTTTTGCAAGGACATTCCCGGATTGTTCGAGGAACTTAATCAAACATACAATTCAAAGGAATGGCGGTTACTTGTTGACAGCAGTAAAGAAAGTTTGAAAGCAGTACTTTTACACAACGGAAATCAGGAACCGTCGATTCCCAATGCTCATGCTGTCAACACTAAAGAATCATACGAAACAATGCCACAACTGCATACTAAGCTGAGGCTCTTTAAAAATGTTGTAAAAGCATTAAGGAAAGATGGCAATTCACTCTCATATTTAAAAAGTTTATTTAAAAGTCTTTCTTTTCAATAAATCGAAGAAGGAGTTTTTGATGGGCCTAAAAAAAAAAACTGATGAATGATGTGAATTTCGAATCATATTTGACGTCGGATGAAATTGCATGGAGGTCGTTTAAGCTTGTAGTTTAAAATTTCCTAGGATCCAATAAAAGCCCCCAATACGAAACAATGAATAATGATTTCTTAAAAAATTATGAAAAAATTGGTTAGAAATATATTTTTTATATTTATGTATGTATATAACACATATGTCTGTATTCTTCCAACTTATTTTTCGCTTTATGCATTCCAACAGGTGTAAATATGTCCCTCAAAATTAATTTCTTGCATTCTCATTTAAACCTTTTCCCCGAGAATCTTGGCGACGTAAGTGACGAACATGGCGAAAGGTTTCACCAAGAATTGAAGTCCATCGAGCGGCGTTACCAAGGGCACTGGGATGAAAGAATGATGGGAGATTATATTTGGTTCCTCATTAGAAAACCGATTCCGAAATCTACAAACGTCAACAAAGAACTCACAATTACTTCTAATGAAACATGTTCATGTAAATAAACTCAGATGTACATAATATAAATAAAAGTAATAAATAAAATGACTATTTAAACAGAAATTAAAAAAAAAATGTTTTGATATTATTTTACCTCTACCAAAAGGGCTATAATTTCTACATTTATCCATAGATTTTTTTCAAATAGGCATTATTATGTTCGCTAGAATGCAAACTTTTAAAAAATAAAATAAAATATTTTTTTTCTATTTTTTTTGTCCCAGGATTTTTTTTAAGAAAATCTACTTTTTCCAATTTGTTTAATGACTGTTACAAAACCACTGTTTCTAAGTGAATGAGATATTTCCAACATTGGTAGCCCACATTAATAGCTTCAATTTAACGTATAAGTCGACCTGATCGGGCATATACTCCAAAAATTATAGTGCAAATACTAAGGGTACCTTCGACGATAATAGTATTTTTAATAAAATTTTTTTAAAAAAAAAAATTATCCATAAAAAAAATTTTGTATATAAAAGTATGCCACAATCTATACAAAAAAATAATTTGTAAGTGTAGGACACAAAAAAAATTTTTTTGTTGCGTAGTGTTATTAGCAATTATAGCGGTCCGTGAATTTTTTCAAAGTTATCATAAAGCAAACATTTTATAGTAAAATATTGAACTGAATTGCCAAATTTTCCTCAAGTAGGGTACAAGAAATATATATACATTGGAAATTCTGCTTCAATTCTTTTGTTTTGGATTATTTGTATTTTTCTGTCTGTCTGATTTTAGTTTCAAGGGTTACACTGGATATTCATGTGTATGTGTGTGTGTGATTGTGTTTTTCATGGCTACTTGTTGGCTGCCTGGGCAGCTCAGATGAATGTCTGCCTGGACGAGTTGGTCTTGTGGTGTCCGTTGGATGGTTGGCGATTGATTAAGTGATCTCGCACCTTATTACAGTAATAATTTATGACTATAAAACATGATATGTATAACAAAAATTCCACAAGGACACTGAACAAAACGCGTCGATCACAAACAAAAGGCGGTACACATATATTTCAAACTATACTTACATACAATTGGGAATGTACATACTCGTACATACATTTATGAGTGTACATGGTTACAAAGTAAACTGTGAACTGCCCAAAAATGTAATATATGGATTCAAACATTGTCCAAATAATTGACAAAATATGGAGGATTATAAATTGAAATTGCATTTAAACATCAGAGAAGTCAATTAGGGCAATTACCAGACATTTTCAGCAATTGTGGTTATATTTCCAGGTTTTACTAAATCTCGAGGTAAATGTATATTCATGTGGATAAAAAGACATCTAATAATGATTCGTATATTGCTGACGATCATTTGCACAAATTTGTACTGTGGTATAAGAAAACATATTGTGGAACTAAATATGTGTTTTTTATATACTCGTACGTGTGGGTGACTCCAAAGCAAACTGCATCAAAAACACACATTTTAAAAATTATCCATTTGATTTTAAATAAAATTTCAAAATACATTGTAATTTTTGTGTTACAAATTCAACTTTATCAGGGATTTTTCCATTTACCATTTGCTAAAATTGTCATATCTTCTTAAACGCTTCACGCATTTTGTAGTCGTGTTGATGAATGGAGTTCGTTGTGGTGATGAATGGGATTCGTCGTGATAATGGCCTCGATTCATCGTGGGGATGAATGATCATCCTGAGGACGGAAGTTTTTGGAAACAAAGATTCGTCACGGTGACGAACAAATTCATTAACAGGATTATTCCGTACGTTAGCTGACTTTTGACGAAAAATAATCGTGATAATGTCCAAATTCTTCGCCATGGCGAAGCCTTTTCTATCGGTGCAAAATCAAAGAAAATATGTGTGTGAACAAAATTGTTTGAAAAAGTGAAGATAATAAGTTTGTGTGAAATTTTACGCGGGGCAAAATCCTCTTGTTTGATGTGTTTGAATCAAATGAAAACACAAGACACCCAAACACAAGTTTTTAAATGTTATATATTTTATTTGAAAATCATTTAAATTTATTTGGAACACATATATTGATATATTACAACAAAATATACTTACAAACTAATTCTCTCAAACAAAATATGTATTTATGTACAAATAAAATAATTGTTTAGGAATCTCTCCAAAAGGCTTTTCAAAACGTTGAAGATTTTTTAAATTTAATTATACCTTACACCACACTGTGGTACAGGGAATTATAAGTTTGTTTCACGGCAGATGTTTGTAACACCTGAAAATAACACAGCTAGACCCACCTTAAAGTATACCGATCGACTCCGAATCACTAGCTGAGTCGATTTAACCATGTCTGTCCGTCCGTCTGACCATGTAAAGTTGTTCGTCGACTACAGGCCGCAATTTCACTCCGATCGTTCTGAAATTTTGCAGTTTAGAGTATTTCGAAGCTGTTAAGAGCGCTATTGAATTTGGTTGAAATCGGTTCAGATTTAGATATAGCTCCCATATATATCTTTCGTCATATTTGGCCCTTTAGTCCTATAGAAGCTGTATTTTACATCAACTCGTTTTGAAATTTAGAATGGTAGAGTTTCTTGATCCATGAACCAACATTGCCGAATTTGAAGAAAATCGGTTAAGATTTAGCTATAGCTCCCATATATATGTTTCGTCCGATTTGGCCCTTTAGTCCTATAAAAGCTGTATTTTACATCCAATCATTTTGAAATTTAGAATGGTAGAGTTTCTTGATCCATGAACCAACATTGCCGAATTTGAAGAAAATCGGTTAAGATTTAGCTATAGCTCCCATATATATGTTTCGTCCGATTTTGCTCTTTAGTCCTGCAGAAGCTGTATTTTACATCGAATCATTTTGAAATTTAGAATGGTAGAGTTTCTTGATCCATGAACCAACATTGCCGAATTTGAAGAAAATCGGTTAAGATTTAGCTATAGCTCCCATATATATGTTTCGTCCGATTTTGCTCTTTAGTCCTGCAGAAGCTATATTTTACATCCAATCGTTTTGAAATTTAGAATGGTAGAGTTTCTTGATCCATGAACCAACATTGCCGAATTTGAAGAAAATCGGTTAAGATTTAGCTATAGCTCTCATATATATGTTTCGTCCGATTTTGCTCTTTAGTCCTGCAGAAGCTGTATTTTACATCGAATCATTTTGAAATTTAGAATGGTAGAGTTTCTTGATCCATGAACCAACACTACCGAATTTGAAGAAAATCGGTAAAGATTTAGCTATAGCTCCCATATATATGTTTCATCCGATTTGATCCAATCGTTTTTATACCCTACACCACACTTTTATTTAAGTATAAAATGTCCCAAAAGTAAATTTATGTAAACAATTTATACATGAATTACAAAATTAATATATCAGAGTTATTCAATATTACGAGAGTGGTGTAGGGTAATATAGTCGGCCCTGCCCGACTTTAGCCTTTCCTTAATATTTCGTATATTTCGTTGATTTCGAGTTATAAATTATAATTTAAAATTACATAAGTGGCAACAACATTTGTTTCAAATCACTAATTTTTAATTTTTATTTTTTCTAAGTCATAATTTTTTGTCAACCTACCAAGCAATGTATCATTATGGAAGATTATACGATTTCAATTATAAAGGAATTTTATGATAATTTAAAATTTCTAAAACAACAACATTGAATTACTGAAAAACATGAAACTAGTCTTAAAATTAAGGTATTGATTTTTTTCTGAATATTTAAATGCAAATAAATATTAGCTTCGTAAATAATAGTCCCAAATAGTAAATATTAGGACGGAAACAAACATTTGTTTAGAACAACATCTTCCGAAATATATAATATTTGTGTGTGCCAATATTATATTTTGAGTGTGCCCTAAACATTTGTATATTTCAAGCAGAATATGTTTGGGACAATATACTACAGAAGCGAAAAATAGTTGTTCAACTTGAGAAAACAGTTTGACTAATTCCGTTTTTATGAGAACCAAATCGATGAGTCGATAAATTTTTTAGGTTTACTTGTTTAAATAAATATATGATATACAGTTGAACTTCGATTAACCGTGATGCACGGGACCGGGCTAATCACGGATAACCGAAAATCACGGTTAAAAGAGGTAAAATTTTACATGTATAAATTTTATTATTTTTGACAAAAACATGTAAATCTGCGTCTATAAACAACTTATCATATCTCTAGGAATACATAAATTTATTTAAAAAAATCTTTTGTGGAAGTCTGTCTTATGTTTTTAGATTTTGATTGTTCTTCCAACAAATGAGTTTGTATGCGATATATTTGCATTTTATCTGGTTCTGAAATACTACTTGGACAATTGAAGTTTTCTAAAAAAACTAACAAAATACTACTAGCCTCTATTGCCTGAGCCAATGTAGGCGTTTCGTCCGCATTTCCTCCATCTGATTCCTCGGAATTTGAATCAAGCTCATCTTCTTGGTTTTGGGTAACCATGTCTACGATTTCGTCTTCAGATATAATAGCAAACGGGGCGACATCAGAGTCGCACACCATCCACTTTTCGACAGCATCAATCGTACATCCAGACGGTATGGTTATATCTGTTTGTATCTCAACAAGGCTATTTGGAGCATCTTCATTATGAGATATGTAGTAAGTTATTCCAAACTCTTTTTAAAACTTGTGGAGTTACAGAGTCCCACGAAGCTGCGGCTGCCCACAAAGCTGTCTTAATATTCAAAGATTTAACGAACTCACGTCTGTCATTAGCACCAACAAGTTTTTGAACGATCAGTTTACGGTAGTGACATTTGAAGCTCCGAATTACTCCTTGATCCAGAGGCTGAATCAAGGACGTGCAATTCGGTGGGAGATATTTTACTGTACCGTTTTCAGATATCATAGCATTTACATCTGGGTGTGCTGGACAGTTGTCTAATAGTAAAAGTATTTTACAGTTATTTTTGAGACCGATGCACCGTTGATGTTCCTTTGCTTCTGGTACAAAATTTTGATTAAACCACTCCAGAAATAGCTGTTGTGTTACCCAAGCTTTCTTATTAGATTTATAAATCACAGGAAGGTGTTCAACGTTTTTTAAAGCTCTTGGATGGGCACTTTTTCCTATTATTATCAATTTTCACTTGTGAGTTCCTGCAGCATTTGAACAAACTAGCACTGTGATTCTCTCCTTGGATTCCTTGTACCCTTCAATAGAATATTCATTACCACTAGCCAAAGAACTCTGAGGCAAACACCTCCAAAATAGACTGGTTTCGTCTGCATTGTAGATCTGTTCAGTTGTAAGTTGTTCGTTTTTAATGATTTCATCCAAGTCGTCCACAAACATCGTAGCAGACTCATAATCAGCACACTCCTTTTCTCCCGTAGATTTCAGTCGACGGATTCCATGACGTTTTTTGCATTTATCCAACCAACCAAATGAATAAGTGCACTCTGAATTCATGTTTAACTTCAAATGGAACATTTTTGCCTTTTCGACAATCATTTCGCCTGAAGTTCAGAAGCAAATTTCAGTTTATGTTCATACAATATCTCGATTTCAGTTAACTTACCTGAAATTGGAGTTCCCTTAAATCTTTCTTGCCGAAACCATTCATATGTTGCGAAATCAACTTTTGGATTTTCGGATGTTTTTAGTGTATATCTGTGTTTAAGGCCAAGCATTGAATCAGTATCGGAGCAAAATTTTAAAATCCGATCTTTGTTTTTTATTAAATCGGATACAGTTTGAATGCCAACTCCATATTTTTCAGACAACATTTTAAAAGGTACTTTACGTTTTGAGTATTCATTAATCAGCTCCATTTTTTCTTTAATTGAAAGAACCTTTCTTGCTCTTTTCGCGGATTTAGTTTTTGACGGTGGCATGATGTATGAAATTTGATATGAAAATTACACTTTCATGAAAAAGGGGAATCACCGAATTTTAATATGAGAGATGTGTGAGTATTATACGAAAGAAACAAACAAGCAGTCATATGGACATGTGCATCACGGATAATAGAGGTAAATCACGGTTAATAGAGGTAAAAAATCAACCACTCAGCATCACGGTTAATAGATAATCACGGTTAATCGAAGTTCAACTGTATTTTGTATTTTTTCTCCAAATTTCTAATTTTTTCACCGGATTATGTCAATGTTTTTTTATGTTAACTAGTTTATTTTTCATTTTCGACAGAGTGTATCTTTCACTTAATATTTTCAAATGGACGAGACAGCTTCATATATTATTATTTAAATATCCCGGAACTCATTTTAAAAAATCCCGATATTCAGGATATTTCGTGACCGGGATTTTCGGGATCGGGATGTCCCGTTAGACATCACTAACTTTGACCATATTTGCCTCTTTTAAGTATTATAGAGTTTTTAAAAAACGGTAAGGCAAATATTACTATTTGCCGTCCACCGGATTTTTTAAATTGAAATAAACCGTCCACCGTTTTGTTGTTGTAAAAAACAGTTTTTTTTATCACTTTAACTTCAAGTCATTTGAGCAATGACCGTCCGTCTGGATCACGATAATTCTCGAAAGGAGTAACGGTTGATTTCAAATATGGTATGTACTAATATTGCTTTCTATCTCAGGCAAGGTTCGAAGATGAACCATGTCGGTCGACTCCTTCTAGTACCTCTCTCACAAAGGGTTAACTCTTAGTTAAATATTGATTATCTACTCCCACATAAATGAAAAAAGCTCTGTCGGAGCCGACAACACAAATTTATTAGAGCAGAATAAGAAGAAATATTGACAAAAAGTGCTTAAAATTATGGGATATGTATATAATTCGGATATAACTAAATATTAGAACGATATTCTTGAAATTTGACGGAGGTTCTTTTTGAATCAAGAAACTGTTTTCTGCTAAATTTTATAAAGATCTTTTAAGATATGAGGATTTTATAGAGCGTAGATACAAAATCGGAATATAGGTGTATATGGGACTATATCTATGTAAATTTGAACCGATTTCTTTCAAATTCAGCAGCGTTCGTCTTTGGACTTTACTCTTCAAATTCCAAAATTATTGGATGTGAAATACAGCTTCTATCGCGCTAAGAGACCAATTCGGAAGGAACATATTTATGAGGGATATATATAAATCTGAAACGATTTTGACTAAATACTGTACTGTATTCGCCGGGTTCAAAATATTCTTTGTTGTCTGTGGTGTGGCTACTACAGAGCTTAGATTTCAAACCGGAGGTACGTACTCGTATATTTTAAGGATATATCTAAATCTTTCACCGAATTATTCAGGCTTTATCTTTGGAGTGAAATAATGCGTTTTGTAAAATTTCATCAAAATCAGAGCGACCTGACAATTTCATATGGACAGAAAAACGGACGGACATGTTTAGATCGAATCTGTTAGTGATTTTGAGACGATCGATATACTTTAAAGTGGGTCTAGCTCCAATATTTTAGGTTATTACAATCATCATCTTATAAACCCTGTACCACACGGTGGTGTAGGTATACACAAAATTAAGAAAGTTATTTTTTTCTCGATTTCAATTCCGATTCCGACAGCAATCGGATTCCACAACAGCTTTGAATATAATGTTTTATAATAACTATAGTCCAAAAAAAATGGGATTTGCTGCCACTACTTTTTGGTACCTCCCACAAAAAAGTGCCAAATCATATTAAAATTTAATATTTCATAGCTTTAATACCAGTGCACATAAACACTTACAACTGGGTACAGTGGAATGTCTTGAGGTGTCTATTGTTCAGCGTAAAATAGGCGTATTTGTGTAGTCCCTTCTGGTACCGCCATACTAAATTATCAAATTCATTCGAACACAACTTCCTTAGAACTTCTGTAGCAATCATCAACAATAAGACAACTTTTGCAATGACTACAGAGTGGACAAAATGCTTCCACGTTTCTCCCTCCCACACAAGGTACCATAGCCCATATTATACATATTGCTTAAAACTGACCTTACTCAATTGACAGTTTCATCTTGTTTCCTATTATAGTTGCAATGAACCACTGTGATGTGTTATCTGTCATCATCATCACTGACTATCGTTGACGGTGTTGCTACTGTTGTTGACTTTTCAGCAATTCGATGCCATCAACAACAATCGGTGTTGTTCGGTCCAATCAAATATTTTGTTGGCATTTTATTTTTTTTCTTGCGATCCAATGTGCGTTTTCGTTTGTGATTGTTTGTAGTTATGTGAATGTTATTAAATCTCTTTTAATTTTTTGCTAATGAATCTTAATGGCCATTATTGCAATTTTTACATACTCCGTTGACAATTACCATTCATTTTTCACTGTTTTTGTCTCCTTACTCCTCACCACCATTATTGGTTGTTCGGCTGTTTGTTTGTTTTGACGTTGCACCGCTGTCGTTGCCACTTGAGGCTACTGCTGCTGGTGCTGTTGATTTGTGTTTCTGGTTGATGTATTTAACAATTTCGTAAGTAAGTTGTTGACATTAATTAATTCGTTTATGGCTTTCCAAATTATGCATTCATTGCTGACACAACTTATGCTTATTCCATGGGAGACTTTATTTAATAAACTTGTCGCTTTATCTTGTAAGTCTAGATTTCTAGACAGAATTATGTTAATTGACGACGGCACATGAGAGGTGTTTGCTTAGCGGAGCAGACCAATTTAATTGGTGTTTGATTTCTGATTGGTTCATAAAATCAGGTGAAGTCAGTTGTCCTTGGTGAAATCGTAATCATTAATGGAAAGTATCTAGCACATAAAAATCGATGGTCTGTATAAAAAACAGAAAGTCTTAATGGAATCTGCTGTGGCAATTATAGTTAATTGTTTCGGCGCGACATTTCCCTATAACTGAGATTAAGATGAGACAACAGCTTATACTCTGTTTTAAGCTGGACTGCACTAGTGAAAAGTTCGGTTCTACCAAAAATGTCTATACATTAAGAGACGATGGGATATATGAGTTAACAATATTTGACGCCAAATCGGTACATGAATGCAGAAAGGCAAATAAATCTGGCATAGAAGGTCAAAGCCGGTTTGAGGGCCCTATACAAATGGGTTCGTTGTTCGTTCGAATGTTGTTTTCAATTTTTCAGGTCACTTAAAATCGTTGGAAGTAGCTGCAGCAATAAGAAGTCTTTTAGCAATCTAGCTCAATTGTTGTAGATTGATTACAACAGTCGGACGGACATACTGATATGGCTGATATTGTCTTAGGACCCTGCAGAGAAATTGGAAACAGTCTATGAAAAGGACCGGATCTGAGCTGGTCCAAAATGAACTAGATCCAGACTAGAGCAAAAGTAATGTAGCCAGAAACAGTTGAGCGCAAAAAAACAAGAGAATTCAAAGAAATCTGCCTAGGCAGCGCTGCTTTTGTTTGATTTTGTACAGCGTGAATATTTGTTTGTGTTTTTTCGTCTGCATTGAAATAATTCTAAGTTTGTACCGTTAGGAATTTATGGTGGTGCTTGTCATTTCAGTCTTGTGTTCATTGTTAAGTGGAAATGTGAACAAGTAAGACGTTATAATGATAATAATAATTATAACTATTTCAAGTTTCCCTTTTCTAGGAATTAAAATAACTTATTTCCGCTTCTCAAAGAATAAATATATTTATAAATATTATAAAAATAAAAACCAATCAATATATATTTTCTTTTTATTTCTCAAATTTTATTTTATAATAAAGGCAAGCTCAAAAGTGGATCTAGACTGGTCCATAACCAAGAGAGCATGAACTAATTCTACATAAAATATTTTTTCCAGCAAGCAACTGTTTCTTTTTACATGCTTGTCCTAGGAAGAATCAATTTTTCTCCGGGTACATTCGTTTGGAACAGTTCTGGAGTAGTTTAGATGTATTCCTGAAGAACTATATCAGAGCTAGTTCCCTAGAATTAATGCTAAACTATTCCATTCTGAACTATATCAGAACTGTTCCAAACGAATGCAGCTGGAGACAATTGATTCTTCCTAGGACAAGCCCATGTAAAAAGAAACAGTTGCTTGCTGGGCAAAGGGTATTATGTGGAACTAGTTCATACATTCTCATGGACCAGTGTAGAACTATTTATGAACTGGTCCGCTTCGCTGCAGGGATTTTAGGACGATAAAGAAAATACATATGTGTATATATAAATTTATATATATACGATTATATATGTATATATGGATGTATTACAAACCGAGTGACAAAATTAGTATATCCCCGCCCTAAAGTGGATCGCGATGTTTTGTCAGCGTCAACGCAAGGAAGATATTCCAAACACCTTAAAATATCGAAAGACTCCCACCTTATAGAATACTGATCGCCTAAGAAACACTAATGCTTCGATTTAACTATGTCTGTTCGTCCGTATCAGTCCATATTAAGTTGTATGCAATGTACAGGTCGCATACTGATGGAAAAACCGTTCACCATGACGAATCAGTTTCGTCAATATCGGCCTGATTTTGTATTTCTAACGAAAGTCTCTGCGAACGAAAACCAGTCACTCACTTTCGTCAGGAATTTGGTTTCTCTAACGTTCTATCGTTCGTTCGCCTGGCCTTACGTCAATGATGTTAGCAATTTACCAATTGGAAAATAATGTAATTGCCAGATCAATAATTTCACAACTTCCGGTCTAAAAATCCCACATTTTTGTATGGTCGATCTTAGAAAATACACCTCTGTATCCTTTACACTAGCGGTGGCCAAAAATTAACCCTGGGTGGGTCAGCTGAGCTGATCCAACACGCTCAATCCTTCTCTCTCTCTCACGTCTCTCTCATTGTGCACTGATGATTTTTTTCCATCTTAGCGAGCTGCCAATGTTGACTTCTTTATGATTAAATATGTATACATATGTATACAATTTTATTATTGTTTAATTGTTTTTACCATAATTATATTAATATCTACTTATTTTTTGCTTTTAATAATGTTTATTTTTTCATTGTTCCTATCAGTCAACAAATAACATAATGTGACTCGATCTGACATTTGTGTTCGTCGAGATGACAGCAAAGAGAGATAGAGAAACCAAAATTTGCACTGAAATTATTACGTTTTCGTACGAGTTCATTATCGTACGACTTCTCGTTGTGATGGTAGTTAGTGAAACCCAAATCAGCTGTTTGTCGTCTGGCAGGCGAACGAAAGCAAATTTTTAAGTTACAGAAACAGGCTGTATATCTTCGTACTGGCGACGAAAAGTTTCGCACATGCGATGTTTTTGTAGGTCAATAGAACCCATGTTTTTGGTGATTTCAAAATTCGTCGAGGGAACGATAAGATATATAAACATAAAGAGTTATTTGACCATTTTACTGAAAATATGGTAAACGTAGAAATCAGTTTATAGAGTGTGTACTTAACTGTATGCGTTCTGATTACATTGATGATGAATGGAGTTCGTCGTGGTGATAAATGGGATTCGTCGTGGTGATTAATGGGATTCGTCGTGGTGATGAATGGAATTCGTCGTGGTGATGAATGGAATTTGTCGTGATGATGAATGGGATTCGTCGTGGTGATGAATGGAATTCGTCGTTGTGATGAATGGAATTTGTCGTGGTGATGAATGGTATTCGTCGCGATGATGAATGGGATTTGATTTAAAATATCAGAAGTAATGAATAATTCTCGTTCTTTTGCTTTAAACGTTTCGAACCGTTCTTCGTGGTGATGAATGGGATTCATCGTGGTAATGAACTCGATTCATCGTAGGGATGAAATGTGAACATCCGGAGGACGAAAGTTTTTGGAAACAGAAATTCGTCATGGTGACGAACAAATTCATCAAGAGGATTATTCATTACGTTAGCTGACTTTTGACGAAAAAATAATCGTGATGATGTACAAATTCGTCGTCATGACGAAGCTTTTTCTGTCAGTGCAATATCACTCATATATTAATGAAATTTGGCGCATCCCGGACGATAACTATAAAGTTGGCCCACTTATTTTCAGATATACATATACATATACTAGCGTTTTAAATACCCGACATTGCTCTTTTTATAAGATGATCCAAACCTCGTAGGCTTAAAGATTTTCTAATAAAAACTAGGATCACTTTACTTGAAAGTCTATCAGAAAATAAAATACCAATTCAAACGGTATAAACATATTTTTGCATTGACCACAAACTGGAAATTACAATGTGTGAATATATCCCAGCCAACACATCATATAGCATTTTAGCTCTTATTCGACCCTTTTAAATATCAAAAAGAATTATATTATTTTGGTCCCAACTGTTCAAATTTTGTTAATCCGAATATGTTATTATGCCAGCCACACTCTTCACTATATGTCAGAGATCAAGAAGTCATGGTTCAAAAGGATCAACATATTGTTGAAGAGGAAAATCAAAAGGTTTAATCTACTATTGCACATTATATACAAAAATATCTACGTTTCATGTTTCAATTAAATCGGTTTAGTTGTGGTAGTGGAAATCAAAAAAACGATTTCGCATCTCCTTGAAGATCAGTATGTGCACATTAATTTATAGTGAATTTTGAAAGATTGAAAATAGTTTTCGTCGCTATAGCACTGAACGCATCTCAAATCGTTTAAATGTAAATAGCGTATTTGAGCCACACATGTAACTATACGTGTGCAAACTTTCAGATTCACCAAACGCATGGTGGAGGAACAAATGCTTAATATGCTATGTATGTTCCAAATTTCAATATGGTCTGTTTGGTCATTATTATACAAATCATATCAAATAATTCAAAACCTTATCACATGCATATATATTGGACATGCTAAAAAATTAGCTAATCTTCTATATATATAAAAATGGTGTGAAAAATGTATAGTAATTCATCAATTGAGAACGGCTGGACCGATTTGGCTCAATTTTTTTTTCAGTTGTTCGTATTTGCTTGGAGAAGGTTGTTACGAAAGAAAATTTTGGGAAAACCCCCCGGAAAAGTCGGAAAATTGGGAAAATCGAAAATTGCTATTTCTAACGAGATTCCAACTATTCCTATCTACTGCTCTCTTTTCAATCCAAATTTTTTTATTAATTTTCTATTAAACAAAAAAGTTTTCTATTAAACATATGTACGAGTATGTGCTATTTTTCTTGCTGCAATTCATTCGAGTTTTGCGTATTGTTACACTGATTTCGCGTATCACATCGGCAAACGGTACAAGCATTACGATCAATTAAAATTCAACGCGATATTTATCAATTCGAACATTTTTTCAGATAATAAGATTGAGTATAAGAGGTAAGGTTATCTTATTGGATTGCGGGCATTGCAAAATCATAATTTGGGATGAATGCACGATGGCGCATAAACGAGCTCTGGAGGCAGTTGACCGAACGATGAAGGATTTACGACGTGATTTGAGACAATTTGGTGAGTCTATGATATTGCTGCCCGGAGATTTTCGTCAAACGCTTCCCGTCATCCCGAAATCTACTGCCGATGAAATTAATGCATGCCTGAAATCGTGGTCTTTGTGGCGGCATGTCAAGAAGTTGAAATTGACCACGAACATGAGAGTCGCGTTGCAGAACGACTCATCGGCTCTTGAATTCTCGAAACAACTGTTGGCGCTTGGCAATGGCCAAATTACTGTTGATGTTTCCACTGGATTGATATTGATCCCGGCAAATTTTTACGAGTTCACATCGTCGAAGGAGGAACTCATCACAAAAGTGTTTCCAAATCTCGATTAGATTAGTGAACGGGCAATATTAGCAGCGAAGAATAAGGACGTCGATAGCATGAATTTTATTATTCAAAGTAAAATCGACGTCGCTTGATGTGCCAGGAGCTCCGCCGCATAATTTACAGCTGAAGGTGGAATCGATCATAATCATGTTGAGGAATCTGAATCATCCGAAATTGTGCATAGTTCGCGGTTGTCCATTATGAAACTGATGGACAATGTGATTCAGGCGACGATCATCAAGGGAAAATTCAAGAGAAAGTCCTTATCCCACGAATTCCGATTATTCCAACTTATCTTTCATTCCAATTCAAGCGGATTCAGTTCCCTGTACGATTGGCTTTTGCGATGACAATCAATAAATCTCAAGACCAATCGTAGGAAGTCTGTGGAATTAATCTCGAATTTCCCTGTTTTTCGCACGGTCATCTGTACGTTGCCTGTCTTCCGTCTTCGTTGTTTGTTGTTTATCACATCGCTCTCTACTGATTTCGATTCCTTTTAAACAAATCGCATTAAAATTTTAACTATATGTGTTTTATTATCACTCTGGAGTTTATCTGAAGGCGTTAAATTGGGGCGAGTCGAAGTTCGCCGGGTCCGCTAGTTTTTTATTAAATATATTACCGCTGCAATAGGCGGAATAAGTATTTGTAAACATATTTTAAATTTATTTTGGTCGCGATTTTTGTGTCCTTCTTGACTTGAGGTCGAACGACGCAATTCCGTAAAGATCGGTATATATAGGTATATGTGCAGGTCCATAGCTCCTTATGAGATTTTTAATGTACTGGAAGAATGAAACTCTTAAAAAATTTTGAAATTCAGTAAAAGAAGGAAAATGATTTTGGTCACTGCTTAACTGACCACAATCGTAGAATTCAAAATTACATTTCCCGCATATAGTACTACTTATTATTTAATCTTTTTATGGCGCTTCTGAAGTACAACAATAATATTAAAAATTTTGATTGATTGAGAACTGACCACGAGTCGAAAAAACGGATATGATAATATTCCGTAGGGTATACAACACTCGAGTCTATCCCTAAGCAAAATTTATAGCTTCCTACCTCTTACAGGTGCCGCAACGGTCAATTGGTCAAAAGTCGCTTTGTGTAAAATCGCATACGTTGGATATTAGTATAAACGCATAAATAAGAAGGATCATAGCTCTTAAAAGACTTTTAAAGTACAGAAAGAGTGGAAATTGTTTTTATCACTGCTAAACTGACAACAGTCTGAGAATTGACGAATTGACAAGTCAGATATGTTACCACAGTTAGTGGTGAGCGATATATTTTACAAGGACTTTAAAAATTGTAAGACTCAGTTTTATGTCCAGTTTGACATCAGACTGGACATTGAATTGTGGTTTTCGCATCTCCATTGAGATCAATGTGTACGTATAAATTTGTATATCCTTATCTCTTAAGGGACTTTTAAAATCGGTGAAATAATGAAGGTTTTTCTGGTCACTGCTACACTGACCACATTCACAGAGTTCAAATTTACTTTCCGCGCATTTATTTGCCGTCTATACTTATTCATATATACAATGTTTTAACTCTGTACTTTAAAAGAGGCTTCTGAAAGAACAAAAACAAAACTCAAGTTTTTATGGCGCTGGAACTGACCACTGGCCGAAAAATGATTAAGTGAGTAATCCGTGGTTTATACAGCACTCCTGTCTAGCGTGTGCAAAATTTGAGCTCTATAAATCTAACAGCTCTATATAATCTAATCTATAAATCCTCAGCGGTCAAGTGGTCGCAAATCACTTGGCGGAAAATCGAAAATTAAAGTAGCCTATGGCACTTTCCAGGCATTGGTATATCTGTCCACCAAGTTTCAAGAAAATCGGTTCAGCCGTTTAGACGTAATGCTGGAACAAACAAACTAACAAACGATTTTATAATATTAATAATATTATTAGATATATATTTATTATATTATCCCATCAGGAATATATCAATAAACTCTACCATGCTAAATTTCAAAACAATTGGATATAACATACAGCTGCTATAGGGCTAAAAGGGCCAAATCGGACGAACTATATATATGGGGGCTATAGCTAACTCTCAACCGATTTCAAACAATTTAAATAGTTCTTTCCATAGTCCAGGTGCAAAAGACTCCTGAAAAATTTCAGCACGTCGGAGTGAAAGTGCGACTTGTACTCGACGAACAACACAAAATGGACAGACGGACAGACATGTTTAAATCGACTCAGAAAGTGATTCTGAGTCGATCGGTATATTTTGAGGTAGGTCTAGCTGTAGTATTTCTAGGTGTTACAAACGTCTGCCATAAAACAAACTTATAATATCCTGTACCACAGTGTGGTGTATGGTATAACAACAGCAGATATTCGATTAAACATTGATCAAAAAAAAAAGCAGTAGGAAGGCTCTAAAAGGAGATTTAAATATAGCCAAATCTCGAAGGGTCAGTGCAAGATAACGTGCGGAGTACAAGCATTCGACAAGCAAGCAAAGAAAAGAGCCAGGAACGATAAGAGAAGATGAGTAATAACTTGATAAAAGATGTGTAAGAGGCTGTTTCCCATAAAAACATGAAAGATCTCTTCGTCATCAATAAACAACTTACCAGCAGATGCTCCACAAGTTGCTAACCGCTGCGAAAGAAAATGGAGGTGGCTACTCCAATGCATATCAGAATCACTACTCTTCCCTCTTATCAAGCGAGGTCAGTGCATAAAATATCTGCGACTGCACCACTCACACTGTTATAGAAGACATATCGAAGGACGCGCCCGATATTCTGAAAATATGGTATGAGAGTTTTAGTATGTTGACTTAGTTCGGCAAAATACGGGTTTGGTTAGCAGTTCTTGTTAAATTCAATTTACTGCTTCCTCAAGTATTTCAGCTGATTTAAGTTAAAGACATACACTATTGCTACTGAATTCTGAAGATGATAGAGTGGTGTCTATCGAAACTGCAGTCAATTCTACCAAGCAATTAAAACTCTCTACCAATTTTTGTATTTGTTTCTATTACTTTCTTGGAATAGACAGAAAGTAAATGGAACATATGGTCTCAAACCAAATAAATTCTGACTGAATAACAAAAGCACAGACCAACAATAAATAACAACAACACAATAATCGAGGCCATAAACTATTTCAAGAACAAACCAGTAAGGAAAGCCAGAAAGTCGGGCGGGCCGACTATATAATACCCTACAACTCCCTAATAATACGATAAGGTGATTGCGAGAATAATTTGGAATAATTCGTAAATGGTTAGGAACATATTATCTAATTTTGAACCGATAATAGCTAAATTAAGCAATATTCGTTAGTATCTGCGAAACATCTTTCTGGAAAATTTTAATGATCGGAAGTAAAGTAAAACTTCTATAGCGCTTTGATACCAAATCAGGAGGAACATATTAATGGAGGTTATATATAAATCTGAACCGATTTTCCCTGAATACTCATTCATGTAAAAAGACCTCTTTCTGTCGAATTTCGTACTGATCAGATATAAAATGCAGTCTCTACAGCGCTTACATGTCAAATCGGGGGTAACATATATATGGGGGCTATATCGAAATCTCCGAATTTGGCAGTATTCCTTCGAGTAATAAGAAACCTCTTTCTGCCGAATTTAACTCTGATCGGATATAAAATAACATTTTTACAGCGCTTACATGTCAAATCGGGGGTGCCGTATATATGGGGCTATATCTAAATCTGAACAGATTTCTTCCAAATTTAAAAGTGTTCATTCATATAATAGGAAATCTCTTTCTACCGAATTTCATACTGATCGGATATAAACTACAGTTTTTACAGCGCTTACATGTCAAATCGGGGGTATCGTATATACGGGGGCTATATCTAAATCTGAACCGATTTTAACCACATTCAATAGGGATCGTCCTTGGGCCAAAAAAAAGATATGTGTAAAGTTTCGTCAAGATCGGGCCATAATTGCGACGTGTACTTTGATTACAAGAATACATCTACAGACAGATGGACAGACAGACGGACATAGCTAAATCAACTCAGAAAGTGATTCTAAGTCGATCGGTATAATAAACGATGGGGGTATTTCTTCTCCTTCTGGGTGTTACAAGCAAATGCACAAAGTTATAATACCCTGTTCCACAGTGTGGTGTAGGGTATAAAAACTCCGGAATTACACAACATTCATCCATAACTGCTAAAGAAATGGAGATCCATTGGGCATACCCTACGGAATCCGGAGCTCGTCATCACAAAAGCAGTCATTGAATGGGAAAATTTTTCTTCTAATTTTGCTCTGAAGTGAAGGGTATCATATTGTCGGCTCCATCTAGCTTTAGACCTACTTTACTGGTTTAATAATACGATAATCTAAAGTATGGCTGTTTGTGAAATCGTATGTTTGTCAGACATCACTAGAAATACAGAAATGTTAAATTAGTATTTCGTTTTTAATGTTTTCTATATGGAACGTTGCATCGTATACATTTTTTTTTTGCGAAAACCTAACATCGATTTTGTCTAATTACCTGCTAAATAAACAGATCGAATAAGATTACATTTTCTTCTGCTTGAAAGATTAATTAAATAAATATTTTCAAATCTTCGATAGCCTAATACTAACGCAGGATGTATGCATAATGGGTAGAAAGTGCACTATGACTTTTGAAGACAAATGGTTACAATTCTAGAGCTTGACAGCCACAGCAGATCATTGCTGTGGCAAACATATTTGTCGTTGTCCAGTCAACGGCGAATAAATTAAAATTTCAGTTTCAGAAGTTTCTTTGTTTATTTTTGTGACTTTTTTGAAACGCAGCAACGTCCAACATTGTGATTAATGCTGTCATGAGATTTGTTTTGAACTTGACGCTCGTACTCGCTTTTGCAGTTCTCATAGGATTTACCATTACCCATGCTGTTGGGGTTGTTATATTGCTATTGTCATTGTTTAGATCAGGGTTTCTCAACGGATATAGGGTTGCGGCTCCACAAACATCATTGTCAGTTCATAATATTTGCAACTTTTAATGTGTCCCATATCGAAATGTGGTACATGATATTATGGTTTTGTGCATTTGTAAACACCAAAAGTAGGGGAAGAGAGCCACCCAAAGAAAAAAAATCTCTTCTGTAGTATATTTTCTGGAAACATATTATATTTGGGAAAATTTACTTTTTTTCCATAGGTCGGAAAACAAATCGTGTAGCCGAATTAAATATTTCCCGGTTTTTATACCCTACCCCACACTGTGGTACATGGTATTATAACTTTGTGCATTTGTTTGTAACACCCAAAAGGAGAAGAAATAGACCCATCGTTTATTATACCGATCGACTCAGAATCACTTTCTGAATTGACTTAGCTACGTCCGTCTGTCTGTCTGTCTGTCTGTCCGTCTGTCTGTCCGTCTGTCCGTCTGTGCATGTATTCTTGTAATCAAAGTACAGGTCGCAATTATTGTCCGATCTCGACGAAACTTTACACATATCTTTTTTTTGGCCCAAGGACGATCCCTATTGAATTTGGTTAAAATCGGTTCAGATTTAGATATAGCCCCCATATATATGTTAGCCCCTATTTGACATGTAAGCGCTGTAAAAACTTTATTTTATATCCGATCAGTATGAAATTCGGCAGAAAGAGGTTTCTTATTATATGAATGAACACTGTTAAATTTGGAAGAAATCGGTTCAGATTTAGATATAGCCCCCATATATATGTTAGCCCCGATTTGACATGTAAGCGCTGTAAAAACTGTATTTTATATCCGATCAGTGCGAAATTCGGCAGAAAGAGGTTTCTTATTACTGCCAAATTCGGAGAAAATCGGTTCGGATTTAGATATAGCCCCCATATATATGTTACCCCCGATTTCACACACGGGGCAAAATCGCCTTTTTTGATATGTTTGAATCTAAAGAAAATATATTTGGAACACAAATTTTTAAATATTATATATTTCTGAGCAACTAAATTATATTTGAAAATCAACAAAATTTATTTGTAACTCATATATTAATATATTACAACTAAATATATTTGCAAACTAATTTTCTCAAATAATATATGTGTTTGTATACAAGTCAGATTATTGATTGGGAATTTCTCCAAATATATTATATTTAAAAAAAGTTTAAGACTGTCGAATTTTAGTTTTATTTTTTTCCTAGATTTTGTGTTATGCTTTATAGATAAAATGTCATAAGCAGGATTAATTTCTGTTTTACAGCACTAATTGTAAATTTATTAATATTAAAATACATTACTTTTTGTCAATTCGTTAATTCAATTTATACGAGTTATAAAGTTCGTAGTTACGAAAGATTATACGATTTAAATTTTAATCGAATTTTACATATTTTTTTTTTTAAAAATTCACTGAAAACCAAAAGCTGGCATTAATAAATTGCCAAAATTTTGAAATACAAATTAATCTTTGTTGCGGTAATATTAGTTCCAAATAAAAAATATTTGAATGAAAAAATACTTTTGTTTTGAACAACATCCTCACAAATATATAATTTTTGTGTGTGTCAAATATTAAATATTTGGAGTTTACTCTAAACATATATATATTTCAAGCAGAATTTGTTTGGGACAATTTACTACAGAAGCGATTTTTTTCAGCGTGCATGTAAGCGCTGTAAAAACTGTATTTTATATCCGATCAGTATGAAATTCGTCAGAAAGAGGTTTCCTATTATATGAATGAACACTTTTAAATTTGGAAGAAATCGGTTCAGATTAAGATAAAGCCCCCATATATAAGTTACCCCCGATTTGACGTGTGAGCGCTGTAAAAATGTTATTTTATATCCGATCAGTGCGAAAGTCGGCAAAAAGAGGTTTCTTTCTACATGAAGGAATACTGCCAAATTCGGAGAAACTCGGTTTAGATTTAGATTTGACCTGTAAGCGGAGGTCGGAGAAAATCGGTTCAGCTTTAGATTAGGGATGTAACGAATATTCGCATATGCGAACGCGAATTAGTCGCATCAATTTAAAATTCGCTTTCGAATTCGCAAAAACCATCTTTGGATTATTCGCTTTCGCATTCGCTTTCGCAAAAATATATTTCAGTATTCGCTTCCATTTATTAAAGTGCTAAATCTCCTTATTCCATTCACACAATTTGAAGATATGTGTGTGCTTGTGGTAAAAGGAGACAAAACTATGGAAAACAGTCTTAATACTTGAATATCCTGGAAAAGTATCAATTCAGTTCCTTAAATTTGTTGGTACTAAAGGCTCTAACTATTCGCATTCGCTTTCGCAAAAATGCATATTTCACTATTCGCTTTCGCATTCGCATTCGCAAGAAATATATTTCAATATTCGCTTTCGCTAAAGCCACTTTCGTTACATCCCTACTTTAGATATAGCTCCCATATATATGTTACCCCCGATTTGACATGTAAGCGCTGTAGAGACTGTATTTTATATCCGATCAGTACGAAATTCGACAGAAGGAGGTCTTGTTATGTGAATGAGTATTCAGGGAAGATCGGTTCAGATTTATATTAAAGCTCCATATATATGTTCCTCCTGATTTGGTATCAAACCGCTATAGAAGTTGTATTTTACTTCCTATCATTAAAATTTTCCAGAAAGATTTTTCTCAATTTAGGAGCGAACGAATTTAGCCATTATCGTTTCAGAATTAGATAATATGTTTCTACCCAATTAACAATTATTCCAAATTATTATGGCAATTACCCTTATCGCATTGTTAGGGAGGTGTAGGGTATTATATACTCGGCCCCGCCCGACTTTCTGCTTTTCCTTAATGGTTAAAGATAATTTGCACCAAAACTCCGAAAAAAAAACATTGATAAGAGAGATATTCTAATATTTTTTCCGGTATATAAATATAAAATATTTGCACCAAAATATATTTTATTTAAATTTTGATCCCAAACATATTATGTTTCCTGTTTTTTTCTCCGTGCATAGTTTGATATAGCGGCTGACTTAGCATATCTTTAAGAGTTGAGATATGCTAAATATAAATATACGTGGTCACAAGCAATAACAGCATATGTCGAAAATCATGCTTTCGAGTTACATTACGACTTAGATCAATATGTTTTTATTAATATCTTTTTGAAAAAAATTGTTAGGAAAATGGATATTTCACCTAAAGAGAGAAAATTGTTTGCAGAATATGATAGCATACATAGGTCAAATCATTCTTAAGTCGACTTTCGAGAAAAAATAATTTTTATTTTTCTGTAATGGCGTTTCATTACGATATAGGTCAATATGTTTTTGTTAATATCTTTTTAAAAACAAATTTAGAGGTTTGTGGATTTCACGTAAATAAAGAGTTATGTTAGTAGAATATAGTAGCAATCTTTCTTAAGTCGACTTAGGCGGTTATCGAATGTAACCACTTCAATACCTGTTCCCATGAACACTTTAAATTGGGTAGAATGCACTATGTTTGAAGTGCCAACTTTTCAGTGAAAATTGTTCATATTTCTCAAATCCCTTCTGGTACTGCCAAACAAATTGCCAAATTCATACGAAACCCCCATTTCCCCTTGAACTTTTGAAACAATTATCGTATATTAATTAAATTCGGTGTTTGGAAAACTGTTGTAATGACTATATTCTGGGGCAAATGTTCACCCGTCCTGCACCTGCCATACAAAGTATCAAATTCCATACTATATTTCTCCATACTATATTTCTCAATCGGTTTGCTTTATCTGCGATTTTTTTATTTTTCAAAATGCCTCAAAAGTCGACTACTATATGCATTAATTATTATTATAGCTAATTACCAAAAAAAAAATTTCAAGGGCGCCGCAGTTCCCCATTTGGGAAGTTCTGGTGTAGAGTACAGAATCTTGCTAGATACACTTACAAATGAAAACAAATCTTTGACATAGACAAAATGGATTTAAAATCAACAACATCCGGTGTACATAACTTTTGCAAAAAAGTCATTCTCCGGCGCTGCGGTGCGAGCACTACTCCATAAGACACACATTGGACATTGGTGGTCGTTCGGTCTGTCGGTCGGTCATTTCTATTGAGACGTAGACTGTCATTTGTTTTGTTTTTTATTTCAAATTTTAACAACAACGAAACTGTTTTCAATTTAAATATATTTTAATGCAAAAAATTAACAGAAAACAGCAACAACAAGAAAATTAATATTCAATAACATAGAATTAGAATTTTTGTTTGGTTTTAAACTCCGACATTTATCAATGAATGTCCGTCCACATTTAACTATATGAATGGATGGATAGTCACCAGTTCAGTTCAAAGCGTTTTAGACGTTCAGCTATGGGGCTTTGGCTGAATGAATGAACTGAAATCGACATGAGACGATGACTGGTGGAAGTGGTGATGGTGATGGTGGCGGTGATGGCGGTCGTCGTTGGGCGATGCCAACCATAACCATTGGAGCAACCAACCAGTTTAGCAACATTTCACAAAACGAAAATTCATTCACCACTTTGGAGAACAACACAAAGTCAAATGATAGAAAAAAAATTATCAACAATTTATGAATGAACTTTGTTTAATTTCAAATTTTGCATGCATAGGAGAAACATTAGCGAAACATTGTAGGCATTGTCTATGAAGACTTGTACTGTTTGTTGTAAAGAGGGACGAAAAACTATTTCTAGAGCGTAAAGAAATCTAATCGGAACGAACCTTTGTATGGGGATATATCACAACATAGACCGATAAGCCCCATATTTACTAGAGATCGTCCCTGGTCAAGGAAATGTCTCTGTACCAATTTTCTTTTTTTAATGCAAAATAAAGTGCATATGCTTCAATTTTTGCGTGATCGGTTCAAAAAAAGCAATCTCGTTTAATCGGGAGGGCTATAACAAAACATAGACCGATATGGCTTAGTTTGATAAGGGACGACTCAGGGCATCAGGATGTATCAATGCTTATATTTTAGCAAGATGCATTGAAATATGAGTCACCAAGAGTTTCAATAAGTAGTGGTTGTGGTACAGGGCATAAGTTTGTTTCATGGTAGATGTTTGTAACGCCTAAATGCACAGAAGCTAGACACACCCTAAAGTATACCGATCAATCACTAGCTGATCTGATTTCACCATTTTTGTCAGTCTCTCTGACTGTCCATCTTAAATTGTTGGGAAAGTACGGGTCGCAATTTCTCTCCGATATTGATGAAATTTGGCAAGTGCCACTTTTTATACCCTACACCACACTGTGGTACAGGGTACTATAACTTTGTTCATCTGTTTGTAATACCAAAAAGGAGAAGAAATAGACCCATCGTTTATTATACCGATCGACTTAGAATCACTTTCTGAGTTGATTTAGCTATATCCGTCTGTCTGTCCGTCTGTCTGTGTATGTATTCTTGTAATCAAAGTACAGGTCGCAATTATTTTCCGATCTCGACGAAACCACATATCTTTTTTTTGCCCAAGGACGATCCCTATTGAATTTGGTTAAAATCGGTTCAGATTTAGATATAGCCCCCATATATATGTTAGCCCCGTATGACATTTGGCAGAAAAAGGTATCTTATTATGTGAATGAACACTGTTAAATTTGGAAGAAATCGGTTCAGATTTAGATATAGCCCCCATATATACGTTACCCCCGATTTGGCATGTGACCGCTGTATTTTATATCCTATCAGTGCGAAATTCGGCTAAAACAGGTTTCTTATTACATGAAGGAATACTGCTAAATAAGGAGAAAATCGGTTCAGATATAGCCCCTATATATATGAACTGTTTATTTTGAAAGTGGCGTAAACGCCATTCTGTTTTTGAACCAAGAGTAGTATCGTTAAAAGGCTATGTGAATAATAGATACATATTACATACATGCAATTCATCTCAAGACTTCAATGTTTCTATATTAAGTGGAAATTTTCACATTCGAGTTTTACTAACCCCCTTTTTCTAATATTTCAAAATAAACAGTTCATATCGTCATCAGAAACGAAAAAGGGCCTATCATCATGTTTGAAAATTTTACAGGAGAAGCAAAAAACTAAATAAAATGAAAAGTGTTGCCGTTAGAAAAACGTAGTTTTCAGGATATTATCTAAACATAATGAGGCATATATAAAATCACACAAACATGATTTATAACTTGTTTGTGAAAATTGCGTGAAATAGTATTTTTTAACTATGAAAAAAGAAATAATTTGTTGTGAGGCCCTTTTGAATTTCGTTCAAAAATCGCCATTTTTAATATTACGCCGCTAAAAATTTCTCAGGATGTGTATTTTGATGCAGGTTACTGAAATCCGTCAAAAACATTTTTATTGTTGTTACGCCCTTTTTCGTTTCTGATGACGATATGTAACCCACGATTTGACATGTAAGCGCTGTAGAAACTGTATTTTATATCCGATCAGTGCGAAATTCGGCAGAAAGAGGTTTCTTATTACATGAAGGAATACTGTCAAATTCGGAGAAAATCGGTTCAGACTTAGATATATCCCCCATATATATGTTACCCCTGATTTGACATGTAAGCGGCGTAGAGACTGTATTTTATATCCGATCAGTACGAAATTCGACAGAAAGAGGTCTTTTTACATGAATGAGTATTCAGGGAAAATCGGTTCAGATTTATATATAACCTCCATATATATGTTCCTCCTGATTTGGTATCAAAGCGCTATAGAAGTTGTACTTTACTTCCGATCATTAAAATTTTCCAGAAAGATGTTTCTCAATTTAGGAACGAATATTGCTTAATTTAGCGATTATCGGTTCAGAATTAGATAATATGTTCCTACCCATTTACCAATTATTCCAAATTATTATCGCAATGACCCTTATCGCATTGTTAGAGAGTCGGCCCCGCCCGACTTTCTGTATTTCCTTACTGGTTTATATCAGGGACGAAGCCTATCTAAATTGGTAGTTATCGTTCGCATGACTTCTAGTCGACAAATAGCTGATTTGCGCCCTTCAAAAAACAATTAAAACGACAAAGCAAATGAAAACATATAACCTAATGCCTCTTAGCTGGTCGCAAATCAGCTGTTTTTCGCATACAAGTCATTGAAACGTTAACGTTAGACATTAAAATCGAAAATAGTTATCAATAACAGAAAAAAAGATCTTATGATGATTTAGGTCTATGTTTTGATATAGCCCCTAGTAAGTCGTTTCTCTAGAGTACACTTAATCGTGCCTCGTTAAAATTTTAAGCATTGTTCCATGTTTTGGTACAGTCCCCATGTAGAGCTCTGCCCCGACTAAACCTTTTGACTCTCTAGGGCAGGACTTCCCAAACCTTTCAAACATACTGATCCCCACACATATGTACAAAGCTTTTTAAGAGCTTTCGGATTTGATTTTAAAAAAACACATAAAATTTAGAGAAATGTATGAAATCTTCATTTGAGTCAATAGAACGGTCTACGTAATTCAATATTTAAAGATTATTTCATGTAAATGTTGACCGCGGCTGCGCCTCAAATGGCTCAAACGCTGGGTCCAATTTTGGCATACTCTTTCGTCAAGCATTGTAGACATGAGCCTTAACATAGCCCCCCACAAAATAATCTGAAGGCGTTAAATCGCACTATCTAGGCGGCCATTTGAACGGCACCAAACGAGAAATAAACTGTTCTCTGAACTCGCCACTCAATAGGGCTATTGTTTCGCGTGCTGTGTGACATGTGACACCGCCTTGTTGGAAACACATGTCAGCCAAGTCCAGCTTATCCATTTTGGGCAAAACAGTTTGTAATCATCGCACGGCAGCGTTCGCCATTCGAACAGTAACGTTCCTGCCTTCGTCGTCATAGGAAATGTACGGTCCAATAATGCCACCGGCCCATAATCCACAAAAAACAATACATTTTTCGGGATGCTTTGGCAGTTCTTCTGACTGCTCTTCGCACCAAATACGGAAATATTGGTTGTTCAAGTATTCATTGAAGCAGAAAAGTGCTTCGTCGCTAAACACAATTTTCCAATACTCGTATTTCCGATTCCTAACTGAGCATGCATTTTGATAATAAAATACAAGAGTCTACAATCTTTGTTCGTTTGTAAGTCGATTCATGGTTAATTGTAGACCAAACTGAACATGTTTGACAGTAACATGTTGCACGAAAACAGCTGAGCTGCCAAAAACAGTGTTGCCAAAAAGAATGTTGGCAAAAAAGGACACCCATTATTACTTTGAAATATGGATAATAAAATAAAAATTTGTTAAATTTATATTTTTTTCTGGAAAATTTCCTCGAAATTTATTTTCGTCTTTTATAAATTACGGCATTTTAAATTACGTTGGAAGCGTATTTTCAAAAAAATTTGCTTCAAATTACATTATTCTAAAAAATAAAAATTCTTGAAGTGCATTTTTTTAGAAAATTCCATAAAATTTGCGTTTTCAAAAAAAAAAATATTTTTCTAAAAAAAATTTTGAATTCAACTTTTTTTTACAAAATTTCTATAAATTCCCATTTTTTTGTCAAACTAGAATTTTATACCCCCGCGATTCGAGGGTATACGAGTATATCCTTTGCTACAGGCCAAAAGTGTAACACATCGAAGGAGTGACCTAAGACCCTAAGTATGGTTGGCGGATATCCGTTTTGGGTCATTTTTGTCGAATGAGCAATGTCCGTCCGTCTGTCTGTCTTCTGGGTGGTGCGCACGATAGTTCTCGAAAGATGTAAATGATTGATTTCAAATGTGTTATCTCAGGATAAGTCTTGGTCCACTGCTTCCAGTACCTAGCTCACAAAGGGTTAACATTTAGTGAAATATTGATTATCCAATAACTAATATACTGCTTATTCGAATCGTATGTAATACCACACATAGTATTAGTTCACTGGTCTCTACCACCTTAAGAAAAATGGATAAATTTGCTAGGCCCCTTTTGGTACCTTCCAACCATATGCACCATTCTGCACCAAAAGTTAACAGCTTATAACATTAATACCAGTGCATAAAATACTTTAAATGTTGTACAGTGTGATGCTTATATTGTGCCTACAGTCCAGTGAAAAATGGGCGTTATAGCCACGCCCATTTTGGTACCTTCAACACAAAGCTACCATTTTGTACAACAAATTAACAGTTTATAGCGTGAGTACCACTTCACGAAAATACTACTAACGCTTTTAAAGGACCTACAGGCCTGTGAAAAATAGGCATCAATACCACGCCCCTTTTTGTACCTCCCACACAAAATGCCCAAATCACACCAAAATTTAATAGCTCATAACGTTAATATACCAGTGCACATAAACGCTTATAATTCAGCACAGTGCAACGTGTACGTGTTAACGAAATTTTATTGAATACACACTTGGTAGATAACACAATCGAACTTGACAATTTAAGTTACTTCTGATTTGGCCTATTAGTGCTACAGAAGCTGTATTTTCCATCTTCCTTCCATTCATTTGAAAATTTGGCAGGGTAGAGTTTCCTAACCCAAAAATTCAATTTGGAGAAAATCGATTCGGTTTGGAATAATTAGCGGGGAAAGAAGACCCTGTTGAGTTTGAATAGCTCATAACGTTAATATACCAGTGCACATAAACGCTTATAATTCGGCACAGTGCAACATGTATTTAATAAACCCCTTCTGGTACCTCCACACAAATGGACGTATTAATTAGTGTATATAGAATTACGCCATAAATCGACGGTTTCAAAAAAAGTTCGGCTCTGATTTTTCCCATTTTTAATATCTTTAAGTACACCTGAAGAAACGCTTTGTGAAGTTATCGATATGTATTTAAAAATCGTCAAAATATCATTCTGTGTATACGGGTTTCGGCCATAACTTCTGAAGTTTTGACCGTTTTAAAAAATATTGGTATTTTTGGGTAATTTTCGGGAAAATTTGTAAAAAAAAATATTAATTTTTTTTGTGCGATTTTTAAGTAATAATTTTTAAATGTAATTTTTTGTACTCTCCGATTTTTGAAAAAAAAATTTTGTATTTTAAACTTTTTCTAATTCTCTAACATATAAGATTTGGATGAAAATGGGCCTAAAATTATTTATATTTTTTTTATTTAAAAAATTTTTTAAAAAACAAGGAAACACTTCAAGAAGTATTTCCGCTGATCCTCTTACCACAGATAATATCCCTACAAAAATAACAATATATTAAAAGTAGTAGAAATGGATGGATTTTTAGGTGAAGCATTCGACTAAAAGATTCATTGTTAACCATTAAGGAAAGGCTAAAGTCGGGCTGGGCCGACTATATAATACCCTACACCACTCTCGTAATATTGAATAACTATGAAATATAAATTTTGTAATTCATTTATAAATTTTCTTCAAATTCGGCAATGTTGGTTCATGGATCAAGAAACTCTACCATTCTAAATTTCAAAACGATTGGATGTAAAATACAGCTTCTATAGAACTAAAGGGCCAAATCGGACGAAGCATATATATGGGAGCTATAGCTAAATCTTAACCGATTTTCTTCAAATTCGGTAGTGTTGGTTCATGGATCAAAAAGCTCTACCATTCTAAATTTCAAAATGATTGGATGTCAAATACAGCTTCTATAGGACTAAAAGGCCAAAACGGACGAAACATATATATGGGAGCTATAGCTAAATCTTAACCGATTTTCTTCAAATTCAGCAATGTTGGTTCATGGATCAAGGAACTCTACCATTCTAAATTTCAAAACGATTGGATGTAAAATACAGCTTCTATAGGACTAAAGGGCCAAATCGGACGAAAGATATATACGGGAGCTATATCTAAATCTGAACCGATTTCAACCAAATTCAAAAGGGATCTTTACAGCTGCGAAATACTCTAAACTGCAAAATTTCAGAACGATCGGAGTGAAATTGCGACCTGTAGTCGACGAACAACTTTACATGGACAGACATTGTTAAATCGACTCAGCTAGTGATTCTGAGTCGATCTGTATACTTTAAGGTGGGTCTAGCTGTGTTATTTTCAGGTGTTACAAACATCTGCCGTGAAACAAACTTATAATACCCTGTACCACAGTGTGGTGTAGGGTATAAAAATCACTATATGCGCCCACAATACACTTTTATTTTTCCCATTTTTATACCCTACACCACACTGTGGTACAGGGATTTAAGAGTTTGTTTCATGGCAGATGTTTGTAACACCTGCAAATACTGTAGCTAGACCCACCTTAAAGTAAACGGATCGACTCAGAATCACTAGCTGAGTCGATTTAACCATGTCTGTCCGTCCGTCTGTCTGTCCATCTGTCCATCTTAAGTTGTTCGTCGACTACAGGTCGCAATTTCACTCCGATCGTTCTGATTTATATTTCAGAGTTATTCAATAATACGAGAGTGGTGTACATAGTGTATTATATAGTCGACCCCGCCCGTCTTTAGCCTTTCCTTACTTTTTTATATTTTTTAGTACAGCTGAAGAAAAGCTTTGTTGAATTTTTTAAAATTTTTCCGATAACTCGTTCAAAGATACCTATATTTAAAATATCGTTAAGATATCACTTTGTGTTTGAAATGTTGGTACTTTTGGGTAATTTTTTGAAAAATGTGTAAAAAAATTTTAAAATTAGTTTTGCGTGCCATTTTTAAGTTTTAATATTTAAATCTAATTTTTTTAAATTGTGTGTACTCTCCGATTTTTGCAAATTTTTTATATTTTAAACTTATATTAATTCTTTAACATATACGATTTTGATGAAAGTGGGCCTAAAATTATTTACATTATTTTTTATTTTATTAAAATTTAAAAAAATATATTTGCTGCTATCTGCTGTACTTGAGGCTTAAAGGCTTCGGTATAGATTTTCCACGTCAAAGAACAACATAAAGGAGCCACTTCAGGAAGTATTTCTTCCACAACACCCGCCACCCCCGCTAATCCTCTTACCTCAGATAATCTCCCTACAAAAATAACTATATATCAAAAGTAGTAGAAATCGATGGATTTTTAGGTGAAGTATTCGACTAAAAGATTCATTGTTAAAAATGTGCCCACAATACACTTTTATGGCAAATTATGTGTGAAACAAAATAACGGCCAAATGTTCGCCACGACTTCTGTGGCATACCTCTATCCGATTGTCCATATTTGCCATTAACTGTGAGACATAATTCAGGTTCAATGTCGTTAATGTGCCGAAATATCTTATCCTTTAGCTCTTGAATTGTTCTTGGCTTATTGACGTACACTTTTTCTTTGACATATTGCCAAAGAAAGAAGTCCAGCGGTATCAAATCACAATAACATCGCCACAACGTGAGATAACACGGCCATTGAATTTCTCGCGCAAAAGAGCTATTGTTTTGTTGGCTGTGCGGCAAATTACACCATCCTGGTTGGAACCACATAACGTCCAGGTCCATATCTTAAATTTCTGGCCGCACGGTAACTGCTTGGCCGAAATCATTTTCGAAGAAGTACGGCCCGATGACGCCTCAATCAATCAAGCTCAATGTTTTCCGCAGAACGAACTATGCGGGTATGCACAGGTGTTTTTACATCTCCTACAGACCCGGTTTGCTGAAATTTTTGCACGATTCTCCCAATCGTGGACACATTTGGTCGATTGTGCTGACCAACAAAATTACAAAAATTACGGAATACATTTTGATTGGTACTTATCTTACGCGCTGCTCAATTGTGTGCCTCTCCAGGTATAATTTGTCAAACACTGAAACAAAGAAATGTCAAATTAAGTTGAGAAAAAACTTATGGTTGGACCACCCTTTAAAGCTCAGGGTGCGACCACAGAAATTAAAAAAAAATTAAGAACCAGTCTACTCTTATATATATCTTTTAAATCCCGATTTATCATCTAAGCTTTATGAATATCACATTTGAAAGCGAACTAAATGAAAATTAAAAGGAAGTAGTTTGCAGATACAGGTGTACGTACAAACCTAGCCTATCTGTTAACTTTAGCCTAGGTGGAGGTGGTAAGGAAATATGTACAGCATCTGCTACCACAATATCAGCCACGAGACAACATTCATATACGACCAATGAAATTTTTACCATTTGTTCTTTGAACATCGTAAACGATATTTATTTGAATTACTCGTATGAAGTACTACTGCGATGAGCAACATGATGCGGGTACAGCCAAGTAATTGATAGCAATCAATCCTTATATAATCAGATTCCTGGGTCTCTATAACAGGTCCTGATTCTGTGTTTGTTGATTCTGCTAATGACATTAACACCACTGATTACCCTTACCTATGCCACTCCTTCTGTCTCTTTTCATCAAAAACCCCAGATCCACTGCCATGTCATAATGTCAACCTGATTGAACTATCTGACATTTTAACAACACTCAGTAAAATAGACAAAAATACATCATCATTTCCAAAAACATCTCAACCACTCCAACTACACATCCCAAATAGATGCCATAAGAATGTCGCTCAGAATGGAGCTTTCATCGCTGTCGCAAAGTACGACCAAATGGATACAGGATCAAAAATTCACATAAAATAAAACGTTTCGTTGTCAAGATAAAAATGAACAAAATTAAAATAAGTTTGTAAAAAGTCACACTTTAAACTACACGAGACTACAAATCACGATTTGCTATGGCCGTGTGTGGCTATAGATGGTTTTTTTTTCGATCTTCCAAGGGGAAGACTAGAGTTTGCTGATATTGCCAGTGAATACTGCCTCCTTCTTTCTTCAGCGCTGGGTGTATGTGTCATATGGTTATACCTTTCAGGCACAACATGCTGCTTGCTTCATGCAGACAATTGCACAATGGGTCTGGGTATATGTACATATTACTGCTATTGCAGCCATACTTTTAAGTATATTAAGTGATTAGGTTTACTACACATTAGCATACATCCTGTCCCTACGGGAAGATTTATTGGCAACAACAAATAATCCTCTCACTAGCATAATCAACCTTTCCCACTGTGCTTTATTTAGCAACATTTTGTCTACCTCTTTGGGTGCATAAATTAATTTCCTGTGTGTTGAGAGGAACAAAACAAAAATCGCAGATTTATCTTTCCAACACGAGTTCAGAGTTTTTATGGCAACCGCAGCGAAATGTGCCTCAACCAGAGCGATCTTTTATCAGTTGACGTTGTTGTTGTTGGTTTTTAATTTGTGACAATTTCAAACTCTCCTCTGGTTCTTGTTGCTGCCATTTTCAAATTATGGCCACGAGCCAATATCCGGTGTTTCGTTTTAGCTTTGGGTTACTTTGCATCTATTAACTGTAGTTGAGTATCGCCGGCAAAAAGTTTGCGAAATTTAGCAAATCACTCAACATGTTTTGTTTCAACTGAAATTAATAATAATGTTAAGGCATTGTCCGGAAAAAAAGCAAAACGCAGAAACCTAGTGTAGTCGAAATCTCATGAAGTCCTCCAGTTTGCGTAATATTAAAACCAAGCTTAAAACAAACCCGTTCAAGCTCGCGGTCAGGTTGAGTTAGATTATAATGAAAGAGAGCAGACATCACGTCTCATGTCCATGGACATCAACTTAAGCCAATAGAAAATCTGCACTTGACACACCCAGGTCTGACTCGGCAATGTGTTGAACCTGAAAAATCGAGATCTTGCTGGTGTTACATCGTTTCGATATCTTCTCAACGGGCTCATGCGCTAGTATACCATTCAACCACGAGCGTCTGTCTGGTAGAAATGGTTCACAATTCAATTTGATTCACACAATTCGCTGACGGTCGGAGTTTCGTAGTTTAAATGTAGTCTACTAGTGATTTGTTGACGTCTGGCTTTTAGGGCTGACTTATACTTTATACGGATTTCTATTGGTGAACGTCAGTAAAATCTCCAACGCCGTAGTAGGTGGTACAAAAAGATTTTTTTAAATTCCCAAAAATTAAGAAAATTTCTGTCATTCTTTATCAGTCTATATTTCTAAAATACAGAATATGAAAACATTAGACGCTGCATAATTATGGAACTTATATTTCCGAAATAAAGATTAATTTCTATTTATCAATCTTAGCAATGCACAGTGGTCCCAAATACAATACACGCTGGCCAAAAGTCTTAAAGGTACTCTTAAATGCTTCTTTTCAGTTTCTACTTAAATTAAATAAATATTTGTTGTTTTTTTAAATGCATGTTTATTTTTTTTAAATAACTGCTAATATGCGAATTATAAATGAGGAAAAAATCTTTAAGGGAGTCTATATGTAATGCGATAGAATAGTATGTACACATACATTATTATTGTATTTGGTCTGTACTTAGTTTTATCTTCTAAACCTTTTTTGTATAATAGAAAAAATTAACTATGGGGTACTTTTTATTCGCTGCAATATTGTCGTTTTGACAGATTATTTCCCAGTATAAATGCTACAGCATCTTCCACCAGCATTGAAGGGGATGTATTTTCATCCCGGTAACATAAAGTTCTGATTTTTACCGGTGCGGCCAGGTTATCAATGGTATAATTTAAGGTTACTGCCAAATCTAAATCTCCCTGCTATCGATATCGATGCTGCTCTTGCTAAGAGGTCTGTATTATTTCCAGCTCCGAGGATTGTCTGCTCTTACTTCGCTCATATTTTCGTTTTCCCTAATAAATATCGATTTATATTTAAAATTGTGTAAATAGAAGAAGCCTGGAAAATAACGTTTTTTTTTGTCAGAAATCGTACAAGGAGACATATATGTAAAAAAACAGGACAATTAAAACTAATTTCTTATATTCACCCTTACGGTAAATAGGGCTAGACGTAGTTTTTAAAGTCTTACTAGATTTAGAAAACATAAACAATTTTTTGGTCGGTTTAAATAATCCCACCCTTTTCTTGTAAAGGGTATTTTGTTAGACGTATGGTTTTTTAGAAGAAATGAAACGCATATAATTTAATGTTATGGCCAAGAATTTAGCTTTATTACAAATAAAAGAATTTGGCCATTATGTTTTAAAAATGATTTCGGCAAGTGGCCGCCACAGCTGGCTCAAATAAATTCCAGCCGAGATGACCAATTTTCGACCACTTTTTGCAGCATTTGGGCTGTATGTCTGGAATAACACGCCGAATATTCTCTTCCAAGGCGTCAATCGTGTTGGGCTTATCTGCGTAGATAAGCGACTTCACATAACCCCACAACAAAATCCAGCTTTGTTAAATCGCACTATCTTGGAGGCCACGCCACGCGAGATAATGCGCTCACCAAAAGTTTCCATCAATAAATTGATAGTTTCGCTGTATGGCATGTAGTGCCGTCTTGTTGGAACCAAAGGTCGTCCACATCAACATCCTCCAATTCAGGCAGGTAAAAGTCATAAATCATTATGGCCGGCTTCATTTTTGAAGAGATATGGACCAGTGATACCCTCTGCCCAGAGCACACCAAACAGTAACTTTTTGTGGATGTAACGGCGTCTGAACAATGGCTTGTGGATTATCATTACTCAAAATGCAAAAAATTTGTTTATTAACGTACTCATTCATCCAAAAGTGAGCTTCATCGCTAAACTAAAAAGTTTGGGACTATTCACCGAACGTTCGTTCGGCTTCAATTCTTGCAGGAGTTGGATTTTGTAAGCCCGCAAAAAAGATCCTTCCGCAAAATCTTCCATAAAGTGAATGGGCACATTAAATTTGCACGATTTACAAACCTTGTTCCGGAGTAAGTGTATTCATAATGAAATGGCAAACCAAACCGAGCATAAACCAAGTGACAACGGCCACACGACAACAAAAACACCCTGTATAAGCCTAATTTTTTGCAGATTTAAAATTTTTGTATTATTTTACTCACCAATATCTTCCATTTCCGTTTGTTACTTTTCTTAAACTTACTTTTTGAATTCGGAGGCAACAATAATTAAAGTAAACTTAAACAGAATCAATTTCCCGAAATTAATAATTTTTTACTCACAAAAATTGAGTTTTGAAGACCTGTTGTCTAACGTCAAAGAGGTGACTAATAAAAAATACTTTTCTTGCGTTTTGAATTGTTTACTATTAAATGGTGTTATCAGAGAGATTAATGGTGATTTCGTTTGTGCAAAAAAACTAAAACCGCATTTTTAGGTTCGTTTGTAAAAATGGTGCAGAAAAAAAACAAAGAAAGAATAATAATTAAAAAAGTTATAAAGAATTCAAACCGTATAGATCATTCTGCGCCACCCTGTATAACTATTTGCATTTCTTTGTAACACCCAAAATGAGAAGAGATAGACCCTTCGTTTATTATACCGATTGACTTAGAATCACTTTCTGGGTCGATTTAACTGTGTCAGTCTGTGCATGTATTCTTGTAATCATTTGGCATATATGCACAATTTGGGGGAAAGAAGTTCTTGATGTACATGCTGAAAATACTAAATTTTAAGAAAATCGGTTTAGATTTGGATAAGGACCCCATATATCGTCGTCAGAAACGAAAATGGGGAACTGCAAAGCCGATGAACTTGCTAGGAAAGGGACGACATTACAAATTCTCGAAGAATTTGCATATATTGGTGCGCCACTATCCACGTGCAAGCTTTGGATTAGGCAAGAGGCAATCAGGCAGTCCAACGAAAGATGGACAGAAATCGGCAACTGCAGGGTAGCTAGACAAATCTGGCCAAGGTATGACCTGAGAAGGTCAAAATATCTCCTCGCACTAGAGAGGAAACGATTGTCTACGTTAGTACAGGTTCTGACGGGACACAACTTGATCGGCGAACACGATAAAAAATTGGGTATTGACTCCAATGACTTCTGCCGAAGCTGGGGAGATGAGGAAGAAGTGGAGAGCATTGAGCACTTGTTTTGCGACTGTCCCGCTTTGAGTAAACGACGACTGGACATACTGGGGTCGGCCTTTTTAGGCAGCCTAACAGATCTTTCAAGTACTGATATTCGTACTATCGATAAATTTATATATCAAACAGGTTGGTTTCGATGAGGGGCATTTCAGCCCGTGGTAACACTAGGGACCTAAACTGGTCTATGTGAGCTTGTAAAAAAAATACGGCTGCCACCATAACCTAAACCTAAACGAAAATGGGCGAATAAACCAAAAAATCCAAAATAGAGTTATTGATAGTTAATTGCTCGTAGCTTCAAAATATACATCCTGACCAATATTTAGTGCCCTTTTATCAAATATGGCGTAGTTATAACAAAAAATTATTTCTTTTTTTTGTAGTTAAAAATTCATATTTCACTCAATTTTCACAAATAATAAATTTTCAATATAAATAATGTCTGCGTTAATTAATATGTATATGCATCATTATTTTTGGGTATTATTCTGAAAACCCCGTTTTTCTAACGAAAACATTTTTCATTTTACTTAGTTATTTCCCTCTCCAGAAAAATTTGCAAAAACTATGATTCGCCCTTTTTCATTTCACTATAGAAGCTGTATTTCACATTAAATTATTTTGAAATTTTGCAGGGTGGAGTGTCTTAATACTAGTCCCCATACATATGTTTATTTCCGATCTGTGCTTTTATCACTTCAGAAGCTTTATTTTTCATCCAATCCTTTTAAAATTGTGCATTGTAGGGTTAATAATTTACACTCCAAAACTACATTTTGGTATGTTATTTAGAAGAACTTCATTAAATCCTGATAAAATGTTCATACTTATGATTTGGATGTTATTCTTTAGGAAGTACTTCTTTTATTTTTTGCTCGGTGCGAAAAGGGGCATTGCGATAATAATTTGGAATAATTGGTTTCGTTTCAGCTAACGAAGTACTAAGCTTCTCCTTCTCATCAAGGCTTTTTTCAACGAGGAGGAGGACTTTAAGATATTGATCATAATCTGATACGATCACCTTCAAATGCGCAGTATTCTTTCAAAGATCAAGAATTGGAAGAAATTAATAGATGGGACTATACTTGTACATTATCTAAAGAGATTTTCATCATCTTGGATCGAATACTTTTTTTCCATATTATATAAAGATCGGATGTAAAATAATGTTTCAAAGCGCTTAAATACTAAATAAGTAGGAATATATAAATCGATTCAGCGGTCGGAATATAAATAACCCCCGAATTGTACTTGGATTACGAGAATGCATGCGTATACAGGCAGACAGACGGACGGACATAGCTAAATCAACTCAGAAAGTGATTCTAAGTCGATTGATATTTTAGGCACAAAGTAATATTGCACATTTTGAAGGATTCCCCATAAATATCGAATTGGTAGTGTTTACTCGAAAATTGAAGGAACTATCTGTATAATCCTGCAACATGTTAGTACTGTATTCATGTCAGAAGTGCATGGGGTTAAAACTAAAACAAATTCATTGGCTTTACTCTGTCGTGGTCAGGTCGGTCCTGACCTACGGTTGTCTCACATGGCGAACTATTATAGGGCGGTGAATACATTTCAAAGAACTGAGTAACGTAAATAAGGTTACAATTAGAGAGACAAAGCTTACGATTATTGAGGAATAGCATAACATTACCCTGTGCATGGTATGAGGTTATGCGGATATATTCGGTGATGAAGAAACCAATAAGCTCTCGAAGATTGGGGCTATATACTTGTGTAACGTTGAGTTAGATGTTTACATAAGAGGTAGGTAAACCAAATATAATTTATTAACTTGGTTACAGTTTGGCCTAGGTTTAGGTTAGGGTGGCAGCCGTATTTTTTTATACAAGCTCACATAGACCAGTTTAGGTCCCTAGTGTTACCACGAGCTGAAATGCCCCTCATTGAAACCAACCTGTTTGATATACAAATTTATCGATAGTACGAATATCGGTACTGGAAAGATCTGTTAGGCTGCCTAGAAAAGCCGACCCCAGTATGTCCAGTCGTCGTTTACTCAGAGCGGGGCAGTCGCATAGCAAGTGCTCAATGCTCTCCACTTCTTCCTCATCTCCAAAGCTTCTGCAGAAGTCATTAGAGTCAATACCCAATGTTTTGGCGTGTTCGCCGATCAAGCAGTGTCCCGTCAGAACTGATACTAACGTAGACAATCTTTGCCTCTCTAGTGCGAGGAGATATTTTGATCTTCTCAGTTCCTACCTTGGCCATATTTGTCTAGCTACTCCGCATGTGCCGATTTCTGTCCATCTTTGGTTGGACTGCCTGATTGCCTCTTGCCTAAGCCAAAGCTTGCACGCTTGCACCAATATATGCAAATTCTTCGAGAATTTGTAATGTCGTCCCTTTCCTAGCAAGTTCATCGGCTTTGCAGTTCCCCGGGATATACCTATGCCCAGGCACCCATATGAGGTGTATATTAAACTGCTCAGCCAGCTCGTTAAGAGATCTGCGGCAGTCGAGGGCTGTTTGTGAATTTAGGGATGTTGCCTCCAGAGAATTGATGGCAGCCTGGCTGGCCGAGTAAATTACAACGCCAGTGTTGGTTACCATGTTGCGACTCAGCCACTTGGCTACTTCCCATATTACCATTATTTCGGCTTGATAGACACTGCAGGTATCTGGTAGTCTGTGAGCTATATCCAATCTAAGCTCTGCACAGTGTACTCCGAAGCCAACCTTTTCATCAAGCTTCGAACCATCCGTGTAAAAGTGGAGATGGTTTCTATTACCTGGTATTCTTCCAACCCATTCATCTCTGGCTGGAATCATAGTGATGTAATATCTCTCGAAGGTGTACACCGTTGGTATATAGTCCACTCGGTCGGTTACCATAGCACTACACTTTGATATCCTCATGTGACCGTAGTTTTTGTACCTCCACATTGATAGGCAGTTTAATCTTATTGCCGCTTTGGTTGCAACTTCTCTCGCCACAATATTAGTCGGCAGTATATGGAGTAGGGCTTGTAGAGACTCGGTCGCTGTAGTCCTTAAGGCTCCGCTTATGCTCAGGCAGGCTGTTCTCTGAACTTTTGTTAGTAGGTTGGTGATGGTGAGTTTTTCAGTTGCCGTCCACCATACCACAATGCCGTATAGCAGTATAGGACGAACTACAGCTATATATATCCAGTGGACGATTTTAGGAGAGAGGCCCCACCGCAACCCTACAGCCTTTTTGCAGGAATATAAGGCGACGTTGGCCTTCCTTACACGTTCCAATACGTTAAGTCTAAATAACAGTTTTCTATCTAGAATTATTCCTAAAAATTTTGCACTTTCAGAAAAGACTTGATCTGTTCCATTTATCTTTATTTTGTGTAAAGAGCTAACGTTCCACCATAATATATAATTTGCATTCTGAGTAAAACATGATTACCACCCACTCGGCGGCTAATTTAAATCTTTTATATTCCACTTCTAAAGTTTTAAAATCAAGTCTTACATATTCTAAAAAGAAACACCCAATTCGTTTGCCCATATCAATCAACACTGTTGCTTTATAATCACAATCACGAATTATGATCCTTCTAATCCCCATGAAAAAATGTGTTTCATTTTCCAGCCGTCGCACAAAATTTCTCACATTCAGCTGCAACGGAAATTCGATCGATCGGCTGCCGGTGGACTATGACTATCAAATGTTGTAAATGCTGTGCTTGCTTCATTAAGCAGCAACACAAACTGGCTTCTGGTATTGACTTCATCGACTCCAAAATCCCACCAAATATTAAAATCTCAATTTCGGTTTGGGTTTTGTGACGGGTTTTGTACACCAAATCACCAAAAATATGGGTCAAATAGTGATTACGAATGTTTGAGTTGTTGTTGTCTCAAAAAGATATCAAATCAAATAAAGTGTGATAAATATGCTCGTCGCGACAGAGTCCGAATCGTACAACTCTGTAGGTGTTAGACTGAACTGAAATGATTATGATTACCATTATTATTATTATTACTTCATATTATGAAAGTGTAGTCAGTCACTTGCACATAAATATTGCTGATATAAATATGAGAAAATTATGATTTATTATAAATGCAACAGTTTTTGTCATATGGTGTGAATGACTGAAGCCGATTTAATAATTTGTAATCGCTGTGGGGAAATACTACACTTTTTAAGTTTATTTGAAAAAATATAAAATAATCAAATTACCCGAGAGTGGCTAGACTTTTCACTGTGCAAGACTTTTTCTCAGGGAGTGGGGTGACGAGCACAATAACCGAATAAAATTGATTTTTTTAACAAACAAATTAAAAATAATTACCAGAGCGATTTTTGCATATAGAAACAATTTTATGTTTGCTGGCATCGAAATATGTCTCCAGCAATACACAACAGAAGGTATTTTATCTCATTATGTGTAAACAAAAAACAATTAAAAGCGTTAAGTTCGGCCATGCCGAATCTTATAAACCCTCTACCATGGATTGCATTCAATTTTATAACTGGGAAAATCTTTGGATATGGAGCAAATCATGAAATGATCCTTTTTGTTTAAGTAAATTATCAAAAAAAAAAACGAACGCTGCAATTTTTAGGCCGCAAATTCTTTAGCCAATCTCTTTACCTGAATAATGTGGTGTTTGTGGTTTTTTTTTTTAGAGCTACATCTATACGGGGACTACAACAAAATAAAATTTTATTTGTAAAAATTTTGGTGTGACGAAAATAGAAAACAAATTGTAAAGATTCAGCTATATTTCTTAGAAAATATGGTGTTTATGGCTCAAATAAGCCTTTTTGGGAGCGACATCTATGGCTGGACTATAACAAAATATGAACTGATTTAAAAAACTTTACTGCAATGAATTCTTGTCTTAATTAAATACAAACTGCAAAGATTTAGTTAAAATGCTTAGAATTTATGGTATTTATGGCTTAAATACGTATATTTTATTCTATAGGGCGATGCTGTGATGAATTCTAGTCAAAATACAATACAAACAAACAAAGTATCTATGGCTCTTTGGAGCGACCTCTATAGGGGAGCTATATAAAAACATGGCCCATTTGCAATCCCAAGCAACCTGCAACTATAAGAAATATTTCTGCCATATTTGATCAACCTAGCTCCATTATTACGGACTGTAGCGTGATTGCAACAGACGGACGGACAGACGGACATGGTTAATCGTCTTAGAATTTTACGACGATTAAGAATATATATACTCTATGGGGTCTCAGATCAATATTTAGAGGTGTTACAAACGGAGTGACAAAATGAATATACCCCCATCCTAAGGTGGAGGGTATACAAATTATTGCTTGTGCTGAAAATTTAGATGAATCAAGGACAGTTAATTTGTGTGAAACGTGTCAACTGTTGTTATCATTCGAAACAAATCAGGAACATTTCTGTTGAATGACTATACGAGTATGTATGTTTTTTATTATCCTTGCTCGGAAGAAAATAAGTGGCACGGAAATATTTTTGTGGCATGTAAACTTTCGTTTCGTTGTTTCAAGTATAAAAAGTACCTGTTGCTGTCACATTGACACAGATAAATGAGACAACGATCTTCATGAGAGATTGTGGATTTGTGGATAAGTGTGGATTTTGGATAAAATGTTGGAAGAGTTAATAAACTTAAACTTTGTTGATTTCCCACTATTGGAGTTGAAATTTATAGAATGGAAACGATTAAATGATTGATCTATTCCATATTCTTTATTTATAGTGTATTATAACTTTGTGCATTTGGTTGTAACACCCAACAGGAGATGAGATATTTTTTTCCTTTATTCATTCCACTTGGGAACATAGGGCTTCCACAAGTACATTCCATCTTACTCTATCATTACAAAATGTTTTTACTTCATTCCATGACTTCTTTAAATGTCTTATTTCTAGAGAAACAGTTCTGCGCCATGTGTTTCTAGGGCGGCCTGGTCGTCTGGTGCCTTGAGGGTTCCAGTCTAGGGCAATTTTGGCGATGCTATCGGGACCTTTTCGGAGATGAGATATACCCTTCATTTATTATACCGATAGACATAGAATCACATTCTAAGCCGATCAAAGTATAGGTGTAATTATTGTACGATCGCAATGAAAATTGCCACACATGTTTTTTGCCGCAGGACAAACCCTTTTGAAAATGGAAAAAATCGGTTAATATTCAGATATAGCTGCCATATATATCTACCATCTGATTTGACTGCGGGAGCTATATTTGTATACTCTCACTTTATGGTGACGAGTGTATATATTTCCTTCTGTTGAATATTGTAAAAATTGGTTCAAATTTAGATACAGCTTCCAACCGATTTCTGTTTATCGGCTCGGATATCTGCACGAAGAGTCACTTTTCTTAATATTAATACTCTCGTCCGGTATTTTAAGTCCATTCTCCTTGAAAACAGTTAGTATTGTGAGTATGAAAAAAGTTCGGGCGAAATCAAGGGTAAGGCGGATATTCAAAATCGGCCGTTGAACTTGATCCTTAATGCTGAATCAATCACTCACTATCTATAAGAATTTCCCGGGGTGAATGCATGTCATTGATCAGGAAGGGGGTGGGGGTAGTTTCCGGACACTTCGACAAAACTGATCGTAACATGATCCTCGAAGATAATTGCATTGTCGCATCTATGTGTTAATTAACTATAGCTTGATTAGATTAAATTATTATTGACTCAACGAAAGATGCATAACAGCACGTACATAGAAAGAAAAAATTGAGTAATCCATACTTACATCAAGCCGTAACGGTGTCAAAAGTACGGTAAGTACGGTTTTTCTTAAACCAAGTGCAAAATACTTGAATCAAGTGCGGATTTTTAAGCCCTGAATTCATAATCTTAGCGCTCATTAAGCCTGATTAGACTTGATTTTAAGCCGAAATATTCTTATTCCAAGCATAAAGCGATTGATTTAAGAATTTTATGGGATTGATTTGAGTGCGAAACGGGCTTCAATTAAGAAAATTTTGATTGAATTAAGCCTGCCTAATACTTGATTTAAGTCTGATAATACTTGATTTAAGTCTGATAATTCTTGATTTAAGCCGGATCAATTCTTGAGTTAAGCCTGATAATACTTTATTTATTGTTCTTTCGTTCGTTTTATACCTATATATTTATAATCATTATACGATTTTTACCATTGTACTGAAAAGAATGCAATTTTTAAAATGGTATGTTAGAACCCAATTGCTTGGCAGCAAAAGTAGAACTTTAGCTGTTATTATTCGATTTAAATATCAAACATATAAGGAATAGCATCAACGAAACAAACAAGAATTATTAACAACTTCAAAAAACTTAAATGAAAAAATATCACGCCAAGTAATGTATTTACAAACACTGCTTGCACGAGAAACCAATTGAATATGGTTGCGCACAAATGTTTATATGTATAGCGTGATCCATTTCGAGGTTCCCAACTTATTTAAAGAAAAAAACACAGAAAATTTAAATTGAATGAGGAATGTTTATTATCATTTCAAAGAACATTCTTTGGCATTTATTTTTTGAAGATTATGTCTATCAAATGTTGGCCAGGGCTACGTCTCAGATGGTCCATCCGTTGAGTCCAATTTTCGATGACTCGTTCGAGCATTTCGACTGGTAACTGGCGAATGACACGCGTGATGTTTAGCTCCAAGGCCTGAATCGAAGCGAGTTTGTCCGCATAAACTTTAGAATTTATATATCCCCACAGGAAAAAGTCTAACGGTGTGATATCACACGATCTTGGTGGCTAATCGTTCGGCCCAAAACGTCAAAATTATCTGCTAACCTAAGTGATCTCTCAATAAATCCATTGATTGATGCGATGTGTGGGAAGTGGCGCTGTCTTGTTGAAACCAAATGTCGCCGAGATCACGAGCTTAAATTTCAAGCATCAAATAGTTGTTTTTTCTGGATGAAGTGGCAGCTCTTGAATCTTTTCAGGTTGCTCTTCGTCCCAAATGCGGAAATTTTGCTTGTTTACATACCCATTGAACCAGAAATGGGCCTCATCGCTGAAAAAAATTTTGCTCGAAAACGTCGGATCTTCTTGGAACTTTTCAAGAGCCCATAGAGCGATGCGATGTCGCTTGGGAAGGGCGGGCGGCTTCTTGTACAAGCTGTATTTTGTATGCTTTCATACGTCAGTCCGAGTTGCTGCGAACGGCGCCGACTCGACTCTCCACGGTCTTTGTGTACACTCTCAGCTACGGCCGCTGCATTTTCTTCACTGAGTGCCGGACGTGGTCTATTCGGTCGAATATTATCCAATAATGAATGCTGGGTCTCAAGATGGGTGATGGTGTTGCGAATAGTACGCTCAGTAGGCCGATTATGTTGACCATAAGTTGAGCGAAGTGCACGAAGCACATTCCTCACAGAACGTGAATTTTCGTATTAAAGTTGAACGGTTTGTAAACGTTTTTCAGGCGTAAGTCTTTCCATGATGAAATGCCAAACAATACGTAACAAAAATAACATGACAGCATGACACGACCCACAAGTGATCTGTCAAAAAAGGCTTTTGAAAAAAGTATATCTACTTAGATCACCCGTTACATATAAATTTCGCCGATTTATATGCGTGTGTGTTTGATTTTGCTTCAGCCAAAATAAACCACTTAAATGAGAGTGGTTGAGAGGGTAAGTTGATCGGCTTAAATTAAGAAATTTGTACTTGAATTTAGTACGTTATTTTTCTTTCTGTGTAGCGGAGTGAAATTTCCAACAAGATTTGTAAACAGCAGAACCCCACAGGGAGTACTATCTCCACTAATTTGGAATCTAGCAGTGAATGTAGGCCTGTTAGAAATAGAATAATGTGGATGAAAAATCCGTGACATATGTGGAAGACGCACAGTGGGCTAAAATGAAAAAAAAAATTGACATAATTCTGCCATTTCAGAGAGTTTTAGTTCAAAATCCTAATAAACTCTCTAACACCTCTTATATACACACCTAAAATTTCATCGCCATACGATAAGTGGTTTTGAAATGGCAGAATTATGTCCATTTTTTTCCATTTTAGCCCACTGTGCGACGATGTAATCGAAGCAACTATCAAATTCCCCAAAGTCCTCAGAGACATTCTACAGGTGACTCTGACTAAACTGGTTAGATCGGCCAGAAGCAATGGTTTGGGCGTTACCTCAAACAGGGCAGAATTCCTTCTCTTTACTAAGGAGTATAAGGTTCCAAATGTGATATCTCCTCGTTTAAATGGAACTGAGATAATCTTTTCTAAAAGTACAAAATGTATTTGTATAAACCTAGATAGGAAATTGTCCTTTGGATTTTGCGTATTGTAACGGAAGAGTTTTGAGTTTTGACGAAGTTGGAGGCTGTTGAGGTTTCGGCTCTTACCGAAAAACAAAAAGAGTCACTTACCTGGGCTAAAGGCGTCATAGATGCTTCTAAGGCCAATGAGTCGGCTGAAAGAGCCACAAATTCAGCTGTGTTAACGGCTAATAAAGTAAAACGAATCAGATCACCTGATGAACCCCTGCCTTAGAAAAAGGCAAGAGGCCCTAATGTCACCATCAACAGGACACTCACCAAGCCCTTCAATGAAGTGGCGAAGGAGAGTCTAGTGATGGCTGTTATAGACAGAAGTAGTGAGGATGGATCCATCCTCAAGGACAAATGGAGTCATGTACAATCAGCTATTATGGCACATTACCTCGATGTCCGTAGAGAAATGCCGGGCAAACCACCAATCTGCAACGATGCAGGATGGCATCAGGGGAGAGTAAAGCTCTTATATTTCGGTGATGCCAGATCAGTAGACCTGTATAAGGCTGCTCTGAGTCGAGCGGGTGAGGTGTGGCCGGGTGCCCAGTTGGATGTTGTCGAAAAAAACAACATCCCTAGTCACCTGGGTTACAGAAGAGCCCTCCAACCCGGCTGACATCTTAGAAATAATAAAAGATTCCAATCCTGGTCTGCCGGCCCATAATTGGAGAATCAGCAAGGTGGGTGAGGCGGATGGTAAAAAGCGGCAGGTCAATCTTATCCTAAACGCTGAATCCACCTCCCATATACAAAGTGCGAGTGCAACCCTACAATATGGCTTCGAGACTATAGTCTTGAAGATATACAAGCAGGATATAGCTCCCACTGCAGAAGGTGAGTCGTCCACCGTGGCACTTTCTGAAAGTGCGGAGGTACCCACGCCTATTATTTCTGGTGACTCCAACTCTAACAGAAGATCTGTAACGTCCTTCTCTGACGACAAAAGCTCTACTTCGGACACAGAGAGGCTGAGGGGAGTCTCCGGACTCTTTGACGCATCTGGCGGGGACATGCTTCTCGGCGATACGGACGAAGAGTTCGATAACACCCTTGTCGGGGTGGATGTTAATCTGTCACTTACCAATGATGGTAAGAATTCTACAGATTAACCTCCATCACGCTAAAGCAGCCTCAGCGGCTCTATTGCTGCGCCTGTCCACAGGCGCAGTAGACATCGTCCTGATACAGGAGCCCTACGTAGTGGGAGGAAGGGTGTGTGGTATTAGGACACCCAACTTTAAACTGCTTGTGGCCAACTGTGAAGGCACTCCAAGAACCTGCATTTTGGCCAGGAAAGATCTAAGTATCTTTCTCCTGACTAATTTAAGTGGTAAAGACCAAACAGCTGCTAGCCTGGAGATCGGTAATCGCATATATTGGGTGGTCTCCAGCTACTTGCCTTATGAATCTGTAGTACCGACTGCTCTATTCAGGGAAGTAGTAGAAGAAGCAACGTCTGACGAGCTCGAGCTGATTATTGGCGCAGACACGAACGCTCATCATACTATCTGGGGTAGTACGGATATAAACAATAGGGGTGATTCGCTTCTTGACTTTATTCTAACTACCAACCTTAGTATTTGTAACATAGGTAATAAACCGACCTTCACAATTAAAGACAGACAAGAAGTACTCGACGTAACGTTTGCTACTGACCGGCTGTCAGACAAAATTATTGGGTGGAATGTACTGGACGACCACTCATTCTCTGATCACCATTATATTGAGTTCAAACTCGCGGAAAAAGCGCCTAAACCCGCCGTCCACAGAAATGTAAGGAAGACAAAGTGGCACCTGTATGAGAAGAATTTCAAGAAAGTCCTCAACTCTAAACTTCTGTACGAACCGAATGACAAAGCCGGTCTGGATAATCTGGTCGATCATATCACCATATCATTCAATAGATCCCTTGAAGAAGCCTGTCCAAAAACAAGGTACAAGGGTAAAACTAAACCCCAATGGTGGACTTCTGAGCTAACGGCTATGAAAAAGACCTGCAACAAGCTATTCAATAAGGCTAAATCTACAGGGATCGCTAATGATTGGGATGCTTATAATGAGCAACTCAAGATCTATAAGAAGGAGCTTAGAAAGGCGCAAAGGCGCTCTTGGTATACCTTCTGTGGTGAAGTGGAAAAGGTCTCCGACGCCGCTAGACTGAGGAAGATATTATCTGCTTCACCCTGTACAGTGGGATATTTACAGGATGAGGCAAATAACTGGACCAAAAACAGCGAGCAGTCGCTCAATGTACTGCTCGACACACATTTCCCGGGGAACTCTGTAACAGAACCCGAGGATCAGCAGGACCAACAAGAGTGCGAGTGGACTGCGAGCGTCGCTAGCTTCTTGACTGAGAGATCCAGAATAAGCTGGGCTATTAACAGCTTTGAGCCCTTCAAGTCACCTGGACCAGATGGCATCACTCCAGCAGAAATGCAGAAAATGTTAAAGTACATTATCCCCTGGCTGGAGAAAATTTATGTAAGCTGTATCAGGCTTTCATACGTCCCGAATCTATGGAGGGATACCAAAGTGGTATTCATACCTAAAGCAGGAAAGATTTCACACACTAGGCCAAAAGACTTCAGACCAATTAGCCTATCCTCCTTCCTATTGAAAGGTCTGGAAAGACTTTTAGATCATTTCATTAGGGAAAATCTGGATACAAAACTCCTGTCGGGGAACCAACATGCTTACAATAAGGGCAAGTCTACAGAATCAGCCCTGCACGAACTTGTGAGCACTATCGAATCGTCCCTGCATTTCAAGGAATTCACCATGGTGGCATTTCTTGACATAGAAGGGACTTTTAACAACATTCACTCAGATGCGGTAGTTGCGGCACTCTCACATCTAAAAGTTAACACTAGTTTAATTAGACTAATTCAAAGTCTGCTCACCAGAAGACGCATAACAGCATGTCTAGGGTCCACAACTCTAACAAGGTATGTAAACAGAGGGACCCCGCAAGGAGGAGTACTGTCTCCACTAATTTGGAACCTAGCTGTGAATGAAATCCTGCTAGATCTAGAACGTTGTGGCTGCAAGGTCGTGGCATATGCGGACGACGTGGCAATCGCAGTGAGTGGCAAATTCGTAAACGTCCTCAGAGACATCCTACAGGTGGCTCTGAACAAGTTGGCTAGATGGGCCAGAAGCAGCGGTTTGGGCGTTAACCCCAACAAGACAGAATTGGTTCTCTTTACTAGGATGAATAATGTCCCACATGTGGACCCTCCACCTCGGATAAATGGAACAGATCTAGTCTTTTCTGAAAGTGCAAAATTTTTAGGAATAATTCTAGATAGGAAAATGTTATTTAGACTTAACGTATTGGAACGTGTAAGGAAGGCCAACGTCGCCTTATATTCCTGCAAAAAGGCTGTAGGGTCGCGGTGGGGACTCTCTCCTAAAATCGTCCACTGGATATATATAGCAGTAGTTCGTCCAATACTGTTATACGGTATTGTGGTATGGTGGACGGCAACTGACAAACTAACCATTACCAACCTACTAACAAAGGTTCAGAGAACAGCCTGCCTGAGCATAAGCGGAGCCTTAAGGACTACAGCGACCGAGTCTCTACAAGCCCTACTCCATATACTGCCGATTAATATTGTGGCGAGAGAAGTTGCAACCAAAGCGGCAATAAGATTAAACTGCCTATCAATGTGGAGGTACAAGAACTATGGTCACATGAGGATATCAAAGTGTAGTGCTATGGTAACCGACCGAGTGGACTATATACCAACTGTGTACACCTTCGAGAGAAATTACATCACTATGATTCCCGCCAGAGATGAATGGGTCGGCAGAATACCAGGTAATAGAGACCATCTCCACTTTTACACGGATGGTTCGAAGCTTGATGAAAAGGTTGGTTTCGGAGTACACTGTGAAGAACTTAGTCTGGATATAGCTCACAGACTACCAGATACCTGCAGTGTCTATCAAGCCGAAATAATGGCAATATGGGAAGTCGCCAAGTGGCTGAGTCGCAACATAGTAACCAACACTGGCGTTGTCATTTACTCGGACAGCCAGGCTGCCATCAATTCTCTGGAGGCAACATCCCTAAATTCACAAACAGCCCTCGACTGCCGCAGATCTCTTAACGAGATGGCTGAGCAGTTTAATATACACCTCATATGGGTGCCTGGGCATAGGGATATCCCGGGGAACTGCAAAGCCGATGAACTTGCTAGGAAAGGGACGACATTACAAATTCTCGAAGAATTTGCATATATTGGTGCGCCACTATCCACGTGCAAGCTTTGGCTTAGGCAAGAGGCAATCAGGCAGTCCAACGAAAGATGGACAGAAATCGGCACCTGCAGGGTAGCTAGACAAATCTGGCCAAGGTATGACCTGAGAAGGTCAAAATATCTCCTCGCACTAGAGAGGAAACGATTGTCTACGTTAGTACAGGTTGTGACGGGACACTGCTTGATCGGCGAACACGCCAAAAGATTGGGTATTGACTCCTATGACTTCTGCCGAAGCTGTGGAGATGAGGAAGAAGTGGAGAGCATTGAGCACTTGCTTTGCGACTGTCCCGCTTTGAGTAAACGACGACTGGACATACTGGGGTCGGCCTTTTTAGGCAGACTAACAGATCTTTCCAGTACTGATATTCGTACTATCGATAAATTTATATATCAAACAGATTGGTTTCGATGAGGGGCATTTCAGCCCGTGGTAACACTAGGGACCTAAACTGGTCTATGTGAGCTTGTAAAAAAATACGGCTGCCACCCTAACCTAACCTACGCCTGAACAACGTTTACAAATCGTTCAACTTTATTACGAAAATTCACGTTCTGTGAGGAATATGTTTCGTGCACTTCGCTCATCTTATGGTCAACATAATCGAGTCATCGAAAATTGGACTCAACGGATGGACCATCTGAGACGTTGTTCAGGCGTAAGTCTTTCCATGATGAAATGCCAACCAATACTTAACAAAAATAACATGACAGCATGACACGACTCAAACTTGATCTGTCAAAAAAGGCTATTGAAAAAAAGTATCTCTACTTGGATCACCCTATACATAGAAAGATCTCTGTCCTTGCAGCACAGCTCTGAAAAATATTTAGGGGTTATATCATAAAATTTAAATGTTGCAGGTTACATTCAGTACATTTTTAAATTCCAGGCACATCGGTAAAAGTACATTTATTTAATTTTCACTACTAGAGACGATTTAATGCAATATTTGGTAAAAATCCTAAAATTTCAGCATGATCGGTTGAAAAATGCACCCTAGACCGTCAATAAATCATGGAAAACATGCCCAGTTTTTACTACGGAAGATTACGTGCAATATACAATATAAATTCTTAAACTTCAACCAAATAAACTGAAACTGTGATCTCTAGAGAGTCAATAAGTGGTATCGGTAATGGACCTGGGGGATATATTAAAACATGGACCGATGTGACTCATTTATGCTATGCACTATTAAGTCCAGTTGGTATTCAGGATTTAGGTGAGCTTCTGCCGTTAGGCTTAACCCCACCGTGCTCTAAACACCTGGGTTAATACATGCGTCGACCTACGCCCCCACGCACAGCGAGCAAGAGTACAAATCAACACCGTGTTTTTGGACATTTTTGCCCTTTTCCTTGGTTAGGAGCGGAGCCCATCTAAAACTCCTTGCCATTCTATGGATCATGGCACCCGGTTGAATTGCAACTCCACATCGCAGCGATTTTGGTTTCAACCACAGGCACCACGTTGCAACCAAAAGGGTCCTCACCAATAGTCAGGCGGTAACTTGCGTTCCGAGGGCTTTCCTGACTCCCGTGGTACCAGATTTAGTGCTCCGGTCAGACTGCATAGCCAAATATACTACCAGTTAGAAAATCCAGAATATCTAGGACTGGTGACCAGTCTGGCATCACTATCCAGTCCCCACCCTGGAAATAAATGGGAACTATAGGATTCGTAGATCACCCGCACTATTAAGTCCAATAAGATCAATTGAAAAATGTGTTATCTAGAACGTCAATAAATGATATCTGCGGGTAGCTTTATATGTGGCTATATCAAAACATGGGCCGATGTTTCCCATTTTTACTAGGGACGATAAAGAGTAATATAAAATGTAATACCTAAATTTCAGCCAAATAAATTGAAAAATGTGTTTTCTAGAGCATCAATACCCTGTACCGCAGTCTTGCGTCGGATATAAATAGAAGTCGTCAAAAGAAGCTACATCCTGCGAAAGTAAAACTCTACATCATCGACTGGATGATAAATTTCAGCCAAATAAATTGAAAAATGTGTTTTCTAGAGCATCAAGAAGTGATGTCGGTGAGGAGATTATACGGGGGCTATACCAAAACATGGATCGATGTACCCCATTGTCAATTGCGATCGTCCCTAGTATACGAGTAAAAAGTCTCTATACCAATTTTTGTAAAGACTTGCGAACTGCAATTGCAATAAACAATTGGGTTATATCTTCTCTTTTTAGGCGTTACAAACCAATGCACAACCTCATAATAGCCTCTACCGCAGTGTTGCGTCGGATATAAATAGAAGTCGTCAAAAGAAGCTACATCCTGCGAAAGTAAAACTCTACATCATCGACTGGATGATGGTAGAAACAAATCCTTCGAACTTAGTGGCCACACTAGAAATGCGCTGGCAAAAATCGGCTCACCACAGTATGGTATGAGTTCTCAGAACTCTTAGGGATTTTGGAGTTAATTAGAAACAAATCCTCGGAACTTAGTGGCCACTCTAGAAATGCGCTGGCAAAAATCGGCTCACCACAGTATGGTGTGAGAGATAGTACTTTTTTCTAAGAAAAGGAAAATAGCGACCTTTGCATTGCCATCGCTACGGAGCTGCTATCTACAATTATCAAGATCTGCAAATTTTTGGGAGTAATAGTCGACTCGAAGCTTAACTGGTTAGAGAATACCAATTAATGAATCAAAAAATCCTCTGCGGCCTCATATACATGCCAGAAACTGGTGGGAGCAAATGGAGCATGCAACCTAAGCTCTTTCACTAGATATACACAGCCCCAATGGGTGCCAGGTCTGGTGAAATTACGCAGGATAAATAGAATTGCAGTGCTTCGCCTCACTCAATTTTGAGTTATGTCACTCTTGAAGTGAGTAAGCGATATGTAGATAGTGCGGAGAGGCTGATTATTCGAAAGCTAATTATCACTTTCTTTGTCAGTGCCCAGCCATAAGAAAAAGAAGAACACTGACGGAAATAAGAGGCCTCGAAACATAAGAGATCGTATCGAGACGCGGAAAAGAGATCTGGAGATTATAGCATCCTACCGCGAATCGGAAACAATATCCATTGCAACCAATCAGCGAGGGCAAACATCGTCCACGTTTTAGACATCAGCTAATATGAAAGGCAACTTCGCCTTATATTTCTATAGGAAAGCTGTAGGGGCCCAACCAGGGCTGTGGAGTCGGAGTCGGGGATACTTGCCCAGAGTCGGAGTGTGGAGTCGAAAAATTATGGTCGACTACGACTCCGAGATGGATTGTGCAAAATGTACCATTTATGCGATAGAATTTTTGGGAAAACAATTCTGGTACAAAAGAAGGATAAAACATTTGATGCTTTTAACCAAATATTTTTGTACGTCCAAAATATCTATAAAGTCAACCAAATTATGGACTTTTTCTGTAAAGACAGTTTTAGGAAAGTTCTGTTTATATATGTGATCAATTTAGCATGATGAATATGCTGCTAACAAAATAAGAATTTTGCAAGACTATAATTCCTAAGCGAGTAAAAAACCAGTAAGAAAATACCAATGACTGGCGAAGTCAACTATATGATATCGTAAACCACCTTGTTAGAGCAGATAAGCTCAGATATAGCAAATATAAATATGAAATATAAATAATATTTATAAAACTAAATCTAAACTGAATTTGTTCAAATTCGACAATATGCGTTCCTGCATAAATAAACTCTACCCTACTAAATTTCAAAATGATTGAATGGGAAAAGGCCAAATCTAAAGAAACTTTTATATCTGGGGGCAATATCGATCTGAACCGATTTTGACCAATTTCAATAGGTTTCCTCCCTGTTGTGAACGACTTCTTATTGCCAAATTTCAGCAGGATCGGAGTGAAATTTTGACATGAACTCAACGAACGACTTAAGATGGACAGACAGGCAGACGGACTGCTAGTGATTCTCTCGCACTCGCTTTCGCAAAAATTCATATTTCACTATTCGATTTCGCATTCGCAAGAAATATATTTCAATATTCGCTTTTGCTAAAGTCACTTTCGTTACATTCCTAGTGTAGAGTAACTAACGAAGAAACTGGATGCCTGAAGCGAACATAATTTGCAAAAAGTGCGGTATACGGTATTGTAGAAAATGATATCATGATTTCATTTTGAAGGAATTGTCATATTATTTGCAAGTCAGGCGACGATAAATAAACAATAATTTAATTACTGGTATTTAATACATATTGTTTTGTGGTTTTTTAACAAAGCTATATCTTATTTTCAATAAAATTAAATCAAGTTTTAGTAGAAATATAATTTAAAAACAATTATGTTATTCAACTGTCGGAGGTGGAGTCGGAGTCGAACCATTTTAAAATCCGACTCCGGGAGTCGGAGTCGAGTAGATTTGGCTCGACTCCGCAGCCCTGGGCCCAATGAGCCCTCTCCCTAAAATCGTCCATTGGATATACATAAATAGCAGTAGTTCGTCCAATACTGATGTACGGCATTGTAGTGTGTTGGGAAGTGACTACTAATCTGAGCTTTAAGAACTACAGTGACAGAGTCCTATTCCACCTAGTTACAATTGATATTGTGGCTGGACAAGTTGTAAGACAATCACTTGAATATCTACAGTGGTTCTAGCGTCCTGAAGATGAACTTTTCTAAACTGCTGTATCGTCGAAGACACCGTCCTATACTCAAGCATCTGTAGTAGAGATTGTTTAAATGATTCGAAAATGTTACTTTGCCAATTCTATGTACAACGATATTTCATTTGAAAGAAATCTTGAAAATCTAAATTTCCAAAAGAGTGTCTTTAGAATTATTTGCGTGTAAATATGTCACAAAGGAAATCGTATGTATTTCTTCGATGGACGTAAATCATGCGTGATGTTTGCTGCTGCAGTTGTCGTTGATGATGTCGACAATGCCTCATAGGAGCAGTTGCTGCTGCTACTTCTGCTGTTGCTCTTTGTCTGTTGCTGTCTTATCTTAAAAACGTTGTTGTCGTCTTAATTATTGCGTTAATGAGTTTTCTGTTGTGCATTTCACTCTCTCTCCGAAGTTTCTTTGGGCCGTGTTGGGCTCCTTCGTTTGTCGCCGCGCAACAACACGACGTGACTATCTTTAATTCACATCGTCATATCAGGACCAATAACCAGGTAACGATGGATTCGATCGATGGATGGATTTGATCAATTCAATCAATTGATCCATCTTTAACATCGCGACGGATGCCAGAAGACAAGATGCAGAAGCAAAACACAGCACAGCCCTGCAATAGCAAGCAATGCATTCAGTCATCGTCACAAAGTGTTGGGGTAAATGTCTCTGAAGCGGATGATACATTCCTCTGGCTTAGTTTGGCGGTCAGAGGTATAGAAGGACTGCGAGGTCTTCTCGTGTTTGTATGTCACTCTGACCAAAAGCACGAGGAGTAGTAAAAAGCAGATGATTGTTTTCTACCCATTTACAAAAGATTTATTTCGTTGATAACAAATTTATGATAAAATAATGTCTGTACAAGGAAGAGGAATTAAGCGACAAGACCAGCAAACCTCAGCAACCAATTGCTATGGCAAAAATAGTGCGTTTCTTCAACTTCTTCTTTGGAGCTCCACCACTGATTGCTGCATCCGATAAAATGTATGCAGTGTATACAGCAGCAATAACATTTAAACTCTTATATATTTTTTTTGCGGTACAGTGGTACCGAGCGAAGAATGGGTTCTAAATTTTCTTCCATTATTTTTGAAACTTTATTAAATCTGTATTATTTCGAAATATGGCAATGTATAGCAATAACTTAATCCCATACCCGAAGATTGGATCTACATTTTCGGGGAGTGACCTCCGTCATCGGTAAAATTCAATTGATAATACGACAGCCAATGATAGGTTAGAGTTTCAACCGGAGCCAACAGCTCACATAAACCAATTGAGGGGTACCCTGCGTATTTGCACTTCATCATAAGCATCAAAAGTACAATTATCGGAACCAGCAAAATAAGTCATACTTCCTAGAAAGCCAGACCACTGTATATGCAGACGACGTTTACTCAGATCATGACAAAACAGGTAATGACTTCTGCAGAAGTCATTAAATTCAATTCAGACAGTCAGAATGGTCACTAATATTGACAGTTTTCCCTCATCAGTGCCGGGAGATATTTCACCTTCATATCATTTGAGTGACAGGTTTTCCGCAAAAAAAAATGCTTAATGATCACACAAAATTCCCTTTTTTCTATTGTCTCCTCAAATCACGTGGTAGTCTGCTATCAATGGCTGTCAAACACAAACTAAATGGCGTAGCTTATTAAAATGTTGACAGGAGTCAGCTGACAGAGGCCTCTTTGCAGGAAAAGTGTGTCCTTTCAGTTAACAGGCGGCAAATTCAAACACTTATTGAATTTCCCGCATTTTCCTGTTACATATATTTATGTTAGTAGTTAGGCTAAAGTTAAGAAGTGCCTTGCCGCCATTGTTTGTATCCGTGCTACCCCAAATGATAAAGAGGGTTAAAGTCTGCGCTAATTACCACCTCACACCCATCTAAGGTTGCTTCTTCGATAAACAAACTCTAAGGGTATTTAAGAGAACAGTTAAACCACATTTATAAGTGGTTGGTAGTTTTTCACACATTACACTTGAAAGGATCCATACGATCGGAAAAAGGTTTATTAAATGGATGTTTGTTGTTCTTAAGCTGGAATTGATTGATTGTAGTGGCAACCGATATCATTTTATGTCTTCCTCATTGAATTCCTCAGGCACAAGCAGAGTTCAGAAATGACGTTGCCACAGTCTCAACATAGATATCACTTATTATTCTCAAAAAATTAATTATCCTTAAATGCATCCCTTATTCCGTTGTATAGGCCCACTGTTACCATTAGCGACTTCATCCACATCATTATTATGGTAGTCATCACCAATACCATCATTATAATCATCTTGTGTTTACTATCAGATGATATTAAATATTACTTCAACTTTTGCTGCCGGTCTTATTGTTGTTGCTGTTCGATTTTTTTTGTGCAGAATTTGCCGTTGAGTATAAATTATTGTAATGAAATATTGTTGGTAGTCTTATCGCAATTCCTCTTTTTTGCGATCAGTTCTTTTTTTGGTGATTCCACAAAGTGCTAAATGTCCACAGACAACCTAATGGAAAATGCTACCAACTGGGATAACAATATGGACGCACGAACAGACGGACGGACAGACAGATAGAATCGGGCGTAAAATATGAAAATGTGTTTCTAAACGATCTTTTAATTGTGAAAACCACCGCCTTTTTATTTTCTTCTTCATAACGATGGCTAATTGAAAACTTATAGAAAGTTAAGCACCTGTTAGTAGCAACGATCTATTGAAGATTGATTCTACAAAACAATTTAGCAAAACAAATAGGCAATTTTGCATGTTGGCTATCAAGAATGTTTCAGTCAGGTTAATCGACTTAAGTATACCCTCAACGCTGCAGTAAAACAAAGTTCTAAAGTATAATTTAGAAAAGTTTTTGTTGCAAAATTCTTAGATAAAAAACCAGCAAGGAAAGACTAATGTCGGAGGAGGCCGACACTATAATTCACGCTGGAAAAAATCGCTTCTGTGGTATATTGTCTCAAACATATTTGGCTTAAAAAAATATATGTATATGTTTAGGGTAGACTCTAAATATATAATATTTGTTACACACAACAATTTTATATATTTGGGAAGATCCCAGCAAAATCTTGGTAGGTATTACCATGATAATGATATCTCATTATCGGCATCATTACATTCGGCAAATAAATAATGACTAACTAAATAATGACAAAATTAACTAAATAAAATAAATTAATTAATTAAGTTATTGCTAGCAATCTAATCTAAGTCTTATTTGAATTTATAAACTTATCTTTAATTGATTTACGATTTGTTCTTAAATGATTTAGGTATACACATTCGTTGTAGTTGGTATTCAGTTAAATCATTTATAGAGAAGTTTATAACGGGTTTTCGAATAAGAGTGATATGATTTCTTTGCAAAAAACACACTTATTGTTAAGGAAATTCAAAAGTTTTTTATTTAATGTGAAGTACAATCGTGTGTCATGTATAAAACCCTCTGATGATATCCCCGCACAGGATTGAAATACGTATAAGGGTATGTATTCTAATACACCACAAAAACATCTCTTTCGAAGGGAAGAGTTGATCGAAAAAGCTGAACAATTCGAATGTGAAAACATTCAATAAATAAATCTAACAATCGATACAATTAAGTTCTAAATAAAACGTCATTCAAACGAATTCGATGAACCCAATTTTCGAGCACTTTTTCCACTAAATCAAGTCGTATGTCATGAATAGCACGTTCAATATTGACTTGTAAAGCTTGAAGAGAGTCTGATTTATTTCGAAAGACCATTGGCTTCAAATAACCCCACAAGAAATAGTCTAATGGTGTTAAATCACAACTTCTTGAAGGCCATTCAATATCACAATTTCTTGAAATAATCGAATCTCCAAACTTTTCTCGCAACAATTCAATTGTTTCATTTGCGTTGTGGCACGTAGCCACAATCGGTCAATGGCAAAAAGATAGCTCTAAACGAGAGCTAAAATATTGCTCATAGATGTCAAGGTCGTAAGACGACTGGAAAGTGTTTTTTTTTTTGGATTTTGGATCATTTTAAAATGTGAACGGAAAGTTTATTTTTGCTCTAGCTCCTTAACGGTATATCGGATCGTGATGCGGTCCATAGCAATATTTTAGCCCTTAACGACAGCTAAAATATTGCTCATTGGTGTCAAGATCGTAGGTCGACCGGAAAGTTTTTTTTTTATTTAAAAAAATGGACTTGGCGCACGGAAAGTTGCAATTAGAGAACGATTATGTTGATAATAAAACTGAATAATTTGTAAACGTTATTCTTGCTTATATCTCTCCATTATGAAATCGTAAAAACTACCAAATACAATGAAAAACAAATGACAGATCATGACATATTACAAATGGCCGAAACGTCACTTCAAAATTATATCATCCCACAAATCCTAAATATGCCAACATCTTCACAGATAGCCAAATAACATCGGAAAGGGTCAAATCCAGAAATGTGTTAGACTGTAAAGAACTATAAATGATTACTGAGTCCATGGTCAATTGCGTATTTGCTGGGTACCAGGACACAACGGAGTGATTGGAAATGAACGGGCAAACAGCTTGGCTTCAAAGGGCAGAGAACTTCGAGTAAAAAACTTGGAAAATTGGAAACCTTTCGAAGCCACGAAGAATGAGTTGAAGCACTGGGCAGTGATGGCTCACAAAACTGTGTGGAATAGCGCAACAGTAGAAGCAACTGCAGAGATACTGTGGGGTGACCAAAATGAAAAGAAAACATGAAGTTTTCTGAAACTAAACAAAATCGATATTAGTAAGATGATGAGTGTTCTAACGGGCTTACAAGCATAGGAAACGACGAATGCAGGGCATGCAGGGAAACATCGAAACGATGGAACATTTTCTGTGCCACTGCCCGGCTTTCACACATGCAAAATCCCAACATTTCGGGTCCGTCATATTACCAGACTTGACTCATCTCAGAGGATATGACTGGAAGATACTGAGAAAATTTGTGTCTAGTACCGATTTTCTGTAACTCGTGAGGTATAAAAAGATCATAAATAAGGAGCGCACAACAGGCCGAACCACTGGCTTAAGTGTATGTCCATGGACCTAAACTTATTAAAATATACCCTATGTAATACCCTCTGATGTAGTTCCCATATACATATATGTCGCTGTTAAATATCTGTAGCTTTGTCATCAATAAGTAACTTCTATATGTGAAGTGATACAATACAACGAACAATAAAATTGTATAATGATAACTTATATTTAGAAAGTGACCTCTTGACTACTCAGAAGTTAAATCAAAAGTTAGGCTATTGATCATCCCAGCGTCAAGTTATTCTCTTCAGACTTATCTTCTCCTGAAAAAGACTCATCAAAAATACCAATAAACACAATTGTCTAAAAATTTCCAATAAATATACATACTACTGCTAAAATACAAAATACTTCAAAGAGGCCGTGTTTGTGTCTTAAGTCTTTTGTTAGGCACAATAAAACAACCCCTTTTTCCATTACAGAAAATTCCATAACATCATTTGTCCGTTTCAAATTTTTTTACGACTTTATTATCACGTCAAGAAATAAACGAAGAGATGCATTTCCATTATGAACAACTTGTTTGAAGAGAAAAATGGATTTATTCCTGTTTTTCTGTATTACGAATACCACTCGATATACTTAAATTACATTTTTATTATGCCAAAGAAAGCTACCGAGAGCGGTGAGTTTTGTTTTAAGTTTTTTTTTTCTTTTATTCCGAAGAAAATCAGTGCAGTTTATATGTAAATCTTGGTATATGGTAGCGCTTATACCCGCATGGACATACCTACCTAAATAGCGATTTATTTTGGAATATTTATGAAAATGTTAATCTAGTTAAATTTCAATCTAGTTAAAGCGTAACAAAGTGATGACAATTATATCGGGCGGCAGTGTCTTTTATGGCCTTTTAACCATATTTCTACTTCGGTTGCCTGTTTTCTTCAGTCTAATGTCTTAATATTTGAACGCTTTTCTGTCGGCTACTTTATTCTTCATAATATAAAATTGATAAGTTAATTATATTTTTTGTTATTCTTCGATGTCGATTTTGTGTTTACTCACTCACAGGTGCCTGTGAAGACACACAAGGGAACGGGGAATGGGAAATGAGTAGCGGTGGTGTTGAAAGGAGCCGCCTATTCAGACACCTCTACGTTAAAGCGTGCCGAACGTATTACCATCGAAAATATAGAAAATATTTACCACTAATTTGTATAAGTATTGTTTGGGTAACAGGAATGGTGTTACGCTGCCGCTCTTTGGGATTATGGTTGGCTGGTTGCTTGCTTTTCATCTATCGTTCCGATGAAAGTATGAAAATATTTTAATTGATTTTCCACTTCGGTCTTGGGTTGGAGCGTAACAATTGGCCATGGGTGTCTGTTTGTCTGTCTGACTTTTTGTCGACGAGATCCATCAGCAACATATTTTAACATGTCCATGAACAATATGAAAGTAATTAGGCTAATGAAATAGGCGTATATGTATTTATTATAAATGTGCATTTGTGGGTAACCTATCAAAGAGGTACTTATTGATTCGAACGGACAGAATATGTCCGTTACTGAACCTTAGAACAGTCTAAACAAGTAGAAGATTGGGTACATAGTATTTGTTCTAAGTAACGAAAATGGAAATTTATATAAAATGTCAAAATAAATGATTTTATATTTTACTAGTGGAATAGTTTTTGTGGCGTCAAAGAAATTCGTATATCCTTTGTACAAGGGCTGTATCAAAACATGTATCAATGATAAAGACTTTTCGTAAAAATTTAAAAAATAAGGAAAAAAATTAGTTAGAGTTCGATCGTAACCAAAGTTCAATTATGTTAGCAACAATTATTCTATTGCATATTTCGGATGTCGGTAGGGTTTATAGAAAAATAGTTCAAGCACCTAACTGAAAATTGTTGTGATCAAATAAACATTCGCGCAACCAATAATAATATAAATCATTGATTTTAGGAGAAACAACTCTCTTCAGTCCCACAACGTACAACAAATAATATCGTAAAATGCTAAAATGAAATTTCCTCATTTCTTTAAAATTCCAAATCGCCATACAGCATTTCATAGGTTAATATTAAAAATTCTAATTCTATATTCACCATATAAAGCATCTGTCCGATAAAGACCACAAATTTCAACTGATCGGCCTGAAAATTGGTATTTTCGGTGTATTTATGCCCAGAACCCTTCACACGAACAACGGTCGCCAGATTTCATATAGCCTCCAACCTATACATAATCTAAAAAGATTTTCATCAATTTGGATCATCTCTGAAGAATTATCAAAAGATCGGGCGTAAAATACAGTTTCAATTGAGTTTAAATACTAAATCAGCAGGAATATATATATGGAGGCTATATCTAAATCTGAACCGATTTTAGCAGTGTTTATTAATGTAATAATAAACCTCTTTCTGATCAATTATAAAATACAGTTTCTATATCGTTTACATGTCAAATCGGGGGTAACATATACATACATACATGTGTCCGTTTTTCATTAAATTGGAAATATTTGTTGTCTCATCCCTCAAAAAGTTGAAGATTGATGATAAATATAAATAAATATTACAATTCAAAAATGTCACGCCCCTCCCGTGCAGACTTACGGTTCAAATTGTATTTAAGAACTAAAATTTGATAATATCATGAAAAATCATTCTGTGTAATCAAAATGAACTATTTTAAAAGTTTTTAATTTACATAACTTTGATTTAACGCAATTTTTGTACAATTAGTGTAAAGATTTCGATGCTCATCAACACATTGCATTACATGTGCCATTTGCTTTTATCCTTTGTTATCAGCCGTGAACGTTTTTACTATCTTCGCTCTTTCCGCAGTATCATTAATAACCGTCAACGTGAATTCCTTCAATATGTCGATACCTCCACTCTAAACAAAGCTAAGTGCAAAAAGGTGATTAAAGTTTGATGATTTTTTTTAATTGGAATTCCTTTAAAATGCTATTCGATTGACCTGTACTGTTTTGTGAATAAATTTTTATTTGATTGACGGATAAACAACAAAATTTGGGCTAAAAATAATTTGGAATATTTAGAAATAAAAAAATTCATTATCCCTAAGAACATGCTTAATGGACTTAACATGTTTTAGAATGGAGTTATCGATATATAGGATTACTCATTTTCTCATTTCTCAGTGTAAAATAGGAACCTAAATTGAACCGGGAGAAAAAAATGCGTGATTCGTTCTACTTGTAATAAAAAATCTATTAATTTTTCTGAAAACAAATAACGATAGTAACGATATCACCTTTGTAGGAACATTGACAAAGTATTTATAGAATATCATTCAATATTTAACTTGATAATGCTTTTATATCTATATAATCGATCATCGGCTTTTACTTTGCACTGAGGTTTGCTTCTATTTTAAACGCCTTCAACATATTTGCTCTTGTGGTGGCATTCAATCTTGCATCAAAAAGCATAAAGCAGAAGTTTTTTCAAGAAGATACCATATGTGGTCACAAATTAAGACCATTTTTAAGGCAGTCGGTAAGTTTAATATAAAACTTTATGCTAAAAATAAAATACGTAATATGTATACGTAAAAAAACAGAACAGAAAATTTTTGCGATTTTTACGGCACTATCCATCTTTTTCTGGTAGGTTTGTACCGCATTTTTTTCTCATATTCAATATCTACAACCTTGCTTCAGATACAAAAGAGATATTCCGTACGGTATACCAAGAAAAATATAGAAAAAATTTTAAAATCCACCTTGAGCAAAAAAATCGTATGGCCATTAAATTATTAATTGAGCCAACTTGACTAAACGAATGATGCAAAAGTTCTTATTTTTGGGGCTTCTTACACGTTCAATTCTCAGAATTGAGTCCCAAATCAATGGGCTGAAAAATGCTGTACTGTGTTATTTTTTGTATATTCCTTCAAAAAATAATGTTTCAGGCGACAACATTTCGTAAATGTTTTTTTATTAAAATTTGGTCAGTAGGCAAGACCGCAGGCGAAGAACACTTGCAATTATCTTTAAATTAGGCCTTCATTCTTTGAGTTCTGTCCATCCTTTTTATACCCTCACTTTAGTGTGACGAGGGTATATATCATTTGCTACGGAAAAAAGTGTAACACATCGAAGGAGTGACCTAAGACCCCAAGTATGTTCGGCGGAAATCCGTTTTGGGTCATTTTAAGTCGAATGAGCAATGTCCGTCCGTCTGTCTGTCTGTCTGTCTGTCTGTCTGCTGGCTGGTGCGCACGATAACTCTCGAAAGGAGTAACCGATTGACTTCAAATTTCGTATGTGGTAATATTTTTTTCTATCTCCGGCTAAGTTCGAAGATGGGCCATATTGGTCCACTCCTTCTGGTACCTCCCCCACAAAGGGTTAAAATGTTGTGAAATATTGATTCTTTAATAACTGCTATTATACGTATTCGAATCTTCTGAAATTCCACATATAGTATTAGTTTGTTAGTCGCTATCAACTCGAGGAAAATGGGCGAAATTGCCACGCCCGTTTTGGTATCTCCCACACAAATGCACCATTTTGCACTAAAAGTTAAAAGTTTATAACATTAATATCAGTGTTTAGAAATACTTGAAATTTTGTACAGTGTAATGCTTTTATAAAGCCTACAGTTCAGTGAAAAATGGGCGTTATTGCCGCGCCCCTTTTGGTACCTCCCACACAAATGCACCATTTTGCACCAAAAGTTAACAGCTTATAACATTAATACCAGTGTATAAAAATACTTGAAATTTTGTACAGCGTAATGTTTTTATAGTGCCTACAGTCCATTGAAAAATGGGCGTTATTGTCACGCCCCTTTTGTTACCTCTCCCACAAAGGCACCATTTTGCACCAAAAGTTAACAGTTTATAACATTAATATCAGTGTATACAATTACTTGAAATTTTGTACAGTGTAATGCTTTTATAATGCCTATAGTCCAGTGAAAAATGAGCGTTATCACCACGCTCCTTTTTGTACCTCCCACACAAAATGGCCAAATTATACCACAATTTAATATCTCAACGTTAATATACAAGTCCATATAAACGGTTACAATTCGGCACAGTGCAATGTATTTAAAGTATCTACTGTTCAGCGAAATATAGGTGTATTTCTTAAACCCCTTCTGGTACCTCCCACAAAAATTGACAGAATAATTTGTGTAATATTCAATATTACATTACTCACAAAGTGAGGGTATACCTTAGCGGTTTACCCGACTGAAACTTTCTTACTTGTTCTCACTACAATATTGTCAATGTTCCTACATCGCCACTTTTTTTCTGATTTTCGCAATTTTTACTTGGGCATATCTTTTGAACAAAAGTTATGTTTTTTTAAAAAAATACGTGTAAAATATTCTTTTCAGCAGAATATGTCTAAGAAAAATCGTAAAAATCTTCGTCATTTTTTGACGAAAATCGTTCGGTTTTGTAAGGATTGAACGATATATCGGATGTCGGTAGTGGTTATAGAAAAATAGTTCAAGCAACTAACTAAAAATTGTTGTGATAAAATAAACATTGGCACAACCAATAGTAATAGAATTCATAACAACTAATAATACTGTAATAGTCCAAAAATGTAACAGAAAGTAGACCATATGGATTAGCAGTTTTAGGTTAGGTTAGGGTGGCAGCCGTATTTTTTTTGTAGCAAATAAATATAAAATAAAATTAATTTGTTGCTATTTTTGTTGTGAATGTCTAAGGGATACAGCATGTTTTTCAGGTTTTGGGTAATTGCTCCAGCGGGCAACGTTACGGTGGCGCTAAAGTTAAATTACGGTTAAGTTTACCTATCCCGGTCTTCAGTCCAAAGAAGGAAATAAAGAGCACCCTTGGAGAATTATTTTGCTCTAATCAGTCGTCCCGGCTACTGTCCCCCTTACCCTTAAAGAATTGCAGTCAAATATTATCATATGTCAAAAGTCATAAATATCGTCCATAATTTCAGTTCGCGTCTTTGAGAAAAATATTCCTCGCAAAAAAATACTATGAGTCCTTTCTCAACGTTTTTATGAGAAATAAACAGATGTCGAGTTGTAACATAATTTGTGTATTTTTCTACTCATAGCTGAAAATATTTATTGCTATTAGTTTTTGAATAAAATGTTTGTAAATTACTATTCTGTTAGAGCCTGTGGAAATTACAAAGCTAGCTGACAAAACCTACGAAATTTTGAAACCTGTGGGTTTTTTATAAATATATACAGGGGACTCTAAATAATTTTTCGCGAGGAATATTTCTCCCGAAGACACCAACTAAAAATTTTGGCGATTTGTGACATTTGACATATCGTCGGCTTAATGCTATTTTGTTCCATACGCCATTTTTTATGAACGGAGAAAAACGCAATTTATTGTTTGAGTAACAACGGGACTGAAGAGTTACACACTTTTTATTTCATAGGGTTCCCAACAGTGTTTGTATGATTCTCATGCATTTCTATGCCATTACATCCAAAAATAAGCAAGTTATAACAATTTTTGTACTTGTCATTTTGGTCCATATCCACTTATATTTTAATATTTTTTCGTATTTGTATTACATGGACCACAAAAAGGGTCGGTATGGATGGACACTAGTTTACATATTGTGATCGAAAGAACGTAAAATACTGAGTGAAAAATATAGGGCGATAGAAAAATTGAGACATAGAACAAAAATATCGAAATTATTTCCCGTTATTCAGAGTAAAACAAATTTACCCTACCAATATCTCGAAAACTAGGCGAGATAGGAAAAAAATGATTGCAGATTCTGAAAGAGCATGCTTGGAACCCATATTATCAACTTCTAACTCAAAAAACACAAAAATGGCGTATGGACCAAAATAGCATTAAGCCGACGATATGGTAAGATTTGGTTGTAATATTTCAGAGGTGTGGGGTTGAGAAGGTTCCCTTTATTTCGATCTTTGGACTGAAGCATGTATTCCGAAGTATTTCATTTCAAAATTACTACTAAAGCATCTAACCTCTCTGATTTCTCAGTAAACTTTGTGGTCTAATATGGCGAAAACAAGAGCTAACCTAGAAAAACGGCTAGCACCACTGGATTCAGCAAGGTCGAAATTGGTATATGCATATGGTCTCCTTTCTGTTACATTTTCAAGTTGTCCATTTCGAGCACAGTGTAAATGGTTATAAATTCGTAAAATCCAAAAATGCACTTTCCACATTTTTTTAAAATTCCAAATCCCCATACAAATTTGTACATTTTCAAAAAGTAAATGACTTTTATATAACGCTTTTGAGCAAATATAAATTTCAGAGGTTAATATTAAAAATTCTGATCCTATATCCAACATATATAGGGTGATCTAAGTAGAGATACTTTTTTCAATAGCCTTTTTTGACAGATCACGTGTGAGTCGTGTCATGCTGTCATGTTATTTTTGTTAAGTATTGTTTGGCATTTCATCATGGAAAGACTTACGCCTGAACAACGTTTACAAATTATTCAGTTTTATTATCAAAATAATCGTTCGCCAATTGCGCTAAGTCAATTTTTTTAAAATACAAAAAAAAAACACTTTCCCGTCGACCCCCGACCTTGACACCCATGATAAGAGCTATCTTTTTGCCATTGACCGATTCCCGATCCGACGTACCGGAATCATCGGTCCATATTTCTTCACAAATGACGCCGGTTAGAACGTTACCGTCAATGGCGACCGTTATCGTGCCATGATAACCGACTATTTGATGCCTGAAATTGAAGCTCGTGATCTCGGCGACATTTGGTTCGCATCAATCAATGGATTTATTGAGAGAACACTTCGGTGAGCAGATAATTTCACGTTTTGGGCCGGTCGATTGGCCACCAAGATCGTGCAATATCACACCTTTAGACTTTTTCTGGTGGGGATATGTAAAGTCTAAATTTTATGCGGACAAACCCGCTTCGATTCAGCCCTTGGAGAAAAACATCACGCGTATCATTCGCCAGTTACCAGTCGAAATGCTCGAACGAGTTATCGAAAATTGGACTCAACGGATGGACCATCTGAGACGTATCCGCGGCCAACATTTGATAGACATAATCTTCAAAAAACAAATGCCAAAGAATGTTCTTTCAAATGATAATAAATATTCCTCATTCAATTTGAATTATCTGTGTTTTTTCTTTAAAAAAGTAGGGAACCTCGAAATGGATCACGCTATCAAGAGATATATCTTTGTCAATGTTTCGACAGATCGGTTTTAATTTAAATAAGATGATATTGCGGGTATTTTTTGATACACATTTTTGGGCAACATTTTTACAGAAAGAACGCATTGGAAGAAAATAGGTTCAAATTTAGATAAGGGCTCCACACATTTCCCTTCCGATCTGGCGTCTAACCAATATAGAAGTCGGATTTTCCAACTAAGACTGATATCGGCCCATATACAATACATATATCTAAATATAAGGTTTACAAAAACCACACCCAGAAAACAGTTTGGTTGCATCAACCGAATTATATGCCAACCGAATTTTGGTAGTTCTGTCTACAATCATGCGATTCCATCAGGACAACCAACATTTTGGTTGTGGTATATTTATGCTTCCATGTTGACAACAAAATTATTTTTGCAGGTTGCCTCAACTAACTGTTTTTAAAAATTGGTTGTTCTGACAATTTGTCAGTCATATACTACCGACAATTAATTACAAAATTTATTTTTATTTTATTTATTGAACAAAAAACAAAACAAAAATAAAAATCCCATGTTACAAATTCATCACTATTATGAGATATGGAAATATGTGACACAAATTTTAGTACACGAGAGTACAAAACTTGTATGCAAATATCGCTTAACCCTGTGCTTTCAATTTCATGATTGTTGCTTTTATTTTTTATTTATGTAAAACATTTTGCATAACATATTCTGCATTCCACACATTATTATCCACACGAGATTATTTTTGATTACCTATGTTCTTGAACAAAATATTGAAGATATTTTTATGTCGAGTATTTTTTTTTCTGTTTGTAATGTATCAGCAAAAGAACAGCAACCAATCTTTCGGTTGTATTTCCCTAAATACATTTAATTATTCTAAATTTGAGAAATGAGTGGGATAACCAACGATTATTTATTAATGCTTTTTTTGTTGTAGTAAGCAATTATTCGTTGCAATAAAAATCTTTGGTCTATTGATACAATTTCAGTTTTCAAGAATAAAACATTGGTTGTCACAACCAAAAATCTATCATATGGTACTATAATGAAAATGTAAAATTGGTTACCACAACTAACCGAGTGTCAATGCAAAAAACAATCTTATTCGATTGATACAACCATCGATTTAGTTGCAAGCATTTTCATTTGATCGTATCCATGTTATTATTGTTGTTTCAACTAATTATATATAAATACAACCGACAGACGGTGTAGGCAATATACTTTTTGTTGCTAGTACTATTTTTTTATTGTTACAAATCGAATTCCAACCAATTACTTTTCTGGGTGCACATTTTCTATTTTGCAGCAAGTTTAAATGTTTAAAGTTTAATTCCAGATTTTGAACAAATACTTCTGCTCTAACAAGATGGTGTCGGCTCTGCGGGACTTTATGCCTTCCTTATTAACCAGCAAGTCTTTTTCAAAAAGATTTAATATTTAGTTCTTGCTTTTCTTCTAAACAATGTGTGTCCTTATCATATACTGCTTCTAATTATAAATTAAATAAATCACTTTATATACCCTACACGTCCGATTGAACCTTTAGCCTTGTAGAAGCTGTAGTTTACATCAAATCGTTTTAAAATTTAGCATGGTAGAGTTTATTGATTCATGGACCAACATTGCCGTATTTGAAGAAAATCGGTTCAGATTTAGCTATATCCCCCATACATGTGTTTAGTCCGAGTTAGTCCTTTAGCCTTATAGAAGATGTGATTTACATCCAATCGTTTTGAAATTGAACATGGTGAGTTTCGTGATCCATGGCCAAATTTGAAGAAGATCGGTTTAGATTTAGATATAGCTCCCATATATATTTCGTCCGATTTGACTACAGAGGTAGAGACGTACCTAATGTAAATTGTCTAAACAAATTTTAATTGAAGTATACATTAGATATTTTATCGTTATCCAATCTTACTAGATTGGTGTAGGGTATCATTTAGTCGGCACCGCCCAACTTTAGCGTTCCCTTACTGGTTATTTTTTTTAATTGAACAAAAGAGTTGGTTAGTTTCATTTGCTCATACCTATAAAAGATAATTCGAATTTTAAATAACTCTACAACTCTCCAATTATTCTCTACAACTATTGCACCCAAAGTACAACTCTAATACAGGTAGTGTTGATTCATTTCAAAATATTTTTGCATAAATGGTTAATAATTTTCCCGAAATAGTTAATATTTCACATTCATACTCTTGCATTAGGTCTTGTGAACACCCTATATTTACGTTAGTATTTTAAAGGTGGTAACTCAATTTATTTATTTAAATTGTAGCAGACAAAAACTATCCCTCCTTCCCCTCGCCACCCTTCTGATGGGGAAATGTATGAAAAATAACACATATTATGTTCACAGATCTAGCTACACTCCACACTCTATTCATGTGCCATTTCCTGCAACACCGAGAAACAATCTGCAATGGCAACACCACAATGACAATTCAAAATGTGAAAAAATCAAATATTCATGAGATCTTTCGAGCCCCATGAACACCGACAACAAGGAAGGCACCATTCAGAGCTCTTTGCTCCATGGAGAGATCGGTGATACAGAATGAAATCAGCAACAGCAGCAACAACAAAATGTTGCAGACAACAGACGACGATGAAACAAAAGGACGCGTCGAGGTAACTCTGAGAAATGTTGCAACAACAGAAATTATGTACGACGAACGTCGAACCAGTTGGTAAGTACGGACGACGTGTCGTCTATTCAGCACGTCAGCTGCATTCTGCTGAGTGGCAAATTCAGGCATGTGCCAAGAATTTTATGATTTATTTGACATACATTTTATGTTCAACTATGTTGTACGATTATATATGTACAGAGATGGACTGACTGACTGAATGTTGAGTATTTGCATCTTCTAAACGACTGTGAATAAAAGGAGGAGGATTCCGTTTGGGATGATTTAAGAAGCTGCTTGAATTTTATACTCCCTTTAACTCTAGGTTAAATATCATAAAATAACACTACAGCATTTCCTAGTGTAATTCAGATAAAGTCAATTGAAATTCAGAAATTGTATCTGAAATTTAAAACTCAGAATTCTACATTTAAATTCAGATACATATAACAAATAACCAGACCATTTTGTATGAACAAATTGATTGATATGTGAATCAATTCAGGATTGATTGATATGTGAATCAATTCAGGATATTCAATGTTTGCAGGATATTCAATGAATAAAGTTGTTTTCTATATTTTAATATCTTACTCTTCAAGGACTTGCATATTTTTCTTTTTTTTTAGAGAAGACTCGCAGCTTTCCTCTGGTATAAATATATTTATATTTAATGTACGTTAAATAGTTAACAATAATAGATAATTTTGAGAAAAAACCCTAAAATATCCAGTTTGGACCCTGTATCACAAGAGATGAAATTTTAACAAACTCAAATCGCCAATTTTTTCTTTTTTTTTAGAGAAGACTCGCAGCTTTCCTCTGGTATCAATATATTTATATTTAATGTACGTTAAATAGTTAACAATAATAGATAATTTTGAGAAAAAATCCCTAAAATATCCAGTTTGGACCCTGTTTCACAAGAGATGAAATTTTAACTTGAGTTTGTTCGCCAATTTTAGAAAATTTAACTATTTCGTTGTGTTTAAGAAAATATTTTCCAAAAAATGTTTCTTTTTTTGAGAATTTTTATTCAATCTCAGACTATGTTCAGGATATTGGCCTACTCATTCTAGTACCTCCCTCACAGATGGTTAAAAGTTTGTGAAATATAGATTCTCTCTATATCTTCTATAATACATACATCCTCTATAATTCCAAACGTAGTAATAGTTTATTGCGTTGAAAAAATAAGCGAAGTGAAATTTTTAATGATTCTAGCTTTGCTTGTTTTGCATTCAGTGGAAGAACGTTGTACTATCACTTTATTATTACATTTTGATAACGATACACTGATAGAAAAAGCTTCGTCATGACGACGAATTTGTACATCATCACTATTATTTTTTCGTCAAAAGTCAGCTAACGTACGGAATAATCCTCTTGATGAATTTTTTCGTCACCATGACGAATTTCTGTTTCCAAAAACTTTCGTCCTCAGGATGATCCATTCATTACCACGACGAACCCCATTCATCGTCACGACGAATAGCATTCATCACCACGACGAACTCTATTCATCACCATGCTGAACTCCATTCATCACCATTACGAATTCCATTCGTCACCATGACGAATCCCATTCATCATCACGACGAATTCCATTCGTCACCACGACGAATCCCATTCAGTATCACGACGAATCCCATTCATCACCATGACGAATTCATGCCCTCGATGGTATGGAAAATAAAATTATTTGACTGCATTGCTAGGTTCAGTTGTGAATATTCGTTTCGAGACGCAGTTCTTATCAGGTAAGGCTGAAATCAAACAAACGAGAAGTATTTATTACTTCTGCTATTTTAAATTAAAAATAATCACATCAAGTAATGTATTTGCCAACAGACCACTAGCACAAATGTTTCACACTTATACAGCTTGTTGAGCTGCATGTACGAGTATGCATGTGTTTGATGTTTTGTTAAACAACCCAGCGGCGGAATGCATGGGCTATAAGGCCTTATATCAGGCCTTCTTAGTCATGACGGAGGCCTTCCCTACACATTACCTGTACCTTTCCATTTAACATTGCGTGAGATTGGGAGGCAAGGCCTTCCTTTCCATTTCCCTTCATAGATAAGGGATAACGCATGTCAGAACAAATCAGGCCTTCCAGAAGGACTTAAAAAGAAGGTCTGCTGAAGGTTTCATTATGGAAGGCATAAATCCTTTCTGAAAATATCAGGCCTTCCGGAAGGACTATAAACGAAATACATACATCATGTCTGAAAAAATCAGGCCTCGAAAGTCTTCGAGGTTTTTTATAGACGCCCATCTAATATTAATTTTTTTAATAACTATTATTTTTTATTTTGATATTTCTTTTATTTGAATAACACACACAAAAAATAATTTAATTCAACTTAAAAAGTATAAACCAAAAAAAAAAAAACAACACAATAAAATCTAAATAATTAAATAAATAACCTAAAATCTTTTATTATTTAAAACCTTTAAAACATCCGAACAGATGAATGCTAGATCAGAAACTGATAATAACTGATAGCGTTTTATGAAAACTGTTTTTGGTTTTGTTTTTTTTTGCTTTTTTCATCCCCCTCTCTAAGCACAAGTTCTTGTTGTTGTGTGTACGAAACTAAAGTGATAGAATTTAACAAGATGATTCGTCCCGCTGCGATTGTTTTTTTTTTTGCTTGTTTTAAGACAGATTTTTTTGTAATTATGTATCACAATTAAAAAATTTATATTGATTGATAAGTGCAAAAAAGTAAAAAAAAAACTATTTCCGCGTTTGCAAATTCATTTCTCCTCGTTCGTAACTCAAGAAAATTTAAACAAGCGTGATGAACCGTCTTGTTAATTTGCATTCCCTTCACATTACGTTGGAATTTGTATAACGGCATACTTCGTTTTGTTGTTGCTGCTATTTTATTTATGGTATTTAAGCACGATGGACTACGAACCACTCGTTTTTGCATTCCCTCTGCCTTCGTTTTAGAAGCCCTTCTTCAGGCTATCAAAAAGGAAGATTATAGGTATGTTGAGATTTACATAGCGTTTTTTGTTTTTGCTCTTTCATTTGATAAGAACGATCGACGATTAAACACTCTCTCTTACATTCCCTCTGTCTTCGCTTTAGAAGGCATTCTTCAGGCTATCAAAGAAGATTCTTTGTTGGGATTTGGATAACGTTTTTTTTCATTTGTTGTATTTGTTATGAACGCTGGACTATGAACCACACGCGCTCACATTCCCTCTCCATTCTTTTAAAAGTCCTGTATCATGCCTTATAATGGCTTGCCTTCAACTGATCAATAATCATGCATTTCGCAGGCCTTACATAGGGAAGCCCTTGCCGAATAAGGCCTTCCGCATGTCTTATATATGGAAGGCCTCGCAATTTCCGCCGCTGGGAAACATCAGTTACGCCGTGCCAGTGCGGTTTGTTTGAACCAATCGGTGCTGCGTGGAACACACACGTGGACGAACATAACAACGTCGCCTGTCTTACTCTGTTTTGCTGAAAGAGTTGACGTTGCCGTAAAGGGCGAATAAGTCGATCGTTCTCATGATGAATGGATAATCTTATTGACGAACGGTGTTCGTCATTAATTATTAGATTTTTTAAATTGATCTTTTACAACAAATTATTTAACTAAGGTAATCAGAACGCATATAGAACAGTACATTTAAGCAGAAACTATAATTTGATTGCTTCGTTTGATCATATTTTCAGCAACATGGCCAAATAAATCTCTTCGTCGTGGGAATGAAACCTTATCGTTCTCACGACGAATTTCGAAATCACCAAAAATATGACTTGATGATCGTGTTCGTTCTATTGACGTAAAAAACAACGCATGTACAAAACTTTTCGTCACCAGTACGAAGATATATTGACGAAACTGATTCGTCATGGTGACGAGCGGTTTTCTATCAGTGTAAAGTGACTAAATTAAGCTTATTTAGTATTGGGGCAATGTGGGAGAGCCTTATAAACGATAATATACAAAAAATTGTGTTTACATCGTTATTCGCGGCCATGCTTCAATTGGCGAAATGAATTATGTAGATATTTCGTTTCCAATAGTATAGTCGTATGGGTTGTGCGGCGAACAGTTATCCGATAAATCCCTTTATACATTGAGTCACGCCGAGTGCTGTCAAATAATTCACATAAAATTTCAAGGCACTTGGTGCAAAAGTTCCCTAGATATATTGGAGGTACAAGAAGGGGTTTATCAAATACACTTATTTTTCGCTAAACAGTAGATACTTTAAATACATTGCACTGTGCCGAGCTATAAGCATTTATGTGCACTAATATATTAACGTTATGAGCTATTCAGTTTTGGTATAATATGACCTTTTTGTGTGGGAGGTGCAAAAAGGTGCGTTGTGGTAACGCCCATTTTTCACAGGACTATAGGAACTTCTAAAGCATTACACTGTGCAAAATTTTATGGTATTTTCGTGCATTGGTACCCACGCTATAAGCTTTTAACTTTTTGTACAAAACGGTACGTTTGTGTTGGAGGTACCAAGAGGGGCTTGGCAATAACGCACAGCTGATAGCGACAGATAAACTGTTACTATCTGTGGAATTGCAGAAGATTCGGATAAGTAGTATAGAAGTTATTAGAGAATCCATATTGGACTAAAATTTTGACACTTTGTGAGGGAGGTACTAGAAGGAGTGTACCAATATGACCCATCTTTGAACTTAGGCTGAGATAGAAAAAATAGTATCCCGTACCAAACTTGAAGTCAATACGTTACTTCTTTCGAGAGTATCGTGCGATCCAGCCAGAGAGACGGACGGACATTGCTCGAATGGCTTAAAATGGCTCAAAACGGATTTTCGCATATACATACAACATACATGGGGTCTTAGGTCACTACTTCGATGTGTTAAACTTTTTGTCCTTAGCAAATGATATATACCCTCGTTACGCTATAGTTAGGGTATAAAAACAAGTAAGAAAGTACCATCGGGTAACCCGACTTACGAATCCCCTTACCTCCAGTCCCAAAAATATTCGTTAATTATACCCTACACCACACTGTGGTACAGGGTATTATAAGTTTGTTTCACGGCAGATGTTTGTAACACCTGAAACTAACACAGCTAGACCCACCTTAAAGTATACCGATCGACTCAGAATCACTAGCTGAGTCGATTTAACGATGTCTGTCCGTCCGTCTGTCCATGTAAAGTTGTTCGTCGACTACAGGTCGCAATTTCACTCCGATCGTTCTGAAATTTTGCAGTTTAGAGTATTTCGGCGCTATTGAATTTGGTTGAAATCGGTTAAGATTTAGCTATAGCTCCCATATATATGTTTCGTCCGATTTGGCCCTTTAGTTCTATAGAAGCCATATTTTACATCCAATCGTTTTGAAATTTAGAATGGTAGAGTTTCTTGATTCATGAACCAACATTGGCGAATTTGAAGAAAATCGGTGAAGATTTAGCTATAGCTCCCATATACATGTTTCGTCCGATTTGGCCCTTTAGTCCTGTAGAAGCTGTATTTTACATCCAATCATTTTGAAATTTAGAATGGTAGAGTTTCTTGATCCATGAACCAACACTGCCGAATTTGAAGAAAATCGGTTAAGATTTAGCTATAGCTCCCATATATATGTTTCGTCCGATTTGGCCCTTTAGTCCTATAAAAGCTGTATTTTACATCCAATCGTTTTGAAATTTAGAATGGTAGAGTTTCTTGATCCATGAACCAACACTACCGAATTTGAAGAAAATCGGTTAAGATTTAGCTATAGCTGCCATATATATGTTTCGTCCGATTTGGCCCTTTAGTTCTATAGAAGCTATATTTTACATCCAATCGTTTTGAAATTTAGAATGGTAGAGTTTCTTGATTCATGACCCAACATTGGCGAATTTGAAGAAAATCGGTAAAGATTTAGCTATAGCTTCCATATATATGTTTCATCCGATTTGGCTCTTTAGATCCAATCGTTTTTCTACCCTACACCACACTGTGGTACAGGGTATTATTTAAGTATAAAATGTCCCAGAAGTAAATTTATGTAAACAATTTATACATGAATTACAAAATTTATATATCAGAGTTATTCAATATTACGAGAGTGGAAAAACGATTTGGCTCTTTAGATCCAATCGTTTTTCTACCCTACACCACACTGTGGTACAGGGTATTATTTAAGTATAAAATGTCCCAGAAGTAAATTTATGTAAACAATTTATACATGAATTACAAAATTTATATATCAGAGTTATTCAATATTACGAGAGTGGTGTAGGGTATTATGTAGTCGGCACCGCCCGACTTTAGCCTTTCCTTACTGGTTTATTTATTTTTTTGTTTTAATTAAATTATTATAAATTTAAATTGCTTTAGCATTAACTATTTATGTGGGAGGTATTTGTAGGGGCGTACCTATTACACCCATTTTTCACTGGGCTGTAGGTTACTAATAGTTTGAATTAAAAAACAGAAGAAAACGTGAACTTGCTACATACTAAAAAACCACCGGCGAACCCAATTTTTTTTTTTTTTGACATATAGGGCTCAATATAGGTTGTCGTCTGGTCCAAATTTCTTCAATTTAAAATCAGAAAAGAAAAGACAGAAATTCGGGCGGGAAAATCTGGACCAATTTTCCACAAATTTTGCAGTGCTCCGTCATGTAAAAATTTCGTGCTGATCGGATATAAAATACGGTTTCTACAGCGCTTACATGTCGAATCGGTGGTAACATATAAGGTGTCTCACAAAAAGTTGAGTTATAAAATACAGGGTTTTCCAATAAGATTGATATGATTTTATTGAAAAAAAAACACACTTATTGTTAAGGAAATTCAAGAATTTTTTTTATTTAATGTGAAGTACAATCGATACAATTAAGTTCTAAATAAAACGTCATTCAAATAGCCTCCCCGACTTCTTCTGCAAGAAAAAATTCGATGAACCCAATTTTCGAGCACTTTTTCCACTAAATCAAGTCGTATGTCATGAATGACACGTTCAATATTTACTTGTAAAGCTTGAAGAGAGTCTGGTTTATTTCGAAAGACCAATGACTTCAAATAACCCCACAAGAAATAGTCTAATGGTGTTAAATCACAACTTCTTGGAGGCCATTCAATATCACAATTTCTTCAAATAATAATGGAATCTCCAAACATTTCTCGCAACAATTCAATTGTTTCATTTGCTGTGTGGCACGTATCCACAATCGGTCAATGGCAAAAATATAGCTCTTAACGCTCATGGTGTCAAGGTCGTAGGTCGACTGGAAAGTGTTTTTTTTTTTGATTTAAAAAAATGGACTTAGCGCACGAAAAGTTGCAATTGGAGAACGATTATTTTGATAATAAAACTGAATAGTTTGCGTATATATCTCCATGATGAAATTGTAAACACTACTGAATACAATGAAAAACAAATGACAGATGACATATGACAATTGGCCGAAACGTCACTTCAAAATCATATATCATATCGATTTCCTGTTTCAAGTCATGGATCGTGTTTGGAAGTTTGGCGTACCACTTATCCTTAAGTTAAGTCAAATCGCAGCTGCGGGGTGGCCGTATTTCAAAATGCAACCGCTACCTGGGCCAGCCGTTATATGCGGGAGCTATATCTAAATCAGAACCGATTTCCCTCAAATTTAGTAATGTCTCTAAGTGTATCAAGAGACTTCTCTCTGCCACTTACAGAATGTTGCTTATACAGTGCATATATGCCAAATCGGAGATATATGAAAGTTATACGTAAATCTGAACCGAATTAACCAAATTCAATAGAGATCATCCTTGGGCTAAGAAAACATATGTGTAATGTTTCGTTGAGATCGGACCACAATTGAGACCTGTACATTGATCACAAAAAACTCAATTTTTATACCCTCCACCATAGGATGGGGGGTATATTCATTTTTTCACTCCGTTTGTAACACCTCTAAATATTGATCGGAGACCCCATAAAGTATATATATTCTTAATCGTCGTAAAATTCTAAGACGATTTATTTGCAAAAAGTGGGCGGCGCAAAATGTGGGCGTGACAAATCGTTTGTTTTCAAAAATGGACGGGATCGGAAATCTAAGTCTACTATATTTTTTGTGTTTTCGGTGTTATTTTCTTTAGGTTTGAGTTATTTTGTGAGCTCACATGCTATCCATGGTGGAGAGTATATAAGATTCGGCATGGCCGAACTTAACGCTTTTACTTGTTATTACTTTAATTACTATGTTATATATAAAACCAGTAAGGAAAGGCAGAAAGTCGGGCGGGGCCGACTATATAATACCCTACACCTCCCTAACAATGCCATAATAATTTGGAATAATTGGTAAATGGGTAGAAACATATTATCTAATTCTGAAACGATAATCGATAAATTAAGCAATATTCGTTCCTAAATTGAGAAACATCTTTCTGGAAAATTTGAATGATCTGAAGTAAAATACAACTTCTATAGCGGTTTGATACCAAATCAGGAGGAACATATATATGGAGCTTTAATATAAATCTGAACCGATCTTCCCTGAATACTCATTCATGTAAAAAGACCTCCTTCTGTCGAATTTCGTACTGATCGGATATAAAATACAGTCTCTACAGCGCTTACATGTCAAATCGGGGGTAACATATATATGGGAGCTATATCTAAATCTGAACCGATTTTCTCCGAATTTGGCAGTATTCCTTCATGTAATAAGAAATCTCTTTCTGCCGAATTTCGCACTGATCGGATATAAAATAACATTTTTACATATCTAAATCTGAACCGATTTCTTCCAAATTTAAAAGTGTTCATTCATATAATAGGAAACCTCTTGCTGACGAATTTCATACTGATCGGATATAAAATACAGTTTTTACAGCGCTTACATGTGAAATCGGAGGTAACATATCTAAATCCTATATCTAAATCCGAACCGATTTTCTCCGAATTTGGCAGTATTCCTTCATGTAATAAGAAACCTCTTTCTGCTGAATTTCGCACTGATCGGATATAAAATACAGTTTTTACAGCGCTTACATGTCAAATCGGGGGTAACATACATATGGGGGCTATATCTAAATCTGAACCGATTTTAACCAAATTCAATAGGGATAGTCCTTGGGCCAAAAAAAGATATGTGTAAAGTTTCGTCGAGATCGGACCATAATTGCGACCTGTACTTTGATTACAAGAATACATGCACAGACGGACAGACAGACGGACATAGCTAAATCAACTCAGAACGTGATTCTAAGTCGATCGGTATAATAAACGATGGGTCTATTTCTTCTCCTTTTGGGTGTTACAAACAAATGCACAAAGTTATAATACCCTGTACCACAGTGTGGTGTAGGGTATAACAAAGTAATTAATCATCTCTCGTAAAGAATTCGAATGTACGGAATTTTCGATATTTGTTGCCTAATTTCAAATGTTTAGATATATCCTCCATAGTTTTCAAGATTTTTCATCAAAATTGTTTCTCCAATATAAGAGCACCACAACATTTCCATCAAGATTTTTCTTGATAACTTTACGTGACTCTTGTCTCTAATACTAGTGTGCAATTAATAATGAATGAATGAAAAAACCTAAAATTTTATATGTAAAATCGAGGACTATAAATATAGTAATTTGCATTTTCTTCCATATTTTTATATCATGTTTGTATACTACTTCTATATTATGATATCGCTATTATACCATTAAATATTATTTGATGTATATTTATTTCTTAAATTAATTCAAAATTTTTGCTTGCAAAAATATTTTAATAAATATTTCCTAAAAGACCCCCTAGGTTTCAATGTTATTTATGGTTTCAGATTTTAGGCCGCCAACACCTGGGTGGTCTAAGTCTTTCACAAACTATACCGTCATAACTATCTACAATAGAAATATCTATGTACAATGGATTTATGTCGAAGCTATTCAAAAATGTCTCCAACAGATTGTGGTATTTAAATCGATCACAATGTGTGTGGTCGGATGTCTCCAACGTCGGAGTGAAAATAAAATCGACATTTTCAATTTTATGATATGCAATGAAATTTAAGATGAACAAAAAGATAGTCACCAAATGATAAACAATCACACGATAACCAATCAATAGAGATTGAGACCTCATTGGAGCTGTAAATGAATGAATAGATTTATAGATTCGTGTGTCATACTCACACAATGGAATGATGTCCCATAAAGTTGTCTCTATGAGGCGCATATTTATGGGGATCATTATGTCTTTGGTCAAGTGAGGCAAATTAATTTGGATCAATTCTACAAAAGGTATTTATTGGCAATTTCGTAGCATTTTCCTAGCTCAGAACATTAAAAGGAAACATTTTATGGATTCTTTTGAATATTTTTTATGTATAAAATTCGTAAAGCAAATCAGTGGAATTAAAGAAACAAACTCCGAAGATGCTCCTATTGTCGGAATATGAGTTGGAGCGGAGTTACTCAGTTTTGGTAAAACCTCATGGTTCTGCTAATATGAGATAAAAAACAAGTAAAAGCGGCCGTAAGTGCGGTCATGAAGAATTTTATATACCTTCCACCAAGTATAACTGAAAAACTATCGATAGTCGGAAAAACTATATAATGTAACTATAAGTATATAATGTATAATCTATTCAGTCTATGGATTACAGTCCTTTCAGACTAGCAAATAAAAATAAATTAAATCTAAGGTTTCACAAAATTTTTTGAAAGAGTATGCAAAATCATGGGTTTGTTTAGTTAGTTAGTTTATTAAAATTGTTATAGACCTTGAAACAGGTTCCAAAGAAGATTAATTACTCCTATGAAAAGGGATATTTACTCCTATGAAGGGGAAATTGTAGTACATTTTATAATCGTAACTCGAAATATATTAATTACAGTTCAAAGGTTCAATTCGAAAGCATTTAAATATAAATTCCCAAATTTTATTTAAAATTCAATCAAAATTCAAAGTACATCAATTGAAAATCGAAAAACCCAAAATAAAAATCAAAACGTTTAACTAAGTTGAAAGCTGAACTTTTATTTTCTAAAATTTATTAAATCTATATACATATTGGGTAAAACACGTCAAAGGGCACACTTTTTGCAACTTTATTCCGATCGCGTCAAAACTTGGTGGGGTTGCAGAAGTACTATTGTTATGTGTTGTGCCAAAAATACAGCTTCTTAACGTAATACGTTACGAGGATACAGGGTGTCAAATTTTAAACCTGTATCCGCTGACTATGTGGACCGATCTAAGTGAACCGTGGCTTATATGACAGCTATTTAGAAACGCACAAAATGTACTTTGATAATTGTATGCAAATCTTTAATTTTCATACATTTTTCCCGCGGCTTATGTTTTCCTCGCGATTTTAATTATTTTCTGCGGATGGGATTCTATATCTTTAAACTACAACCAGTAGGGAAAGACAGAAATTCAGGCGGGACTGACTTTATAATACCGTACAACTCCATAACAATGCAAAATACGGCATTGCTATAATAATTTGGAATAATTGGTTTCGTTTCAGAAAAATGCGCAGTATTCTTTCATAGATCAAGAATCGGAAGGCATAGATAGATGTGCCTTCCGATTCTTGATCTATATACATAATCTAAACAGATTTTCATTAACTTAGTTCAAACACCTCATTTCTGCCAAATTGTATATATGTAGATCGGGCGTAAACTACAGTTTCAATAGCGCTTATATACTAAGTTTGGGGAACCAAATTATTAGTAAGGTGTAAGGAAGTATTCGTTCCTAAATTAACAAAGTTCTTTCTGCCAAATATTTTAATGGTCGGAAGTAAAGTACAAATGGTCGGAAGTAAAATACAGCGCTTTGATATCAAATCGGGGAGAACATATATATGGGGGCTATATCTAAATCTGAATCGATTTTCCCCTAATTAAGCAGTGTTCATTCGTATAATAAGAAACCCCTTTCTGCCGAATTGCGTACTGACCGGATATAAAATACAGTTTCTACAGCGATTACATATTAAATCGGGCGTAACGTACGAGTATATATGGGGTCTATATCTAAATCTGAACCAATTTTCCACAATTTTTGCAGTGTTCATTCATGTAATAAGAAACCTCTTTCTGACGAATTTGGTGCTGATCGGGTGCAAAATACAGTTTCTATAGCGCTTACATGTCAAATCGGGGGTAACATATATATGGAGGGCTATATCTAAATCTGAACAGATTTTGCTAAAATTAAGTATTGCCTATACACTTATCAAGAGACTTCTCTCTGTAAATTTTTATAAAAAGCGGTTAAAAATTTTGCTTGTGCTGTGCATATATGCCAAATCTGAGGAACATATATGGGAGCTATATTTAAATCTGAAGCGATTTTAACCAAAATATATAAATAGGTGCCAAAAGAAATATATGTGCAAAGTTTCGTCTAGATAGGTCCATAATTGCGATTACAAGACTGTACTGTACTGTGATTACAAGAATCCATGCACAGACGGACATAGCAAAATCAACCCAGAAAGTGTTCTAAGTCGATAGGTATAGTAAACGATGGGTCAATCTCATCTTCTTTGGGGCCTCACAAACAAATGCACTAAGTTTTAGTACCCTGGACAAGCGCGTGATGTAGGATATACAAACGGAGCCCTTAATGTTTAGTTTCTATACGGATTCTCAGAATGGATGCAAACCACAATAAAAAATGTCGAAATTTTAAAAAATTATTTCATTCGCTTTTTTTGGCCTACAATATTGCACCGGTCAAATAGCGGACCCGATATCGAAGGACTTTGATTTGAATTACGTAATAAAAAAGCTGATTTCACAATTTTTTTAAAATAGAATTGCTACTCTCTTTTACCAAAAAATGTCAGGATTCGGAAAATAATCTTTAAAACGAGTATACAATGAATCAAAAGTTCATTTTATAAAGGGTTAAAATTTTACAACATCTCGTAAATACCATATTTTAATTTTTATTTTTCCAATGTTATCATTATTACTAATAATATTTCTCATACTATGTTTCCCGGTTGATATCACGGAGCTAACTTAAGATATAACTGTTTTTGGTTTTATTAGGATTGCGATTATTTTCGGTATCCTGAAATTTTTATACCCTCACTTTAGTGTGACGAGGGTATATATCATTTGCTACGAAAAAAAGTGTAACACATCGAAGGAGTGATCTAAGACCCTAAGTATGTTCGGCAGATATTCGTTTTGGGTCATTTTAAGACGAATGAGCAATGTCCGTCCGTCTGTCTGTCTGTCTGTCTGTCTGTCTGTCTGTCTGCTGGCTGGTGCGCACGATAACTCTCGAAAGGAGTAACCGATTGACTCCAAATTTGGTACGTGGTAATATTTTTTTCTATCTCCGGCTAAGTTCGAAGATGGGCCATATTGGTCCACTCCTTCTAGTACCTCCCCCACAAAGTGTTAAAATGTTGTAAAATATTGAATCTTCAATAACTGCTATACTACTTATTCGAATCTTCTGAAATTCCACACATAGCATTAGTTTATTAGTCGCTATCAACTCGAGAAAAATGGGCCAAGTTGCTACGCCCCTTTTGGTACCTCCCACACAAACGCATCATTTTGCAGCAAAAGTTAACAGCTTATAACATTAATACCAGTGTATAAAAATACTTGAAATTTTGTACAGTGTAATGCTTTTATAGTGCCTACAGTCCAGTGAAAAATCGGTGTTATATTCACGCCCCTTTTGGTACCTCCCACACAAAGGTAACATTTTGCACCAAAAGTTAACAGCTTATAACATTAATACCAGTGTATAAAAATACTTGAAATTTTGTACAGTGTAATGCTTTTATAGTGCCTACAGTCCAGTGAAAAATCGGTGTTATATTCACGCCCCTTTTGGTACCTCCCACACAAAGGTAACATTTTGCACCAAAAGTTAACAGCTTATAACATTAATACCAGTGTATAAAAATACTTGAAATTTTCTACAGTGTAATGCTTTTATAGTGTCTATAGCCCTGTGAAAAATGGACGCTATTGCCATGCCCCTTTTTGTACCTCCCACACAAAGGTACAATTTTGCACAAAAAGTTAAGAGCTCACAACATGAGTACCAATGCACGAAAATGCCACAACATTTTGCACAGTGTAACGCTTTTGAAGTGTCTATTGCCCTGTAAAAAATGGCCGTTATCACTACGCCCCTTTTTGTACCTCCCACACAAAATGTCCAAATCATACCCAAATTTAATATCTCATAACGTTAATAAACCAGTGCAAATAAACGCTTAGAATTCGGCGCAGTGTAATGTATTTAAAGTATCTACTATTCAGCGAAAAATAGGTGTATTTGTTAAACTTGTTCTGGTACCTACCATACAATCTAACAGAATAATTCGTGGAATATTCAATATTACATTACTCACAAAGTGAGGGTATACCTTAGTCGGTTTACCCGACTGAAACTTTCTTACTTGTTTTTTGATAAAAGAGCACATGTTAAGCTTTTATATTCAAAAAACGTGAGATCAGCGTTTTCACCAAGTAAGTGCAGTGCAAAATAACCGACGTCAACTTTTTCCAAAATATTTTTTTGTGGTTCTTGTGTATCTGCCTATAGAATGCCACCATTATATTTTATTTTGTATTATATGAAAAAAAATTAATATTAAATATATGCAAACAATTATCAATATAAATAGTGTGCGTTTCTAAATAGCCTTCCTACCAGCCACTCAAATGAACCATGGCTTATATGAAAGCTATTTAATCGGTCCACGCAGTCTGGAGATACAATGGTCAGAATTTAAAATTTTGACAGCCTGTATCCTCGTAAATTATCACGTCAGGACGCTGTATTTTTGGCACAGCTCATTCCCATAGTACTTCTGCAACCCCATCAAATTGACGTAATCGTGACGTGTTTTTCTCAATATATTCGTATATAGTATGGCTATATCCACATCTGAACCGATTTTCTTCAACTTTGGCAGAATTTGTTCTTGATTGAAGAACCAGTTATCGCCCTAATTTTATGTATATCTGGCGAGAAATACGAACTCTAGAACGCTGAGAATTTAAGTCGAAAGTATATATTGGGACTATATCTAAATCCGAATATATATTTTTCTAATTGAGCAGTATCCGTCCTTGGATCAAGAAACTCCACTTTCCCGAATTTTAAAGGGATTGGATGTAAAAGGGAACAGCTATATCGGTTTGAGGGAAAATCTGAAGGAACATATACATATTTGGGATCTTATAACCACCCTGTACCGCAGTGTGGTGGTTAAGCAAAATTTTTCTAATGTCTTGTAAACCACCGAAGCGCAATTTTCGAATCTAGAGTTATTGATATCTGATCTGAACTTTATTTAATTATCTGTATACAGTTACCTTAGATCCTCTCAACATTTATGCTTTAACAAAGATTTATGCTTTACAGATTTTTAGAGCGATTTTGTCAAGACTTAGTTTTATAAGATCTGGACCAAATTTGGCCAATCCACCTTTGGGCCTAAGGCACAGAATTGAGTGGCGGATGATTTCCTAAGTTATACTTTTAAGAGCCGGTCTAATCCTCTTTATATGTGAACCTCCGAGTTGAAATCCAAAAGCTATGATGGGTAAATCTTATAATATTGTCAGCAAATTGCCAAAAAAAATGCAACCGTGTGAACTTACAATTTTTGTTTTGAAACTTTGGCAGAAAAGTCATCATCAGTACGTTCCAAGACATTGTAAGATGTGCGAAGTTTATGCATCTGACAATAGCGCCATTATCAGAGAAACAAATTATTGGCAACAGTGTCTAAAAAAATTGTATTGGCAATCCTGCATATAAATATTTACAAAATATATTGTAAATATATGAATTTATAAGATTTTATTGCAATCGTCTGAACTGACAATTCACCTATTGCTAAAAATCTGTCATTGTCAGTACATTGGCATCACTTTGAAAGATTTGTTAACATTGTAAAATCTGACAACCGTGTGTATTAGCTTTATTTTAACTGTGATCATTTCGAAATTTGGAAAGGAACAAACACTGCCAAATTTGAAGATTTAAGTACATATTTACAACCCCAATATAAGTTTCCCCGATTAGGCTTCTAAGTGCTTTAGAACACGTAGTTTATATCCGATCTGGCATTACTACTACCTACATCAGCCATTCTTCACTGATTTTCATTCGTGTTCATTAAGGAACTGATCCTGACGGATTCAACCTAGTTACATGCACTTTAAAGATCATTACTTCTGTCTGTTGAAATCTTGACCAAGCGTTGAAGGGAATCATCTCACCTCTATGACGTATGTATACATACACTTGAGTACGCAACATACACACACAGACATCATTACTGGGAGCGCAGATGGTTTTGTATTTTATTGTGTTGATGTTTGAATTTATTCAAAATCGTGGGTGGTTTCATTGATAAATTCGCTCGTGTCTTGCGAACACTTATTCCCATATTCATTGAATGTATAATGCAAGTTTAATGTTTCTAGAAAAGGGCCTGGGTGAGGGCCTTTAGGCAAAGTTTGTGGTGAATGACAACTATAGGAAACTTTGAGAATTTAGGCACATATTTCACAAAAAGAAAATTTTGTGATTTAATCTGAAATATTGTTCAGACTATACACTGATTGAAAGCAAGTATTTTTACATGGCGAAATGTATTGCAAGTATTTCATTGCGTGCCCACCGATTATATCATGATTTCTGGGGCATGGCTTCCGTCGTCAGTAATCTACATGATTGGCTTTTAAAAAAGGCTTTGATTGTTAGTTCGATAACCAAACTATCAGAGACTATAAGGAGATGACTCACACAGTCGAATGATAATTATAACCAAAGATTAATTTTTCGCCTAACGACCAAACAATCAAAACTCAATAAAATACAAACACCTTGCCATGTCCCCAAAGAACAAAATTTGAATTCACTTGTAGAAATTCCTTACTCAGTAAGAGTAAAGCTTTTCTCGTAAAAAGCTGTTTTTCTTATTGCTTTAAGCGTTGTAATATTTGTTTTACAAGAAATCTGGTGAGTATATTATTGTGTTTTGATTGTTCGATCGTTAGTTGAAAAGTGAGTCTTTGGGTATAATTCTTATTCGCTTCTGTGATTCATCACCTTATAGTCTCTGAGAGTTTTGTCATCGAACTATCAACCAAGGGCTTTTTTAAAAGCCAGCCATGGAGACTACTGACAGCAGGAATCACTGACCAGGAATCGTGATATACTCGTAATCTATGGGCACGAAATTAAATACTGCAAAACATTTTGCCATGTAAAATACTTCATTTCTATCATTGTATAGAAGAAGATTCGTCTTCAGCCTAAAGTATATTCCAGTTCATATCATAACGATTAAAAAATTTAAAAAAAATCTCCGTTTGTATTAATTGTTCATATATTACATGAATCATTGGTGCGTAACACTTTGTGAAAACTTATCATAGAATACATGAAATTATTTTTGTTCTATCTTTGCTGAATGTCAAAAAGGTCTTCTTTGTCAAAGTCATAATGAGGGCCCCAATTGAAATAAGCCTTTCGCAGTGATTCCCCACTCATAAGTTTCTTTGACAACGTTATTGTTGCAATACCAACAATAAAACCAAAATATTGCAGTACAAAGCACTCGGAGATTAACTGCAAATTGAATTGCAAAATTGTGCAGCTGTGCGTTGAATCGAAGGAAATGTGGCGGAGTCCATTGGACCACTCTTGAATTGGACGTGAATACCCTACAACAGAACAAACTGTTAAGTATGTAAAGTGGTAGCCGATTGGAATTTCGCCGAAATATATATGTCTATTGGTGGTAGATCATTTGAGACAATTTTAACTTAGAACCGGAGAATGATTTCATTACAAACACAATGTACAAATTATATTTGAATATGCTGAATTTTCTGTTTAACGAAGAGTATCGTGAATTCGTTAAATTTTTAAGATTCTTTTTAAGATTTAAACTTTGAAAACAAGTAATAAAACAGTGTACTTTTCTGCCATGTGGGTGGATCATCAAAAAGTGTTCAGTACAAAGATTCCTAAGCATTAGAAATCAAAAACCATGCAAATACCTCAACGAAGCATTTACAGTTTATCAGAAAAACTAGTAAAACTGTACAACAACTCTAAAAAGGGTTTAGGAAATAACATTTTGGAGCACATTTTTAAACGATATACTGCTATAATTTTTACCTAATAAAAAATATGAAAATTTATTCAGGAACAATATTTGATGTATTTTATGTATACTAGCTGGAACCGGTCCACTACGTTACCACAAAGTTCAGTGTTGATATAGTAAAATATCACTGAAAGCAAAGTGAAAAGAAGGCGTGGCCCCGCCTTATTTTCCAAAAATGTTATTTTTCTCATGTGACACACATATTGCTTTCAACTATAAGTATATCAGTAACAAATTTGAATACAATTGGTGTTATCGTTATTCAGATATTTGGATGTCTTAAGTACAGTCTTAAAGCTGAGCCCCGTCCCGTTTTCGATATACACAGTGTCACATAGCAACTTTTAAAACTATTAGTGCGTTTTCAAAATATTTCTTTTCCAATACTGGAATAGTATGGGCGTGGGAACGCCCACTTTTCCGATATCGCCAATTGTCAAATATATCAGCACCAAATTTGAAGACAATTAGAGCGTTGGTACTAAAGCTATTAAGTTTTAAAAAGTATCTGATCCAATTCCGCCCATTTCATGATCACACATTTACACATTAAATGTATCTAAACCAAATTTCACGAAATTCGATTCAAAAGTACTCTAGATATAATGGTTTCAAAAATGGAATTGTATGGGCACGCCCACTGACCCGATCCCGTCCAATTTACCTTAAAATGTCCTAAAACGGATTTAAGCCGAACATAAGTACTTAGAGTCTTAGGTCACTCTTTCGATCTGTTACACTTTTGGTCCGTATTAAATAATATATACCCTCCTCAGCTAAAATGAGGGTATACAAATTCATATTATATAGCCCATAGATGAAAAATCGGGATATATGTATAAGTATATATGGGGCCAAATCTAAATCAATTTTCTTAAAATTTGCAAAGTATCGTTCTTTGTTCGAATCTTTTATATTAAATTATATGAAGTTCTGTTCAGGAATGGGGATTCCATACTCCTTATATAGGTATAAGTAATGGGTGTTTTTGGCAGTTCAGCTGTTTTCGTGTAACATTTTACCGTCAAACTTGTTCAGTTTGGTCTTTTTATACCCTTCACCACACTGTGGTACAGGGTATTATAAGTTTGTTTCACGGCAGATGTTTGTAACACCTGAAAATAACACAGCTAGACCTACCTTAAAGTATACCGATCGACTCAGAATCACTAGCTGAGTCGATTTAAGCATGTCTGTCCGTCCGTCCGTCCGTCCGTCCGTCCGTCCGTCCGTCCGTCTGTCCATGTAAAGTTGTTCGTCGACTACAGGTCGCAATTTCACTCCGATCGTTCTGAAATTTTGCAGTTTAGAGTATTTCGCAGCTGTTAAAATCGCTATTGAATTTGGTTGAAATCGGTTCAGATTTAGATATAGCTCCCATATATATATTTCGTCCGATTTGCCCTTTAGACCTATAGAAGCTGTATTTTACATCCAATCCTTTTGAAATTTAGAATGGTAGAGTTTCTTGATCCACGAACCAACATTGCCGAATTTGAAGAAAATCGGTTAAGATTTAGCTATAGCTCCCATATATATGTTTCGTCCGATTTGGCCCTTTAGTCCTATAAAAGCTGTACTTTACATCCAATCGTTTTGAAATTTAGAATGGTAGAGTTTCTTGATCCATGAACCAACATTGCCCAATTTGAAGAAAATCGGTTAAGATTTAGCTATAGCTCCCATATATATGTTTCGTCCGATTTGGCCCTTTAGTCCTATAAAAGCTGTACTTTACATCCAATCGTTTTGAAATTTAGAATGGTAGAGTTTCTTGATCCATGAACCAACATTGCCGAATTTTAAGAAAATCGGTTAAGATTTAGCTATAGCTCCCATATATATGTGTCGTCCGATTTTGCTCTTTAGTCCTGAAGAAGTTGTATTTTACATCCAATCATTTTGAAATTTAGAATGGTAGAGTTTCTTGATTCACGAACCAACACTACCGAATTTGAAGAAAATCGTTTAAGATTTAGCTATAGCTCCCATATATATGTTTCGTCCGATTTGGCCCTTTAGTTCTATAGAAGCTGTATTTTACATTCAATCCTTTTGAAATTTAGAATGGTAGAGTTTCTTGATCCATGAACCAACACTACCGAATTTGAAGAAAATCGGTTAAGATTTAGCTATAGCTCCCATATATATGTTTCGTCCGATTTTGCTCTTTAGTCCTGTAGAAGATGTATTTTACATCCAATCCTTTTGAAATTTAGAATGGTAGAGTTTCTTGATTCATGAACCAACACTACCGAATTTGAAGAAAATCGGTTAAGATTTAGCTATAGCTCCCATATATATGTTTCGTCCGATTTGGCCCTTTAGTTCTATAAAAGCTGTATTTTACATCCAATCATTTTGAAATTTAGAATGGTGGAGTTTCTTGATCCATGAACCAACATTGCCGAATTTGAAGATAATCGGTTAAGATTTAGCTATAGCTCCCATATATATGTTTTGTCCGATTTGGCCCTTTAGTCCTATAAAAGCTGTATTTTACATCCAATCATTTTGAAATTTAGAATGGTAGAGTTTCTTGATCCATGAACCAACATTGCCGAATTTGAAGATAATCGGTTAAGATTTAGCTATAGCTCCCATATATATGTTTCGTCCGATTTTGCTCTTTAGTCCTGTAGAAGCTGTATTTTACATCCAATCCTTTTGAAATTTTTAATGGTGGAGTTTCTTGATCCATTAACCAACATTGCCGAATTTGAAGAAAATCGGTTAAGATTTAGCTATAGCTCCCATATATATGTTTCGTCCGATTTGGCCCTTTAGTTCTATAGAAGCTGTATTTTACATCCGATCGTTTTGAAATTTAGAACGGTAGAGTTTCTTGATCCATGAACCAATATTGCCGAATTTGAAGAAAATCGGTTAAGACTTAGCTATAGCTCCCATATACATGTTTCGTCCGATTTGGCCCTTTAGTCCTGTAGAAGCTGTATTTTACATCCAAACATTTTGAAATTTAGAATGGTAGAGTTTCTTAATCCATGAACCAACATTGCCGAATTTGAAGAAAATCGGTTAAGATTTAGCTATAGCTCCCATATATATATTTCGTCCGATTTGGCCCTTTAGTCCTATAGAAGCTGTATTTTACATCCGATCGTTTTGAAATTTAGAATGGTAGAGTTTCTTGATCCATGAACCAACATTGCCGAATTTGAAGCAAATCGGTTAAGATTTAGCTATAGCTCCCATATATATGTTTCGTCCGATTTTGCTCTTTAGTCCTGTAGAAGCTGTATTTTACATCCAATCATTTTGAAATTTAGAATGGTAGAGTTTCTTGATCCATGAACCAACACTGCCGAATTTGAAGAAAATCGGTTAAGATTTAGCTATAGTATATATTTCGTCCGATTTGGCCCTTTAGTCCTATAGAAGCTGTATTTTACATCCAATCGTTTTGAAATTTAGAACGGTAGAGTTTCTTGATCCATGAACCAACACTACCGAACTTGAAGAAAATCGGTTAAGATTTAGCTATAGCTCCCATATATATGTTTCGTCCGATTTGGGCCTTTAGTTCTATAGAAGCTATATTTTACATCCAATCGTTTTGAAATTTAGAATGGTAGAGTTTCTTGATTTATGAACCAACATTGCCGAATTTGAAGAAAATCGGTTAAGATTTAGATTTAGGTATAGATTTAGATATAGCTCCCATATATATCTTTCGTCCGATTTGGCCCTTTAGTCCTATAGAAGCTGTATTTTACATCCAATCGTTTTGAAATTTAGAATGGTAGAGTTTCTTGATCCTTGAACCAACACTACCGAATTTGAAGAAAATCGGTTAAGATTTAGCTATAACTCCCATATATATGTTTCGTCCGATTTTGCTCTTTAGTCCTGTAGAAGCTGTATTTTACATCCAATCGTTTTGAAATGTAGAATGGTAGAGTTTCTTGATCCTTGAACCAACACTACCGAATTTGAAGAAACTCGGTTAAGATTTAGCTATAACTCCCATATATATGTGTCGTCCGATTTGGCGTTTTAGTCCTATAAAAGCTGTATTTTACATCCAATCGTTTTGAAATTTAGAATGGTAGAGTTTCTTGATCCATGAACCAACACTACCGAATTTGAAGAAAATCGGTTAAGATTTAGCTATAGTATATATTTCGTCCGATTTGGCCCTTTAGTCCTATAGAAGCTGTATTTTACATCCGATCGTTTTGAAATTTAGAACGGTAGAGTTTCTTGATCCATGAACCAACATTGCCGAATTTGAAGAAAATCGGTTAAGATTTAGCTATAGTTCCCATATACATGTTTCGTCCGATTTGGCCCTTTAGTCCTGTAGAAGCTGTATTTTACATCCAATCATTTTGAAATTAAGAATGGTAGAGTTTCTTGATCCATGAACCAACACTGCCGAATTTGAAGAAAATCGGTTAAGATTTAGCTATAGTTCCCATATATATGTTTCGTCCGATTTGGCCCTTTAGTCCTATAAAAGCTGTATTTTACATCCAATCGTTTTGAAATTTAGAATGGTAGAGTTTCTTGATCCATGCACCAACATTGCCGAATTTGAAGAAAATCGGTTAAGATTTAGATTTAGGTATAGATTTAGATATAGCTCCCATATATATCTTTCGTCCGATTTGGCCCTTTAGTCCTATAGAAGCTGTATTTTACATCCAATCGTTTTGAAATTTAGAATGGTAGAGTTTCTTGATCCTTGAACCAACACTACCGAATTTGAAGAAAATCGGTTAAGATTTAGCTATAACTCCCATATATATGTTTCGTCCGATTTTGCTCTTTAGTCCTGTAGAAGCTGTATTTTACATCCAATCGTTTTGAAATGTAGAATGGTAGAGTTTCTTGATCCTTGAACCAACACTACCGAATTTGAAGAAACTCGGTTAAGATTTAGCTATAACTCCCATATATATGTGTCGTCCGATTTGGCGTTTTAGTCCTATAAAAGCTGTATTTTACATCCAATCGTTTTGAAATTTAGAATGGTAGAGTTTCTTGATCCATGAACCAACACTACCGAATTTGAAGAAAATCGGTTAAGATTTAGCTATAGTATATATTTCGTCCGATTTGGCCCTTTAGTCCTATAGAAGCTGTATTTTACATCCGATCGTTTTGAAATTTAGAACGGTAGAGTTTCTTGATCCATGAACCAACATTGCCGAATTTGAAGAAAATCGGTTAAGATTTAGCTATAGTTCCCATATACATGTTTCGTCCGATTTGGCCCTTTAGTCCTGTAGAAGCTGTATTTTACATCCAATCATTTTGAAATTAAGAATGGTAGAGTTTCTTGATCCATGAACCAACACTGCCGAATTTGAAGAAAATCGGTTAAGATTTAGCTATAGCTCCCATATACATGTTTCGTCCGATTTGGCCCTTTAGTCCTATAAAAGCTGTATTTTACATCCAATCGTTTTGAAATTTAGAATGGTAGAGTTTCTTGATCCATGAACCAACACTACCGAATTTGAAGAAAATCGGTTAAGATTTAGCTATAGCTCCCATATATATGTTTCGTCCGATTTGGGCCTTTAGTTCTATAGAAGCTATATTTTACATCCAATCGTTTTGAAATTTAGAATGGTAGAGTTTCTTGATTTATGAACCAACATTGCCGAATTTAAAGAAAATCGGTAAAGATTTAGCTATTGCTCCCATATATATGTTTCATCCGATTTGGCTCTTTAGATCCAATCGTTTTTATACCCTACACCACACTGCTGTACAGGGTATTATTTAAGTATAAAATGTCCCAAAAATAAATTTATATAAACAATTTATACATGAATTACAAAATTTATATATCAGAGTTATTCAATATTACGAGAGTGGTGTGGGGTATTATATAGTCGGCACCGCCCGACTTTAGCCTTTCCTTACTTGTTTGATATGGCAATATTCTTATCCAGGAATCGAGGCACGGTAAAAGGATGAATCTTCCTTTTCCTTGTAAATAGACATATTTCTGTTTTGTCTGGGTTGACATTTAATCCCCTTGGTTGTGCCCAGTTATGTATATGCTATGTTAAGTGCCTCCTCAGCTCTTCTGCATAGTTGGTTTGGACGTGTGCCCCTTAGAAGTATTATAACGCCGTCTGCATAACAGACTGGTTTAAGTCCTTCATTGGCGAGGGCTTTAAGGAGACTGTTTATCGTCGTAACCCATAGGAGAGGCGATAAAATGCCTGAGGTATACCAAGATTTACCTTTTCTCTGATTTTTACGTCATATGACCCACAAATAATCCACCTATTCCTTAGCATATTGTTGATCCAGTTTATCAACGCCCGGTCAACCAGAAATTCGTCTAAGGAATGGTCTGAACGTTGTTAAAAGCGCCCTCAATGTCTATACAAACGGCAAGTGTGTACATTTCTTCACTGAAGGACTGTTCTATGTGGTGTACTTCCTTATGTAGAGCTGTTTCCACTGTGCATCTGCAACACTGTCTATAAAATACTTTTATTGGCAATCCTGCATATACATATTTCAAAATATATTGTAAATATATGAAATTATAAGGTTTTCTTGCAATCGTCTGAACTGACAATTCACCTATTGCTAACAATCTGTCATTGTCAGTACACTGTTATCTCTGTGACAGAGTTGATAACATTGTAAGATCTGGCAACCGTGTGAACATAGCTTTAGTCTACTTAAACTGCCAACACCCACGATCGATCAAGACATTACGTTCACAACGATAAATACATATGTACCAAGAAAGAGGTAGGAAAGAAAACGGTTTTAGTATTTGCAACTAAATATGGAAACTTGAAATTTGTCTACATACTAGTACGTTCTGTGGCAAATACATGTACATATGTTGATGGAATGGCATAAAAGCCAAAATAAGAGACGAATATCACTTTGAGGAGGTCAACTAAATAACTGAACTTCGCTGAGTATTAAAACTATTCTTGCTTATTGAGAAAAAAACGTTTCAAAATAAAAACTAATATTTCCCACAAAAACATAGAGTTATTATATTTTTAAGGGTATTAATCAAAAAATGGACCAAAACACAGGAGTTTTCTAAAGTGTGAAATGGCACAAAAATTAAAATTTTCCAAAATTTACCATCATGCTTTTTCTATTTTGACAAGATCTCCCCACAACAAAAAAAAAAAATATTTTGTTATAGTCCAATTGTAGGGATTATTCTTAAATATTTTTTTTAAAGCCAAAAATATCACGTTTTCAAGCTGATTAGATTGAAATATTGCAGTTTGGCTACTACACAGAAAGAAACAATTTTGTAATCCGTACTTGAATCAAGCCGTAGCGGTGTCAAATGTACGGTAGGTACGGCTATTCTTAAACCAAGTGCAAAATACTTGAATCAAGTACGGATTTTTAAGCCCTGAATTCTTAATCTTAGTGCTCATTGAATTTGATTTAGCTTCATTTTAAGCCGAAATATTCTTATTGAAGCATAAAGCGATTAATTTAAGAATTTTTTGGGATTGTTTTAAGTGCGAAACGGGCTTCAATGAAGAAAATTTTGATTGAATTAAGCCTGCCTTATACTTGATTTAAGCCAGATAATACTTGATTTAAGCCTGATCAGTTCTGGATTTAAGCCTAACCTATTCTTGATTTAAGCCGGATCATACTTGATTTATTGTGCTTTCGTTCGTTTTATACCTATATACCATCAATATTAATTATACCATATACCTTGCAAAAAATGCAATTTTTTTAAAATGGTATGTCAAAATACAATAGCTTGGCAGCAGAACTAAATGAATAGCATAAACGAAACGAAGAAGAATTATTAGAGACTTCAAAAAACCTAAATCAAAAAACATCACGCCAAGTACCATATTTACATACACTGCTTGAACGAGAAACCAATTGGATATGGTTGCGCACAAATGCTTCTACATTAGGGCGGGTCGATTTAAAAATCGCCCATTGCTCAGTGAAAATCGTATTCTAGGGATCAAAATAAGAAACTTTGCCGAAGGAACCATACCTCTAAAACGAATTCTGATGTCCCGGAAAAAATCCCACTTTGACCCATTTAGAGTGCTCCAATCGAGTCCAAATGTATGGAACCCGTACGGGGTTTCAGGGGGTGTGCCACTGGCATGGGTGGGTCGGGCCTCCAATGTTAGTGGGGGTCGGCCATACATTTGGACTCGTTTGGAGCACTCTAAATGGGTCAAAGTGGGATTTTTCAAAATTTGCCCCTACCCAAAAGTTCGACCCAAATTCCGGGGCATCAGAATTCGTTTTAGAGGTATGGTTCCTCTAAAATATAGACACTTCTTATAGCTGCAGGTAACTTGGGATGGGCGATATCGGTCCATATTTACATATAGCTCCCAAATTTAGCATCTAACTTGTTGTGATTCCTACTGTGATCATCTATATTTTTTGTGTTTTCGGTGTTCATGGCCGAACTTAACACTTTTACTTGTTCTTGTTACTTTAAGCCATATTAGGCTTAATTTTCCATTTGAAGAAATGTTTACTTGATTTCAAGTATTATATACTTATTGTAAGCCTTTCAGCGCTTGATTTTTTTAAATTTAAGCTGATATATACTTTTTTTAAGAAAAACTTTTAAGAAAGATTTCGACTAAATTAAGGATTTTTTATTTGAATTTAGTACGGCATTTTTCTTTCTGTGTAAATTCTGCAAAACGAAAACAACCACATCGATGCTTAATTTAATGTAGTTACCATATAGAGGTTGCTCTATAATACGAGTACACTAGCAGATCTCAGCAAACGTTGTCTTGTCCGAAGAAGGTTGGTCTTGAACCGAGAGAGTATCTTATATCAGTTTAAATCATAACGATTACAGACCGAATAAAACGGGCAACCGACATGGACAAAAGTACGGCACAGCAGACTTGTTGTAAATTAAATATTACAACAAACCACTTAAAGCAGTAAAAAAAAAGCTTTTTACAATGAAAGCTGTACTCTTAATGTGTAAGTGGTTTCACAAGTAAATTCAAATCGAATTTTTTGTGGACATGGCTAAGTGCTAGCATTATCTTGTGTTTGGCTGTTTGATCGATAACCGATGCAATTCTCATTCAATCGTATGGCTCGCTCTCTAATATTGTTTAAGCGTTTGGTTATCGATTTATCAATCAAAGCATTTTGGTCTTGAGCTGAGGGAGTATCTCAGTTTAAATCATAACAATAACAGACCGAATAAAACGGGAAAAGATATTATATTAAAGTCAATATTTTTGAGGAACACATTAACCCTCTAGCACCCCACCTAACGTTAATTATAATAATAATAATTATTGGCCCTATTTTAACAAATCGTAAAAAAACCCTAATAATGGGGAGTACGAGGATGAAATGTTTTACAAAAATGTTGGCCATCAAATTTTACTATATATTCGGAGAACACACGTGTATTTTTGGTCTTGCGCCAATGGAGTATCTCAGTTTAAATCATAAAGATTACCGGCCGAATAAAACGGGGAAACGACATGAAAAAATATTAATATATAAAAAATATAATAATCTCATATTCAAAATTTGGCTTATATGGACGGGGCCACGCCCACTTGTTATATCGAAAATTAAACTACCCTATTTTCAGCATACTCATATATCGCGTTAATAATAATTTTAAAACACACATGGGACCGAACTAAACATTTGTGCAATTTTTTGCCCAATCATCCTATGGTCCGATCCCGTCCATTTTTTGACCAATTACGTAGACTGCCAACAGATACATATGCACAAAACTACAGTAGTCGCGCTCCAAACTGTGCAAGATATGTCAATTTCAAAACATGTCTCACTCGGGCGACACCAAGCCCATTGGTCCGATCCCGCCCATTTTAAGACCAATCACGTAGCCCAGATACATATACACAAAATTACAGCAGAAAATTACATAAAATGTGCAAGATATCTCAATATCAAAATTTGGTCTATATGGGCGGGGCCACGCCCATTGGTCCGATCCCGCGAATTTTTTGGACCAATAACGTACACTGCCACCAGATACATATGTATAAAATTACAGCACTCTCGCTAACAAATTGTGTAAGATATCTCAATTCCAAAATTTGTCTTAGGTGGGCGGGGTCACGCCCATTTTCGGAGCAATCACGTAGACTGTCACCAGATACATATAATATATGTTTATATATATATCTATATAATACAGATATATATACATATATGACGGGTTTTCCAATAGGGATGATATGATTTTGAAGTGACGTTTTGGCCTTTTGTAATATGTCATAATCTGTCATTTGTTTTTCATTGTATTCAGTAGTGTTTACAATTTCATCATGGAGAGATATACGCAAGAACAACGTTTAAAAACTATTCAGTTGTATTACCAAAATAATCGTTCTCCAATTGCAACTATTCGTGCGCTAAGTCCATTTTTTTTAAATCCAAAAAAATCACTTTCCAGTCGGCCTACGACCTTGACACCCATGAGCAATATTTTAGCTGTCGAGGTTTCTTATTACATGAATGAACACTGTTAAGTTCATATTTAGATATATCCCCCATACATATGTTACCCCCGATTTGACATGTAAGAGCTGTAGAAACTTTATTTTATATCCGATCTGTGCGAAATTCGGCAGAACGAGGTTTCTTATTACATGAAGGAATACTGCTAAATTCGGGGAAAATCGATTCAGATTTAGATATGACCTCCATATATATGTTCCTCCAGATTTGGTATCAAAGCGCTATAGAAGTTGTACTCTACTTCCGATCATTGCAAAATTTGGCAGAAAGATGTTTCTAATTTAATTACGAATATTGGCTTATTTTGCAATAATCGGATTTAGATATAGCAACATATATATGTTCTTACCTGTTTACCAATTATTCCAAATTATTATCGCAATGACACTTATCGCATAGTTAGGGAGGCCGACTATTATATAGTCGGCCCCGCCCTACACATGTACATTCTGTGAAAATTTCAAGAAGATCGGTCCAGCCGTTTGGGTGTCTATACGGAACAAACAGACAAAGATACAAAGAACAGAACCCACAAACAGACATTCTCTATTATATATCGATCATTCCATGTCAAACCGAACACTTTTTTACATCACCATCTCCGATTTCGATGAAACTTTGTAGGATAACTCAACTCTATAAAATATTTGATTTGTAGAAGACGAAAAAAAAACCGAAATTTTTTTGCAAAAGATATGGCCAATTGAAAATAGGTAAAATCAGGAAAAACGTGCCGAGGTAGGAACATTGAAAGTGGTGTAGTGAGAAAACGCATGGCCAGAATTCAAAGAATGAAGGCTTATTTTAAAGGTAATTGCAATTACTATTCATCTGCGGCTTTGGCTACTGACCGCTACTGACCAAATTTGAACATTTAGTTTTATTTTTCTCATTCTTTTGTGTTTTTCACCATCAAAATACCAACCTAAAAATTCAGAAAAAATATAGGCATATTCCTTGATCGATTCTAAACAAACCCTGAAAATTTCAGCGTGGAGAAAAAACGGGTTATATTTTTAAAAAAACATTTACGAAATGTAGTCGCCCGAAAAAAGTATTTTTTGAACGAGTGTTCAAAAAATAACATACACACACGTCGTTCAAAAGTAGTGTTTTCGGTCGAACAGCTAGCTGTAAACCATCCATCAATAAATGTCAATGACAATATACGAAAAAGTTTGTGCCTTCGCTTCTTATTATAAATAACAGTTCAGATTTGTATATATTTTTTTTTAACAATTCCGTGATTTTCGCGATAACTCCCGATTTCGCTATGAGGCCGCGTAACGATACCTGCTGCAATCCATTTAAAATTGCAAAACATGGAAAGAAGCCTATAAAATGTTTACGTTGGATAAATACATCGAGCGGAAAAATAAGAATTTGTAATAGTTGCCGGTTAAGAATGAACAAAATGCCACTACATGATTGTGAAAGTGATTCAATGAGAAGTTTAAGTTTAATCCCTGAAGCAAATAACGCGTACTCATCCGATAGCAGTATTTCATCAGAAGCATCATTAAAAATTTCCAAATTAAATGAATCATTGTTGCTGTTTGGGGATTCACCTATCCACAAAAGAAAAATTGTGCAAAAAAATATGTCGCTAACAAAAAACGAAAAATAAATAGTCTCATTATAAAGAAATTATTTGATTCATCTGAAAGTGTAAATGAGGGGGATGATATTATATCAAAATTAAAAGAAACATATAAAACAACATTTAATAGAGAGTTAAAAATTAAAATTTTGACATTATTCGCGGACTGGTCGTACAGTCAAATTCAAAGAAATTTCAGCGGTGCAACGAGGCACATGATTTCTGTGGCTAAGAATGTTGTGAAGGAAAAGGGTTTTCTTGCTTCTCCCAACCCAAAGCCGGGAAAACACCTTACAGATGAAATTGTAAACAAAGTAATTGAGTTTTATGGATCACAGGAAATAAGCAGAGTTATGCCCGGAAAAAAAGACTGCGTTAAAATTGGAAATGAAACTGTTCAAAAAAGACTGGTACTGTGCAACTTAAAGGAAGTCCATGTGTTATTTAAAGAAAAACACCCAGAGGCAAAAATACAATTCTCTAAGTTCGCAGAATTGCGACCGAAATACTGTATTCTACCGGGGGCAACTGGAACCCATTCCGTTTGTGTGTGCTCTATTCACCAAAACGTAAAACTAATGATTGACGGATCATCTCTTTCAAGACTAACATCTGATAACCTACAAATTGTAACTTATAATGACTGTCTCTCAAAAATAATTTGCAACCCCCCAACACATGATTGTTATCTTCGGCGATGTGAATTGTGTCCTAGTTGTGACAACTTAATTGAACAGCTAAAACAAATTTTTCATGAAAAAATGATTGATTCAATTTCATATAAGCAATGGGTCACTACTGATCGATGTGCACTTGAAACTTTGCAATCAAGTACGGACGATTTTTTTGACAAATTCTCCGAAAAGCTGCGTCGTTTGCTGACACATTCCTATGTTGTGAAGGAACAACATATGTTTTTTAATAAGAAGAAAAAGGAATTGCATCCAGGCGAATGCGTAGTTATTTCTGATTTTTCGGAAAACTATGCTTTTGTTATACAAGATTCAATTCAAGGAGCTCATTGGAATAATGACCAAGTCACAATTCACCCAATGGCAATTTATTACCAAGAAAATGGAGAAGAAAAGTTTACTAACTACGCCGCAATATCTGAATGTTTGAAGCATGACACCGTAGCTGTTAATTTGTTTCAGAATGGCCTTATCTCATTTCTAAAGAACTCTTTGGGCAAAGTGGAAAAAATCTTTTATTTCTCTGATGGAGCAAGTGCGCAATACAAAAACAAAAAAAATTTTTCAAATCTTGTCTTTCATGAAAATGATTTTGGTGTTAAAGCGGAATGGCATTTTTTTGCAACATCCCACGGAAAGGGACCCTGCGACGGTCTAGGAGGAACAATTAAAAGATTAGCTGCCCGAGCAAGTTTAACAAATATTAATAGTCCTCTTAATACTCCTTACATTTTCTTTTCCTGGGTAAAACACAATGTGAAAAATGTAAATACTGAATTCTTTACTATAGAACAATATAATGACAATAATATTAAACTTCAAGAACGATTTAGTAAGGCTACGACTATCCGTGGTACATTAGGTTATCATTCATTCGTTCCAACAGAAAACAAACAAATAACTGTTCAAATTACATCACTCGGTACTGATGCGATCACTACAAATATTTGTGAACTATAGTTACTTTCCTTACTGCTAAAGCTAGATTTTGTATAACAATTTTGTTACATGTATATTGAAATATTTATTATTTTTTTCCTGTTTTAGCTACAAATAAATACTGTTATTTTTTTATCTCCATTAATAAATATATCCCATAATTTTTGTTTACACTAGAGTTTTTACATTACGTTTTTGTTTCTTCAAGACACTAATAAAACTTCTAACTTTTAATTTGCGTCTTTAGCTAACTGTTCGACCGAAAACACTACTTTTGAACGACGTGTGTGTATGTTATTTTTTGAACACTCGTTCAAAAAATACTTTTTTCGGGCGACTACATTTCGTAAATGTTTTTTTAAAAATATAACCCGTTATTTCTCCACGCTGAAATTTTCAGGGTTTGTTTAGAATCGATCAAGGAATATGCCTATATTTTTTCTGAATTTTTAGGTTGGTGTTTTCATGGTGAAAAACACAAAAGAAGGAGAAAAATAAAACTAAATGTTCAAATTTGGTCAGTAGCCAAAGCCGCAGATGAATAGTAATTGCAATTACCTTTAAAATAAGCCTTCATTCTTTGAATTCTGGCCATGCGTTTTCTCACTACACCACTTTCAATGTTCCTACCTCGGCACGTTTTTCCTGATTTTACCTATTTTCAATTGGCCATATCTTTTGCAAAAAAATTTCGGTTTTTTTTCGTCTTCTACAAATCAAATATTTTATAGAGTTGAGTTATCCTACAAAGTTTCATCGAAATCGGAGATGGTGATGTAAAAAAGTGTTCGGTTTGACATAGAATGATCGATATACAGGGTTGCCCATATTCGACGGACCCATGTTTTTTTTGGGCCCATTCCAATCGACGAGGCTTGTCCGCAGGCAACAATCTTTGCGTCAATTGAATTTTGTACGGGAACAAATGCAAATCAACGCGAATAATCCGTTGTAAAGTGGACCGAGCCATGCCCAACTGCTGAGAACGGCGTTTTTGGGATGTTCTTGGGGACCTCTCAACACTGGCAGCGATATTCTCGGCCGATCGCCTTGGTCGACTTTTATTTGGCCTCTTCGGATTAGAAAGAGCCTCACCAGTCGAAAATTTTTCGTATAAACGCTTAATGGTGTTCTTAGAAGGCGCACTTCTCAAATTTTTTAAAATTTTAAAAGCACGTTGAGTTTTCACAATTGACTTCTTCTGTTGAATGTAAATTTCAACTATTTCGCGTGGCGTGTATTGTTCCATGGTAAAAATCTGCTTGGACTGACGCTTCAAACGCGGTATGTCATTAAGCGATCTGACATCTCTGTCAAAAGTTATGGCGTTGCCAGATGGGTCCGTCGAATATGGGAGACCCTGTATAGAAGAAGGAGTCGTGTGGGGCCGATTGTAAAAAACCCTCCATCATTGTTTGTCAACAAATGCACTGATAACCATTATTACTATTAACTGTTGCAGTTTAAACAAGTAAATTTATAAATTCAAGCCACATATGTTATAAAACGTGACCTTCATGAGGGGCTTAGACTTATCAAAACATGGACCGATATACTCCATTTTCACTGGAGACGTTTCAATTCAATATGAAGTACAACAGCTTAAATTTCCGCATGATGGGTTAAAAAATGCGTGCTTAAGAACGCCAAGAAGTATAATCGGAAGGGACTTTTAGATGAATAGTAATTGCAATTACCTTTAAAATAAGCCTTCATTCTTTGAATTCTGGCCATGCGTTTTCTCACTACACCACTTTCAATGTTCCTACCTCGGCACGTTTTTCCTGATTTTACCTATTTTCAATTGGCCATATCTTTTGCAAAAAAATTTCGGTATTTTTTCGTCTTCTACAAATCAAATATTTTATAGAGTTGAGTTATCCTACAAAGTTTCATCGAAATCGGAGATGGTGATGTAAAAAAGTGTTCGGTTTGACATAGAATGATCGATATACAGGGTTGCCCATATTCGACGGACCCATGTTTTTTTTGGGCCCATTCCAATCGACGAGGCTTGTCCGCAGGCAACAATCTTTGCGTCAATTGAATTTTGTACGGGAACAAATGCAAATCAACGCGAATAATCCGTTGTAAAGTGGACCGAGCCATGCCCAACTGCTGAGAACGGCGTTTTTGGGATGTTCTTGGGGACCTCTCAACACTGGCAGCGATATTCTCGGCCGATCGCCTTGGTCGACTTTTATTTGGCCTCTTCGGATTAGAAAGAGCCTCACCAGTCGAAAATTTTTCGTATAAACGCTTAATGGTGTTCTTAGAAGGCGCACTTCTCAAATATTTTAAAATTTTAAAAGCACGTTGAGTTTTCACAATTGACTTCTTCTGTTGAATGTAAATTTCAACTATTTCGCGTGGCGTGTATTGTTCCATGGTAAAAATCTGCTTGGACTGACGCTTCAAACGCGGTATGTCATTAAGCGATCTGACATCTCTGTCAAAAGTTATGGCGTTGCCAGATGGGTCCGTCGAATATGGGAGACCCTGTATAGAAGAAGGAGTCGTGTGGGGCCGATTGTAAAAAACCCTCCATCATTGTTTGTCAACAAATGCACTGATAACCATTATTACTATTAACTGTTGCAGTTTAAACAAGTAAATTTATAAATTCAAGCCACATATGTTATAAAACGTGACCTTCATGAGGGGCTTAGACTTATCAAAACATGGACCGATATACTCCATTTTCACTGGAGACGTTTCAATTCAATATGAAGTACAACAGCTTAAATTTCCGCATGATGGGTTAAAAAATGCGTGCTTAAGAACGCCAAGAAGTATAATCGGAAGGGACTTTTATATGGGAGCAATTACAAAATATGGACCGATGTTTCCCATTTCAAAACTTATCAAAACACGGACCGATATACTCCATTTTCACTGGAGACGTTTCAATTCAAAATGAAGTACATCAGCTTAAATTTCCGCATGATGGGTTAAAAAATGCGTGCTTTAGAACGCCAAGAAGTATAATCGGAAGGGACTTTTATATGGGAGCAATTTCAAAATATGGACCAATGTTTCCCATTTCCACTAGGAACGATTAGTGCAATATAAAGTATAAATTCTTTAATTTCGGCCAGAGTGAAAAATGTGGTCTCTAGAGCGTCACGCAGTGACATCGGTGGGGACCTTTATATGGGGGGTTGTACCAATACATGGACAAAACATACCGAATTTTTACTATGGACGATTACGTCCAATACAAAGTGTAAATTGTTAAATTTCAGCCAGATCAATTGAAGAATCAGTTCTCTAGAGCGTCCAGAAGTGGTATAGGTGGGACCTTTATATGGGACCTATATCAAAACATGAACCGATGTTCGCCATTTTTACTAGGCACGATAAGGTCCAATTTTAAATATGATTCTCAAACTTCAGCCCGATCAATTGAAAAATTCGTTTTCTAGAGCGTCAAGAAGTGGCATCGGCGGGGACCTTTATATGGTGTATATATAAAATATGGACCGATATGTCCCATTTTCAATAGGTTAAAATAGGCTCAGATATGCATATAGCTTCCATATATTGTATGATTCACAAATTAGCAAGTTATAACAATTTTTGTACATGGAATTTTGGTACATATCCACGTTTGTTTCAATATTTTTTCGTATTTGTATTACATGGATGACAAAGAGGGTTGCTACGGAAGGAGAGTAATTTACCTATTGTGATCAGAAGAACGTAAAATAGAAAAAATAAAGGGCGATCGAAAAATATATAGAACAAAAATATTAAAATTATTTCCCGTAAATCAGAGTTAAATCGATTTACCCTTCCAATATCTCGAACACTAGAAGGAATTTTTTTGCAGATTCTGAAAGAGCATGCTTGAAACCCATATTATCAACTCCTAACTCAAAAAACACAAAAATGGCGCATGGACCAAAATAGCATTAAGCCGACGATATGTACCTCCGATTTTGCATATATGTACAAATGGACTGCATAAACAACATTTTTTATCCGATAAAAATGGACAGAGAGAAATCTCTTGATACACTTAGAGCCAATACTATATTTGAGGAAAATCGGTTCAGATTTAGATATAGCCCCATATATATGTTACACCCGATTTGACATGTAAGCGGCGTAGAAACTGTATTTTATAACCGTTCAGTACGAAGTTCGTCAGAAATACGTTTCTGGAACTCTGCCAAATTTGGGGGAAATCGGTTTAGATTTAGATATTGCCCCCATATATAACTATGATCTTCCCGATTTGGTATCAAAACGCTTTACTTCCGATTACATATTTATTATATAATTATTACACAATTTGTCAGAAAGATTTTCTTAATTTAGGAACGAATTCTGCTTAATTTGGGGATAATTTGTTCAGATATAGATATAGCCACATACGAGTATATGTATATTAGGCCCGGTCAAAATAAAAATATCGCGATGTCCGCTTCTCGAACGAAAGCTTATTTTGTTTACGATATTACATAACCTCTAATATTCATTTTTTCTTGAAAATATTGGACATCTTGCACTAAAGCACGACACTTTTGCACTGCTAGTACTCACTGCTTAAAACCGTACCAATATTGCGATCCTCGCTCTTTTAGAACCGAAGTAATACACTATTTTAGGGCGTAATTTTCCATGAAATCTGCAAGAAAAACATGCATTTTAGAGGTTATGTAGTATAGCTGCAGATATAGCCGAAATATTTTGAGGATATTTACTAAACAAAACAAGCTTTCATTTGTAATGCGGACAACCGCGATATTTTTTTGATCCGCCCCAAATGTATATGTCCTTTGTTTGTCCGGCACATTACAAATGTAGAAAAAGTTTGGGTTTTTTAAATCGGCGTCTGATATATTTAGAATCTATGACTTGTTCTTATTATTTTCAATAAGAAAATTCGAGGTTACATAAATAGTTTAACTGAATTATGCAGGGAAATTTCATAACGTCCGAACAGGATTGTGTTTTGTTTGTAAAGGGTGTCCCAAGAAGAACGCAATTTTTAAATCTCGCAACATTCGAAGTGTCATTGTTTGACATTTGAATAATTGTTATTGTTTGTTAGTAGAAGGTACGAGGTTAGTAAAAATGGAGAGCTACACGAATGAACAACGCATTCTCATTGTGAAATTGTTTTACCAAAATGGTGAAAGTTTTGCGGCTACAGTTCGCAAATTGCGATCAATTTGGGGTCACAATAATGCTCCAAAAGAGTAAACTGTAAAGAGATTAATGGATAAATTTGCCGAAACTGGGTCTGTTAGTGATGTAAAGACAACAACGCGCCATCGACCAGGTCGATCGACCGGTTTTTGGGTGGTTTTTGGGCTGGAGGAATCATTGGACCTTTTTTTATGAAAATGAGGCAGGTCAAGCGCAAACAGTCAATGGTGTTCGGTATCGTGAAATGATAACCAGTTTTTTCTTGCCTAGAATTGAAGAAATGAATGTGGAGGGCATGTGGTTCCAACAAGACGGCGCCACATGTCATACAGCCAGAGAAACAATTCAATTGCTGCATCAGTCATTTCCCGGTCGTGTTATTTCGCGTTTTGGAGATCAGAATTGGCCGCCTAGATCATGCGATTTAACACCATTAGATTTTTTTCTTTGGGGTTTTTTGAAGTCGATGGTTTACGCGAATAAGCCGACGACGACTCAAGCCTTAAAAGACGAAATTGGACGCTGCATTAATGAAATACCGCAGCATTCATGCAAAACGGTCATTGAAAATTTCATTAAAAGATCGCGTGCATGCCAGCAAAGCCGCGGCGGCAATCTACACGATATATTGTTCCATACATAACCTCATTCTGTCTACTTTACGATATAATAAAGTTTCACGATTTTTTCTTAAATATCTGTGTTTTATTTAAAATTAAAAAATTGCGCTCTTCTTGGGACACCCTTTATAACGCTTATTAAGTTTGGAACCCGATCGCGTATAATCAATATCGTATACCTTTTCAAGATCTGTAATTTTGCACACGACAAACATAGTTGAAAGATGCTTAGTTTATAAAATAACGTACAAAATATGTTAAAATTACCTAATGTCCGGCATTCTGGAAATACACAAATATTATTGTGATATTATATAGTATAATTTAGACTATAACAGTATATAGTATAATTTCAATAAATCAGTTCGAAGGTGTGTTTACGGTAAAATTTTTATTACTTAATGAAATGTGTTACATTCCCCCAACCCAACGATAATAATAATAAACCAATGGCATGTTTGCAAATATATTTTTGCAAATAAACCAAATAGGGGTAGAACAACAACAACATTAAAATGCCAACCAATGGGAAGACATTTCTTGCCATAATACGATAAAATGGCGTTAGCGCGTTTTACGGAAATGTTGGTAAAGCAATATGGCAAATAATGTTTTGGGAAGGGGTGGTAGTGGTTGTAATGGAGCCATATTGGCAATGTCCATTGAACCGAGCATCATCCACAATTAGAACCTTTCTCTCTTATTCACAATAAATTCTTAAGAAGTTAAAAAGAACGATAACAAAAGAGAAATGAATCCAAGACATTAATGGCTACAAAAAATCTATACATACGAGTACATATCTAGGTGGAGAGTAGGGATTGCGATGTAGATATTTTGAAAATTCTTGGATAAATAGTAAATACTTTATTTTGGAATAAATGAAGGGGCGATGCATAAATTATTTCAATCTGTCAAATAAAATAGACCCTGGACTACTCGCTACTCGAATAAATAGAGGTAAAGGTTAGGTTATTTTAAGAGTGGCAGCCCATGCCACTCCGTACTATATTCGACAAAAAATGTCGAAGTGGAGTCTAATATTGGTATTGGAATTTAAAGAACTTTGATATCTGAAAAATTGTTGACCACTGGAAACAAATTGGTGTGAAATTTTTTAAAATTAGTTTTTTACTTGGGTATATATTGCTTTTAAATCGTCTTATAACATTTTCAATAGCATTTCCGACTAGATTTCGAATCATAAACTTATTGGATTGATAATAGCTTTCTAAGTAAAAAAGTATGTGAGAGATTTAGAAAAAAAATGTTTTGGAAAACATTAGGTTAGGTTAGTTTAAAGACAGGAGACGTTTCAACAACAAAATTGCGTTCTGTAATAATTTACCAAAATTGAAAAATAATGGAAATTTATAAATATGTATAAACAGCAGAGAATATCGTGACATCTTATTTAATAATCTTGAAGCGTTCTTAACGACCCTTAAAACGTTATACAAAATTTCAAAATAGTCCCATGCAATCTAGATGTACAATCAATTTAATATACACACATTTACTGAAATTCTTTGTTATGAGAAATTTTAAGTGTCAATATCTCGAAAACCAAAATGTTAAGATTTGTTTTCCGAATACGTATGTCTAACAGCTTCAAATGGAGGTCGAATTTTGTCCGGTCGGTTTGGCATTGAATGACTCACATATACTTATACTATATTGACCATGGGGCCAAACCCCTCACGTTCAAACAATATGATTTCAGCAAAAGTCATAATGCAAGACCTTCAATCTGTCTGCGTGCCTTCCAATAAGGCAGTGACCCGTCGTGATAAGTGAGACGTCACGTCTCGGTAACGAGATTAGTGAGTTTGGAGTTTAGGCAGGGCCATATTAGCCCGGAATATATGCAGTTAATGACTATTGAGCACCAGTCATTTGTTGCGCTAAGGACACTATCTCTCAAGAAGAGCAAGTCGCTACATGTATGCCCACTGAAACCTGTAAGGTAGTTTCTAGTCTTCTCAAGTTCATCCCTGGTATGTCCCGTGGCCCGGCACTCATATCCGGTGAATATTGAACTGTTCGTCAATCAAGTTTAAGAGATACGTGACAGTCAAGGGCAGTTTTTGAATTCATGAATATATAGCGTGATCCATTTCGAGGCTCCCTACTTTTTTAAAGAAAAAAAAAACACATAAAATTCAAATTGAATGGGGAATGTTTTTTTTATCATTTGAAAGAACATTCTTTGGCATTAATTTTCGAAGATTATGTCTATCAAATGTTGGCCGCGGCTACGTCTTAGATGGTCCAATTTTCGATGACTCGTTCGAGCATTTCGACTGGTAACTGGCGAATGACACGCGTAAACGTTGTTCAGGCGTAAGTCTTTCCATGATGAAATGCCAAACAAAAATAACATGACAGCATGACACGACTCACACGTGATCTGTCAATAAAAGGCTATTGAAAAAAGTATCTCTACTTGGATCAGCCGTTATAACATTACACTAATTAATCTGTCAATTTGTTGTCAAAACGTTGTAAACGTTGCTCAGGCGTAAGTCTTTCCATGATGATATGCCAAACAATACTTAACAAAAATAATATGACAGCATGACACGACTCACACGTGATCTGTCAAAAAAGGCTATTGAAAAAGTATATCTACTTGGATCACCCTATAGTTTCCAGGGACTTGATAGCAGCCTGACTATCAGAGATATGACCTTTGGTCTTTAAAAGCTAAGATTTCTGACTGGTAAACATTACAGTGATCGGGCAAGGCAGTCTTTTTGCAATGCCTACCTTAAGTTTGTCCGAAAAGACACCAAAGTCCACTTGGTTTTGGATTTGGAACTGTCTATATAGAAGTTAACGAATCGCCTATGTCCTGGGATACACTGGATAGCTCAATTTCCTCATAAAAGACCTGTGATACATATAGCAGCTATTCGCTGAGCATTGCTTAGTATCGCGCAGAACGTAGATTCTACCGAGCTGTCACCAGACGACATTGCAATACAGCATTATATGCAGGTCTGACTACTGCGTATACAACAGATAAGCTATACGCGGGTTCAGACCCAGCGTTTTCCTATTGCCCTTTAACTGGTATATAGCGATAAACCCTCGCATATACTGCGATAACTATTGCTGCTGGATTTAGGTTATTAAAGGCCTATATTTACTAGGAACGATTTGAAATGAAATTGTAGATTTCAATCGGTTAACAATTTGCTTTCTATTGCATCAAAAAGTTAAGGGACATGGATCGTTTTACCAAATTTTTTAGAGAAGATATAAAGTAATATGAAGAATAAACGATTAATTTTCACCCAAATCGTTTGAAAAATTTGTTCTCCAGAGCGTCAACAAACATAAGCGGAAGGAACCTATTTTCACTAGAGACGATTTAATATGTCTATCTATCTCTATATATACATATAAAGGAGCATGTGTGTTTGTTTATTTGTTTGTTTGCTGATTTGTTTGTTGGATTGTTTGTTGGTTTGTTTGTCTGTGGGTTTGTAGACGTATTCCACAGAACGTACATGTGTAGGGGGTGGTGAAAATTAGAAATTTTCGATATATCAAGGGGACATGGCCCGCCCATATAAGCCAATTTTTTTGAATTGAAATAATTTGAACAATTTGTAAGTGAGAGTGCTGTAATCTTGTGAGTATGCATTTGAATGCAATCTACTTAATTGGTCCAAAAAATGAGCTGGATCGGACCAATATGCATAACCCTGCTCATATGAGCCATGTTGTGAAGTTGATATATCTTGAACATTTTGCGAGAGTGCTGTTATTTTATTTGGTGGCAGTCTTCGTTATTGACCCAAAAATGGACGGGATCGGAAATCTAAATCTGGGACAACGAAGTGGAACTAGTCCAGCTAAACGCAAAGAAAAAACTCGTTTCTGCGAAACGAAATATTAGACAACTACAATTCTCCGATCAAGAAAAGAACAAGTGAGAGCTATGCAACTCAATTTTGGCCAACAGAGTCTAATATAGATTTAACTTTCGCTAGTCCATCTCTATTGTGCTAATCCCCAAAGGAAGCTAGCCACCGGGGGAACCATCGTCCTACCGACCCATATGCCTCCTAGACACTATGGGAAAAATCTTAGAGAGAATCCTATAAATCCCATCCGAAAAACAATTTGGTTTCAGAAAAGCGCGGTCTACCACCGACGCGGTGCAGCTGGTAGTTGGAAAGGTGGAAGAAAGAAATAATGTGCCGTCGTTACCCTTGATATAAAGAACGCCTTCAACTCTGCAGATTGGGGACACATCCATGAAGCCCCCATGCGAACCGTAGCCCCAGCATATATTGTTGATATGGTAATAAATTATTTTGAGAACAGGAAGCTCATATATCCGAGAGACAATGCACTACAACGTACCCGCAGGCGTCCCACAACGATCAGTCTTGGGTCTCCTGCAGTGGAACATTATGTACGATGAGGTGCTGATACTCCCCCTCCCAAACGGGTTAATATTATAGGTTTGTATATGACATCGCGATAATCACGGCTATCACACAAACACGGCTATTAAACAAGTACAAACCTGGCTCGAGTCAGTACATCTAAAACTAGCTGCTAACAAAACGGAGGCAATACTTATCACACGCCGGAAAACAACGGAATACATTAACGTGATCGTTAATGTCGCTCACTCCAATATTTGGAAGTTATAATTGACATCAGGCTGACATTTAAGGAACACATTGAATACATAAGCAATAAAGCCGCAACACGCAAGCCCCCCACCCCCCAAAAAGCACAATGTTAGAGGCCCTGGACTTGCGGTGATTCTTATTGCCTCTCCTGTATGGGAGCATGCATTGAGCATAAAATCGTATAGGAAGATGTTGATGTCCACATACCGACTAAGTTTTCTTCGCACAATTTCCGGGTACCGTACGATATCAATTGACATAGTAGCTACTGAAATGAAATGGTAGCTACAATGATCCTCATCGATAGCCACTTGGCAATCTCGTTGGTACACATCTGCAAAGGGAAGATGGACACATCTCCTTATACCTACCATAAGTGTATGGTTGAGCAGACGACACTGTGATACGAACTGCTACCTCACGCAGTTCTTAAGAGATCAAGGTATCTTCCGGAAATATCTGCACAGATTTGGACAAGATAGCTAGCCATTGCGCCCAAACTGCGTAGAAACGGAAGGAGACGCAAATAACGTAATATTCTTCCGTCCTAGGTTCAACAGAGAAGGCGTTCCTACAATCGATCGTGATCAAATATAAAGGGTTTTCCAACAAGACTTCTTATTTTGGTATTCAAAGAAAAGTGCAATTTTTTTACATAAATGATCGGATGTTTATTTTATAATAAAGTTGAAGGTGTTGGTCATTATAAACTAGATCTGACACAATAACCTTAAAACGCGCTATATTCTTACGTAAATTCAGAATCGGATGGAATAAATAGATGGGACTATACATATATAATCTAAACAGATTTAACTTAGATCAAAAACCACATTTCTGCAAAATTTTATAAAGATCGGACGTAAAATACAGTTTCAATAGGGCTTAAATACTAATCGCCAGGAACACATACGGGTGTTTTATCTAAATCTGAAACATTTTTCGCCAAATTTGGCAGGGTTCTTTCATGTAATACGAAACAACTTTCTGCCGAATTTTGCACTGATCTGATATAAAATACTGCTGCTAAAGCATTTGCATATTAAATAGAAACTAATATATATACATATGAGGGCTATATGTAAATTTGATCCGATTTTCCTCTTCATTTTCCTTAATTAAGAAACTTCATCAGCTAAATTTTGTATCATTCATGTAATTAGAAACATCTTTTTGTCCCAAAGCCTCTTCTCATTGTATTTGTTTTAAAAAGAAGCCATAAAACGACCACACTTTTTTAATATTCAATTAACAGGGTTTTTCAACAAGAGGTGTTATTTTGGTATTCAAAGAAAAATGTCATTTTTTGAGATAAATGATCGGATGTTTATTTCATAATAAAGTGGAAAATATGCTGTTAATAATAAAAAACAACATCAGCCAAATGACCACCACGACCACGCTTACAGGATCATATCCTTTTCATGAAATTTTCCATAACCAAATCGCAAAGTGGCTGCCCTATGTCCTCGATAGCCTCACGAATTCTATCTTTGAGGTCTTGAATCGACGCTGTGATGTTGGCGTAGAACTTATCTTTCACGTGGCCCCAAAGGAAGAAGTCGCAAGGTGTTAAATCACAAGATCTCGGTGGCCAATTGTGATCACCTCTTCGAGAGTGATCACCTCTTCCGGAAACTTTTCCCGTAACATCAGTCAAGATGATTTTTCGATAATTTTCGAATTTTAATAATTTCATTGCGTTGTTGGATCGTTTATCGTTCCATTTTTAGTAATGGCGTAGTTTCTACTTGTCAAATGTCAAAGAATAAAAGCTTCAAGGAGTAATGGTCGAAGAGGGTGGTTTGGTTGTGTACGTAATAATCGTGCATAGTTTTCAGTATGGGCTGGATCCTACATCGATCCGAAGATTCCACACCTCCAGCGCAGCAAAAAAAAGCATGATCCGTTCAAAATGAGTTCTCCAGATCGTTCAGAAATCCAATCGGAGGGCCCCTTTATTGGTGAGTGTGAGATGTGTCCAATTTTCGTTAGGGACTAGGGATCATAGTTGAGCAAAAAGTCGACTTTTCGACTTTCATGATTTAGTGAAAAGTCGATTTTTCGACTTTTCAATTATTTACATAATCGACTTTTTGGAAAATCGATTTTTTTCGACTTTTCGGTTTTGTCTTAAACCGATTTTTGTCTGCTTTTTGTTTATTTTCCATTACGCAGATTCCAAGCAACTAAAGCTACATACTCGTATACATGATTGCCTGATCGGACAACGTTATCAACCCTGTTAAAGTGCTGCAAATGTACGGACAATGATCGATTGTTAGGCAAAGGTGAATTGACATTTCAGACAATTGCAAGAAAATCTTACAATTTCATATATTTACAATATATTTTGTAATTATTTATATGCAGGATTGTCAATAAAAATATTTTATAGACAGTGTTGCCAATAAAATGTTTTTCTGATAATTGCGCCGTTGTCACATGCTTAGACTTCGAACATCTAACAATCTGCAAATTATCTCATAATGATTTATACTCGGATATTTTTTCCAAGCAAGTGTAAAAGTTTTGTTGGAGAGAGCTCTTTCCGCCTCTTTCCTAAAAGCGTTTGAACTGGTTTGAGAAGATCAAATCCGCCGTCTATTTAAGTAAGGCCAAACTCGACAAAAGTCGAAATGATAATCGATTTCGGTTGATATTCCGACGTCGGATAAAAATCGAAAAAAGTCGAAATGATAAATCGATTTTTCAACTTTTTGCTTGGTAAAAATCGATTTCGACTTTTCGACTTTTTCCAAAAAAAAGTCGATTAATCGATTAGTCGAAAGTCGATTTATAGATCCCTATTAGGGACGATTTCATCTAATATAAATGCTTAATTTTCGGTCAAATAGGTAGAAACATTTTTTATCTAAAGTTTCAGTAGGTTATATCAAAATATTGATCAATCGGATTTGGTTTTCTATATATAGCAAATTTTGTTGCCAATTCAGAAAAGTTGACGTAAGACAAATCGGTGCATATTCTGATCCGATACAGTAGAGGCTCGAAAAAGTTAAGTAGTTTGTTTCAGGGGTGCTTAACTTTTTTGAATTCTTAACTTTTCCGTGATATGAAAACTTAATGTGATTTGTTTCTTTTAATTTTTGAAATTGAAGCTTCAGAAACATGAAAATCCATGGCTAATCGATTAGCTAAAACGCCTGCATCTAATTTCTTTAAAATCTTGCATTTTTCGGCGACTGTTAACCTTTTTTGCTTACGTTCTGTTGACATTGTTGCGATCAAAACAAAACTAATCCGACTGTTCTCTTAAACAAGCAACTGATGTGAACACAGATATTTACGTATGTATGTATTCACTAGCATTTTATAACGGTAAAGGTAGTTACATTTTTTTTGCTACCCATGTGTGCAGCACTACACACACTTATATAAATAGCGACATAAAAGGAGTCAAAATGAATTTAGAAATAAAAAAATTAATTGGAAACAAAGGAGACTCGAAAATGTTAAGCATCACTTAACTTTTTAGAGTCCCGTGTGATGACTAAAAGCTGCTTAACTTTTCCGTATTCTTAACTTTTTCGCGTCTTAACTTTTCCGAGCCTCTACTGTATTTAGAAGATACTAGGATAGGGCCGAAGAAAAAAAATAAATACGAAGTTTTCAATTGCGAATATCTCGGGAACTATATGAGCTTACTCTAAGGCGTAAACAGTTTTTGTTAGTCCTCGGTCAATATAATATATACAAATAAGATTTTTGGAATCAGATCCATCGCCGAGTTATGATAGAGTTATACTTTAATATACAATTGATTTTAGTCAAAAGATTTTAATTATGTCGTCACAAATAATGGGCCAAACATAAAATTTAAGCTCTTCAATACCTCTTCTACAATCATGCTAAGCTTTGTCGCAATCGGTTGTCTGGTTAAGAAACTACCGAATTATTTCCCCCTTTTTTAATTCCTCCCAGTGCGACGACCCAGAATATAGTTTTTATAGACTCGACTTCCAATGATGTTAAAAATACCCAACAATTTCGCAACGATCATCTCTAACGGCAACATAGTAAAGCATTGAAGTGGAATAGGCTGATTGTGTGGGCTGGACTCATGAGACAAAATCTCTGCGAATCCAACAACAAGAACAAGAACTTTCAGTTGTTGTTTGAGAACAACATTAACAATTGGAAGCTCAAGAACAGCCATGATGAAAACCAAGAAAAACAACAACAACGTGGAAATTAAAAAACAACTAAGAATGATGGAAGCCCAATTGTGTTTTTGTACTTCAGTGATGGAAACATAGGAAAAACCTACACAATCATTCACAATTCCTGCCCATTTTTCGTTACGGTTTGGAAAATCTATGGCACGAGCCAACATCCAATAAAGGAATTAATAATTCAGCCAACAGAAAAAAATAGGAACAACAATGAGTTGGTAGAGACGGTGGATAACAAAATATGGCAATACAATAAACATCCCCGGAATAGGAACTACCAAATATAAAAATGTTTATGTTGAGCAGACAAGAAGTGGCCCTACAGAAGTAGCTAAATATTTAGCATTAGAATTTCCCCTAAATAACCGAAGTTTGTCTGAGATCAATCTATATAAAATAGATAGTGCCATTGTTCCATCAAATAAGAGGAGGTCAATATTCAGGAATTTTAAGCATTCCAACCTGACGTGACCCTACATAAACTCTAAACGAACTAAAGCCCTGCTGTTGTTATATATAGAGACCGGACGTCTCACTAATTGTGTCCGTCAAGTCGGGTCACCGTCTTATGGGACTATACGCTGAGATACTTAAGCTGTTGTGAAATGACTAGTGCAGAAGCTGCTGTGACTGAGAGAAGGATAATCAATAGAACACCTTTTGTATCTGTGCTAAAATCGCATTTATTTGAGGAGTTAGAAAACCTGAAGAAAAGAGAACTAAGAACTTTATTTCTAATATGATGGAGTGGTAGACATTGTATCTAAAATGCATGTAGCTCGGATTTAGTGCTCGTGTGAAGAATGATCAGACTGTACAAAATACTATTCCGCAGAAAGGCATTCGCAAATTGTCTCTTTTATATGAAAAAAACCGGTTACTTTAACCACCTTGTGCCATATCCAAGTATTGGTCTAAAAAAATAAATATATCATCAGACATTTCAAAGTCAGTCACAGTATAAGTCAGTTTGGAACCTATTTAATTGTTCAGCATCGAAAGCTGAACCAATCTGATCCTGTACTAAGGAGTTGATATCCCGACTGGTTATATGTTAAGAAGTAAATAACTCAACGGATGGTCAGCTAATGATTAGATTACCCCACTGGTCATCAGCTAAAGAATAGATAACATGATTAATCTTCAAATTAGGAGTAGATCATACAATTGGTCGTCAAATGAGGAGTAGATGACCCAACTGGCAGTCAACCAAGGAGTAGTAAACCCAGCTGGTGTTTTCCTAAGGAGTAGACAACCGAACTAGTCGTATATTAAGGAACAGATAACCGTACGGGTGGTCAACTAAGGAGTGGATAGCCCAACTAGTCCTCTAAAAGGGGTAGATCACCCAACTGGTACTCAACTAAGGTGTTGATAACTCGTAACCCAGATACTCGTAAACAAACTGGCCTTGTACTAGGGAGTAGATAATCATACTTGTCATATATTAAGCAGTAGATAACCTAACTGGACGTGTAATAAGTATTAAATTTCTCTGCTACAGTCGTATGATGACATACCATAACCAGCAATGTCGTTTGCTGCATTTAACCCTAGTTTATTGATGCCAATCAATCCCTATGTGTTCAGTTCAGTGAGTGGTCCTCATTGAACATGTACTGGGATCAGTAGGCTCACGTAAATTAACACTTCATTTTCCGCGGGGTAATACATATACTCGTACACATTTCTCCCAATTTTACCACGTAGCTTTCAGTTTTGCTCTTTGACACTGTTAGAAATAAAGGATGATAACTTCTGGTTCCGATGTAGTCGGAAGATTCGTAGCGCCCATAGATCTTACTTCAGATATGATGAACCTGTGGATCAGCTGTGATAAACCTGTGGGTCTTACCTACGTAGTACCAAGAAATTAAATGATTTTGCTTCAAGTACAGTTGAGTCGCGAGGTAATTTTCCGATTCTCTGAAGGTCGCATCCCCAAATTCAGAAGCAGCCCTCGACTGTCGCAGATTTCCTAACGTGATGGCTGGCAAGTATAGCATATACCACATATGGGTACATGTGGATGGGAATTTTCCGGGGAACTGCAAAGCTGGTGAAAATGCAAGGAAAGGGACAAAATTACAAATTCTAGAAGAATTTTATGTACGGCACTGTCTACATGGAATCTTTGGCTTAGGCAAGAGCCAGTCGCGCAGTGAGAGATGGACAGAAATAGACAGCTGTAGGGTAGCTACAAATCTTGGCAAGATACGACCTAGAAGTTCAAATGTGTTCTCGAATTAGAGAGGAAAAGACTGTTTACATTAGTGGCGGTTCTGACGGCACTCAGGAGCTGTGGTGATTATGAAGAAGTTGAGATCATTAAGCACCTGCTTTGCTACGGTCCTGCTTTAAGTAAACGACTTATGGATATACTGGAGTCAGCCTTTGTAGGAAGTCTGACATATCTTTCCGGTGCAGATGTTTGTGCTATTGATAACTTTGTTTATTAAACAGGTTAGTTTCGAGGGACCTTTGAGCCCGTTGTAACTCTACGAATTCTATTGGTCTATGTGAGCTGACATAACCATTTTGGGCCAATTTTGCTGCGCAAATGCTATTTTTTGGATGGTCTTAGAATGTATGAGTAAACATATCTCCTCACAAAAGTGATATATATTTATATATACTCGTATACATATTTTTTTAAGTAACAACAACACATTTTTTTTTAATTTTATATTCCAAAATTTTTTTATTTAAATTTTGGAAGTGAAATTTTGAGGTCTTGCTTTGATTTGAATGAACCAGGGTCTTCTAGCGCCGCATCAGCATAACATCACACTTTAACGCGCACGAGTTCGAACTTCCACTATCCTTAGATATATTAGAACACTTTAGCATACGAGTATGAATACTTTTTAGCAATGTTCTGCAAAAAAAGATCATATTCACTGCTTTGGATGCTCTCTTTATATCCGCATTATTAAATCAGGGTGCCCGAAGCGAGTTTTTTACTTTTTCTTTATATTCCATAACGACATTTTAATTTTTTTAAATTTTTCATGAAATATAAATGCACTAACCACTTCTTTGAATGTACTTTAAATGTTATCCTATGGGAATAAGTTCCATATTTCTTTTTGCTTGGATACTACAATACTCACAAAATGAGGGTATACCTTAGACGGTTTACCCGGTTGAATTTTCTTACTTGTTTTTAGATAAAAGTATCATTGTCACGTGTGAAGGTTCGATACAGCAACATTTTGATCGCGCGTTACGTTGTATATACACTTTAGAGAGGAACTTCACTACTAAGATACCTGGCAGATGTTTCGAAGCTTGATGATTAGGTTGGCTTCGGAGTACACTGTAAATAACTCAGTCATGGTAAAGTTCACAGACTACCAGATAGTATGTATCAAGCCGAAATAATATTATAAATTTTTTTAGCAGATTTTCCTCTAATACCTTTTAAAAAGGCGTTTGCGTCCACACGACGTACGTTTGTTTCGGTGTGAATTGTTGCTGTTTCAAAGTGCGAATGAAAAACACAAAAGGTTGAGCCCGAGAAGTCCGCGTACGGCAGAGTTTTTTCTCCACTTTTCGACTGCATCTCTCTCCTACAAAACGCCGATAATCGGCTTAACTTTCAGCGCGTTTGAATTTGGGACTAAGGGAGGTCGGCTGTGTCGCGTTACTGGTTGTACACCCAGAGAAGAAACAACTTAAAATCAATAAAAACCATATTGTATCAATAAGAAACATTAACGAAAATCTAGTAATTTTGACAATTTTTATTTCAATATGGAACAATATTAATTAAAAGTTGCCCTATTTTGAAAATTATAATAGGGAAACAATATAGAAATAATAATTTTCGGTACTGAATCAATATTAAATTTTTATAGATCAATATTGCGTCTTATTGAAACAATGTGGAAATGTTTTTGAAATTATATTTGTTTACTTCCAAATAAATTATGTAGATGAGTTCATCCCGATCAAAGTTCTGGAAGCCCTGCTAAGTAGCATAAACGTCTATTACCACTCATCCCTTAGAAGTTACTGCCAACAAAGGTGGGAAATCCTACATAACATAGAAAATAGATATAAAAAACAATTATTTTACTTCAAGATCGATTAGGTAGTATAAAGGGAATCATTGGTTCCATATAGATTTTAAAATGTTCCTTATTAACTCAATATTTTGCAATGTAAATTTCAACTTAATTAAAAAATTAATGAAGTAAAAATCTTAAAGTAATACGTTTCAACTTTAAAACAATGTTGATTCAATGTATCCCATGAAATTAATGGAAACTACGTAAGTTCAAAGTAGAAAATTATTGATTTAATGTATTTCAATTTAATTTTTCTATTATCTTGAAAATTATTGAAATAATATTTTCCCTGAGTGTAGCTCATTAACATTGGCTGGTTGCGATTTTCCAGCCACATGCATAGAAATAACACATTGTATTTGAATTCCATATATATAGTATTTGAATTCCATACACGCAGAAAAAAATCGCTTCTATAGTATATTGTTCCAAACATATTCTGCTTGAAAATTATTCAGTCTTTACTCAAAATTTTCAAATTTTAACAAACAAAACGAATTAATGATCATTAACGGATCAGCAACATTGCTTTTTCGGTGTCAAAAAACAATTCAACATAAAAAAAAAACAAAAATTTAAACTAACATAGACTGCAGCATCAGTTTAACAACAACAACATGTCAAGTTTAACCGAAAGTGATGACAGTGATGATGGTGATTCGAACTGGCAAAGGGTTACAACAAATAAAACAAACAAACGAAATCGTGAACGATCGCCTAATTTGCATCAACACAAGAAACAAAGAACATCAGGTACTGATGAACCATCAACATCTAGCAACAAATATGCTTTACTGTCTAATGATGATAATAAAGGTAATGAAGCAAATAAAGTGAATGAAGATGTACATGAAGAAATGTCCCTAAAACCGCCACCGATATTTATCCCAGAAGTGGAAAACATAAATAAAATGGTAAAGAGCATTTCGAAAATTATAACAGCTAATGAGTTCAACTATAAATCACTAATGAATGATCAAATAAAAATAATGGTAAAATCAGTTGATTCATATAGAAAGCTAGTGAAACATCTTGAATCTGCAAAGATAATTTTCCACACATATCAACTAAAACAAGAGCGATCATACAGGGTGGTAATAAAAGGAATACATCACAGCTATCCGATTCAAGATCTAAAAGCCATTTTATTATCACTTGGTCATGATGTTAGAAACATTACTAATGTAAAGAGTCGTGGTTCGAAACAACCACTATCGATGTTCTTTGTTGATCTTGATCCCAAGGCAAATAATAAAGACATTTTCAACATTCGTCATATAGAAAAAGCCATAGTAAAAATAGAACCTCCTCAAAAAACGTACGACTTAATACAATGTCATCGTTGTCAAATGTTTGGTCATACAAAGGCGTATTGTAAAAGACCGTATCGTTGTGTCAAATGTGGTATGGACCATTCTACTGCACAATGTACAAAGGACTCTGAAACTCCGCCACAATACACCAATTGTTTAGACAAACATACAGCTAACTACAAGGGATGTAGAATTTATCAACAACTATGGCAGAAAAGATTCCAAAATAATGTTCCCAACGGACGTCATCCAAACCATCTTAATAACCCACCTATTCATACATCTTATAACAAAAATCCGCAATTAAATTCAAACCAGCAATACCAAACAACAAATTCACTCTATTCCGAAGTTGTACAAAGAACAAATCCTTCTAATTCATTTATGTCCAAAATAGAGGCTATGTTTACTAAACAAATGGAACTCACAAATACCCTAATAAGTATGATGTCAACCTTAATTAACAAATTATGCAATTAAATATTAGAATTGCTGTATGGAATGCCAATGGCGTATCCAATCATACCCAGGAACTCTCAATGTTTCTGAATAATCATAAAATTTATATTTGTCTTATCTCTGAAACCCATTTCACTACAAGAAGTTACTTCAAGATTAATGGATTTGACCTAATAGCAACAAACCATCCCGATAATCGAGCCCATGCTGGCGCAGCAGTTTTAATAAAGTCAACTATTAAATATGAACCACAAAATAGTTATAGATACAACTTCATTCAAGCGGCGGGTGTTAAAATAAAATGTGGCAATGAAGATGTCGTTATCTATTCAATTTACTCTCCACCAAGACATAGTATAAACAGTAAAGAATATTTTGACTTTTTTAAACAACTTGGCCCAAAATTTTTGGTTGGAGGTGACTTTAATGCGAAACACCCTTGGTGGGCATCTCGATTAATTAACCCAAAAGGCAGAGAACTATTTAAGTGTATTCGAAAATACAACTACTCCGTGATATCTACTGGAAACCCAACGTATTGGCCAAGTGACAACACAAAAATCCCAGATCTGCTAGATTTCGTTGTCTATAGTGGTATTTGCAATAGAAGTCTGGACATTGTTGACAGTAACGACCTCAGTTCTGACCACACGCCAATAATTGTAACATATTGTTCTGTATTGAAAACCGTAAAAAATCTGTTAATATTCTGACAAATAAAACAGATATGGAATCATTTTCAAATTGGATTGATCAGAATGTAAATCTGTCGGTAAATATTGCGACTAATGATGATTTGGACAATGCCGTTCAAAATTTCTCATGTCTTATCCATGAAGCTGCATTTTTATCGACTCCGGTAGACAAACCATCTCCAGCTAAAGGTACCCTATGCAATGCTTCAGCAGAAATAAAATATCTTGTAAAACATAAGAGAAAATTACGGCGAATATGGAAATCCACAAGAAATCCAATTGACAAAACAAATTTAAATCGTGCCTCAAACCAGTTAACAGCCCTTCTCAACGAATTCAAAAGCAATGAAATTGGGAACTTTTTGAGAAATCTTGACATTAAAGTTGGATCAAAAAATGAACATTATCTCTGGAATGCTACTAAATATCTGAAAAGGCGTCCAATTCCGAAAAACTCACCCTTAAAAGATGAGGATGGTAATTGGTGTAAAAATGATATATGTAAAACAGAAGCTTTTTCCAAACATCTAAAGAAAACGTTCCATCCCTTCGAATTAAATACTGCTGATGACGTAAAAGATATTGAACACTTTCTGGAATCACCTCTACAAATGGATCTACCCATAAAACACATTTCACCAAGAGAAATTAAGGAGGATATTAATGCTCTAAACATAAAAAAATCTCCTGGTTATGACAAAATTGGTGCAAATGTTGCCAAAGCATTGCCAAAAAAGGCTATTGTTTATCTTACAAAAATTTTCAACTCGATATTAAAACTGGATTACTTCCATATCCAATGGAAATGCGCCGAAATTATTATGGTGCCAAAGCCCAACAAACCTCCAGATTTAATTTCATCATTCCGGCCAATAAGCTTATTACCAATTTTTTCAAAAATTTTTGAGAGAATATTGCTACGAAGATTATTACCATTTCTAGAGAATAATAAAATAATACCAGAGTACCAGTTTGGTTTCCGTCACAAGCACGGAACACCGGAACAGTGTAATCGTATAGTCAACGTTATCAGAGATTCCCTAGAGAAGGAACAATATTGCTCGGCAGTATTCCTGGATATTAAACAGGCATTCGACAGAGTTTGGCACATAGGACTTCTTTACAAATTGAAAAAAATACTACCTGCGCCTTTCTTTATGATACTTAAGTCATATCTCACCTAACGACATTTCTATGTCAAGGTAAATAACGACATTTCTGATATATCCTCTATTCAAGCTGGCGTTCCCCAGGGAAGTGTCTTAGCTCCAATACTTTGTACAATATATACATCTGATATGCCAGTTAATGATGACGTGACAGTTGCTACATATGCTGATGATACAGCACTGGTATCAAAAAACAAATGTCCAAATACGGCTGCCGAACTTCTACAACGATCTATTAATGACATTGAAATCTGGTTGAACAAATGGAACATTAACGTAAATAACGAAAAGTCTGCCAATGTTATTTTTACTTTAAAAAGGGGAGATTGTCCTGATATTACACTAAATGGTGAGGTAATTCCTAAACGGGAAAATGTAAAATATCTTGGACTTCATCTTGATAAGCGGTTAACTTGGAAAACTCATATCAAAACAAAGCATCAACAGTTGAAGATAAAAACAAAAAAGTTACATTGGCTTCTTGGTCGAAAATCTGAACTCAATTTAGAAAACAAGATTCTACTTTATAAAATGATTTTAAAACCAGTTTGGACATATGGAATTCAGCTGTGGGGTACTGCTAGCAACTCAAACTTGGAAATCCTTCAAAGATATCAATCAAAAACTCTTCGTATGATCTCAAATGCTCCGTGGTACGTGGCAAATAGAAATATTCACAAAGACTTAAAAATCACCACAAGTAAAGAAGAAATAATTCAAGCATCCTCCAACTATATTGAAAGACTAAGTAATCATGTCAATCCTCTAGCAATATCTTTACTAGATGAAACCGAAGAAGTGTCAAGACTTAAGAGATTTCACATATTAGACCTACCATTCAGAAAATAAAATAATTTCATATCATTCAATGTATAAATATCTGTAAAAAAATCTATAAATATTGTTGGATTTTAAGAATCCATATTATGTTAAGTACAAATAATTTTATACAATTTACTTATTGTTGTAGAACAGATTGTAAATAAAGAAAACCAAAAAAAAAAAAAAAAAAAAAAAAAAAATATAAATGTTTAGGGTAGACTCGAAATATTTGGCACATACAACTATTATATATTTGGGATGATGTTGTTCTAACCAAATCTTTGTTTCCGTCCTAACATTAATTATTTGGAATTATTTTTTACGAAACAAAAATTTATTTGCATTTAAGTATTCAGAAAATATATCAATACTTTATTTTTAACCCATGTTATATGTTTTTCGGCAATTAAACGTTAATTTTTTCTAAAATGACGACTTGCAATAAATAAAAATTAGTACCTTTAAATAAAAGTTATTGCTACAAGCTGAAAAATCGCGTCTGTAGTATATTGTCCGAAACATATTCGGCTTGAAACATATATATATATATGTTTAGTATACACTGTAAACAAATCATATTTGGTAAAAACAAAAGTTTTGTATTTGGGAAGATGTTGTTCTAAACAAATATTTGTTTACATTCCAATATGATTTTATTTTGGACTATTATTTCCGAATCAAAAATATTTATTTGCATTTAGGTATTCAGAAAATACATAAATTATGTTATATTTCTCAGTACTTCAAAGTAAAATTTTTAGAAATTTTTAATGCTCATAAAAATAATAAATGATAATCGTATAATTTTGGATCAATATAAATTACTTGGAGGATTGACAGCTAATGGTGGCTTGGAATACTCAAAATTTGAAATTATTGATTTAAGACAGAAGTTAATGCTTCACATGGTATCATAACTGGGAGGTACTATTCGAAACCAAGGAAAAATAAAAACTGAAATTCGAAAAATCTGCAACGTTTGAAAAGTTTTTTTTTTAACAAAATTTATTTGGAGAAAATCCTAAACAATAATTTTATTTTTATATAAACACATATTTTATTTGAGAAAATTAGTTTGTAAATATATTTTGTTGTAATATATTAGTATATGCGCCTTCAAATAATTTTGAATGATTTTCAAATAAAATTAATTTATTCAGGAATACGTTATAAGAATATTTAAAAATTTCTGTTGCAAATATATTTTCCTTCGATTCAAACATGCGATTTCCCCCGTGTAGATATCTATATCCTTCTGTAGGTTAAGTCTCAATACACGGACAAAATCGCCTTTTTTGATATGTTTGAATTGAAAGAAAATAAACTTGGAACACAAATTGTTAAATATTATATATGTCCGAGCAAAAAATAAAATAAAACTAAATTTTTTCCTTGTTTTCGAATTATGCATTCCTATTAAAAATGGAATACTTAGCATCATTAACTTATATTTGAAACCACTTATTTTTATTTTCTAACTATTCCAAGTCATTATTTGCAATAATAAAGAAATTTTACTAACATTAAAAATTTGTAAAAAATTACAATTACAATTGCTGAAAACTGAAAACAAATAAAGAATAGATATATATTCACACAAATAAATCTATATCTATTAATAGATAACATAACCAAATTAAAAATATTAGATTGTAAACATAGTTTTGTTTAGAACAACATCCTCACAAACATATACATTTTGTATGTGTCAAATATTATATATTTGGAGTGCACCCTAAAAATATATATGTTTCAAGCAGAATATGTTTGGGACAATATACTACAGAGGCGATTTTTGTTCAGTGTGTACATTATATCTGAAGAAATCACCTGTTTTACCTTATCCCAACGGACCCTAGAAGTTCATATGAGTCTTATAAGTAACCACGACAGGTCTGAGCGTCTCCAATAAGATGCAAACTTTACATGACTACCGACAATGATGTTGTTAACCTGGATGGGAGTAGCCATCACATACGACGAGTATATAGGGGAAGTGGCAAACATCCCACTACTGTTATTGCAATCACCCACCCACGTGTAGAGTATAATACACGGAATCACCATGATTAAAATGTTGTCGCATTGGATTTCGGATATTTACATACAAAATTGGATAGCTTCATCCTTACCTTACCTAAACTTGAAGATATATCTGGATAATACCAATTAAGAGGAATATTAGTTCAAAAGTTCTAAGGTATATAAAGACAGTGCCTGTTTTTATCTTATCCTAATGGACAGTAGAAGTTCACACAAGGCGGTTAATATCGACAGGTTTGCGTGTCGCATTAAGACAATAAATTGTACATGACCACGGACAATGGAGTTGTAAACATGGAGGGAGTAGCAAGCAGTTAGTACGTTCATGAAGTGGCAAACATCCCACCACTGTTATTGCAATCCCCCGCACATGTGTAGGGTATACAATATAAATTTGGTGGTTGAAACTCACTTTCGTCTCTACGGAAATGCTGAGCAATCAGCGCTAAATTCCCCGCAAAGAAAACAGAGTAAAAGTTCTGAACAGAATCCGGGATTGTTGTGTTGTGGCGAAGAGATTTTCATTCACAGCCGCAATCTTCTTGTGGTGTCACTTCTAAAGAGCTGCTCGGAGCTCATTGAAGACTGACTGTAACTGGAGGTGCAAATGCCGCGAGAGTACTCGTACACAGAGTTGCCTACACACAAATGGAGCACTGAGGAGAAAAAGTTGTTGCCACGGCTTATGACCAAAAATGACAACACCGCCGAAACGCAACGCAGCCAAACCAACCCCACACACACGCCAAAAACCAAATGAAACTAAGGCGATGATCTGCCTACGATCAGTTTAGACGACAGCAACAACAACGCCAACAACAACTAACCGAACAGCACCAGAAACAACACCAACAAAGAATCACAGACACTCCAAAAAACGGCGATGAGAAAAAACTTCCATTTACACAGAAAAGATACATGGCAAATCGTACTCGATCTCAGCACTGAAGAGAAGAAACTGAAAAGAAAATTTTTTGTTGAATGAATTTTAATCCACGGGCATTTTGTTTGAATTCAACGGCGCTCTAAGTAACTCGTGAAACGTTGCCACGTTCCGAAAAGGCAAAGGCATCAAACAAAATACATATTATCAAAAGGAAATAGATGAGAGATCTAAACAATAATCAGGAGTAAACCCCTGAGACCATAACGTTAAAGAACCGCCCCGGGAACTTTCTTACATTGACAATCGCTAATCGTCAGAGAGATCGATCGCGAAGACTTCCGGCCGGTTTAAACAACGCACGATTAATAACTAAAGTGTAATTAATGCAACTGTGCAAATTAGTCACCGTCGTAATACCGGTTATCGGTTATCATCTGTCATCATCGATAATGATGATGTTGCGTGATCAGTAGTGATGATCTTCTTGCGGGAAAAAATGAGAGTGACATGTGCATCCAAAATGAATGCATGAAAGAGACAGAGAGTCACGGAGAATCACGCCATTAAGGGAGATACATACATTGTATGACTGTCCAATAACAGACGTGACATTTTGCCGATCGTAAAAGTGAACCGGTTTTTGCTCATAAGTGATCAAAGAAATTAAGTGCATAAGTGATAACATCTTCGATTTAAAAGTTAGTATTCCAAAAATTAAAAATAATTACAACTGTTGTAAATAAAATTATTATGCGACCAAATTATAAAAACGCAAAAGCGAAAAATTTTAAAAAAATACTAAAAAAAATAATGGGATATGTGATTGCTTTTAAAAAACAACAATCTCCACAGTAATTAAATATAATCTAGTGAGTGACTAAAAACGGAATTCACATTAGCGCTAATTTCCCTCAATATTCCCAAAATCGCGGAAATTAAATTAAATAAATGTTAAGGCTAAGGAATTCATACGAATTTAAATCGTGCGAACACGTATGAACGATCCCAACACAAGAAGTACTATGAAGACTCGAATTAGTCGTACGTACACGTACATGTAATTCCGATGTACGAATGCAATCCCGATATGTTTGGATTTTTATACGTTGTTTCACGCTGAAAAATTTAAAGAAAGAAAAGGTGGAATAAGTAAGAATTGAGAGAAAATGTATACTGAAAATCAACATAATACAAATCTTGCATGATATTAATGAAATTCCCTAATGTATCTATTCTTAAATATATTTTACGCGCACATTGTGTTGGGATACAGATTAATATGAAGATACAGATTAATATTATCCATAGTGCACTGAAGAAACTTTTAGAAATACGGTATCACTGAAAAAACTACATACATTTAACGCAGAAAAACGTATTCGTACGACATTTACAAAAATTATATTTAGAAGATCAACAATCATATATGTGTATTGTGGTATTGCAATTGCATGTCCTGTACCAAATGGCTAAAAATTTAATGTTAATAAATTATAGTGAATTGGTAAACAATTGTTGCTCTTGAATTAGTGTGAGTGAATATGTTAAATTTAACAAGTTTATAGTAAGAATTTGGCAGATTCTCCCATTAATTGGGATGGGCTTACAAATAATCAAATTTTAATTCTGATAAACAAAATCGGTCTGACTGATTTAAGGGCTGTTTAGGCAAACGTAACCGTAACGGCCTGCATATGGAAATTGAAAGCTGGGTTAGGCAAACGTAACCGTAAAGCCCCCGTGGCGCAACGAATCAGCTGATTCAATGTGACTTATGGAAATCAAACGTAAACGATTAACCAACGGAAACGAAACGTAAACAAACTGCTGAATCTGCTGAAATTTGATTTGGACGGTACGTTAACGTGCATTGGCAAACAAAATTAATGAAATGAAATAAAATAATGAAAACAGAATACAGTTATGTGAAACTTTTGAAAAGTAATGATAAATAAGTAATAAAATGATAAATTAGTAGCAAATAAATATAACATAAAATTAATTTGTTGTTGGTTAAATTACGGCGGCGCTAAAGTTAAATTATGGTTAAGTTTGCCTAACCCGGCCTTGAACAATGAATCTGCCGAAACTTGATTTTGATGCTACGTTTGCGTGCAATTGCAAATAAATAAATGCGAATCTTTAGTAATGTAATAATAAATAAGTAATAATATACTGAAAGAAGATAAATTTATAGAAATTATAATCAAATTATTGTTCTATTTGCTGTGGACGTCTGTGCCATACGGCACTTGTTTCAAGTTTTGGATAATTGTTCCTACGGGTAACGTTATGGATACGCTAATGTCAAGTTACGTTTTCATTTGCTTAACCCAGCCTATAAGTTACAAGATTACGGGAAAGGTTATTGTGAATGATTACGAGAACCGTGTGAAATAGGGTATAATGGAAATCGTATGAACTCATGTCTCAAAATTAAATTAAATGTATCTCAACAGTGATTAAATATTTTAATTGTGAAAGATCAACCAAATATGTTCATTTAAATGTAAATTATTATTATATTATGAATAAATAATAAACCTGAGAATATGCAAAAATAAACGAAACATCGTATGAATTGTATTCAATTATATTAATATGTTTGGCAGAGATGAGTTTCTTGACACAAAAACGAAGATAGATAAGTTTGATAAAAATCTGGTGTGATTTATATACAGCCCCACAAAAAAATGTATTAGGGTGGTCAGAAGAAAATATCGCGGTTGTCCGCATCTCAAATGAAAGCTTGTTTTATTTAGTGAATTTTCTCAAAATATTTCGCCTACACCTTAAGCCGCCATATAGCTAGAGCGATCAAATATCGGAAATCTGGGATAGGGAATGTCTATGGGCCAATTGTCCCGAACCTAGTGACACTTTTAGGAGTGTCACAATGTCCACAAAAACTTTGTTAGGCTATATTCGAATGTTCATTGCCGGGTACATTGAGTGTACAGTACGGTGTTTCTGCGTGGCTTAAATACTATTTTCTTTGAGGAATGTGGGAAGATGACGTTTACGTGGACGAAAATGACCTCTCGTAGCTGGCATTCGGCCACAATTAAAGATTTTCTCCTTTTGGGGTATGTCCAAAGTCGACTTCCACAGCGACATAAGGTCCATGGACATCGTAACACTTTATAGTGCCATGACATTATGACCCTGGACGTTCTGACATACCACCGAACTTTAAGTCGAAAAGTTAACAATTGTTTTGAATGTTAACGCAATTTCGAATAAAATGTTTTAAACATTGCACTAAAAACAAGAGAAAGTGAGGTTCATATTGGAATATATTGAACATTTTAACATTAATGACGTTTGATAAAAAATTTGCCGGGATTTTATTCTCTAAAATTTGATTTCGGAGAAAAGTAAATAATGAAAATTTTTAAAAATTGGCAGAAACTATATATCTTGCGAATATATATAAAACCAAAGTTTCCTATATGCTTTGAATATAGGCAGTTTTTATAAGTCGCTCTCATTAGCGGTATAGAAGTTACAATTTCAACCTAAATGTGTGAAATTGGACACAAAGAAATTTCTTAAACCTAGCAAAATTACTAGTGAATTAGGGAAAAATCAGTTGGCGGTGTCAAATTTCTTGTTAACGAAATTTTAAGAATATCGGTCCACATTTAGGTATAGTCCCCCTAGGGTAATTTCAAAGAAAATCGATCCAAAAATTACTATTTGAAAATTTTACGTTTTTGATTTTGCTGAAGTTTTGCACGCGCATACTGCAAGATGATACGAAATTTTTACACTTTACCGTTTGTCAAAATTTATAGCGGTTTAGATTTTATAGGGTGCCAAAGTGGGGCATCTACATTTTTTATTTGAAAGTTAAGCTATGTTCAAGTCGACATAACTTTAGAACGGAAGGTCAGATTTAAATGAAATAAGTACCATTTAAAAGATATTAACGTTCTTTCTAAGTATTATATGCAAAAGGATCACTAAATGTGTATGAAGCATACCAAAAGGACGAAAATGTCCTTAATCCTTGATTATCCTGAAAAAAGTATTTTCATTTTTTTTTATTTTACTTCTGAGTATTACCACCATATTTACCCATAAAATACACAATTTTCAGAATTAATGTCCGTCTGTCTTTCCTTTTGACTGGATTATGCGAACGATATCTCTGAAAAGGAGTGACCGAATGACTTACACATTCGTATAGGGTATTATTTTGCTCAAATCTACTTAATGTTTTGAAGTGGCCCATGTCGGACCCCTCCTTGTAGTACCTCCCCCACAAAGGGTTACAATTTTGTGACATGTTAAAACTCTTATAACTTCTATACTACTCATGGGAAACCAATGATGATTTCATACATAGTAATTATTTCATCGTATCTATAAGCTGAACAAAAATGGGCGAAAATGTCACGCCCCTTTTGGTACCTCCCACACAAAGGGACCCATTGGTACAAAAATTTAGGAGGTTATAACACTAATACCAGTTCATAAAAATACTTGAAATTTTGTACAGTGAAATGTTTTTATAGTACCTTCACTTAAGTGAAAATTGGGCGTAATTGCAACGCCCCTTCTGGTACCTCCCACACAAATGTAACAATTTTGTGAAATGTTAAAAAATGAGAAACTCATTAAAGTAAATATATAAATTAAGAGTTTTAACATTTCACAAAATTTTTACTATTTGTGTGAGATGTACTAGAAGGGGAGTGGCATTAACGCCCACTTTTCTTTGGACTCTAGGCACTATAAAAGCATTACACTGTACAAATTTTCAAGTATTTTTATACACTGGTATTAATGTTATAAGCTTATAACTTTTGGTGAAAAATGGTGCATTTGTGTGGGAGGTACAAAAAGGGGCGTGGTGATAACGCCCATTATATCACAGGGCTATAGGCACTATTATTATTATATTATGAATGTAAATTATTATTATATTATGAATATATAATAAACCTGAGAATATGTAAAAATAAACGAAACATCGTATGAATTGTATTCAATTATATTAATATGTTTGGCAGAGATGAGTTTCTTGACACAGAAACGAAGATAGATAAGTTTGATAAAAAATCCCACACAAATGTAACAATTTTGTGAAATGTTAAAAAATGAGAAACTCATTAAAGTAAATATATAAATTAAGAGTTTTAACATTTCACAAAATTTTTACTATTTGTGTGAGATGTACTAGAAGGGGAGTGGCATTAACGCCCACTTTTCTTTGGACTCTAGGCACTATAAAAGCATTACAATGTACAAATTTTCAAGTATTTTTATACACTGGTATTAATGTTATAAGCTTATAACTTTTGGTGAAAAATGGTGCATTTGTGTGGGAGGTACAAAAATGGGCGTGGTGATAACGCCCATTATATCACAGGGCTATAGGCACTATGAAAGCATTACACTACACAAAATTTCAAATATTTTTATACACTGGTATAAGTGTTATAAGCTTTCAACTTTTTGTACCAATTGGTCCCTTTGTGTGGGAGGTACCAAAAGGGGCGTAGCAATAACGCCCAATTTTCACTTAATTGATGGTACTATAAAATCATTACACTGTACAAAATTTCAAGTATTTTTATGCACTGGTATTAGTGTTATAAGCTTTTAAATTTTTGTACCAATGGGTCCCTTTGTGTGGGAGGTACCAACAGGGGCGTGACATTTTCGCCCATTGTTCAGCTTATAGATACGATGAAATAATTACTATGTATGAAATCATCATTGGTTTCCCATGAGTAGTATAGAAGTTATAAGAGTTTTAACATGTCACAATATTTTAACCATTTGTGGGGGAGGTACTACAAGGAGGGGTCCGACATGGGCCACTTCAAAACATTAAGTAGATTTGAGGAAAATAATACCACATACGAATTTGTAAGTCATTCGGTCACTCCTTTTCAGAGATATCGTTCGCATAATCCAGTCAAAAGGAAAGACAGACGGACATTAATTAAGTGATATCTTTTGAACCCATTGAGCACCCATTCTGAAAATTTTGTATTTTATGGGTAAATATGGTGGTAATACTCAGAAGTAAAATAAAAAAAATGAAAATACTTTTTTCAGGATAATCAAGGATTAAGGACATTTTCGTCCTTTTGATATGCTTAATATACATTTAGTGATCCTTTTTCATATAATACTTAGAAAGAACGTTAATATCTTTTAAATGGTACTTATTTCATTTAAATCTGACCTTCCGTTCTAAAGTTATGTCGACTTGACAATAGCTTAACTTTCAAACAAAAAATTTAGATGCCCCACTTTGGCACCCTATAAAATCTAAACCGCTATAAATTTTGACAAACGGTAAACTGCGCGTGCAAAATTTCAGCAATATTGAAGTTCATAAAAATTCAGAGTGGGTCGATTTTCTTTGGAATTAGCCCTATATATATTTATTCCGATTTGGAGTATATACTCGTACATGTATATATACTTGGGCTGGTCAGAAAACAAATATCGCGGTTATCCGCAACTCAAATGAAAGCCTGTTTTTTTTAGTGAATATCCCCAAAATATGTCGGCTATATCTTAAGCCGCCAGTCAGCTAGAGCAATATTACATAACATGTTTCTTGTTTTCTTGCGAATATTGGACATCTTGGACTACAACGCAACATTTTTCATCAGTACCAATATTGTGATTCTCGTCGGTTAGAACCAAAGTTATTCACGATTTGAGGACGTAAATTTACGAAATTGTTATTTTTTTAAAAAGGCACTTTATTTAAGAACAGAATATTATTTCATGTTTCAACGCTGCAATTGTCTCTGGATGCTTTGCGTAACATTTATCCTTAATGGCTCCCCACAGAAAATAATTCAAAGGACTCAAATCACAAGTCAAAGTAATCGGTAGTTCAAACTTAAAATTTTAAATGGCCCACCCTTATTATTGTGAATTATTGGCTAGGTCAATTTCTGAGCATATGCATGAAAGTGCTGCCAGGGGATTATGATATGTCCACAATCTCCTAACCACAGCTACTATCATGCGTAATTACGCCCTCAAATCGTGAATAACTTCAGTTCAATCAGAGCGAGAATCACAATATCGGTACTGTTTTAAGCAATGTAGCGAGTTCTAGCTGTATATATGAAACTTTTTGCATTTTATTCCAAGATGTCCGATATTTGCAAGGAAAACATAAATTTTAGAGGTTATGTAATATCGCTCTAGCTTACTGGCAGCCTTTTACAGAGTTGATCATACCATATTAGTTTTGGTTTTTCCTCCACAGCCTGCAGATTAATGTATGCATATCGCATAACTTTGTTCCACAAAGTTATGCGATATGCATATAATGTGAGGTGGCATAACCACATTTCGCAAAGTGTAACTGATTTTCTTGGTTTTACCTTTGCTAATTTCGTAAATATAAGAAATTAGTTGCACTTCTATAAAGTGCATAGATTGCAAACCCCGCATTTTATGTTGGATCTTTTCAGTTTTGGTAGGTCAACAAGAAATACACAAATTGTTATTCCAAGGTTAACTGTAATTTTAGAGAGGTCGTTTCTTTTGAGAGTAGCACGTATATACAACAATCTGCCTGTATCAACACGTTCTGCTTCATGAATCTTGATTTTGTATTTTTTTTTTTGCTTTTTTCATTAATTTTGATGTTATTATTACTTAATTGGATGATATGACCCGTTAGAGTAGGTTTTGAGTGAGTAGTAGGGCTGATATTTAGAACTCTTGTTTTTTATATTCAATCGCCTCAAAATTGCTTTATTTTTCTTTATTTTCTTTTATTATTGCATTGAATTATTATGATTGTATTTTACGTTTGTTTTTTTTTTTTTGTAATAATTTGTTGTTTTTTTGTATATATATTTTTATTTTCACAGTGAGTAGTTTTTCCTATTGTTGATTTCTGTATAACTGTTTATAAATGCTGTGAATGTTAGGAGGAATTTAGTTACGGTTTTTTTATAACTCATATTTATTATGTATTATTTTATAATTAAGTCTATTGATACGTTATAGATATTTCAGATTTTCGAGTAGAATATTTATTGTCGTATTTTGTAATCATATATGGCCTTATAGGCTCGGTTACTCCGATGAAAACAAATAAATTAAAAAAAAATTAAACAAAACAAAGCTTTCATTTGAGTTGCGGACAACCGCGATATTTTTTTCTGACCCGCCCTAATATTTACTCCGATTGGTCATATAAGCGCTACATAAATTACAAATTTCATCGATACTTATAAAGTTGACTATAGCACAATTGTTTGATATTTTCCTTCCATTTGGCATCTCAGCGCTATTTCTATAGCCGGAATAAGATATATCCCACTATAAACACGCCTTCAATTGTGTTATCAATGCTACTATTGAAGCTTTATTTTATATCTGGTCATTACACAATTTGCAAAGTATTTAGTTAAAGTTTAACGAAAATCGGTTTAGATTACGTTCTTTCAATTTTAAAATTTGTTACTCCATTTGAACATTGTACTTATACTATATTTCCAAACGGGCTTTATAATTTTTTCGTATAAAACAACTTTACACTCTAAAGCAGAACAGTGTTCTATTAGGCCGGGTCGATTTGTGGGAAGGCAAAAAAGTCGCCATTGCTCAGTGAAAATCGTAGTCTAGGGATCAAAATAAGAAACTTTGCCGAAGGAACCACACCTCTGAAACGAATTCTGATGTCCCGGAATTTGGGTCGAACTTTTGGGTAGGGGCAAATTTTGAAAAATCCCACTTCGACCGATTTAGAGTGCTCCAATCGAGTCCAAATGTATGACCGACCTCTACTAACTTTGGAGGCCCGACCCACCCATGCCAGTGGCACACCCCCTGGAACCCGATGGGGGTTCCATACATTTGGACTCGATTGGAGCACTCTAAATGGGTCAAAGTGGGATTTTTTCCGGGACATCAGAATTCGTTTTAAAGGTATGGTTCCTTCGGCAAAGTTTCTTATTTTGATCCCTAGAATACGATTGTCACTGAGCAATGGGCGATTTTTAAATCGACCCGCCCTATTGTTCTATATTTTCAAACATTCTTCTGAAATACGTAACATTACGGCGAATCGGTTCTATAATACTAAAGGGTGGGCCATTTAAAATTTTAACTTTGAATTGGCTATACAAAAAAAAAATACTGATAATTTTTTAAAATTTCTGTTTTTACTGGGAAGGTTGGTTGGGTTAATCATCCGATCAACCCAATTTTTGAGTACACTTTTGATTGTTTCGGGTCAAATCTCTTCAATGGCAACTTCGATTTCATGTTCCAACGCTTTAATTGTCTCTGGATGCACTGCGTAACACTATCCTAAATGGCTCCCCTCACAAAATAATCTAAAGGGCTCACGTCACAAGCCAAGTAATCGGTAGTTCAAAATTAAAATTTTAAATGGCTCACCCTTTATGTCTTTTGCTATGACTAAATAATTGTCTGGTATAATTACACTGTCCTCGAAATTGACATTCAATCCAAATAACTAAATCAAGGAATTTCTTGGAAAATTATTTCTCTTAAAACAGTTGTCCACGCTACTCAAACCGTGGTTATACAAACCGTCAATATTTTTGTTTGGTATCAAACATAATTTTGTTGATTAAACATAGTTATAAATATTTGCAAAATTTATGAAGTTATTTTCTTTATAGGAACTGCATCAATAATTTGACGAATATCAGCTATTTTGTTCCAAAATAAGCAATTAGTTAAAAACTTGACTACAGCGCCACCTACGGATCCAGATACAGTTACGCATACTCACATTGATAATATAAATATAATGTGTAAAAATAACAACAAGCCGTTTAGAAGTTACACTAGTCCTGCCGACGAATCTAAAATTCTATATAAAAATATACAAGAAAAATTTTGGTGCATCAAGGTCCCATTTTGAGGTTTTCATAGTCAGTTCATAATAGTTTGACCCTTTAGTACCAAAAAAATCAAGGATATGAATATCTTTTCAGGATATTTAGGGATTAAGCATATATTCCATAAATTCATATCCTTCCACCAAAAATACATATATAACAGAGCTTCTCATTGGTACTAATATCTTCGTGCAGCGTATAAGAAGGTATGGCTAATTTAACAAATGGATACATTTGGAGCTCTGTACCAAAAAACTACAATGAATTTTGAAAAACTAAAAACGCCATAAAAAACATACACATATGTATAGCCATTGTGCCAAATTTCACTAAAATCAAAGGGGTCATTTTTAAAATTTGTGTTTTTTGTTAGAATTTTTTGTTGCCCTTTCATTTAAAATGTTCTTACTTAATAATTTATAAATATCAACTGCTAAAGCCACTTCGCACAGGGCCTATATTAAATTGACTGATAAATATGTCAGAGAGACTAATATAAATTATATACTCGTATACATATATATATCAATTAAGAGCAAGAATATTCATCGAACAAGAAAATTGTAGCAACTACATCTTTCAATAAATTAAAAAAATGTCGTTCCTTCTTTTACAGATGAGTTCTTCCGATGATATGATTGAAAGTGTACGAGTAAAAGAAAGGTCAAAATCCGAACAGAAATAATATTAAGAGTGTATCTATCTAGCTCAAAATCATCAATCTAAAAAATAGAAAAATCTGGGAAGATCTGATGGGAGAAAAAATTAAGATATAAATAATTAAAAAACACATATCGAAAGTAGTTACCTATTAAAAAAACAACATTGCCACAAGTCAACAAAATGTATTATCTGCTGTGATTAATACGACTAAACGATAGAACTGTAACTGCCAACAATTCCTTACAAATAAACTACATAAAAACATCAATATTTGGAACCACAACCTTACTGCAAACTAAACACAGAACCTGATCTTTAACTACTGTGATTAAAAGTGTTGACAACTTAATGCAAATACTGCCAATAATGCGGAAATATAAATAACAAATATTAAAAATCCGTACAATTGTGAAGCCGTCAAACAAGAAATAATTTAAAAACTTGGAAGAGCTATAAAACGAATGTGATTGCAATTTTCATAAAATTAATTAGGAAGATTGAAGCATTGATTAATTGTGCATATAAGAAATAATGTAAAAAAGAAACAAATTGCATATTACACAAATTATATAAATAAATCACCAAAAGTTCAAGAAGTTAAATAAATAAAAATACATATTATACAAATAAATCACAATCACCTAAATCTAAGAACTAGAGAACATGTAATACGAAATTAACTATTGTGAAGAGTCAGCTGTTAAATGATAATTGTGAATGGATAAAAAAGTCATACACCATCTGAAAATAGATTGCTAAATAAAAATGTAATACATTGTGTTGATCTGTCCAAAGTATTTAACAATTCTAAGCTTTTTAATAAAGTTTCTGGATCCAATTATAATAGAAAAAAAGAAAGAACTGTGCCGAATGTTCGCGAAAAAAATGAGAACCACGCATAAATATATATAAAGGGTGGTTAAATTGTACAAAATAATAAAGAACAGTGCCGAATGTTCGCGAAAAATAAGAATCACGAATAAATATATATAAAGGGTGGTTAAATTGTACAAAATAAAATGTTGGAATTAATATTGCTGAATTCAATTTGATAAAACCAATTTTCCACGGAACAACAAGTTAATGTGTCATCCGAATATGTCATCATAACCTGCGATACCGGTTTAAAGCCAATTGGATTTCTAATAATTTCAAAATAAAGTGTAATTAAATGTCAAAATATAAACTGCATACCTTAACGGGAAGACTACAAATATAGTAATAAGTTTAAACTGTGCATGAGTGATATAAAAATCACAGCAAATTAATAAGAGGATATTTTGCAACAATAAATAAGCCAAAAAGGTAAGAATTCTATATTAAATTAAAAATATTTCTAATTTCATTCCTTCAATGTTCAAAATAGTTTTCACTGCATCAGTATAGAAATGATTCTCCTTTAGCAAGTTAATAAAATATATTTATGCCAAAGGAATAAGAGTATGCTGAAATTTATATACATATTATTAACTGTACCCTGTCCACTTCGTTGCTCCTAACTTTAATTTACTGTTTTGAATATAACTTTTGATTGGGTTGACGGATAAACACCAAATTTTGACTGAATATAATTGTGAATATTTTATATCCTATCGCGTCGAATCTTATTGGGGTTGCAAGAGTACTATGGGTATGAGATGTACCAAAAATACAGCTTCCTAGCGTGATAGGTTAGGCAGATACACGGTGTCAAAATTGAAATTTTGACCATTGTACCTCCTGACTAGGTGGACCGATTTGAAGGAACCGTGGCTTATATGACAGCTATTTAGAAATGTGCAAAATGAACATTGATATTTGTTTGCAAATATTAAATTTTCATACTTTTTTCTCGCGACTTTAATTGTGTTCCGCGTATGGGATTCTATATCTTTAAACTACAAAAAATGAAGCCCGTTCTGTTTACTTTATCAATACGAATTTTCGCAATGGGATGAAAACCACAACAAAAGCTGTGGAAATTTTAAATGTCAAACATATTATTTTTTCATTATTTCTTTCATATTATAAAGCGAGTTTACTTTAAGATGTGGACCACAAACACGATCAATAAAATGTAATGGTTGCATTCTATGGCCAGATATACCAGAATAATAAAAACAGATATTCTGGCTTACAATATTGCACTGCTCAAATCGAATCCTAGCGAGCAGATATCGGACACGATCTCGAAGGATTTTGATGTTCTAAATCCGAATATAAAATCAAAAATGCAATATATATTCGCGTTTTTGAAATATGGTATTAATTATGTGATAAAAATGTTGATTTCACGCTTTTTTGAATACAGAAAGGCGACAGACGTACTTTTACCAAAAAAAAATCAGGTTTCGCAAAATAATCGCTATTTGATAAAGTAAACAGAACGGGCTTCATTTTTGTAGTTTAAAGATATGTATATAGAGGGAAATTCGTATTTTTAGCCGCACAGTGGGACAAAAAGGGATAAATACGGTACCACCGCAAAATCTAAACGGAATGAGCTAGAATAGGTAGACTCAGAAATTCGTAGGATTTTTCGAAATTCCAACATTTACGCGCACAGTGGGTAAAAAGGGATAAATGGCAAGAGCCAGAATCGTAAAATTTGGTGTGAGCGTAGTCCTTGGGACTTAAATTAGAACAGGGAGTTATTGTTTTTTAAATTTTAGGGGCACAGGGATAAATATGGTATCACCGCCAAAATTAACGCCTAGAGTTAGAATCGCGAGAATTAAAGCGGGGGACGTTTTGTCATTAGGGCAACGGATCGGGGTAGTCAGTTTTTTCGATTTTCGTACTTTTAGGGGCACAGTGGGGGCAAAAAGTGTAAAATATGAAACAGTGAGTTCAAAATGCTAAACATGGTCCAATGGTGCTAGGGTTGCTTTTGGAACATAAACTACAGACAGGGAAGTGATTTTTAGAAATTCTAACTTTAAGAGGCACAGTGGGACAAAACGGGTTAAATATGGTGCATGGGCCAAAAATGGAACTATCTGGCAAAATTGGAAAATGGTTAAATAATGTACAGAGGAGAAAATGTGGTTATATTTGGTAAAGTGGGGAAATGCGAGTTACGTATGGTAGCGTGGAGACAAATTTTAAATATGGTACAGTGACACACAAATTTGTTAATGGTATAGTACCGCAAACATTTTTAAATATGGTACGAGTACAGTGAGACAAACGGTTAAATGTGACATAATGGTGCAAAAAGGGTTAAATATGGTACAGTGGGGCACAAATAGTTATATATGGTAAAATGAGTTAAATGTGGTACAGTGGGGCAAAATGCGTTAACTATAAAACAGCGGATCAAAAATGGGGCAATAAGGGTTAAATATGGTACAGTGTGACACAAATAGTTAACAATACAGTGCGACATAAATGTTTTAAATATCGTACAGTGGGGCAAACAGGGTAAAATATGGTACATTGGGGCAAAATGTGTTAAATATGGTACAATGAGACAAAAGGTAGAATATGGCACAATATGGTAACGTGGGACAAAATGGGTTAAATGTGATACAGTGGGGCAAGAAGCGTATGCTATGGAACAGAATGAAAAAAATGTGTTAACTATAGTACAGTGGGGAAAAATGGTTGAAGATGGTACAATGTGACAAAAATGGTTACAGTGGGCACAAATAGTATAATATGGTAACGTTGGACAAAATGGTTTAAATATAGTAGGGCAAAAAGCATTAAATATGAAACAGTGGGCAAAAAGTGTGTTAACTATGGTACAGTGGGGAAAAAATGGTTAAATATATTGTACAGTAGGACAAAAAGGTGTTAAATATGATTTAGTGGACCAAAAGGGTTAAATATGGTACATTGTTTTAATAAGCGTACATTTAGTACAGTGGGCAAATATATGTATGGATGCAGGGGGAGAGGCTAACCCCTGGAACATAAATATGAGATAAGAAGTTTTTTTTTATTTATGCTTTTAGTAGCACTATGGTTCAAAAAAGTTAAAACGGAGGGGTAAAAAGTGTTAAAAATGGTTTAGTGAAGCAAAAAGGGTTAAATATGGTAAAAGAAGCAAAATGAGTTATAGATGCTACATATAGTGGGGCAAAAAAGTGTTAAATACGGTGAACTGTGGCAAAATGGTTTAATGTGGTAAGTGGGGAATAAAGTGAAAAAATAGTCCCAGATATGTATAAAATTTCGTACTTTAGAACACTATTGAATAAAAAGCGTTTAATATGGTACAGTGGTGCATAAAGGGTTGAATGTGGTCCCAGAGTTCGAAGGTAGCTCTTACAGCATGAACCAAAGCTAAGAAATTTTAAATACTCGTATTGTTAGTGGTGCAAAATTGGTTAATCATGACACATTAGGGCAAAAGGGTTAAATGTGGTACAATAGAGCGATACAACTTAGCTTTTTAAATTCGTACCTTTATAGTGTACCAGGGTGTGAATGTAGCTATTGGAAAATAAACAAGGGGAAATAAGCTAACATATAATACAAACAATATTTTTCAAACATTCAGAGGTACTGTGGGGAAAGGTATAAATATTGTACCATGATGCCAGGTTAACACTTGGAACTTAAACAAGAAATGATACAGAGCTCGGGCAGTAGAGTGAACACAAAGTTTTTTTAATCTGACGAAAAAGACAGAAGTTACACTCTCTTAAACATTTTGTTCCCCCGAGATGGCCAACTTTGAGGCCCTGTGTACCATAGGTAGCCCAAATTCAAACCTTAACTTCTCTAATACCTCTTCTATGTACAAGCAAACTAAATTTTGTCGAAACTGTTGTCTGTTTAAGAAACGGCAGAAATTTTTTTTATTTTTTTTTTAAATTGCTACGACTGTGTGATGTTGGGGAATTTGGCAGATATTGCAATTGCAACGTCCATTCACCGCTGGGTTCCAAATTAGTGGGGACAGTACTACTCATTGTAGGCTCCCTCTGTTTAGAAACCTTGTTAGATTTGTACAACCAAGACAAACTCTTATGCGTCTTCTGTTGATCAAGTTTTGACTTAGTCTAATCTAGTGTTCTCCCTTAGATGCGACAGCGCCGCAAGTATGTGAGTGAATGTTGTTTATAGCCCATTCAATATTATATCAAGGCCTTGATATAATTACTGAAAATGAAGGGATGATTCGATAATATCCAAAAGTTCATGCGGGGCCGATTCTGTAAACTGGCCCTTATTGTAAACAAATTGGGGTCCCGACAAGAGTTATGAATCCAGGTTTGATCTAATCAACGAATCTAAGAGCCTTTCTAGACCTTTCAATAGGAAAGAGGATACACTAATTGGCAAAGAGGTTTCTTAGAGTAAGTTATATCAAATTTATTTAAGTTTTGGATTTTCGCCGAAACAACAATGCACCAAACCAGTGAATATAAGTAACATAACATATAAACAATTCCAAAAAATATACAAACATTCAACGATTATTCGATATCCTCTTCATGTTAAGGTATAAGTTCTAATGAAAATGAAATGCCGATAACACAGATCACAAGTAGTGCAATTCGATCTTGTTAACCGAAAACGAAAGAGTTGTCAACGTTCTACTTAAATTCTGAGCACTATTTCCTTGCTCGTAAGCTGCATTGTAAAGCTAAGCCGAAGGTTAAGCGCAGAACATAATTAATTGGTAAGCAACGAACGCTATCAGGGTACGAGTATATGCTATTTACCTAGTATAGCGTATACTTAGTGAAGGAAATGTACAATAAATGGGTTGAAGTCGAGCGCAGATACCCTAAACAAGTATGATAACTAATTAAATTATTATTAATTAATAGGGATGTCCCGGCGAACTGTTAAGAAGATGAACTTGCTAGGGACGATATTACAAATTCTCGAAGAATTTGCTTATACCCGATTGGAGCGCCATGTCCACATGCAATGTTTGGCTTAGGCAAGAGGAAGTCCAATGAAATGTGGCAAAAATCAGTACCTGTAGGGTAGCTAGACAAATATAGGCAAGATATGATCTGAGAAGGTCAAAATATCTCCTCGCATTAAAAAGGAAAATACTGTGGACTTTAGTGTGAGTTCTGACGGGACACTGCCTGATCGAGAGATCATGCCAGAAGGTTGGGTGTTGACTCCAATGACTTTAGCAGAAGCTGCTGAGGGGAGGAAAAATTGGAGAGCGTTGAACAACTGCTTTGCTAATGTACCATAGCAGAGAGCATTGAACACCTTCTTTGCTACTGTAGCATATTTAGTAAACGACATCTCGATATACTGGGGTCGACCTTTCTGGAAAGTTTTGCAGATCTTTCCGCTACCGGTATTCGTACCATTGATAACTTTGTATATCAAACTGATTGCTTTCGATGAGGAGCATCTGAGTCCGTGGTATCACTAGGGATTTAATTGGTCTATACAATTGGTAAGCTAGTAAAAAAGGCTGCCAACCTAAACAAAACCTAATGACAATAATATTTCTCGGGTACAAATTGTTGGTTGCATCAACTATTTTATACTCGTGTATAAATTGTATGGTTGCCGTGACCATATTCTTAAATATATTTATTATTATTGTTTGGATATTGTACATTCAAGCTTCTTCGATCAGAATATTTGGGTCTGTAGTTTTTTAGCTGCTTATCCCAAACTATTTAAAATAAATATCCATCATTATGACTACTTTAGGTGCTAAAAACCGCACAATAAAGTAAATATTCCTCACCCTGCACCGGATCAACTGCCACAGATGGCCAGGTGATAATGGAAGGGTACTATAGCCATATAGAAGATGTGGCAAAGTGATTATAAGGTAGCCTCCAGATGAAAAGAAAAACTCAAGCAAGCCAAAGCATTCTGCAGCATCAGCACTTGCATCAGTTAACAAACAATTACGCGTATGTTTAACACTACTATTTACGAGCTGATGCGACGCACGGCTTAAACAATTGACGTTAACTCTTGGGACCAGCGCGTGCATCTGAAGATGTCAGCGACAGCGACTTTTTTATTTAAGCCTAAAGAGAAGATTGTTCAAGGACGATAATGCAGTTTTAATGTTACACATGTGTGTATGTCTGTGTTTATGAAGCTCCGCAAACAGTAGTCTCCATTGGGTTTTAATGTCAATTTGAAAGGAAAATCTGACGATATACATCTTTTGGATTTAGAATAATATTATTTTTGTTTTCATTTAGTATTTGTTGAGGTGCAAAGAATTATTTTTAAAGATTTCAAAAATTTGATTGGCTACACGCAAAGTCTCACCTTTTTTATTGATTGGAAATTATTATTCTGAAATATCAGATATTCTGAGAAAAAATAAAGTGATTTGATTGTTTACAATTTTCATTTGGTTTATGCATTCATTAGGTTCTTTGTAAATGTAATTATTCTGAAACGCTAGCTTAAATTTAAAATTTAGTTGTGTGTTAAACTAAATTTTAAATTTTATACAGATCGACATTAAATCACCTTCTGAGTGGATTTATCCAAATTAATCTGCAGTTTAATAACCAGTCCATAGTTTATTAACCAGAGTTTCCAGGAACAGATGTGAAAGTGGCCAACCTGGGGAACGTGTATTTGTAAATAAATGAATTTTTTTTGTTAATCCCTTTGAAAACCAGTAAAGCTTATTATACCCTACACCACTACTTTTGGTGCCTATTTTCCGCATAAGGATACTTACCAATATAAAAAAAAGAAATGGCATCAGAGATGGTACTCACTAGACGTGTGTAAACAAACTAAGGCTCCTTGGGACTAGCGGTCTCCAAGGAACACGCAGATACTGCTAAGTACCGAAACAGCGCATCTACGATTGATTGTGGGTATAATTACTGGACATAATAGACTTCGTAAGCACATGCACAGAATTGGCCTAAGATATGACGATTTGTGTCGGTGGTGTCATGACCCTGATGTGGTAGAAGATACCTTTCATTTCCTTTGGCAATTTCCTACTTTATCGTATAGAAGAAACAAGATACTGGGTTCATTTTTCTTTCACGAGTTGTTAGAACTTAAAGGATTGTACCCTCTCAGACTTTTACAGTTTATTAAGGCATCAGATCGAAACTGCAGACTCAGCTAAGCGTGAAGAAGAAGAATTCATGAGGAATCACAATGGATCAACTATGGTCTCTGTGGACGCTTGACTTTTATTAAGCCGGGCCAATAAATAAAGCTTACATTGACGTAACTGATTCGTCATGGTGACGAACGGTTTTTCTATCAGTGTAAAGTAAAAACTAAAGCAAGACGATTGGTGCATTGGTTTTCCAGATTTCGTTTTCAGAAATATTATATTTTTAGTGTGCAAGGCACCACACTCGTGAAAATCGCAATATCTGCTTTTGACTAATGAGGTAGTGTGGCCATAACACGAATCTTTGCCCAATCTTAATGTTTCCTTCCTTGGACCAATACGAACCCATCAAGCCCAAAATCATAAAATCGAAAGACTCATTCTCGAGTTATGAGGTTTTGATGGCCGTGCCGAGCCGCTTTGAACATACCTTAATAGGCGGAATGAAATTGGGCCCCAGGAAAATACACCCCACTATTTTTATGAATGTGGGCCCCAAAAAATAACATATGAAACAACAACAATTTTATTTGGGGCTTAATTTCATTTTTTGACTGCTTTTTGGGGTTTACTTTCATTTATTGTCTGCTTTTTGAGGCTTATTTTCATCTATTAATTAAGAAACAAGAGAGGCTACGCATAAAAGATTTGCTCCTCGTTGCCAACTTTGAATCCTGTCCATAGGAGAAAGTCTTAAACAGAGGCCGAAGGCCGACCGCACAGGTATAGATTTATAATTAGAAAATATGTTTGTATATATACGTGTATTAATGCGTACGCCCCAGATTAAGGAAGAGAAAATTTCTTAGTTTAGTTTGGGGTTTATTGTCATTTCATGCTGTTTTCTTGATTGGGGTGTAATTTCCTAAATCAGTTTTTGTAACGAAAATAGGCCCCAAATTTGGGGCGCACTTTCATTTTCAATTTGGGGTGCATTTGCTTGGGGTCCAACTTCCGGCCGCCACCTTAATATTCCTCCATGGTCCTCCCGCCTGAGGCCAATACGAGTCCATCATGCCCAAAATCGCGAAAATCTATCGACAAATTCTTGAGCTATGAAGTTATGTTGGATGCGCAACGCCGGTTTGACCAATCCTCCATAGAGTCATTCCCTGAATCTATACAATTACATCAAGTTCAATATCGTAAAATTAGCATATTTACAAAGATTTAGGTTTGTTTCTTATAAAACGTTTCTGAAAGGATAAAAGTAACACACAAATTATTGTGTGTTGAGAATTTTGCGACTTTTATTTTTCCTAAAACTTTGCGCAGTAATTACGAAGAAATCCGCCGAAGGAAGAATCCAATTTGGTCCAGTAGTTTTCATGTTTTAAGCAGTCGAATAAACCAAGATCCATTTTTAAAAAGGGTGGTCCAAACATAATGCACGATAACATCGTGAGTTATGTTTGGAGTCACACGTGGCGACTCGAGGCGAGCATTTGACTGATATTTTGTTTCACACATAATTGTCATAGATGATAGAAGGCTATCATAATAAAAAATACTAAGATAATTCTCTGAAGACTTTTTGTTTTGTTTACAATTAACATCGTGGGTACCTACATTGATTTTTTACAAGGAATATTTTTGTCGAATACATTACCCAAAAAATCCATCGATTTATATGTCTTTTGATATATCATTATTTTTGAAAGAAGTTTTTCATGGGCTAGGTGATGAGAGGGGTAATCGGCCGTTTTGAGGGAAACACTTCTTGAAGTGTCTCCTTTATTTTGTTCTTTGACATGGAACATCTATTTCGAAGCCTTCTATACTAAATTGTGTTTGAATTTACTAACCTCTTTGTTTACCCAGCAAACTTTGTGGCTACATATCGCGAAAACGCGATGTCAAAGGAAAAATCTGTTAATGCCATTCGATTTAGCGTAGTATTTAGGATTTTATGAAAGAACATTCAACTTATGATTAACATTTTCATAAACTGGGATATATCTAATTTGCTACCGTTATATTGCCATTACAGTCAATGCGTTTGACATTGTTTATGTCGTTTCATATAATTTGTTTATTTTATGCCGATGTAAGTCGCTAATACTCAGGATAATATCTTAGGTTGAACAGCAATAAACACATTAATTGTATCTATGGAAATATTTGTATTATTAATGTACATGTTTAATTACTACAACGAATTAGTTGTTTTTATCAATGTATTTGTTCATTAATCCAATGACTATATAGCTTTGAAGTAAAAAACCATTCACCTTTACATACGGTCTATGGTACGTTTTATGTAAATTTTCTGTTTAACAATATTTTGTACATTGGCACATTTCTAGAATATAGTGTTCATCAAACGTTTTCTTCAGTAAGTCGATTGTTTGCAGCACACTTATAAATTTGTATGTATGTTTGTATGTCTAACGTAATTGCTGTGAGTTATTAAATTTAGCAACTCTCATTCATCTGAGTCCAACACAAGATGTTTGTTGCTTTGCAACGGAAAAAATCTCAACTGCGAAAATACGTTTTTATTTCAACAGAGAAGAAAGCAAACATTCTGTGATTGAAACAAACATAGAATTAAAACAAGGACAATTGTCACTATCGTACCTACCTAATTTATCAAACAAAAGCCATAGAAATGTTTGATAAACAATTAGGGATAAAGTAGTTGACTGTTAGTATGGAGTTCCTGGCAAACATCTGCCATTCACAAATCTACACAAAAAGACAGGGATAATAAAAATATAAAAAGGAACACACAAGGAATCCCGGCAAATAACAAACAGAATGTTTGCAATATTGCCTTTGACGACTTAATATACCAATTTGGTGATTAGCAATAACATTTGGCTTAACAATCAAAAATGTTTGATATGTTGCCCTTGGAGAGAATGTTTGCAATATTGCCTTTGACGACTTAATATACCAATTTGGGACAGCATTTGTTAATCTAGTGTAACTGGATCTATGTATAACGGCGGTTATACAGACATAGACTACAATTATACCTAACATTTTTTGGACAGAGTTGGTTGGTCGAACAAAATCGACAACATCTTTTAATCTATTTTAAGCAGTTTCATTCATGGTTTAAAAGCTGCTATCTGCGAAATTTCAAAGGATCTGTTAGAATTGCGTACTGATGTATATAAGGCGAAGTCAAAAATAAAAATATCGGACATCTTGACCTAAAGCGCGACGTATGTACAGCTAGAATTCGCTGTTGTGCTTCAAACAGTACCAATGTTGTGATTCTCGCTCTGAAAGAACCGAAGTTATTCATAATTTGAGGACCTAATTTAACGAAATTTTTCATTTTGTATACCTACACTTTAGTGATACGGTGGTATATATCACTTGCTACGGGCCAAAAGTGTAACACATCGAAGGAGTGACCTAAGATCCCAAGTATATTCAGCGGATATACGTTTTGAGTCATTTTAAGTCGAATGAGCAATGTCCGTTCGTTTGTCTGTCTGACTGCTGGCTGGTGCGCACGATAACTCCCAAAAGGGGTAAGTGATTGACTTAAAATTTGGTAATAATTTTCTCACTCTCGGTCTATGTTCGAAGATGGGCCATATTGGTCCACTCCTTCTAGTACCTCCCCCACAAAAGATTAATATTTAGTGAAATATTAATTCTTTAATAACTTATATACTACTTATTCGCATCTTCCAAAATTTCACACATATTGATAGTTGCTATCACGTTAAGAAAATGGGCGAAGTTTCCACGCCCCTTTTGGTACCTCCCATACCAATGGATCACTTTGCACAAAAAATTAACTGCACATAACTTTGATTCGAGTCCATACAAATACTTAAAATATTGTGGAGAGTAATGTCTTTACAGTACCTATAGTCCCGTGCAAAATGGTCGTTATTACCACGCCCCTTTTGGTACCTCCCATACAAATGGACCATTTTGCACAATAAGTTAACGGCTTTTAACTTTGATTCCTGCATCCCTCGGTCAAAATTTAAATATATATCCATCGATCCCTAGACGTAACCCAGCGAAACGCTGGGACAAGTATAACTTTTTTGGCATATATAACTTTTTCCGGTAGTCAGAAACCCCGCCGATCACTGATCCCTTCTATTTATCGCATGGTGTTAGTATCGGGTCCGTCAATAAGAGGGCTACAAAAGTTTTTTTTAAATAAAACAACAACTAATCTCAGAATCCACGCCATCTACCTGGCGATTGGTATAGAGACAACTGTGTCGAACTGGCAACCCTTACCAGTCACATGGGTGGTGAAAATGGTGAATTTAAGTCTCGCTTAAAGCTTTGGCTGTGTGACTTGTTCGCTTTCTTCGTAGGTATATAATTCCCATATGCAAATTTCTTTGTAGATTGGTATATATACAAGTGATGATCGCCACAACTACAAGCTCACACTGTGTGTCATGTATAAGACCCTCTGATGATATCCCCGCACAGGATTGAAATACGTATAAGGGTATGTGTTTACATGGCTTTCAGAGCGCAGTGTCTTATCTTTTCCAATACACCACAAAAACCTCTCTTTCGAAAGGAAGAGTTGATCGAAAAAGCTGAACAATGAATGTGAAAACATTCAATAAATAAATCTAATTATCTAAAGTGCGTTCGATGCCATTATGTATGGAACTCGATTTCTTTTGCATGGCCACCATGGGCATGCTTGCAGAAGTCCAGACGCTGAACCCAATTTTCGACGGTTTTCAAGCATAAATCGACCGATACTGCTGCAATTTCACGTTCGATATTCGTACGAAGTTCATCAATCGTCGCTGGCTTGTTGGCATAGACCATAGACATGACGTAGCCCCACAGGAAATAGTCTAACGGCGTCAAATCGCACGACCGAGGCGGCCAATCGACTGGACCATTTCGTGAGATAACACGATCTCCAAAGTTGGTTTCCAATAAATTGATTGTGGCATTCGCTGTGTGGCTTGTGGCGCCGTCCTGTTGGATCCACATGTCCTCCAAGTCCATATCATCCAATTGAGGCCAAAAATATTCGGTTATCATTGAACGGTAGCGATTCCCATTCACAGTAACGTGCCGGTCTTGATCATCACGGAAGAAGTACGGCCCAATGACGCCGCCGGCCCATAAACCGCACCAAACCGTAATTTTTTCGGGATGCAATGATGACTCATGGAGTACGTGTGGATTGCTGTCTGACCAATAACGCATATTTTGTTTATTGACGAAGCCATTCAGCCAGAAATGAGCCTTATCGCTGAAGATGATTTTTCGATTTTTCGCGCTCTTAACGTTGAAGCGAATTTCGGTAGTAAATTTTACTAATTTCGACTCGTTGTTGGCTCGTATATCTTTCCGTCATGAAATGGCAAACCTTACTGAAGAGAAATGTCAAAAGAGCGGCAAAAAATATGGCGTCGTTTGCTGGCCCTGTCGGTCTCCTTTGTAGCGTCCCTGTTGAAAAAAAGGCTCAGCTTTAATTTGCATTTATGATTACGAATATTACCATGTAGTGGGGTGGCGACAAGGGAGGTGCGCAATGTTTTCGCCTGGCAACGACTATAATTGACTTCTTCACTCAGAGAGTGTTCCTCAACGACTGGTGAATGCAGAGGCTCGTTAGAAGTGTCAGACTCCTTAGAAAGTTCGAGGAAAGAGAGAGATCCGATGATAATGCAGCGCAGCCACACAACAACCACTACCACACTCACACATCCGTACTAAGCGAATTAGGCCTCCGAAGAGAGGTAGAGGATATTCCAGTGATGTCAATACGCAACCGGAATTGATCAAACTCGAGATGTTGAGACAATGCTGCGTACGTGAACTAGGGTCTCCTTTTTGTTACATTTTTACCAATAACACTGTGCTAGTGTTATTGGCTAGATGTATTTTCACATTTCTAAACTGTTATCGATGCAATTATCCCTAAAAATAACTGTCAGGGAATTGTGGACATCCATATCACACATTTTGAAATATAATTGCCTAGGTACGTCCACAGTCGCCTCACCACAGCTAATTTCAAGTTCGGTTCCATCGGCCGAGAATCACAGTATTAGTACAGTCTTAAGCAGAATAACTAGTTCTACAGCGTACAACAAATAGCGAGCAGTCACTTAAGTTACTGTTTGACCAGGACAAACAACAAAGCGAGTGGACTACAAATGTCACTACATTTTTTGACCGATAAATCCAGACTAAGCTAGTAGATTGATAGCTTTGAGCCTTAAAATCAGATGCCACTTCTCCAATACAAATGCAAACAATGATGAAGTACATTATACCCTGGCTGGAGAAGATATTTGTAGGATGAATCAAACTCTCGTAAATGCACAATAGATGGAGGGATACCAAAGTGGTATTCATACCCAAAACGAGAAAGATATCACCCAGTAGGTCAAATGACTTCAGGTCAATCAGTCGATCCTCTTTCCTTTTTAAAGGTCTGAAAATACTTTTAGATTCTTTCATTGTAGAAAACCTGGATGCAAAACTCTTGTCGGGAATCCAACATGCCTTCAGCAAGGGCACCTCTACAGAATCTGCCCTACTTGAACATATGGACACTATTGAATAGTGCCTACATTTCAAGGTGGCCCTACATTTCACTATGGTGGCCTTTGTTGACATTGAAGGTGCTTACAACAAAGTACATTGTCGGGCACATCTCTTACGATGTTTGTAAATAGCGGGAGGAGTACTGCAACCTTTATTTTGGAGTCTGGCTATAAACAGAATCCTGCTGGATCTAAAATCGTGGCTTATGCGGACGACGTTGCAATCGCAATACATTGGGTGTTAAACCAAAGAAGAGAGAATTGAATCACTGTACTAGGAAATATAAGGTTCCACCTGTGAACCCTCCTCAGCTTAATGAAGCTGAGCTAGTCTTTTCTGGAAGTGCCAATGTCCATCAGATTAAATGTATTGGAACCTTATATTCCAATAGGAAAGCTGTAGGGCATGTCTTGTCATTTCTTTTTATTATGATAATATTGGTATGGTTGAATTATGTATAGAACAAAATATCGGCCAAATGGCCGTCGCGACCTCGGCGGAGACCTCCATTCGATGGTCCAAATTTTCGATGACTCTGAGTCATAATTGAGTGTGCCGAATTATCTCATCCTTTAGCTCTTGAATTGTTGCTGGCTTATCGACGTACACCTTTTCATTCAAATAACCCCAAAGAAATAAGTCCAACGGTGTCAAATCACATGATCTTGGAGGCTAATTGACATCGCCACGACGTGAGATAACACGGCCATTGAATTTGTTGCGCAAAAGAGCCATTGTTCCGTTAGTTGTGTGACAAGTGGCACCGTCCTGTTGAATCCACATATTGTCCACATCCATATCTTCCAATTCGAGCCATAAAAAGTTTGTTATCATCTCACGATAGCGAACACCATTCGCAGTAACTGCCTGACCGGCCTCATTTCGAAGAAGTATGGCCCGATGACGTCGCCAGACCATAAGCCGCACCAAACGAATTGGCGAGCATGCACACGTGTTTTCACATCTCCTACGGACCCGGATTGTTGACACATTTGGTCGATTATGCTGATCAAAAAAACATCAGGAAGTGCACGAAGTGCATTTTGATTTGAACGCCCATTTTCGTAAAAGGCTTAAAAACTTTAACGCCCTGCTCGATTGTGTATCTTTCCATGGTTCAAATTGAGTTAGTCTGAAATTGAGAAATGTTAAATGAAATGCCGAAAAAAACTTGACGTTTAGGTGTGGTTCACATTCAACATCGGCCCTTACAATTTAACCACCCTTAATATAGCAGGCACTGTTAAGCGATCCATCACCAAGCAATTAATGATAGTTCAGAGAACTGCCGGTCTAAGCATAAGCGGCGCTTTAAGGACTACAGTGACAGAGTCTCTGCAAGTCCTTCTCCATCTGCTTCCGATTGATATAGAGAAGGTGCAACCAGGGCGACATTAAGATTAAACTGTCTGTCAATATGTAGGTACTAGAACTACTGTCATTTGAGCTACCAACGTTGTACACCTTAGGGGCGGAACTTTACCACTATGATACGTGCCAGAGAGGATTGGGTTGGCAGAATACCAGGAAATATAAAATATCTCCACTTATATTGGAAACTCGATTAGAAGGTTGGCTTCGCATTACTCTGTAAAGAATTTAGTCTTAATACTTGATACTTACATTGTCTATCGAGCCAAAATAATAACAACAGGAAAGTCGCCAAGTGGCTGAGTCCCAACATAGTGTACAAGTTTGGCGTCGTCATTTACTGGGATATCCAGGCTGCCGTTAAATATCTGGAGGCTACAGCCCTAAATTCTCAAACAGCCATCAACTGCAGCATATCATGTTGAGCAGTTTTATTTCTGTTAACTCAAACGAGTGTTTCTGTTAACTCATAGGGATGTCCCGACGAAATTTCTAGGAAACGACTGACATTACAAATGTTTGAAGAATTTTGCATATATTACTGTTCACGTGTAAGCTTTGACTTAGGCAAGAGACAGTCAATCACTCCAATAAAATATGAACAGGTCTCGACACATATACACTGAAAGAAATATAGTACATCAAAATAATGTAAAAATTGCATCAATTGTTATTCATTGAAGTGATGTAATATTTCCATCAATTTAATGAAATCCTTCTTCATTAATATAATTAAATTTATTACATTAATAAGTAACAATTATTCGATACGATTTTCACTCCTCCTTTTTTTTAAAAAAATTATATATTGTCGGTGAAGAAAGTAAAAATAAATTTTGCCTGAGCCGGGGTTTGAACTTACGACCTTCTGCTCTCAAGTCTAACACACTTGCAACTCTCCACGAATGCGTCTGGCTTTCGAAGCTCGTTTTGCATGTTATAAGCATCGTGTATGTTTGTTAACCTAACGCTGCAAACATTTTATATCGCGGATGCCACTACAAGGAGTTTGAAAACATCGCAGGCGATATCACTTTCTTACCTAAGAAATGGCTGCCCAACAAGGAATTATTTGGTGACTTCCACAAGTAAGAAAAGCGATTGCGTGCGAAGTGAGAAAGCTATTGTGTGCAAAGTGATAAAGCGATTGTGAGCTGCAGATCAAGATTACGCTGGGCGATTAACGGGTTTATTTCGATGGAGAGATGCCAAAATGGTAATTGTACCCAAAGTGGGAACATTATCACCAGCTAGGCCAAAGGACTTCAGAACAAAGTGGGAATGTTATCACCTGCTAGGCCAAAGGACTTCAGAACAATTCTTCTATACCCGTTCCTGCTGAAAATCTTTGAAGAATCTTTGGCTATTTCATCGGTCCCTTCCAGTGAACCTTCTTGGGAGTTAGAGATATTATCGGACATTCCCGTTTGATTTCTTATCCCCTCACCTTACAGAGGAGCCGAAAGTGTGACTCGTCAAGGGAGATCCCTAAGATTCGAAGTATATTTGTTAGAAATTCGATTTGGATAATTTTAAGTCATTTGAGCAATGTCCGTCTGTCTGTCTTCTGGTGCGCACGATAACTCTCAAAAGGATTAACCGATTGACTTCAAATTTGGTATGCGGTAATATTTTTCTCCATCTCCGGCTAAGCTCAAATTGGTCCACTCTTTCCGATACCTCCCCCAAAAAGGGTTAACATTTAGTGAAATATTGATTCCGTCATAACTTCTATACTGCTTACTCGAATCTTGTGAAATTCAACACATAGTATTAGTTTATTAGTAGCTAACACCTCAAAAAAAAAAAATAGGCGAAGTTGCCTTGGCCCTTTTGACACCTCCAACACAAATGGACCATTTTGCACAAAAAGTTAACTGCTTATAGGTTTAGTAACAGTTCATACTAATACTTGAAATTTTGTACAGTGTAATGTTTTTACACTACCTAGGGTCCAGAAAAAAAGTGGGCGTTATTGGCACGCCCCTTTTGGTACCTCCCACACAAATGGACCATATTGCACCAAAAGTTAACAGCTTATAACATTAAAACAAGTGCATACAAATAATTGGAAATTTGTACAGTGTAATGCTTTTATAGTACCTAGAATACAGAGAAATAGGGCGTTATTGGCACGCCTCTTTTGGTACCTCGCACACAAATGGACCATTTTGCACCAAACATAACTTCTTATAGCTTTAATTCCACTAGCTGCTTTAAAGTAATTTATTGACATTTAATTAAAATAAACGAATAAATACATTAACGAATATTTTTTTGGATTAAAGGTTAGGGGATTCTTAAGTCGCTTTACCAGTCTGAACTTTCTTACTTGTTTTTTTACCCTCACTTTAGTGAAAAAGTGTACAACATCGAAGGTGTGAAATAAGACCCCAAGTATGTTCGGCGGAAATCCGTTTTGGGCCATTTTAAGTCATTTGAGCAATGTCCGTCCGTCCGTCTGTCTGGCTGGCTGGAGCGCACGGATTGACTTCAAATGTGGTATGGGATAATATTTTTTTCTATCTCAGGCTAAGTTCGAAGATGAGCCATATTTCCTTTATGATGGAAATCCAATTTTGAATGAATATATTTTGGAATATTTAGAAATTAAAAATGCAATCTTCCTAAAAACATGCTAAGTCGACTAAGCAGTTAATTATCGATACGTAGACATTATGGCAATTTTGAAGTTTTTATTTCATTTTAAACAAATATAAAAGTCAGACGGCTTTAGCTGTGCTTGGCGACTTTTAGCTTTCGGAAAATGGATCAAAGAAATTGTATTAGATTTTGAGTGAAATAAACACACTTAATTATGTATGTGGCAATTAGCGAGCCTAATTTGAGCATATAACTAGAAAATATTTTTTTTTTGTTTCGGAGACCTAAAAACTTTTTTTTAATAGATTGAGGCCAAACAAAATTTTTTATGGTAAAGTTTTCTTTTAACATTTTTTTTAAATTCCCTTTTCATGGAGCTTATTTTTAGTATTTGGACCATATTTTTTGAAGTATATGCAATATATCTATGGATAAATGTATAAACTATGACCCATATTGTAAAGATAGGGAAATTTAAAAAAATAATATTTCATACATATTTTTTATTTTGTCAATTTAGCTTGGAAAGTACTAAAAGTGGAGTGGCAATAACGCCCATTTTGTAATATACTATGGGTACTATAAAAACATTACACTGTACAAAACCAAGTTATAAGGTTAACTTTGTGTGCAAAACGGTCCATTTGTATGGGAGGTACCAAAAGGGGTGTGGCAATAGCGCCCATTTTTCATGGGACTATAGGTACTATAAAAGCATTACACTTCACAACATTTCAATTATTTCTATGGACTGGAATCAAAGTTATAAGCCGTTAACTTTTTGTGCAAAATGGTCCAAGAAGAAACTAATACTTTGTTTGGAATAGTCAAAGATTCGGGAGGTACTAGAAGCAGTGGACCAACATAGTACATCTTTGACCTTAGTCTAAGATAGAAAAAAATATTGACACATACCAAATTTGAAGTCGATCGGTTATCCTGTCGAAAGTTATTGTGTGCACCAACCAGACAGACAAACCGACATTACTTAAATGACTTAAAATGGGCCAAAATGGATTTCCGCAAAATATTAATGGGCTCTCTTAGGTCACTCCATCGATATGTTACACTTTTGAACTGCAGCATCTGATATATACCCTTGTTCAAAATAGTGGGTGTACAAAAAACGGATTATGTTGGAATTCTGTTATTTCTACCAAAAGTGCTATAATTGCTAGCTTCCAAAAATTGGAACAAACAATTTGTTTGATAATTTTTTCTATTTTTTATGTTTTTTTCGTACCAGCAAAAAATGTTTTCTATGTAGTTATTTTTTTTACTAAAATTTGTAGTCCTCATAATTTCCTTTAATTTAAAGTATATCCGGGCTTTAACGAACATATACGTACATCAAAAAATATCCACATACTAAAGACACCTTCCAAGAAAATGGGAATTTTAAAGACATTTTTTTTTACCATATAATATAATAATTTTTTTAATATTTTTTTTCGTGTATAGGTCACCATAATACACCAGAAAAGGTTATGCACAGCCCTTCGATAAACAATTTTTGTTGCATAGTGTTATGCTCTAAACGGCTCAGATCATCAATAACCAATAGAAACATTGAAGCATTTCAGAAGTTCTGAACATAAAACTGAACATGATCATATATCAACTAAGTTTGTGCAGAAATGCGTAAATTTTTATCGAGAGAACTGTCGCATGGGCTTGATGGGTTCATAACTGCCTCACATGACTTGTTTCTGTTCGAAAAACTAAAAATGCAAATGAAAGGAAGGATATTTGCCCGGATTGAGGCCTTGAGGCATTGCTATAATACCTTAAGGCCATACCAAAAATCGCATACCAGAAGTATTTCCAGGATTGGAAAAAGCACTGGTAAGAGAGCATTATTGTGTTTATATGGGATTGCTTTGATGGGGACCAAATTTTTATTCATATAAATAAAAAAAGGATAATTTTTTCAAAACCTCGTACAGCAGTTTTCCCCTCTAATTACTTTTTTATAAAACTGACAAATAAAGCTGTATTTTTAAAATATTTTGATTATAAACCAAATTAAAAATGGGTATGAAACATTACAATTTCGATTTGGAGGAATGTTTTCCAATTGTTTCCACTCATCAACTAGAATTTAAAAAATCAACATTCCGATTTTTTTCAATCAAAAAATTTAATGAGCATAACTTTCATTAAGACTTCACATCCCCCTGATATTCCGCTACGGCCGTCCAGTGGACCGCGGACCACCAATTGAGAAGCTCAGTGTATGCAATGAGTCCTCTCCTTTTTCTGTTCACAACTCCTGATATTCGATATAAGTAAGTAAGTGATATAAGTTGGAGATAATTTTGGCAACTCTTTCTTCACTTCGTCGCAGTGAGTCAGTAATGGCGAAATACTCGACATTGCACTATTTTCTACATATAGCAATTTGGTTGAAAAAAAGGAGATGTGGAAACTTATCAGGTCCACTGACATGCTCTTAGGCCCCTTACTTATGATCTTTGAAGATTTTTAAAAAATCGTTTCTTCTAATCAGCTCCCCGAAAATATGTCAGATCTAATAAAGTGTCAAGCCTCAAGTTTTGGAATCTTGCCTGAGATCGGAAATTCTCCATCGTTTCAATGTTTTACCTGCATTGATCGCTATATGCTTGTCAGAAGCAATGCATATGTGCTGGTCAGTTTGAGTTTTATCTTACAATTTTCCGCATTCAATTTCATCCTCCGTGTTCGTTTGTCCTTTTTATTTGAGGACATTTTATTAACGAATGGGATGCATTCTCCGTAACCTTATCGACTCATATTGCGAAGGAATTGATTAAGTTTATTCGAAATTCTGAAAGGCGGTATGTTATTTCTCTCTTGGACGTTTTTCACAGAGATCTGCAGTGCGATCAGGTTCAATTACAAGACTCGTGCACCTGATTTGAATAATCGGTTTCAGTTTTTTTCGTTGTGCCAGTAACCGTTTTTAGGATTCACTGCAATTGTTATATTGTCATTATTACCATTTGAGGCAGAGTTCAGAATTCCTGTTTAAAAACAGGACATCCTTAGAACTTCCAGGCCCTATCGCATATTTCTCGTCATTTGGATTGCCAAAGACTTGACGTTCTCGTGTTTCATTTTCTATCTACAGTCGATAAATCCAGATCTAGATACTGCTTCATCAATTATCTTTACGCTTCAGTAGGTAGATGAGGAAGTATTGTACTGTATAGCGCTGAATTTAAACTTCCGTTCGTCAAGGCTGACGACCACTACTAATAATGAAAGATTATATTTAGTTTTGTGATACTCTATGAGTATTTCGCAGCTGTTAAGATCGCTATTGAATTTGGTTGAAATCGGTTCAGATTTAGATATAGCTCCCATATATATCTTTCGTCCGATTTGGCCCTTTAGTCCTATAGAAGCTGTATTTTACATCCAATCGTTTTGAAATTTAGAATGGTAGAGTTTCTTGATCCATGAACCAACATTGCCGAATTTGAAGAAAATCGGTTAAGATTTAGCTATAGCTCCAATATATATGTTTCGTCCGATTTGGCCCTTTAGTCCTATAGAAGCTGTATTTTACATCCAATCATTTTGAAATTTAGAATGGTAAAGTTTCTTGATCCATGAACCAACACTACCGAATTTGAAGAAAATCGGTTAAGATTTAGCTATAGCTCCCATATATATGTTTCGTCCGATTTGGCCCTTTAGTCCTATAAAAGCTGTATTTTACATCCAATCGTTTTGAAATTTAGAATGGTAGAGTTTCTTGATCCATGAACCAACATTGCCGAATTTAAAGAAAATCGGTTAAGATTTAGCTATAGCTCCCATATAAATGTTTCGTCCGATTTGGCCCTTTAGTCCTATAAAAGCTGTATTTTACATCCAATCGTTTTGAAATTTAGAATGGTACAGTTTCTTGATCCATGAACCAACATTCCCGAATTTGAAGAAAATCGGTTAAGATTTAGCTATAGCTCCCATATATATGTTTCGTCCGATTTTGCTCTTTTGTCCTGAAGAAGCTGTATTTTATATCCAATCATTTTGAAATTTAGAATGGTAGAGTTTCTTGATCCATGAACCAACACTACCGAATTTGAAGGAAATCGGTTAAGATTTAGCTATAGCTCCCGATTTGGCCCTTTAGTTCTATAGAAGCTGTATTTTACATCCAATCGTTTTAAAATTTAGAATGGTAGAGTTTCTTGATCCATGAACCAACATTGCCGAATTTGAAGAAAATCGGTGAAGATTTAACTATAGCTCCCATATATATGTTTCGTCCGATTTTGCTCTTTAGTCCTGTAGAAGCTGTATTTTACATTTAATCATTTTTAAATTTAGAATGGTAGACTTTCTTAATCCATGAACCAACACTACCGAATTTGAAGAAAATCGGTTAAGATTTAGCTATAGCTCCCATATATATGTTTCGTCCGATTTTGCTCTTTAGTCCTGAAGAAGCTGTATTTTACATCCAATCATTTTGAAATTTAGAATGGTAGAGTTTCTTGATCCATGAACCAACAGTACCGAATTTGAAGAAAATCGGTTAAGATTTAGCTATAGCTCCCATATATATGTTTCGTCCGATTTGGCCCTTTAGTTCTATAGAAGCTGTATTTTACATCCAATCGTTTTGAAATTTAGAATGGTAGAGTTTATTGATCCATGAACCAACACTACCGAATTTGAAGAAAATCGGTTAAGATTTAGCTATAGCTCCCATATATATGTTTCGTCCGATTTGGCCCTTTAGTTCTATAGAAGCTATATTTTACATCCAATCGTTTTGAAATTTAGAATGGTAGAGTTTCTTGATCCATGAACCAACATTGCCGAATTTGAAGAAAATCGGTAAAGATTTAGCTATAGCTTCCATATATATGTTTAATCCGATTTGGTTCTTTAGATCCAATCGTTTTTATACCCTACACCCCACTGTGGTACAGGGTATTATTTAAGTATAAAATGTCCCAAAAGTAAATTTATGTAAACAATTTATACATGAATTACAAAATTTATATATCAGAGTTATTCAATATTACGAGAGTGGTGTAGGGTATTATATAGTCGGCCCCGCCCGACTTTAGCCTTTCCTTACTGGTTTTAATGATTAATTTTCAATACTCTCAAATTTATACTTTAAATGTGTAAAGTTCTTTTAAAAGAATAAAACAATTTTAGTCCATTTGTTTATACTTTCACAATCATATTTATTGTTGGACTGTGTTATACAACAATATTTCATTGGCAACCACTAACACATGATGTTACGAGCATAACATAATCCAAGTGGAAATACTATAGCCGTTTATGGACAAACACTTTCTGTTGCTTCGCTACAGGAAACATCCTTACTGACCGGGTGTTTTTTTTAATCTATCTGAATAGAAAAGTTTGTCCTTCTCCCAGCAAATTTCTATTCATAAGGATTAACAAAAGGACAACTGCCGGCGGAAGGTTACGAATTATTCAAACAAATCCCATATTTGACAAATGAACCGGTCTGTCGGTCGGCAGCCATGTGTAGCTAAAATAATCGGCATAAGTGGGCCACATGAAATATCGCAAAAAAAACTGCAAATAAAATATATATCGTGTTGTTGTTGATGTTAGGAAAACCAAATCTCAAATATTTGTAATAAAATAGTCTTTGATTAACTTAGTTCATTTGATGTTGTGAAATGACTGATGTCTACAATGACCAATTCCTGAAAGACCGCCCATTTCCCAATCTGCAACCTGGGAATAGAGTGATTTAAAATACATTAAATCGAAAATAATAAATCAGAATACAATGTTATTCAAGATCTGTCTTAGGTTAGGTTGAAGAGAGGAGACGTTTAAACGTGCCTTAAACTGCATGCCCTGCATTCGTCGTTTCCCCCTAGTCATATGCGATGAAGATGTGCTTGTAAGCTTTAGTGTCCCGTTAAAACACTCATCAGCTTACTAATATCGATCTTGTTTAGTTTCATAAGACTTCTTGTTTTCTTTTCATTTGGGTCACCCCACAGTATCTTTGCAGTTGCTCCTACTGTTGCGCTATCCCACACAGATTTGTGAGCCATCACTGCCCAGTGCTTCATTTCATTTTTCGTGGCTTCGAAAGGTTTCCAATTTTCCAAGTTTATTACTCGAAGTTCTCTGCCCTTTGAAGCCAAGCTTTTTGACCGTTCATTTCCAATTACTCCGTTGTGTCCTGGTATCCAGCAAATACGCAATTGATAATCATTTATCGTTCTTTTACAGTCTAACACAGTTCTGGATTTGACCCTTTTCGATGTTATTGCTTTAATCGCCATTTGGCTATCTGTGAAGATGTTAGCTTATTTGGGCTTTGTGGTGTTACTGACCCAGTTCACACACTCCGTGATTGCTCGAACTTCTGTTTGAAATACCGTGTTATGGTCAGGGAGGCGGAAGTGAAGTTCGACTTCTGGTTCATCAATAAAAAGTCCCAGACCCGCCCTTCCTCCTCGCTTGGACCCATCCGTGTAGCAGCTGGTTCCCACTGGCACATGGGCCAAAGTCCCATTTTCCCAGGAGCATCTGTCTGGCACAAACGAATCACAGCTAGCTGTAAGCCGCACTTCAGGAATGCGGTCGGAGATTTCCGGCGTTTGAATGTGACCAACTAGAAATCTTCTGATGGTACGACTTGTGGTCTCGATTTATCCATTAACCCATCACTTGTAGATGTATTGCTGTGAGGGCTGTCTCATACTTTAAACGGATGTCTATTGGTTGGATGTGCAGTATAGTCTCCAACGTTTTTGTTGGTTCAGTTCTAAATGACCCGCTTATGCCTAGACAGCACATATGTTGAATTTTTTGCAAAGGTATTATTTGCACTTCTTGTCCATTGATGTCCATCACACTACACAGGCGTAGGTGATTATTGGTCTCATCACGCTCACGTAAAGCCAGTGAGTCATATTTGGACGTAGTCCCCATTTTGAACCTATAGCTCTTCTGCACAACGACCAACATCTGTGGGCCTTTGAACTCTTTCTTCAAGATGATCTTTCCAGTACAGTTTCTGATCCAAGATTACTCTATTTCTGGTTTAAGTCCTTCTTTGGTGAGGGCTTTTAAGAGACTGTGTATCGTCGTAACCCATAGAAGAGGCGATAAAATGCCCCCCTGAGGTATTCCACGATTTACCTTGTCTCTAATTTTTACGTCATATCGTCGCTTGGATGACCAACCGACGTAACTGACAATTTTTCAGAAATTGAGTTAAGGCCACCATTCGATTTGTCTAGTCAAAGTACAACGTGTGTATAAATTTTGTGCATATATATATTACCGTTTTCTCAAAAAACGGTAAATAATTTTAGACGTAACTGACACAATGCAAAACCAGTAAGGGAAGGCTAAAGTCGGGCGGTGCCGACTATATAATACCCTACACCACTCTCGTAATATTGAATAACTCTGATATATAAATTTTGTAATTCATGTATAAATTGTTTACATAAATTTACTTTTGGGACATTTTATACTTAAATAATACCCTGTACCACAGTGTGGTGTAGGGTATAAAAACCATTGCATCTAAAGAGCCAAATCGGATGAAACATATATATGGGAGCTATAGCTAAATCCTTACCGATTTTCTTCAAATTCGGCAATGTTGGTTCATGAATCAAGAAACTCTACCATTCTAAATTTCAAAACGATTGGATGTAAAATACTGCTTCTATAGAACTAAATGGCCAAATCGGACGAAACATATATATGGGAGCTATAGCTAAATCTTAACCGATTTTCTTCAAATTCGGTAGTGTTGGTTCATGGATCAAGAAACTCTACCATTCTAAATTTCAAAATGATTGGATGTAAAATACAGCTTCTACAGGACTAAAGAGCAAAATCGGACGAAACATATATATGGGAGCTATAGCTAAATCTTAACCGATTTTCTTCAAATTCGGCAGTGTTGGTTCATGGATCAAGAAACTCTACCATTCTAAATTTCAAAACGATTGGATGTAAAATACTGCTTCTATAGAACTAAATGGCCAAATCGGACGAAACATATATATGGGAGCTATAGCTAAATCTTAACCGATTTTCTTCAAATTCGGTAGTGTTGGTTCATGGATCAAGAAACTCTACCATTCTAAATTTCAAAACGATTGGATGTAAAATACTGCTTCTATAGAACTAAATGGCCAAATCGGACGAAACATATATATGGGAGCTATAGCTAAATCTTAACCGATTTTCTTCAAATTCGGTAGTGTTGATTCATGGATCAAGAAACTCTACCATTCTAAATTTCAAAATGATTGGATGTAAAATACAGTTCTACAGGACTAAAGAGCAAAATCGGACGAAACATATATATGGGAGCTATAGCTAAATCTTAACCGATTTTCTTCAAATTCGGCAATGTTGGTTCATGGATTAAGAAACTCTACCATTCTAAATTTCAAAACGATCGGATGTAAAATACAGCTTCTATAGGACTAACGGGCCAAATCGGACGAAACATATATATGGGAGCTATAGCTAAATCTTAACCGATTTTCTTCAAATTCGGTAGTGTTTGTTCATGGATCAAGAAACTCTACCGTTCTAAATTTCAAAATGATTGGATGTAAAATACAGCTTCTACAGGACTAAAGACCAAAATCGAACGAAACATATATATGGGAGCTATAGCTAAATCTTAACCGATTTTCTTCAAAACTTAGGGAGCACTTGGTGGACCCAGCCCCCTCGTTGCTAATTTTTGGACCGATTACGGTCGAAACGGGATCACGGTCCAGTCCCAATCGTCAGATAACGACAGTAGGAATCTCGATTATCCAATCTTAGTAGGTAGGAACAGTAGGAATCACGAAGAAAATAACTCCAAATTGGCTTATTTGGACGGGGTCACGCCTCCTCAATCAATAACTAATATAGCCTATGTCACCCGCTAGGATAATCTGAAGATTCCCTGAAAACTTCATCAATATCGGTCCAGTTATTTTGGAGTTCATACGTAACAACAAACACATCAATTTATATATATAGATTTCGTATACTAATGATTAAATAATAAATTATTAGGATGAATATAAAAGTATAATTAATTATATCCCGATTATAAGTATATAATGAAAACGTGATGTATTTTCGTTTGAGAGGTGGCTTTCCGTCTCTTGGAATGACATTTTAATATCCTAACGAATAGAGTGCCCATTTGAAAACAATGTAATAACAATAACGCCTATTTTTTAAAATACCATGGGAACTATAAAAGTATTACACTTCATAAAATGTCAAGTATTTACGAGTATATGAACTGGAATCAAAGTCATCAACCGTTAAATTTTTCTGTAAAATGATCCATTTGTTTGGGAGATGCCAAAAGAGACGTCGCAACTTGGGTTATTTTTCTCAAGATGATTGCGAGAAGAAACTATTACTATATGTGGAATTGTGGAAGATTGTGGCGTGGGGGTGGTACTCGCACCCTTAGCCATACTCTACCATATTTAACCTTTTTTGCAATATTGTACCACATTTAACCATTTTTGCACTACGTAACCTTAATCTTAACCATATTTAACCCATGTTGCCCCACAATATTAAACACATTTTTGTCCCACTGTGCCATATTTAACACATTTTTATCTCACTGCACAAATTTAAAATATTTGCCCAACTGTACCATATTTAACCCTTTTTGACCCACTGTGCCATATTTAACACATTTTGACCCACTGCACAAATTTAATTTTTTTCCACCACTGTATCATATTTAGAACTTTTTGCCCCACTGTGCCATATCTAACATAGATTTGCCCCACTGCACAATATTTATCATATTTCCACCATTTTTGCCTAAAAAACTCCTTGTGTCTAGTCTACGTTCCAATGGCTACCCTCAAGCCAAATTAGACGATTCAAACTCTTGCCATTTGGACTTGGCTTTGGTGCCATATTTATCCCCTTTTGTCCCAATGTGCGCGAAAATTTTTTAATTTCGAAAAATTGTGATTCATACCGAGTCTTCGCCCTGGACCCTACCCTCACACGAAATGTTGCAATTCCAGCTCCAGTCGTTTGGATTTGGCTGTGATACCATATTTTTTTCTTTTTTGACCCATTGTGCGCCCAAAATTTCGAAAAACCCTTCTATATTGCACGTCTATATAGCAAGGACTACCATCCATCAAATTTCATGACTCTAGCTTTAGCCGTTTGGGCTGGGCGGTGATCAGTCGTAACTGACATTAAGTATAAATTTTTTTTCCCACAAAGTGACGTAACTGCATTGTTTATGAAAAACATGCATTATAATTAATTTTTTTTATTTTTTTGTTAATAATATTTTAAAAGATGGAGTTAAGTACACAATGAGAAAAGCAAATTGGAAATATAATAAATATTACGCCGTGGGGAAGAAGGAACATTGTCTCAAAAACAGAAAAACTGCTCTCCTGAACAATTTTGAAAATGTCAGTTACTGCAGTTGGTCATCCAAGCGACGATATGACCCACAAATAATCCACCTATTCCTTAGCATATTGTTGATCCAGTTTTTCAGCACCTGGTCAACTTGAAACTCGTCTAAGGACTGGATAAGTGTATCGGTCTGTACATTGTTAAATGCGCCCTCAATGTCTATGCAAACAGCAAGTGTATACATTTCTTTACTGAAGGACTCTTCTATGTGGTGCACTACCTCATGCAGAGCTGTTTCCACTGATCTTCCTTTGACATAGGCGTGTTGTTTGAATTTTAGCCTGTCATCCGCTATTTTACTTTTGACCATGTTATCAGTTATTCGCTTCATTGTTTTTAACAGGAAAGATAAGCCTTTGGGGTCGTATAACTCGCCTTGCCAGGCTTTGGTATTAAGACCACCCTTGATTCCTGCCATTTTTTGGGGTATAAGAATGGGTTAGGCATGCAGTGAACACACCAGACAGATGAGTTGATACCAGATCCACCTGATTCTGCAGAAGTGCTGGAAATATTCCATCCGGTCCCGCAGCCCTAAAGGGAGAGAAACTTTTTATCGCTTCTTTAATCATACCATCTGTTATATCCGTAATAGGTACTAGATGCAATACAATTTCATTCTGTAACTGTTCCTCTGTTGGTCCAGCATTACCAGTCGGAAAATGTGTTTTCATCAAGAGCCTTACGGTCTCTTCTATAGTTTCCATCCTTTTACCCGTTTCATCCACCAGTGTTTCGGTTTGGACATGAGTTTTTGAGAGCAACTTTTTCATTTTTGACATGCTGTTAACGCTGTCTACCAGTTCACAGAAAAGCCTCCAGGAGTTACGTTTTGCCGAGCTAACAATTTTATTGTATTCTTTGAGTCTTCTGTGGTAGTCGTCCCAATATACTGATTGTTTTTTACGTCGATCTCTGTTGTAAAGTCTGCGGACATTTTTGCCAATCGAGCGAATTTGTCCTGTCATCCAGGGTTTCTCATAGGCAGATTTCCTTTCTCGAAGTGGGCAACTTTCTTCGAATGATTTCACAAGAGCCTAGGTAATCTTCATCACATTGATATCAATGTCTTCTGGACATAGATAATCGCGTGTATGCTGCCCCAATCGATTTCTAAGTAGATTTCCGAAATTAGTCCAGTCGGTCTTAGCCTTATTACGGAAACTTATTGGGTTTGGCGGTGGCCGTGCAATTTTAAACCTTATATAACGGTGGTCCGAATAGGAGCGTTCATCCAAAACCCTCCACTCATGGATTTCATCAATAAGATTTTCTGAACATATCGTTATATCTAATACTTCTTCCCTAATTTTGTTACCATAGGTTGCAGTGTTTCCTATGTTAAGAGTTATGAGGTAATTTGTATTCGAAAATTCTACAAGGGCCTTTTTATTGGTGTTAGTACTACCCCAAGCGATATGATGGGAGTTGGCGTCACATCCAGCTAATAACTCATTACTTGTGTGTTTGGATTCCCTCACCAGACGTTGTAATTCCGACGTAAGTGGCAATGTCGGGGCAACGAATGGCAGATATATTGACGCCTGGTACATATTTCCATTACCTTGCCTCAGCACCGTTGCGTCCGATGTTGACAACTCTGGAGAGAAAAGAAAACATAAGTTTTTATGGCACAAAAAAGTCCTTGGACGAGTACCTGTGTTAGCGTAGAAAACGTATAGTTCAAATGGTTTAATCCAGTAACCTTGTTACTAGTTGTCCATGGTTCCTGGTTCAAAGCAATTTGAACCCTACCTTTATTTTTGATGTCCATCAAAGCGTTGGATGCTGTCTCGCTCCGGTGGAGGTTTATCTGGATGACCTCTATCATTGTCTTTCCAGTAAAATTTTCTTTTGGGAGTCCATCATATCTGGTGGCACTCCCTCATTATTTGGAAGTTGGTCATTCTCCTCCTTTCGTTCACTACCTATTACATCATCTTCCAGTCGACAATTTTGGGAGGCGGTGTTATTTTTTGTCGCTCCCTCATTGGTTTGAATCGTTTTGTGGCTCTTTTTATTTTGATCACCACCTTTGCTGGGAACTTCCTGCAAAAGTGGCGGCACTATTGGTGAACTGGTGGTGTTATTGACTACTTCCACATCAGTTTTTGGCAGTGTCTCACTTGTCTCCATCCGTTCAATACCAGTGTTTGCCTCTTCAGACAGTATATTTGGACTCGATTCATTTGTCCTGCCAATCGGGACCTTTCCAATTTTGAAAAAGACTGTCCAGATCAAGAAGTACGCCATGCCCTTCGCCATGACAAGATTGTTCTTGGATTCTGGGTCTATGCCTAACACGAGGAGAGTACCCTCGGTATCATCCTTCCTATAGAAGACTTCCCACTTTCTCACGGAAAGTTTTCAATTCTGTTTGCCAATGATGTCGAGTATGTACTCTGATGAGAACTTACTGGGACATCCCTTAACATATAGGGTCGTTTTTATGAGTTCAGGAATGTCGCTTTTCCTTACCAATTTTAGCTTTGCGCCGTCCAAAGGTGAGGGGAAACTATCCACAAGTTTTACGAGGACACCAGCGCAGCGTTGTGTTGCCAACCTTAGCATTAAAACACCCCTCTCAAACGTGCAACTCATTACTTCGATTGGTGGTTCATCCTTAGATTCGAGGACGTACTCCGCTACCCTCGTGTAGACCAAATCTTCGAAGTTACTCTTTTGGTCTTCGGGGATTCTGCCAGATGCACTACTGCTGTCAATTATGGCATAGCATAGATCGTCTCGAAAATGTTGTTTAGCTATACTAGAATAAGATGGTGGCTTCTTACCCTTCTTTATGGCCAATTGATTTTTCCGTGTCTGTAGAGTCTTTTTGTTTAAAGCCTCATCCTTAACGGATGATTTGGTTGACTTGACCTGCGTTACTGGGTCAACTTTACTGCCCACGATCGAAGGACCCAGACTAGAGACCTCCTTGTGTGTGGTTACGTTAGGTTTATCTGAATTACTGGAAGACGGCGAGCCCTTTTTCTTCTTAGTCACTTTTGCAGCGCTATGTTCTTCGGGAGACCTGAATCTTTTAGCGGCCTCCATGTTTGTGTTAGAGGTAGAATTGTCAGGTTCATCCCGTAATAGGTTCTGTCGGTTCAACTGATTCAGTTTCCTTCTTTGTGCCCCTGACAGTCTCTTTGAGTTAGCAACAATAGTGATATTGTTTTCATTTGATGAGCCAGAGTCCCCACTGGCTTTTAAAGACTGGGGTTGCTTAGAGCCCCAGCTGGGTTCTGCTTCATCTGTCTTATCATTTGTTTTGCCTGCGGCTAGATGTGCTCTTGTTTCATTTTCGACTACGGGATCCAAGGCACCAAAGCTCGTAGAAGTTACATGCTCACGATTGTTCGATAACGACGACACATGACACGTGAGTGAATCAACGCTTGTCGCCGGCACTGGGTTTGCCCTCCCCTGCGCCTTTATCTCCAGACTAAGCTCAGAAATTTCTGTCCAGAGACCGATGCATCCAATTCAACCTACGCTTTAAAAACAACAAACCACGTGGTTGCGTTCTAGGTAGGTGAATGGGTTGCGTAATAGGTTAAATATTATCCGCTCTGCGATAACACCTCCGTTCGCTACGGCTGGCAGCGACTGATTTAAATCTGTCTTAAATTTATTTGAATCTTTCTCAAGAGTATGGATCGCAGTTATCGCGCACAGAAAGAATACAATCATTTGAAATCGAGTGAATTTATGTATATGGGGGCTATATCAAATATATATATCTAATAAATAGCCCCCATATATATATTTCACTCGATTTGACATGTAAGCGCTGTAGAAACCGTATTTTATATCCGATCAGTACGAAATTCAATAGAGAGATTTTCTTATTACATGCTTGAACACTGCCTTCTTATTGCCATGCCCATTTTCGCATTGTTATGGAGGTGTAGGGTATTATATAGTCGTCCCGTCCGTCTTTCTGTTTCCTTACTGGTTTTCAAATACATTTTATTGGACCAAAAATTTATAATATTAAAAAAAAAATTACCAAAACCATAACTAAATTTTATCGTAAGCGCCACAAATTGCTTAAAATGCATGAATTGTTGTGGTTTTTTTCTTACCGTTAGATAAATAAGAGAAACTATCCAATTTGTGCATCAAAAAATGTCAGTTCTGTTACTTGTGGTTCGAAATAAACAAAAAAAACCTCTCCTGTAAAATTTGCTATTTGTCGCTTGCGATAGATTTGCTCGATATGTTTTAACTTGCAAGGCGCCACATAGTTTAGTTTTTTTGGGGAGCTCTTAAAAGTAAAGGATCTCTGCGAATTTGTAAACATGGAAAATATTTGGTAACCGAGATAATACAATATTTCATTTGAAAGGTCTCTGTCCATCCAATAGTAAACCCGAGGTAGATTCCACTTTGGGGGAGTCTGCTCCTTAGTTAACAACTATAAAATATTGGGTGGCAGAGTTTAAACAGGGCCGTTTGAGCTGTCAAGATGAACAACGACCACTGCCAACTGATGTGTCCAGGCCAGAAAAGGTTAAAAAAAATCAACAAAATGGTATTGGATGACCGTCGGTTGAAGGTTTGTGAGCTAGCTGAAGTCATAGACATTTCAAAACCAGTAAGGAAAGGCTGAAAGTCGGGCGGGGCCGACTATATAATACCCTACACCTCCTTAACAATGTGATAAGGGTCATTGCCATAACAATTTGGAATATTTGGTAAATGGGTAGAAACATATTATCTAATTCTGAAACGATAATCGCTAAATTAAGCAATATTCGTTCCTACAACTTCTATAGCGATTCTATACCAAATCAGGAGGAACATATATATGGAGGTTATATATAAATCTGAACCGATTTTCCCGATTTTCTGTCGAATTTCATGCTGATCGGATATAAAATACAGTTTTTACAGCGCTTACATGTGAAATCGGGGGTAACATATATATGGGGGCTATATCAAAATCCAAACCGATTTTTTCGGAATTTGGCAGTATTCCTTCATGTAATAAGAAACCTCTTTCTGCCGAATTTCATACTGATCGGATATAAAATACAGTTTTTACAGCGCTTACATGTGAAATCGGGGCTAACATATATATGGGGGCTATATCTAAATCTGAACCGATTTTAACCAAATTCAATAGGGATCGTCCTTGGGCCAAAAAAAAGATATGTGTAAAGTTTCGTCGAGATCGGACCATAATTGCGACCTGTACTTTGATTACAAATACATGCACAGACGGACATAGCTAAATCAACTCAGAAAGTGATTCTAAGTCGATCGTTATAATACACAATGGGTCTATTTCTTCTCCTTTTGGGTGTTACAAACAAATGCACAAAGTTATAATACCCTGTACCACAGTGTGGTGTAGGGTATAATAACACCGAAAAACACAAGAAATATAGTAGATGAGGACAGTAGAAATCACAATAAGTAAGATGCAATATATGAGAGCTATATCAAAACATTGACCGATATGGCCCATTTGCAATCCCAAACAATCTGCAACTATAAGAAGAATTTGTACCAAATTTGATCAACCTAGCTCTATTATTGCGGACTGTAGCGTGATTACCACAGACGGACGGACTGACGGACATGGCTAAATCGTCTTAGGATTTTACGACGATTAAGAATATATATACTTTATGGGGTCTCAGATCAATATTTAGAGGTGTTACAAACGGAGTGACAAAATGAATATACCCCCCATCCTATGGTGGAGGGAATAAAAATAATTTTGTGAAATTCAAAAGAATGTCCATTAATATTAAATAGAATCGTATTTTGCGCGTGGTTGTTGACTTACGGCCTGTTTCTGTATTTCTAAGGAAAGTCTCTGCGAACGAAAACCAGTCACTCACTATCGTCTGGAATTTGGTTTCTCTAAGGTTCGTTCTTTCGTTCGCCGGGCCTTACGTCAATGACGTTAGCCATTTACCAATTGGATAATAATGTAATTGCCATATCAATAATTTCACAACTTCCGGTCTAAAAAAGCACACATATTTGTATGGTCGACCTTAGAAAATACACCTCTGTATCCTTTACATGAGCGGTGGCCAAAAATCAACCCTGGGTGAGTTAGCTGAGCTGATCCAACACTCTCATTTCTTTCTCTCTCTCTCTCTCACGTCTCTCTCATTGTGCACTGATGAATTTTTTCCATCTTAGCGAGCTGCCAATTTTGACTTGTTTATGCTTAAATATGTAAACATTTGTATACAATTTTATTATTATTTAATTGTTTTTACCATAATTATGCTAATATATACTTGTTTTTGCTTTTAATAACGTTTTTTTGTCATTGTTCCTATCAGTCGACAAATAAAATAACGTGACTCGATCTGACATTTGTGTTCGCCCAGATGACAGCAAAGAGAGATAGAGAAACCAAAATTTACACTGAAATGATTACGTTTTCGTACGAGTTAATTATCGTGCGACTTGTCGTTGTGATGGTAGTTAGTGAAACCCAAATCAGCTGTTTGTCGTCTGGCAGGCGAAAGAAAGCAAAATTTTAAGTTACAGAAACAGGCTGTTAGTTTTTGGGGAACCACACCAGTATTACTACGACCGCAAGTGATATTAACGAAAGACACAATTCTTCAGAAAAAAACTGAAATGAACAGGGTGCTATTTTTCGTCGTTTAGTGGACCATTTCATCATTATGACATGAAGATTGTAGGATATTGTCCTGGCTTTAACGTTTCTGTACTTATGTAGACAACAAATATTTTATACAGGTACTACACGGGGCAAAATCGCCTTTTTTGATATGTTTGAATCGAAAGAAAATATATTTGGAACACAAAATTTTAAATATTTTATATTTCTTAGCAAATAAATTTTATTTGAAAATCAATAAAATATATTTGGATCGCATATATTAATATATTACAACAAACTATATTTGCAAACTAAATTTCTCAAATAAAATATGTGTTTAAATACAAATAAAATTAATATTTAGGAATTTTTCGAAATATATTTTGTTTAAAAAAGATTTCCAAAACTTTTGCTGAGTTTTTCAAATTTCAGTTTAAATTTTTCCTTGGTTTCGAATTGTACCTCCCATTTATGATACCATATGCACCATTACCTTCTGTTTTAAATCAATCATTTAGAATTTCTGAGTATGTCAAGCCATCATTAGTTGTCAATTCTCTAAATACTTTATATTGACCCAAGATTATATGATTTCAATTATTATTTTTTTTACGAACATTAAAAATTTCTAAAAATGTAACTTTGAATTACTGAAAAATTTGACACAATTTATGTATTTTATGAATATTTAAATGCAAATAAATATTTGTTTCACAAATAGCAGTCACATTAAGATGTAAACAAATATTTGTTTAGAACAAAATCTTCCCAAATACACAATTTTGTATGTACCAAATATTACATGCTTAGAGTCTACCCTAAACATATGTATGTTTCAAGCCGAATATGTTTGGGACAATATACTACAGAAGCGATTTTTTTTCAGCGTGTAGATCATGATTTCTGAGCCCCGGAAGCTACATCAGACATGGACCGACACAGGCGAAAATCGCCATTATTGATATCTTTGAATTAAAATAAAATATATTTGTAAACAAAATTTTTAAATATTATATATTTGTAAAGAAATTAATTTTATTTAAAATTCAAGAAATTTTATTTGGGACGCATATATTAATATATTAGAACACAATATATTTGCGAACTGACTTTCACAAATAAAATATGTGTTTACACTCAAACAAAATTATTGTTTAAGAGTCAGTCTGAAATTGAGAAATGTCAAATGAAATGCAGAAAAAACTTGACGTTTAGGTGTGGTTCACATTCAACATAGGCAATTTAACCACCCTTTAGTACACCGTGCGACAAAATTTACAAAAATTAATGGTCATGGAAATGTCTCTATAATTGTGAAAGCTGACTCGAAATAAAACAAAACGTTGTACTCATTTTTTTATTTTGTGGTCGAGTTCGCGTTTAAAGGGAAGTGACATTTTTTAAGGATATAGTTAATTATTCAAAACTTTTTTGAAAGTTTTCAGAAAGTCCGAAATGGGTGTCAAATGAGAGAGCACATTTTGAGCTATATAAAAACTATTTATGTTTTTAGAATATTCTTAAGGACTATTCAATATATATCGCCCACCACTTACTGTAGAAACAAATCTAACGTTTCAATTAGTTAAATGCAATTTCTGATATTTAAAGGGTCGATTAAGAGAAAAAAATTAAGAGAAATCTATACGAGATAAGTGGTTTCGTCGAGTTCGGAAAATAATTGCGACCTGTACTTTGATTACAAGAATACATGCGCAGACAGACGGTCAGACAGAGGGATATAGCTAAATCAACTCAGAAAGTGATTCTAAGTCGATCGGTATAATAAACGATGGGTATATTTCTTCTCCTTTTGGGTGTTACAAACAAATGCACAAAGTTATAGTACCCTGTATCACAGTGTGGTGTGGGGTATAAAAACCAAAGCAACGATTTGCAAAAAGATCTTTGAATTAAATTTATTTAAATTTAATTGTTTTTAATCAATGAAACACCAAATGAAATTAACTGCAAACATCGAGCAGTGTATGAAAATATTGAACATTTTGATGAAAGCCGGTATACTAAAAACAGTAGATTTTAACACAACCTGTGACGAACCATTTATTGCTTTTGTTATTGACTAACTGGTTATTTTCCCACAAACTTCATTTCATTAACCATTTACGTATAAAATGAAATTGGAGTCTGCAGTATATTCCAACGTATACTTAATATTACAATTTCTTTACTTGCGAAATATCGCACCTCCGATACTATTAATTCGTTAATTCAATTAATTGTTTGGAAGAAATAACTTTGAGTTCACATATCAATTGGGATTAAACATTTTTAATTTTACCGCGCTCAAATACAGAATATTGCAAACGCGAGTGCAAAAATAAATGCCCAACAGCAAATGACTCTACGCTTGCTGAGTAAGATTGCAAATGTTGTGAAGTTCTGCAACAGATCGGAGGGAGGGATGCATGCATAAACATATCTACCACCGTCTGCAGAACTGTTAATACAACAACACACACAAACAACTTTTCACATATTATTCCAACAAATACAAAACGTAACTTGAAGACCACACTCTCACAAAATGAGAACAAGTTGCGCTCTTTGTTTTCCTAACTCTCTTTAAAATGTTCAAATACAATGTGTTTCCTTAAACGTTTCTCGTTTACCGTAAACGTAAATAATGAAAATTTTGGAATCGTACAGCAAGAGAAACTACGTTTACGATTAATATTTTCATTCACTGGAAATATTTCAACCGTTACGGGATAAGTAGAGCGTTTGAGACTAAGAACTATGTTTGCTATAAGCTATTTCCAAACGTTTTTAATATTTTAATATATCTACTTGAAAGTACATATCAGGCCCTTTGCATAATACATAACTTCCAGAATATACGTTTTCATACATTTCCCCAAATTTTTCAGATTTCAGATGCTAATAGCATCTTTTTTGGTTTTTTTCTCGATGATTTATTTCCGCAGTAAAACGCATGTTCGAAAAATCGTTTGGTTTGACATGGAATGGACGATATATTGTATGTAAATTTAAAAATGTTGGTTCTAAATACATTTTCTTTCAATTCAAACATATCAAAAACGACTCTCCGTTTACTTGTTTCAAATTATTTCAATGTTACGGCAAAAAAAAAATTGTGGATATAAACAAATTTTCGTTCCATCATTACATCACGATAATTGCGACAAAAAGGACAATTCAAATATTATGTCATTAACCAACATACAAAAAGCCATAGCCGGATGTTTGACGCAGAAACAATTATTCCAAATAGTTGTTGCTATAGATTCTTCCATGTACAAGTTGATGGAGTTGATGATTCTTCCCACACTGTGGGAAGAATCGTTTGTTTTGTGGCAGATGTTTGTAACACCTACAAATACTACAGTTAGACTCACCTTAAAGTATACCGATCGACTCAGAATCACTAGTTGAGTCGATTTAACCATGTCTGTCCATCTCAAGTTGTCCGCAGGGTACAGGTCGCAATTTTGCTGTTAGTTTTTCGTACCTGAAAAGAAGTCGATTGAATTTGAAGAAAATCGGCTCAGATTTAGATATAGCTCCCATATATATGTTTCATCCGATTTGACACTTTAGCCCTATAGAAGCTGTATTTCCAATTGTTGTGAAATTTTGCATGGTAGAGTTTCTTCGGTTCAGATTTATATATAGCTCTCATATATATGTTTCGTCCGATTTTGTCCATTAGACCTATAAACTCTGAACAGTTTCTTAATAAATAATCCCATATGTATATTTCGTCCGATTTACCCATTAGTCTTATAGAAACTGTATTTTACACCCAATTGTTTTGCAATTTAGCATGGTAGAGTTCATTTATCTATGGATCAACATCGTCGAATTTGAAAGAAATCTGTTCAGATTTAGATATAGCTCCCATATATATGTTTCGTCCGATTTGGCTACAGAGGCAGAGGAGACGTACCAAATGTAAATAGAGTAAACAAAGTTTAGTTAAAGTATAACCTGGATATTCCATTGTTTTCCAATTTTACTAGAGTGGTGTAGGGTATCATATAGTCCACACTGCCCGACTTTAGCCTTTCCTTACTGGTTTGCTCTAAGTTTGTTTAGCTACCAGAAAACGCAATGAATTATGAATTATTTCTTTAAGTGTAGTTAAAAATGTTATTATATCGTAACTAATACCCAATTTTGGGAACATTTAATTGGAATGTCTGCAAATTATATATGAATCTTTGTCTCGCATTGCTTTTCAGATAGGTTTATAAATTGTTTAACAAAATTCAGTTTTATTACGCCCCAGTTTGCATTTTGCCAGGAAAGATCTTAGTATCTTTCTCCTGACTAATTTAAGTGGTAAAGACCAAACAGCTGCTAGCCTGGAGATCGGTAATAGCATATATTGGGTGGTCTCCAGCTACTTGCCTTATGAATCTGTGGTACCGACTGCTCTATTCAAGGAAGTAGTAGAAGAAGCAACGTCTGACGAGCTCGAGCTGATTATTGGCGCAGACACGAACGCTCATCATACTATCTGGGGTAGTACGGATATAAACAATAGGGGTGATTCGCTTCTTGACTTTATTCTAACTACCAACGTTAGTATTTGTAACATAGGTAATAAACCGACCTTTACAATTAAAGACAGACAAGAAGTACTCGACGTAACGTTTGCTGACAGCCGGTCAGTCAGACAAAATAATTGGGTGGAATGTACTGGACGACCACTCATTTTCAGATCACCATTATATTGAGTTCAAACTCGCGGAAAAAGCGCCTAAACCTGCCGTCCACAGAAATGTAAGGAAGACAAAGTGGCACCTATATGAGAAGAATTTCAAGAAAGTCCTCAACTCTAAACTTCTGTACGAACCGAATGACAAAGCCGGTCTGGATAATCTGGTCGATCATATCACCATATCATTCAATAGATCCCTTGAAGAAGCCTGTCCAAAAACAAGGTACAAGGGTAAAACTAAACCCCAATGGTGGACTTCTGAGCTAACGGCTATGAAAAAGACCTGCAACAAGCTATTCAATAAGGCTAAATCTACTGGGGTCGCTAATGATTGGGATGCCTATAAAGAGCAACTCAATATCTATAAGAAGGAGCTTAGAAAGGTGCAAAGGCGCTCTTGGTATACCTTCTGTGGTGAAGTGGAAAAGGTCTCCGACGCCGCTAGGCTGAGGAAGATATTATCTGCTTCACCCACAGTGGGATATTTACAGGATGAGGCAAATAACTGGACCAAAACCAGCGAGCAGTCGCTCAATGTACTGCTCGACACACATTTCCCGGGGAACTCTGTAACAGAACCCGAGGATCAGCAGGACCAACAAGAGTGCGAGTGGACTGCGAGCGTCGCTAGCTTCTTGACTGAGAGATCCAGAATAAGCTGGGCTATTAATAGCTTTGAGCCCTTCAAGTCACCTGGACCAGATGGCATCACTCCAGCAGAAATGCAGAAAATGTTAAAGTACATTATCCCCTGCCTGGAGAAAATTTATGTAGGCTGTATCAGGCTTTCATACGTCCCGAATCGATGGAGGGATACCAAAGTTGTATTCATACCTAAAGCGGGAAAGATATCATACACTAGGCCAAAAGACTTCAGACCAATCAGCCTATTCTCCTTCCTATTGAAAGGTCTGGAAAGACTTTTAGATCATTTCATTAGGGAAAACCTGGATACAAAACTCCTGTCGGGGAACCAAAATGCTTACAATAAGGGCAAGTCTACAGAATCAGCCCTGCACGAACTTGTGAGCACTATCGAATCGTCCCTGCAATTCAAGGAATTCACCATGGTGGCATTTCTTGACAAAGAAGGGGCTTTTAAAAACATTCACTCAGATGCGGTAATTGCGGCACTCTCACATCTAAAAGTTAACACTAGATTGATTAGACTAATTCAAAGTCTGCTCACCACAAGACGCATAACAGCATGTCTAGGGTCCACAACTCTAACAAGGTTTGTAAACAGAGGGACCCCGCAAGGAGGAGTACTGTCTCCACTAATTTGGAACCTAGCGGTGAATGAAATCCTGCTAGATCTAGAACGTTGTGGCTGCAAGGTCGTGGCATATGCGGACGACGTGGCAATCGCAGTGAGTGGCAAATTCGTAAACGTCCTCAGAGACATCCTACAGGTGGCTCTGAACAAGTTGGATAGATGGGACAGAAGCAGCGGTTTGGGCGTTAACCCCAAAAATACAGAATTGGTTCTCTTTACTAGGATGAATAATGTCCCACAAGTGGACCCTCCACTTCGGATAAATGGAACAGATCTAGTCTTTTCTGAAAGTGCAAAATTTTTAGGAATAATTCTAGATGGGAAAATGTTATTTAGACTTAACGTATTGGAACGTGTAAGGAAGGCCAACGTCGCCTTATATTCCTGCAAAAAGGTGGGGACTCTCTCCTAAAATCGTCCACTGTATATATGTATAGCAGTAGTCCAATACTGTTATACGGTATTGTGGTATGGTGGACGGCAACTGACAAACTAACCATCACAAACCTACTAACAAAGGTTCAGAGAACTGTCTGCCTGAGCATAAGCGGAGCCTTAAGGAATACAGCGACCGAGTCTCTACAAGCCCTGACCGAGTGGACTATATACCAACTGTGTACACCTTCAAGAGAAATTACATCACTATGATTCCCGCCAGAGATGAATGGGTCGGCAGAATACCAGGTAATAGAAACCATCTCCACTTTTACACGGATGGTTCGAAGCTTGATGAAAAAGTTGGCTTCGGAGTACACTGTGAAGAACTTAGTCTGGATATAGCTCACAGACTACCTGCAGTGTCTATCAAGCCGAAATAATGGCAATATGGGAAGTCGCCAAGTGGCTGAGTCGCAACATAGTAATCAACACTGGCGTTGTTATTTACTCGGACAGCCAGGCTGCCATCAATTCTCTGGAGGCAACATCCCTAAATTCACAAACAGCCCTCGACTGCCGCAGATCTCTTAACGAGATGGCTGAGCAGTTTAACATACACCTCATATGGGTGCCTGGGCATAGGGATATCCCGGGAAACTGCAAAGCCGATGAATTTGATAGGAAAGGGACGACATTACAAATTCTCGAAGAATTTGCATATATTGGTGCGCCACTATCCACGTGCAAGCTTTGGCTTAGGCAAGAGGCAATCAAGCAGTCAAACGAAAGATGGACAGAAATCGGCACCTGCAGGGTAGCTAGACAAATCTGGCCAAGGTATGACCTGAGAAGGTCAACATATCTCCTCGCACTAGAGAGGAAACGATTGTCTACGTTAGTACAGGTTCTGACGGGACACTGCTTGATCGGCGAACACGCCAAAAGATTGGGTATTGACTCCAATGACTTCTGCCGAAGCTGTGGAGATGAGGAAGAAGTGGAGAGCATTGAGCACTTGCTTTGCGGCTGTCCCGCTTTGAGTAAACGACGACTGGACAAACTGGGGTCGGCCTTTTTAGGCAGCCTAACAGATCTTTCCAGTACTGATATTCGTACTATCGATAAATTTATATATCAAACAGGTTGGTTTCGATGAGGGGCATTTCAGCCCGTGGTAACACTAGGGACCTAAACTGGTTTATGTGAGCTTGTAAAAAAATACGGCTGCCACCCTAACCTAAACCTAAACTACAGTTTCTACCCATAAATTTTTTTCCTATAGCAAATAAATTGAAAATATGTAATTACTTTCCTTTCCGTTTAGAAAGTACTTAGTTCCACCGCACTGTGTTTCAGAATTGAATTTTACTGGCCAAAAGTCGAATTTTTTGTCATCGCCGATTTAATGCCATTCAATAGCAAATATATTAAGACTAGGGTAGCCAAAAATATAGATCAAAATATTTATTATTGTGGGCGTGGTGTGCTGCTGAAAACAAATATTTTATGTAATTTTGAAAAAAAAATAACGTAATTTTTGTAGAAGGAAATTGTCATTTCTCGCAAACTATTATCAATAGAGAGTTAATTGTGCTGTTTACACGTGGTTTGTTATAACATATTTCCACAGGTACTATATTTTTGTCAAATTGGAATTTTAGTGGAATGAAACTTTTTAGCATCAAGAGACTTAACAAGTAAGAAAGTTTCAGTCGGGTAAACCGACTAAGGTATACCCTCACTTTGTGAGTAATGTAATATTGAATATTACTCGAATTATTCTGTCAATTTGTGTGGGAGGTACCAGAAGGGGTTTATCAAATACACCTTTTTTTCGCTGAACATTAGATACTTTAAATTCATTGCACTGTGCCGACTTATAAGCATTTATGTGCACTGGTATAAACGTTATGAGACATTAAATTGTGGTATGATTTGGGCATTTTGTGTGGGAGGTACAAAAAGGGGCGTGGCGATAACGTCCATTTTTCACAGGGCTATAGACACTATAAAAACATTACACTGTACAAAATTTCAAGTATTTTTATACACTGGTTTTAATGTTATAAGCTGTTAACTTTTTGTGCAAAAAGGTACCTTTGTGTGGGACAACACACATTTTTCCCTGGACTGTAGGCAATATAAAAGCATAATACTGTACAAAATTTCAAGTATTTTTATACACTGTTATTAATGTTATAAGCTGTTAACTGTTGGTGCAAAATGGTGCATTTGTGTGGGAGGTACCAAAAGGGACGTGGCGACTTCGCCCAATATTCTCGAGTTGATAGCGACTGATAAGCTAATACTATGTGTGGAATTTCAAAAGATTCGAATAAGTAGTATAGCTGTTATTAAAGAATCAATATTTCACAACATTTTAACCCTTTGTGGGGGAGGTACTAGAAGGAGTGGGCAAATATGGCCCATCTTCGAACTTAGCCGGAGATAGAAAAAAAATATTACCACATTCCAAATTTGAGGTCAATCGGTTACTCCTTTCGAGAGTTATCGTGCGCACCAGCCAGCAGACAGACAGACAGACGGACATTGCTCATTCGACTTAAAATGACCCAAAACCAAGCGATGAAAAACAGTTCTCAAATGAAGAGGCATTAGCATTATTTTTGGATTTGAAGTTAACAAAACACCAATATACACAGTTCAGGTTGCGTGCGTCTGAAAAAGGCTCAAATCTGTATCCATCATATAATCACATACTTGCTGCTAAAAAGGACTGTTTGCCACCAACGGACACTATTAAAATCACATCTAACTTAATCATACAGCTCAACGCTTGCTACAATCATTTAAAGGACATGATTTCAATAAATATGGGAACTGCAAGTTAACTGTCTTTAGCAAATGATAGTTCTTCTGGACAAAAGCAATAAAAGCAATCTGTATGTGAAAATACTTCAGACGCAGATATGTGCCTGGTGTCATTTGTGCCATTGCGATTGATAAAGAATTTGAAAGACTCGGAACTTTCGACCAGTACGATGCAGACAAAGGATATTTGGAAAAATCAAACACCATCTTCTACGAAATACTGCAGACCAATCAAATTTGAATTTAAAAAAGAAACTCATGATACTATTAAAAAAGAAGTCAACTATATAAGAACCCAAATTACAAGACTGCAGCCATTAGAAGTAGAAATTGAAGGCCAGACAATTAAAGTTAACTTTCAATTAGTGCTAACGATGATAGATGGAAAAGTTGGCCAGGCTTTGACTGACACAAAGGCTTCATCCAGCTGCATTATATGTCAATCTACATCAAGCAAATTAAAGCAAGTCCCGGAAAAATCAGTAGATAATACTGATGCATATGAATTTGGATTATCGCCACTACATACAATAATACGATTTATGGAACACATACTTAAAATCAGTTATGATTTGGATTTTGGACCTACAGGATCAATAAGAAACAATGACACCAACAAGGATTTAAGAAATTTAAAAAAAGAAACATGTTCAGGATTAATTTCTCAAAAGTGGGTTGATTATAGACCAACCAAAACAAGGATCAGGCAATACCAATGATGGCAATACAGCAGGAAGGTTGTTTTCTGATCCCGAAAAAGCATCTGAAATAACTGGTTTTGATATAAATCTCATTTCAAGAAATATGTCTGCAACAATTCACAAAACTCTTTATCATGGAGGAGATGTCATTAAGCATCATTTGGTACCAATCGGAGATCTATTAGAGGAAGCCCAGGAAAAAAGAAATAAAGATTACAGGTTTTATAGAGAGTACAATACCAGAAAAATATCTCGAAATTGTACAAACTTAGATCTATTTAATATTTTGTTATTCCCCTCATCTCCAGCATTCGAAATCAATGGAAAGTAGAATATCGGGACTTACATGAAGTTACAAGAGGGTTGCTAGAGGACAGAAATAATACGGAACAACATATAAAATATTTGCAGACAATTTTTCAACCGAAAGAATAAAAATTATAATTTACTGTTTTTGTTACATACTCGTATATAAGTAAAAACTAAATGCTTTTCCCTCAATGTTGTTCAAAAAAAATTTACAATTATTATTAATAAAATGGTTTATTTATCAACGTATGGCATTCTTTTAATAAATAAAGAAGATGAAAACAAAACAAAACCCCACGTTTTCATGTTAAATATCAAAAAAATTCAAAAGTTCAACTTTGACCTTGAATTCCTCAATAACTGCTGACCCGATTTTATTGAAATAAAAACTGGCGAAAATCTTAAGGAGATACCTGTCGAACAAAAATTACTAAAATATCTCTATAGGTTCCCAAAAAAAATGAGTTAAATATGCTGAATGGAGCTACAAATCTTTCTTATATATGGTGGACATCAACCGTGAACCTATAGCTGCCTTTTTGTAAGAATGTAAATTGCAAAATGCCAGTCAGATCCTTGGAATGGTGCACGATCTAAAATACGTGGCCTCTAGAAATCGGAAGGGACTTTTATATGGGAGCTATATCGGAATGTCCTGTTCTGTCACACTCCTAGCATTACTAGTTTCGATCTTGTTTAGTTTCAGTACACCTTATGTTTTATTCTCATTTGGATCTAATATGGTACGATTAAGAGCAAAATAAGGTTTACATTTAACAATTCAGCTATATACTCGTATTGAAGAATGCGTAGTCTACAGCGCCAAAAAGTGATATCAGAGGGGACCTTTATATGGGGGCTATACCAAACCATAGATTGGAGTGCCTCATTTTTACTAGGGACGATTTGGTCCAAAATGTTTACCAAATCAATAAAAGATACGTTTTCTACATCGTAAAGAAATGACATCACAGGGGGTCTTTATATAGGGCTTATATCAAAACATGGTCCAATGTATCCCATTTTTGCTAGGGACAATTAAGTGCAATACAAAGTATAACTTCTTAAATTTCAGCCAGATGAGTGGAAAAATGTGTTCTTTAGAGCGTCAAGAAGTGACATCAGTGGGGACTTTTATGTGGGGGCATTAGCAAAAAAGACCGATATGCTCCATTTTCAATAGGGATCATCCCTATGCTAAGAAATCGCTTTATATTTGCACCTGCACTTTAAAGGGTATAAATATTAGGCTCTATGAAATAAACCCCAATGAAATAACTCCCAATGAAACAATTCCCAAAAAAAATGAAATAAGACCCAAAAAAAAAATGAAATTAATTCTAAAAAAGATGAAATAATTACCAAAAAAGAAAATGAAATAAGTCCCAGATATTGGGATTTATTTCACAACGAAATAATTCCCAAAAAAAAATGAAATAAGCGCCAATGAAATAATTCCCAAAAAAATGAAATAACTCCCAATTGCATTTTATTACATTTATTCTTATAGATCTGTTAAGTATATATTATGTATATACATGGATGTGTTAAGTAAATACTTGAAAGTAGTCATCCACCTCTTCACGGCCTTTCTTAGTCCAACTTCATAATCAGTTATGCAAACAGCTCCATCCAATTGTATAATATTTTGATTAATATACTTAAACAAATGCGCATAACATGTGTATAATTTTTTGTTCATCAAAATAAAAATAAATGGGAAAACCTATTAGATGAGGAAATAAATTTTTTGCCTTCGCCGCATTACTTCACTTCATCAAGCATACCAATGATTTCATTTAATTAGAGTACTGTTCACACAAATATTATTTTTTACAAATTGCTTACGAGTACGCATTATTGGTTCGTCATTTAGAATAGCAATAAAAAGAACAGTTATTTCAACTGAGGTAACTTACAAGAATTGAGAAAATGCTTAATTTAATGAAATGAAATAACTCCCAAAAAAAATGAAATAACTCCCAAAAAATATTAAGTACATAATACCCAAAATAAATGAAATAAATACCAATTTTTTTTAAAAATGAAACAAGTCCCAAATTATTTTTATTAGGGAATTATTTCATTTGACATTTTTTGGGTGTTTTACAGGAACGAAATAAATCCCAAGTAAAAAATGAAACAATTTCCAAAAAATATGAAATATACCCCAACATTTTGGGATTTATTTCACGGTGAAATAAGTCCCAAAATGTATGGAATTTTTTGGGGTTGATTTCATTTTATTTTTGGGAGTTATTTCATTGGGGTTTATTTCATAGAGCCTAAATATTAGGATGGAAACAAAGTTTTTTCGAACAACATCTTCCCAAATATAAATTACTCGCTGGACCCGGTCCACTTCTTTGCCGCAGATTTAGATTTCCGATCCCTCATTTTTTGGATCAATCACGAATACTGCCACCAAATACATAAAATAACCGCAAACAAATTTATCAAGATATATTAATTTCAAAACATGGCTCATATAGACGGGGTCACGCCTATTTATGCGATCCCACCCATTTTTGCACCAATTACGTAGACTGCCATCAAATGCATATTCACAAAATTACATCACTACCGCTAACAAATTGTGCAAGATGGCGTATATGGGAGCGGCCACGCCCATTAGTATGATCCCTCTCATTATTGACCAATCACGTAGACAGCCATCTGATACATATACACATAATAACTGCACTCTCGCTAACGAATTCTGCAATTTGGCTTACATATATGGGCGGAGCCACGGCCATTGGTCCGATACCGCCCATTTTTGGAAGAATGACGTAGTTTGCCACCAGATACATACGAGTATACATAAAATTACAGCTCTCTTGCTAACAAATTGTGTAAGATATATTAATTTTTAAAATTTTGTTTCTAAAAGCTGTGTCACGACCATTTGAGAATTTGGAACAAACAAATCTATTTAAAGTATATAAAAGACAGTGACGTTAGTTACTACGCTTATAACTCAAGAACGCCAAGACCGATTTCGCTGATTCGCACCAATTCGAACTGGTCTCCGGCCAAACAAGAAAAAGTTTAAGTCGCGAGATATCAGTCGATATGCTCGAACGAGTCGCCCAAAATTGGACCTTCCGAATAGGCCACCTCAGACGTAGTCATGGCCATCATTTGTATGATATCATTTTCAAACAGTAAATGCCATAAATTGTTCTTTTAACCAATAATAACAATTTTAAGTTCACTTTCAAATTGATGTGTTTAATTTTACATTATAAATATCACTATTAATCACCCTTTTATTCACTCTCCAAATAAATTTTGTTGATTTTCGAATAAAATTTATTTGTACCAATATATATATATATATATATATATATACGAGGGCTGCTATATATATTTCTGACCTAATAATGAAAATGCTAATACAAATATGTTCCCCGTGTCCATAATATACATATTTATGTAGGCTACAGACAATTCTTTTAATATATATTTCGTATTTTTCTACCTAATACATTTAATATTTAAGGATAAAGTTTTAAAGGACATTTTTTAATAACCTTTGTCCTTGAAAAAAATGTTCCTCATCCGTATTGTAATTGGTGTAAAGAAAATTGCGATTATTTCAATTTTTTGTTATCCTTGAAATTTAAAAAGTTATGTAAAACGGAAAAACTGTCACGAAATAAAAAAAAATGAGTAGGCTTTTTTACCACCTACGATCCGTAGTTTCAAATGTATATAGGTTTGTGTGTGAGTGACAACAAATTGGGTGTTTGCAGATATGTTACACAAGGTTATTCCTATTTAACTTTTTAAAGTGTATAATTTTAAATGACTGATAAACGAAATTGTATGTATATTTAGCAGCTGTTAAGACAATTTCATTTGAAATCTTCAAAGATTCACATTTTAAATCCAATTTTTCGCACAGTAATCATGTTAAGTTTTGACCTAATTGTTTGTCAGGATTTTCCAACTGTGCATCGTATGGATTTTTCTGATTGTAACTAGCTGTAATCGTTGCGCTTCGCTGTCCACTAATTGCATTTCAGTAAGTTTGGCAGGGATGAATTTTATATACCCTTCAGCATGGATTACATTCAATTTTATAACGGGAAAAATCTTTCAAGAGCCATAGATTGAAATCATTTAAAAATAAAACTAAAGCTGCAAAGTTTCAGCTAATTTGTTTAGAATTATATTTGAGAGCTACCTCCATATGGGGACTTTACAAAACTCTGATTAATATTATAAATTTTCTTAGTGTTGAATCTTAGGATAAATTAAAAACAAACACAGATAAATCGGCCGGGAAATATGGTCCTTATGGCATAAAGACTCAAATTTGAATAAGACCTCTATATGATAAATATAGCAGAACATGGATCGATATGGTTTTCTTCCGTTTTAGAGAATTATTATCCGAAAAAATCGTTCGGCAAGTTTCAGTCAAATTGTTAGAAAAATGTGGGGTAATATATCGATACCTCAATTCTAAAACAGATTGCATTTTTAAATATTCCCAATTATATTCAGTCAAAATTTTGTGTTTATCCGTCAACCCAATCAGAAGATATTCAGATAACAGTACAGGTCATTCGATTTCAATCATAAAGGAATTCCACACAAATTTGAAAAATTCATCAGACTTTGGTCGCCTCTCTTGAAAAACTACCTTTTGGCACTTTGCATAGTTTAGAATGGAGGTGTCGATATGAGGGATTTCATGTCAAGCGAGTGCATTTTTAAAACCGATCTCTCCTGATCGGGATGTAACATAGTTCTATAGTAGTTATGACACAAAATTGCAAACAGATCGGTTAAAGACAGTCCGACTTGGAGGGTGTTGATTTATGATATTTTTTTGTGTCCTAGACCTAAAAAATATTTTTTTTGTATAGATTGTGGCATACTGTTATATAAAATCAAAACCAAATGTTTTTTATGGATAAATTTTTTTTTAAAAATTGTTTATTAAAAATGCTAATATCGTCGAAGGTACCCTTAGTATTTTGTAGCTATTAATGTGGGCTACCAATATATCTTTCACTTAAAAACAGTGGTTTAGTAACAGTCATTAAACAAATTGGAAAAAGTAGATATTTTTAAAAAAAATAAAAATTTCCTGGGACGAAAAAAACATAAAAAATAGAAACCAAATATTTTATTCCATTTTTTGCATCCTAGCGAAGAAAATAATGCCTATTTGAAAAGAATCTATGGATAAATGTAGAAATTATAGCCTTTTTGGTAGAGGTAAGAGAATTTCAAAAAATCTTTTTTCTTAAATTTAAGTTTAAATAGCGATTTTATTTGTTACTTTTATTTATATTATGTGTATTTGAGTTTATTTACATGAACAAGTTTCATTAGAAGTAAATGTGAGTTCTTTGTTGACGTTTGTAGATTTCGGAATCGGTTTCTCTAATGAGGAACCAAATATAATCTCCCATCATTCTTTCATCGCAGAGCCCTTGGTAACGCCGCTCGATGGACTACATTGAAACCTTTCCCCATGTTCGTCGCTTACGTCGCCAAGATTCTCGGGGAAAAAGTTTTAATGAGAATGCAAGAAATGAATTTTGAGGGACATATTTCCACCTGTTGGAATACATAAAGCGAAAAATAAGTTAGAAGAATACATACATATGTGTTATATACATAAATATAGAAAAATATATTTCTTACCAATTTTTCCATAATTTTTTAACAAATCATTAATCAATGTTTCATATTGCGGGCTTTTATTGGATCCAAGGAAACTACAAGCTTAAACGACCTCCATGCTGCAATTTCATCCGACGTCAAAATGATTCGAAATTTACATCAGTTTCCTTATTTTAGGCCCATCAAAAACGCAGCTATATTTTGTATATCCGCCTTGCATTCCACATAACATACCAACTACTTTTAAATCGCAACAAATTTTCCTGTCATGTTTTTCATATTTGATCAATTTAGCCATTGTTTCGTAAGATTCCTTAGTGTTGACAGCACAGTTTTGCAAAAGTACTGCTTTCAAACTTTCTTTACTGCTGTGAACAACTAACCGCCATTCCTTTGAATTGTATGTTTGATTAAGTTCCTCGAACAATCCGGGAATGTCCTTGTAAAAGCATCTGTTATCCACAGTTGTATAAAATTGTTTGTAAGGTATATCACGGACTCTATAATATGATATGTTAACATCTGGGGCAGGGACGTATCCAGGATTTTGGTTCGGGGGGGACCCAACCTTTTTTCCATAACAAAGATAAACAATTAAAAAATTGCGTTTATTGTGTAGGTAATGGAAGTTAAGTTCCTTAATTATACCCTACACCACTCTGTGGTACAGGGTATTATAAGTTTGTTTCACGACAGATGTTTAAAGTATACCGATCGACTCAGAATCACTAGCTGAGTCGATTTAAGCATGTCCGTCCGTCCGTCCGTCTGTGGATGTAAAGTTGTTCGTCGACTACAGGTCGCAATTTCACTCCGATCGTTCTGAAATTTTGCAGTTTAGAGTATTTCGCAGCTGTTAAGATCGCTATTGAATTTGGTTGAAATCGGTTCAGATTTAGATATAGCTCCCATATATATCTTTCGTCCGATTTGGCCCTTTAGTCCTATAGAAGCTGTATTTTACATCCAATCATTTTGAAATTTAGAATGGTAGAGTTTCTTGATCCATGAACCAACACTACCGAATTTGAAGAAAATCGGTTAAGATTTAGCTATAGCTCCCATATATATGTTTCGTCCGATTTGGACCTTTAGTCCTATAAATGCTGTATTTTACATCCAATCTTTTTGAAATTTAGAATGGTAGAGTTTCTTGATCCATGAACCAACATTGCCGAATTTGAAGAAAATCGGTTAAGATTTAGCTATAGCTCCCATATATATGTTTCGTCCGATTTTCCTCTTTAGTCCTGCAGAAGCTGTATTTTACATCCAATCATTTTGAAATTTAGAATGGTAGAGTTTCTTGATCCATGAACCAACACTACCGAATTTGAAGAAAATCGGTTAAGATTTAGCTATAGCTCCCATATATATGTTTCGTCCGATTTGGACCTTTAGTCCAATAAAAGCTGTATTTTACATCCAATCGTTTTGAAATTTGGAATGGTAGAGTTTCTTGATCCATGAACCAACATTGCCGAATTTGAAGAAAATCGGTTAAGATTTAGCTATAGCTCCCATATATATGTTTCGTCCGATTTGGCCCTTTAGTTCTATAGAAGCTGTATGTATTTTACATCCAATCGTTTTGAAATTTAGAATAAATAAATAAATTTATTCATGAACTACAAAATTTATATTTCAGAGTTATTCAATATTACAGAGTGGTGTAGGGTATTATATAGTCGGCCCCGCCCGACTTTAGCCTTTTCTTACTGGTTTTTTATTAGAATTTTATTCCTAAATATAAATGTGTACTTTAGTACGAGATCAGTAAAACTTTTTAAAATAAAATACGTAAGAGTTAAAAATATATCGATTATTTCATCGATTTTGACTTTATCTTTGTATATAGACATCAAAGCCAGATAAGATAGCCTTTCTCCTTCCATTCTGTTCCGGAGATAAGTTTTTATTCTTCTTAACGTCGAGAAACTTCGCTCAGCAGATGCCGTTGTCACAGGTATTGTGGCCAGTATCTGCAAAAGGGTAAAAACGCTTGGGAACATGTCCTCGTCACAAACTGAAATAGCATCCAATGTATTTGATGGCTTATCATTCTTCTGCTTCCAATAATCAATTCATATACTTATTTCAGCTAAAACAGATTTTGCTGAATTTTTTAAATCGTTTTTGTAAAAAAGTGTGACTTCTTCGAAATCTTCCTTTATTAGATTTACAACTCGTATCGGAACGATATTAAACAGACTTGTAATTATAGCTTCATGTTAGAAAAATCTATTATTTAAATGTGATATTACTTCGTCCAGATATGGTATGAACAATGTTGTCCTAAAATACGCCTTGGCATCTGAACCAGGAATATTAGCCCTATACTTTTGAGTGCCTACTCTTCTAGGTAGTGCAGCTTCTATTCCAAAACTTCTTGCAAGTTGTGTGGATTCTTCAAACAGTTTATCAAACTCCGCATCTGAATTTCTACGCATGTCACTTAATTTAGTCGTTGCCAATTTTATGATTTCGTAAGCCTTTATTATATCAAGGTTAATCGTTTGCAAATACCGTGATAAGTTCTGTGTAATGGCCAAAACCGTACTACTTATTACCACACTTAATATAAAGTCAAATTTACATACACGGTTGTGCAAACTCATTCCATCACTGCAACCTACGTGTTAAGAAGGTAGATAGATAAGAAATCATAAATGTAATTTTAAATTAATTTTCTCCATATCTGGTTATCATAAATTTAAAGTCAACCAATCGACGGTCGACAAAAACAAAATTTTTTCTTGGTTTTCTGTTTTAATGCATAGATTCTGATTCTAGACGTCAAAAAACGTCAAAAGCTACAATCTTAGCTTTTAAAGTTTGTTTTTGTAAATTTTACATCGATAAGAAAGTTTTAAAGTTAAAACCTTACTAAATTAGCTATAACTTTTTAAATTATGCATCGATTTTCTTCGGAATGGGCTCATTTAATTCATGACCGAACAGACTTTACGATAAGATCATAAAAATATATCAGTTGTTCATTTTTAGATTGTGTTATGGGAGAAGTATAAAGAAGGGGGCCCCGGGCCCCCTTCTTTATACGTACCTAATCTGGGGCCAAAATATTGTACTGTTTCATCCGAGATGCAAGCAGTTCTGCCTTATCTTTGGTCAGTTCCAAATCTCTCACTAAATCAATGAGTTGAAACTGAGTTAAAAGCGATGACTTCTGACTCAAACTTGAATCGCTCAGAGTTGAGTACTCAGTTGAACTTGATGATGTTTCCGAATTAGGCTGTTAGCTATACTTGGACACTTGGGAATTGGTATTGTTTCCGAATGTGCAACTGGCAAAGTGACAGATTTTACTTCAGCGTAATTCCAGCGAATGATCCTTCCTACTCCAATCTGTTTCCTTAGACAAAAATAGCAGTCCGTATCGTGAATGAATGGTTGTCTCCAAATCATTGGCATTCCAAATTGCACGTGATGTCTAAAATTAAAACGTTTTATTCCACAAAACATTGTAATACATTCATTGTAAAGTACTTACCGCATGTTTCCACTACTCCATCGAGTAAGATTTACATGGCACGAATTACACAAAATACAAGGTGTCCACCGTTCGTTCATATTTTCAACTCGTATACCAAAATATTGCACATATATTTCTTCTATTATTTAACTAAACTCACATAGATTTTTTTAATTACATATTTTCCGCAGATGTAGCAGAAATTGTCGGGATCATTTACGCATTGAAAAGTTCTTTGCCTTTTACTCATACGAGTACTTAGTACTTCGCTGAATTACACTAATTTATTACGTATTACGTAATTTCATTCATATATTCCGGATTTAAGGTACACAAGTTGCAGTACCTGTAGCTGACATATAGTTTGCTTTACTACCTGTATATTACGGCGGGTCGATTTAAAAATCGCCCATTGCTCAGTGAAAATAGTATTCTAGGGATCAAAATAAGAAACTTTACCGAAGGAACCATACCTCTAAAACGAATTCTGATGTCCCGGAAAAAATCCCACTTTGACCCAGTTAGAGTGCTCCAATCGAGTCCAAATGAATGGATCCCCCAGGGGGCAAAATTTGCCCCAACCCAAAAGTTCGACCCAAATTCTGGGACATCAGAATTCGTTTTAGAGGTATGGTTCCTTCGGCAAAGTTTCTTATTTTGATCCCTAGAATACGATTTTCACTGATCAATGGCGACTTTTTTTGCCTCCCTACAAATCGACCCGGCCTACTGTATATACTACTGGGATGTCCATACCCCTAAAAGGCGCAGCTGAATGGAAACCTCATAAATAAAAAACCACAAATATTGTTGAATGACCCTCTACCTGAGCGGATCTCATCCAATATAGCTCTCACATTGCATATCATGTTCTATGGAGGGTTACGAACGGCCATAAAATCTCGTCCTCTCTATAATTTTATAATGTCATAATAATTAATCCTCATAAAATAAAATGCAAGTGCAATGTCTCTTATATGTCTCTCTCACATATGGCGAATTCAATATAAGCAAAAACATCATTTAAAAACGAAAAAATATGATTTTTTTTTTTTAAATTTCCTAACATTTACAAAATGGCTCATAACTTTTACATCTATCCATAGATTTTCAAATAGACAGTGTTTTCTTCGTTATCATACTGGCTTTTTAAAAATGTAATAAAATAATTTTTTCGATTTTTTTCTTTTTTTTGTACCAGGAAAAAGTGTTTTAAAAAAAATCATTTTTTTTCTCATATTTTTGACTACTGTTACTAAACCAAAGATTCTACGTGAAAGCAATATTTGCAGCATATGTAGCCCTCATAATTCCCTTTAATTTGAGGCATAACACGGCTAACATAATAACAGGCTTATACTTGAAAAATTATGGTCCAAATACTGAATGTACCTTCAATGAAAGCTGGAATTTAAAAAAAAATTTACGTAAAAATTTTTTTTAATATTTTTTTGTGTTTGTGACACCTAATTGCACCAGAAACTGTTATCCACATCCCTTGGACAAAAATTTTGTTGCATAGTGTAATTAATAACAAACGGCAAATATATGTTTAAATTACAGACTCTCAAATTCGACATGTTTGTAGGGACAAGATTAGCACTTATTATTATTATTCCGTAAAACGAAAACCCAAAGCACAGTTATCGAATCTCCGATTAGATTAATAAGCTATTCTCCCTGCTGGCAGCCCACCATAGAAACGCTAAAATTACTTTGGATTGATAAACAGGCAAATGTTTAGACTTCTTCACAACTTAAGGATGTTTGAAATCTGATAGATATCAGAAGCCAAATTTACGCACGTTTGGAGAAGGCAACAACCCAATTAGTAAAGCACGACAAACAAGAAAAAACATCGACAAACCTTTGAAACAAAAAAACACTCTGTGAATCAGGGAGATTTTCCGGAGTAACCGAGGACAACATTGAAAACAACAAATAAAATTAATTTGTTTGTAATCTCTATTGTTCACTGTGTCCGTTATACTCTATCCAGCCATAGTGTTTAATTCCAATGTATGTTGTACAATCCACACTGTGGATCAATTGGATAATAACGCTGCAATCAGAATGAACAAGAGGGAGAACCGAACGCTAAATATATATCGAGTGTACTGACTGTTATATATGATCCCAGCAAAAAATAAAAGAAGTACTTCCAAAAGAATAACATTATAAGTACTTCCAATTCATAAGTATGAACATTTTTTCGGCATTTAATGAAGTTCTTCTAAATAACTAACCAAAATGTAATTTCGGAATATAAATTATTAACCCAAGAATGCATAATTTTAAAACGATTGGATGTAAAATGAATCTTGTGAAGTGATAAAAGTCCAGATCGGAAGGAACATATGTATGAGGGCTATGATATATATGTATGTAAAATACTGCGTCTATAGTGCTAAAGGGAAGAAATATATATTTATATGGCGGCTATATCAGAATTATTGAATGGTTCTGGAAGATAGTCGACTTTTTCATCAATTACATTTCGTTTCAGTCGACTAGGTCTATTAATCGGACCTACAAGTCGACTTTTTCATAGCCGATTAAAATAACATAAAGTCATTTCAAAGTTTGCTGATTTTCTTCGAAATATGTTAAATTTTGGAATTGTAGTACATTGGGTTGCGATAAAAACTGAATTTATGAACAACACTTTATACTTTCCAAAAATGTTAATATAGCATCACCACAAATGCCCAAGATCGTAACCCTCAAAAAATTAAAATTCGTTTTTCGTAAATCACGATTTTATTCAAGAAAAAAAGACGTAACATTAAGTGCTCGTTTTTGATAAAGAACAAAAGGCGTAACTCACATTGTATTAGACAGAACGTACTGTATTCATCTATTTAACCTTTGTAGTTGTTCTCTTGTTGCTGTTTTGATTTTTATAAATCGTGTTTGACACCTATTTTAGATGCAAAATTCTATATGGGTCTGTATTTAAATTTGGCCTTTATCTGAAGGGTATCCATTTTTTTTTATCAAATTTCGCAGTGTTCGTGATTCTATAAACTAATCTCTGCCAAATTTAATAATGCTCTGATGTAAAACATGAAAACACATTTTTCCAACCTTGCTAGTGACCGTTTATTCTCGGATTATAAAATTCGTTGTGCAAAATATACTACATTTGGCTAAAATATGACTTCTATGGAGCTTAGATGCTAAATCGGAAGGTACACATCCATGCGAGTATGTGGGGCTATATGTAAATTTGAACCGATATTGTTCACACAGATATTAACTGTTAAAATAAGACACTCTTTGCCAAATTTCATGAACATCGAAAGGAAATTATATCTTCTATAGAGGGTATAAGCTAAATCGAAGGTACATTCATATATATTACGATATCTGGTTCTAAACTGATATTCAAATAGTTAAGAGATTTTTGATCGTTCGCCGTAGACGAAAGAAATACAGATTGTCTTTCAATTTCAATACGAATTGTCTTGTCCCAAAATAAAGATATGTACAAAATTTCTTTGAGATCGGACTATATTTGTGACCTGCACATAGATTACAAGAACGCATGCACAAACTGACATAGCTAAATCGGTTCAGAAAGTGATTCTAAGTCGATCGGTATAATAAACGATGGTTCTATATATCTCTTCTTATTTTTGGTGTTAGAAACAAATGCATAAAGTCATAATAAATTGTACCACAGTGTGGTGTAGGTTATAATTAAATAATTTTAAAAGAAATTATGGTAATTAAATATACCATACCATACATACTGTACCACACTGTGGTCCTTTACTACTCTCTGAACCGGGCCTACGGAAAACTTTTTTTTGTGAGAATGTTTATTACACTATGGGGTCACACTTTTCAAGAGCCATCTACACCATACAGATTACAGACATCTTCAAATGTCCTAAACATACATACATATGTATATATGATCGTTAATCTCTTTGGCCAATAGTATATTATTTATATGTTCCCTTCCATTTGTATTCCTTTAAAATATGAAATCTCTGGACCAAAGATGTTAATAAGAACGACATACATTCATCAAATAAATACAACACCAAAAAAGCAAATCTTACAGTGCTTTAAAAGAGTTGTGCAAAAGTGGGGACAAAGAAGTACTTCCCCGGCGCGACAACTCCTTGTTAAATTCATTGGTGAAAATCCAAATTAGAACAACTTCCGGATCATAAGTTGGGGATTTTTATTGCTTCTTTGGGTGCTCTTTTTTTGCTGGGATATTATACCTGACACCACAACGCACTGTACACAGTGGGAGGAATTAGGTTAGGTTATGTTGAAGAGAGGAGACGGTTTAACGTTTCATGTCCATGGACATACACTTAAGCCAGTGGTTCGACCTGTTGTGCGAGGAATTATAAAATTGAAATAATTCGACCGTTTCTTAACCATACAAGCGATTGCGACATAACGTCCCAGCAAAAAATAAAAGAAGTACTTCCAAAAGAATAACATTATAAGTACTTCCAATTCATAAGTATGAACATTTTTCGGCATTTAATGAAGTTCTTCTAAATAACTAACCAAAATGTAATTTCGGAATATAAATTATTAACCCAAGAATGCATAATTTTAAAACGATTGGATGTAAAATGAATCTTGTGAAGTGATAAAAGTCCAGATCGGAAGGAACATATGTATGAGGGCTATGATATATATGTAAAATACTGCGTCTATAGTGCTAAAGGGAAGAAATATATATTTATATGGCGGCTATATCAGAATTAGTGAATGGTTCTGGAGGCTAGTCGACTTTTTCATCAATTAAATTTCGTTTCAGTCGACTATGTCGATAAATCGGACCTACAAGTCGACTTTTTCATAGCCGATTAAAATAACATAGTCATTTCAAAGTTTGCTGATTTTCTTCGAAATATGTTAAATTTTGGAATTGTAGTACATTGGATTGCTATAAAAACTGAATTTATGAACAACACTTTATACTTTCCAAAAATGTTAATATAGCGTCACCAGAAATGCCCAAGAGCGTAACCCTCAAAAAATTAAAATTCGTTTTTCGTCAAAAAATCACGATTTTATTCAAGAAAAAAAGACGTAAAATCAAGTGCTCGTTTTTGATAAAGAACAAAAAAAGGCGTAACTCACATTGTATTAGACAGAACGTACTGTATTCATCTATTTAACCTTTGTAGTTGTTTTCTTGTTGCTGTTTTGATTTTTATAAATCGTGTTTGACACCTATTTTAGATGCAAAATTCTATATGGGTCTGTATTTAAATTTGACCTTTATCTGAAGGGTATCCATTTTTTTATCAAATTTCGCAGTGTTCATGATGAAACCACATTTTTCCAACCTTGCTAGTGACCGTTTATTCTCGGATTATAAAATTCTTTGTGCAAAATATAGTACATTTGGCTAAAATATGATTACTATGGAGCTTAGATGCGAGTATGTGGGGCTATATGTAAATTTGAACCGATATTGTTCGCACAGATATTAACTGTTAAAATAAGACACTCTTTACCAAATTTCATGAACATCGAAAGGAAATTATATCTTCTATAGAGGGTATAAGCTAAATCGAAGGTACATTCATATATATTACGATATCTGGTTCTAAACTGATATTCAAATAGTTAAGAGATTTTTGATCGTTCGCCGTAGACGAAAGAAATACGGATTGTCTTTCGATTGCAATACGAATTGTCTAGTCCCAAAATAAAGATATGTACAAAATTTCGTTGAGATCGGACTATATTTGTGAACTGCACATAGATTACAAGAACGCATGCACAAACTGACATAGCTAAATCGGTTCAGAAAGTGATTCTAAGTCGATCGGTATAATAAACGATGGTTCCATATATCTCTTCTCATTTTTGGTGTTAGAAACAAATGCATAAAATCATAATAAATTGTACCACAGGGTGGTGTAGGTTATAATTAAATAATTTTAAAAGAAATTATGGTAATTAAATATACCATACCACACATACTGTACCACACTGTGGTACTTTACTACTCTCTGAACCGGGGCTACGGAAAACTTTCTTTTTTGTGAGAATGTTAATTACACTATGGGGTCACACTTTTCAAGAGCCATCTACACCATACAGATTACAGACATCTTCAAATGTCCTAAACATACATACATATGTATATATGATCGTTAATCACTTTGGCCAATAGTATATTATTTATACGTTCCCTTCCCTATGTCAACATTTGTATTCCTTTAAAATATGAAATCTCTGGACCCAAAGATGTTAATAAGAACGACTTACATTCATCAAATAAATACAACACCAAAAAAGAAATCTTACAGTGCTTTAAAAGAGTTGTGCAAAAGTGGTGACAAAGAAGTACTTCCCCGGCGCGACAACCCCTTGTTAAATTCATTGGTGAAAATCCAAGTTAGAACAACTTCCGGATCATAAGTTGGGGATTTTTATTGCTTCTTTGGGAGCTCTTTTTTTGCTGGGGTGGTATGCTTGTAGAAGAGGTATTAGAGAACATAAGTTTTAAGTATGGGCCCCCGATGGTATACAGTAGCGGAGCTATAGGGACACAAAGTTGGCCACCTCGGTTGAACAAATTGCTCAAGCGCGTGTAACTTGCGACTTTTTCGCCTGATTCCAAAATTTTTGAAAATAGATTTTTTATTTTTTCCCGACCCCGTCCAGGTATTTTGTGAATATCCGAGCAGAATATGCAGCAAAGATTTTCGCAGTACCTTTCCTGAAATTGCAACTAAATTTGCTACATGACAAAAAATGCGATCCTGTATATCCAATAAGACAAAAGTTATGATGTTACATCTTAAAAAAAATTAGATTTTTTAATTTTTTTTTGGAAAAAAGTACAGGGTTTTGCCACAAGAGGTGTTATTTTGAATCACCCGGTATTTCGGTAGCTGTCACTTCTGAAGCTTTTATTCTTTGACATTTGACAAGCAGAAACTACGCCATTACCAAAAATGGAACGATACACGATCATCGAATGATACAAAACGATCAAAAAACGATACGAACGAAACAAAATCATCTTGACTGATGAGGCCCATTTCCACCTCGGTGGCTACGTCAACAAGCAAAATTGTCGCATCTGGGGCTCGGAAAACCCAAGAGTTATTGTTGATAAGCCTCTCCATACTCAACGTGTGACTGTTTGGTGTGGTTTATGGTCCGGCGGGGTCATTGGACCTTACTTTTTCGATAATGAGGTTGGATCAACAGTTACGGTGAATGGATTGTGCTATCGAGATATGGTATTGATCTGGACAACTATTACTTTCAACAAGACGGCACTACGTGCCACACAAGCAACGAAACCATTGCTCTGTTACGGGAAAAGTTTCCGGACCGTGTTATCTCTCGAAGAGGTGATCACAATTGGCCACCGATATCATCTTATGATTTAACATCTTGTATTGTTGCCAAGCTTCTCCAATTTACACCATTTTTTGAACAAATTTCAAAAGTAAGCCACATTTTTTCCAATCGCAATGTTAGAATATTGAAACCTTTATTTTTTTTATATATGGTAAGGTTGTACACGTTGAACTGCAAAGGGAATTTGGAGCCCGACTTTTAGTATAATAGATATAGGGGAAAATGCAAAATATCGAATTTTTGGGGATTTTATAAATTAGATATTGGGAATTGTTGGATTGACTTTGACTTCTGATTTGAACACAAACTGTGACGAACCATCTATTGCTTTTGTTACTGACTAATGGCGAATTCTTTTCTGCAAAAAAGTGCAACACTTTCATTGCCCTTTTTTCGAAAACGGAACTTTTGTGATACTTTTTTGAAATTTGGTAGTTAAGTTACTCGAATTTAGCACAGCTAAAATTTCAAAATTTCAAAAAAGCGATATTATAGTGCAGTTTTTGGAAAAAGGGCAATGCAAGTGTTTCACTTTTTTGCAGAAAAGAATTCGCCATAACTCTTAATTTTTCCACACGACTTCCGCAGTATATTGAAAATATACTTAATTACATCGCTGTGCAGAATTTAAATTTCGTTACTTGCGAAATATCGCACCTCCGATACTTTTGTTTAAATTATTCTTTGGAAGAAATAGTTTTGAGTTCACTGATGAAAACATTTTTAATTTTACCACACATTTGTACAAATACTGAACAACACAAACGCGAGTACAAAAATAAATGCCCAACAGCATACAAGACTACGCTTGCTGAGTACGATTCCAAATGTTGTAAAGTGATGCAACAGCTCGGAGGGAGGATTGCATAGAAAAATCGTCACCACCGTTTGCAGAACTGTTCATAAAAAACAGGCACAAATAACGTTTTACATGTTATTCCAACACATAAAAAATGTATAAGACCACACTCTCACAAAATGAGAACAAGTTAGGCTCTTTGTTTTGCCAACTCTCTTGAAAATGTTCAATCATGTTTAAATACCTCATGTATCTTTAAACGTTTCTCGTTTACTGTAAACGTAAATTATGAACATTTTTGAATGAACGAATGTTCGTGTACAACAAGAGAAACTACGGTTACGATAAAAGTTTTTATTCACTGGAAATATTTCAACTGTTACGGGAAAAGCAGTGCGTTTATGACCAAGAACTATGTTTGCGATAAACTACCTCCAAACGTTTTTTTTGCGTGCGGTACAGTGTACAGTTGGAGGAATTAACCAGTAAGGAAAGGCTAAAATCGGGCGGTGCTGACTATATGATACCCTACACCACTCTAGTAAGATTGGATAACAATGAAATATCCAAGGTAAACTTCAGCTAAAATTTGTTTACACAATTTAGCCAAATCGGACGATACATTACATGGGAGCTATATCTAAATCTCAACTCAAAACGTTTGGATGTAAACTACAGCGTCAATAGGTCCAATGGGCCAAATCGGACCAAACTTATATATGGGGGGCATATCCAAATCTGAAACGATTTTCTTCAAATTAAGCAATGTTGGTCCATGGATAAAGAAACTTTACCATGCTACATTTCAAAAGTATTGGATGTAAAATACAGCTTCTATAGGGCTAAAGGGTCAAATCGGACGAAACATATATATGGAAGCTATATCTAAATGTGAACAGATTTTCTTCAAATTCAGTATGCTTCTTTCAGGTGAGAAAGACTCCGAAGTGCAAAATTTTTGTACGATCGGAGTGAAATTGCGACCTGTACTCAACGGACAACTTAAAATGGACAGATAGACGGACGGACAGACATAGATAATTAGACTCAGCTAGTGATTCTGATTCGATCGGTTTACTTTAAGGCGGATTTAGCTGTAACTTTTCTAGATGTTATAAACGTCTGCCATGAAACAAACTTATTATACCCAATACAACAGTGTGGTGTATGAGTTAAAAGGGAAATAATTTGGCCGTTTCTAAACCAGATAAACGATTTCGACAAAACTTGACATACTTGTAGCAGAGCTTCTAGATGAGTTAAGCTTGAAATTTGTGCAACCTTGGTATACAGGTGCCCAACTTTTAGGACCAGCATCTTCGCCCCTCTCTCTAATAGGGGATCGACATTCAACAATTAATATCGCTAATACTTCTTTTACACAGTTGCCAAGTTGTGTTGCAATCGGTTGGCTGATTATGAAAGCGAATTCATCAAGCCACTTATGGTACACCTGACAGATTCATTCGAACTCAACATTCCCATAACTTCTGAAGTAATCATCTATTTTAATATTTTGGACAAAATTTCCAATGATTACGAGTATAGACTGACATTCCATGCGATATACCTTACTTGATGCATGGTGGGGGTTTAAATGTTTGTTGTTATCTTAAGATAACAATGTACAGATTATCCTTTACTGAAAAATGTATTAGGAGTATGATCTCTACCCTAGTTATATTTATTGTACGATGTAGCTCCAAAGATTTTGCACGTTGAGAAAGAGCGGTAAAAGGAGCTAGTTCTTTCTCTATGTATTGTGTAAAAACATGGATTTTAAACTTCCTTGTTCGGTTGAGTAACCTAGTCTTTACCCTAATCAAATGACGAGCAATCGGTATTTCCTTATCCGCCCTTATCTTCGAATCCTCGACATTGCGAAGAAGATAAACGACGCCAAACAAGTCAGTAAGCAAAAGCAAAGGAAAAAAGCAAAACAAAAAGAAGATGTTTGTCCATCAAAAACCACTCAACCGAATGACCTATTGACTAATTATGTTTAATTGTTTCATAGCAAACAATGTCAACAACAAACATCGTTAGTGAAAGCGGCAGCAGCACACAAAGAAATGAAAATTGCCTGACCACTATCACCAGACAACATGTCGCGATGAAATCTCCTCCCCACAAACATAGGATTTGATGAATCCACTCCACTGACAACCCTTAAACCAAGGGTCGCATGATAGTCATCGAAATGTTTGTTTTCAGTCGAAAGTCGAACATCTGCTTCGTCTTAAAAAAAGTACGACAATTTCTTTCGAGTAAACCAACTGAATTACAAACATATTTTGTAGTGTATTACGAAATTTTACAGATATTAAATTTTCTTGAAAACATTTCTTTCTTTCTTTGTCAGATTTCAGTCATTGGAAAGGTTTTGTAAAATACAAAAATTAGAGACATTGATGCCAGAAATAATGGAGAAATTATGTTTGTATGAGTTTTTAAATTGTTGTTTGTGTGTGAGACACCGAGACTGGGTCGAAATTACGACCATTATTATTATGTTGATAGAGACGAAGAAATTGTTACTATAATATGTTGTTACTATAAATGTTACAAGCGAAATAATAATAAGTTTGGAAAATAAAAAAAAAATGGAGTCATTTGGTCAAGAAGGTTTAGGTTAAGGGTAGCAGCCTGTATATCAGCCTCACATAGATAATGTAGTTCAAGTTTTCCTATCCACTCCCTTTGATTCAATTGGGTTGTTTTAGAATAAAGAATCTCCTACGTCCTGGTATGCGACCATGTTATTCTCATATCGTTCATTCCATGTGAAACCCCACGATTTTCGTAAATAAATACGATGGCGACTCCGATTTTAAACGCATTTAAAAAAAACCAAATTTATTTCCAAGAATATGACCTATTAAAAATCATGAAGGAACATTGCAAATGGAGTAGTGATGAAAGCCAGAATTCAAAGGATGAAGTCTTATTTGAAAGGTAATTGCTCTTGCTTTTCGCCGCAGGAATCGGCTACTAACCAAATTTTAACATTTTTAGATTTTTCTTCTTCTTGATGTATTTCGATATTAAAATACCAACCTAAAAATTCAGATTATTGCCGCAGTGCACCTTTCTGTCTTTCCTTAATGGTTTGTCATTTTTTGGGAAAAAGTATATGTCATATTTTGGACTTATAGAAGAAGTTATTTAAAAAAATTATAACATATTTATATTACTCTCAAAGGAAACTTCCTGTAGTATGCTATCTATGAAAGAACGGATCGAAAATATTTACTGGAATCGGTGCCAAGCTTCTTCAACTTACGCCATTTTTATACAAATTTCAAAAGTAAGCCACATTTTCTCCAATCGAAAAGATATAATACTAAAACCTTTATCATTTTTATATGTGGTAAGGTGTTGCACGTTGAACACGGCTTTTAGTATATTAGATATCTGAAAAATCTAAAAAAATCCAATATTTGCTTGATATTAGAAATTATTTTGGGAATTTTGCAAAATTTAATGAGAATTACTTTCGAATTGTGAGGTCAAGCTGTATTTCGAACATGAAACATTTTTCGATATGATCTTTGTGTTTGGATAATCAGATACTGACATTCAAAATTAAATTGACCAACTTGGGATATTTGTTCTTATACCATCATAAAGAAAGTTTTTCAAAATTTATTCTAGAAAAATAAGTAAACAAAAAATATGTTCAGTGATTAAATCACAACTTTACTTATGCCCCACCCAATATAACCATCTTTACCCACACGGGGGAAAATCGCCCATTTTGATATGTTTAAATTCAAAGAAAATATATTTGAAATCAAAATTTGGAAAATTATATATTTTTAACAAACAAAAAATTGTATTTGAAAATCACGTTTTTTTACAAAAATACTCAAAATGAGATGTGTGTTTACAAATAAACGGAGATATTGTTTACTACATTATATTAAATAAATACCAGCAAGGGAAAACAGAAAATCGCTCGTGGCCGACTATAGAATACCCTAACACCTCCCTAACAATGCGAAAAGAGGAATCGCGATAATAATTTGGAATAATTGGTTTCGATTCAGTTAACAAGGTACTTGGCTCCAAATCCAGAAAGAAGTAAGAAACTTCTTTCTGCCATATTTTGTAATGATCTGAAGAAAAGTACAACTTCTATTGCGCTTTGATGCAAAATAGGGAGGAACATATATCTGAACCGATTTTCCACTAATTTTGCAGTATTCAAACATGTAATAAGAAACCTATTTCTGCCGAATTTTGTACTGACCGGATATAAAATACAGTTTCTACAGCTCTCACGATTTTCATCAAATTTAATATTATCTCTAAGGGTATCAAGAGACATATTTCTGTAATTTTTTATTCAGATTTCCATTTAAATCCATTCCGTTCCGATTTAAATATATTTTCTTCCGAATTTAATTCCATCAATAGATTATGATCATTTCATTGTAAATACAGAAATCGTCTATTGGAATTCTGATTTTGTATTTAAATTAAGAAAATCTCCAAATAAAAATCAGAATTTCTAATTGAAATGCACAAGTTCTAACTAAGTTTAATTTAGTAACAGTGTGACAAATTGAAGAAGTGAATTAGTATGTTTGGCAGAAACTAGTTCTGGAATTTAAAATTAAAGATTTTTTAAAAGGTTTCTTGACTTATTGAGCTTGAATATATATATTTAAAAGTAATATCACTCAATGTGCAAAATGGAAGTTAAAAAGCTCCCACAGGAAAGGTTTTATTCTTTATAAGTTTGGTTTCCCTGTAAAAGTAAAAGCTCATTTTTAATATGAAATGTCTCTATACACTGCGGTTTGACTCAAAAGATGGGAATCCATTCAAAGGATTCTTTAAATGAGTAGGTGGGGCTTTCATTTTCATTCATAAAGTAAAGAACACCTACAAAGTGACAATACATATACATTAATTGGATTTGAGGAATTAAAATTAGTCAACATATTAAATGATGAATGATCTCTAAAATAATCCGTAGCATTATCATTACCACTATGACTAATTTCTTTATTAGCCCAGTTATTACGATGATGCGTCTGAAACCAGGACTGTGGAGTCGAAGTCGGTGTTGTTTTTTTTCAAATTCCCTGAAATTATGAATTATGAATATTCCCTACGACAAAGTGAACTGTCGATGAAGTAGTCCTGTGACTGGTCCCTGATTGGTGGGGAAGGTCCCAGTTTCGATCCAGATATATAGAAGGGACATGTCCCTTTTATAACGGTCCACAGGAGGCATAATATGTTTTTGTCCTGCAACACCCATCTTAGGAAAATCACCAAACAACAAGAATTAAATCGATATAAATAAACATATTTTAAATTCCCAACTATTTTTATTCGATTGTGTAAATATCTATATAAATAAATAAAAATAGATGGCTCATTTCTGGGATATATCACATTTAAACCTGTCTCGGTATAGGTGAATTTATACTAATATCCAACAATTTATCATACTACTAAAGTCCAAATAAAAATATTTCTGTAGTAACATTTAAAATTTAAGGCTCTGCACGTAGGTAAAATATGTGTTAGTCGAAAATGTTTATACACGCATACTGGATTGATTGATTGAAAAAAATATGTTTGTCAATTCTTCCTAATCCACTATTTTAATTAAAAAAATAATGTTTGTTCCAGTTGTTGCTAATGTAATTTCCTTAACAGGTGCCCCTGATAAATATTGAAGTTAAACCCTTAAGTAAAGACATAAAGTCGGGCGGGCCGACAATTCACCAGAGAATAAAAAACTGAGTATACAGTTTTGTTCGTTTCTTGTCAGTTCTTGGAATTATGTAGAGATTTTCATGAACCACAATTTGTGTCGCACGGTGTTATAGTACATTTTTATACCCTACACCACACTGTGGTACAGGGTATTATAACTTTGTGCATTTGTTTGTAACACCCAAAAGGAGAAGAAATAGACCCATCGTTTATTATACCGATCGACTTAGAATCACTTTCTGAGTCGATTTAGCTATGTCCGTCTGTCTGTCTGTCTGTCCGTCTGTCTGTCCGTCTGTCTGTCTGTCTGTCCGTCTGTGCATGTATTCTTGTAATCAAAGTACAGGTCGCAATTATGGTCCGATCTCGACGAAACTTTACACATAACTTTTTTTTGGCCCAAGGACGATCCCTATTGAATTTGGTTAAAATCGGTTCAGATTTAGATATAGCCCCAATATATACGTTACCCCCGATTTGACTTGTAAGCGCTGTAAAAATGTTATTTTATATCCGATCAGTATGAAATTCGGCAGAAAGAGGTTTCTTATTATATGAATGAACACTGTTAAATTTGGAAGAAATCGGTTCAGATTTAGATATAGCCCCCATATATACGTTACCCCCGATTTGACATGTAGGCGCTGTAGAGACTGTATTTTATATGCCATCAGTACGAAATTCGACAGAAGGAGGTCTTTTTACATGAATGAGTATTCAGGGAAGATCGGTTCAGATTTATATTGATTGTTCCTCCTGATTTGGTATCAAACCGCTATAGAAGTTGTATTTTACTTCCGATCATTAAAATTTTCCAGAAAGATGTTTCTCAATTTAGGAACGAATATTGCTTAATTTAGCGATTATCGTTTCAGAATTAGATAATATGTTTCTACCCATTTACCAATTATTCCAAATTATTATGGCAATGACCCTTATCGCATTGTTAGGGAGGTGTAGGGTATTATATAGTCGGCCCCGCCCGACTTTCTGCCTTTCCTTACTGGTTAAACATGTAATTGTTATGAAGTTTGAAAAATACAAATCTTATTACCGTAGGAGTCGAAAAGCACATTTTGTCGAAACAAAAAGTACAAAAATGGAGAGGCTGTTTTACATCCCTGTCTGGAGTCGTTGGAGTGTATAATTTCATGACATTTGCAAAAACAATGCCGACTCTGACACCACAGCCCTGTCTTAAACTGAAAAAAGATTGAACAGAACCTGCAGGTTTTCAAAACATTCGGTCATAGACTTAACATCCATAGTCTTATGTAATGTACAAAACATAAGGAAAATATTTTAGGTTTCCAAATTTCTTCAACAAATAATGTACGGTTTTCCATTATTCCAAGTATGTATATGTTGTTGTATGAAAGAACTCCTAGACTAGACGGTAGTTATTCTTAGGAAGTTTCAAATAAAATGTCTAGTTAATGAGCTTTAAAAATAAATATAATGGGGACTCTGTCTTTGCTTTTCAAAACAGAGGTAAGAGATGTTCCACCCCTGTGTCTGCAACTTTGCCGCAGAGTCGTTGAAGATTATAGAATTATAATTTCTGAGAATAGAATGCAAAAAACCTTTCATGCTCATGACAAAATTCAAATTTAGAGGTTGTTGAAGTGAATTGTATAAATTACTTATGTTTATATTTTGTATTGTTATCAGAGATAATTTTGCATACATCATATGTCAGAAAACTTACCTATAGCGAGGGAGAGAATAAGCGTATTTAGCAATTGTATATTTAGAAAAAAGTACGAAAATTTAAGTCGAATAAACCATCACATTGTGAGTAATGTAAAATTGAATATGCTATATTAGGTGGGAGACAGAAAGTTGAAAAATTATACTCAGTCTTTTTCAAAGAATATGGAAAACCAATTTCCTTAAAGTTATTGATTTTGACGAAATCGAGTAAACATTTTTTGAAAAATCTCAAAACAATAAGAAATATGTGGATTTAAAATTGGACACAAATGATAAGTGTCTGCATTGTAATGTTCTTTATTTTAGTATAGTTTTGAAACTGATTTGTGAAGCCTTCAGCTTTAGTAATATCAGTGTGGAAGCTCTGTGGAAGTATGGCAGATTTGTATTTCAAAAATAATAACACTGTTCTAGTCCAAATATGTAAAAGAAATGCGACTATATGGATGGATATGGATTTCGGCCATACTAACTCTAGTTTTCGAAATATTCGGCAACAAAATTTGCAGGGAAATCATTGATGTTAGTTATCTCGATGGTGAATTTGATTTAAGTTATCTCGGAATACACTCGTCAGTCCAAGGGGACGAATTAACTTAGATCCATAAAAGACTTCCCCGTCGGAATTATAAGTTGTGCCTAACACCCAAACGGAGAAGATATAGACCCATTTGTTATTATACCAATCGACTTGTAATCACTTTCTGAATCGATTTAGCTATGTCCGTCTGTCTGTCTGACTGACCGTCTGTCTCTCTGTCTGTAGATGTTTTCTTGTAATCAAAGTCCAGGTCGCAATTATGCTTCGACAACTACGAAATTTAGCAGTAACTTCTTATTTTGCTCAAAGAGTTACATATAGCTCCCATACATATGAACCACCGATTTGGCATATATGCACAGTACAGAAAATTTTTAACCTATCTCAATACAAACTGACAGAGAGGAGTCTCTTAATACACTTTGACACAATATAAAATTTTACGAAAATCGGTTCAGATCTAGACATAGACCATATGTATATATTACCCCCGATTTGATATGTAAGCGGTTTAGAAACTTTATTTTATATCCGATCAGTACGAAATTCGGGAGAAAGAGGTTTCTTATCACATGAATGAACACTGCCAAATTCGGGGAAAATCGGTTCATATTTAGTTTATTATGAACAACATCTTGAACTCCTCATTGGAATAAGCCTTGAGACTTGATGGAGCTAAGTACTTTATTAACTGAAACGAAACCAATTCTTCCAAATTATTATCGCAGTGCCCCATTTTCGCATTGTTATGGAGGTGTAGGGTATTATATAGTCGGCCTTGTACGACTTTCTGTCTTTTCTTACTGGTTTTCACATAAAAGTCGTCCCCGGCTGTATTATAAGTTTGATCATTTATTTGTAACACCCAAAAGAATTAGATATAACCCCTTTGTTTAACATACATATCGAATTAGAATATCTTTCTGAATCGATTTAGCTCTGTCCATCTGTCTGTAGTTGTATTCATGTAACACTATGCAACAAAATCTTTTTTTTGGTGTCCGAGGCCTAAATATGTTTGGTGTAGATTGAGACTTACTATTTTACGAAACAAAAACAAATGTTTAGGTTCAAGTTTTTTTTAAATTTTTTTTATTCTGAAATTCCAATTTTCTTGGATGTATGGTATTTGTGGAAACTATAAGCTAGATAAAGACGGGATACCATTTAAATTCAATAAAATTCTGAGGTCTACATATACTGGAAACTGCACTCCCACGTAGAAGCAGAAGTTCAGTAATATAATATGGAATATTACACGAATTAATCTGTCAATTTGTGTGGGAGGTACCAGAAGGGGTTTAACAAATACAACTCTTATACTCTTAACACTAGATTTTTAAATACATTGTACTGAGCCGAATTATAGGCGTTTATATGCACTGGTATATTAACGTTATGAGCTATTTAATTTCGGTATTACTTGCTCGTTTGTGTGGGAGGTACAAAAAGAGTCGTGGTGATAGCGCCCATTTTTCACAGGGCTATATGTAGGTACTTTAAAAGCGTTACACTGTGCAACATTTTGTAGTATTTTCGTACATTGGTACCCACGCTATAAGATGTTAACTTTTTGGACAAAATGGTACCTTTGTGTGGGAGGTACCAAAAGGGTCGTGGCAATAACGCCCATTCACAGGAATGTAGGCACTATTACAGCATTACATTGTACAAAATTCCAAGTATTTGTATGCACTGGTATTAAAGTTATAAGCTGTTTACTTTTGGTGCAAAACGGTCCATTTGTGTGGGAGGTACCAAAAGGGGTGGTACAATTTTTTACCGGACTATAGGCACTATAAAAACATTACAGTGTACACAATTTTAAGAGTTTTTACGCACATGTATTAGAGTAATAAGCTGTTAACTTTTGGTGCAAATTTATGAATTTGTGTGGGAGGTAACAAAAGGGTCGGGGCCACTTCGTCCATTTTCTCAAGCTGATAATTACTCATATACTAATACTATGTGTGGAATTTCAGAAGATTCGAATAACTAGTATACAAGTTATTAGCGAAACAATATTTGACTACATTTTAACTCTTTGTGAGGGAGGTACCAGACAGAGTGGACCAATATGGCCCATCTTCGAACTTATCCGGAGAAAAATATTACCACATACCAAATGTGAAGTCAATCGATTACTGCTTTCGAGAGTTATCGTGCGCACCAGCCAGCAGACAGACAGACGGAGGGACGGACATTGCGCATTGGACTTAAAATGACCTACAACGAATAGCCGCCGAACATACTTAGGGTCTTACGTCACTCCTTCGATGTGTTACACTTTTGGCCGTAGCAAATGATATATACCCTCGTATCACTAAAGTGAGGGTATAAAAATAGAGAAAAAATCGCAAGCAAATTGTTTGTTCCATTTTTAGAAAACTAACTTCCTAACGAAGAAAACAATGCCGTAAAGTAAGGAAAAAATATATTTTTTCATATTTTTATTTAGGCCATTTTGTTTGAGAGGTACCAAAAGGGGCATGGCAATAACGCATATTTTTCAATAGACTATGGGTACTGTAAAAGCATTACACTCTAGAAAATTTGAAGTGATTGTATGCACAGGCATCAAAATTATAAGCCGTAAACTTTTTGTGAAAATTACCCATTTGTATGGGAGATAACAAAAGGGGCGTAGCAACATCATCACATCTCAAGGTGATAGCGACTAAGTAACTAATACTATGTATGGAATTGCGGAAGATTCCGATAAGTAGTATAGAAAGTATTAAAAAATCAATATTAACCCTTTGTGGGGGAGGTACTCGAAAGAATTTACTTTCCACATTTATCAATAGATTTTTCCAAATAGGCATTAATTTCTTTGTTAGGATGCTAGCTTTTAAAAAATGGAGCAATCAATTTTTTCGAATTTTTTGTACAATATTTACTTTTTTCGTGCAAGAAAAATCCCATTTTTTTTAGAAAAAAATCAATTTGTTTCCAATATTTTTAGCGATAGTTACTAAACCTACGTTTCTAGTGACGTTTTTACAATTTATAGCCCTCATAATTTCCCTTAATTTAAATGGAATCCTGGCTTTATCGAGCTTATACTTCAAAAATGTCGAAATATTCGATTCGATATCGATTTGAAAAATGAGCGCAATGGATGTAACAATTTTCACTTAATTACACTGTGCTCGAAATGGACACTTTAAAAATGTAATAGAAAGGAGACCCTATGGATATACATACCTATTTCGACCTTGCTGAATCCAATGGAGCTAGCCGTTTTTCTAGGTTAGCTCTTGTTTTCGCGATATTCGACCACAAAGTTTGCAAATAAATCAGAGAAGTTAGTTATTTCTGAGGTGAATTTTAATTGGAAGACTTCCAAAAACGCGCTTCAGTCCAAAGAACTAAATAAAGGGAACCCTTCGAGAATTATTTCTCTCAAAAAAGTCAACCATGCTTCTCATCCCTTTACCCCTGAAAAAGTGCAATGAAATCTTACCATATGTCAAACGTCATACAAATCGTCGACATTATTAGTTTGTGTCTTTGAGAAAAATGTTCCTCGCGAAAAATTACTACGAGTCTCCTTTCAACACTTTTATGAGAAAATAACAGGTTTCACAATTTAGCAGATTTTGTTGGTTAGCTTTGAAATTTCCATTAACACAAACCAAAAAATAGTCTACAAAAATTTAAGTCAAAAAATTGTATTTCAAATATTTTCTACTATGAGCAGAAAAATACACCAATTATGTAATAACTCGAAATCTGCTTAATTCTCATAAAAAAGTTGAGAAAGGACTTATAGTATTTTTTCGCGAGGAATATTTTTCTCAACGATGCCTACTAAAAATGTCGACGATATGTATGATTTTTAACATATGATAGAAGCGTGGACGACTGTTTTGAAATAAATAATTGTCCAAATGTTACCTTTGTTTCGATCTTTGGGCTAATGCGTATATTCCGAAGTCTTCCACTTCAAAATAACCAAAGAGATACGTCACGTTTCTGATTTCCCAACAAACTATGTGGTCGAATATCGCGAAAACAAGAGCTAACTTAGAAAAACGGCTAATGCCACTGGATTCAGCATGGCCGACATAGGTCTATCCATAGGGTCTCCTTTCTGTTACATTTTTGGACTAGCACAGTGTTATTATTAATAACATTGTGCTCGAAATGAACACTTTGAAAATGTAACAGAAAGGAAATCTTATGGATAGACCTATTTCGTACATACTGAATCCAGTGGCATTAGCCGTTTTTCTATGTTAGCTTATGTTTTCGCGATATTCGACCACGTTGCTGTTTTTGAAGTGTGGACGACTGTTTTGAGAGAAATTATTATCCAAATGTTGCCTTTATTTCGTTCTTTGGACTATATTCCGAAGTCTTCCACTTCAAAATCCCTAAAGAGATAGATTTCCTCTGGGATTTCCCAACAAACTTTGTGGTCGAATATCGCGAAAACATAAGCTAACATAGAAAAACGACTAATGCCACTGGATTCAGCATGGACGAAATAGGTCTATCCATAGGGTCTGCTTTATAATAATATATTAATAAAAGAACGAACAAGTAAGAAAGTTTCAGTCGCGTAAACCGACTAAGGTATACCCTCACTTTGTGAATGTAGTATTCGTATTGAATATTCCACGAATTATTCTGTTAGATTGTATGGGAGGTACGAGATCGGGTATAACAAATACACCTATTTTTCGCTGAACAGTAGATACTTTAAATACATTGCACTGTGCCGAATTATAACAGTTTATGTGCACTGGTATATTAACGTTATGAGATATTAAATTGTGGTATTATTTGGCCATTTTGTGTGGGAGGTACAAAAAGGGTCGTGGTAATAACGCCCATTAGGCACTACAAAAGCATTACACTATACATAATTTGAAGTTTTTTTATACACTGGTATAAATATTATAAGCTGTTAACTTTTGGTGAAAAATGGTACCTTTGTGTGGGAGGTACCAAAAGGGGCGTGGCAACTTCGCCCATTTTTCTCGAGTTGATAGCGACTAATAAACTAATACTATGTGTGGAATTTCAGAAGATTCGAATAAGTAGTACAGCAGTTATTAAAGAATCAATATTTCACCACATTTTAACCCTTTGTGGGGGAGGTACTGGAAGGAGTGGACCAATATGACCCATCTTCGAACTTAGCCGGAGATAGATAAAAATACTACCACATACCAAATTTGAAGTCAATCGGTTTCCTTTCGAGAGTTATCGTGCGCACCAGCCAGCAGACAGACAGACGGACGGACATTTCTCATTCGACTTAAAATGACCCAAAACGAATATCCGTCGAACATACTTAGGGTCTTAAATCACTCCTGCGATGTGTTACACTTTTGGCCGTACCAAATGATATATGCCCTCGTATCACTAAAGTGAATTGTAAATGGAAAAAAACGGGTCGGATTTAAATGTAGCCCGCCTTTCGATGTAGCCTCTAAATAATATAAAGGCTGTATTTTACATTTAATAATTTTGAAATTTAACTTTGGGGAGTTCCTTTAACCAAGAATGAGCAATCCATAATTTGAAGAAAATCGGTTCAGATTTATATATAGCCCCCACATGATTCCCCACCTATTTTGAATCTGTGCGCTATTGAAATCTACTTTACTTCGGAGCATTACTAAATATGGCACAAACGAGTTTTTTGATCCAAGCATGAACATTGTCAATTTTGAAGAATATCGGTTCAGATTTATATATATGTCCCCCATATTTAGGGTTTATCCTTGTTGTATCAATGCGCTATATGAACTTTATTTTACATCTGATCATTATAAAATTTGGCAAATGTGTTTTGATGCGGAATCGAGCATTACCAAGCTGAAGAAAATCGGTTAAAAAATGCATGTATATCCCCCATATATATACCTCCTGATTTATTATCTACGTATTATGGAAGTTGTATTTCGTATTTCCTCATTTTTAATATTGGCAAAATTTGTTCCTTGATACGAAAATAGTTTCACGTTTAGATCCGTTCACAATATACCTCTCTCAATTTTTCACCTCATGTTTAAAAACAAACATCTAAGCACCGTAGAAGTTGTATTTTCTATTTCATCTGAACGTAAACCGATTGTCGGATGGGACAACGTTTTTTATAATTTTCATCCTGAAAATTAATAAATCTTCTTTTATTTGTTTCGTTTTATTAACAATAATCGCTGATTAAATCAAAATACACAAATGAAGTAATTGTATGTTTTAGGACTTTTCCGTTTTCAGACAGACTTCACATGTTTCGCATTTTTGGAAGTGTTTATAGACTTAGCATATTTCTATTCCACTGAAAAATAAAGGGAAACAACATTATAACGGTATTTTATTTTTTCTAGATGATATACATTTTTATAAAAATGGACCTAGCATATTTGTATGTGTAGCTAACGATATAATCTCCTCTGTAAGATGAGAGGATGAACATTTTATGCAAACAGTCTGCCACCAAGGAGATTTCACATAAAAGAAGATTTCACAAGGAAAAATTTTCAAACTTGTTTCCTGATTCATTCAACAGTTTAGTATGTACTTGCAGTCCTTCTCAAATCTTGATGCATTTTGTTTTTAAAGAATACAAATATATAACATATCATTTTTGATACATTTTAGTTATCTATTCTACAACAACAAATGACGTTAATTAAAATTGCGCACTATACAAGTATAAAAGCTATCCCACTCGATAGATATCCTTTCATTAAAGCTATTTTGTTTAAAATCTGCAATGAAAAGCTTCATAAAAGTGTTCACCGTTTTTCACTCACAAATTCAATGAATGAATTCTCTTGTTTCTGCGCAAATGCTTTTAATTTCATTCATAAAATCTAACCGCAGTAAGAGTTTCTTTCTCAGGACCTTTACGAATGATTCATTATGTTCGTATACCTTCCAACGGTTATTGTGACTTAAAAATTTGTTTTTGTATTTGTATTATAGGACAATGTTCAGATATAATAAGGGAGACGACTCCTCAATTGAGTGGGTTGGATTTCCAACGCAAATTCCAAATTAAAATGTTTTTATAATGAGCTTTAAAAATAGCTCAGAGCTAAACCAAAATGAAGAAATGCTAAATATACTAGGAGTATTAGCAAAGTATAAGTATTAACAAGGATTTAACGAAGTAGCATTACACTGTGGTAAATAATACGATTTTTATCACAACTATTTAGCTTTTAAACAAAAACAGTTTCAATTTGCTTTCTATTTAACTTCAACCAGTAGCCTACCGGCCAATTCTTGTGAAAATTTTTACCCAAAATAGCCATCGATTATCCCCATATTTCAACAAAAAAATACATAATATTTAAATAGCCGACAGTCGAGTCGCTGGCTCTTTTAATTATACCCTACACCACACTCTGGTACAGGGTATTATAACTTTGTGCATTTGTTTGTAACACCCAAAAGGAGAAGAAATAGACCCATCGTTTATTTTACCGATCGACTTAGAATCACTTTCTGAGTTGATTTAGCTATGTCCGTCTGTCCGTCTGTCTGTGCATGTATTCTTGTAATCAAAATACAGGTCGCAATTATGATCCGATCTCGACGAAACTTTACACACATCTTTTTTTGGCTCAAGGACGATCCCTATTGAATTTGGTTAAAATCGGTTCAGATTTAGATATAGCCCCCATATATATGTTACCCCGATTTGACATGTAAGCGCTGTAAAAACTTTATTTTATATCCGATCAGTATGAAATTCGGCAGAAAGAGGTTTCTTATTATATGAATGAACACTGTTAAATTTGGAAGAAATCGGTTCAGATTTAGATATAGCCCCCATATATACGTTACCCCCGATTATATACGTTACTGTTAAATTTGGAAGAAATCGGTTCAGATTTAGATATAGCCCCCATACATATATACGTTACCCCCGATTTGACATGTAAGCGCTGTAAAAATGTTATTTTATATCCGATCAGTGCGAAATTCGGCAGAAAGAGGTTTCTTATTACATGAAGGAATACTGCCAAATTCGGAGAAAATCGGTTCGGATTTAGATATAGCCCCCATATATATGTTACCCTCGATTTCACATGTAAGCGCTGTAAAAACTGTATATTATATCCGATCAGTATGAAATTCGTCAGAAAGAGGTTTCCTATTATATGAATGAACACTTTTAAATTTGGAAGAAATCGGTTCAGATTTAGATATAGCCCCCATATATACGTTACTCCCGATTTGACATGTGAGCGCTGTCAAAATGTTATTTTATATCCGATCAATGCGAAAGTCGGCAAAAAGAAGTTTCTTTCTACATGAAGGAATACTGCCAAATTCGGAGAAACTCGGTTTAGATTTAGATATTGCACCCATATATATGTTTCCCCCGATTTGACCTGTAAGCGCTGTAAAAACTGTATTTTATATCCGATCAGTGCGAAATTCGGCAGAAAGAGGTTTCTTATTACATGAAGGAATACTGACAAATTCGGAGAAAATCGCAGATTTAGATACAGCTCCCATATATATGTTACCCCGATTTGACATGTAAGCGCTGTAGAGACTGTATTTTATATCCGATCAGTACGAAATTCGACAGAAGGAGGTCTTTTTACATGAATAAGTATTTAGGGAAGATCGGTTCAGATTTATATTAAAGCTCCATATATATGTTCCTCCAATTCGTTCCTAAATTGGTATCAAACCGCTATAGAAGTTGTATTTTACTTCCGACCATTAAAATTTTCCAGAAAGATGTTTCTCAATTTAGGAACGAATATTGCTTAATTTAGCGATTATCGTTTCAGAATTAGATAATATGTTTCTACCCATTTACCAATTATTCCAAATTATTATAGCAATGACCCTTATCGCATTGTTAGGGAGGTGTAGGGTATTATATAGTCGGCCCCGCCCGACTTTCTGCCTTTCCTTACTGGTTTTTTCATAAAATACATATTTTTCTATATTTACCTATCATCCTTGAATTAATTTCTGAGTTGATTTTACAAAAAATCGTAGGACCATTCGTTATATTAATGACGATAACTTGACAATGGGCGATTTGAAAAATTAATAGAGGAAGTCCTCTGAGGGCGACTTTAGTAGAGAAGAATACTTCAGAGGATGACTCGTCAATAGAGGAATACCTTAGAGGTCTACCTTGGCATAGCGGAAGACATCGGATGTAGACTCTAGTATAGAAGAAGTTCTTAGAAGTAGATTCTAGTACATAAGAGGGCTCTGAGGTGGATACTAGTATATTGGAAGACTCTAGAGCTAGAAGGCCTCAAAGATCGACTCTAGTATAGAGGAAGACCTCAGAGGTCGATTCTAGTATAGATGAAGACCTCAGAGGTCGACTCTAGTATAGAGGAAGACCCCAGAGTTCGACTATAGTATAGAGGAAGACCCCAGAGGTCGACTCTAATATAGGGGAAGACATCAGAGGTCGACTCTAGTATAGAGGAAGACCTCAGAGGTCGACTCTAGTATAGAGGAAGACCTCAGAGGTCGACTCTAGGCCATAAGAGGGCTCTGAGGTCGATTTTAGTATATTGGAAGACTCTAGTATAGAGAAAGACTCCAGAGGTCGACCCTAATATAGGGGAAGACCTCAGAGGTCGACTCTAGTATAAAGGAAGAACTCAGAGGTCGAATATGGTATAGAGGAAGACCTCAGAGGTCGACTCTAGTATAGAGGAAGACCTCAGAGGTCGACTCTCGTATAGAGGAAGACTTCAGAGACCGACTCTCGTATAGAGGTAGACCTCAGAGGTCGACTCTCGTATAGAGGAAAACCTCAGAGTTCGACTCGCGTATAGAGGAAGACCTCTGAGGGTGACTCTCGTATAGAGGAAGACCTCAGAGGACGACTCTCGTATAGAGAAAGACCTCAGAGGTCGACTCTAGTACAGAAGAAGACCACAGAGGTCGACTCTAGTATAGAGGCAGTCCTCAGAAGTCGACTCTAGTATAAAGGCAGACCTCAGAGGTAGACTCTAGTATAGGGGAAGACGTCAGAGGTCGACTCTAGTATAGAGGAAGACCTGTAGTATAGAGGAAGAACTCAGAGGTCGACTCTCGTATAGAATAAGACCTCAGAGGTCGACTCTCGTATAAAGGAAGACTTCAGAGGTCGACACTCGCATAGAGGAAGACCTCAGAGGTCGGCAATCGTATAGAGGAAGACTTCAGAGGTCGACTCTAGTATAGAGGAGTACCTTAGAGGTCGACTCGAGTATAGACGAAGACCTCTGAGGTCGACGCCAGTATAGAGGAAGACCTCGACTCTAATATAGAGGAAGAATATGGGATAAAGGAAGGCCGCAGATGTCGAATCTAGTATAGAGAAATACTTCAGACGACCTCAGAGATTGACTCTTGCATTGAAAAACGACCTACGAAAATGTCATCGGAAATGCGCCGTAGTTTCGATGACTTACCTATAACTGTCGTTATTTGCTTGTCTCGTTACAGATCTCATTCATAGTTAGTTACCTAAAAAATAGGTATTTAACAATATACATTTTATAAAATGAATAAAAAAATAATTATATTTTATCAAAAAGCTATACTGCAAAACCTATATATCGTCCTATCCCTAAAAATTATTGAAATACAAAGAGTTTAAGATCGAAGTCCAAAGTCAAATTGCGATGTAATTTGTCCAATATTAAAAATAATATTTATTAAGGAAGGACAAAGTCAGAAGAGGCCGGACTACACTTTAAAAAGCTGGACGACGAAGAGACATGCATATCGTTATCGGAAATTTAAAAATCCAAGATTGAGTTATTTATATATAATGGTTCAATCGAACTGTATTATTACTATAGCCTGTAATTCGTAGTCGGCTTCGTTTATTTGTCTTTTTTCTGTTTGTCAAATATTTTATTGCAATTTGAATTCAGTTTAATAAAACGTATTCGAAAACCACAATCAACAGTCGCCTACCTTTATAAAAAAACCGACTAGGGATCTGTTAGGCAAGTAGATAATTAGTACAAACCAAACTGTTTAATTATCTTCTACTCGATGGCTTTGTCCTGTATTTTTTTTCTGGGTCCTTTAATCGGTTTACTTGAAAGACATTTTTTAATTCATTTAAAAATTCTCTTTTATATTTTTCATCGTAATGTGGTTCTTGGTATAATGAATTTGTGAATGTTTTTGTATAACCTAAAAAATCTATGACATTTCTTATATACACACGCTGAACAAATATAGCTTATGTATTCTATTGTCCCAAACATATTCTGCTTCCCGAACCTGATTGACATTCCTATTGAAATTGCCCAACAAATTAATTTTCAGAATAATCTGTTATTCATTAGAAACTTCCTATTCGCTTCTATAGTATATTGTCCCAAAAATATTCTGCTAGAAACACATATCGCGACCTAAGAGTGAAAAGGCTCTAAGTCCACTTTTTGCCAGAATGTATTTTTTGAAGCGGAACCTAAGATAAGTTTGATATACATCGATCTGAAAACAAAAAGCCAAAATAATCATGCTTTGTCATCTTTAAAAGCTGAATCGTAAAAGCGCTAAGTCCATATACCCTTCATAAAAACATTCATATACAATGAGTATTTTGCCTCTCCTGTAAAATTTTAAATATTGGACTTAGCGCCTTTACACTCTTAGGTCGCGATATATGTTAAGGGTTTTTTGTAATTTTTGACACACTCTAATATTATATCTTTAGGGGGTTGTTGTTCTATACAAAACTAAAGCTAATTACACATGATTGCCAGATCGGACAACGTTATCAACCGTGCTAAAGTGCTGTAAATGTACAGACAATGAAAGATTGTTAGGCAAAGGTGAATTGGCAGTTCAGACGACTGCAAGAAAACCTTACAATTTAATATATTTACAATATATTTTGTAAATATTTATATGAAGGATCGTCAATAAAAATATTTTATAGACAGTGTTGCTAATAAAGTGCTATTCTGACAAATGCGCCGTTGCACAGTAGGCTAAAATGGAAAAAATTTTACATAATTCTGCCATTTCAAAACCACTTATCGTATGGCGATGAAATTTTAGGTGTGTATACAAGAGGTGTTAGAGAGTTTAAGTTCGGAATCACCTCAGGTATACACAATTTTCATCGGCTTCTAACTTTTGAATGGAGTGTCCGAGTAGCGGAGTATCTGTGGATACTCCTAGACCAGACCTACAATAAACATTTTATAGCATGAAGATATCTTAAATAGTTACCGAGAAAGTGGATTTTAAATTTGAATATTTCATTTTTTCTCCGATTTTGCCTTGGAGTTTAGTCAATATCTCAGTCAAAAGTTTACCCATTTTGTTCGTGAAAAAAGAATCGATAAGATATGTCAAGAAATAATAAAGTTATGGCCCTATACAGTCAAATTTTTGAAAAAAAAATTAATTTTTGGAGATTTTTTGGCGAAAAAGTCCAATTCGTATTTAGGTCTTGTAGAAAAAGTTTTTTACACAAAGTATATCAAATTACTCATATTAAAAGAGACGCTTCACAGAATCTGTTAGAGAAAATCCGAAGCCAAACTTTTAATTGGTGTGGTTGCCACCCTTCTCCGATTTGGACCTTTTTTTACATAAATTTCAAAAGTTTGGTCGATTTTCTCCAATCGCAAAGCTAAATTGTTAATTTTTTATTTATTTTTATTAGGGTGTAACAAAATCGACTGCAAAGGGAATCCCGAGCGCGGCTTTTCATATCGAAGATATAGGACTAAAAGTAAAAATCCCATTTTTGGGGATTTTTGATGAATTTTTTGGGAATTGAGGGATTTTCGATTGGAAATTTCAACATGTTGCGTTTGATTATTATTTCTAAAAAATTCATCGAAATATATAAATTTTTAAGACTTTTATGCCGTATTTACGTTTCTGTCTATATGCGAAATATTTTTTTTTAATTTTTCCCTACCTTCATGTACTTATTGATTATTATATCAGTCAATATGCACTGATTTCTTGTAGATCACATGTTTTTATCAAACAATAATAAAATGTAGTAAGAAGAACAATCATAAACTTTAGTAAGAAGGATAAAAGATGTCGGCCTTTGGTGTGACTGGTGTTGCCTTAAATTTGTGCGAAAGACCCACTTCTTGAGAAAAATAATTTATTTTCTTATTTTCTTATTTTATTTCTATAATATTTATTTTATTATTTTATTTCTGTAAAATAACCTGAATAATCCATGTCTAGGAGATAAAGCAAATCCTTGTATTCCTCAGGATTGTCACATGTCAAATATCGGTAACATATCCATCTTTTTCTTATTAAAGATAAAACAGGATAAGATAGGAGAAGATTTACAAATATATCTTCATTTTGAAATTCTCTTGAACTTTTTCGGGAGTGAAATTGCTGAACATTGCGAAAATCGCGATTTCGTGCCTCTTGGGCTTCTTCCATATGCTCCCCAAAGGGAGAATATGAAATGCAAAAATTATATCTCCATGACGCAATACTTTATGTACTATTGGGGTCATATCTTTCCATGGATACAGTTCTATTAGATGTTTTGAAATACCTAGACAGTAGTTTCCAAATTTTTCTGCATTCGCTTTGTTCTTGCTGTTGATTGCCATTAGAATTATGTTGATTTTTCTCAGTAATTCCATATAAATTCCTGTGATGTGATTTCATAATCCTGGAAGAAACGCCTTGCAGTGTTACCATAATTTGTATTTCCATATCCCACTAGTGGTTTGTCGACATTTAATCGAGTCTCTTTCCAAAATTTCTCTTGAATTCTTTTTTTCTGGAGCTCTCTCGATGCTTTTAATTCCTTTTTGTCCGGTAATTTGTTTACATTCTCTGGAACACTACAATAATTTTTTCAAAAAAAAAATCATAGCGAGATCTTATTTTACCCATTTGTAACTGTTTATAAACATTTTAGCCAAAAATAAACTACATAGGTCGATTTTAAATATTCTGACCCATTTGTTAAATTACACTATGCAACAAATGAACACTTTTTGAAAAATACACGGACTTGACGGTATATTTTCGATTCTACTATCAAAAGGTAGTATAACCCTATACTCGGTTTATCGAAATTGGTGACCAATTTTTTTTATGGGCCTCCAAAGTTTCTGAAAATCAGTGGGCCCCTCGAAAATGGTGTCATCAGCTTTTGTCCAACAACTAATTCAGACTTGGTGATACCGGTTAACTATATTTGGCAATAATGTAGCTAAGAATATGCTGAACAAAGTTTCCTAACATTTTTTGCGAAAAAACAATTTTTCCGGTCCTTTTTTTTCGAAAAAGTAAAGGAAAAAATATATATTTTTCACTGTTTCCAGCATAACTTCCAGGGACTCGTAATTTTTCAATAACAATGGTTGGCAAAATTGTAGGCAACGTAAATCTGAACAACTTTTGTGAACATATCAATACAATCTGAACGTGTCTGGGCACCCTAAATAGCTCAAAAAACCACATTGTACCCCAAAAATATTAATATTTCACTATTATGTAACAAAAATATATTTTGTTGGTATAGGGTATGTTCAGCAAATTTATAGAAAATATTAAGGCCAATATTTTGGAACAATATTACGCATACCCACATTTAAAATATAAATTTATAATGTGTAAAAATAACCACAATCGTCCAAGCCGTTTAGAAGTAACCGACGAATCTAATATTCAATATAAAAATATAGAAGACAAATTATAATATATACTCAATGAAATTGCTACATTTTTAAGGTCCATCAAGGTTTCATTTTGAGATTTTCATAGTCAGTTCATAATAGTTTGACCCATTAGTACCAAAAACAAATCAAGGACATGAATTGATACTTTTCATAAATAAATAAATATTTCATTCCGCAACATATAGGAGGAGTAGTAGAGCTTTTAATTGGTATTGGTATCTTCAAAATACGTGACGCGGTTAAGAATATATAGATACTTTAACAAATGTTAATTTTGAGACAAAGTCCTTGAGATAGGTAACTTTGGAGCTCTGTGCCACAAAAACTACAATGCATTTTGAAAAACTAAAAACTAACACTAAGAGAATTATTGTGCTAAATTTTGTAAAAATTGAAAGGCGGCATTTTGTGAGTTGTTCGAACTGTTTTGGAATTACCTTATAAATTATTTTAAAATTAAAAAACATTTTTCATTTTTTTTATTTTGGCCATTTTGTTTGGAAGGTACCAAAAGAGGTGTGGCAATAAAGCCCTTTGTGCAGGATTATAAGCCGTTAACTTTTTAGGAAAAAATGGTCCATTTGTATGTTAGGTACCAAAGAGGCGTGGCAATAACGTCCATTTTTTACGGGACTGTAGGTATTATAAAAACATTACACTTAAAATAATGTAAATTTTAGTATCAAATCAAAGTTATAAGTTATAACTTTTTGTGCAAAATGGTTATTTGTATGGGAGGTAGCAAAAGGGGGGTGGCAAATTCGCCCACTTTTCTCAAGATGAAAGCGACCAAGAAACTAATACTATTTGTGGAATAGTGAATGATTTTGGGTAGTAGTATAGAAGGAATGAGATAATAAATATTTCACTAAATTTTGACTTTTTGTCAGGAAGGTACTCGAAGGCGTGGACCAACATAGCCCATCTTTGGTCTTGGCCTGAAATAGAAAATAATATTATCACATAGCAAATATAAAGAAATTTAATTGAATTGGTTGTAAGAATTCACGATTATATTTCTATTAATTTTGATTTTGTAATGATATCATATTTATCCTGAGTTTGTCCTCTGTGCGCTAAAAAGTAGGATTTCCGGTATATTCATCATTGTTATTGTTAAGCCAGCTGGTGGCAATAAATTGAGTGTTGCAAACTATTTTAGCTTGTAAGGATAACAAGCCTAATAGGTATATCTGTACAATAGCGTGGTTTCACAGACGGACATTTTTGAAACGTGTTAGATTTTACCGGGTTCTGGAATATATATAAATTTCGTGGGCCCAGGCAGAACTCGAAGGTGTTGTAGAAGTAATACATTAGGATATACATATGTATCCTTTTCCTATAAAATTTCAAGCGCCGCGTGCATTTAAATTTTGACGATTTGGGACAGTGTTATCAACCGTGGTCATTGGTGGATTTAATTTATGGGACATCGTGTCCATCCATGGTCACAAGTCGTGTGGCATTTCCCGATATTGTGACCACCAGTGGAAACGTTTTACATACATCTACCATTAAAAGAAAATAGTTCGGTCCCATTTTGTCTTGAAATTTGTACTTTGGTCTGCCAATGCCTAACATCAGTAAAACAATTTTGGTCCTAGCTTGTCAACTGAATAACCAGCCGGTGCATAAAAAAAGACCATAAAAAAAGTATAGGGTACAAAAAGAAAAGTTATCTTTCCCTTTTTTGCTTGTTTTAAAGTTTGGTAAATTTTCACAAATTTTCTCAATTTGTATTTATCTGGTAATGGCAGCCCTGCCTACAAATGTGTTGCTCTTGAAAACGAGTCAATTTGAGGGTGAAAGTGAGTGAGAGAGAAATTAATGTTTTATGGTTGAGTAAAATAATAGTTGTTTTGATTAACGCTGTATGTTGTGCTATATATTTTCTCTTCTTCCACCTACTCGCACTAAGTGAGCTAGCTCTCTGCAATTGAGTAATATGACATCCATGAATGAGATACTCGGATAAATTGTTCAGAGTGGCGCGCTTTTTTGTGTGTGGAATGTTTCTAGTTCTGTGTGCTGCATGTGTGTGGGGGTGGTAATTGCGGCTGATTTTGTTTTTTGTTTGCATGGATTTTCCGACATTATCATCGCTAACGTCATAGTTGGACGGTTGGCGTATGAACAACGTCATGAACAATCATCATCATCTAGTCGCAATGATTGTCTGTCGGTTTGTTTGTTTCGAAGAATGTGTGCTATCGTTGGTGTTCGTTTCGAGTCGTAGTCGGCGGCTATAGCGCGTCAAAACAATGTGTGAAGGAGGGAGAGTAAATGAGTGCGGATGAGTTTATGCTTGTGGGAAAGACACTTGTTTGATATGAGAATGTTTGTGGCTAATTTCTACACGTATTACACACTCATGTACATATAGAATGTTTAAGTAGGTTTATGTATGTGTTAGTTCATTTCCTGGCAGTGGCGTTTTTTGCTACGATGTCCTTTGCTCCTCAAGTCAATTTGTTTTTGCCTGTTATTACCTGTTGTTGTTGTTTACTTTACTTGCTTGGCCATTTCTCCTCGCTCAGAGCTCTTAATGTATTTAATGTTGGCGTTTTGATTTTCTTTCGTCTCACTTCATCTGTTTTGTTTTGACGAAATGAATTGTCAGCGCGACAAACATTAAATAAATTCGCGGACTTCTACTCATATTTATTAACCCCACACATATTCGCACACACTGCCAAACACACACACCCACTCTGGCAACCAGAGAGAAATTGTTGAATGGCTGGCTGGCTGACTGTGCATGTGGGTGTATACGTGAGAGTAATTGTGTGTGTTTTCGCCTATGTTCTGCTGTTGTCGTTGCTATTGCTTTGTTGATATTTTCAGCTTTTCACAATTTCGTTTCATGTGATTTTTCACATTTTCACCGGCTATTTGGCAATTCAATGTCTAGTATTGGCTTGGCGGCTCAACGGCTCGTCTCGTCTCTCGTGTCGATAAAATCAAATCGGAAAATAAACCAGAAAAAAGACCAAAACGGAAGCAAATAACGCACACGTCTCAAAAAATATCAACAACAATAAAAACTACGAGAATGGTGTAACATATCACAACAAAAAACTAAGAAAAAACAAACTGAAACAACAGCTAACAACAATCAAACTAAATTAGGAAAAATATTTAGTGTTTCTATAAGAAATATACAAAGAATAGTAAACAAATTCGGAATATTACTCATCATAAAACACGTTGCAACCTGTTGCACCGGGCGGTCACGGAATTTGAAAAAAATCTAAAAATATACACAATTATATACGAAAGAATTTCATCAAACAAAGTCTTAAAGAAATGATATAACAAAAAATATTATTTCAAAAATACATAGTAGAAAAATTTATAGTTTAAAATATTTAATGAAAAGCTAAATCAAAAAACACATTTTAATGTGTCTTGTTGTTAAGTGTGTCTAATACAATTTATTTCGAACGGTATTTATAGAAAAATTCAAAATATTTATATCTATGAGAATAAGTTTAAGAATGTATAAATATTTGTGAGAAAATCAAGTGCAAATAAGATTTTAAATTCAATGTTTTTAACAAAATTCAAATATTGGAATAACAAAAAAATCACAGTACAATGGTTTTACACTAAATAAAATGTTATCAACAAATATATACAACGAATGTCCATTTTTTGCAACAAATAATATACAACTTATACATTTAATAATTCGGATGTAACACATTTTTACAAAGAGCATTTTGGACCAGCCTATCAAAAAGGTAACCCACAAAAACAATCCGGTTCTCATTAAGTATACGACAAGGGTTGCAAAGTTAAATTGTACTCAAACATTTATCTGTCATTAAGTATACGATGTAAATTGCAATAATTACCAGTGTTGTCACTTTTTTATAAATACGCTAAGTTAACAGTTACGTATTTATTATATTTCTCACAAACAGGAAATATAAAGGGCTCCCAATTTTACAATTTTTCATAAAAAATCGGTCATAAAAATGCAATGTGTACCGATTTACAAAAATTGTTCGAAAAATATTTATCCCCTCACATTAGAGAGGAGGGTATATGTATATCATTTGCTACGAGCCAAAAGTATAACACATCGAAGGAGTGATCTAAGGCCCTAAGTATGTTCGGGTGGTATTCGCTTTGGGTCATTTTAAGTCGAATGAGAAATGTCTGTTCGTCCGTCCGTCTGTATGTCTGCTGGCTGGTGCGCACGATAACTCTCGAAAGGAGTAATCGATTGACTTCAAATTTGGTAATGAGGTAATATTTTCTTCTATCTCCGGCTAAGTTCGATGATGGGCCATATTGGTCAACTCCTTCTAGAACCTCCCCCTACAAAGGGTGAACATTGGACAATTTTGAACCACAAGTTAGTAGCGTATAACTTTATTACCAGTGCATACAAAGACTTGAAATTTTGTACAGTGTAATGGTTTAAAAGTACCTACAATACAGTGAAAAAATGGGCATTATTGACACTCTCCTTTTGGTACCTCCCACGCAAATGGACCATTTTGTACCAGAAGTTACCAGCTTATAACTTTGATACCAGTGCATAAAAATACTTGAAATGTTGTACAACGCAATATTTTTATAGTACCTAGAGTCTAGAGAAAAGTGGCCGTAATTGGCACGCCCCTCTTGGTACCTCCCACAAATGGACCATTTTACACCAAAAATTATCAGCTTATAACTTTAATACCAGTGCATATACATAAATACTTGTAATTTTGTACAGTGTAATGCTTTTATAGTACCTAGAGTCCAGAGAAAAGTGACCGTTATTGGGACACCTCTTTTGGTACCTCTCACACAAATGGAAGTAAATAGCTTTTATCTTTAATACCAGTACATACTTTAAGCTATTAAATGAAATATAAATTTATAATAATTTAAACAAAAAAATAAATAAATTTACTAATATTTTTTGAGACTCAAGGTGAGAGATTCATTATTCGGTTTACCGGACTGGACGTTCGTACTTGCTTTAAATTACTTTACCATCATCTGCTGTTTACGAGTATTAGTTTGAGCGGCATATATTATACAAATCAATAATTTTGCTGGTGGAGCCAAAAAGTATTATCGCCAAAGCTAATGTTTTTTATTCCCACAATTAGCTCGTCAATCAACTTTGGCAGAAATGGAAAATGGCCTGCACCACACTGTGCCACAGGGCATTATAACATCGTGCATTTTTTTGCAACACAAAAAAGGAGAATAAATAGACCCATTATTTATTATACCGATTGACTTAGAATCACTTTCTGAGTTGATCTGTCTGTGTAATTTTTAACCTATCTGTATAAAAATTGACAGAGAGAAATCTCTTGATACACTAAGAGACAACACAAATTTTGAAAACATCGCTTCAGATTTAGATGTTGCACCCATATATATGTTACCCCCTATTTGACATGTAAGCACACTATAGAGACTGCATTTTATATCCCATCAGTATGACATTCGGCAGAAAGAGCTTTCTTATTACGCTGTGCAACAAATGTGCAAAACGAAACCAATTGGAAATGATAGTACACCACTTGTATATCAAAACCCACAAAGGGTTTTGAAAAGTTAACTCGAATTTTTGTTTTATAGCCCATTGAAGATTCGCTATTTTAGTCAAAATTTCTAGGCAAAAATGCACATTAGTGGGCAGATGTCAAAACACAAAAAACATCACCACCTCCGAAGTGACCCCTAAAATGCCAAAAATATATGCCCAGTGACGCAGTGGACGCTGAGGCTCTAGGACCCTGAAAAATCCCCAAGACCCACAGTTAGGCGATTTGACACTCAAATGAGAGGAAATGTCCTTAAGATTCAAACAAAGAAAAAATCCCGTGGCAACCAAGTCTTACAATTTGGGGAACCAAAACAGTCGCCTGAGAGACAAAAAATCCTAATATTTGTATAGTGTAATGTATGAATTATGAATGAAGCATTGTTTAAATTTTGAATATTTTAGGCCTTAAATATTTAAATTTATTGATTTTTATATTTTATGTCGTTTTGGACCTCCAGGGAATTTTTTCGGGAAATCCAAATTTTAGTGTTACATGAATGAACACTCCCAAATTTGGGGAAAATCGGTTCAGATTTAGATATAGCCTCCATAAATAAGAAACACCATATTTGACATGTGAACAATGTAGAGACTGTATTTTATATTCGATCAGTACGAAATCCAATTACTGGAAAAATCGGTTCAGGTTTAGATGCAGCTCCCACTATTTATATGTTCCTCCCGATTTGGTATCAAATCGCTAAAGTAGTTGTACTTTATGTCCTGCCTACTTTTTTGAGCGCTATTGAAACTATATTTTACGTCTTATCCCTCGGATAAGGATTTTTATACACGTTTATATTATCGCACCTGTTCAACAAAAAGATAACAACTCAAAATGTAAAATATTTCAGTAGGCAAAAAATCTTCTGTACATATTCATTTCAAAAAAATTACAATAACGGAAATATGTCATTAAAATAATATACCACTGAAAATATATTTCATACTTTCTGACATATTCATTAAATGATCATTACCTGCGTTGCGGATGGCAGGAATTTCATTAGTTTTTTCCCCATAACATCGTTGATATTGATCTTAGGATTATTATTTCTATTAGAAAATTTGTAAAATCTATCGAGTAGAATAAGACTGCATTTTTGGAATTTTGAAAGCTTTTTTAGTTTGGATAAAAATCGACAAGGTCTAAAGTAGGGTTGTAACGAATATTCGCATATTCGCATATGCGAACGTGAATTATACGCATCATTTTAACATTTCGCATTCTCAAAGTCATCTTTGGATTATTCGCTTTCGCAAAAATATATTTCAGTATTCGCTTCCATTTGTTAAAAGTGTTAAATCTCCTTATTCCCTTCACACAATTTTAAGATATTACCTCTACCACTTCTCTCCAAAAAAGTTGTCTAAACTCAACATGTTTAGACTTAAATATATTTGTATTTGAATTCTTACCTACCTATGTATTTGAATTTGCTAAAATTGAATTATATCTAATATACATCTAAAAGTCTAAACAACTATCTAGTTCTAAACTATGCCTTGAATTATAGTTTAAAAGCCACTGAAAGGCAAAATAAATACTAAACAATATGAATAGTTTGAAGTAAAACTTATCTTAAAGGTAATGTTAAAAACTATGGTGGCAAGTCAGTGAAGCCATATTCGTTCACTTTCTCGATATATTTAGAATGGTGAGCACCGAAACCATCTTAATAAATCATACGCATCTTAATAAATCAATACGCAAAACTACCCTCTTTTAATTTTAAAACTGCAAACTCATTGCTGTTGAATTCTAGCATTTCGAGAAATTATGCATTGTAGTTAAACGCCGTTCTCTCCCACTGTCACAGCTAAGAAGGCTCCCTCTCAATATCCACTGTCCACCTTTCATTTGGAAACAACATACAGTTCACATTATCCACATCGTTCTCTTACAATTGCTGACGTTACTGCCCTCCATCCCACCGTCGCATTCAGCAGATTTCATCACTCAACTTTATTCAAATATGATTGTCCTTGTGGTAATAGGAGGTAAAAATATGGAAAACATTCTTAATACTTGAATATCCTGGAAAAGTATCAATTCAGTTCCTTAAATTTGTTGGTACTAAAGGGTCAAACTATTCGCATTCACTTTAGCCAAAATGCATATTTCACGATTCGCTTTCGCATTCGCAAGAAATAAATTTCTATATTAGCTTGCGCATTCGCTTTCGCTAAAGTCACTTTCGTTACATCCCTAGTCTAATGCAATCATTTGAAGCCAAGATTGTAATTTTTTTTTCTTTAAATAATGCTTCAATGTGGTGCTGCAAATTTGAGTGCATTGCAAAAATACTCAAGAAAGAGTTGAGAAAATATAAGGCATTTTTTGATTTGGTAACATTTTACACACATTTTAGTACACGAGATTTATTTATGTCGAATAATTTTTTGTTTGTCATGTATCAACAAACCATGCTTTCGGTTGTAATTCCAAAAAAATTATTGGGATTACCAAAAACCGATTATTTATTAATATTTTTTCTGTTATAGTAACCAATTATTCGTTGCAATAATACTCTTTGGTCTATTGATATAATTTCTGTTGTCAAGAAAAAAACATTCATTGTCACAACCAAATATCGATCATATGGTACTATATGGAAAATTTAAAAGTAGTTACCACAACTAACCGAGTGTGAAAGAAAAAATCTTAAATCGAACCATCGATTTAGTTGCAATTATTTTCACTTGAGCGTATCCATTAGGGTTAGTCACTTTTTTTTGCGGCAAATGCTCATCCCACTACGATGTCGGGGTTGATAAACTAATTACAAATAAATATTTATTTTACTTTGCGACCAAAAACCTTCCGCAGCGAATGCAATTACTGATGCTCGAAACCGATTTTTTTTGTTTTGATTTTTTTTCCTGATTTTCAACTTTGAGAAAAAAAATGTATAGTAAGTCTGCTAAGTCGCGGATCTCAGTTCACTTTGATATCGTGATCACGAATCTGTTTTTTGATTTAAAATTGGTCATACAGTTTTTGGGATACGCCGGTTTTAAAATTTGCAAAATATTATTTTTTTTAATGTGCAAAACCTATAACAGATTCTATATAACAGATTCTGGATCAAAGAGCAGATTCATGATCACCACACAACAAACTATTAAATGGCGGTATTTGGAAGACTGTTTATGCCAATTTATTGTTGTTAAATTTCTATATCAAAACATTATATACAGCGTGCCTCAAGCGGAAGTTGGTCTTGATTGACGAGAAAAACGGCAAATGAAGTTTTGTTTATAATCATCCTCTCCATTCGACTATGAAGAGATAAATATCGGATCTGCTTCCTTTCAGAGAGTTATCGCGAAAACAGTATTTTTATCCAAAGAGACAAATTTAATTAGTATATTACATTGTTTTGTACGAAAAATCGCAGAAATTTAGTACCGTAAAATAATTTCCTTTAAATAAGAGCATTTCTAAGATATTTTGTTCTGTCCGCGATTTTTGCAATATTAGTACATTGCGAATTTTTTGGAATCCATAAATCCAACTTTCACCGTCAAATGTTTACAAAAATATTATAGCGAATTTAATCTATATATATAAAATTGTTGCGTGACTGGCTGACTGATTGACTGACTGATCATCGCCCAGGCCAAACGGCTGATGCTAGAACCATGAAATTTGGTGGGAGGGTAGTCCTTAGGACGTAGACGAGCAATAAGGCGGGATTTTTCAAAATTCGTACTATTAGCCGCACAATGGGGCAAAAAGGGATAAATATGGTACCACCACCAAATCTAAACGAAATGAGTTAGAATCTTGAAATTTGGTATGAGGGTAGCCCTTAGGAGGTAGATTCAGAAATTGGCAGGATTTTTCGAAATTCGAACATTTACGCACACAGTGGGGTAAAAAGTTATAAATGTGGTACATCAGCCAAATCCAAATGGCAAGAGCTAGAATCGTGAAATATTGTGTGATGGTAGACCTTATGAGGTAGACTCTGAAATTGGCAGGATTTTTCGTAATTCGAACATTTACGCACACAGTGGGGTAAAAAGGGAAAAATGGGATAAATGTAGTACAACAGTCAAATTCAAATGGCAAGAGCTAGAATCGTGAAATTCGCTGTGAGGGTAGCTCTTATGAGGTAGACTCTGAAATTGACAGGATTTTTCGAAATTCGAACATTTACGTACACAGTGGGGTTAAAAGGGAAAAATGTGGTACAACAGCCAAATCCAAATGGAAAGACCTAGAATCGTGAAATTTGGTGTGAGAGAAGTTCTTAGGACGTAAACATGAACAAGGAGTGATTTTTTTTTAAAATTTAGAGCCACAGTGGGACAGAAAGGTATAAATATGGTACCACCGCCAAATTTAAAGCCTAATATTAGAATGGTGAAAATTTAAGCGAGGGGTGCCTTTATGACAACTGATCGGGGTATTAAGTTTTTTTTTTGTATTCGTAGTTTTCGGGGCACAGTGGGGCAAAAAGTGTAAAATATAGTAGTGGAGATTGGAAGTGATTTTTAGTAATTCTAACTTTAAGAGGCACAGTGGGACACGACGGGTTAATTATGGAGCATGGGGAAAAAAGGGAACAATCTGCCAAAATTGGAACTTAAACATAAGATATGAAGAGTTTATATGGTTTTATGAGCACTGCAATTAAAAACGGTTAAATAGTGGAGTGGAGAAAATATGATTAAATATGTTACAGCCGGGAAAAAAGGTTTAAGTACGCTAGCGTGGAGACACATTTTAAATACGAGTACGGTACAGTGAGACAAAAATTTGTTAAATATGGTACAGTTGAATGGGGCACAGTTGTGCAAAAAGGGTTAACTATGGTACAGTGGGGTAAAAATAGTTATATGTATATGGTAAAGTGGGACATATGGGTTACAAATGGTACAGTGGGGCAAAAAGCGTTAACTATTAAACAGTGGGGCAAAAATGTATTTACTATGATACAGTGGGGCGAAAAGGGTTAAATATGGTACAATGTGACAAAAATGGGTAACTATACAGTACAGTGGGGCATAACTGTGTTAAATATTGTACAGTGGAGCACAGAGGGTTAACTATGGTACAGTGGGGCAAAAACTGTTAAATATGGTACAGTGAGACAAAGCGTTTAATATGACACAGTGGGGCAAAAAGGGTTAACTATGGTACAGTGGGGCACAATTAGTTGAATATGGTAACGTGGGACACAATGGGTGAAATATGGTACAGTGGGGCAAAAAGCTTTAACAATGGAACAGCGGGAAAAAATGTGTTAGCTATGGTACAGTGGGACACAAATGGTTAAATATGGTACAGTATGACAAAAATAGTTACGGTGGGCACAAAAAGTAAAATATGGTAACGTGTAACAAAATGGGTTAAAAATGGTACAGTGGGGCAAAAAGCGTTAACTATGGAACAGTGGGGCAAACATTTATTTACTATGATACAGTGGGGCAAAAAAGGTTAAATATGGTATAGTGTGACAAATATGGTTAACTATACAGTACAGTGGGGCATAACTGTGTTAAATATTGTACAGTGGAGCAAAGAGGGTTAAATATGGTACTGTGGGGCAAAAACTGTTAAACATGGTACAGTGAAACAAAGCGTTTAATGACACAGTGGGGCAAAAAGGGTTAACTATAGTACAGTGGGGCACAATTAGTTGAATATGGTAACGTGGGACAAAATGGGTTAAATATGGTACAGTGGGGCAAAAAGCTTTAACTATGGAACAGTGGGAAAAAATGTGTTAGAATGGTACAGTGGGACACAAGTGGTTAATAATGGTACAGTATGACAAAAATGGTTACAGTGGGCACAAATAGTAAAATATGGTAACGTGGAACAAAATGGGTTAAGTGTGGTAAAGTGGGGCAAAAATGTGTTAGCTATGGTATAGTAGGACAAAAAGGTGTTAAATTTGATTCTGTGGACCCAAAAGGTTAAATATAGCACAGTGGGTCAAAAAGCGTACATTTAGTACAGTGGGTAGAAAATGTGGGACAAACATGGTTTTATATTGTACCAGGGTGTGAATGTAAGTATTGGAACATAAACAAGAGGAATGTTGCTAACGTATGAACCAAAAAAATAGTTTTTCAACGTCCAGAGGTATTGTGGGAAAAGGGATAAATATTGTACCATGATGTCAGGGTAACTCTGGAACATAAACTAGAAATGAAACGAGGGTTCGTATTTTATATATAAAAGTAATCAAATCTTCTTCATTTTGCACCATATGTAATAATCATGTCATTTTGAAAGAAAGAGGTATAACTATTTTACAGTACCCTACACAGAAAATAAATAAAAGATGGGGGCTGCGAAGCGCACCGGGTAAGCTAGTAAAGTATATTTGCATTCTATGATCTCTGTGGGATATATTATTATCACTATTTTCGCGATAAACACCCCGCTATTAATAATTTTAGAACAAAAAACATTTAATTTCAGAATTATTTTACCCTTAGGAAAAAGTCATCAAAGAAGTATGGAATGTAATAATATTGCAAATATCGCGAACACAACAAAACACCTTAGAAAAGTTCATATTTAAAGGAAATTATGTTACATTTATTAATCTCTGTGATTTTCTTTAAAAAAAACAAAGTAATTAAGTTTGTCTCTTTGGCTAAAAATACTCATTTCGCGATTACTCTCCAAAAGGAAGCAGATCCGATTTTGATCTCTTCATGGTCGAATGATTCTGAACAAAACCTCATTAGCCGTTTTGGCGTCACTCTAGGCCAACTTTCTACAGCTTGAGGCACGCTGAGTATAATGTTCTGATTTAAAAATTTAACAAAAAAAGTTGCCATAAACATTCTTTAAAATATCGCCATTCTTAAACATACTTTAAAATTTGCTGTGCGGCGATCAAGAATCTGTCACATAGTATTGGAGATATAGGGGTTTTACTCATTTAAAAAAAAAATCTCAAAAACTGTATCTACAAATTTAGATTAAAAAGCATATTCGTGGTCACGATATCAAAGTGAATTAGCAGACTTATTCTTAAAAATTTTTTTTTGTCAAATTTGAAAATCAGGAAAAAAATTCAAAACTAAAAATTAGGTTTCGAGCATAAGTAATTGCAATCGGTGCGGAAGGTTTTTTTTTGCAATTTTAGAAAAATAAAAGCGAAGTTCTTCATATTTTTACACGCCCTACACGGTAATATCACGAGCAATTTGATATTCCGCAAAAGTTAAAAAAGTGTCTATCCCTAGTATCGATGTTATAATTGTTGTTTTAACCATTTATATACAAATACAACCGGCACACTGTGTTTGTAATAGAATGTTTGTCGCTAGTACTATTTTTTTATTGTTACTATCGAAATTCTTTGAGAATTTGTAATGTCGTCCCTTTTCTAGCAAGTTCATCAGCTTTGCAGTTCCCCGGGATATTACTATTCCCTGGCACCCATATGAGGTGTATATTTAACTGCTCAGCCATCTCATTAAGAGATCTGTGGCAGTTGAGGGCTCTTTGTGAATTTAGGGATGTTGCCTCCAGAGAATTGATGGCAGCCTGGCTGTCCGAGTAAATGACAACGCCAGTGTTGTTTGCTATGTTGCGACTCAGCCACTTGGCGACTTCCCATATTGCCATTACTTCGGCTTGATAGGCACTGCAGGTATCTGGTAGTCTGTGATCTATATCCAAAGTAAGTTCTTCACAGTGCACCCAGAAGCCAACCTTTTCATCAAGCTTCGAATCATCCGTGTAAAAGTGGAGATGGTTTCTATTACCTGGTATTCTGCCAACCGATTCATCTCTGGCTGGAATCATAGTGATGTGGTTCCTCTGGAAGGTGCACACAGTTGGTATATAGTCCATTCGGTCAGTTACCATAGCACTACACTTTGATATCCTAATGTGACCGTATTAATCGACGGTATGTGGAGTAGGGCTTGTATAGACTCAGTCGCAGTAGTCCTTACGGTTCCGCTTATGCTCAGGCAGGCAGTTCTCTGAACCTTTGATAGTAGGTTGGTGATGCTTAGTGTGTCAGTTGCCGTCCACCATAAAACAATGCCTTATAACAGTATTGGGCGAACTACTGCTATATATATCCAATGGACTATTTTAGGAGAGAGGCCCCACCGCGACCCTACAGCCTTTTTGCAGGAATATAAGGCGACGTTGGCCTTCCTTACACGTTCCAATAGGTTAAGTCTAAATAACAGTTTCCTATCTAGAATTATTCCTAAAAACTTTGCACTTTCAGAAAAGACTAGCTCTGTTCCATTTATCCGAGGTGGAGAGTCCACATTTGCGACATTAGTCATCCTATTAAAGAGCACCAATTCTGTTTTGTTGCGATTGCCACGTCGTCCGCATATGCCACGACCTTGCAGCCATAACGTTCTAGATCTAGCAGGATTTTATTTACCGCTACGTTCCAAATTAGTGGAGACAGTACTCCTCCTTGTAGAGTCCCTCTGTTTACAAACCTAGTTAGTGTTGTGGACCCAAGACATTTTGTTATGCGTGTTATGTTGAGCAGGCTTTGAATTAGTATTATCAAACTAGAGTTAACTTTTAAATGCGATAGTGCCGCTATTACCGCATCTGAGTGAATGTTGTTAAAGTCCCTTCTATGTCAAGGAATTCACCATGGTGGTGAATTCCTTGAAATGCAGGGAGGATTCGATAGTGCTCACAAGTTCGTGCAGGGCTAATTATGGAGACTTCCCCTTATTGTAAGCATGTTGGTTACCCGACAGGAGTTTGTAACCATGTTTTCTGTAATGAAATAATCAAAAGTCTTTCCAGACTTTTCAATAGGACGGAGGATAGGCTAATTATTCTGAAGTCTTTTGGCTTAGTGTGCGATATCTTTCCTGCTTTGGGTATGAATACCACTTTGGTATCCCTCCATCGATTCGGGATGTATGAAAGCCTGATACAGCATACATAAATTTTCTCCAGCCAGGGGATAATGTACTTTAACATGTTCTGCATTTCTACTGAAGTGATGCCGTCTGATCCAGGTGACTTGAAGGGCGCAAAGCTGTTAATATCGCAGTTTATTCTGGATCTCTCAGTCAACAAGCTAGCGACGCTCGCAGTCCACCAGCACTCTTGTTGGTCCTGCTGATCCTCAGGTTATGTTAGGGAGTTCTCCGGGAAATGTGTGTCGAGCAGTACATCGAGCGACTGCTCGCTGTTTTTGGTCCAGTTATTTGCATCATCCTGTAAATATCCCACTGTACAGGGTTAAGTAGATAGTAGCTTCCTCAGCCTTGCGGCATCGGAGACCTTTTCCACTGCGCCACAGAAGGTATACCAAAAGCGTCTTTGCGCCTTCCTAAGCTCTTTTTTATAGATCTTGAGTTGCTCGTTATAGGTATCCCAATCATGAGCGACTCCTGCAGGTTTCGCCTTGTTGAATAGCTTGTTACAGGTATTTTTCCTAGCCGTTAGTTTTACCCTTGTACCTTGTTTTTGGACAGGTTTCTTCAAGGGAACTATTGCATGATGTGGTGATGTCATTCGGTTCGTACAGAAGTTTAGAGTTGAGAAGTTTCTTGAAATTCTTCTCATACAGGTGCCACATTGTCTTCCTCGCATTTCTGTGGAAGACAGGTTTAGGCGATTTTTCAGCGAGTTTGAACTCAATTTAATGGTGATCTGAGAATGAGTGGTCGTCCAGTACATTCCACCCAATAATTATGTTTGAAAGCCGGTCAGTAGCAAACGTTACGTCAAGTACTTCTTGTCGGTCTTAAATTTTAAAGGTCGGTTTATTACCTATGGTACTTTTAAGCTATGCGTCTATTTTCTTCGGATTAGTCTTATTTTATTGATAACCTATCAGACTTTACGATAAAATAAAAGAAATATATTATCTGTCCTAATTTTGATAATTTACCAATCTTGAACCAATTCAGATAACTGGTTAAAATATATGGTTAAAAATCTTTCTTTTGAATATGACGGTTGCTCAAAGAAACCGCCTTATAGGCTGAGAATATATCCAAATACAATGCAAAACCCTGCGTCGCCTCAAAACCACTTTTGAGCTGCGTTATTTTATTAATATTGAACAAAAGCAAATATTAAAAATATATCTTTTCTGCCTTTTTCATTGAAAATAATAAATAATGTTTAAAAATTGCACTACGCAAAAACCTGCAGCCGAAATGTTACAATAACAAATAAGAAAGTTCAGTCGAGTAAACCGACTAATGAATCCCCTAACCTTGAGACTCAAAAAATATAAGTAAATTTATTTATTTTTTTTGTTTTATTTAAATCATTATCAATTTAAACTTCATTTAATAACTTTAAAGTATGTACTGGTATTAAAAGCTGTTAAAGCTGTTTATTTTGGTTCAAAATGGTCAATTTCTGTGAGAGGTACCAAAATGAGCGTGTCAATAATGCCCATTTTTCACTGTATTGTAGGTACTATTAAATCATTACACTGAACAAAATTTCAAGTCTTTGTAAACACTGGTAATAAAGTTATAAGCTATTAACTTTTGCTTCAAAATTGTCCATTTGTGTGGGAGCTACTAAAAGGGGAGTGGCAACTTCGACCATTTTTCTCGAGGTAATAGTGACTAATAAACTAATACTATGTGTATAATTTCAGAGGATTCAAATAAGTAGTATAGAAGTTCTTAAATAATCAACATTTCACAAAATGCAAACCCTTTGTGGGGGAGGTACTATAAGGAGTGGACCAATATGGTCCATCTTCGAATTTAGCTTGAGATAGAAGAAAATATTGCCACATACCAAATTTGAAGTTAAGCGGTTACTCCTTTCGAGAGTTATCGTGCGCACCAACCAGCAGACAGACAGAAAGACGGACGGACATTGCTTATTCGACTGAAAATTACCCAATACGGATATCCGCCGATCTTAGCTCACTCCTTCGATGTGTTACACTTTTGGTTCGTAGCAAATTATATATACCCTCCTCTCTAAGGTGAGGGGATAAAAACGTCTGTTTTGTCAAAATATGAAGAAAAGGTATATTTATGTACTTATATAAGCAAAAAATCCCGGGAATTCCCTCAAAGATTTCCCGGGATTGGGAAATAGGACTATTTCTCGGGATTTTCCGGGATCAGGTATTTAAAAAGTATTTAAGTATTTAAAATCGTTTGTTCACAAATAGCTTTGTATATTTGATCAAACCCTTAAAAGTCATAAAAAATGGTTTAATATTCACGATCAGTCTACTTGATAGTCAAATGTTGTTAATTTAGCATTGTTTTAACTTTAAAATCAGCTTATCGCTGTAAAACTGACAAAAGCAAACTGTAAAAGCTATGAATGGATATTTATGTAAAGGGTTTTCTGATGGCAAGCATCAGATCTATACACTAAAAAAACCAAAGATGGTCGGTTGCAAAAAAAAATTAACCCGTTATAACTTTCACAGCTTTAGTACCGGTTACAATTTGACCACAATTCCTATATACATTTGCTTATCCTATAGATCCTATAGGATAAGCAACAATGCCAACAAAATTATAAAGTTTGATTTGCTTTATTCTAAACGTTTCATCCGATTCATATTAAATTAATATACATTTTACTCTTTCCTTGTAGAATAACAATTTATTTTCTTTTTTTTCTTTCAGTTATGTGTTCTCAACAACTTCATCAAGACTGATATTATACAATCCCTCCGACTTAAAGTGAAAACAATTTAAATTTTACACAAATTTTAAAATTTACGAAAAAAACTAATAAAATAAATAAACCAAAAACGTTACAAAGTTAATTTCAGAAATGTAAGTGGGGAAATTTATATTTAAATGTTTCTCTCTTTTTGTGTGTATGTAAATATTTGAGTGTTCTTAAGTTTTTTTCCACCATCCAAATTTTCTTTCACAATTTGAAAAATCTACATATTTTTGATTTTTAAATAGTTTGTGTGTTCTGACTTTCTTTTAAATTTTAAGTTTGTGTATTTGGTACGTATTTTATTGAGTGTTAATTTGTGAAAGTAAAAATGTTGCTAGCTATGCGTCGAGAAACAGAACATCCCCCACACCATCACACTACAGCGCCTGCAGGAGCCACCGGCGGTGGAGCACCGCCGCCAACGGTCGTCAGTGCTGTCAGTGCCACACACCACAGTACACACAATCTGACGTTGTCCACAACGCCGTCCAATGGCGTCCACGATTCACTAAATACCCCATCAACACCACTTCTGAACTTAGGTCGCAATCCTTTACAATTTACAGCTCCCCCTCCTCCGCCACCGCCAATCACAGTGCAACCCGGACCACAGTTCGGTTTCTATAGTCCGTCGGCGGCAGGAGCAGCATCTTCATACTTCCATCATTATACGCACACCGCACCGCCACCACCACCCCCACCGTCCGCGTATGTAGCCACATCTACGGGCGTACCCGGACATCCACCTAATGGTTCATACATCAGTTCGGCAGAACGTTCTGTTATCTCATCGGTACCAGCTGCTCAAGAAGAACTAGAAGAGTTTGTGGACATATTTCAAGTTCAGCATTTGCTGCTTGATCATTCGGCTGCAGCGGGTAATCCACCTCCTCCGCCACACATCGCGCCTACGTCTGCATCATCATTATCGTTTGCGCCACCAGCCTCAAGCAGTTTGCAGAATTCCACAACAACGACAACTACTACTGCTCCTATCAATAGTTCCGCGGCCGGTGTTAGTTCGGATAGTCTGACACTTACCACATCAACTGTAACATCATCTGCTGCAGCTACATACACGAATTTGGCAAAACCTCAACCCAGACCGCGCTTGAATTTGCAGAAAGCCTCAGATTACGCAGCCCAGGTTCAAGGTGAGTGTACAAACCTAACATTGCAATGGAAGCAAAAACAATATATATTTACAGAATTCTACCGAAATTGTTAGTTTAGAAACCGTATACAGTATAACCGTCTTTTATGTAACAAATGTAATAATGACATTTAGCGATAAAATTCCTTTTCCAAGAAAAACTCTCATCCCATACTTGTAACAATACTATCGTGCATAGAGTTCAAATGAACATATGTGATAAGGAGGAGAGTTGGATAGGGTCACTGGTGTAATATAATATTTGTCTTATAGATTAATATTGTTACATCAACTGTAATAACGGTCACTAGCGCTAAGTGTTCTTATAACTAGGTCATATATTTATATTTTCCCTGAAAAAATCCTCGCGAAAATTATGTATACCCAGGCATTGATACTTTCGTTGCCATTTACTCATATATACTCGTAGGACATCCTATTAATCCTATTAATATTATGAAATCGTTTGTTTGTCTGTTTTTTTTGTTCCCGCATCACGGCTGAAACCGATTTTCTTGAAACTTGGTGGACAGATAGACGAATGCCAGGGAATTGCCATTGACAGTCATTTTTCGGCCTGTGGTCAGTTCTACCGCTATCAAAGACTTAAGTATTGTTTTTGTCCTTTCAGTAGCCTCTTATAGGATACAAAGCTAAAATTTGTAAATATGAAGTACTATAAACGACAAATATATGCGCGAAAAAAAAATTGAATTCTCTGACTGGTCAGTGTAGCAGTGACCATAAACATTTTCATTATTTCACTGATCTTAAAAGTTCCTTAAGAGCTAAGAATACCAAAATTTATATGTACATACTGGCCTCAAAGGAGATGCGAAAAAACTATTTAATGCCCAGCATAAGGTCAAACTGGACACAAAACGGTGTCTTTAAATTTCAAAAGCATTTTCAAATAATACATCCCTCACCACTTACTGTGGTAACATATCTAACGTTGTCAATTCGGTCAAATTCTCAGACTGTGGTCAGTGTAGCAGTGACCAATGCAATGTTCACTCTTTCTGTACTTTAAAAGTCCCTTATGAGATATGATCCTACTTATTGATGTGTATATACGGAACTCCAACGGATGCGATTTTACACCAATCGACTTTTGACCGCTTGACCGTTGCGGCTCCTATAAAAGGTAGATAGCTAGAAATTTTTCTAATGTATAGTCTCGAGTGTTGTATAACCTACGATCTATCCACATCGATTTTTGGATTTTTTGTGGTCAGTTTAGCAGTGACCAAAACAATTTTCATTCTTTCAATGCATTTCAAAACTCTTTAATAGTTTTTTGGTTCCTCCAATACCTACACATATGTATATGTGCATATACCGATCTTCAAGGGAATGCGTTGTTCGGCTGAGGACAAGATGGACACAAAAACCCTGTCCTTTCGAAATAAAGCGCTGTCCAATTACAGCGATTATATATTTTACAAAAATTTTGATAATTTTTGGGTGTGGTCAATATGTATGCACGTGATCAGTTTTGAATTATGTGATGTGATTTATATTGTAATGACTAAACAGATTACATCGAAATTTGGAACATACATAGCATACTAAGCATTTGTTTCTCCGCCACGCGTTTGGTAATCCCTTGACCTCTGACCCCATGTAAAAGTATTAAAGTTTGCACACATACATACACACGACTTAAACTGTGGTCAGTGCAGTAGCGACCAAAAACAAATATTAATCTTTCAAAAGTCACTTAGAATATAAGTATCTGTACATTAGTGTGCATATCAAATCTACTATTATAATTAAACTGATTAAATCGAAACAGTGTATAATGTACACTGTACATAGAAATCATTGTATGAAATATGCAGAAAGTTTGCACATATATAGATAACAGCGTGGAGGGAATAATACCCTACACAAATTAACAAAATTTTAGCAGTTGGGACCAAAATAATACAATTCTTTCTGATATTTAAAGTGTCGATTAAGAGCTAAAAACCGATATGAGGTGCTGGCTAAGATACATTCACACATTCAAATTTTCAGCTTGTGATCAGTGTAGTCACGATAAAAAATATTTTCATACTCGGAGTTCGATAGACTTTCTAGTGGACTGATCGTGAATATTAAACCAATTTTTTAAGATCGGTGTATGACACACAATGCTATTTGTGAACCACAGATTTTAAATACTTATACATATCTCCAAAAATACTACTAAAGTTTCAATAGCACAAGAACTGGCCCATACATGTGAATGACTATCTAAAGTAGCCCATATACAATGCTATTTTGGTTTTCGAGTTATGGTCGCGCCGACCAGACGTGATCAAATAGAATATTAGACTTTATGGCCACTGAAACTATTTTAAAATTGGAAAATTTAAAATTGCTATTCATTGACCAGTCGGCTTTTAGTCCAAGCAAATAAACATATACAACTAACTTATAATAAGTTAATTTTTGTGGTAGTCAGTGCTAAGGATTTTCATACAGGTTAGAAATTTCAGTCGGATAAACCGACTAAGGTATACCCTCACTTTGTGAGCAATGTAAATATGCACTGGTATATATTTTTTTTGTATAGATTGTGGCATACTGTTATATAAAATCAAAACCAAAAATTTTTGTACGGATACATTTTTTTAAAAAAAATTTTATTAAAAATACTATTATCGTCGAAGGTACCCTTAGTATTTGCACTATAATTTTTGGAGTATATGCCCGATGAGGTCGCCTTATACGTTAAATTGAAGCTATTAATGTGGGCTACCAATGTTGGAAATATTTCTTTCACTTAGAAAAAGTGGTTTAGTAACAGTAATAAACAAATTGGAAAAAGTAGATTTAAAAAAAAAAAAATTATGGGACAAAAAACGTAAAAAATAGAAAAAAATCGAAAAAAAATTATTTTATTATAATTATAGCCCTTTTGGTAGAGGTAAGAGAATTTCAAAAATTCTTCTTTTTTTTATTTCTGTTTAAATAGCGATTTTATTTATTACTTTTATTTATAACAGGTGGCGCAAAAGTAATCCTCCTATCAGAAAATGCTATAAATTTTACGATTGGCCCCTAATGCCTAATGTTGACATTTGTGTAGTAAACACATGCGAAATACACGTTAAGAAACAATGTTACGATACACTGCTCCAGAACGCGGAATATTGCTGACTATTTATTTGACCAATAACACTGTGCGACACGACTTCCCTCCCAAGAACGAGACTATATAGGAATGAAACTATAGCCCAACAGTAGATAAGCTGCATACTCAGTTTTTTATTTCGTGATCGTTTGTCCTTTTTACAGGACTTTGAAAATTTCAAGGATAACAATTTTAAATTTTTTTTATTTGCACTTACAACAATGCGAATTGATAAATATGGGTATCAAATGAAAGGGGAGAATCCCCGCTATTTAATAAAATTTTTGGAAAAAAATTCCAAGGACGAAGGCTACAAAAAAATTTTCCTTTTAAACTTTAATCCTTTAATATCCTTCAAAGTTATGCTATTAAAAATCGTAAAAAAATACATGTTACAGAACTCTAACTGACACAACACATATTACAATTTTAGCTTTCTACCTTTAACGGTTAAGGAATAACAAATATTTGAATTTCACAGCCTATACTCGTATAGCATATTTGGGACACCGATACCTTTTGTGTCTCACCTGTTGAGAAAAGGACATTGGTATGTTTCCAGAGTGTAGTAGAGAATTTCCTAGGGAACAAAAAAGATGAAAATTATGAAGACATTGTTCGCAACATGCTGGAAAGTTTCCGAGATATGGGTGCTAACATGTCGCTAAAAATACACTTTCTTGCGATCCATCTCGATTTCTTCCCCGACAATTTGGGAAATTTCAGCGACGAACACGGTGAACGGTTTCAACAAGACCTCGCCACCTTTGAAAAGCGATTTAGTGGAAAAAATGATTGTCACATGCTGTCGAAATACCTGTGGTCTATATGTCGCGATTCAGATTACCAACAATAACGGCAATGCAAAAGAGTTCATTTCAACCAACTGAAAGAATATTATTTAACATAAACATTTAAAATATATAAAATGCATGCAATATATGTAAACATGAAAAATATTAATATATTGAATAAACGCACGTAGCATATTGTCTTTGTACGGTGCGCGTGTATTTTCCTTTCTGTTAAAATACTTTGCGTTTTCTTTACGATATTTTTTTTTGACATTTCACTTAAGATTGCAAATTTAAAATAATTGCCATTCCTTAACTCACACTGATAGAAGGCTGATTCTGTTTGATGAAATTGTTCTACTCACAACTTTAAAAGATATTAATGGATAACAGTTAAAAGGACATTTTTAAATATTACTCGTCCTTGGAAAATTTTTCCTAAAATTTTAGTGAATAGCAGGAATTTTCCCCTTTCATTTGATATGCATATTGATGTTATTCACATTTTAAAATGTGTAAACAAGTTATATTAAAATTGTTAACCTTGTAATTTTAAAAGTCCTGTGAAAAGGACAAACGATCACGAAATAAGGAAGTGAGTACGTTATTTTCCTACTAGCGCCCTACATTTTAAATTTTATATAGTGCCTTTCGTGGGAGGGAATAAAATATTTTGTTTTGTATCGGTGTCCTAAATATGCTATATAGGCTGTGAAATTCAAATAATTGTTATTCCTTAACCGTTAAAGATAGAAGGCTGAAATTGTAATATGTGTTGTGTCAGTTAGAGTTCCGTAACATGTATTTTTTTACGATTTTTAATTGCACAACTTTGAAGGATATTAAAGGATTAAAGTATAAAAGGACATTTTTTGTAGCCTTCGTCCTTGGAATTTTTTCCAAAAATTTTATTAAATAGCAGGGAATTCTCCCCTTTTATTGGATACCCATATTTATCAATTCGCATTGTTGTAAGTGCAAATAAAAATATTTTAAAATTGTTATCCTTGAAATTTTCAAAATCCTGTAAAAAGGACAAACGATCACGAAATAAAAAACTGAGTATGCAGTTTATCTACTGTTGGCCTATAGTTTTATTTCTATACAGTCCCGTTCTTGGGAGGGAAAAAAAGTTCGAATTTGTCGCACGGTGTAATCGGTCGGTGACTTTGGACCAAAAAACATCGAAAGGTTACTTTTGCGCCACCTGTTATTATGTACATTTCAGTTTATTTACATGAACAAGTTTCATTAGAAGTAATTGTGAGTTCTTTGTTGACGATTGTAGATTTCGGAATCAGTTTCTCTAATGAGGAACCAAATATAATCTCCCATCATTCTTTCATCTCAGTGTCCATGGTAACGCCGCTCGATGGACTTCAATTTTTGGTGAAACCTTTCGCCATGTTCGTCACTTACGTCGCCAAGATTCTCGGGGAAAAAGTTTAAATGAGAATGCAAGAAATGAATTTTGAGGGACATATTTACACCTGTTGGAATACATAAAGCGAAAAATAAGTTCGAAGAATACATACATATGTGTTATATACATAAATATAAAAAAATATATTTCTAACCAATTTTTTCATAATTTTTTAACAAATCATTAATCATTGTTTCATATTGTGGGCTTTTATTGGATCCAAGGAAATTTGAAACTACAAGCTTAAACGACCTCCATGCTGCAATTTCATCCGACGTCAAATATGATTCGAAATTCACATCTTTCATCAGTTTCCTTATTTTAGGTACATCGAAAACTCCTTCTTCGATTTTTTTTAAAGAAAGACTTTTAAATAAACTTTTTAAATATGAGAGTGAATTGCCATCTTTCCTTAAGGCTTTTACAAAATTTTTAAAGAGCCCCTGCTTAATATGCAGTGGTGGCAAAATATCGGCTGCCCCAGATGCATAACATACCAACTACTTTTAAATCGCAACAAATTTTCCAGTCATGTTCATATTTTAAGTATTTAATCAATTTAGCCATTGTTTCGTATGATTCTTTAGTGTTGACAGCATGAGCAATGGGAATCGACGGTTTCTGATTGCTGTTGTGCAAAAGTACTGCTTTCAAACATTTTTTACTGCTGTCAACAAGTAACCGCCATTCCTTTGAATTGTATGTTTGATTAAGTTCCTCGAACAATCCGGGAATGTCCTTGCAAAAGCATTTGTTATCCACAGTTGTATAAAATTGTTTGTAAGGTATATCACGGACTCTATAATATGATATATTAAAATCTGGGGCCAAAATCTTGTACTGTTTCATCCCAGATGCAAGTAGTTCTGCCTTATCTTTGGTCAGTTCCAAATCTCTCACTAGATAATGAGTTGAAACTGAATCGCTCAGAGTTGAGTACTCAGTTAAACTTGATGATGTTTCCGTTATTAGCAGTCCGTATCGTGAATGAATGGTTGTCTCCAAATCATTGGCATTCCAAATTTCACGTGAAGTCTAAAATTAAAACGTTTTATTCCACAAAACATTGTAATACATTCATTTTAAAGTACTTACCGCATTCTTCCACTAGTCCATCGAGTAAGATTTACATGACACGAATTACACAAAATACTAGGTGTCCACGGTTCGTTCAAAGTTTTTAACTCGTAGACCAAAATATTACACATATATTTCTTCTATTATGTATTTTACTAAACGCACGTCGATTTTTTTAATTACATATTTTCCGCAGATGTAGCAGAAATTTTCGGGATCATTTACACATTGAAAAATTCTTTGCTTTTACTCTTACTTCAAAATATAACTTTGCAATATTTTTCAGAAAATCGACTTATCTCTTTAAGGCGCTGAATTACACTAATTTATTAATAAGAAATTTCATTCATAAATTCCGGGTTTAAGGTTCATAAGTTGCAGTTCCTGTAGCTGACATATATTTTGCTTCGAAAGTAGACACCCAATATTTTCAAGACTGCCGCGTTCCACTTTGTATTGCGTATATATAATTTTACTACCTGTATATACGACTGGGATGTCCATGCCCCTAAAAGGCGTAACTGAATGGAAACCTCATAAATAAAAAAATACAAATATTGTTGAATGACCCTCTATCTGAGCGGATCTCATCCAATATAGCTCTCACATTGCATATAATGTTTTATGGAGGGTTACGAACGCCCATAAAACCTCGTCCTCTCTATAATTTTATAATGTCTGACATCAATCCTCATTAAATAAAATGCAAGTGCAATGTCTCTTATATGTCTCTCTCACATTTGGCGAATTCAATATAAAAAAAATATGAAACGAGATTATTTTGAATTTCCCTAACATTTATAAATAGACAGTGTTTTCTTCGTTATCATGCTGGCTTTTTAAAAATGTGATAAAATATTTTTTGGATTTTTTTCTATTTTTTATGTTTTTTTTTTAACAGGAAAAAGTGTTTTTTAAAAATTAAATCATTTTTTCTCATATTTTTGACGACTGTTACTAAACCAAAGATTATACATGAAAGCAATATTTGCAGCATATGTAGCCCTCATAATTCTCTTTAATTTGAGGCATAACACGGCTCAATCTGGCTTACACTCGGTCCAAATACTGAATGTACTTTCCATGAAAGCTGGAATTTAAAAAAAAAATTACCATAAAAATTTGTTTTAATATTTTTTTCGTGTTGTGGCACCTAATTGCACCAGAAACTGTTATCCACATCCCTTGGACAAAGAGTAATAACCGTACGGACTGGCAAGAAAACGAATACAGCATCCGGAGTGGAAAAAGTGAAATCAGATGACACATATCGATAGCTTCCAAAGAACGCAATGTCGAAGTAGCATGTTTTCAAGCACATTTCATTTTTCAGTTCTAAATATTTCAAATTATATTCATTAAAAATTTGGTGTGTATCCGTCGACCCAATCAGTAGTTATTCACAAAACAATACAGGGCGTTCGATTTGTATTATAAAGGAGTTCCATTCAAATTCAAAGTTGTCGTAAAACTTTGACCGCCTCTTCTGAAAAACTACCTTATTGTATTTGGCGCATTTTGGAATAGAGGTATTGATATATAAGTGTGCTATTTCCAAATATGAACGATTTTTGCAATATTAATCACAGAAACCAGTAAACACATACATACAAACATGGGACCATACATATTATGGATTTCCCGAAGCTTAAAAATCCCTATTCCCGGATTTTTGAATATCTATCCCTGAAAATATTGGTTTCTAATTTACATCGTCGTGTCCAGTCGGTCTCAATTAGGTAGATGTCATTGAAACATATTTATTCTACATTTTCGAGTATAGTCATCCGAAATCGAGGATTCGTTTTATGTCCAATAAAAGTAACTGTGAAAGCGCTATTGCAAAATCATACCAAAATTGAATAGCTCATGACTTTAACAGCACTTCACATAGATTTCTTTAGGTTTTAGGTTAGGGTGGCAGCCGTCAGCTCACATTACCACAGGATGAATTGCCCGTAATCGAAACAAACCTGTTTGATATACAAATTTAGCGCTATTGCAAAATCATACCAAAATTGAATAGCTCATGACTTTAACAGCACTTCACATAGATTTCTTTAGGTTTTAGGTTAGGGTGGCAGCCGTCAGCTCACATTACCACAGGATGAATTGCCCGTAATCGAAACAAACCTGTTTGATATACAAATTTATCGATGGTATGAATTTCGGAACCGGAAAGATCTTTAAGACTGCCTAGAAAAGCCGACCCCAGTATGTCCAGTCGTCGTTTACGCAAAGCGGAACAGTCGCATAGCAAGTGTGCAATGATCTCCACTTCATCCTCATCTTCGCAGCTTTTGCAGAAGTCATTGGGGTCAATACCCAATCTTTTGGCGTGTTCGCCGATCAGGCAATGTCCCGTCAGAACTGATACTAACGTAGACAGTATTTTCCTCTCTAGTGCAAGGAGATATTTTTACCTTCTCAGGTCATACCTTGGCCAGATTTGTTTAGCTACCATACAGCTCCCGATTTCTGTCCATCTTTGGTTGGACTGCCTGATTAGTTCTAGCCTACGCCAAAGGTTGCATGAGGATAGTGGCGCCAAATATATGCAAACTCATCGAGAATTTGTAATGTCGTTCCTTTCTTAGCAGCCGATGAACTGGCTTTGCAGTTCTTGCCGGGATAGCCCTATGTCCAGTCACCCATATGAGGTGTATACTAAACAGCTCAGCCATCTCGATATGAGGTCTGCGGCAGTCGAGGGCTGTTTGTAATTTTAGGGATGTGGCCTCCGGAGAATTGATGGCAGCCTGGCTGTCCGAGCAAATGACAATGCCAGTGTTAATCACTATATTGCGAGTCAGCCATTTGGTGACTTCCCACAATGCTATTAATTCGGCTTGAAAGACACTAAAGATATCTGGTTGTCTGTGAGCTATATCAGGGCTAAGTTATTTACAGTCTATTCCGAGGCCAATCTTATCATCCAGCGTCGAGCCATCCCTATAGAAGTGGAGACGGTTTATATTAACAGTTATTCTGCCAACCATTCATCTCTGGGTGGTTTCATAGAGATGATGTTCCTCTTGAAGATGTACACCCTTGGTATATAGTCCACTCAGTCGTTTACCATATCACTGCGCTGTGATCTCCTCATGTGGTCGTAGTTCTTGTACCTACATATTGATAGGCAGTTTAATTTTAATGTCGCTCTGGTTGCAACCTCTCTCGCCACAATATTAGTCGGTACTAGATGGAGTAGGGCTTATACATATATAGTATCTGGAGTTTCGGTTATGCAAAGGCATAGTGCGGATTGCCACGTCATCCGCATATCCCACAACTTTGCAACCAAATCATTCTAGTTCTTATATGATTCCATTCACCGCTAGGTTCCAAATTACTGGAGATAGTAGTCCTTCTTGTGGGATCCCTCTGTCCACAAACCTTTTTATAGTTGTGGACCCAAAACTTGCTGTTATGCGCCTTCTAGTGAGCCATTGAGCCATTGGATTACACAGTACAACACATGATTATGGGACTCGTTCAGTCAAGTTGGCTCAATTAATAATTTAATGGCCATACGATATTTTGCGCAAAGTGGATTTTTAGCACTTTTTCTAAATTTTAACACGGTTATATCTCGGTATACCATACGGAATATCTCTTTTGTGTCTCAAGCGAAGTTGTAGATATTGGATAGGAGAATAAAATGCGGAACAAAGCTACGCGAAAAAAGTGCACCCAGTGCCTTAAAAATCGAAAAAAAAACAGTTTTCATATTAAATGGATTACAGTTCCACAAAGAAATTAAGATCCACCTTGAGCAAAAAAATGCACAAGTTCGTATTTTAGGGCCTACTTCCAGGTTCAATTCTCAGAATTGAGTCACAAGTCAATAAGCTGAAAAACGCTGTACTTTGTTAGTCCAATCAAGGTACTATTCACCCTTAAATGAGACAGCGTCGCAAATACCGCATATGAGTGAATATTGTTAGAAGTCCCTGCTATGTAAAGAAAGACAACCATTGTGAAAAGCCACCATTGAAATGTAGAAGCGATTCGATAGTGCGCACAAGTTCGTGCAGGGCAGATTCTGTTGACCTTCTCTTGTTACAGTCATGTTGGTTCCCCGACAGTAGTGTAGTATCCAGGTTTTCTCTAATGAAAGAATTTAAAACTCTTTCCGGACCATTTAAGAGGAAAAAGGATACGCTGGAATACTACAAAAGTTATTTCCAACTTTCATACAAATAAATATGTACACAGGACCAATAGTAATCCGTTGCCAATGATTACTAGATTTTATACGAAGTATTAACTAATGGAATAAGCTAAAATCTTTCAAATTAGAGGAAAACACATCAAGAGGCAAAAAAAGTCCAAAGTGACATGCCCTACTGTGCCATAGATAGTACGGTGTATCCCCACATCAGGAATAGATCTTGCTTTAAGCAGACCTACGGTCAGTGCATTCGAATAAATTTGCATTTCTTTCCCCGGTGGACAATATGAATAACATATATTATTGGTCTTAAAACCTAACTTTAAAGGCGTAGCGCCCTTGTATGTCATATCACCCAAAAAGCGTCATATCGCCCAAAATAGTTACCTGGAAATGTCATATCGCCCAAACGCAACGTCTGAAAGCCGAAGTTTTTTTTTTTTGGCAATATGACATTTCAATAAATATAAAATGTTGCAAAGCTTAGCGTAACAAAAGAACTGTAACAACACCCTTCATCAGGTAGCGGTAACACATACGGATTTGCCTTACCAAAGACGGCTACGCGGACCAAAGTGTACTGGCGTGGCCGGGATTTAAGATTTTCTCCTCTGGGGTACATTAAAAGACGGCTACGCTGACCAAACAGCTGGGAGTGGCCGGCCTTCGGCAGGGTTAAAGATTTTCTCCTCTGGGGTATGTCCAAAGGCGGCTACGCGAACTAAAGTACCTTTGCTAAGATACCTAGATCACCATAAAAGCCTTTGAATATACGGCAGAGGAGAAAATCTTTAACCCCGGCCGAAGTCCTGCCAAGCTCCGACAGTTTGGTCCTCATAGCCGTTTTTAGACATACCCCAGAGGAGAAAACGTTTAATTCCGGCCGAAGGCCGGCCACGCCACGACACTTTGGTTCGCGTAGCCGTCTTTCGGCTACGCGAAAGACGACGGCGTAGCCGTCTTTTGACATAACCCAGAGGAGAAAATCATTAATACCGACCGAAAACCGGCCATGCAAGAACTACGGCCGAAGGCCTCGTACCGCAAATCACATAGGTCCGCGCAGCCGCGTTTTGGGCGTTATGACATAACATTTATTTTGGGCGAAAAAAAAATAAAAAATTATCTACTGTTCAAAATGACATATTGCCCAATGTCGATGTCATATTGCCCAAAAACCAAATTTTCCCACAACATAACTAACATTGATTTTTTTTTTTTGGGCGATATGACATACATGGTTCTGGGCCATATGACATTAGGCGATATGGACTTGGGGACTTGGACTTTTCCTTCTATGTTTCATTTCGTAACTAAGATATTTATATATTTTGTTTGTTTTCATTTACAGGTGACCCAGCATCTTCGCGTCGCATGCTCTTAGATTATCCTAATCCATATTTGTATGGCAATCATTATCACACATCACCAAGCGAGGATTTAGTTGCCCTGTGGTTTGGCAGCAATGGATCAGGTAAGTTAAAAGTATATTTACATACATTTTGAGTGGTATTCCTTTTAATGTTACAGCCTACTTTCAATTTGGTATAACATTTTAAATATTTTTGATCAATTTAATTGATAAACATTGACACGAGTTCAGTATTAGAATTCTGCATATGAATGCCATCATTTGTTGGGATATTCAGTGAAGTTATTCAATCCACCCGAGTACTCAATTCCAAAATACCATGAATGAAATGCAGAATTTTTTTATTAGTGAGTGACATTTGGGTGACTGTTTCGTGGTATTGAATGAATGAGTTTTAAGGAATTAATAGGATGACATTATTGCTTGCAATATAGTCTAAGAATGACTTATAGGGAAAATCGTTTATACCAATGAATGTTTTTATATAGTCTGCATAAAGTTTACAATGTAGTACCCTTCCGGGTAAAATTTGGAAGCTTTATTTTTAATTTGCCTCAAACCGGCAGACAAATTTGACATAACAGTTTTATTTATGGTATAGTTCGTATATAACGATACTTTCCGATTTGACTTCTTTATATTATTGGACCCATAAAATACAAACAATTTTGCTGAAATTTGATCTGCATTTTCTTCTGTTCTTAGCCATGACTTACAAAAAGGGTTCACATCGCCCTTCAATTTTGATAAGGGTTTCTTCAGATGGTTCAGATTTAGTTATAGCTCACATATATATGTTTCCTTACTGGTGTTTTCTCTAAACTATTTCTGAAAAGAACAGACCGTTCGGTCCTTGTTATACCCTATACCATATTTGGAGCTACCCCAACCTTAAAGTATACGGATCAACTTAGAATCTATAGCTGATTCGATATAGCGATGTCTGTCCATCCGTCCGTACATTTGGTGTCCATGTAAACGATCAATCCTGATGAAATTTGACACAGACAAATTGTTTGCCCAGAGGACGATAGGTATTGAATTTGGAGAAAATCGGTTCAGATGTAGATACTCGTATGTCCCCAATATATATATTAACCTCCGATTTGGTATCTCAGTGCTATTTTTCACCTGAGCATTACAAAATTTGGCACAAAGAAGTTTACATGTTTAGGAATGAACACCGTCAAATTTTAAAGAAATCGATTAAGATTGACATATGGGCATTTCCGCAGGTCGCGAACGTACGTTCGTACGCTTTTGATGTACAAAAAATATATAAACAAACATTTTCCAGCATTTTTTGGTGATTTGATAGCATATTGGTAGCTCTATGTTAGGTGCTAAAGATGGGATTCATCGAGTTTTAGTTTTCATAATGATAGCAATAAACATGTGGCCACGAACGTACGCGAAATAGAAGTCAACTTTGGCTGAATCTAGTAACATACAAAAATCTGCGAAAAGGAACGGAATATTCTAAAGCTATTAATTTATTTTAAAAGAGGATTAATGTAGCTTTCTATTGAGTATTTACACAATAAATTATCTCTATTGTTTTTTTTCCTAATTGGCTTAGGTGCCGGTCGCGAACGTACGGTCACGAACGTACGATTTTTCCATCTGTTTTAAACGTTAATCGAATTTTTTTTTGGTCTCCTTGCATATTTCTCTTCTTAATTGATTGTAATAGAGAAATTTTGTAGAAAGTGCGCAAGCATAACATATGTTTTTATATGTAAAATAATTAAATATAAAATTTTCTGTAAAAGTAGCTTAAAATGAGAAAAATAAAATTTTTCAGTTTTTAGGCAAATTTTCTCATGATAACAACTGAGATATGAAACCATTAGGCGTGTTTTCGTTACACCATAAGTGCTTAATTTGTATGGGGAGCTAAGCACTTTTAAGCACTATTAGTTCCCGATGAAGTTTGGTGCTTGTGTTCATGTCTTAATCGGGTATGATGTTGCCAGATTGAGTCAGTAAAATTTTAAAAAAATCAGATCGGGTTTATAATGGGTTTTCCAATAGGGATGATATGATTTTGAAGTGACGTTTTGTCATTTGTTTTTCATTGTATTCAGTAGTGTTTATAATGTCATCATGGAGATTTATACGCAAGAACAACGTTTACAAATTATTCAGTTTTATTATCAAAATATAGTTCTCCAATTGCAACTTTTCGTGCGCTAAGTCAATTTTTTTAAATCCAAAACCAGCACTTTCCATCCGACCTACGACCTTGACACCCATGATCAATATTTTAGCTCTCGTTAAGAGCTATCTTTTTGCCATTGACCGATTGTGGCTACGTGCTACACGGCAAATGAAACAATTGAATTGTTGCGAGAAAAGTTTGGAGATTCGATTATTTCAAGAAATTTTGATATTGAATGGCCTCCAAGAAGTTGTGATTTAACACCATTAGACTATTTCTTGTGGGGTTATTTGAAGTCATTGGTCTTTCGAAATTAACCAGACTCTTTTCAAGTGTTACAAGTCAATATTAAACGTGCCATTCATGACATACGACTTGATTTAGTGGAAAAAGTGCTCGAAAATTGGGTTCATTGAATTCGTTCCTACAGAAGAAGTCGTGGAGGCCTTGTGAATGACGTTTTATTTAGAACTTAATTGTATCGATTGTACTTCACATTAAATAAAAAACTTTTGAATTTTCTTAACAATAAGTGAGTTTTTTTTCAAAGAAATCATATCCCTCTTATTGGAAAACCCTATATATATAGCCCATAAATAAGTTCCTTTCGATTTGGTATAAACGTGTCAGAGAAGCTTTATTCTACATCCCATCATTATAAAATTTGGCAGAGAGGAGTTTCTTGACACAGAAATGAAGATTGCCAACTTTGAAGAAAATCGGTTCAGTTGCAGATATAGCCCCCATATATATTTACCTTATATTTGGCTTCAAAGTGATATAAAAATTTTATTTAACATTTGAAGTTTACCAAATTTGGCATAAAGTATTTCACTGATCCAAGAATGAACACTGTCAGATTTAAATAAATCGGTTCAGATTTAGATATAGCATCACTACATACTTTCCTTCCGATTGGGTATCAACGTACTACCTCTACTTTACATCCGATCATTATAAATTTTGGCAGAGATGAGTTTCTTGACACAGAAACGAAGATTGCTCAGTTTAATAAAAATCGGTAGGGATTTATATATAGCCCCCATATATGTATTCGTTGCGATTTGGTATCAATGTGATATAGAAGCTTTATTTAACATTCGATCTTTATAAAATTTAGCTGAGTGGTATTTATTGATCGAAGATTGGAGAAAATATGTCGAATGTTTGGAGAAAATATGTTCGTATTTAAATATCTTATCTTATTCAGCTAACAAAGTGGTGTAGGGTATCATATAGTCGGACAAGACCGACTATAGTCTTTCTTTACCATTTTTCATTGGAATTTTCACTCCCTATTAAAGAACTGAAGTCGATAAATGATGAAGGTTATAAAAGATTGTGCGTTTTTACTTGTTGTCAAACATTGTTGGCTAATATATAGCGGTTTTCGCTTTATTTTAAATAATACAAAAAATACTACCACATTGGTCAATGATTTCATATTATCCAAAATTATGTTCTCTACTTCCTATATTTCTTTACTCCATAAAAGTAACAAATTTCTCCCCATTTCTCAATTTTCTCTTAATTTCATCCCAGCCCAGATAGAAATGTCGGTTACGATTTGAATTCTTGATGAAATAGAATCCATAAATTTCAACTGATTGGGGTGGAACAATGGAACTAATTTTTTAAAAGTTTGTTATGTCCCCCATACAGGTTTCACCCTACTTGAATTAATGCTATTTGATTTCCACTTCAATGTTTTATTCTTTTTACGAAATTCCTCACTCACAATCTTTAGAGGAATTAAGTTATATTTTCTGCGACCAATCTAATCATATGCAATTTTCAATAACCAATATTAAAAATGTCATATTTATTTTATTTTTGACCATTTTTTCTATGAAATTTTCATTTATACAGTCACATGATAGTTGGGTAACATTGTCAAGATAATAATAAGTATCCTATGATACGCTGATCCATTTTATGCTTTCTTTATCGCTTCTCTCCAAATGTAAATTTTGGGATTTTTTTCGATTAATAAACGAATTTATCACTACCCAGATTTAGTCACAAATTTCAACATTAGCCGATACTACACGGAAAGTTGATTATAATTAAAACCAAAGCAGACATTTATTAATTTTATATCGCATACGCCTTTGCACGCCAAAAATAAAAAAATGAAATTGCAAAGTAAGGCACAAACAAACAACAAAAATGCATTTAATAAAAAATGTCTCCTTAAATTATTTAAAAGCAAACGGATTTTGAACGATTTATGGGTTTTGATATAAAGTCGAACAAAATTAAATTCAATATTTTCTGATATCAATACTGACTGCTGACTGGCTAGCTAACTGACTGACTGACTGAGTGGCCCCAGTCACTGGGTCTGCGCATGCGCGAATGACGCAAGTTTCTCTATTAAGTAATAAAAATGCTTTAAATACGTTTTTAACGCCTTTTTGCATCGGACACCGTTAAAATAATGGTGACAACAATTTTGTTTTGTGGACACTTTTAAAAAATCCATTGAAAAACGTTGGAACGCAGAGGAAGTCCGTCCAATTCTTGTCAGGCTTGTTGTGATCAATTTAACCACTTGAGATCATAGGCAGAGGAAAGAGCGAGAGAAAGAGAGTTATAGACTTTGTATTAAGTGCGTGTTTGCTTAAATTGTGTCGCCAAATATTAAAATTGAGTTGCTGTTTTAACGACCGCCGATGATTTACGAGATTATGTTTCTTGGTGAAAATAGACAAAACAAAATTTAGGCGTGTAAATGAAATGCAATATAGTAAAAATGATTTTTCTCAACTTCCTTAACTCTTAAAATTTATTTATCTTGTTTATAATTTACTTAAAATGTGTCACCTTATGAATTTAGAAAATGTACTGTTTTGCATTTAAATATAATCATTTTTATACACTGCACAGTGGGGGCGATTCAACAAAATTTGGAGATAGTTTCACCTACGTCTAAACAATGTTTCATGTTGAAAGATGTCCCAGATTTTCATTACCAAACTTATCATTTAACTTTGAAGAACCATTGGCAGGAGTAATGGAGCTCATTGATCCACATTTGTATATAGCCTGCATATGAAGGTCCGTACCTATTGTTCTACTTGAACCCATAGGAACGACAAATGTCATATCCTTTTAACATAAACAAAATTGTAGGCAACAAATTGATTATTTTCGGCGGCAGTAATCTATTTTGCAGCTAATACTCATTCATTGCTCATAGAATGAAATTTCGATAAGCGGAAATGTGGAGTGTATTTCCCTAAAAATTCGCTTCTATGGAGAGTATTTTTATACCCTCACTTTAGTGTGACGAGGGTATATATCATTTGCTACGGAAAAAAGTGTAACACATCGAAGGAGTGACCTAAGACCCCAAGTATGTTTGGCCGAAATCCGTTTTGGGTCATTTTAAGTCGAACGAGCAATATCCGTCCGTCTGTCTGTCTGTCTGTCTGTCTGTCTGTCTGTGTGTCTGCTGGCTGGTGCGCACGATAACTCTCGAAAGGAGAAACCGATTGACTTCAAATTTCGTATGTGGTAATATTTTTTTCTATCTCCGGCTAAGTTCGAAGATGTGACATATTGGTCCACTCCTTCTGGTACCTCCCCCACAAAGGGTTAAAATGTTGTGAAATATTGATTCTTTAATAACTGCTATTATACGTATTCGAATCTTCTGAAATTCCACACATAGTATTAGTTTGTTAGTCGCTATCAACTCGAGGAAAATGGGCGAAATTGCCACGCCCGTTTTGGTATCTCCCACACAAATGCACCATTTTGCACTAAAAGTTAAAAGCTTATAACATTAATACCAGTGTTTAGAAATACTTGAAATTTTGTGCAGTGTAATTCTTTTATAGTGCCTACAGTCCAGTGAAAAATGGGCGTTATTGCCGCTCCCCTTTTGGTACCTCCCACACAAATGCACCATTTTGCACCAAAAGTTAACAGCTTATAACATTAATACCAGTGTATAAAAATAATTGAAATTTTGTACAGTGTAATGCTTTTATAATGCCTATAGTCCAGTGAAAAATGGGCGTTATTGTCACGCCCCTTTTGGTACCTCTCCCACAAAGGTACCATTTTGCACCAAAAGTTAACAGTTTATAACATTAATATCAGTGTATACAATTACTTTAAATTTTGTACAGTGTAACGCTTTTATAATGCCTATAGTCCAGTGAAAAATGAGCGTTATCACCACGCCCCTTTTTGTACCTCCCACACAAAATGGCCAAATTATACCACAATTTAATATCTCAACGTTAATATACCAGTCCATATAAACGGTTACAATTCGGCACAGTGCAATGTATTTAAAGTATCTACTGTTCAGCGAAATATAGGTGTATTTCTTAAACCCCTTCTGGTACCTCCCACAAAAATTGACAGAATAATTTGTGTAATATTCAATATTACATTACTCACAAAGTGAGGGTATACCTTAGTCGGTTTACCCGACTGAAACTTTCTTACTTGTTATAACCTCACTTTAGTGATACGAGGGAGAAAAATGGTCGAAGTTTCCACACCCCTTTTGAATACCTCCCACACAAATGGTCCAATTTGCACATTTGGTACCTCCCACACAAATGTACCATTTTGCTCAAAAAGTTAACAGCTTATAACTTGAATACCTGTGCACACAAAGGCTTGAAATTGTGTACAGTGTAGTGGTTTTATAGTGCCCACAATCCACTGAAAAATGGGCGTTATAACCAAGACCCTTTTGGTACCTCCCACACAATGTACGAAAAGTTTACAGCTTATAACTTTAATAATAATCCCTTAAAATACTTAAAAATGTTTACAGTGTAATGATTTTACAAATGGGCGTTATTATCACACCACTTATGGTACCTCCCACGCAAACGTACCATTTTAAAAGCTTATGTATATCGTGAATATCGATACATATATATACTCAAAATTTTGCACAGTGTATAGTTTTTAAAATTCCTACAGATCTGTTAAAAATTGGAGTTTGACAAGACCTGTTTTAGTACATACCATACAAAAAGAGCCAAGACATGCCAAAATTGAGAAAAATAGTATACTAGTGCATATTTCTCACAAAGTGAGGTTTAACCGACTGAAATTTTTATACCCTCACTTTAGTGTGACGAGGGTATATATCATTTGCTACGGAAAAAAGTGTAACACATCGAAGGAGTTACCTAAGACCCCAAGTATGTTCGGCGGAAATCCGTTTTGGGTAATTTTAAGTCGAATGAGCAATGTCCGTCCGTCTGTCTGCTGGCTGGTGCGCAAGTTACAACTTATACCAATTATCCCAAATAAAAGAAATTGGTTTTTCTTGGAGGAAACTGTTCTTTATTCTTTAAAGTCACAAACAAGACTGACTTTTTAATAATTATCTTTTTTTATCGTTGCTACAATAGTTGGAACATAATAAAATACAAATTGCAAGCCGTTTAAATAAAAACTGCAACATAATCAAAAGTTGAATGAACTCTAAATAATTACAAGAAATAGTACTTTCGTTAAAACTGCAAAATAATCATAAGTGGAATGAACTCAAATAATACTTTCGTTTATTCTAGTTAATAACGGAAATGTGTGCTGCATTAATATAGTTATGTGTGTTTGTATGAATGTATGTACGTATGTATATTAAGATGGGTACAGACAGTTGTTGTTCAATATTGTCGGAATATGAAAAGTAAGTAGGTATGTTTGTATTTATATATATTTATGTGTGTTTGTATGTATGTATATTTGAATGGTACGTTGATATGTTGGTAATTAATTATATACTTATGAATATATGTATGTTTATATAACTCGCACGATAACTCTCGAAAGGAGTAACCGATTGACTTCAAATTTCGTATGTGGTAATATTTTTTTCTATCTCCGGCTAAGTTCGAAGATGGGCCATATTGGTCCACTCCTTCTGGTACCTCCCCCACAAAGGGTTAAAATGTTGTGAAATATTGATTCTTTAATAACTGCTATTATACGTATTCGAATCTTCTGAAATTCCACACATAGTATTAGTTTGTTAGTCGCTATCAACTCGAGGAAAATGGGCGAAATTGCCACGTCCCTTTTGGTACCTCCCACACAAATGCACCATTTTGCACTAAAAGTTAAAAGCTTATAACATTAATGTTTAGAAATACTTGAAATTTTGTACAGTGTACTGCTTTTATAGTGCCTACAGTCCAGTGAAAACTGGGCGTTATTGCCGCGCCCCTTTTGGTACCTCTCCCACAAAGGTACCATTTTGCACAAAAAGTTAACAGTTTATAACATTAATATCAGTGTATACAATTACTTGAAATTTTGTACAGTGTAATGCTTTTATAATGCCTATAGTCCAGTGAAAAATGAGCGTTATCACCACGCCCCTTTTTGTACCTCCCACACAAAATGGCCAAATTATACCACAATTTAATATCTCAACGTTAATATACCAGTCCAAATTAACGGTTACAATTCGGCACAGTGCAATTTATTTAAAGTATCTACTGTGCAGCGAAATATAGGTGTATTTCTTAAACCCCTTCTGGTACCTCCCACAAAAATTGACAGAATAATTTGTGTTATATTCAATATTACATTACTCACAAAGTGAGGGTATACCTAAGTCGGTTTACCCGACTGAAACTTTCATACTTGTTTACTTGTTTCTTTGTACAAACAACAAAATATTTTATTAAAATATATTAATTTTTAAATATTTAATGGCGTTTTTACATTTCTGTCTGCATTTTAAAACTGATTTTTTTTAATTATTTCCTGACCCTGTCCTAGAAATCTGTTAATATCAGTGCAGAATTTTAACCGATTTCTCCCTTTCTTCTTCTTCTGAATTGATAACATAATTTTCTATACAATAATTTTCTATACAATGGTCAGATGTACCCACTAAGACAATTAATGTGGCCATAACAATTTATATTTTCAAAAAAATAGGTAATGTTTGCAGGTTATTGTGTAGGGTAATTCCAAAGCAAATGAATCAAAAAACACATATTTTAAATATGGCCCCTTTTGATTTTAATAAAATTTGGCACAATGATTATACAAATCTGAACTATTTTTTTTTTCAAAATCCATTGTACTTTTGTGGTATAGGGCTCCAAAGTTACATTTCTCAGCGATTTTTCTCAAATTTACCATTTGTTAAATTAACCATATCTTTTAAACCCCTCTATATATTTTCAAGATATTAATACCAATGATAACCTGTACTTATTCTCTTCAGTGCAGTAGAATGAGATATGTATGCCCTTTTGGTGGAAGGAGGTGAACATATGGAAAACTTCCTTAAATATCCTAAAACTCGATCAAGACATGTCCTTATTTTTTTGGTACCAAAGAGTCAATCTATTATGAACTTACTATGAAAATGTTTAAATGGGATCTTGATGGGCTTCAAAGACATAGTAATTTTCGTGAGTCAATATTATATTTTTTCTTGTAGATTTATCCCCTAACCTTAGAGAGGAGGGTGTATATTATTTGCTCAAGTGTATAACATAAAAATATACAAGAGTTAAAAGTTAACAGCTTATAACATTAAAACCAGTGTATAAAAATACTTGAAATTTTGTACAGTGTAATGTTTTTATAGTGTCTATAGCCCTGTGAAAAATGGGCGTTATTGCCACGCCCCTGTTTGTACCTCCCACACAAATTGCCCAAATCATACCACAATTTAATGTCTCATAACGTTTATACCAGTGCACATAAATGCTTATAAGTCGGCACAGTGCAATGAATTTAAAGTATCTAATGTTCAGAGAAAAAAGGTGTATTTGATAAACCCCTTCTGGTACCTCCCACACAAATTGACAGAATAATTCGAGTAATATTCAATATCACATTACTCACAAAGTGAGGGTTTACCCGACTGAAACTTTCTTACTTGTTTTTGTTACAAAATGGTCCATGTGTGTGGGAGGGACCAAAAGGAGCGTGCCAATATGGCACATATTTCAATGTATTGTAGGCGATATAAAGCCATTAAACTGTACAAAATTTCAGGTCTTTGTATGCACTGGTAATAAAGTTACAAGCTATTAGCCGTTAGTTCAAAATTGTCCGTTTTTGTGGGAGGTACCAAAAGGGGCGAGTCATCTTCGCCCATTTTTCTCGAGGTAATAGTGACTAATAAACTAATGCTAGGTGTAGAATTTTATAGGATTCAAATAAGTGGCATAGAAGTTATTAAATAATCAATATTTCACTAAATGTTAACCGTTTGTGGGGGAGGTACTAGAAGGAGTGGACCAATATGGCCCATCTTTGAAATTAGCCGGAGATAGAAGAAAATATTACCACATACCAAATTTGAAGTCAATCGGTTACTCCTTTCAAGAGTTATCGTGCGCACCAGCCAGCAGACAGAAAGACAGACAGACAGACGACAGACAGACGGACGGACGGACATTGCTCATTCGACTTAAAATGACCCAGAACGGATATCCGCCGAACATACTTAGGGTCTTCGATATGTTACAGTTTGGCTCGTAGCAAATGATATATACCCTCTATTTGCAATTACAAATTTCGTAAAACACAAAAACTAATTTTTTAATTTTTCAAAAAGTAAAATGCCCCGAAATTGTTTCCAAAAAAATTTACAAAAAATTACAGCGAGATCTTATTTTACTATTTGTAACTGCTTATAACCATTTTAGCCAAAAACAAACTACATATGTAGGTCGATATTAAATATTCAGACCCAACGGCAATTTTTTTAATTTTTTTTACATATTTCCAGGTATTGTTGAGCATTATGATCATCGTATTTGGTTAAATATTAGTTTTCGGAAAAAATTTCGAAAACTAAATATTAAATATTGATTGCTTTTTTCAATTTAATATTGTATTTCTCAGAAAGATATCTGATGTTGAAGTAGGACGTCTAAAAACTGATTTCTTCTTTTGTATTGTAAAATAATAATTTTTAAAATTTTAGGGAAATTATGTTTTCAGAATTTCTTTACTGTTTTAAAATTTATTGATATCTGTTACAGCAATTTCCTTCCCAAAAGGATCAATACTCATATATTCATGCCACCCTTAGGCCGGATGACAATTTATCAAAAGCCAGCAGTAGGTACTTTTAGGCATACACAGGTAATTTTTACAGATGTTTTATTGCAAAGTGCATTTGGTAGCGCACCCACGATTTTCCAAATAAAGTTAAATATCTATGGTTTGCTGCTTTTGGCCAAACTAAGACCAATCTAATCTCTGTAGCAATTGCAACACACAGTGAGGCTCAGCAACTCAGGAACCCCACATATCATCCTCCAACTGTGAATGGAATCATTTATCAAAAGCTCTTAAACTTTTGACCACAAAAAACCCAAATCTCAGAAGAGACACAACAAAATCATTCATTTACCTTAACTCCACCAACGGGGGAAAAAAGAACCCAAACGATATTGCAAAATGCAACACAAAAAATTGCAATTTCCAGTAAAGATTTGATTACAATAGATTTGTGCAATTAAGTTGGTTTTTGTGATGATGACGACAACAGCGATGAGGATGATGACGGCGGACTTCGATGTGGAGGTCTGGCGAACTCTTGGCAGTCTGGGCAACCAAAAAAGTGATCCAAGCAAAAAGCCACCCAAATATATGTATGTGTATATTAATAGTATGTGATGACAGGGAGGAAATAAACGAATTAAAAGAAAACGAAATTTGACTTGATTCACAGAATACTCGTATGTACATATTACCATATGAAGGTCCATGTCTACACCGCGTGTGAGTGCTGGCTAAGCCCTCTTCCACGCGAATGGACGGGCAGATAGACGGATGAAACCAACTGCAATATTTTGCCAAAATGCCTACTGGCATGACAGACGGACAGCCAGTACCGAACAGGGCTGATATTCAGGGATTGGCTGTGTAGTTCTAGGTATTCTGAAGTAGTTTCTAGTAATTTGAAAAACTTTAGTGACATCCTCATCCATCGCTAAATATGTAATAGTTATTGCCAAGCGGCTGGAAGAAAAATAACATAAGTACCAATTTTGTATTATGTTTTCCTCATCATTTTCTTTATTCAAAAACCAATAAACACATACAATTGTATTGCTTGTATAGTTATTTCCAAGCCGTCGGAAGAAAAATATCATAAGTATCATTTTTTTATACATTCCTCATAATTTTATTTATTCAAATACCAATAAACACATACAATTATATTGCTAAAGAATCTTCCAAAACTCTGAAAGGCTTACTTATTTCTTATAATTTTCGGAAATTTTTGTATTTTATATTTCTGAATTGTCATCCCTAATATAGCGACAATTGCATCTAGCAGCGACAAAATATTTGGCGGCTTCAGTTTGTCGTCGTAATCTTAGTCTTCGACTCTGAGCTCATGATGATGAAGATGATAATGCAATGTCTGCACCCGCCAGCCATTCGCTGCAATTAATACCATTTTGGAGGGTACGGGAAGTGATTGCAATTAATCTTCATTAGAGACATTTTTGTTGGGATATTTATACACATGAAATACTACTCCTGACATTAAGTTTCAATAGGGCAATTATTGCCGTGATCTCATTCACATAGTCTCTTTATAGGGCAAATAAAGATATTTATAAAACCAGTAAGGAAAGGCAGAAAGTCGGGCGGGGCCGACTATATAATACCCTACACCTCCCTGACAATGCGATAAGGGTCATTGCCATAATAATTTGGAATAATTGGTAAATGGGTAGAAACATATTATCTAATTCTGAAACGATAATCGCTAAATTAGGCAATATTCGTTCCTAAATTGAGAAACATCTTTCTGGAAAATTTTAATGATCGGAAGTAAAATACAACTTCTATAGCGGTTTGATACCAAATCAGGAGGAACAATCAATATAAATGTGAACCGATCTTCCCTGAATACTCATTCATGTAAAAAGACCTCCTTCTGTAGAATTTCGTACTGATCGCATATAAAAGACAGTCTCTACAGCGCCTACATGTCATATCGGGGGTAACGTATATATGGGGGCTATATCTAAATCTGAACCGATTTCTTCCAAATTTAACAGTGTTCATTCATATAATAAGAAACCTCTTTCTGCCGAATTTCATACTGATCGGATATAAAGGGGGATCCCCGGATCCGATAGTTCCCATCTATTACCCAGGATGGGGACATAGACGGTGATCCCAGATTGGGATCTGTGAATATTATAGTTCCCATCTAGTCCCAGGATGGGGGCTGGACAAGCAGATCCCTAGAGGATCACAGGTCGTTATAGGGACCGGTCTGTGATCCACAAAGGATCTACGAATTCTATAGCTCCCATCTATTCTCAGGATGGGGGCTGAACTAGTAGATCCAAGAGGAGCACGGTCCTCATGGTCGGTGTTCCACGAACGGATTTATGAATTCTAAAGCTCCCATCTATTCTCAGGATGAAGGGGCTGAGTCTGACCAGAGCACTTTAATCTGGTACCACGGGGGTCAGGAAAGCCCTCGGTACGCAGGTACCGGCCTGACCATTGGTGAGGATCCTGTTGGATGCAACGTGGTGGCTGTGGTTGAAACCAAAATCGCTGGGAGAGTGGAGTCTCGGATGTGGAGTTGCAAACCAACCGGGTGCCATGACCCATAGATTGGAAGGAGTTTTAGATAGGCTCCGCTCCTTACCAAGGAGGGGAGTCAGTGGCCAGAAACACTGAATTCATTGGAACTTATGCACATTGTGTATGAGGGCGTTGGTCGACGCATAAATTTACCCGAGTGTTTAGAGCACGGTGGGGTTAAGCCTAACGGCGTGTATCCACCTAAATCAAAATACTCATTCTGATCGGATATAAAATAACATTTTTACAGCGCTTACAAGTCAAATCGGGGGTAACGTATATATGGGGGCTATATCTAAATCCGAACCGATTTTCTCCGAATTTAGCAGTATTCCTTCATGTAATAAGAAACCTCTCTTTGCCGAATTTCGCACTGATCGGATATAAAATAACATTTTTACAGCGCTTATATGTCAAATCGGGGGTAATGTATATATGGGGGCTATATCTAAATCTGAACTGATTTCTTCCAAATTTAACAGAGTTCATTCATATAATAAGAAACCTTTTCCTGCCGAATTTCATACTGATCGGATATAAAATAAAGTTTTTACAGCGCTTACATGTCAAATCGGGGCTAACATATATATGGGGGCTATATCTAAATCTGAACCGATTTTAACCCAATTCAATAGGGATCGTCCTTGGGCCAAAAAAAAGATATGTGTAAAGTTTCGTCGAGATCGGACCATAATTGCGACCTGTACTTTGATTACAAGAATACATGCACAGACGGACAGACAGACAGACGGACAGACGGACAGACGGACAGGCAGACAGACGGACAGACAGACAGACGGACAGACAGACAGGCAGACAGACGGACAGACGGACATAGCTAAATCGACTCAGAAAGTGATTCTAAGTCGATCGGTATAATAAACGATGGGTCTATTTCTTCTCCTTTTGGGTGTTACAAACAAATGCACAAAGTTATAATACCCTGTACCACAGTGTGGTGTAGGGTATAAATATGTCCGGTTTTTTAAAGAAATGCAAATATTAATATAACTCTAGAAGATCAAGACTTCTGACTGGGAAGAGCTATACTCGTATACGGAACCATATCTAAATGAGAAACAATTTTCTTAAAAATTGTTAGGGATAATACTTCGGCTAAGAACTTCGAAAACGCTTAGATGACAAATCGGTACGGATTTATACATATATGGATCCATATTCGACAAGACATTGCACAGTGGTCCCAAATATAATATTCTGTGGCCAAAAGTCGTAAGTGTGCATTTAAACACTTCTTTTGAGTTTCTAACAAAATTAAATAAATATTTGGTGGGTTTTTTAATGCATTTTTTATACCCTTCACCACACTGTGGTACACTGATAGAAAAACCGTTCGTCACCATGACGAATCAGTTTCGTCAATATATCTTCGTACTGGTGATGTAAAGTTTCGTACATGAGATGTTTTTGTACGTCAATAGAACGAACACGATAATCAACCCATGTTTTTGGTGATTTCGAAATTCGTCGAGGGAACGATAAGATTTCATTCCCACGACGAAAAGATTTATTTGACAATTTTGCTGAATATATGATAAAGCGAAGCAATCAATTTATAGTTTGTGCTTAATTGTAATGTTCTATATGCGTTCTGATAACCTCAGCTAAATAATTTGTTGTAAAAGTTTAATTTAAAAAATCTAATAATGGTGATGAATGGAGTTCGTCGTGATGATGAATGGAATTCGTCATGGTGATGAATGGGATTCGTCGTGGTGATGAATGGGATTCGACGTGATGATGAATGGGATTCGTCGTGGTGATGAATGGAATTCGTCGTGGTGATGAATGGTATTCGTCGTGGGGATGAATGGGATTCGTCTATTGGCACATACATTACTTGATGAGATTATGTTTAATTTAAAATATCAGAAGCAATGAATACTTCTCGTTCGTTTGCTTTAAGCCTTTCCTGATAAGAACTGCGTTTCGAACCGAATAATCACAGCTGAACCTGGTATAACAGTCAAATAATTTTACTTTCCATACCGTTTTTAATGGTCTAAAACCAGAAGAATATTTATTGAAATTTTTTAAATTTAAATAGTCGGGGGCATGAATTCGTTGCGGTGATAAATGGAGTTCGTCGTGCTGATGAATGGAGTTCGTTCGTGCTGATGAATGATGTTTGTCGTGGTGATGAATGAGATTCGTCGTGGTGATGAATGGGATTCGTCGTGGTGATGAATTTAATCTATCGTGGTGATGAATGGAATTCGTCGTGGTGATGAATGGAATTCGTCGTGGTGATGAATGGAATTCGTCGTGGTGATGAACTCGATTCATCGTAGGGATGAATGGTGTTCGTCGTAGTGATGAATGGGATTCGTCGTGGTAATGAACTCGATTCATCGTAGGGATGAAATGTGATCATCCTGAGGACGAAAGTTTTTGGAAACAAAGATTCGTCTTGGTGACGAACAAATTCATCAAGAGGATTATTCTGTACGTTAGCTGACTTTTGACGAAAAAATAATCGTGATGATGTACAAATTCGTCGTCATGACGAAGCTTTTGCTATCAGTGTACAGGGTATTATAAGTTTGTTTCATGTCAGATGTTTGTAACACCTAAAAATACTACATCTAGACCCACCTTAAAGTATACCGATAGACTCATAATCACTAGCTGAGTCGATTTAACCATGTATGTCTGTCTGTCTGCCATCTAAAGTTGTCGCAATTTCAATCCTATAGAGCTGAAATTTTGCCTTTAGTAATCATTCGTTCCTGGAAAGAAGAAAATTTAGATATTGCTTCAATATACATACATACCCAGCAAAAAATAAAAGAAGTACTTCCAAAAGAATAACATTATAAGTACTTCCAAATCATTAATATGAACATTTTTTCGGAATTTAATGAAGTTCTTCTAAATAACTAACCAAAATGTAATTTTGGAGTATAAATTATTAATTAATTTCAAAACGATTGGATGTAAAATAAAGCTTTTGAAGTGATAAAAGCCCAGATCGGAAGGAACATATATATGGGGGCTATGAAATATATGTGAAATACTGCTTCTATACTGCTAAAGGTCAAAATCAGAAGAAATATATATTTATATGGCGGGTATATCAGAATTAGTGAATGGTTCTGCAAGCTGAAAGTTTTCGATTTTTTCATCATTCAAATTTCCTTTCAGTCGACTAGGTCGATTAATCGGACCTAAAAGTAGACTTTTTCATAGTCGACTAAAATAAAATTAAGTCATTTTAAAGTATGCTGATTTTCTTCGAAATATTTTAATTGTAGTACATTGGATTGCGATAAAAACGGAATTTATTAATAACACTTTATCCTTTCCAAAATAATTGGTATATGAGAATATACATGTTTATTAAGTTAATATTTTGTGACCTATGGAAAAACGTGGCGAGAAAATACTACCCAAGTAAAGCGAAATGGGCTCTAGTTAGTGACCGTGTAAATTTAAATCTACCTTGGTGTAGGGCATCATATAGTCGGCTCCGCCCAACTTTTGGTTTTCCTTACTGGTTTTCAAATAATTTTTTTGAAGATGTTGACAAATACTTGAATTATTCTCTGAACCGGGGCTACGGAAAATACGTAGCGCCGCACCAATGTGCTATGTATTACAGTGTAGAATAAAAAATACCTTTTTATAACTGAGAATGTTGACCATTTGCAAAATGTTACTAGAAGTTACTCTGTGGAGTCATGGAGTCACACTTTTCAAGAGCCAGCCATACCATACGGATTACAAACATCTTAAAATGTCCTGAACATATATATCGCTCACTCAATTCAAGAGTGACATAACTCAAAATTAAAAATGTTTGAGGTTGCCTTACAAAAATGCAAATTTTGCAAATGTTCATAAATTAATCTCAGCGAAATTTGATCTATAAGTAAACAACCATATTTCGGATTACTCAAGCATATTTAAACATCATGTTCCTTATCTTTTTATACGGACTTAAAGTTACACAACTTGGCAATTTTCAATTTTGAGTTATGTCACTCTTGAAGTGAGTGAGCGATATATATGATCACTTTGGCCAATATTAAATCATTTATACCTTCCCTTCCCAATGTTAGGAAGGCTCAACATTTGTATTCCTTTACAAGAAGAGAATTATCACTGGACCCAAAGATGTTAATAAGAACGACATACATTCATCAAATAAATACAACACCAAAAAAGCAAATCTTACAGTGCTTTAAAAGGAGTGGTGCAAAAGTGGTGACAAATAAGTACTTCCCCGGCGCGACAAGCCCTTATTAAATTCATTGGTGAAAATCCAAATTAGAACAACTTCCAGATCATAAGTTGGCGATTTTTATTGCTTCTTTTGATGCTCTTTTTTTGCTGGGTACATATATGGAGGCTATATATAAACCTGAACATTGTCCATATTCGACATCTACGGAACAAGACATTGCTTGAATGAAATGGATGTACTACCCTAGAAGCGTAAATTCCTACCTAACTTCACAGGAAATTAAAATTTAATCCAAGTTTTGCTCGTCTTCCCTATGCGAGTAGAGGACATGGCACAATGTTTTTCATACCCTACATAATGGCTCAAGTAAGGTTGTAGATTCATGCTCATTTAGATTATTTAGTCCTTTGTTATTCCGAAGGGAATGAAGGAAGAATATGAGATTTTCTCAAGACTTTCAGTCTCTCCGCAAGAAGAGATTGATCCATACGGTAAGTGAGACGTCCCGTTACGATAACTGCATCACGGCGACAGAATGTGACCATATTCCGTTTGTTTCACAATAGCATTATCGCCAAAGAAAATCTTGAATGTAGCTAGGTTGTGGATCAATTACATTTCCCCTGGATAATATAGGGTGATCCAAGTAGAGATACTTTTTTCTATAGCCTTTTTTTGACAGATCACGTGTGAGTCGTGTCATGCTGACATGTTAAGTATTGTATGGCATTTCATCATGGAAACACTCACGCCTGAATCAGGGTTTGAAATATGTGATATAATTTCCATTAGATTATGTAGAAATGTGGAACATACATAGCATATAAATCTTTTATTTTTCCGCCAAGTGTTTGGTGACCTATTGAAAACTTGTTCTATGTAATAGTAATAATCTTAAAGTTTGCACACATGCAATTAAGGGCACAGTTTGACTATAATTTTAATATTCGTATATCCTTTTTCATATTTAAAGGGTCGATTAAGAGATGGTGGATAGGATACATTCACACATAGCGATTTCCAGTTTGTGGATACCGTGGATATTTGATACCGTTTGAGTTTCTAAGAGCATCTCGTATTATTTTCAGGAGTTTGAAGGACATTCAGGTAGACTGATTGTGAATATACGAGTATCGGCGTATGAACAAACAGACAAAGCTATCTGTCAATTAAACATTTTATATACTTACACATATCTTTTAGTAAAGATAATTTAATTTTTGTTTTTGGGTGCAGATTTTAGATTCAATAACAAAAATAATACTAAAGATTCAAGAGGACCCGAATTGAATACGGCCCTTACATGTAAATGACAATATGAAGCAGTCCATATATAACGCTCTATTCTATACGCGTACATTTATCCATCAAGTGGTCGAAAATCACTTGGCGAAAATCCAAAATCAAAGAATGCAACTTTCAAAATATTGGTGGATCAGGCCGCCAACATTTAAGAAAATAGGTGCAGATCTGTAGGCGTCATGCAAAAGCAAACAAATAGTAATTTTATTATCGGCCTGTGTTTAAAGCGACAAAAGTATTTGACAACCAAAAACATCTGTTTCAACTGCCTAAATTTTTGGTTTTCGGGTTATGGTCGCACCGACCAGACGTGATCATATAGAATATAAGACTTCATTGTCACTACAACTATCTTAATATTGGAAAATTTCAAGGATTTCCATACTAAAATTTGGATCAGCTTCCAAATTGTACTGTTTTGATGTTGTCTCTTAATCGGGGTTTTTATTGGAATATCTCCAAGCTTACGAAGTTTCAATCACGGTGGAGCATTTCCATGTTAAGTGATCACAGTATTTTTGGCTCATGTTACGGATTTTGATGAAACTTGGTATAATGGTTGTACTAAGTGCTGTCAACAACCCATGCAAGCTGTGAATTTTGAGGAATACTGGGTTTATTAAAAAATTATATCTTCTTATCGGTAAAAGCTATCAATATGGGACTTTTTGCAAAATATTAGAAATTTTTTGCACCCCTAATGGAAAATAGAAAATAAATAAAAAAAATAAAATCTAATTTTTTTTTAAAAAAATTATTAAAATTATTTTTTTTAAAAAAAATCCCCTTTTTATTTTAAAATTTTATTTTTTGTATTTTAGGCCAAATTGTTCTCTTCAATATAGGCAATTTTCACGATGGCCTTTTTTGTTCTCATCTACATGTAGTAGATGAGACAGTAGGAATCACAGCAAGTTAGATGCTATATATGGGGCTATATCAAAACATTGACCGATATGGCCCATTTGCAATCCCAAACAACCTGCAACTATAAGAAATATTTATACCAAATTTGATCAACCTAGCTCTATTATTGCGGACTGTAGCGTGATTACCACAGACGGACGGAGGGACGGACGGACAGATGGACATGACTAAATCGTCTTCGAATTTTACGACGATTAAGAATATATATACCTTATGGGGTCTCAGATCAATATTTAGAGGTGTTACAAACGGAGTGGCAAAATGAATATACCCCCCATCCTATGGTGGAGGGTATAAAAAATGTTTTTTTTTTAAATTAATATTAATAATTCTTTTTAAAAAAATTTAGAACCATTTTTCTTTTTTATTTATTTTCTATTTTTCATTAAGAGTGCAAATAATTCCTAACATTTTGCACAAAGTCACATATTGATAGCTTTTACCGATAAGAAGATATAATTTTTTAATAAAACCAGTATTCCTCAAAATTCACAGTTTCGAAAAATTTTAAATCTTCATAATGGGCGTGTTTTTTATTTTTTTTGCAAAATAATTTGCGTGGGTTGTTGACAGCAGTTAGTACAACCATTATACCAAGTTTCATCAAAATGTGTAACATGAGCGAAAAATACTGTGATCACTTAACGTGGAAATGCTCGGTGTTAAAGGACAACCAATTTTGGTCCAAATTGTACACGTGCCTCTAACAAGTGCTGAGAGAGGTGCGGGATGAGGAGGATCATAAACTATTCGTACATGTATACAGCAATCAAAACTCCAAAGTACCACGGTTGTAATCATATCACTTACAATTTTGCGAAAATCTAGACCCATCAGCAATGACAATTATAACCCTTTCTTTTTATCTCACAGGGTTTATCCCTGAGACCATGGATTATCAGTATACCCTACACAGTGGTACATGATATTATATGTTTAGTTTTGTAACACATTGAAATGCTAGAGCTAAGTAGACCCGCCCTAAAATTTACCTAATGACTTGGTGAATTCACATTTGAAAATCTCCGGGACAACATTCCAATTCTTTTAGAAAAAGTGTTTTATTTTAAGATTTAGTTCAATACATTATCTCCCTTCAATTAACGCTCTGAAGGTGACAAGTTTCCATTGGTATTGTTGTTACTGTTCTGACTCTTTTATGTTCTTTTCTACAATCCGCTATAATGTCAGCGATTGTTGTTGACATACAGCATGTTGCAGTTGTTACGTTGTTGTTGGTGTTGTTTCGCAGTATGTCTTGCAATTGTTACTCAACACTTTTGTAACACAAGACAAGTAGACAGACACACAGACGAACAAAAACGGATGGACGGACATCAGCAAACAATCAGCAGCGGTGTGGCCAACATACATAGGTACTACGGCGCAAGCGTAACCGTGCAAATATAGTGTTTATTTTTTCTGTGTGTATTTACTTCATTGTACACCGGGCAACACCACCAATCAACCTTAATTAAACATTAGAGGCAATAACAAACATTCAGCCAAGAGAAAATTGCCATCCAGCCAACCAATCAAGCCAAAGTTTCACTGCTCCATGAAGCCTCCTTGCCTTCCCATGCCACTGTAGCACTTACCACTTTAATGGCAACAACCGACACCAACCAACGAACCGACAATCACCAGAACTTGGTAAGGATAGGCAGACAGACCACCATGTCAATGATTTCCGTTAACAGCGTCACAACACCACTTGCAGAACAAATCCAAATAAAAAAGACTAGGCAAACCGACAGACAGACGGACAAAAAAACGCAACAAAAGTTGCTTGAAAGATCTAAACCGATCGATCGATTGGCCATTGTCATTATTGTTGGCCACATTGAATGGCAAATATGTACTCTCGTCGCCCCTAATGTCTAATTGTTGACGTAAAGTTCAGTTGAAAGAGTCTCATCAAATTTAATAGACACCAATTTAGCGGTCGATGACGATCGTGTAGTTTGCGCTCCGCATCTGAGATACAATAATTATTGCAAATTCGAAGTGGGAATTTATTTTAATTTAGTTAATGATGAAAAATTGAATACTCGTATATCTATTGATTTCTGCTAATCATCAGCTCAAATTCTTACAATTCGAATTTCGGGAAATATATACAACTAATAGGTATAAATAAAATAAATTCACTAAAGTGTCACCAGTCGTGCCACATAACACAGATCTGAGAACTTTAAATTAATATAAATACTGAAAATATTTTTAATATCTAGAACGCTGCAAATTTGTGACATAGAACGACGTGGCAACCGCAGTAACTGACAAATTCCCCAGCGTGCTCACAGACATCCTACAGGTGGCTCTGAGCAAGTTAACCTAAACAAGACAATACTGGTCCTCTTTACAAGGAATAATAAGGTCCCTCCTCGTCTAAATGGAATAGAGATAGTCTTTTCGGAAAGTGCAAGATTACTAGGAAAATTCTAGATAGGAAATTGTCATTGAGACTTACTTAATTTACGGGAACGTGTAAGGAAGGCCAACGCCACCTTATACTCCTGCAGGAAAACTGTAGGATCGTGTTGGGGCCTCTCTCCTAAATCGTGAATTGGATATATATGTAAGTATATAGCACGAGCAATCACGGAGTGTGTTAACTGGCTCAGTAATACCACAAAGCCTAAATATGCCAACATATTCACAGATAGCCAAATGGCGATCAAAGCAATAACATCGGAAAAGGTCAAATCCAGAACAGTGTTAGACTGTAAAAGAACGATAAATAATTACTCAGTCCATGGTCAACTGCGTATTTTCTGGGTACCGGGACACAACGGAGTGATTGGAAATGAACGAGCAAACAGCTTGGCTTCAAAGGGCAGATAACTTCGAGTAACAAACTTGGAAAATTGGAAACCCTTCGAAGCCACGAAGGATGAGTTGAAGCACTGGGCAGTGATGGCTCACAAAACTGTGTGGAATAGAGCAACTGTAGGAGCAACTGCAAAGATACTGTGGGGTGATCCAAATGAGAAGAAAACCAGTAGTTTTCTGAAACTAAACAAAATCAAGATTAGTAAGATGATAAGTGTTCTAACGGGACACTCAAGCTTACAGGCACATCTTCATCGGATAGGACTAGCAGAAAACGACAAGTGCAGGGCATGCAGGGAAAACATCGAAACGATAGAACATTTTCTGTGTCACTGCCCAGCTTTCACACATGCAAGATCCCGATATTTCGGTTCCGACATATTGCCAGACTTGACTCATCTCAGAGAATATGACTGGAAGATACTGAGAAAATACGTGTCTAGTACCGATTTTCTGTAATCCGTGGGGTATGAAAATCATAAATAAGGAGCGCACAACAGGCCGAAGCACTGGCTTAAGTGTATGTCCATGGACATGAGACGTTTTAGACGTCTCCTCTTTTCAACCTAACCTAACCTAAGTATATAGCAGTTGTACGCCCAATACTGTTGTACGGAATTGTGTTGTGATGGACGGCAGCTGATAAACGATCCTTTTCCAATCAATTACACTGTACAACAGTGAAAAAATACACGGACTTGACAGTATAGGTTTGATTCTACTACCAAAGGGTAGTATAACCCTATACTCGATTTGGTGAAATTGGTGACCAATTTTTTTTATGGGTCTCCAAAGTTTCTGGAAATAAGTGGGCCCCTCGAAAAAGGTGTCATCAGCTTTTGTCCAACAAATAATTCAGACTTGGTGATACCTCTTATCTATATTTGGAAATAATGTAGCTAAGAATATGCTGAACAAAGTTTCCTAAAATTTTATGCGAAAAAAATTTTTCCTGTACTTGTTTTTAAGAACTGACGGAAAAAAATGTTTTTATATCGCTTTTTTCAGCATAACTTTCAGGGACTCGTAATTTTTCACCAAAAACTTCCTGCAAACTTGTAGCCAGCGTAAACCTGAACAAGTTTTGTGAGCACATAAATACAATCTGAACGTGTCTAGGCACCCTAAATAACAAATGTTAGTATTTCACTATTATGTAACAAACATATTTTTTTTGTGTAGGGTATGTTCAGCAACTTTATAGAAAATATTAAGGAACATATTAACCCTCTAGGTCCTCCACATAACTATAATTTTAGGCCCCGTTTTAATAAATCGTAAAAAGCACCCCTAATACTGGGGAGGCCGAGCATGAAATGTTCTACAAAAATGTTGGCCATAACATTTTTCTATATGAGTCAGAACAGTATAGGGTTATACTACCCTTTTGTAGTAGAATCGAACCTATACTGTCAAGTCCGTGTATTTTTCAAAAAGTTGTCATTTGTTGCATAGTGTTATTAAAGTTTCATAGAACTACCTGCCTATGCATACTCGGAGCTCTATGGACAGCAGCTACTGAGTCTCTACAAGTCCTACACCATCTACAGCCGATTCATATTGTGGCGAGAGAACTTACAACCAGACCGGCGTTAAGTTGAAACTGTCTATCAATGTGGTGGTATAAGAACTACGACTATATGACAACGGTGTACACCTTGGAGAGGAATTTTTGAGTATTACGTTGTTGAAACCATCTCCACTTCTATGCAGATGGTTCGAAGGTCTATGCTAAGGTTGTCTTCGGAGTACACTGTAAAGAATTTATGACGTTTTCGTTTCTGGAAAAAATGTTGCGACGTTGATTTTAAGTACTAGAAAATGGGTACACATTTTAGGTCAACATAATGTAGTCCCTCGAATTTAACTTAACTCCAATTTTCAAACTTCAAAAATGTGTAAGAAAAGTAATGTTTTCGGGAGAAGGGCAAAAGAAATGCAGCACTTTTTCAAAAATGAAATTGACATTATTCTAGACATATCTCACAGACTATCAGATACCTGCAGTGTCTATTAAGCCAAAATAATGACAAGTTGGGAAGTCACCAAGTGCCCAACACTGCCGTTGTTATTTACTCGGACAGTCAGGCTGCCATCAATTCTCAGGAGGCCACATCCATAAATGGGTACCAACATATGGCTACCTACCTGAGAATAGGGATATCCCTGAGAACTTCAAACCTGATAAGCTTGCTAAGAAAGTGCTGACATTACAAATTCTCGAAGAATTTTCATATATTGGTGCGCCACTGTTCACATGCAATCTTTTGCTTCAGCAAGAGGCAATCAGGCAGTCCAATGAAAGATGCTGTACAAATCTGGCGAAGATACTCGTATGAACTGAGAAGGTAAGAATGCCTCCTAGAACTAGAGAGGAAAAAAACTGTCTAAGTTAGTGTCAGTACTGACGGGACACTGCCTGATCGGCGAACTCGCCACAAGGCTAGGTATTGAGTCCAGTGGTTATGAGGAGAGTGGTGGAGAGTATTGAGTACGTGCTTTGCTGCTATCCCTTATTAGGTAAACGACGTCTGGATATTCTGGGGTCGGCCTTTCTAGGAAGTCTTTCCGCTAGTGATATTCGTTCTATTGATATTTTTTATCAAACAGCTTGGTTTCGATGAAGGGCATCTGAACCAGCGGTAGCACTGGGGACCTACATTGGTCTTCATGGTTATGAAATTATCATTGAACCTACTTGGGTAGGGAGTTTCGAAGATATCAATTGAAGAGTTCCATGCTTTATTAACTCTACGAGGTTTAGACTTTTTATAACTGATCTCAGCGAATGTCTATGGCCAAATTAAGTGACAATGTCGAATACCTGCAGATAATCGAAGGCCCAGAGAAGGGTGTATTCGCCATGTCTAATGCTACTTAGACTGTGATCTACCTATATAAATATGTATGCATGTTGCGGTGGACGTATTGCACATCCCAGTAAGGAATGTCTTAAAAACATCCCTGAAGCGTTTGCAAGATCCTTTATAAATCGTTGCAGACACTTAGAGGACAGGCAGAGAGAACCACCGACGACATTTGTGCCAAATAGTCGTGCAAGACACTATCCTGGAGCAAATCGTTGACGGCCAATTAATGGACACTGTCGGGCAGCAAATCATTATCGATCAATTAATGGAAAATGTCTTCAATCAACTGTACAAGAAAATATTGAAAAACATTTTTTTATTCAGGTTGAGCAAATCTCGCGTGCTTCTACTATGCTACGGTGGCAATGCTGAAACAGTACGATTATTGACGTCTAAATTATGCATAACATTATCGATTACATACTCATTACCGAACAGATGCGAGATGCTGTCACCGGACTTGTCGCCAAAGGATAGTCATGCCCGACAATCTTGAACTTTGTCTTGCAGCGTGCCTTCAACATGCTCAATGCACTATTTTGTCATGGAACTTGTCACTGGAGAAAAGTTATGTGTTGTAGGTCCTGCATGACATGATCATTGACGACAATGTCATCAAAGGCCAAAAAGCCTACTGGGATTTTACGGAATATATTTTGATGTGTAGTGGTGTTGTCGGATAAGGGAAGCTGACTAGTCAAGTTTGATAGCAGCAGTACATACAGCCTTCTAGTATAACTAGGGTGACCTGAGACAACGGTTATTATTGCTCTTGCTGCTTGCTCTACCGATCAAGTTGCAATATTTTACTAAACAGATATAGTCTGCACTTTATGTCTTGGGATGAGCTACCGGCTGTCGTGATGGTGCAGCTTAGAGACACAAATGATATCACGGCTTCTGTCGGATGGTGTTGGAGAACTAATAGTTGTGTCTTGGATGCATTGATGCTCATCATACTGGTTTTGACTACGTTAGTTTTTAGTCCCACCCTTATGGACATTTCTTCAACCATTCATAACATGTCTTGCACATCAACGTGTGCAAATGAGCAGATATCGTCTGGTAGTCGAGGTCGTCTACCCAGCAAAATATCTCATTACCAAATAACCTGACGGGTAAGCCAAACTCAAAACTAGTAACTGCTTATAATTTGGCCTCCCTTCGAATTATTTTTACACACGCATGTCATTGGAGGAAAGTGCTTCCACTCAAACATACCAGATGCTGAAAAATAACCACTTAACCCCACGCTTACAATTATCCAAAAAGTAAGCGTGGATGTGAAATAATTGTATGAGTTTGTTTGTGTGGTGGTGGTTGGTAGTGAATATTTCCGATTTGCTATTGCTTTGTTCACCACCATCAGTGGTGGAATGTGGTGAGAAAGTAGAAGAGCGAATAATTGGGAAGAGCGTAACACTGGAAAGAGTGTACAGTTTGGAGGAGAGTAATAATCGATTGCTGTTGTCATATACAGAAAAATGTCATTTACCGGGAGATGGGATTGAACTCGCGACCTCATGGTTTCTTAGTTTAGCATCATAATCACTGGCCTACGTCGCGATTCATATTCAAATCGCTTAATAATCAAGAACATAAATATAACACATCAATATCTTGGTTAGTACACGCTTTGTTTAGTGAATAACTTTTGATTTGGTTAACGGATAAACACCAAATTTTGACTGAGTATAATTTGAAATATTTAGAAATTAAAAATGTTATCTCCCTAACAGCATGCTAACTCCACTTAGCATGTTTTAGAATAGAGATATAGATATATCGTAAACCATTTAAAGAAAAGTTTTTTAGTTCAAATTAGATTACTAGTAATAACTTATTTTTGTCATTATTTTGTTAGTCGTTATTTATTTACCCAAAGTAATGCTGGCGATAATGAGATAGCATTACCTGGTAATCCCGGTGGTAATGGCATGTACTTACCAAGATTTTGCTGGGTAGAAGTCCATGCAGTGCCCAGTTTATGCCTCTATTTGCCCGTGTGGCATTTACCATAATAATTGAATCGGGGATGACATTAAATATAAGAGGATTTAATACGCAGCTTTGTCTAACGCTTTTTTTACAGAAATTTTGTTGTCAATTCTATTGCCTTGCAGCACCCAACAGTTGGCATCAGAGTACAAGCTTGTATTAAGTTATATTATTTTCTCTGGGACTCCCTTGCAGCGTTGAGATGACCATACAGCTTCGTGTGTTTTATATAGCCCTTCCGATTCGAATTATTTATATAGGGTGATCCAAATAAAGATACTTTTTTCAATAGCCTTTTTTGACAGATCACATGTGAGTCGTGTCATGTTATTTTTGTTAAGTATTGCTTGGCATTTCATCATGGAAGGACTTACGCCTGAACAACGTTTACGCGTGTCATTCCAGTTACCAGTCGAAATGCTCGAACGAGTCATCGAAAATTGGACTCAACGGATGGACCATCTGAGACGTAGCTGCGGCCAACATTTGATAGACATAATCTTCAAAAAATAAATGCCAAAGAATGTTCTTTCAAATTATAATAAACATTCCCCATTCGAATTGAATTTTCTGTGTTTTTTTTCTTTAAAAAAGTAGGGAACCTCGAAATGGATCACGCTTTATTTCCAAAGAAACATTATACAGCTTATCCTGCAGATTCTTAATTAGCTTAAAATTGGATCATCAGTCTAAGATTTTTATAACCTCCATATATATGGATTTGCGATTTTAAGGCACTGGATGCCCTTTTGTCGGGTATATTTGTTCCGCTTTTTTTTCTCCTATTCAATATCTACAACTTTGCTTACCGAGAAGCAAATATAAAAAAATGCAAAAAATCCAACTTGAGCAAAAAAAATCGTATGGCCATTAAATTATTAATTGAGCCATCATGAGTAAACGAATGATGCAGAAGTTCTTATTTTTAGGGCTACTATCACGTCCAATTATCAAAATTGAGTCCCAAAGTCATGTGTTGTACTGTGTAATATATCAACTAAAATATGATAGCAAGGAAATCTGACAACAAACAACGTTTTCATTTTAGTTGTGGATAATATCTTCTCGACCCACCTTAATACACAACTGTTTAGTGAGGCATATTTGCATATATTTGTTTATTCTGTACTTTTTTTAAATCGATCTAGGTTAAGAGATGAAGTCAGCATAGCATATCATATCAATAATCTTAAATGGCAACAAAGTTGCCACTGTCTTTTGCAACATTCTCGTCTAGGTAGATGACTAAACCGTGATTGATATCTATCACCTCAACCACCCACAATAGGTTTTCACTTCAAATCTACAATGGAAGTATACAACATTTATTATCTGTGCTCACACCAAAAAAGAATTATTTTGCCAAGAAATCTTCCTAACGATCTTGGGGATGAAAGCGCTACATAGTTGCCTTCTTTGTGACATTAAATTGGATATTTGGCATTTTTAAATAAGCTCAATCCAGTTTCCGCTGTGGTTGTGCGTCATAGAGGGGATCTTACTTTATGTATTCAATATGATGATAATGATGATCACTACCGCCGATGATGATCACTAAGATGAAGGCACTGCTGTTAATGATTCGCCGTCATATCACTTTGGACAGTCACTGCAGTTAATTACTTTGACAGTTGGGGTCATTTCCTGACTAATTGTTTAATTAGTACAAAAATCTTATTTTTGCTGCAGATCTAAGTTGCAATAGAGGAGGGAGCGACATTAATTTTTGCATTGATACTCTTTAGCGGGATTTATGTTGCTAATTTAAATCCACCATTGAGGAGAGAAGGATTCCAAAGAACATTTTAGGAATATTATATAATTGAATATTATTATTTTAAACCGAATTGGTAGATTATAATTGGTCAATTCCCAAACACATGTTGCCTGAAACATAGATGTATTTAGAGTAAACTCGAAACATATCATATTTAATACTTTTTATACCCTTTAACACACTGTGGTACACGGTATTATAACTTTTTGCATTTGTTTGTAGCATCTTTTATTATACCGATCGACTTAGAATCACTTTCTAAGTCGATTTAGCTATGCCTGTCTGATTGTCCGTTCGTCTGTCTATGTATCCTGGCTTTGAAATAGGAGAACATCGGTGATATAGCATCATGTATATGTTACCGCCGATGTGGCATCAAAGACCTATGTATATGTAGTAGAAATATATTTAGTAGAAAGAAGATTCTGAACTCAGAAAAGAATACAACAAAATTTGGGAAAATCGCTTCAGATTTATATATAGCCCCCATATATATATTACTTCCGATTTGGTTTAAAAGCGCTATAGAAGTGGTCTTTATTACATGCATGAATACTGCAAAATTTGCTGAAAATCGGATCACATTTAGATATAGCACCGCCCTAATATCTTCCTCGCGATTTTGTATTAAAGCGCTATAGATGTTGTAAGATCATTACAAATTTTGGCAGAAAAAAATTTCTTAATTTAGAAACGATAACTTGGCAGAAAAATATTTCTTAATTTAGAAACGATTACTGCAAAATTTGGAGAAATCGGTACAGATTTTGATATAGCCTCATATACGAGTGTATGTTTCTGAGGATTAACTATTTATTTATTTATTCTTACCTAATAGCAGCCGTAGAGATAGCAATACGAGTATATATACATTTAAAAAATAACAAAAATTTTAAACAAAAAGAAAAAGTAAATAAATAAGAGGAAATAGGAATAACGGGAAATAAAAAAAAAACATAAACAAAATTGAACTGAAGCAGAAACTAGAAAGGGGACAGGTAGGGTCAGGAACTAAATTAAAGTAAATAGATGGTAAAGATGGAAAAAACGTAGCAATAACGAGGCGAAAACAGGAACAGAGCGTAGCAGGAACAGAATACTGCAGGATCAGGGGGTAGAAAGACCAGAGCACATCGGGAACAGAGTGTTTTGGGATCGGGACGTAGAAGAATCAGAGCATGGCAGGAAGAGAACGAGTCAAGAATATAGCGCAGCAGGACCAGAGTGTTTCAGGAAAAGAGTATAACAGGAAGAGATCACAGCAGGAAACTGGGAGTTACAGGAATATTGTATAACAGGATAGAACGTATTAGGAACAGAGCATAAGAGGACAAGAGCACAGCAGGGACAGAGGAACAGGGAGTATTGACATAACATAACAGGAACGAAGCAGGAACCGAAACATAGCAGGAAACAGAACGAAGCCGGAACAGGACGTATAATTTTGCAGAAACAAGGTATTTGACGAAAACTGATGGAAATCTGTTTAGATTATATATAGTCCCATATATATCCTCCTTCGATTCTTGATCTGCGAAATAATACTTTGGGTTTTTAGGTTATCGTTTCAAATCTAGTTTACTATGATCATCATCTTCAACTCCTCTTTGGAATAAGCGTTGATGATGTGGTGGAGCTAATTACTTTCTTAAGTGAAACAAAACCAATTACTCCAAATTTTTATAGCAATTGCCATTTCCGCATTATTAGGAAGGTGCAGGGTATTATATAGTCGACCAGGCCCGACTTTTTGTCTTATCTTACCTGTTTTGTGTTATTCTACTCTTTGTTGTTATAATTTGAAGCTCCACAAAATTAATTTAGTCGCTAAAAACAAAGGCGTTTTGCCAAAAAGTTTTGCAAAAAAAGTTGCCTGTTATATTGATTCTTCTATTCCAAAATTTGCAAAGTGAAAACAGGTAATTTTTCAGGAAAGGCAATCAAAGTTTTTACAAAGTTTTTAAATTTGTATGAAATTCCTTTATAATGTAAATCGAATGATCTCTACTGTATTCAGCATATTTTTTGATTGGGTTGGCGAATATACGCCAAATTTTGACTGAATATTTAGAAATTAAAAGTTCTAAAATTATACTTCGTAATACTGCCGTTACTACCGTTTAAAGCACGAGTGCCTATATACAAGTTAAATGAGTTAAATGTAAACGATTTTACAACACCATTTTTGTACTGATGTGGGTTATACCATTATTGCATCCAAAACCTTATATTCGAGGTTGTAACCAATCTCATTACTCCTTTCGCGGAATAATTTCGAAGCGGATGCTTCCCCAGCAAACAGCTTAAATAACATTCAATTCCATTTCTCGATCTGAATGCTCATATTTTACATTGCGTACTTCCTCCCGCGTCGCACGCAATGCCTGCATTTGGAGACCACTAATAAGCCGTATTGCATGTAATAACATTTGCAAAACGATACAATTAAACATTTCACATTTGCGCTAATTGTTCTTAATGAATTGAAATACTCATACGATACAGATTCTCCTGTCACACACACACAAGAGAAGCAATTGAAATAACAACAACAACTAAAGCGGAGAGTTTCAAGAACCGTTGAGATTTGTGACATTTACATGAACTTTGACATTTGTGGAGATTGTCGTCGTAAAAAAGGGGTTCCAGTGAATTTCATGAAAATAAATCTTTAAAGAAATTTGATTTCCTCTTTCAAGTAAAGATGTTAATGTCATAAGTCAAGATATTTTTAAAAAAGCTGTCAATTACATACATGAGCTGTATGTAAGTCTTTGGAAATTACCAGAACCAGAATACCTGAAAATTTACATTTAATGTCGGTTTTGATTTTTGATACATTATTGTTTTCAGTTACAATTTTTTAGAGGTAAGCATGTGCTACAAGAAACATCATCTCAACTTAAAAATAATCACGCCAAGTAATGTATTCGCAAACACCGCCTGTACGAGAAACCAATAGGGTCTGGTTGCGTACAGATGTGTGCACATACTCTGCTCATCGAGTGAGTGTTCGATTTGCTTCTATCTAAAGTAAGATGTTCCTACTTCAATGAAGAAATCTATACTTACTTTAGTGGTCATAACTTTTGTACTATTGAGTATATCGAACCAATTTAGTCATATAGGAAATTTTGTTGCCCATCCAGACGGCTGAAATCGGTGCATATTGTGCTCCGATATTTACAAAATACTAGCACACGGTAAGGGAAAAAATGAAAAATTCAATTTTCAGTTGCAGATATCTCGGATATATATATCTCGCAGATATATATATATATAAAGTTTTGTTGTAGACCTCAGTTAGTATTTTATAAATCGGAAGAGAAACACTTGTTACACTCGCTTCAACATTTTCTTCACCCGATGTGGCCAAATTTGAGGCCCTCTAGCTCCGCCCCTGTCTGACATAGGGGGCCCAAATATTAAACTTAACTTCTATAACACCTCTTCATCTACCATGCCAAGTTTTGTCGCAATCGGTTGTTTGGTTAGGAAACGGTCGAATTATTTTCCCTTTTTGAATTCGTACCACTGTGCAGTGTTTTGCAAAAACAGAAAATTGTCAGACTAGTCTTGGTTTTTCGTCCATAACTTTTACAAATATTGAGTCTCCCAAAATTGTTTACTGTTCTGGATTTGTGAGAGTGCGACGAATATTCTGTGATTTCGAAGAAAATCGAGGGGGCAATTTTTTCTACAAAGGTTTTTTTAAACAGAACTTCCGAAATTTTTTTTTTTTTAAATTTCCAACCAAACCAAATCAGCCGTTCGAGATCAATTAAAAATTTCGTAAAACACAAAAACTCATTTTTTTAATATTTTCAAAAATTAAAATCCACATAAAATTTTTCAAAAGAGATCTAATTTTACCTATTTGTAACTGCTTATAAAGATTTTAGCCTAAAATAAACCTAGTACTTATCCTAGTACTTGTCACGAGCCCAATAGGACATGATGATTGACGCGAATGTTTAGTTAATGTTTCTGAACATTTATTTGCAAAAAATGCTGTTAGACCAACAATTTGATATTCCAACGTTCCAGTGTCGCTTTGTGATGGACAGTGCATGACTTAAAAAATATTCGCAAAATTTTTTTCAATTTCATACATTTTCAATTCACATACATACATGGGTGATTTCGACATTATCGGATAATTTGCTGTCCTTGTGTATTTAAATTAGGAAAAATAAAATATATACCACTTTAAAATTTACTTTATTACAAAGCTTTATAGGTCCTACGCGGTCACTAAAATATACCGTTGAAAAAAAAATAATGTTATGAAAAAAATTGTCTACCAAAGTGCTCAAAAGTCATTCCCCTGGCTGACCCCAACTCTACTTTCACTTAATTTGTTAAAAATTTTTTACAAAAATAGTTAATATTTATTTAATAAAATTGATTCAATGAAAAATATAGTATTTTATGATTTAGGTTTTCTATTATTGTTTATAATTTTGTATCAATTACTATTTTTATGGATGATTATTTTTTGTCCCTGTAGATATGCGTCATTCCCCTGTCAAATCTTATATTCCGTAAAATTCAAATTTCCAAATCAATATTAAAGAGTATTAAATTTACTACATATACTTGTAGTTGCATTTTCGCCAACAATATTAATAAAATGATAAGTCGCGCTTTGTCATTCCGCTGTCAAAAAAATGACAGGGGAATGACAATTAACAAAGGAACTATAAAGTGCGACCATCAGGATCCTCGATCTTAAGACATATTTAGATAGAACACCTCAAAATAAGAAGAAAAATTAACGGGCAATTTATCGATAGCTTAGTTTTCGAGTTATCGGTCGACACAATTTGAAAAAATAGGAAAAAAAGAATTTTTCAATCAAAAATTTGTTCGTGAACAATAGTTTTTATGACCATAGTAACAGTAATAAAAAAACAGAAAAATCAATACAATTTTTCGATAACTACATTAGTTATCGAAATTAAATTTTTTTTTTTACTTTTTGTTGTTTTGAGAGATTTTGGCTTTTTCCATTCAAATGAATTCAATCATTTGTAGATTTTTTGATATTGACCTCATTATATAAAAAAATTCATTTTTTTTCCAATTTTTTCAAATCGTCCGATAACTCGATAACTAAGCAAGTTGTCGATAAATTTCCCGGTAATTTTTCTTCTTATTTTGAGGTGTTCTATCCAAATATGTCATAAGATCAAGGATCCTCGGATATAATACTTCCCCGTCATTACCCTGGAGGATATATTTTAAAAATTTCGCGTAACTCGGTTAAAAAGTAAAAAATTGATGTGTACCTTCGATAATAGTGATGCAATTCTTTAATGGATTAAATGTACCTATCTGAAATACTGAATTCAACAAAAAACGTCAATGCCACAAATGATGTCGAAATTGGGCCATAATGTCGAAACCACCCACATACATATTTTTTTAATCTTAGTTGTCAAATCTAAAACTAAACATATAATATTGATAAACTGACAATTTTCGTAGTTTTCTCTTATCACACCAATTCCAGAATAGGTATTTTAAATTCCAATGAAAAGAACAGCACCATTAGAATCACACTATAGCTCTTCCTTGGTTTTTTGTTATGAAAACGCGACAATTTTGATCTATATAAAGACCTATTTCCTAAATATTTTTTGAATTTAATAAATATTAGTATAATTGGCATATTTATGGAAATGGCTTTGCAGCGTAACGTTTTGAAATGTTAAATTGGACGACAAAAGCTCTTTCAAAGGATAGAAAACTGAAATTTTGTACGAGTATATCCAGGATCGTTGCAAGACTATCGGACAGTTCAGACCAAAACCAAAAATCTTTAAAACAATGTCATTTGTCTATAAGTTTATGAACGATAACATCATTCTTTCTAAGACAATATAGTTTTAAATTTAATGATATGAAAATATCGTACCGAATATTCAAGGCAAAATGCGACACAAACTTTTATTCCCAAAAAAAAACTCATTTTTGAAAAATATAATTTTAAATGGGCATAACATTTTTCTTATTGGGTATGTCGTATCGAATTATTTTCGTTGCACAGCAAATCGGTATATATTCTGCTCCTACCCAGAAAAAAATAAAAGAAGTACTTCCAAACGAATAACATTATAAGTACTTCCAAATAATAAGTTTGGAAATTTTGTTGGCATTTAAAGAAGTTCTTCTAAATAAATTGCCAAAATGTAATTTTGGAGTATAAAATATTAACCTACAATGCATAATTTCAATATCAACAATTGGATGTAAATTCTGAAGTGATAAAAGTCCAGAGCGGAAGGGCTATAACTAAATCTGAACCAGTTTTCTTCAAACTCGACAATGTAGGCTCTAGTACAAGACACTCCGCCCTGAAAAATGATTGAATGTGTAATACAGCTTCTGCAGTGCTAAAGTGCCAAATCGGAAGAAATATATATATGGCGGCTATATCTAAATCTAAACATATTTTTTCCAAATTTAGTATTGTCGGCTTGTGCATAAAGAACTTCTTTCTGCCAAATTTTATACATATGGGTTAAAAAATGTTACTTATATAGTGCACATATGCCAAACCGGTGGTAGATATATATGGGAGCTTTATCTAAATATTAACCGATTTTTACTAATTTCCTTGTCCTTGGGCCAAAATAAAGATACATATATTTGCGACATTACAAGAATACATGCATAGAAGGGCACAGCTAAATCGACTCAGAAAGTGATTCTAAGTCGATCAGTATAAATAACGACGGGTCTATATCTTCTCCTTTTGGGTGTTACAACCAGGGACGTATACAGAGGGGGGGGGCCCGGGCCCCCCCCCGAAATGTTTTAAACATAGGCATAAACTGTTTACAGTTTTCAAAATCACTCAAAAAAACCACGAAAAATATTTGGAAGGCCGTTAAAAAAACAATACAAAAGCGTAAAAAATGGTAACAGTAAAAGTAATAACAACTAAAAATAAGAAAAGTGCATGGTTTCCTCGCTAAAACTTTTTAAATTATGCATCGATTTTCATTTAATTTATTTCGTACAAACTTGTAATTCAAAGCCGTCTGGCCAATTAAACATAAATTACAATATGCATATAACTAAGCTTTTTAACCAAGGGTAAAAAACTACTCATTCTTCGGAATGGTCTCAATTTATTCATAACCTTTCGATAAAATCACAAAAATATGACAATTATGCGTTTCTAGATGTTTTTATGAGGCTTTTATTTAAAAATTATTAATATTTTCTCAAAAAATATAATTTTTTGCAAAACTTTGTAAGATATCGCCGAAACTGCTGAACGGATGGAAAATTGTATTGTGCGAAGTTGAAAGCTACTTAATTCTGAAGTTTGAAAAGCTTACCTGAACCAATTCGGATGAGTGGTTCTCTAGTTATGCCATAATATGTGGTTCAACATCTCTTTTTTCTTAGCCTAAAGGGTTGTCTCTATAAATTCTCGCGATAAGCTGTGATATGGAAAGAAATTAGTGGTTGAACCACATATAGTGGCATAACTCGAGAACCATTTATCCGATTTGGTTGAGGAAATTTTTAAAGAATTAAATATTAAGTAGCCTTCAACTTCATATAATACATTTTCCGTTCGTTCAGCGGTTTCGACGATATACGAGTATTACAAAATATTGCCAAAAAATTTGATTTTTTGATAAAATTTTAATATTTTTAAAATAAAACTCCCATAAAACAATCTAAAAATGAACAAAATGTTATATTTTTATGATTTTATCGTAAAGTCTGTTCGGTCATGAATTAAACGAGCCCATTCCGAAGAAAATCGATGCATAATTTAAAAAGTTATAGCTAATTTAGTAAGGTTTTAACTTTAAAACTTTCTTATCGATGTAAAATTTACAAAAACAAACTTTAAAAGCTAAGATAGGAGATTTTGACGTTTTTTGACGTCTAGAATCTATGCTTAAAACAGAAATTATTGGTTGACTTTAAATTTATGATAACCAGATATGGCGAAAATTAAGTTAAAATTTCATTTATGATTTCTTATCTATCTACCTTTTTAACATGTAGGTTGCAGTGATGGAATGAGTTTGCACAACCGTGTGTGTAAATTTGACTTTATATTGGGTGTGGTTATAAGTAGTACGGTTTTGGCCATTACACAGAACTTATCACTGTATTTGCAAACGATTAACCTAGATATAATAAGGCTTACGAAATCATAAAATTGGCAACGACTAAATTAAGTGACATGCGTAGAAATTCAGATGCGGAGTTTGATAAGCTGTTTGAAGAATCCACACAACTTGCAAGAAGTTTTGGAATAGAAGCTGCACTACCTAGAAGAGTAGGCACACAAAAGTATAGGGCTAATATTCCTGGTTCAGATGCCAAGGCGTATTTTAGGACAACATTGTTCATACCATATCTGGACGAAGTAATATCACATTTAAATAATAGATTTTCCGAACATGAAGCTATAATTACAAGTCTGTTTAATATCGTGCCGATACGAGTTGTAAATCTAATAAAGGAAGATTTCGAAGAAGTCACACTTTTTTACAAAAACGATTTAAAAAATTCAGCGAAATCTGTTTTAGCTGAAATAAGTATATGGATTGATTATTGGAAGCAGAAGAATGATAAGTCATCAAATGCATTAGATGCTATTTTAGTTTGTGGTGAGGACATGTTCCCAAGCGTTTTTACACTTTTGCAGATACTGGCCACAATACCTGTGACAATGGCATCTGCTGAGCGAAGTTTCTCGACGTTAAGAAGAATAAAAACTTATATCCGGAACAGAATGGAAGGAGAAAGGCTATCTTATCTGGCTTTGATGTCTATGTAGATACAAAGATGAAGTCAAAATCGATTAAATAATTGATATATTTTTTTAAAAAAAATCGAAGATTACATTTTTAACTCTTACGTATTTTATTATAAAAAGTTTTACTGATCTCGTACTAAAGTACACATTTATATTTAGGAATAAAATTCAAATAAAAAACTAAGGAACTTAACTTCCATTACCTACACAATGAACGCAATTTTTTAATTGTTTATCTTTGTTATGGAAAAAAAGGTTGGGCCCCCCCCGAACCAAAATCCTGGATACGTCCCTGGTTACAACAAATGCATAAAGTAATTATACCCTGTGCCACAGAACATTTCCTATACGTTCGTAACTGTCACTTACTCGCTCCCGAACGTTTATCTTCTTACTTTATAATTATTGATTTTCACAGAGTTGCTCGTAATCTTGTATTCAAATAACAGTGATGTCGTTTGTGGATTTTAAGTATTCAGATCCAAGGTATAATAAAATAAATATTTCTATTACATTAAAATGGGTTTCATTTCCAATTAGACTAAGCGTAATAAAATTACACTTAAGGCTCCACATTTGTATGCATTAAAAGAAGAGAATTATAGCTGCTCCCAAAGATGTTAATAGGAACGACATACATTCATCAAATAAATACAACACCAAAAAAGCAAATCTTTTAGTGCTTTAAAAGGAGTGGTGCAAAAGTGGTGAGAAATAAGTACTTCGCCGGCGCGACAAGCCCATATTAAATTCGTTGGTGAAAATCCAAATTAGAACAACTTCCGGATCATAAGTTGGGGATTTTTTTCGCTTCTTTGGATGCTCTTTTTTTGCTGGGTATATTCACAAAATTCTATGGCAAGGTCAAGAAAAAAAGGAAAATTAAACTTTCAAAAGCTTTTTGCAGAACTCTGTCACCGGATTGCAAATAGTAGTAATTCGTATGACACGGCAAAAACAAAAGTTGTATGCGCTTCAACATTTTGAATATTCGAGTTGCCAATTTTGAGAATCTGTAGCTCCGCACCTGTTTACCATGGGGGGCCAACTTTAAAGCCTCAAATACCTCTTCTAAATGCATGTCAATTTTTGTCGGAATCGGCTATCTGGTTAAGAAATCCTGAGTTATTTCCTTTTTTAATTCCTCCCACTGAGCATCGATGGGAGTCTCAACAACTGAGGACTTTTCATAAGCTACAGTCTACCACTAAAGTCTCACTATATGTTGCAATCGCATGTCGAGGGCTTCGTGTATACTAAATTGGATCAATTCGTCATTACCAGAGGCGCCCACTGAATATGATTGAAGACTCGAGTCGATCAAGGAGGTATTCGCCTAAAATAGAGTCGATTAGTGAGATCTTGATGTACATGCGGAGTCACCTGCTGCGGCATTCCTTGTACTACAGTCGATCAATGCGGTTTTCATCTATAGTAGGGCTAATCAGTCTATAATAATGTGGCACACTTTAGTCTTTCTCTGTACTAGAGGTATTCATCTATACTGCAGTCGATCAATTAGATTTCCTCTTTACAAAGGCGACTATTGAGAGGTACCTCTTTACTATAGTCGATCACAGAGGTCTTAATCTGTACTAGAATAGGAAAATTTTAGCAAGTTCTTTACTAAAATATACCAATGATGTATTATTTTATGCCTGAGTCGCCCACTAAGAACTGCTTCTGCACTAAAGTAAAATACAGAATTAGGCTACAGTGGAAGATTCCTCTGTATTACATCCGACCAATAAGGTATGTACTGTTGTCAGCCGCTGGTATCCTTATATACTCGTGTACTAGAGTACCAGCAATCATGTCTTCGTCGATAGTAGTGTTGACCACTGATGTGCTTCATGTATTCAAGAATCGACCACAGAGAGCTGCTTTTATAAAGGAGTCGATCGATGATAGTATGGTCGATTGGTAAAAGATTAATTTTAAATAGATTCATCCTATTCATTTGTACTAGAAACATTATTTTTTACTAAGTCGATCATTGAGCTCCTAATCTGTACTACAATAGAAACATTAAATCGTGTTCTGCACTAGAATCCGCTTTAATACGATCGACAACAGGGGTCTTCCTAGAATCGATCATGGTTGTCTTCGTCTTTGCTAGATTCGTCAACTGAGGTCTTCCTAAGGAGTCAATTTTTTGTGGGTTGAGTTATTTATGAACCTGTGAAAATAGGAATAACTCGTAATTGTCCCTTTTTGTCACAAGTAGGTCATAATTTCTCCTTAACATGTTAAGATTCTCTACATTTAGGTTAATCTCTAAAGGTGGGGTAATTTTTTCTGGTCAGTGTGCAGAGTCAAAAAACCAAGACATTATTCGAGTCTTTTGTTGGATCTGTTGGGAATGACTTGGAGTCATAAACAAGTGACAAAGTGACACAGGAAGAAATCATGATTGGCGTTCATTGGTTACATCACATTAATAGAAACTCTCATATATTGTATCACACCCATTAGTGGCGCCTTTCCATTGTTGTGGCACCACTCTTTGGAGTCGTATCCAAAACAGCCCAATGTCCCAACGTCAGAGTGAGCCCACATGGGACTGACGGGGCGAATGTGTGTGGTCTGATTCTTTTGATAGATTTACAATCATTTCAGTTTGCTGTTTATTTGGCAAAACATGAAAATGCATGTCGACGACAAGCCTTTTTGCGCTAAGCTTTGTTCTTGTTGCTGTACGTACTTCTCGTTCGTCATGTCGACAATGTGAGACAACAGCAACAGCGTCGTCCACAACACGGCAAAACAAGCAACCTACCAACCAACTCAGCCAAGAGCCAATGACGAGAAAAAAGGCAAACAAATAATCGATCGAACGTGTTCAACATCACATGAATTACAATTACGACACCTGTTGCATGCCGCCGCCGCCAACAAATCGGAGAAAAAATCACCCAAACCATAAACGAACACGACAGGCCAGCAAAAACACTCACTCTCAGCAATGAAATTGCCAAGGCGAAAGGAAGATAAATGAATGACGGAAGGGCAGCAGCGGGGGGAATGTAGAAACAGTTCACAAGATAAACGTATTGGATTCACCTAAATTTGCCACACTTTGGCATAAATTCAAGCGCCATGCACTTACTCACTCACTTATTTGCCCAGCGCACACAATCACGGCGATGACGACGCGTTGTTGGTGCGACAACGACGTTGCCCGAAATGAAGACGACAGCAGAGGACAACTGCATCTCAGAAATCAGGCAATAAGCATCAGCCAAACGCCAGTGTTGCACACTGGATCTGAAAGGGTAATCCGATTGGTTTGGTTGAATTGTCAAAAGTCTAACCAATTGATATAGTTGAAACTACGTCGTACAACGGGCCCAGCTAAGTGACATGCAGTCGTTCTTCTTACAGCAGCGAATACGCAACAACTTCATTGTGCATATCCTGATTTCTCTCCAAAAATCGGATGGCTCCACAAACTATGAAAATATCAATCCAATCTTCCCGTAAATTTTTCAGCAGGATATTTTCCCAGCGGAACGATCGTTCAATAGTCGGAGACCCACACTCGCGGCACCTCCCAATTTCACCAATCCATAATTGGCTTGATCAATGTGGACCAATCAACCTGTTTTAACTTACGTAAAGACCATTCGCCCTACCATTAATCCTACCAGAGAAGACAACACCACATCCTACTCGAAACTACAATCAACTCTCCATTAACCATTAGTGTCAGTACCAAGGCCCTGAACTTTGGATGAACAATACCTGGCCGCCCCAAAAGATTGCAGCACAGCATTTGTTAACATTAAGGCCCTAGCTCCTTATAGGTTCGACGGGAAAATATATGTATATATTTGATAACATTGAGATCAATAACCGATGCAAGTCGATCAAATAACAATTCAACCTCTTATTTAACGTTCTGCCACGTATCCCAGAAAAGACATGCAGAACTTCTCCGGCATAGGTCAACAACAAGCTAGAAGTGGCCTCGGTATATGGTTGACGATAATATTGTACATCATCGGTCTCAACAGCGAGACTTGAGTCGCTCTCAAACGTATGTAAATAACGGCACAATGCCAAATCTACCAAGAACTGTCGTAATGTCTGCCATCAAACCGATCGAAGTAGAAGCACTTTCTGAATCATTCATATATTCTTATGATCAAAGTCCAACTACCAAATATGAAGTAATCGTTACTATGTTTTTCATGAGTGTTTTTCATTTCAAGATTTATATTCATTAAAATTGGGGCATTAGGTTTAGGTTAGGGTCGCTGCCGGTTTTACCAGCTCACATAGACCAATTTAGGTCCATAGTATTACCACGGACTCAGATGCTCCTCATAGAAATCATCCTGTTTGATATACAAATTTATCACTAGCACGAATATCGGTATCGGAAAAATCTTCCTAGAAAAGCCGACCCCAGTATTTGCAGACGTCGTTTACTCAATGCGACACAGTTGCAAAACAGGTGTTATCTTCACAGTTGGCCAGAAACAACTTATAATTTGGTGTCCTGAAACAACACACCTTTCCTCGTCCTGCGGTGGGCTCCTGTACCTATGTATCATCGAGATGCATGTCCCCATCAGATGAGTCAAAGAGTCCAGAAACTCCCTTCAGCCCATCAGGTTCGAAGTCGTGCGCTCGTCCTCAGATAAAGTGCCACAGCCTTTGTGTTAGAGTCTCCAGAAATTATGGACTCCACACTTCCAGAGGGATGGGTGTTAATCACGGTGGATACCTCACCTTCCGCACTAGGAACCGTACCCCGTTTGTATACCTTCTCGAAACCATATCGCTGGGTTCCATTTACCCGTTGGATTCAACATTAAGTATCAGGTTGATCTGCCGCTCTTTACTATCCGTCTTACCAATGTAGCTAATTAGCCAATTATGGGTCGGTAGACGTGGATTGCAATGGATGCAATGGATGGCTCTTCTGTGACCCAGGTGGGGGCTCCCGGATTGATGTCGCTTTTCTCGACAATATTCAACTGGGCGCCCGGTCAGACCTCACTCACTCAACTCACAGCAGCTTTGTACAGGTCTTTACTATACCCTGATGTCATTCTGCATCCTTGCAGATTGGTGGTGTGCCCGCCATCTAAGGCCAGCGAGGCATTGGTGTCAGGTGGTATTCTTTTGTAGGCTTTTCTTTGCGTTTCACATCCTTAAGGATACTTTTCGGATTTACTCTTCCTCTTGTAGCGCCTGGTTTATTAGCCTTATTAGGTTGTTTACTGCTCCCCACAGTTCTTCGGATCTCAACATAACACATAAAATGTTTTCACTTGTTATGTGTTCGCCTACGTATATCTCCAAATAATTTCTCCATCTACCAAAGCGTGGGCATTGAAATGTTACCTGTTCAGCTGTTTCATCTTATTCCGGCAATATGGGCAGGGTGGCGAATTGTCCAGCCCGAACCTGTAAAGGTAACTCCGGTAACAACCGTGCCCTGAGAGGAACTGCGTTAGTTCGAAGACAACTTCCCTGTTTTTGCGGTTAATCCACGTTTCGATATTCGGGATTAGTTTTCATAAGTTTGTTTTTATTCGACCTTTTTATATCCAAATTGTTTTAAGTAATAGTCAAGCTCGAGGTCAATTTTAGGATATAATTTGTATTCCAATTTAAATTTTATTTATCCGATATTTCGCAATTTCCTTGAATTGCTTCATCAGGGATGTTGTGTATGCGAACAACAACACAAAAAAAAAAAAAAAAAAAAAAACTTAAAGCTAGCGTAGTATCACTACTCTCGTCCGTTGTAAATATTGCACTGGGATTAGCTTGAAAGTCCATCTACTATTGGGAGAATATTTCCACCTTCATTGCCAGTCAAGCATTGATTTGGTTCTTTCTTGTTCTCGTATGTGTTTTGTGGATTATTCCGGGTTTCTGGTTTTCAGGATTTGGATTTCCGAGTGCTCCTTTGCAGATATGTCAATAGGTAATAAACCTGCCACCACACTTGATGCCTCTAAGAATATGGCACGGTAGCCCCTACATACGCTCAGGCAGTTTCTCCTGAATATAGACGTCATACATTTTCTTGACGTGGTTTTGACTAGGGTGTCCAAAAAACCGCTTATTTCGAAAAAGCGGTTTCCGGTTAAACCGAAATATTACTTTTTTTAAAATCCGGTTTTCGGTTATTATTTTTTGTCGAAACCGGTTAACCGGTTTTTAGGCCGGTATATACGAAAGTGATTAAAATGTCATTAAATTTTTATTGTAAGACAAAAACAACTAACAATCATTAGTAGTAAAAATTAGTAAACAAAAATAGATTATTATTTCGTTTATTACAGGTTTAATTTTTTGGTTTACTTTAAATAGAAAGTATTATATTTCTGAAATTACCTTAAAAAAAATAATAAATCATTTAGATTGTTTTTTTATAATAATATCTTAAAAATAGGATACAATTTAAATGATAATTTTTAAACTATTTTTCTTTTAATTTTTTATGTAATTTGACGTTGAAAAAGCTCGCAAGCGTTGTTTGATAGTCATTAAAGCATTGTATAAGTTACACAGCTTCTCCGTTTTCTTCTTAAACTTTTCAAAAAAGCAAAGTCAGCATACAATGTTGCTTGCCTTTCGTTTTTCGATTATGTGTGTGACATAAATCCAAACATAAATTGATTCATCAATATAACAACTTATATATCAAACCGAATCAGAGGTATCTGGCTGTTCTGCCGGGACCGCCAGATACCTCTGATTGTCTTTCCGTTCTTGAACGTATGCTTGATGTGTTCTGTGCTTCATGGACGACTCATAGAATGCTTTGCTGTACTTACTGACTTTATTTATTACATCATGGATATCAGTAATAAAGCCAAAATAATTTTCAATATCAGTGAATTAATATTTACTTTCAGAATATTCAGAAGAACTGTCAGAATTATCCACCTCATCATATGCATCTTGTATAAATGTATCCACAACAAGTAGAAAAGATAGATCAATACTTTAATTTTTGATTTAAACAATAAATAAAAAACCGGTTAACCGACATGAAAAAAAACGGCTTTCTCGGTTAACCGAAAATGACATTTTTTAAGAAACCGGTTACGGGCTGCAAAACCGGTTAACCGGATAACCGGTCCCGGTTTTGGACACCCTAGTTTTGTCTTTCTTATCCCAAATCGGTGCAGCATATAGAAGGTGCAGCATCACTAGTCTCTCCTGTGGTTCCAGTTATTACTGTGTGTAGCACCTTAATATACTGAAGCTAGCTAGACCATCCTAAAATTATATGTAAAGATCCAATTAGGATGACTAGCTTCGTCGATTTAACATGTATGTAAGTCCAGAAGCCACTCAGACGGGCCTTCCTAAGTTGGTCTCAAATTACAGGTCGCCATTGGACTCCGATCTTGATGACATTTCTAACATTCTTTACGAACCTTTTTGAAATTGGTCAACATATGTTTAGATTTTGATATATCCCCTATATGTACTTATATGCCTCCGATTTGACATTAAAAAGCTATTGATTCACATTCTATGAAATTCCGTTTAAAACTAGTAAACTCATTTTGAAAAAATTTTGAATTTTTGCTACGATTATGACTTGTTGCTCCCAACCAAAAATAGTCTTCATTGTTTTACGGTTTGTTATAGCCTCTCGACATTATTTCTTGGTCCTGTAGATGATGCGAGTTACCACCGATTACGCTGAAATTTGGCTTTTTGTGTTTAGAAACCTTTTCATGACGTCAACTTTGGTTTTTTTTTTGATATAGTGACCATATTATCATTTTGACTCTACAGAAACGAGCAATTTCCACCGATTGGGCTTAAATTTAACAGTTTGGGCTTAAATTTAACAGAATTTGACGCTATAAAATCGACAAATTCTAACACAAGTACTTTGCCCAAATCCATTCATCAATAAACGAGTTTTCGTTTAATATAGTTCCTTTGAGTTGACATTCACAGATCCCCTTGAATGATTTTATATAATTTTCAATGTTCATTATTAGTATATTGTGGACTTTCTGACACCGTTTCTATCCACTGTGTTTCGTCAGTGCAACCCAACAAATTCTTCCTTTAGAGTACCAAATGTGTTGTAGTTGTCGCTGCAGTTGACAATTTTTTGGCATAATTTGTTGGAGTGCAGTCGACATCATAATCCATAATTAAAGCACCAACTCATTTCGCTTTCGATATCATTCGACTATTTTCGCGTGGGGCATTGCATATATTTTGTGCATTTTTAATCACATCAAACCCAGTTGCAGTTGACGTCACATTATTTTTATTTTGAGGAGTGAGGAGAGTGAAGGTCTTTTGCATTATTCCTTGTCGCTAAATATAGCGAAAATATTTACAATTTTCGTTGTACGGGGTATACAAAAATTCTATTTTTATCCTTTGGTATTTTTAATTCTGCTTAGGGAAACTTAGCAACATCGATCGAAATAGCATTAACATTGATGGCATTTTGGTAATTTGTTTCTTAATTGCACCGCATTTAGATTTTAAAGTGCTAGACGTTTTATTTTTAGTATATATGAATAACTTATTTAATTTATTAAAAAAAACAATTCAATTTCCTTGCTCCCGGGGCTTCGCATTATTTTTAGAGTAAGTAAATCTTAGGTTTAATCTTAAACATACACTTAACACTATAATTAAAACTAAAAGGAACAAAAGATGGAAAATGGAAAGGATAGAAAGTAAGTTCATTTTCCAAAGAATACTTCTATTTCCACCCCTCTGGGTAAAGCCGCCAAGAACTATACATCAAAACTGAAGTCAGGCCATCCAATTTCAAAGCATAGTTTCTGACAGAATCGTTACAAAAAGGTGGACACAGCAATACACTTTAAGTAAAACGGTTCATAAACATTACTCTCTGTGTGTTCCCGGAAGAGCGCGATCAAAGAAGCATGGACGAATGGAGATGGATATGTCATAATTAGGTGGATTCTCATTTACAAATCCGATAGGAGAAATGTAGGCTATATTCGACCAACTAAAGTCTTTTTGCATGTCAAAGATCTCATTTATGTATTATACCCTTGAAATAAATGTCCTTAAAATATCACATGCATAAAGAGCTATCGGTGTAACCTTAGATTTCCTACACGGGGCAAAATCGCCTTTTTTGATATGTTTGAATCGAAAGAAAATATATTTGGAACACAAATTTTTAAATGTTTTATATTTCTGAGTAAATAAATTTTATTTGAAAATCAATAAAATTTACTTGGAACGCATATATTAATACATTACAACAAAATATATTTGCAAACTAATATTCTCAAATAAAATATAAAATATATTCCCAATAAAATTATTGTTTAGGAATATCTTCAAATATATATAATTTAAGAAAGATTTTCAAAACCTTGGTGAATTTTTCTAATTTCATTTTTAATTTTTCCTTCGTTTCGAATTATTTCTCCCAGTCAAAAATACCATTAGGAGCATTGCATTCTGTTTTAAGGGACTCATTTTAAATTTCTGGGTATTTCATGTCAGCATTTTTTTCAATCCTTCGAGTAAATTAATGTTATCAAAAATTATACGATTTCAATTAAAAATTTCTAAACAATTATCATTAAATTAATGAAAAACTTAACACAATTAAGGTTCGATATTTTTGGAATACTTAAATTTAAATACATTTTTGTTTCGGAATTAAAATCCCAAATAAAAGGTATTAGGGTGAAAACAAGGATTTGTTTAGAACAACATCTTCCCAACTATATATTGTGTGTACCAAATATTATACATAAAGAGTGTACCATAAACATATATATGCTTCAAGCCGAATATGTTTGGGACAATATACTACAGAAGCGATTTTTTTTCAGCGTGTATAAACATAATCGTTGGAATATCGCTTGTATCGAGTCTCGAAATTCCTTCCAATACATAATCTAGAAACTTTCAGTTCCAAGATCTCGATTTCCTTCATGACCGTCGGAGATAAATGAAGCCATATAGGAAAACCGTATACGAGTAGAATAGCAGGTCGTATAGTTGTCGTGTATAATATGTAGTGCTGATCGGTAACTTTTTTTGTATAAAATTCTGGAAAACGCACCAAGTATCCCATTAGTCTTACTTGTAACCAATCTGGCATGCTTATTAAATTTAAAGAGCTTATAGAATTGAATACCTAGGTATTTAATGTTGTCCCTAAAAGGAATCTTTTCATTGCCGATGATCAACCGCAATGGCTTACTTTCTGGGACCACGAATCTTTTACATTTCCCTGATGCATTACGCAGACAAATCGCCTCACTTTTCCTGAAATTTATTTTTATTCCCCAACTATCATAAAACTCTTTAACAGTGCGAGTATGTTGTGCTATATCGCGTATTGCCCCTATCGGGGATTCATTATAGGAGTAAAGCAGGCTATCATCAGCATACAGTAACCCTATACAATTAGATCCGAAATAAGGAAAATCATACATAAAAATATTATATAAATGTGGGGCTAATATGGAACCCTGAGAAACTCCACATCTAACTGCACCATAGTTAGAATACGATACATCGCCCTGAACACAAAAGTGCCTATCCGAAAAGAAGCTATGAAATAGCTCAATGATTGATGGATCAAAACCAATCCGAATCATTTTGTACAGAATACCATTATGGTATGTCCTATCGAATGCCTTTTCGACGTCAAGAGAAACAGCTATTGTGCAATGACGGTTGCGTAGGTTGGTAATGACGTCGTTCTGAAATAAGGCATCAACAGTTGAATGCCCTTTCCTAAATCCAAATTGTAAATTCGGAATATAACCATCGTTAACGGCAATGTCAATTTTCCCACGAATTATATGCTCAAAAAGTGAAATCGGTCTTAAATCATTAATGTCATTGCTATTTCTATTTTTTCGGATATGTACTATCTTGGACGTCTTCCAAGGCCTTGGAAAGTAGGAACTGTTAAGGCAATTATTAAAAATTGGTTCCTTGGAATAAAGTTATCGATATAAGCATTAGGTTAGGTTAGGTTGAAGAGAGGAGACGTTTAAACGTCTCATGTCCGTGGACATACACTTAAGCCAGTGGTTCGGCCTGTTGTGCGCTCCTTATTTATGATCTTTTTATACCTCACGAGTTACAGAAAATCGGTACTAGACACGAATTTTCTCAATATCTTCCAGTCATATTCTCTGAGATGAGTCAAGTCTGGTAATATGTTGGACCCGAAGTGTTGGGATCTTGCCTGTGTGAAAGCCGGGCAGTGACACAGAAAATGTTCCATCGTTTCGATGTTTTCCCTGCATGCCCTGCATTCGTCGTTTCCTGCTAAACCTATGCGATGAAGATTTGCTTGTAAGCTTGAGTGTCCCGTTAGAACACTCATCATCTTACTAATATCGATCTTGTTTAGTTTCAGAAGACTTCTTGTTTTCTGTTCATTTGGGTCACCCCACAGTATCTTTGCAGTTGCTCCTACTGTTGCGCTATTCCACACAGTTTTGTGAGTTTATATTTATATAAGCATTTGTAAGGCTGTTTATAATATCTGCAATTATTTTTTGATATCTATAAATAAACACCGCCAAATTCTTAATTCTGATATTTGCATTCTATGCTCCCTGAGATTTAGATTTAGAAGCATTCCCGTGACTAAATTCGCGCATTTAATCGCTGATATTATAAAAGTGGTCTACAACTCTTTCTCCAACAAAAAATTTTGTAGTAATTTAGTAATATTTTCCTGAGTTATAATGAAATTGTTTTGCTAATGAAGGAATTATGGACCCTTATGCTTGGGCGCATTTTTTCCTGAGTTATAATGAAATTGTTTTGCTAATGAAAGAATTATGGACCCTTATGCTTGGGAGCATTGCTTATGTTGCGTTAGGGTGGCAGCCGGCGTTACCAGCTCACATAGACCATTTAAGGTCTCTATTATTGCCACGGGCTCAGATGGCTCACATCGAAACGAACCTGTTTGATACACAAAGTTATCTACAGTACGAATATTGGTACCGAAAACATCTGTTAACCTTCCTAGAAAGGCCGACCCCAGTACATCCAGATGTCGTATGCTCAATGCAGGACATTTACAAAGCAGGTGCGCAATGCTCTCCACTTGTTCCTCATGTTCACAGCTTACTCAGAAGTCATTGAAGTTAATACACAACCTTCTGGCGTGTTCGCCGATTGGACAGTTTCCCGCCAGAACTAATCCTAACGTAGACAGTCTTTTTTTCTCTAGGGTGAGGACATACATATTTGTCTAGATACCCTACAAGTGCCGATTCCTCTCCATTTTTCATGGAATACCTGATTGCCTCTTGTCGAGGCTAAGTTCTTTACGGTGTACTCCGAAGCGGACCTTATAATCAACCTTCGAACAATCCATATAGAAGTGGAGATGTTTTCCATAATCTGGTATTCTGTCAACCCATTCCACTCTCGTAGGTATCTTAGTGTCGAAGGTGTACACCCTTGGTATATAGCCCACTCGGTCGGCCACCATTGCGCTATTGTTTGATCGTAGTTCTTGTAACTCCGCATTGACAGACAGTCGCTGTAGTCCTTAAATCTCTAAAGGCAGGCAGTTTTCTGAACCTTTGGTAGTTTATTGGAGATGGATACCCTGTCTTAGCATTTTGTTAATATCGGATCAGAATATGCACCAAATAGCACATCTTGTGGTCTATCCAGAAAATATAATGATATAGGATTCGGCTCTAATACTATATATGATTTCGTAGGAAATTATCGGGAAAAAATTAAAAAATAATGCTTTCAAAGACAGTCGGAATTTTTATAAATCTATAATATATTTAAAAATCATTACATTTCAATGTATTTTTTTGCGATTTGTACGTCTTGGCACCAGGAATCTAAAATTCCCAAAATAAACTCGAAAATGCCCCTTTTTTGAAAAGTTGATGTGAGAGAAGTCTGCTTATACTCTGCACTGAAATTAAAAATCAAAAAATTCAAAAAAATTAAAATACTTCATTGAAATATTTTTTAGTTTGTAGGTCTTGACATCACAAATAAAAAGCAATTCTCTAATCATTTTATTTTCAAAAGTCAAAGTCAAGTCTCAATTCCCAAATTGGAGAAATGTGGCTTATTTTTGAAATTTATGTAAAAAATGGTGTATATTGTAGAAGCTTGGCAACCATACCAGTGAATATTTTTGACCCGATCTTTCTTCGGAAGCATTCTATAGAAAGTTTTCTTTAAGATGAATATAAATATGTTATACTTAATTTAAAAAACTTCTTCGCACCTGAAATCCAAAATGACGTAACCTACATGTTCAGTTTTTTCAGGAGATGCAAAAAACAAAGTAAACAAATTGGAAGTTTTTGGCTAGATTTATGGATTTCCAGACTATTAAAGCGAAATCAAATAATAATTCTAGTGCAATTGTAAAGGGTCCGCCAAATAACTTTTTTTTTGAAAATGCTATAAAAAAAACTGCTGAATATTTTCTCAAATTTCTTTTTTTATTTGAAAGTACAATCCTTCCGGTTAATAATGGAAAATAATTTCATTCAAATGGCTGCCTCGGCTGGCCAGGCAGTAGCCTACACGATCGGTCCAATTTTTAAGCACATTATCGATTATGTGCAGCTGTATTTCACCAATGGCTTCACGAATATTGTCCTTTAAAGCGTCAATTGTCTCTGGCTTGACGGCGTAACACTTACCTTTGAGGGCACCCCACAAATAATAGTCCAACGGTGTTAAATTGCAGCTCCGAGGTGGACAAACGACATCAGCTCTGCGGCTGATAATGCGATCTTCAAAAACAGGGCGCAAAACATCGAGTGTAGCTTCGGCTGTGTGGCACGTAGCGCCGTCCTGTTGAAACCAAATGTTGCCAATATACTCCTCTTCAATTTTTGTGACCAAAAATTCGTTCAACATGGCCCGATAACGATCGCCATTGACTGTAAAGGCCACTCCTTGCTCATTTTCGAAGAAAAATGGCCCAATTATGCCTCTGGACCAAAATCCGCACCAAACCGTGACTCGTTTTGGGTGTATCGGCTTTTCAATGTATGCGTGCGGGTTTTCTGTGCCCCAAATGCGACAATTTTGCTTTTTTACATACCCGCCAAGATCAAAATGAGCTTCATCTGAAAAGATGATTTTTTTTTGGCAAAATCGGCATCTTCTGTAAGTCGATCGCAGGCCCACTTAGCGAAGCGAAAACGCATTGGATGGTCAGTTGGCTTCAACTCCTGAACCAATTAGACTTTGTATGGCGTCATACCAAGGCAGGGTTACCATACGTCCTCCTTTCGGACGTATGGGTTACCATACGTCCTCCTTTTTTACATTTGTCCTCCCGTCCTCCCTCCTTTTTCAAAAATGTGGTATTTGTCCTCCTTTTGTCACTGATTCAAATGTAATTTTATAGTTCAGCCAATCGTGACTTTCATTATTCAAAGTTCCATTTGAATGAGTGACGCAAAGGTGGAATTTATTAATTTGCATATAGATATGGCGGATTTCGAGCCAAGTGAGCGAATTTTCAATACCGATGTTTTCTGATCAGGATGAAACCAGGTCGGTTAAGGACTGTCTGACTTGGAGGGTGTTGAATTTTGACAGCGGTCTTTTTTCCATCCATATAACTAATTACCTATGTATTTAGAAAATTTTGCCCAAAGTGTTTTCGATAGCTTTTAAAAAATAAAAACAATTCTCAAAAATATTTATCTGTAATTTTTTTACGATATTAAAAATTGTTTACACATTCTATGTCAAAAACTATGTTTATACCCTACACCACACTGTGGTACAGGGTATTATGACTTTGTGCATTTCTTTGGAACGCCCAAAAAGAGAAGAAATACGATCGATCGACATAGAATCACTTTTTGAGTCGATTTAGCCATGACTGTCTGTCCATGTATTCTTGTGATCAAAGTGCTGGTCGTATTTATGGTCCGGTTGTGGTGAAATTTAGCACAGTGCTCTTTTTTTGCCCAAGGACGATCCCTATTGAAATTGGGCAAAATCGGTTCAGATTTAGATATAGCCCCCATATATTTCTTACCCCCGACTTGACATGTAAGCGATGTAGAAACTGTATTTTATATCCGATCAGTACGAAATTGGGCAGAGAGAATTTTCTTATTACATGAATGAACACTACCAAATTCGGGAAAATCCTTTCAGATTTAGATATAGCCCCCATATATATGTTTCACCCGATTTGACATGTAAGCGCTGTTGAGAGTTTCCTTATTACATGTATGAATATGGCTTATTACAATGCCCATTTTCGCATTGTTAGGGAGGTGTAGGGTATTATATAGTCGGCCCCGCCCAATTTTCTGCCTTTCCTTACTGGTTTTATTTAAAAAAAATTTGCTCAAACGAAAGCTTATGTCATTTGATTTAATAGCACAAAGGCGATTTGTGGAATGCGACTTAAAATTGATATAAAAAAAAGGCGGATAAATATTTTTCAATGATTTTGCCTTTATTGAAATGACTGAAATGGGTGATCCAAGTAAAGATACTTTTTTCAATAGCCTTTTTTTGACAGATCACGTGTGAGTCGTGTCATGCTGTCATGTTATTTTTGATAAGTATTGTTTGGCATTTCATCATGGAAAGACTTACGCCTGAACAACGTTTACAAATCGTTCAACTTTATTACGAAAATTCACGTTCTGTGAGGAATGTGTTTCGTGCACTTCGCTCAACTTATGGTCAACATAATCGAGTCATCGAAAATTGGACTCAACGTATGGACCATCTGAGACGTAGCCGTGGTCAACATTTGATAGACATAATCTTCAAAAAACAAGTAAGAAAGTTTCAGTCGGGTAAACCGACTAAGGTATACCCTCACTTTGTGAGTAATGTAATATGGAATATTAAACGAATTATTCTGTCAATTTGTATGGGTGGTACCAGAATGTTTTTAACAAATACACCTGTTTTTCTCTGAATAGTAGATTCTTTAAATACATTGCACTGCGCCGAATTATAAGCGTTTTTTGCACTGGTATATTAACGTTATGAGATATTAAATTTGGTATGATTTGGCCATTTTGTGTGGGAGGTACAAAAAGGGGCGTGGTGATAACGGCCATTTTTTACAGGGCTATAGAGACTTCAAAAGCGTTACACTGTGCAAAATGTTGTTGCATTTTCGTGCATTACTCATGCTGTGAGCTCTTAACTTTTTGTGCAAAATGGTACCTTTGTGTGGGAGGTACAAAAAGGGGCGTGGCAATAGCGCCCATTTTTCACAGTGCAAAAGACACTATAAAAGCATTACACTGTACAAAATTTCAAGTGCTTTTATACACTGGTATTAATGTTATAAGCTGTTATCTTTTGGTGCAAAATGGTACCTTTGTGTAAGAGGTACCAAAAGGGGCGTGAATATGACACCCATTTTTCACTGGACTGTAGGCACTATGAAAGCATTACACTGTACAAAATTTCAAGTATTTTTATGCACTGGTATTAATGTTATAAGCTGTTAACTTTTGGTGCAAAATGGTGCATTTGTGTGGGAGGTACCAAAAGGGGCGTAGCAACATGACCCATTTTTCTCTAGTTGATAGCGACTAATAAACTAATGCTATGTGTGGAATTTCAGAAGATTCGAATAAGTAGTATAGCAGTTATTAAAGATTCAATATTTCACAACATTTTAACACTTTGTGGGGGAGGCACTAGAAGGAGTGGTCCAATATGGCCCATCTTCGAACTCAGCCGGAGATAGAAAAAAATATTACCACGTACCAAATTTGAAGTCAATCGGTTACTCCTTTCGAGAGTTATCGTGCGCACCAGCCAGCAGACAGACAGACAGACAGACAGACAGACGGACGGACATTGCTCATTCGACTTAAAATTACCCAAAACGAATATCCGCCGAACATACTTAGGGTCTTAGATCACTCCTTCGATGTGTTACACTTTTTTTCGTAGCAAATGATATATACCCTCGTCACACTAAAGTGAGGGTATAAAGATTCAATATTTCACAACATTTTAACACTTTGTGGGGGAGGTACTAGAAGGAGTGGTCCAATATGGCCCATCTTCGAACTCAGCCGGAGATAGAAAAAAATATTACCACGTACCAAATTTGAAGTCAATCGGTTACTCCTTTCGAGAGTTATCGTGCGCACCAGCCAGCAGACAGACAGACAGACAGACAGACAGACAGACAGACGGACGGACGGACATTGCTCATTCGACTTAAAATTACCCAAAACGAATATCCGCCGAACATACTTAGGGTCTTAGATCACTCCTTCGATGTGTTACACTTTTTTTCGTAGCAAATGATATATACCCTCGTCACACTAAAGTGAGGGTATAATAAATGCCAAAGAATGTTCTTTCAAATGATAATAAACATTCCCCATTCAGTTTGAATTTTCTGTGTTTTTTTCTTTAAAAAAATAGGGAACCTCGAAATGGATCACGCTATATTAAAATGCCTGTCAAGACCCATTCTGTGCCGACCTAATTTTTCTACACATTTTCTATTGTGTGGCCCTGGTGTAGCACTTATCCTTCCGTCTCCCCGCAAAAAATAGTCCAATGGAGTCAAATCGCATATGCGAAGCGGTCTTAGTTCAAAAAGCTAGATGGTCCACATAATAATATAATATAAATATAACAAAGATAAAAAAAATTATATGTTGATCATAATAAAATATTTATTTTTTCAATTACTGCTATTTTTTATTTAAAAAAATGTCCTCCGAAGGTTCCAAGGGCTCTTTGTAAATGACAATAATGTCCTCCCTTTCTGGCACAAACGTCCTCCATTCAGAAAAATGTTTATGGTAACCCTGTACCAAGGTCCTTATGCAAAATTCGTCTCAATGATGTCTCCGAAATGTTCAATTGTTGAGAACGACGGTGAATTGATGTTGATGGCGCTTCACGCACACTTTCTGCCACAGCAGCAATATTCTCGGGTGTACGCACTGTTTTTGGCTTTTCACGCTTTGGTTAATCGATGAGGATGCCAGTTTCTTTCACTTTTTTCACAAGATAACGAACATACGGAGCTGATGGTGCTTCTCTTCTTCCAAAATCCCTACGCAATTTTCTCACACATTCTGCAACATTACCATGATATTCAAAGTAATGTCGTAATATTTCCCAGTGTTGTTCAAGCGTATACACAACCATATTCGTTCAGCGGAAGGATAAAACTAATTATCTGTCAAATCAAACATGAGCTAAGTGTTACCATTCACGAAATAAGCACTAGTTGAAAAAAAAAACGTTAGATGACGGACCCTTTATTTATGGCGTGCACTCTGAATAAAAACTAAAAGTTTTATGAATCTTTTCGCTTTTTGAATGACCTTGTTTGCTGTTAAGTCATTTCGAATTTCACTCATAAAATGGTCAATTTAAAATATTGAACTCTAAAATTGTTTAGGAATGTCTAGTTTAGGCAAATAGACTATAATCTATCATAAAGTTAATTTTGATTTTTTTGATATTACGTCATTTTGGATTTCAGATGACGATATACTCTTTTCCCCACAAAAATGTGCAAAAAATGAAATTTAAATAGCCATACCTTTTGTCTTATAAGCTACACCGAATACATTTTTTTCATCATATAGAAATTGAATTGCCAATTCAGTGAAGTTGAAGTGAAACAAATCGGTGCATATTCTGCTCCGATATTCACAAAACACTAGGGCTGGGTCGGTGGAAACAAGAAAGATAACTACAAGATAACTTTTAGGTGTAAAAAATCTTTTGTAAATCTCGGTTAGTAGAGTGAATACAAAAAAGATTTTATGAAAAAGTCGAAAGTTAAAAGCTTGCACATTTTGTTCACCCGAGGTGGCCCTGTAGCTCCGCCCCTATATACCATAGGGGGCCCAAGCTACAGGAAAAAATACTTCTCTAATACATCTTCTACAAACAAGCCAAGCTTTGTCGCAATCGGTTATCTGATTAGTCGGCTGTGAGTCGTACGAATGACAATTGTGGGCGTTATGTTCGGGTCCTCGTCTTCATTCTGGGAATATTTCAGAAACTTAATAAATGATGTGTTCAGTTGCTAATAGATTCTGACATTTATATTATTGTTGCACAAAATTCCACAGTATTGTAATTAAAACATTTTATGACATAGTTTTTAATTCAACGCCCTTTTCAATAAAATATCTTTCTTTTTCTCTACTTTCAGGTGAGTGAATTAAAAAGTATATTTTTGCATCTGAAGGTATTTAAATAAATATAAATATTAACCTTTTTTGAAATTCTGAACCAGAACAGTGACCAAGACGCCAAAGTGATGTTCAATGAATAAATTTTATTTCAGGAATAAACGTTTTGCAGCTGAGAAGAGTAGTAGTTTTATTGGAAATTTTTATAGGCTCGAAATAAGCTCAGTCAAATTTTAAAATTAAAGTGTTCAATAGATTTTGGTCCGATTTTCAGAAAAAAATAATAGAGAACATTTTCTGAACGACAGATATATGCATTTTAAAGGAAACCCGTTTTGGAAAATTTTAAGTTATTCTGAAAAGGTGGTTGAATTACTTAAATTGTTATATCTGAAAATATTTGCTCCACACTTAGATAATGCAATGACCCTAAATGACCAAATATTTATTTTTTCAACGAAAATATAAATAATATTTATAAAGTTAATCTAAGAATTCCAACCCGTTCTGCTTACAGAATACCGAAAATCTGACGAAAATGTATTAAAATTCATAAAATAATGTATAGGGCTGTTAGGTATGGCCAAATATGTAATTCCCTAAATAAATACATTAATGACCTGAGCAGATACAGCACGATAACAAATATAGTAACGTATCATTAAATGGCATATCATATCTTGCGTAGGGCCTTAGCAGATTATAAAATAAACGTTTTCCTATGACAAATATGTTTGGAAACTAAACCAATTTTTTGGTAATAATTTACACTAGCCACACGTTAATTATTGGCTCGCTTTTATTGTATCCAAATAATGTGTGGGATGAACCGATGACGATAAATAAAAAAACCACGCAAACTAAAAAGGCAATGGACGAGCACAATGACACAGATGAATGGTTAGATTGGAGATGTAACCAGTTCACTTGCGGTGCTAATGATGTTGCTTTGCATAATTTGTATATACTGTGGTTCAGATACAAACGCTCGTACACAAATAGTAAAAAATTGAGTTGAATATACTCTGTTAAGGACAGAAAATTAAACAAATATAATATGCAACATTTTTGGGGCAGATAAGGAAATATGTATCACTTAAATGTATCCTTGAGGAATACTTAAGCCTGTACATCTGTATATATATGTATGCTTCATACAAAAGTGCAGGTCGGCAATGTAAACCAACCATGAGCCCTATTGTAAATAGGATATATAGGTAATATTTCATATATTAAGGTCCCCTCTGATTTAAGTTACTGTTATCCATGAAGCCACATTTTTCAATTAATCTGTACTTTGGTAGTTTAATGTTTATTTGGAATATCATTTCTAGTTAAAATCAGTAAGAAAAGTCTAATGTCGAGCGGTATCGACCTTATAATACCATACACCACTCTAGAAATATCAAATAACACTGAAATATATAGGTTATACTTCAGATACAAATTGTTTGCATAAATTTGATCTTGGTACATTCAAAATGATAAATTGTGAAATACAGCTTTTGCAGCGCTTAAAGGTCAAATCGGAAGGAACACATTTATGGAGGCTATATAAAAATCTGAAGTATTTTTCCTCAAATTGGGCAATGTGGGTCCTTGGATGAAGAAACTCTACCCTGCTAAATTTTAAAATGATTGGATGTAAAATACAGCTTTTCTAGCGCTAAAGTTCAAATCGGGAGGAACATATGTATATATAAGGGAGCTATAGCAAATCTAAAGCAATTTTCTTCAAACTTGGCAATCAGGATCCCTGTATCAAGAAACATCACCCTGCTAAATTTCAATAGGGTTCAATGTGAGAAGTCGGAAGTAACATATATATGGAGGCTATATCTATATCTGAACCGATTTCCTCAAATTCGGCAATATGGATCCTTGGATGAAGAAACTCTAGCCCGAAAAATTTCTACGTAAGATCTGGCAAAGGACAAGGCATCCTCAAGACAAAACTAACAGGAATAAGGCCACAAAAGAGTTAAAGAAGCTTATGCAAGATCTCAAAAATAATGTTGTAGGAACATACTTGCAGAATCTAAAACCAAATGGTTCTGATAAGTAAAATTTATGGAAAGCCACAAAGTTTCTTAAGCGTCCTCAGAAACGTAATCCTCCTCTAAAAGACGAAAATAATAGATAGTTGCAATCAGATGAAGACAAAGCATTGGCCTTTCCCACATATTAAGAAAATTATTTTCACCCTTCCTGTTTTAATACCGGTACATTGGAAGAAAAATATATTTTGGATTAGGTCGATACGCCATGCCAAATGGATATCCCTATAAAATGCATAAAACTAAATGAAATATATCTAGAAATAGACCAACCAAATAACCGGGCAAATGTTGAAGTGTATTCCTAAGAAAGGCGTTCTCTTTTTAACATACACTTTTAATGCAATTTTAAGGTTGAGTCATTTTCCTTCTCAGTGGAAATGTACATCTTTAATTATGATACAAAAATCAAATAAACCTGAAACTGAAATTTCTTCGTACAGGCCTATTACTTTATTGTCAACTTTCTCTAAATTGTTCGAACGAATTTTTATCAAAAGGATGATGCCTTTCGTTGAAGAAAATCAAATAATTCCAGAACATCAGTTTGGCTTTCTCCATAAACATGGTACCACAGAACAATGTCATTGTATTGTTGAAAATATAACCCAAAGTCTTGAAAATAAAAAATACTGTTCGGCTGTATTTTTAGACGTACAAGAAGCGTTTGATAGAGTATTACACATGGGACTTCTATTCAAGTTAAAGAGAATTCTAACTACACCGTTTTACCTGTTTTTAAAATCATACCTATCTGAAAGATTGTTCTATGTTAAATAAATACAATAATGAATATTCCAACATACATCGCATTTCCGCTGGAGTACCACAGGGCAGTGTGCTTGGTCCAATTCTATATACCATATTCACGTCAGATTTACCAATATCCGAAAATCTATTAGTGGCCACATACGCAGACGACACAGCTATATTAGCATCAAGTACAACACCAGGTCAAGCATCGTCACTAATCCAAATCCAACTTGATAAATTGCAAAATTGGCTAACAATATGGAATATTAATGTAAATACAAGTAAACCAAATGGCGAAATAATCCCTCATAAAGAATGCGTTAAATATCTTGGTCTTCATCTGGATCGTAGGTTGAATTGGAAATCGCATATAAAAGCAAAAAGAAAGGAACTCGATCTAAAATTTAAAAAATTATACTGGCTCCTTGGACCAAAACCCGAACTTAGTGTGGAAAAAAACTGGTAATATATAAGTTAATATTAAAACCAATCTGGATATACGGCATTCACCTTTGGGGTACGGCAAGCGTATCAAATGTTAAAATTATACAACGATTCCAGTCGAAAGCTCTGCGGCAGATCTTGAACTCATCATGGTATGTCAGAAACAACGTTATACACGCAGACCTAAATATACCACACATCATAGACGAAATTAAACGTTTCTCCCAGAAATATTTGACACGATTGAGCTACCATCCGAATTTACTGGCGATTTTCTCTTAGATGACAGCAATGAGATTAGACGTTTAAAGAGGCGCCATGTATTGGATTTATCATTCAGATGACCAAAACTGAATAGGCACCTGTAGAATATCATATACATATTAGAAATTTTACTTAATGAAGTATAATTCTATATAATACTTAATGTCGTACCTTATTTTAATCGAATTTGCTTATTATCTAACGATAGATTGCAAATAAATAAATAATTAAAAAAAAATTTTAACTCGATACAGTTTTTCAGCGATTTTCAATGGCTTCGAAACCCAGTTAATAGTTCAGAACTGTCTAGCTCCAGAAAATAGCCATCAACAACATCCTCCACATCTTCATTGCTGGCAAATATGATTCCGCCAATCCATTTTTTTAAGCTTTGAAACAACAAATAATCCGAGTGAGCTGCAGCAACTCGCACTTTAATTCTTTGAGTTTGCCCATCGAAATATGCTGATGGGTGAACTGGTGCATTGCCTTGACAGTGAGCAAACGCGGCACCCATCTTGCGCACAGCTTTCTCATCATCAAATTTTCCGTCAATATGTGATGTACGGGTATAGCACTATTTGAAATGCCTATGACTTCTGCAAGCTCACGAAACTTCAACCGCCAGTCCACCAATACCGTTATGTGGACCTTTTTAAACATTTCTAGCGTCGACACTAGAGTGATCAAAAAACCGGTTTTTTTGAAAAAATAAAAAACCGGTGGATGGTTTATTTAAGTTATAAAAAAACCGGTGGACGGTTTTTTTCTTCGAAGAAAACCGGGGAAACCGGTAGAACCGGTTTTTTTCTGCATAACAAAAACAGTATGAAAATTGCCGTTTGAAAAACGTTTTCCTTTTTAATAACAATAAAGGCGATTTTTTAATATTAAATTTTTAAAAGCGATGTCTTCTGATCAGGAATCTTGCACCAAATTTAGTCCTGTTGGATAGTAGTTATGAGTTGGATTGTGATGAATATTGTCATTTGAGTCAAACGGTCCTTTTATCTCATGCTTATAACTAATTAGCTATTGTATTTAGAAACATTTTCCAAAAGTGTTATCGACAGCCTTTTCTTCAACCTTTTAAAAAAATTAGCAAATATATTTTCATTACTTTTTTGCAAAATTAAACTTTTTTGAAATTTTGGTAAAAACCTACGTTTTAATTTTTGATTTTTTTGCTCAAAAGAAAGCTTAGATAATTTCCTTTAAAAGCTTTGTGACCTATTAATGGGATGGGACCTGTTGATCTATCAAAATAAATATAAACCTCTGAAAAAAATTAACGTTCAACCAAACATTATAGCATTTCAGATGGGAAAAACAATCGTATGACAAAATGTCAATATTTGACACCCTCCAACTCGGAAAGTCCTTAACCGAACTCGTTGGAATTGTGTCTCATAACTACTATCTGGTAGGGCTACTTGGTGCAATTTTCATCCCAACAGAAGACTTCCCTTTTAAAAATTAACTCACTGGACATGAAATTTCCCTTATGTAGTTCAGTCAAGAAAATATTAATATTTCGGGATATTAAATAGAATATTTAATAGAGGTATTAAATCTTTATACATATATATTTTATACACACTTTGGTGCAGGTGGGTATATACGAGTATACATATAAATATATAAGAGTATACACTAGTCGGTTTACCCAAATGAAATTTTTTTACTTGTTTTTGTTTCGGTTTGGAAGTGGGAGAATGCGTTTACTTTTCACATAACTACTGCGCGTATGAATCATTTATTTTCTTTAAATTTTTGTAATTTGTATAGAAATTGGTGAATGGCTTCGGATTCTAGCAAAGTTGCCGAGTCTTTTTAGGCCATATAAGGAGATCTTTCATATTATTATCTTAATTTGTGATATTTTGTATATAAAGTTGTAAATAATTTTTAATATTTTAGTGATAATAAAAAAACAGGAAAACCGGTGGACACAAACGAAAAAAACCGGTTGCACCGGTTGTTCGAAATTCATGATTTTGAGAAAAACCGGGGACGGTGGAAGCAAAAAACCGTTGGGCCGGTTTATTTTAAACCGGTTTTGATCACTCTAGTCGACACCTCAACTGGTCGACCATTACGGCGTTCGTCTAGGCAGCTCGTACGGCCCCGTTTTAACTCTGCCACCCAATATTTTATAGTTGTAAATGAAGGAGCAGATTCCCCAAAGTAGAATCAAGCTCGGCTTTAATATTGGTTAGACTGAGACCTTTCAAATGACAGTTTTGTATTATACATATGTTGGTGACAAATTATTTACATGTTTTTTATTTCACTGAGATCGTTTATTTTGCGTGCTCGAAAAAAATTAAACAACGTGGCGCCTGGAAACTTAAAACATATTTTTTAGAAGGTTGCCACTTTTCACGAAAGTAATTTTTTTCAAAACTACTACCGCCATCTATATGTCATGTCGGCTAATTTTGTGAACGTTCTTTAATTACACGACAAGAAGATTCTTGGCATTTTCTTTGGTGATTTCGTCTTTAGTGTAAATAAGCATTTAATTGGTTGGCTGGCGCAGAATAGGTTGGATATTTTTGGCTTTTTTCTATCTGCAACTCTTTAGTTTCTTTCCTTCCAACAAGGTGAGTTACCACCATCGGGGGGTTAACAACAGATGGTGTGATATCTCCTAGACTAATATGAACATCATGATCACATGATATTAAGTTTAAGACAATTATTTACCCTGTTACACCACAGTGACAGATCTGCATATATACAATGATTGATGCAGTCAATATAAACGTATCTAAATCAAAATCCGCCTTTAAATGACAAAAGTGTGCCAACAATATTGCTGATAACTCAAAATTTTTCTGAGATGTTAATATGTTTATAAAATAAGTATAACCTGTAGTAGACACATACATATATGCTTACATACGTACATATGTATAAGCCAAGATTTATATTTATTTGAACAAAATTATTATTTTAATGTTGAACTATTAAAGTTTGGCCTGCTAATGTTGCTGTTCAAATAGAAACATTATCGCCGGTGTCAACAACGGCTATAGCAATCGCGACAACAACACCGGCCATCCATCCATTCGTCCATCTATCGATTCATCGGCAACAGAAATTGTCGCGGGTCATTGTGGCGCCAATAAAATTGACTATCCCCCCTCATAAAACACTAAAACGCTAAAACCGAAAAACAAGCGACATACAATCGCAACAAACAAACATTTATTTAGCCATCGATAGTTGGAAATTTGACCAATAAAACAGAACTTTACATTAGAAAACCCAAAAGAGGAAAACAAAAAAGCTAACAGCAAAAACCGTCGCCTCGTCCCACTCATTTTCTGTGGCTGTTCGTCTGTGTGTGATTTAAAACTTTACAATTTACGCCATTAACTCCAATATTGGCCCCGACCAAATTCATTGATACGTTTTTGCATTTAATTTTCATTTCTTGGACTGTCTGTCTGTTGGTGGACTCGATTAGATCGTCAGTTTTCATACCTTTCAGTGATTAGAATTAATCAAATGAAAATCGTTACCAGTCATTGGGGTTTTCTTTTCAAATGACACATAGAGGCAAAATACTAGACGCCATCTATAATCGCACATATATGTTTACAGTGGTTCACAAGTCAGATTTTGCTGTTCTTTGACAAGTCGGCCTATCGCAAATAAACATATACAAATCTGTGGTCACTCAGGCCTTGGAAGTGAAATGAATTAATGCGAACACATTTATATAATTATTTTAATTATAAATGTTATAGGCTAAAAACTGTTTTATGCTGTTATTCCCTTTTAAAATAAATTAAGTTACAAAACACACAACTCGAGCTGTGTCGTTCTTATAAAATGAATTTTATTATATATTGTAGAATATATCGACTTATGCTGATAATTCAAAGGATGATTTCGAAATTTACAACAGTCAATATTAGAAATTTAGACACCAAAATTTGTCACAATATGTAATCGAATATGGGGAATATCGTGGCATCGATAACGCAATTTGAGCATAACTCGAGTTATGTTGTTATGCCACAGAAATAACTTATACAGTAGTTTACGCTTATAGTCCACAACTATAATTGCTAGACTTTTTTGGACAATAAGGGTAATTCGACTTTAAGCGAATTTTTGCCAAAAAGTGGCATATAAATGTTTTCATATATTATCCGCAAATGTGACTATAAGTGAATGAATAAATAAAAGTCTAATTTTTAATCGAAAACTTAAAAATGCTTTAATTATTAAATAAAACTTAAAAATATACATTTAATTCAGTGTATTAAGTTTATGTATGAAAAAATTAAATTAAATTCAATTTATTTGGTTTAATGTTCTTATATATGTATGTGATTTATGTTGTGATTTATATTGCTTATTCTTTAAGGAGCTTTTTAAATGTTGTCCTCAATTTTTCAAACACAAAATTGCATTCTATTTCATTTTCATAGCAATAATTTCTTAATATTTCTACAGAGTCTAAAACTTCTTTTGTAGAAATATTTTTTTCTATCAGTAAAAATTTCACAGTCCGTTTCATTTTGGTTTTCTAAATCGTCTTCAACTGTAACACTGTCTGGAGCTACAGCTTCCAAAATCTCTTGCTCACTTAGAACTCCAAAACAAACAAGGTCGTCATCACAATGTAATTATTCCGATGAACATGGCACAATTTCAGCAACACAATCCTCTTCTTCTTCACATTCATGAATATCAGTGTTAACATTAAAACCAGCCTGCGAAAAAGAACATTATTTTAAATATAAATAAACTATGACATACAACTTATCATATTACCTTTTTGAAACAATTTTCAATTGTCTCTGGCTTAGACAACCATCACGACCGTTTTATAAAATGTAAAGCATCCAAGATTGAAATCGATTTTATATATTTGGGGACTCTTTTTCCACTATCAATTGCACATAGCTGCTTCTTAACTATTATCTGTCTGTATTGATGTTTAAATGCGTGAATTATACCTCGATCAAGAGGCTGTATAATTGCAGTTGTGTTTGGTGGAAGGTATTGCATATTAATATTTGACAATGTATCATAATTTTGTGACATGAAGCGTTGTCAACAAATAAAATAATTTTTTTATTGATTTGCAAAATACGTTACAGGGATGATCTTATTTTTAAAACATCTTGGCTGTTTAGGTTTTCCAATTGCAAATATGCGCTTAAAAGAACCAGTTGAATTGCATACCACTAGAATAGTCAATCTAAATGTTTGCATTTGTTTGGTAATGCTTTGTAATATAATCCAGTTTCATCTGCATTGAAAATGCAATCAGCTTCATATTCTGTTAACACATTTGATAGTTATTTGTCTATACAATTTAGAGCCGCATTTTCATCATTATCCTTGGATTCTCCAGTTATTTTTCCATAGTTTATTCCACTTCGCTTTCTCCATCGAAACAACCAACTTGCACTTGGTTCAAAGTCCTCGTCTAATTGAATCGCAAATTCTTTTGCTTTGTTTAATAGCATGAGGCTTGTAATGACGGCATTTTGATTCCTTTTTCTCTGCCGCTTTCCGTCTGTCCATGTATTCTTGTAATCAAAGTGCAGGACGTATTTATGGTCCGATTGTGATGAAATTTAGCATAGTGCTCTTGGCCCAAGGACGATCCCTATTGAAATTGGTTAAAATCGGTTCAGATTTGGATATAGTCCCCATATATATGTTTCACCCGATTTGACATGCAAGCGCCGTAGAAACCACATTTTACATCCGATCTTTTTAAATTCGGCAGAGAGAGTTTTATTATTACGTGAATGAACACTACCAAATTCGGAGAAAATCCGATCAGATTTAGATATAGCCCCCATATATATGTTTGACCCGATTTGGCATGTAAGCGCTGTAGAAACTGTATTTTAAATCAGATCAGTACGAAATTTGGCAGAGAGAGTTCTCTTATTACATGAATAAACACTGCCAAATTCGGGCAGTGTTTATTCATGTAAGCGCTGTAGAAATCGTGTTTTATATCCGATCAGTACGAAATTTAACAGAGAGAGTTCTCTTATTACAAGAATAAACACTGCCAAATTCGGGGAAAATCGGTTCAGATTTAGATATAGCCACCATATATATGTTTCACCCGATTTAACATTTAAGCGCTGTAGAAATCGTGTTTTATCCGATCCGTACGAAATTTAACAGAGAGAGTTTTCTTTTTACATGTATGAACACTGCCAAATTCGGGAAAAATCGGTTCAGATTTTAACCCAATATATATGTTACACCCGATTTGACATGTAGGCGCTGTAGAAACCGTGTTTTATATCCGATCAGTACGAAAATCGGCAGAGAGAGTTTGCTTATTACATGTATGAACACTGCCAAATTCTTATCGTAATGCCCATTTTCGGATTGGTAGGTAGGTGTAGGGTATTATATAGTCGGCCCCGCCCGACTTTCTGTCTTTCCTTACTGGTTGGTATTAAATACGACATATACATTGCATATATGATAAATTAGCCAATATATGTAATGGATTATTCAGCAAACGACTTACACGAAATTCAGTATATGCTGACAGCCAAAGTATGTATTGTTTATGGACAATATCTAAAATTCTCCTATACGTGTAATGGACTATAAGCGAATTCTACTGTAATACGAAATATTGCAAAGTTATGTTTTGTGCTTGTTACCCCTAAGGATTTTCATACTAGAATTTGGATCAACTTCAAAATTGTACTGTTTTGATGTTGTCTTTTAATCGTAGTTTTTATTGGAATATCTTCAAGCTTACGAAGTTTGGATCGCGCTGTTAGAGATAAACCGGGCAACGCCGGGTATTTAAATGATACTCGGCGTATATGGGGGCTAATTGTGACCGTAAAATGTCACCAATATCTTTTGCGAGCTAGTTAATATGGACATATGGATGGACAGTCATGGTTAAATCGAATCAGCTAGTTATTCTGAGTCGACAGTTTTTACTATAAACGGGATATCGAAGCAATTGGAAACGCTTCGAGCTAAACGGAAATTATGTTGATAAATAAAGAAAAATTTTCCCAAATTTGTTGTGTTTTCTTTGTTAGGTCAGCTAATTTTGGGACCGCCCTCATATATGGGAACAATATCGCTCATTTAGAAAATGAACGTCACAATTCAAAATATGATATTTCAGTTAAGTTTGACTTAAATGATCTATACAACAAATAACAAAGTTCAGTCGAGTAAACGAATTATGAATACCCTCACCTTATTTTTTTGGTTTTAACTAAATTATTATCAATTTAAATTGCATTTAATAACTTTAAAATATGTACCGGAGAGATATTTAAATCTGAACCAAATTCTTCCAAATTCAATGATGCGAAAAATTGGGTGTACGAAATAACGAAATTTGGAAAACAATGTCATTAGTTGGAGTGACATGCATTAATAAGGGAAACTCTGGTGCTGGATCTATCGGTGGGGGAGGATTTAATTAAAGTGTGCATATCTCACAAATTAATGGCCGTAAAAATTAAATATGATCTGTAAGTCAGTGAATTTAATACCAACATCTTCTACATTTTAATCAAAAAAAAATAATCTTTCAAATCACAGTCGACCAATTATGATTTTTTTTTTGGTATCTCTTATTGCATCATCGATTTAAAAATAGACATTATTTATGTTCATTCAATTGATCACATGGAATTATGACATAAATGTGCGTTTCTGGACCACGACAAGAATAGAACCGCCGGCCAGCCAATCATCTAACCAACAACATATGGACCACAAAAATGTATTTATTTTAATAATCGCAGGCGATTTTATTGCGGATTTCGTTATACGACTACATATACATAATTGTGTTAACAATTTTATTATTTAAGCGCCCAGAATATTTCGTTGATGGTTGTCTTATATATTAAGACAGGTTGCATTGTACGAGTGACTTACGACTTATGTTTTCCAAAAAAAAAATATATATAACAAAACTTCGGAAAGCAACAATAATACCCGCCAAGACAGCAACAACATTGGCAAACAAATATCGGCCTACTCTTATTTCTTTTGGCCAGGCTATTATTTATTATTAAGATTTGTGGTTAAAATAAAATTCATTGTTGGTAATTTTTTTTGTGGTGTGGCCATTTGGTCAGTTTTAGGTTGGTTGACTTGGCCAAAAGAAAAAAGTAAAGTTTAACGATTTCAAACTTTTTCAGCGTTTTGTACCTGTTTTTATGGAACTAATCTTTCGGTTGCGTATAACATTGTAGAGTAAAGTGTTTTTTTCAGCTGTCGCTGTTAATATGTCTGCGGTGTCAGATAATTAAATGTAACACTTGGGCCACTACGAAAATGGCAACCCACGCAAAATTGATGGGGTTTTATTTTTCCAAAAAAAAAATAAATAAAACTGATTTGTTTAAACATAAAACAAATTTATAAAAAAGTGAAGTCTTCGAATAGGCTCTTTGTATATTAGAATACTTGTTTTTACAAGCCACAATATTCCACTTCTGGAATAATCACCAATTGAATCATATCGAAATGTTCATTGGAAGAAAAATGCTTTTTAATATGCCGTTAATATTTACCAGATGTCGATAAGTAAAGGTTAGACAAGTTGGCAAATGGAAAAGGGTAATTCTAAAGGAAACCGATTCAATCCGAATATTTATGGCTTGAAAACTCTAAAGATATATTTACTTTAATGAGTTTCTCATTTTTTAACATTTCCCAAAATTGTTACCAAAAGGTGCGTAGCACTAATGTCACAACATTTTAACCATTTGTGGGGAGGTACTGTAAAGAGTAGGCCGATGTGGTTGTCCATAAAATATAAACATGAATAAAATATTATAACGTACGTAATTGTAAGTCATCCGGTCAGTCTTTTTCATAGTCGTACACACAGAATACAGTTTGGTTGCCTCAACCGAATTATTTGCCAACCGAATTTTGGTAGTTCTGTCTACTATCATGCGATTCCATCAGGACAATCATAATTTTGGTTGTGGTATACTTCTGCTTCCATGTTGAAAACTATCATATTTGGTTGTGTCAACTACGAAAATGGTGGCTAAAATTATCTGCTGTATGTTGCCACAACCAACTGTGTTAAAAAAATTGGTTGTTCCGACAATTAATTAAAAACAGTTTTCATTAATTTTTATTTTATTTATTGAACAAGAATTCATAACAAAATTAAAAATCCAATATTACAAATACCTCGCTATTAGAGATGTGGAAATTTTAGTACATGAAAAAAAACAGAAAACTTGTATGCAAATATCGCTTAACTCTGTGCTTTAAATTTCATGATTGTTGCTTTTATTTTTATACCCTACACTACACTGTGGTACAGGGTATTATAAGTATGTTTCACGGCAGATGTTTATAACACCTGAAAATAACACAGCTAGACCCACCTTAAAGCATACCGATCGACTCAGAATCACTAGCTGAGTCGATTTAAGCATGTCTGTCCATCCGTCCGTCCGTCTGTCCATGTAAAGTTGTTCGTCGACTACAGGTCGCAATTTCACTCCGAGCGTTCTGAAATTTTGCAGTTTAGAGTATTTCGCAGCTGTTAAGATCACTATTGAATTTGGTTGAAATCGGTTCAGATTTAGATATAGCTCCCATATATATGTTTCGTCCGATTTGGCCCTTTAGTCCTATAGAAGCTGTATTTTAAATCCAATCGTTTTGAAATTTAGAATGGTAGAGTTTCTTGATCCATGGACCAACATTGCCGAATTTGAAGAAAATCGGTTTAGATTTAGCTATAGCTCCCATATATATGTTTCGTCCGATTTGGCCCTTTAGTCCTATAGAAGCTGTATTTTAAATCCAATCGTTTTGAAATTTAGAATGGTAGAGTTTCTTGATCCATGAACCAACATTCCCGAATTTGAAGAAAATCGGTTAAGATTTAGCTATAGCTCCCATATATATGTTTCGTCCGATTTTGCTCTTTAGTCCTGTAGAAGCTGTATTTTACATCCAATCATTTTGAAATTTAGAATGGTAGAGTTTCTTGATCTATGAACCAACACTACCGAATTTAAAGAAAATCGGTTAAGATTTAGCTATAGCTCCCATATATATGTTTCGTCCGATTTGGCCCTTTAGTCCTATAAAAACTGTATATTACATCCAATCGTTTTGAAATTTAGAATGGTAGAGTTTCTTGATCCATGAACCAACATTGCCGAATTTGAAGAAAATCGGTTAAGATTTAGCTATAGCTCCCATATATATGTTTCGGCCGATTTTGCTCTTTAGTCCTGAAGAAGCCGTATTTTACATCCAATCGTTTTGAAATTTAGAATGGTAGAGTTTCTTGATCCATGAACCAACACTACCGAATTTGAAGAAAATCGGTTAAGATTTAGCTATAGCTCCCATATATATGTTTCGTCCGATTTGGCCCTTTAGTCCTATAAAAACTGTATGTTACATCCGTCCGTCTGTCCATGTAAAGTTGTTCGTCGACTACAGGTCGCAATTTCACTCCGAGCGTTCTGAAATTTTGCAGTTTAGAGTATTTCGCAGCTGTTAAGATCGCTATTGAATTTGGTTGAAATCGGTTCAGATTTAGATATAGCTCCCATATATATGTTTCGTCCGATTTGGCCCTTTAGTCCTATAGAAGCTGTATTTTAAATCCAATCGTTTTGAAATTTAGAATTGTAGAGTTTCTTGATCCATGAACCAACATTGCCGAATTTGAAGAAAATCGGTTAAGATTTAGCTATAGCTCCCATATATATGTTTCGTCCGATTTTGCTCTTTAGTCCTGTAGAAGCTGTATTTTACATCCAATCATTTTGAAATTTAGAATGGTAGAGTTTCTTGATCTATGAACCAACACTACCGAATTTAAAGAAAATCGGTTAAGATTTAGCTATAGCTCCCATATATATGTTTCGTCCGATTTGGCCCTTTAGTCCTATAAAAACTGTATATTACATCCAATCGTTTTGAAATTTAGAATGGTAGAGTTTCTTGATCCATGAACCAACATTGCCGAATTTGAAGAAAAACGGTTAAGATTTAGCTATAGCTCTCTTATATATGTTTCGTCCAATTTGGCTCTTTAGTTCTATAGAAGCTGTATGTTACATCCAATCGTTTTGAAATTTAGAATAAACAATTTATACATGAACTACAAAATTTATATTTCAGAGTTATTCAATATTACGAGAGTGGTGTTGGGTATTATATAGTCGGCCCCGCCCGAGAAAATCGGTTAAGATTTAGCCATAGCTCCCATATATATGTTTCGGCCGATTTTGCTCTTTAGTCCTGAAGAAGCTGTATTTTACATCCAATCATTTTGAAATTTAGAATGGTAGAGTTTCTTGATCCATGAACCAACACTACCGAATTTGAAGAAAAACGGTTAAGATTTAGCTATAGCTCCCTTATAAATGTTTCGTCCAATTTGGCCCTTTAGTTCTATAGAAGCTGTATGTTACATCCAATCGTTTTCAAATTTAGAATAAACAATTTATACATGAACTACAAAATTTATATTTCAGAGTTATTCAATATTACGAGAGTGGTGTTGGGTATTATATAGTCGGCCCCGCCCGACTTTAGCCTTTCCTTACTGGTTTCTTTATGTAAAACATTTTGCACAACATATTCTGCATTCCACACATTATTATCCACACGAGATTATTTTTGACTACATATACCGTTCTTGAACAAAATGTTGAAGATTTATTTATGTCGGGTAATTTTATTTTTTGTTTGTCATGTATCAGCAAAAGAACAGCAACCAATCTTTCGGCTGTAATTCTCAAAATACATTTAATTATTCTAAATTTGGGAAATTATTGGGATAACCGAAAAACGATTATTTTATAATATTTTTTCTGTTGTAGTAACCAATTATTCCTTGCAATAATAATCTTTGGTCTATTGATACAATTTCTGTTGTCAATAATAAAACATTGGTTGTCACAACCAAAAATCGATCATGTGGTACAATAATGAAAGTTTAAAATTGGTTACCACAACTAACCGAGTGTCAATGAAAAAAACAATCTTGATTCGATTCATACAACAGTACAACCAAGCATTTTTATTTTATCGTATCCATGTTATTATTGTTGTTTCAACTATTTGTATATAAATACAACCGACACACGGTGTAGGCATTATATTTTTTGTTGCTAGCATTATTTTTTTATTGTTGCAATCGAATTCCAACCAATTATTTTCCTGGGTGTACCATTCGTACCATTCAGTCGAACTGACAGGCAGACGGACACTAATTAATACATATTTTATTAAACCCATAGAGGACCTATAGTGAAATAGAAACGAGATATGCTTTTCAGGATAATCAAGGATTAAGGACCTGTTCGTCCTTTGATGTCCTTAATAGACAAAAATTAATTTATAATTCTTAGAGAGGATGTTTAATTCTTCCTAATGGTATTTATATCAAACAAATCAAAAAGGCTAAATTTGTAAAAAAAAAAAAAAAAAAAAATTTGGGCACCCTGCAAGAGGTGCCCACAGCTTCTGCAGAAGTCATTGGAGCCAATACCAAATCTTTTGGCGTGTTCGCCGACCAGGCAATTTCCCATCAGAACTGATACTAACGTAGACAATCTTTTCCTCTCTAGTGCGAGGAGATATTATGATCTTCGCATATCATATCTTGGCCAAATTTGTCTACCTGCCCTACGGGTACCCATTTCTGTCCATCTTTCGGTGGACTGCCTGAATGCCTCTTGCCTAAGCCAAAGCTTGCAGGCGGATAGTGGCGCAGCAATATATGGAAATTCTTCGAAAATTTGTATGGATTCCCCGGGATATCCATATGTCCAGGCATCCATATGAGGTGTATATTAAACAGCTCAGCCATCTCGTTAGGAGATCTGCGGCAGTCGAGGGCTGTTTGTGAATTTAGGGATGTGGTCTCCAGAGAATTGATGGCAGTCTGGCTGTCCGAGTAAATGACAAGGCCAGTGTTGGTTACTATTTTGCGACTCAGCCACTTATCCAGACTAAGTTCTTTGCAGTGTCGGAGTGCAGCCAACGTCTTCAGACCATCCGTATAGATGTGGAGATTGTTTTTATTACCTGGTGTTTGCGTAGCAATGAAATGAAATGAAATAAAATAAAAAGGCAGATGTGGTTAGAATTTTTTCCAATAATGTTTGGAGTTGTTTATTGTAATAATTGTCGTAGAACAATTATAAATTACCTTCGATAACAAAATGTTGGGGATGCTGTTCGGACGAAATCCAAATAACGAGTGATTTACAAAAAGAAAACAAAGCTTGGATGCCGAAAGGCCGCGCTTAGTAGCTTTTTTACTCGTTAGATTCTTTCGTGTGAAAGTAGTAGACAGAATCTAACGCCGGGGAAAATTGGGAATTGTCACTTAAGAAAGGAAAATGAAAGGGGGAATACAAATAGATTAATATTTGAACTTAAACACCTGGTATTCTACCAACCCATTCATATTTGGTTGGTCATAGTGATGTAGTTCCTTGTTGAAGGTGCACAACGTTGGTATATAGTCCATTCGGTCGGTTGCCATAGCACTACACTTTGATATCCTCATGTAACCGTAGTTCGTTTGGTGCAAAGTGGTCCATTAGTGTTGGAGATACCGAAAGGCATACCGCATGCCAAATTTGAAGTCAATCGATTAATCCTATCGAGAGTTATCGTGCGCACCAGTCACAGACAGACGGACGGACGGACTGACATTGCTCAAATGACTTAAAATGATAAAATCTAATTTCGAGCAAACATGGGGTCGTAGGTCACTCCTTAGATGTGTTACACTTTTGGCTCGTAGCAAATGATATATACCCTGCTCTCTAAGGTGGTTCACTTCGAACTTATGAAAAGCAGAACACTTGCCTTTAAGAGAAATCATTGATACATTGTCAATATAAAGGGTGGTTAAATTTTAAGGGCCGATGTTGATTTTGAATAAAACAAAACAAATTATTTAGGAAATTATTGTCGTTTCTTTTTATTATGATAATATTGGTATGGTTCTATTATGTATGGAACAAAACTACTACTACTTATTGTCCACATCCATATCTTCCAATTCGGGCCATAAAAACTTCGTTATCATCTCACGATAGCGAACACCATTCACAGTAAATGCCTGACCGGCCTCATTTCGAAGAAGTATGGCCCGATGACGTCGCCAGCCCATAAGACGCACCAAACGAACTGGGCGAGCATGCTTGTTTTCACATCTCCTACAGCCCCGGTTTGCTGAAATTTGCGCACAATTCTCCCGATTGTGGACACATTTGGTCGATTGAACGATAATTTTCGTAAAAGGCTTAAAAAACTTTAACGCGTTGCTCGATTGTGTATGTTTCCATGGCTCAAATTGAGTTCGTCTGAAATAGAGAAATGTCAAATGAAATGCAGAAAAAAACTTGACGTTTTAGTGTGGTTCACATTCAACATCGGCCCTTACAATTTAGCCACCCTTTACTTAAATACAAATTAATCTTTTTTCGGAAATATTAGTTCCACATAAAAAATATTAGGATGGGAATATAGTCTTTTTTTAGAACAATATCCTCCCAAACATATAATATCTTTGTGTGTCAAATATTATATATTGTTAGTGTACCCTAAACATATGTTATTTCTTTCACCACATTGATAGGCAGTTTAATCCTAGTGCCGCGGCAGTATATACACGCAAAGAAAAAACTCGTTTCTGCGAAACGAAAAATTAGACAACTACAATTCTCGTTTACAACGACTGAAATTTATTTTGGTCAGAATATGTTTCTGTCACAACAAACGAAATTTCAGTTCCGGCAAACGAGAATTGTAGTTGTCTAATATTTCGTTTCGCAGAAACGATTTTTTTCTTTGCGTGTAGAGTAGGGCTTGTAGAGTCACAGTCGCTGTAGCCCTCAAGGCTCGCTTATGTACAAGCAGGCAGTTCCGTGAACCTTTGATAGTAGGTTGGTGACGATTAGATTGTCAGTTGCCGTCCACCATACCACAATATCATATAATAGGATTGGACGAAATACTGCTATATATATCCGCGACCCTTCAGCCTTAGTGCAGGAATATAAGGCAACGTTGGCCTTCCTTACACGTTCCAGTGCGTTAAGTCACTTTGATATCCTCATGTGACCATAGTTTTTGTACCTCCACATTGATAGGCAGTTTAATCTTATTGCCGCTTTGGTTGCAACTTCTCTCGCCACAATATTAATCGGCAGTATATGGAGTAGGGCTTGTAGAGACTCGGTCGCTGTAGTCCTTAAGGCTCCGCTTATGCTCAGGCAGGCTGTTCTCTGAACCTTTGTTAGTAGGTTGGTAATGGTTAGTTTGTCAGTTGCCGTCCACCATACCACAATACCGCACGCTGAAAAAAAATCGCTTCTGTAGTATATTGTTCCAAACATATACTGCTGGAAACATACATATGTTTAGGGTACATTCCAAATATATAATATTTGACACTGACAAATATTATATGTTTGTGAGGATGTTGTTCTAAACAAAATTATGTTTTCATCCTAATATTTTTTTATTTGGAAATAATATTTCCAAAACAATGTTTAACTTGTATTTAAGTAATTTGGCAATTTTAGAAATTTAAGGTTTAATTTTTTAGAAATTTTATATGTATGAAAAAATTAAATCGTATAATTTTGGGTTACGACAAATAGCATTGATGGATTGACAATTGGAGTATTTATAAATTAAAAATTAGTGCTGTAAAACAAAAGAAAATGCTGCTTACGACAATTTTTACCCATAAAGTATAACACAAAATCTAGGAAACAATAAAATTAAAAATTGCCAAAGTCAACAAAGTTTTAACATTTTTTTAAATATAATGTATTTGCATCAATTCTTAAACAAAATCATTGTTTGTTTGTAAACACATATTTTATTTGTGACAGTAAGTTCGCAAATATATTTTGTTGTAAAATATTAATATATGCGTTCCAAACAAAATTTCTTGATTTTCAAATAAAATATATTTGTTCAAAAATATATAATATTTAAAAATTTTGGTTCCAAGTATATTTTCTTTGAATTCAAACATATCAAAAATGGCGATTTTCCTCCGTGCGTATAACAGTATTGGACGCACTACTGCTATATATATCCAGTGGACGATTTTAGGAGAGAGTCCCCACCGCGACCCTACAGCCTTTTTGCAGGAATATAAGGCGACGTTGGCCTTCCTTACACGTTCCAATACGTTAAGTCTAAATAACACTTTCCTATCTACAATTATTCCTAAAAATTTTGCACTTTCAGAAAAGACTAGATCTGTTCCATTTATCCGAGGAGGAGGGTCCATATGTGGGACCTTATTCATCCTTGTAAAGAGAACCAATTCTGTCTTCTTTGGGTTAAAGCCCAAACCGCTGCTTCTGGCTCATCTAAGCAACTTGTTCAGAGCAACCTGTAGAATGTCTCTGATGACCTTTTCGAATTTGCCACTAATTGCGATTGTCACGTCGTCCATATGCCACGACCTTGCAGCCACAGCGTACTAGATCTAGTAGGATTTCATTCAACGGTTCAAAATTAATGGAGACAGTACTCCTCCATGTGGGGTCCCTCTGTTTACAAACCTTGTTAGACTTGTGGACCCAAAACATGCTGTGATGCGTCTGCTGTTGAACAGGCTTTAAATGAGTCTAATCAATCTAGAGTTCACCTTTAGATGTGACAGTGCCGCAATTACCGCATCTGAGTCCATGGTGAATTCCTTGAAATGCAGGGACGATTCGATAGTGCTCACAATTTCGTACAGGGATGTTTCAGTAGACTTCCTCTTTTTATAAGCATGGAGTTTTGTATCCTGGTTTCCCTAATGAAATAATCTAAAAGTCTATCCAGACCTTTCAATAGGAAGGAGGATAGGCTAATTGGTCTGAAGTCTTTTGGTCTAGTTTGTGATATCTTCCTCGCTTTAGGTAAGAATACCACTTTGGTATCCCTCCATTGATTCGGGATGTATGAACGCCTGATAAAGCCTACATAATTTTTCTCCAGCCAGGGGATAATGTACTATAACATTTTACGCTGGGGTGATGCCGTCTGTTCCAGGTGACTTGGAGGCCTCAGTCAACAAGCTGGCGACGCTCGATCATGTGGTTCTGTAAGGGAGTTCCCCGGGAAATGTGTGTCGACCAGTACATTGTGCGACTGCTCCCTGTTTTTGGTCCAGTTATTTGCCTCATCCTGTAGATAACCCACTGTACAGGGTGAAGCAGATAGTATCTTCCTCAGCCTTGCGGTGTCGGAGACCCTTTTCACTTCGCCACAGAAGGTATACCAAGACCGTCTTTACGCCTTTCTAAGCTCCTTCTTATAGATCTTGAGTTCCTCTTTATAGGCATCCCAATCAGTAGATTTCGCCTTGTTGAACAGCTTGTTGCAGGTCTTTTTCCTAGCCGTTAGCTCAGTAGTCCACCATTGAGGTTTAGTTTTACCCTTGTACCTTGTTTTTGGACAGGCTTCAAGGAAATTATTGAATGATGTGGTGATATGCTGGACCAGATTATCCAGACCGGCTTTTTCATTCGGTTCGTACAGAAGTCTAGAGTTGAGGACTTTCTTGAAATTCTTCTCATACAGGTGACACTTTGTCTTCCTCACATTTCTGTGGACGGCAGGTTTAGGCGCTTTTTCAGCGAGTTTGAACTCAATATAATAGTGATCTGTGAAGGCGTGGTCGTCCAGCACATTCCACCCAATAATTTGTCTGACAGCCGTTCAGTAGCAAACGTTACGTCGAGTACTTCTTGTCTGTCTTTAATTGTAAAGGTCGGTTTATTGCCTATGTTACAAATAGTTAGGTTGGTAGTTAGAATAAAGTCAAGAAGCGAATCACCCCTGTTTTTTATATCCGTACTACCCTAGATAGTACGATGAGCGTTCGTGTCTGCGCCAATAATCAGCTCGAGCGCGTCTGACATTGCTTCATCTACTACTTCCCTGAAGAGAGCTGTCGGTACTACAGCTTCATAAGGCAAGTAACTGGAGACCACCCAATATATGCGATTACTGATCTCCAGACTAGCAAGTGTTTGGTATTTACCACTTAAATTAGTTAGGAGAGATATACTTAGATCTTTCCTGGCCAAAATGCAGGTTCTTGGAGTGCCTTCACATTTGGCCACAATCAGTTTAAAGTTGGGTTTCCTGATATCAAACACTCTTCCTCCCACTGCGTACGGTTCCTGTATAAGGACGATGTCTACTGCACCTGTGGACAGGCACAGCAATTCTTAACATCATTGGTAATCGACAGATTAACATCCACCCCGAATATGGTGTTATCTTACTCTTCGTCCGTATTATCGAGAAGCATGTCCTCGCCAGATGCGTCAAAGAGTCCGGAGAATCCCCTCAGCTCCTCAGTGTACGATGTAGAGCTTTCGTCCTCAGAGAGGGACGTTACAGATCTTCTGTTAGAGTTGGTCACCAGAAATAATGGGCGTGGTTCTCGCCGCTCTTCTAGAAAGCTGTGTATCAAACACTGTGGACGATTCACCTTCCGCAGTGGGAGCTATATCCTGCCTGTATACCTTCAAGAATATTGTCTCGAAACCATTTTGAGGGGTTGCCTTGCACCTTGTATATTGTATTCACCGATAAGGATCAAATTGACCTGCCGCTTTTTACCTTCCGCCTCACCCACCATGCTTATTCTCCAATTATGGGTCGGCAGAACAGGATTGGTATCTTTTATTATTCCCATTTTGTCAGCCGGATTGGAGGGTTTTTCTGTAACCCAGATGATAGCTCTAGGGTGACTAGGGATGTTGGTTTTTTCGACAACATCCAACTGGGCGCCCGGCCACACCTCACCCGCTCGACACAGAGCAGCCTTATACAGGAGTACTGTTTTGGCATCACCAAAATATAAGAGCTTTACTCTCCCCTGATGCCATCCCGCATAGTTGCAGATTGGTGGTTTGCTCGGGATTTCTCTTCGGACATCGAGGTAGTGAGCCATAATGGCTGATTGCCCATGGCTCCATTTGTCCTTGTGGATGGATTCATCCCCACTACTTCTGTCTAGAACAGCCATCACTAGACTCTTCTTCGCCACTTCATTGAAGGGCTTGGTGAGTGTCCTGTTGATGGTGACATTAGGGCCTCTTGCGAAGGCAGGAGTTCATCAGGTGATCTGATTCTTTTGACTTTAATAACTTTGTTTGTGTGTAAACACATAATTTATTTGTGAAAGTTAGTTCGTAAATATATTTTGTTGTATATGTTTGCGTTCCAAACAATATTTCTTGATGTTCAAATCAAATGTATTTGTTAACAAATATATAAAATTTAAAAAATGTGCTTCCAAATAAATTTTTATACCCTCACTATAGTATGACGAGGGTATATATCATTTGTGTAACATATCGAAGTAGTGACCTAAGACCCCAAGTGTGTTCGGCGGAAATCCGTTTTGAGCCATTTTAAGTCATTTGAGCAATTTCCGTCCGTCTGTTTGCCTGTCTGTCTGGCTGGAGCGCACGATAACTCTGGAAAGGGGTAACGAATTGACTTCAAATTTGGTATGGGATAACATTTTTTTCCATCTTAGGCTAAGTTCGGGATAAAATTTAGTGAAATATTAATTCTCTAATAACTTCTATACTACTTATCCGAATCCTCTGTAATTCCACACGTAGTAATAGTTTATCTGTCGCTATCAACTTGAGAAGTGAAGTGGCCCCGCCCCTTTTGGTACCTCCCACACAAAGGGACCATTTTGTACAAAAAAGTTAACAGCTTATAACATTAATAGCAGTGCACAAAAATACTTGAAATTTTGCACAGGGTAATGCTTTTATACCGCCTATAGTCCAATGGAAAATGGGCGTTATTGCCATGCCCCTTTTGGTACCTCCCACACAATGTTACCATTTTGTAAAAAAATTTCAAAGCTTATAGCGTGAGTACCAATGCACGAAAATACTACATAAAGTTGCACATTTATCGCTTTTGAAGTACCTATAGTCATGTGAAAAATGGGCGTTACTACCACGCCCCTTTTGTACCTCCCGCACAAAATGGTCAAATTATACAAAAATTGAATAGCTTATAAATTCGGTACTTTCATAATTCTTCTGTGCTCAATTAGGAAATAATTCTCAAATTTATGTTTAAAAATGTTTTTATTATTTAATACATATCGCGCTCTGAAATCGATTTGGAAATAATATGAAGGGCAATTCTTTTAGTTTATTCTCTTTTTAGATGTCTCAAACATAAGTCAGATATTGACAAGCTGTAATACAGGGTTTTCCAACAAGAGGTGTTATTTTGAATCACCCGGTATTTCGGTAGCTGCCACTTTTGAAGCTTTTATTCTTTGACATTTGACAAGTAGAAACTACGCATTACTAAAAATGGAACGATACACGATTCAACAAACCATTGAAATTATTAAAATTCGAAAAATCGAAAAATCATCTTGACTGATGTGGCCCATTTCCACCTCGGTGGCTACGTCAACAAGCAAAATTGTCGCATCTGGGGCTCGGAAAACCCATGAGTTATTGTTGAGAAACCTCTCCATCCTCAACGTGTGACTGTTTGGTGCGGTTTATGGTCCGGCGCACCAATAAGACGGCGCTACGTGCCACACAAGCAACGAAACCATTGCTTTGTTACGGGAAAAGTTTCCGGACCGTGTTATCTCTCGAAGAGGTGATCACAATTGGCCACCGAGATCTTGTGATTTAACACCTTGCGACTTCTTTCTTTGGCGCCACGTGAAAGATAAGGTCTACGCCAACAGCCCAGCGTCGATTCAAGACCTTAAAGATAGAATTCATGGGGCTATCGAGGACATAGGGCAGCCACTTTGCGATTTGGTTATGGAAAATTTCATGAAAAGGATATGGTCCTGTAAGCGTGGTCGTGGTGGCCATTTGGCTGATGTTGTTTTTCATTATTAAGGGCATACCTTCCTCTTTATTATGAAATAAAAATCCGATCATTTATATCAAAAAATGAAATTTTTCTTTGAATACCAAAATACCACCTCTTGTTGGAAAGCCCTTTAGTATTTTCAGATTTGTTGGCTAAATCATGACTTTAAATTTCGATTACCAAATTTATCGATAGTGGACTCCGTCGGTTTATGCAGGGCTGAAGTTCAAATGTACAGAATTTAGGCACTGCAGAAAATAAGCTGTGATCCACCGTATCTGAGATACAAATACCGAAAAATGTTTGTTGTACAATGTAACCTTTCTGTCTTTTATAAAATGGTACTTCATTTTAAAGCAGTTGAGTGTCACACTCGTTTACAGTCAACATTTTAACGGTAATCACATTGCTTACATAAGTGTTCCGATATACTCGTAAATACACTTTAATATTTCATTGTAATTACTTTATTTTCATTTACCGTTCATCGCATGAACTTATCGTTATGTTATTTTCCCAAAAATGGTTAAAAGTTGAACGCAAGACGAAAGAAGGCAATTTTGAACGCCTCTTCATTTTTGTGGCCATTGCCTTTGACTCTGACATTTTGTAAAGCTCAGTGTATAAAGATTCGAGAAAAACAGCAAAGATTTTGCTTAGACCAATCATCTGTTCATCATTCGTCGTTGTCTTATTTTTAGGGTTTTGTCATACTACAAAATATATAATACTCGTATTGCTGCTTTCGATAGGAACACAAAAAAAACGTTACAGTGCAAACACTTAATTTTCTCTTTTGGTTAAGTTTGGTATCGTCTGACCATTTTTGGTGGTCTTTAAAGACCGTCTCAACCTACGATTTTTCTTTATTTTTTCAAAAACAATTTTTAATTTATACTTTTAAGTATTTTTTTCTTTCGTAGAATTCTGTTGTTATTATGAAACGGAATTGAGTGTTCAATGTAATATCGTGTATAATACACAGATTTGACATTTGATTTACAAATGTCAGTTGCTGACAGATGAATGGGAATTTTATACTTATATAGAACTGATATGTGTTTGTGTTTTTACAGATGAATTACATCATTTAAGATATATTTATACCCTTCACCAAAAAGTCTTATAGGGTATTATATGATTGTTTCGTGCCAGCTGTTTGTAGCAAATAAAAATACAGAAGCTAGACACTTTTTAAGTATACCGATCGAATCTGAAATACGCTGTTATACGTTTTAAAAAATTGTATATATCGGAGGATGCCTACTTCGAAGTCTAATAGCTCCGCCCCTGTAAATAATAAATGAGGTTAATTTAAAACCTAAATTTTCCAATACCTTTTCTACAAACTTTCGTTAAATCCCTTGACTAAACTTAGAGTCAAGGGATGTAACAAAAGTGACTTTAGCGAAAGCGAATATTGAAATATATTTCTTGCGAAAGCGAATAGTAAAATATGCATTTTTGCGAAAGCGAATGCGAATAATAGTTTGACCCTTTGGTACCAACAAATTTAAGGAACTGAATTGATAATTTTCCAGGGTATTCATGTATTAAACATGTTTTCCATATTTTTACCTCCTGTTACCACAAGGAAAAACATGTTTTTTCAACTGTTTTGAAGGGAAGTGGCAGAGTTCCATAAAATTAGTAGATAGTTTTCTTAAAATTTTTGTTGAAATCGAATTGTATTATAAAATTTCGTTGAAAATGATTTTGTTTGAAAATCTTGTCGAAATTACATCTTTCTGCAAAATTGTTGTTAAAACTAAATTTTTCTAGAAAAATCGTTAAATTGCATTTCCCTAGAAAATTTTCTTAATATTGGATTTCTATACAAAATTTCTTGAAATTAAATTTTATATAGAATTTTTTTTTAAATTTCAAATGTCGATGAGCTGATTAATACCCATATGACATTGCAACAAAATACTTATTTCATATTAATTAAATTTTTCCACAAAAAATCTTGAAATTGCTTTTTTTAGAAAATTCCTTCAAATTTGTAGATTTCTAAAAAATGTTGTCGAAATTAAATTGTATTGCAAAATGGATTTTTTCATTTGCATTTGCATTTTTCTGCAAAATTGTAATTAAAATTGCATTTTTCTAGAAAAATCGTTAAATTAAATCTAGAAAATTTTATTAAAATTTAATTTCTATACAAAATTTCTTGGAATGAAATTTTATATAGAAAATCTTGTTAAAATTTAAGGTGTCGTGAGCGGATTAATATGACATTAAAAATAGTAATTTCATAATAATTAAATTTTTCTACAAAAATTCTTGAAATTGCATTTTTTAATAATTCCTTCAAATTTTCTAAAAATTCCTTCAAATTTTCTAGAAAAATCCTTCACATTTCCTAGAAAAATCCTTCAAATTTGAAGTTTTCTAAAAAATCATATTAAAAGCAAATTTTATTGCAAAATTTCGTTGAATATGACATTAAAAAAATATTAATTTCATAATAATTAAAGTTTTCCTAAAAATAATTTTGTAATTGCATTTTTGGAAAATTCCTTCAAATTTTTATATTTCTAAAAAATTCCTTCAAACTACAAGTTTTCTAAAAAACCATTTTGAAAACAAATTTTATTGCAAAATTTCGTTAAATATGACATTAAAAAACCAGTAAGGAAAGGCTAAAGTCGGGCGGGGCCGACTATATAATACCCTACACCACTCTCGAAATTGAATAACTTCGATATATAAATTTTGTAATTCATGTATAAATTGTTTACATAAATTTACTTTTGGGACATTTTATACTTAAATAATACCCTGTACCACAGTGTGGTGTAGGGTATAAAAACGATTGGATCTAAAGAGCCAAATCGGATGAAACATATATATGGGAGCTATAGCTAAGGGCCTGTTTTTGTAACTTATTTTTTGTCACTTCGCACGTCTATTGGCAAGCGAATGAAAATTTTGGTTTTTGCACACTTTGATTTGATTGTAAACAAAGAAGCTTTCAATTATCGCCAACATTTTGGTTCTTATAAGACAGCAACGAACGAAATGAAATGTCAAATTAGACAATCAGAAAAATTCATTCGTGTCGGTTATATTTACAGCAAATTTGAATGATAAAGTGAAAGTTGTTGGGTAAATGAATGAAAAAATGGATAAATGAACCGAAAAGCATAAAAATGTATCTTTTGTAGAAGTATGGTGCATAATTTCAAAAATGTCTGTTTTTTAGTTCGTTTTAATTTTTTTTAATCTTACTACCACATTGTTCCTTTTTGATTTTTTTCATAATACCTTAAATTAGATGACCAAACAATCGTTTAATATACATATCGACCTAGAATCTCTTTCTGAATTGTTTTGGTTTTGTCCGTCCGTCGGTTTGTAGATGCATCCAAGCAACCAAGTACAGGTCACAATTATGCTCAGATCACTATGAAATTTAGCAAGAACTTTCTTTTTAACTCAGGGACTTACTGGAATGTGTACAGAACGTTTCCGATTTAGATATAGCCCCTATATATACATAATCTGATCAATCAAGCAAACAATTGTATTTGTTTTCGGTTGCTTGATTATTTCTCATTGTCTAGAATCAGCTGGTGCTACTTTTACAGCTGTTGGATAGGGTTGCCCCCGATCGGATATTTTCGTGTGTAAAAAGCTTTAAGAAATGTCAATAACAACACGAAGGTAATATTGGTCTTTGACAGGAAGACGATGAAGAAAAGAGCTTTCTTAACCGAACGATAAGTGACAATGAACCAAATTAAAAACATGATCGCTTGGGTGAGAATAAGAGGAAGAAAATTATTGCTTGGGTAGCTATCGCACGTCTGCAATTTGGTAAAATTAGCTGAACAGGCTGTAAATCTTTACCGATTTTCTTCAAATTCAACAGTGTTGGTTCATGGATCAAGAAACTCTACCATTCTAAATTTCAAAACGATTGGATGTAAAATACAGCTTCTATAAAGCTGTAAAGGGCCAAATCGGACGAAACATATATATGGGATCTATAGCTAAATCTTAACAGATTTTCTTCAAATTCGGTAGTGTTGGTTCATGGATCAAGAAACTCTACCATTCTAAATTTCAAAATGATTGGATGTAAAATACAGCTTCTTCAGGACTAAAGAGCAAAATCGGACGAAACATATATATGGGAGCTATAGCTAAATCTTAACCGATTTTCTTCAAATTCGGCAATGTTGGTTCATGGATCAAGAAACTCTACCATTCTAACGGCCTGTTTCTGTATTTCTAACGAAAGTCTCTGCGAACGAAAACCAATCACTCACTTTCGTCTGGAATTTGGTTTCTCTAAGGTTCGTTCGTTCGTTCGCCTGGCTTTACGTCAATGACGTTAACAATTTACCAATTGGCAAATAATGTAATTGCCAGGTCAATAATTTCACAACTTCCGGTCTAAAAAAGCACACATTTTTGTATGGTCGACCTTAGAAAATACAACTCTGTATCCTTTACTCTTGTGGTGGCCAAAAATCAACCCTGGGTGGTTCAGCTGAGCTGATCCAACACTCTCATTTCTTTCTCTCTCTCTCTCACGTCTCTCTCATTGTGCACTGATGAATTTTTCCATCTTAGCGAGCTGCCAATGTTGACTTCTTTATGCTTAAAAATGTAAACATATGTATACAATTTTATTATTTTTTAATTGTTTTTACCATAATTATATTTATATCTACTTATTTTTTGCTTTTAATAACGTTTTTATTGCATTGTTCCTATCAGTCGACAAATAAAATAAAGTGACTCGATCTGACACTTGTGTTCGCCCAGATGACAGCAAAGAGAGATAGAGAAACCAAAATTTACACTGAAATGATTACGTTTTCGCACGAGTTCATTATCGTGCGACTTGCCGTTGTGATGGTAGTTAGTGAAACCCAAATCAGCTGTTTGTCGTCTGGCAAGCGAACGAAAGCAAAATTTTAAGTTACAGAAACAGGCTGTAAATTTCAAAACGATTGGATGTAAAATACAGCTTTTATAGGACTAAAGGGCCAAATCGTACGAAACATATACAGGGTCTCACATATTCGACGGACCCATCTGGCAACGCCATAACTTTTGACAGAGATGTCAGATCGCTTAATGACATACCGCGTTTGAAGCGTCAGTCCAAGCAGATTTTTACCATGGAACAATACACGCCACGCGAAATAGTTGAAATTTACATTCAACAGAAGAAGTCAATTGTGAAAACTCAACGTGCTTTTAAAATATTAAAAAATGTGAGAAGTGCGCCTTCTAAGAACACCATTAAGCGTTTATACGAAAAATTTTCGACTGGTGAGGCTCTTTCTAATCCGAAGAGGCCAAATAAAAGTCGACCAGGGCGATCGGCCGAGAATATCGCTGCCGTACGAGCCAGTGTTGAGAGGTCCCCAAGAACATCCCAAAAACGCCGTTCTCAGCAGTTGGGCATGGCTCGGCCCACTTTACAACGGATTATTCGCGTTGATTTGCATTTGTTCCCGTACAAAATTCAATTGACGCAAAGATTGTTGCCTGCGGACAAGCCTCGTCGATTGGAATGGGCCCAAAAAAAACATGGGTCCGTCGAATATGGGCAACCCTGTATATGGGAGCTATAGCTAAATCTTTACCGATTTTCTTCAAATTCGGTAGAAAAGGATTGGATGTAAAATACAGCTTCTTCAGGATTAAAGAGCAAAATCGGACGAAACATATGTATGGAAGCTATATCTAAATCTTAACCGATTTTCTTCAAATTCGGCAATGTTGGTTCATGGATCAGGAAACTCTACCATTCTAAATTTCAAAACGATTGGATGTAAAATACAGCTTCTATAAGACTAAAGGGCCAAATCGGACGAAACATATATATGGGAGCTATAGCTAAATCTTAACCGATTTTCTTCAAATTCGGCAATGTTGGTTCATGGATCAAGAAACTCTACCGTTCTAAATTTCAAAAGGATTGGATGTAAAATACAGCTTCTATAGGACTAATGGGCCAAATCGGACGAAATATATATATGGGAGCTATATCTAAATCTGAACCGATTTCAACCAAATTCAATAGCGATCTTAACAGCTGCGAAATTCTCTAAACTGCAAAATTTCAGAACGATCGGAATGAAATTGCGACTTGTAGTCGACGAACAACTTTACATGGACAGACGGACGGACGGACAGACATGCTTAAATCGACTCAGCTAGTGATTCTGAGTCGATCGGTATACTTTAAGGTGGGTCTAGCTGTGTTATTTTCAGGTGTTACAAACATCTGCCCTGAAACAAACTTATAATACCCTGTACAACAGTGTGGTGTAGGGTATAAATATCAGCTTCATAACAATTAAATTTTTCTATAAATAATTTTGAAATTAATTTTTTTAGAAAAAACAAATTTTTAGTTTTTCCAAAATTTTTAAATGAAATTTTATCGCAAAATTATTTTTTTTTTTGAAAATTTCTTAGAAATTGTTTATTTTTGCAAAATTTTTGTTAAAATTGCATTTTTACAAACATCGTTAAATTGCATTTCTCTAGAAAATTTTGTTAAAATTTCTTGAAATTTAATTTTTTATAGAAAATTTTGTTTATTAAATTATTTGAAATGATTAAAGGTCGATTAGCGAATTAAGTCCAACTACATGGATTAAAGATCGATCAGTCGTATAAAGGACGATAACTCCTGATTAGTGGCCACTGTCCGCATTAAAGGTTGTCGACTTTATCATAGGCCAATGCAGGGCTGTGGAGTCGGAGTCGGAGTCTGGGAAATTTGCCCGGAGTCGGAGTCTGGAGTCATAAAAATTATGGTCGACTCCAAGATGGATTGTTCAAAATGTACCATTTATGCGATAGAATATTCGCAATTTTTGGGAAAACGATTCTAGTACAACAGATGGATAAAACATTTGAAGCTTGTAACCAAATATTTTTGTATGTCCAAAATATCTATAAAGTCAACAAATTATCGACTTTTTATGTAGACAGTTTTAGGAAAGTTCTGTGTATCAAAATAAGACTTTTGCAAAACTATACGCTATTCCTAAGCGAGTAAAAAAAACAGTAAGGAAAGACCAATGACTGGCGAAGCAAACTATATGATATCGTACACCACCTTGTTAGAGCAGGATAATCTCAGATATAGAAAATTTAAATAATAGTTATAAAACTGATTTTGTTCAAATACGACAATATGCGTTCGCTACAAGGCCAAATCTAAAGAAATATATATATCGGGGGGCAATATCGATCTGAACCGATTTTGACCAATTTCAATAGGCTTCCTCCCTGATGTGAAAGAATTCTTATTGCCAAATTTCAGCAGGATCGGAGTGAAATTTTGACCTGTACTCAATGAATAACTTAAGATGGACAGACAGACAGATTTCTAGTGTTTCTGATTCGAACAGTATATTTTAAGGTGTGTCTATCTGTTGCATTTGATTACAAATCAGCCAAAAAACAAAGTTACAACCCCTGTACCATAGTGTGGTATAGAGTTTAATAACTAACGAACAAACTAGATGCCTGAAGCGAACATAATTTCCCAAAATTGCGGTATACGGGTATTAAAACAGAGGCAGATTGTTGAAAATTTTATCATGATTCTATTTTGAAAGAATTGTCATATTAGTTGCAAATCAAGCGTCGATAAATAAATAATACAATTTAAATTAATTACTGTTGTTTAAAATACTGTTTTGTGTTTTTTCAACAAAGATATATTTGATTTTCAATAAAATGAATTCACGTCTTAGTAGTAATATAATTTCAAAAATTTATGTTTTTTAACTGCCGGAGTCGAATGATTTTAAAATTCGACTCCGGGAGTCGGAGTCGAGTAGTTTTGGCTCGACTCCACAGCCCTGGGCCGATGAAGGAAGTACGAGTATTCTGGAAATATTCAATTTCGAAGAAGTTTTAAAGAAAAAAAAACTTTCAATAAAATATTCTTTAAAAATTAAATTTTGCATAAAGAAAATGTAATTTAAAAAAATTTCATAGAAAAATGTAATCAACGAAATTTTTTAGATAAATGCAATTTAATGCCGAAATTTTTAATTAATTAATACCGACGAATACAATTACGACGAATTTTATTAAAAATACCAATTTTGAACAAAATTTTCTATAAAAATTCCATTTCTATTAGAAAAAATTTTAAAGAAAAATAAATTTAAACGAAATTTTCTAGAAATATGCAATTTCAAAGAAATTTTCTAGAAAAATTGAATTTTGACACACTTTTCTAGAAAAGAAGAATTTTTCAATAAGGAGGTATATGCGACAAACTTTTCAAACAATCAATTTTAACGAAAATGTAATTTCGAAGAATTATTTTAGAAAAGTGTAAGCCCGGTTTACAGTAGGCATTTATTGCCAAGCGTTTCTGCCTATCATAGGAGAGAGGGAGTGATGCAGGAATTTCCCTTTCTATTCCCCCTGCCTCTCTGACTCTATGATATGCAGAATTCCTTTAGTAATAATTGCTTCGTGTAAAGCGGGACAAATTTCCTATTAAATTTTTATATTTAAGTATGGGCAAATCCGAAAAACTGTATGCCAATGATAATTATATAAAAATATAAACTATATAAAAATTTCCGCAGGATATTGTCTTTTTAACGTGTTGAAATGTGTAACGTCCGCAACAGACGAATTTCTAGAACTATTTTTTAAGAACTATTTTAATATCATTAAATATTCCTCTTTCTTTAATGTATTTCGATTTTTCGGATTACTATGTAAATAGTAATACATATCTAAATCTGAACTGAATTTCCCCGAATTTGGTACTTTTCATTCATGTAATAAGAAAACTTTCTCTGGCGAATTTCGTACTTATCGGTAATAAAATACGGTTTCTACAGCGTTTACATGTCAAATCGGGTGTAACATATATATTGGGACTATGTTTAAATCTAAACCGATTTTCCACGAATATAGCAGTGTTCATACATGTAATAAGAAAACTCTCTCTGTTAAATTTCGTACTGATCGCATATAAAATACGGTGTTTACAGTGCTTACATATCAAACTGGGTGAAACATATATAGGGGGCTATATCTAAATCTGAACGGATTTAGTTTCCGAATTTGGTAGTGTTTATTTACGTAATAAGAAAACTCTCTCTGCCAAATTTCATACTGATCTGATATAAAATACAGTTTCTACAGCGTTTACATGTCAAATCGGTGTAATATATATATATGGGGGCTATATCTATATCTGAACCGATTTTGACCAATTTCGATAGTGCCCTTGGGCCAAAAAAGAGCACAGTGCTAAATTTTATTACAATCGGGCAATAAATACGACCTGCACTTTTATTACAAGATTACATGGACAGACAGGCGGACATGGCTAAATCGACTCAGAAAGTGATTCCAAGTGGATCGGTATAATAAACGATAGGTCTATCTCTTCTCCTTTTGGGCGTTACAAGCAAATGCAAAATGTCATAATAACCTGTATCACAGTGTGGTACTGGGTATTTTTATGTGTGGCTCTCTGCAGCCTGATTATTTCCCCACATATTGTGACAAACAATTGAAAAAATTGATTCTCTTCTAAAATATACATATCGTCATCATCATATTTGAAAATTTTACATGAGAACCAAAAAACTAAATGAATTGAAAAATGTTGTCGTTAGAAAACGGGGGTTTCAGGATAATACCTAAACATAATGATGTATGTATATATAAATTAACATAACTTGTTTGTGTACATATTATAACTTGTTTGTAAAAATTGCGTGAAATATGAATTTGTAACTATTCCCATCAGAAACGATTAAATGATCAGTTTTTCGTAAGATCTTCTCAAGTATTTTTAGACATATTCAAAAGTCAAAATCTACATACAAATTATCAATTAAAATATCTAAAATATAACATTCAAAAAATAGTAATACATTTATTAAATACGCTCACGGCACCACCTGGAAGATGGCTACGCCCACTGGGAAGCCGCGGCTCCCCGTCTGAGAAATCCTGTGCTATACCCATCATTTTTCAGAAAGTTCTTAACCTTAGCAACCATTGACGAGACCTGACCTTCGGCGTATCATTACAAACTTTATTCAAAACAACATTTATAATTATGTTATTCAATAAATTTTACACAATTTCCATCATCTCAAGTACAAACTTCCCACATGCATTTAAATGTTCATTCAAAAAATCGTTAATGCCAGCGTAGCGCTTATTTATCTTTAAACTGTCATCTAAGGCACGCGTCCAATGTTTTTGAGAGTATTATTGTTGTTTTTTGTTATTCGAATAAAAAAGCGCAAAAATTCATTAACTGCCACCAGTTTCAGCAATACCTAAAATTGATTAAAATAATAATAATACGGCTATGGAAACTAATCAACGGATGTTGTTCGTTCGTTCGTGGCCGACTACGTGCATTTCCAATGCCGACATCGGAAAAACCGTAGGTGTCAGCAGAGATTCAACATGAAACCAGAAAGCAGAAAAAAGCGAACGCTCAAACTTCATTTCAAATTACTAAATACGAGTATACCCCTACATGCGATCATGAGGTTGTCTGCCTGTGCCGCTCTTAGGCGCAACTAAACTTTGTTTAATTAAATACTGGGTAACCTTTAAAAAAGAGCGGTTTTATTTTATGAATGAATCCGTTCGTTCGAGTCGAGTTAATGAATGAATTTTTAAAAGAAAAACAAAACTTGTACATCCACTGTAATAAACTACAGAAGCCGCTAATCAATGCAAATGTCTAGATTTTACAAGTCGAGTGGCTCAAACCACGTGTCTATGTATTGCCGATGTCGTTGGCTAGGCAATGACGGCTTTGGTGAAGGTACAACAATGACCCGAAAGAATAAGTGCCAGATATCTGGTCTACTTGGCAGCTACCACACCACTATCATACTTAGATAGATACGACCAATAACACCAACACTTACCTTCAGCGGTTTATAACGCCAAATGCAGCACCCCAACACCAGTACTACTCTTCCAAACTGCACCGTGGTGCGAAATTATAATTGATGAAATATTTATATATAACAAATTCTATATTGGTTGCGCTACATCGACATTACTTCGTCGCTAAAATATCGATGAAATTTCGATAGAGCCAGGATTTTCAACAGAGTTCTAAATTTGGGTTTCACACACAGAGATTTTTGAAATGCTTTTGTATATTTATGTTTTGGGGCCTCTGTTTGAAACACCTATCGACTCAGAGCTACTAGCTGATTAGTTGTCTGTCCAAAGAAAGTTTGTTGACAAAATTAAAAAACGTATAAAAGATATATTCCTATCTAATCTCTACGAGTATAAAATAGGAATTTCTCACAGAACTAAGCTTCTTTACAGAACTAAGCAGATAATATAATGAAAATCGATTCAGATTTAGTTGTAGCATATGTATTTACGTATATCCCGTTTTTGCATTTAAGCACTATGTAATGAGCTCTATTGTATAGTGAACAAATTATGTTAGAAAAAAAAAATGGAAAAGTTTAACAAACTCTACGGGATTCGTACCTGGACACCACAATCTAATTCTTCCTTGATAACTGGAGCATCCAAAGCAGTGAATAAGATCCAATTTTTCACAAGTTAGCTAAAAAGTACTCATATGGTAATAGGTTCATATATAACTCAGGACGGTTGTAATTCGAACTCGTTTGTGGCCGTCAGCGTCATCATGCAATGTTATGCTGCTGCAGCGTTTTGCGCTTTCCTAAGCAGCTTATTATAGATTTTACGTTTCTCTTTATAGGGATTTAGCCTTGTTGAATAGCCTGTTGCAGAACTTTTTTCCTGGCCTTTAGCTCAGAAGTCAACCTTTGTGGTTTAGTATTACTTTGTGCCTTGGTTTTGGACAGGCTTCTTCAAGGGAACTATTGAAAGATGTGGTGATGTTGTCGAGCAGGTTATCCACATCGACTCTGTCATTCGGCTTGTAAGAAGTTTTGATTTAATAGTGTTTTAAGACTTTGATGATCTAAGAACGAGTGGTCATCCAGTACATTCCACCCAATAATTTTGTCTGACAGCGAGTCAGCAGCAAACTTGACATAGTGTCTTTATTTATTGACATAGTGTCTTGATATAATGTCTGTATCATATCAGTATCAGAATGTGGCTGCCGTTGCCGATAGTTTGCGACTCAGCCCGGGAACTCGGCTTCGATCTCAACAACTCAATATTTTCCACAAATACCTCGTCTTATTCGCTCTCAAGGACCATCAGGCAGCAACCCGCAAGTAATCTTCGAGAAGCCAATGCATCTTCTGGGAATGATAGTTATGGGCGGATTTTGATGTAGAGCCATAATTGGCACATTTTTCTTTGAAAATATTGATGGAAACGCCCATTCGGCATGCGAAATCATTGTTTATGGCCGAAGATTAAAGATATGGACTTGGCCGAAAGCCGAGACCTTGGGATGACAGGATGCGCTTCTGAAAAACAAGCCGAATCTGCCAGAAACCATGTCCCGTAAATAATGGGAATGTTTGCTCTTTCGGATAAGCTAATAATTAATAAGATTTGTTATTTTTTTAATTTTTAAAAATAATCTTGGCCTTGGACCTCACTTATACATATATTTTGCGTCTGAGTTCTGTAGAATCCGCATTTATCAATAGATCTTTATAAAATTTAACAGATTTGTTGAACCAAGAAAGAACGGATCAAATTTAAATCTATATATATGCTGCCTAAAACTTGAAAGCTACTGGACCAAATTGGATACTTCCTTCTGCAGAATTGGTCGTAATTACCACTCGAAGGTTTAGGAAAAATAGAAGTCGCAAAATTCTCAACAGGTGGCGCTGGAACGCTGAGCCTTCTGTAAGAGTTAGAAAGCTTTTGCACAACCATAGACCAGAGTGTTGTATAAACAACTGACTTTTCAAATAGCCATTTTTTGCCCTGTGGTCAGTTCTAGCGCTATCACAACATTGAGCATTTTAGAAGATCAAAAGATAAAATTTTGGGCCTCTATCTGAGCTCAGTGTAGCAGTAACCAAATTTTTTCCATTATTTCAGCGTTTTTAAAAGCTATTTAAGAGCTAAGAATCTAAAAATGTAGATGTACATATATATCTCAAAGGTTCGAAAACAACTATTCATTGTCTAGCCTAAGGTCAAGCTACAGTGACCAAAGCAATTGCCACTCTTTCAGTACTTAACAAGTCTTTTAAGAACTATGAGTCCACAAACTGATGTGTATATATAAAGATCTCCAACGGAAGCGCTTTTACGCCAAGTAATTTTTGACCACTTGGCCTCTGAGTCTCCTGTAAAAGCTACACAGGAGAAATTTTTCATATGGATAGACTCCTGATAGAAGATATAATTTCTCACCCAATCTATCCGCCCGGGATAAATGACTCAATTCCTCTCCCAATCTATCAGCCCGTGATAGATGACATAACTTCTCGCCCAATCTATCCGCCCGTGATAGACGACATAACTACACGCCCAATCTATCCGCCCGTGATAGATGATTTAATTCCTCGCCCAATCTATCAGCCCGTGATAGATGATATAATTCCTGGCCCAATCAAGCTTAGAATAAAGGATGTTGAAAAATCTGTCAAAGAACTAAAATTAAAGAAATCGCCCGGAGGAGATGGTATAACAGCGAAAATGATTAAAGAACTTCCCTTTTCAGCCTTGAAAATTGTGTTCTTTTTATTCAATGCAATTCTCCGTGTAGGTTCCTTCCCCCTATCTTGGAAGAGGTCTGAAATCGTGATGATACCGAAACCAGGCAAAGATCCAACTCAAGTCAACTCACCCTATAAGCTTACTATCGATACTTTCAAAAATGTTTGCGTCCATTCTCATGAAGAAAATCACACCTGATATAATTTCTCACAATATTATACCTGACCATCAATTTGGTTTCAGAAAAAGTCATAATACTATAGAACAGGTACACTAGATAGGGTCAATGCCCAACCAAGAAAAAAAAGTTGCGTTTGTCACCGCCTAGATTTGAATATTATTCAAAAACAATTTCAGAAAATTTTTTTTATTTTAGTTTTCTTTATCCTGTGTTGCTATTTGAAGTCCGATTGTAACGGGATGCATATCGCTGTTCACGTTTTGGAAAGGGCTATATTTCGTCCACTGGCCATTTTTGACTCCGAGGTCAAATTCGATAATTGACCTCTGTTATCTCGTTTTCTACCCCCCTTATTTGGACTTATTTTGAAACGATAATAAAGGCATTAAAAAATAATTAAACTTTTGTCTTTAAAGTACTCAGTTTTTTTTATAAACAAAAAAGTTACATATGGTTCAAAATTGTAAAATATATGCTGGAGTCGAATTCGACTAGTCTCTTTTGCCCTCGTTTTCTGTCTCTCTCACACACACATGAATAGCCCAATGCCACAAACGCACAACCACTGTGGCAGTTCGGTCCAGCATCAACAAACTAAATTTTCGGGATTCTCTAACAAATGTTGAAGCTTTTTAAAGGAAGAATAAAATCACTTTGTTTTCCCATTCACCCTACACTCCACTAAAATGGTATTTTTGCCACTGACTCCATATTTACTATCCTATATTTACGTATGATAACTCCATACGTCACTTTTGATTTTTTACCAGATTTTCTACTTTCATTATAAAGGGTGAGCCATTTAACATTTGAATTACCGATTACTTTAACTTGTAATTTGAGCCCTTTGGATTATTTTCTGTGAAACCAATTAAGGATAAATGCTATGCAAAGCATCCAGAGATAATTAAATCGTTGAAACATTAAATCTAATGGTGATTTCGTTTATGCAAAAAAATCTAACATTTTTTCTACATTTTACACTGAAACCGCTTTTTAGGTTCGTTTGTAAAAATGGTGCAGCCGTATGCAGTATGAACGGGTTTTGATTTCGTTTGTAAAATTATTACACTCCGCAAATGCGAAAATATCGCATTTTGCACACTCAACGGTGTGGAGTGTTGCACCGTCAAAAAGCAAACTTTCAACATTTCCACTAAAACCAGAAATTTGAAAAAACTATCAGTAAATTTTTTTTTCTAGCCGATTCAAATTTTAAATTGCCCACCCATTACTTTCATTTTACAATGCAAATGAGTTATAGAGATTTAATTATAAAATGTTATAGACATGGTTAATTTGTTTGAACACCATATTAAACTTACATACAAATGCCTTTCCATGTGTTTCAAAATAAGTATCATTTACTGGGGTTGAAAATCAAATAACTGAAGCCACTAGTAAATATTTACCTCGGATTCCAAACTGAATAAGTGTTGTCATTGTCAAGAGATTATCATCGACGTATCATACTTAAAGATCATATTAGATTAAATCAGGAATTAGTGGAAAAAATACTATTTTGGTGGAGTGTAGGGTGAATGGGAAAACAAAGTGTTTTTTTCTTAAATTTTTCCTTAAAAAAGCTTCAAAATTAGTTGGGGAATCCCGCAAATTTAATTTGTTGATGCTGTAAAGAACCGCCATAGTGGTTGTGTGTTTTTGGCATTCGGTTATTCATGTGTCTGTGAGAGAGAGTGAGACAGAAACGAGACCAAAAGAAACTAATCGAATTTGACCTCAGCATATATTTAACAATTTTGAACCCTATGTAACTTTTTTGTTTATAAATAAAACTGAGTACTTCAAAGGCAAAAGTTTCATTATTTTAAATTGTCTTTATTATTGTTTCAAAATAAGTCCACATTAGGGTGGTAGAAAACGAGATAACAGAGGTCAATTATAAAATTTGACCTCGGGGTCAAAACTGGTCAGTGGAAGAAATATAGCCCTTTCCAAAACGTGAACAACGATATGCATCCCATTACGATCGGACTTCAAATAGCAACACAGGATAAAGAAAACTAAAAGGGCGGTATGTAGGGTGCACCCAAAAAAATAAAAAAATTGTTTCTGAAATTGCCTTTGAATAATCTTCAAATTTAGGGGGTGACAAACGCAACTTTTTTTTATGACCCTGTCTAAGGTACACCGTATCGTAACCTGCATCAAAAGAGCTTTTGAGAATAAAGAATACTGTTCGGCGTTATTCATAGATATTTCCCAAGCATTTGACAAAGTCTGGCACGAAGGACTTTTGTACAAAATATCCGACCTTCTGAAAATCAACACGCATAAACTGTTCAGGAGTTATTTGACTAACCGGTCTTTTCAAGTTAAATCAAATGGCATTTTTCTAGGCCTAAGAAAATAAATGCAGGTGTCCCTCAGGGGAGCCTTCTTGGCCCTATACTGTACGTTATTTTTACGGCAGATATGCCCATAACCAACTTTACACACACGTCTGCTTTTGCGGACGATACTGCTTTCGTCAGTATTCACAAAAACCCTTCAGTTGCGTCCGATCAACTGCAGTCTCATGTCTGAATCCTAGAAGAATGGTTAAAAAAATGGAGAATAATGGTGAATGCCTCAAAGTGTACTCATGTTACTTTTACCCTGCGAAGGGATACAAGTCCTCCAATTTCTATTTTCAATTCACAGATTCCCCAAAAGGATCATGTAAAATACATTGGAATCCATTTAGATCGGCGTTTGACGTGGTCGCGCCACATAGACTCTAAAGTAACTCAAATAAAATTCAAAACTAATCAACTTCAGTGGCTTATCAGCCAAAGATCTGCCCTAGATCCAGAGTATAAAGTTCTTTTATACAAAAAGGTATTCAAGCCCATTTGGACATATGGTATCCAGCTCTGGGGTACAGCGTGCGCTTCAAATGTATGCAAATTACAATCGAATATTCTTCGTTTAATTACAGGTGCACCATGGTCTATAAGAAATGCTAACATCCATAAGGATCTCAACATGCCAACAGTAAAAGAGGAAATTGAAAAATATTGCCGGTGTTACGTGGGTAAACTATTCAATCATCCAAATATCCTGGCTCGAGAACTACTAAATTTTGAAGGTCATAACCGCCTTAGAAGGTATCTCTCCTCCTGGACATGATTTAAATTAAAACTAATCAAAAACACAAATGAAATGAAATTATGAATTCCTAAATTTGAAATGTTAACCTTTTTGTTAAAGTAAAAAATCGTGTAAATCCTCAATGGTTTATTCGCAATGGCAATAACCAAGAGAATAGTATTTTAGGTTAAGATTTGTCCACTTATTGTTATTTTCATTGTATAATAATGAAAGATTCAATTAAAAAATGTAAGTGTTTTATAAACCCCGGACTTTTCGCAGAATCGGATTTTGGCCAGTGGTCAGTTCTCGCGCTATCAACAACTTGAGTGTTAATTTTTTGAGGAAAATTTAGGATTGTACAAAAGCGAAACGACACCCATCAAAATCTCATATCTCGAGAAAGGATCTTTCGATTTTATGATTTTGGGCTTGATGGGTTCGTATTGGTCCTTGGAAGGAAACTTTAGGATTGGTCAAATGGGCGTGTCACAGCGAACTCTCATCGCCCGTTCCACCTGAGTCTAATGATTGGATCAGTACTGCAATAACGTAACGTAACAATGTTGTTTGTACTTTAGCCTGTCGGTATCTTGAAGTTATGTTAGACCAATCGGTTGTTAAGCCTCTGGGGTCGTATAATTCAGAATAGCTTATCAGGAAATATATGTATTTTCTCTACAACTGCCTTAAAAAGCAAGATGTTTTTTATCGCATCGTTGATCATACTATCTATCTTTAAAGGTCTCCGAGTCAATCTTCTTCGTTCTGTTGCAGTGCCTCTGTGGGTCACGCTGTACTAGTTGGATATGCTACTAGGATATCCTTGACCAACATTTAATTAATAACAATAAAAAATTTGTTTTCTTCTCCAAAGCACTGTGCGACTGACGTACGCGTACATGACACTTAAAATGTTGTTTCTCTTTGAACAAATTTATGAATGAATTGCTACTTTTACAAATTCGTTACATGACTGGTTGTTGGTGTTGCAAATGTACGATATTTAGCAGTTTTGCTGTGGTTGCTTCTGCTGCTGTCGGATTTGCTTCTGCTGTTGCCGCCGGTTGTGTTATTGTTTTCGGCATAAACATTTACAATTTTTATGTTTCAAGTTGCTGTTGTTTTCATGCGCTTGATTTCCATATTAAATTCATTCATGTTTTTGCTGACTACTCTTTTGTGCAGTAACAGTAGTAGTGCAGTTGATAGATGGGGAAGGATCACCCCTCAAAAAATGTGAAAGTCGAAAAAGATTTGTTGTTGAAATAAATGCGATGGGAATTATTTAACAGTTAAACTAGAACTGTAGCGTTCAGAACTGAATTCTAGGCAAGCACATTTAAAAAAAATTTTATAAAGTACTTTAAATTTCTAAGGATAACATAGTACATAATTTAATTTCTTTCGAGTGACTTTAAAAAATGTTATCACATTTCCTTTAAATGTGTTAATCCTTTTCAGTACGCAGAATTCTTTATCCGATGTTAATTCTGTGTTACTATTGGTAACATCAGAAAGAAAATATTAGAATTTTTTTTCTAACCCATTTTTATAATAATTAGATGACAAATCGGGATATGAATTAATAGTAGGCTTAAATTTGCATATAAGTCAACTGAAGAGTAAAGCCTCCACATCACACAGCATTTTAGATATGTTTGAATTGAAAGAAAATATATTTGGAAACAAAATTTACAAAATAAAGCATTTACTTTTGTTTTACATAATTTTTATTTATTAAAAAAATATATATCTTATTTTAATTATTCGAAACATCGACCCAAGACTTTACGATTCAAAATTTTAATCGAATTCTACCCTAAGAAAGAAGCTTCTGTAGTACATTTGCTAAAAACATATAATTTTTGGGAAAATCAATTTTTTCTTTCAGTTGGAAAACAAAATCTGTAACTTATTTAAGGACGTCCCCTTTTTTAGGATAGTCTGCACGGAAGCTCCGAAAAATATATATTAATATTCATATATATCTTCCGTATGTAAATGTAAAATATTTTCCCAAAAATATATTTTACTTAAATTTTGCTTTTAAAAATATTTTGCTTCCTGTTTTTTTTTTATCGGTATACAACGTAGACAATTTCTTAAAAATTTAAATTTATGAAAAAATACATTGCCAAAATACTTAAATACAAATTATTCTTCAGAAATTTTGGTTCAAAATAAAAAATAATAGGATGGAAACATAATTTAAAATGTGATTTTTAAATCTCGGATGCAAAATGTAGACATATATGGTATATGGTATATGGGTCGATATATAAAAGTGAACCGACTGTCGGATCAAGAAACTACCTTTACAAAATTTCAAAATCGATACCTCCATTCTAAACTATGCTAAGTGCAAAATGGTAGTTTTTCGGGAGAGGCGATCAAAGTTTGATGTATTTTTAAAATTTTTATGGAATTTCTTTGTAATGCAAATCTAATGACCTGTACTGTTTTGTGTATAACTTTTGATTGGGTTGACGGATAAACTCCAAATTTTGACTGAATATAATTTGGAATTTGGAATGCTGAGTCGACATAGCATGTTTTTGAATAGAGGTATCTAAATGATGAAATGGATAATAGGACTTCTATAGTGCATAAGTGTTAAAAGGGAAGATGTATATTTATAGGATATAAATATGAACCGATTTACTTTAAATTTGGCAAAGGTATTGCCAAATTTTATATTGATCGGAAAATAAAGCTTATATAGAGCATTAATGTCAAACCGAAAAAACTTACATAGGGGGGGTTATATATAAATCTGACTTGATTTGACAGTGTTCATTCTTGGATCAAAACACTAATTTGTGCAAAATTTTTTTTTTATTTTCGAAAGAAAAATACGCCTTATATAGCGCACAGTTGACAAATCTGAAGTAAATATAAAGGGACCATATAAATCTGAACCACCTGGATAATGGGACTCCCATATACATATAAGTCTCAAAATATCTAGATAGCAAATGCTACCTTTATAATACGTGAGTATATTCAAATTGTCGATTTCCTTTACATCTAAAATTTTTCATTATTTTTTCAATATACTTGACTCGGACAAAAGTCGTAACGATCGAATGCAAAATACAGTTTTAATGTTGCTTATTTGCTATATCCGAATGAACATTATATGGGGTCTATATCTAAATCTGAACCGATGTTTTATGAAACTCGGCTCGGTTTTTTGAAACATAAACCCGATAGAGCCCGAGTGCACTTTAAGTTTAACGAAATTATGATGGCTGCAAATGTTGGAGATATCTCTTTCACATTGAAATAGTGTTCATTTACAAAGCATTATTTATGGATCATTAAGAGAGAGAACGGTATCTGAAAATATGGTGTTGCCAGCATTACATTGACAAAGTCATTAAAATATTTATTAGTTACTAGCTGGACCCGGTCCACTTCGTTGCCCCAGATTTAGATTTCCGATCCCGTCCATTTTTGAAAACACACGATTTGTCACGCCCACTTTTTGCAAATTTTTTTTTTCCAAAACCATCTCAGACAAAATAGCTTTCAAAGAAAAGAAAAAATTTTTAAATCGGTCCAGTGGTTTAAGCGTCTGCAAAACACATACATACATACAAACATTTTTCCATTTTTATATATATAGATAATGCTGTTTAAGAATACGATTTTGTAATAATCGTTTATAAGGCCAAAAGTGTTTGTTAAATAATGTGCACTTTAAGTCATAATTAGGATTTTTTTGAATACAGCTGTTAGTGTCTTCAGTCCCTTAAAAATGGTCATTATTGCAACGCCTCTTCTGGTACCTCCCAAACAAAATGGCCAAAATTTTGTGGAGGATTGGTTTTGTAGTATCTACAGTTCAACGCAAAATGTTTTTATACCCGACACCACACTATGGTACAGGGTATTATGACTTTGTGCATTTGTTTGTAACGCTTAAAAAACAAAGAGATAGACCCATAGTTCATTATACCGATCGGCACAGAATCACTTCTGAGTCGATTTATCCATGGCCGTCTGTCTGTCTGTCCATGTATTCTTGTGATCAATGTGCAGGTCGTAAATAAAGGGTGTCCCAAGAAGAGCGCAATTTTTAAATCTCGCAACATTCGAAGTGTCATTGTTTGACATTTGAATAATTGTTATTGTTTGTTAGTAGAAGGTACGAGGTTAGTAAAAATGGAGCGCTACACGAATGAACAACGCATTCTCATTGTGAAATTGTTTTACCAAAATGGTGAAAGTTTTGCGGCTACAGTTCGCAAATTGCGATCATTTTGGGGTCACAATAATGCTCCAAAAGAGTCAACTGTAAAGAGATTAATGGATAAATTTGCCGAAACTGGGTCTGTTAGTGATGTAAAGTCAACAACGCGCCATCGACCAGGTCCATCGACCGGTTTTTGGGTGGTTTTTGGGCTGGAGGAATCATTGGACCTTTTTTTTATGAAAATGAGGCAGGTCAAGCGCAAACAGTCAATGGTGTTCGGTATCGTGAAATGATAACCAGTTTTTTCTTGCCTAGAATTGAAGAAATTAATGTGGAGGGCATGTGGTTCCAACAAGACGGCGCCACATGTCATACAGCCAGAGAAACAATTCAATTGTTGCATCAGTCATTTCCCGGTCGTGTTATTTCGCGTTTTGGAGATCAGAATTGGCCGCCTAGATCGTGCGATTTAACACCATTAGATTTTTTTCTTTAAGGTTTTTTGAAGTCGATGGTTTACGCGAATAAGCCGACGACGACTCAAGCCTTAAAAGACGAAATTGGACGCTGCATTAATGAAATACCGCAGCATTCATGCAAAACGGTCATTGAAAATTTCATTAAAAGATCGCGTGCATGCCAGCAAAGCCGCGGCGGCCATCTGCACGATATATTGTTCCATACATAACCTCATTCTGTCTACTTTACGATATAATAAAGTTTCACGATTTTTTCTTAAATATCTGTGTTTTATTTAAAATTAAAAAATTGCGCTCTTCTTGGGACACCCTTTATAAAGCAATCTTTACAAAAATAGGTACAAGGGCATTTCTTAGACTAGAGACTATCCCTATTGAAAATGGGGCATATCGATCCATGTTTTGATATAGCCCCCATATAAAGGTCCCCACCAATGTAATTTCTTGGACACATTTTTCAAGGGATCTGGCTGAAATTTAAGAATTTACACTTTATATTGAACCTAATCGTTCCTAGCAAAAATGGGGAACATCGATCCATGTTTTGATATAGCCCCCACATAAAGGTCCTCACCGATGCCACTTCTTGACGCTCTAGAGAACGGATTCTTCAATTGATCTGGCTGAAATTTGAGAATTCCCCCATATAAAGGTCCACAGCGATGCTACTTCTTGAGGCTATAGAGAACGTATTATTCAATTGATCTTCCTGAAATGTAAGAATGTATACTTTATATTGCACTTAATCGTTCTTATTAGAAATGGGAAACATTGGTCCATATTTTGATATTGCTCTCATATAAAGGTCCCTTCCGATTAGACTTCTTGGCGTTCTAGAGAACCAATCATGCGGAAATTTAAGCTTTTGTACTTTATATTGAATTAATCGCCTCTAGTGAAAATGGAGTAGGTTTAGGTTAGGGTGGCAGCCGTTTTTTTTTTCTTCAATTGATCTGGCTGAAATTTGAGAATTCCCCCATATAAAGGTCCACAGCGATGCTACTTCTTGAGGCTATAGAGAACGGATTATTCAATTGATCTTCCTGAAATGTAAGAATGTATACTTTATATTGCACTTAATCGTTCTTATTAGAAATGGGAAACATTGGTCCATATTTTGATATTGCTCTCATATAAAGGTCCCTTCCGATTAGACTTCTTGGCGTTCTAGAGAACCAATCATGCGGAAATTTAAGCTTTTGTACTTTATATTGAATTAATCGCCTCTAGTGAAAATGGAGTAGGTTTAGGTTAGGATGGCAGCCGTTTTTTTTTTCTTCAGCTCACATAGACCAGTTTAGGTCCCTAGTGATACCACGGGCTAAAATGCCCTTCATCGAAACCAACATGTTTGATATACAAATGTATCGATAGCACGAATATTGGTACTGGAAAGATCTGTTAGGCTGCCTAGAAAGGCCGACCCCAGTAGGTCCAGTCGTCGTTTACTCAAAGCGGGACAGTCGCATAGCAAGTGCTCAATGCTCTCCACTCCTTCCTCATATCCACAGCTTCTGCAGAAGTCATTGGAGTTAATACCCAATTAAGGTGTCCAAAAAACCGGTTATTTCAAAAAGCGGTTTCCGGTTTAACCGAAATATTACTTTTTTTTAAACCCGGTTTTCGGTTATTATTTTTTGTCGAAACCGGTTAACCGGTTTTTAGGCCGGTTTTTAAATAATATATGAAAGTGATTAAAATGTAATAAAATATTTATTGTAAAACAAAAACAACTAACAATCAACTGTAGTAAAAATTAGTAACCAAAAATAGATTATTATTTCGTTTATTACAGGTTTAAATTTTTGGTTTACTTTAAATAGACAGTATTATATTTCTGAAATTACTTAAAAAAATAATAAATCATTTAGAATGTTTTGTTTTTATAATAATATCTTAAAAATATAATACAATTTAAATGATTATTTTTAAACGATTTTTCTTTTAATTTTTTATGTAACTTGACGTTGAAAAAGCTCACAAACATTGATGTAGTAAATATTAGTCCGATAGTCATTAAAGCATTGTAAAGGGTCCGCCAAATAACTTCATTTTTTTAAAACATCGCGCAAAACATCGAGTGTAGCTTCGGCTGTGTGGCACGTAGCGCCGTCCTGTTGAAACCAAATGTTGACAATATCCTCATCTTCCTCCAAACATGGCCCGATAACGATCGCCATTGGACCAAAATCCGCACCAAAAAGTGACTCGTTTTGGGTGTATCGGCATTTCAATATATGCGTGCCGGTTTTCTGTGCTCCAAATGCGACAATTTTGCTTGTTTACATACCCGCCAAGATCAAAATGAGCTTCATCTGAAAAGATGTTTTTTTTGGCAAAATCGGCATCTTCTGTAAGTCGATCGCAGGCCCACTTGTTCAAGCGTATACACAACCATATTCGTTCAGCGAAAGTATAAAACTAATTATCTGACATGAGCTAAGTGTTACCATTGATGAAATAAGCACTAGTTGAAAAAAAAAGTTAGATGGTGGACCCTTTATAAGTAACACAGCTTCTCCGTTTTCTTCTGTCGGGATTTAACATCTCAAAAAAGTCGACGCTATTTGTCTTTCCGTTCTTGAACGTATGCTTGATGTGTTCTGTGCTTCATGGACGACTTATTGAATGCTTTGCTGTACTTCCTGACTTTATTTATTACATCATGGATATCAGTAATAAAGCCAAAATCATTTTTAAGATCAGTGAATTCATATTTACTTTCAGAATATTCAGAAAACTGTCAGAATTATCCACCTCATCGTTGTTATTTGTTGCATCCTGTATAAATGGTAACAACAACAAGTAGAAAAAATAGATCAATACTTTAATTTTTGTTTTAAACAATAAATAGAAAACCGGTTAACCGACATGAAAAACCAGGCTTTCTCGGTTAACTGAAAATGAGGTTTTTTAAGAAACCGGTTACGGGTCTGGGTTGCAAATCCGGTTAACCGGATAACCGGTCCCGGTTTTGGACACCCTATACCCAATCTTCTGGCGTGTTCGCCGATCAGGCAGTGTCCCGTCAGAACTGATACTAAAGTAGACAATCTTTTCCTTTCTAGTGCGAGGAGATATTTTGACCTTCTCAGGTCATACCTTGGCCAGATTTGTCTGCTACCCTACAGGTGCCGATTTGTGCCCATCTTTCGTTGGACTGCCTGATTGCCTCTTGCCTAAGCCAAAGCTTACAAATGGATAGTGGCGCACCAATATATGCAAATTCTTCGAGAATTTTTAAAGTCGTCCCTTTCCTAGCAAGTTCATCTGCTTTGCAGTTCCCCGGGATATCCCTATGCCCAGGCACCCATATGAGGTGTACATATATTAAACTGCTCAGCCATCTCGTTAAGAGATCTGCGGCAGTCGAGGGCTATTTGTGAATTTAGGGAAGTGGCCTCCAGAGAATTGATGGCAGCCTGGCTGTCCGAGTAAATGACAACGCCAGTGTTGGTTACTATGTTCCGACTCTGCCACTTGGCGACTTCCCATATTGCCATTATTTCGGCTTGATAGACACTGCAGGTATCTGGTAGTCTGTGAGCTATATCCAAATTAAGTTCTTCACAGTGGACTCCGAAGCCAACCTTTTCAGCAAGCTTCGAACCATCCGTATAGAAGTGGAGATGGTTTCTATTTCCGGGTATTCTGCCTGAAAATGGAGTATATCGGTCCGTGTTTTGATAAGTATAAGCTCTTCATGAAGGTCACTTTTTATACCATATGTGGCTGAAATTTAGAAGTTTACTCAATTTAACCTGCAACTGTTCATAGTAATAAAGGTTTTCCGTGCATTTGTTGGCAAACAATGGTGAAGGTTATTATAAAGTCGGCCCCGCCCGACTTTAGTCTCTCCTAACTTGTTATTTATTAATCACATTCTGGGCCCTTAGACAAATTAAAAGTAATTTCCCCATATCTTCTGTAGCAAATATCTTAAAATTCTGATTTTATTTCGAAATTGCTTCATGAACATATGTATATGTCCCTATTGTACACTTCCCCGATTAGAAGTAGCCATTTGATTGTCCACATATAGAAACAGATACAGACAGCAAGACCTAAGGCTCGCCACCATTTCAATGTTTTATGCAAATTCTTTTTGCAACAATAACTGACATTTGCATACAGTCTTAGATACAAAAACCTACGGTATACAGAACGCATATAGGTAAGACACATTCTTGTATTAGCAAACGGTTCAGTTTTGAAACGAGTGCACATGTAGATACCCTACATCGTAGGAGCTTGTTTGATATGCCCGTAAAGAAGATTTACTCGAAAAATATCATAAGAAGATACCCTCAAGTGGTGGGTTAAAAAAACTAAAATTTCATTAGTTCATTAAGATAGTCTGAACCCTATCCAAATCCCTTGAGGATATTGTTTATTGGGTCAAATCAAACTTTTGACACAATAGCTTTTGATATACATATAACATAGAAAATAAACCAATTCAAGTAGTGACCTTTTCTTCCGGCAAATGCTTAATAGTAATACGTAGATGCAGTTTAACTTCGAGACATGTCCTATGTAAAACTCATACACTTACGCCTGAAAATCGTTCAAGGAAATTTTGACTTCGAATTTGTAGTAAGTCCACAGAATACACTCAACGGAAGTTGTTAAATGATTTCTATCATTAAATGTGTTTGTTTTCCTGGGGAATCCCTTTATTTGAAACGAATTTTGTGGCATAAAATATACAGAAAATCTCCTTTTAGTCTTATAATGGGCCACAATCGACCATAGGACTTAAGAGGCTAAATGTTGTTAGTTGTTTTCGATTCAGAAAAACGTATACTCACACATACACCCAAAACTTGTTTACTTGAAGACCGTATTGCACAGTGAATTCGAAAAATTCAAGAAATGAAGTAGTTAACAAAAAATATTTTCTTATTTCTTTAAAAAATGTGCTTTTAAAGTTTCGAGGCACTCAAATTGTGGCAAAAAGTGGATGAACACTTTTAAAAAAAATCATACACGAGTATTAGCAGAAATTTCTGATTTCCATTGAGAATACACAGCTTCTGCTTTATAATTGGAATACACAGCTTCTGCTTTAAAATTGTAATGTCTAAATATGATAGCTTAATTGTGGGACTCATGATACATTGGAATGTTTCGACATAAGTCAAATATTTGTTCATTGGAAGAGGGCTCATCAAAGATTAATAGTGAATGATATTGTGAGCTTTTCGAAGATGAAAAGATGTGAAAGCATCTCCGGCTTGATCGTCCTTGTAATCCGCCTTACCACTCTCACAATAGACTTCAGAGTCACGACTTTCGTTCAATTCTTGAAGCAAGTCGCTGCCTATATATACAAGAATATCTTTGAACGTGAAAAGGTTTAAACTTCCTGTTTCTCCGCACCATAACAACACCTTTCAATAACTATTTCCCAACATAAGTAAATATATTATGCTTACGTTAAAACTGGTAACTTTTGTGATAGGCTCACTTAGACTATGCAGTCCATTGTCATGCCACCGGTAAACAAATTTGATTGCTTTAGATTTCTCAAAAAATTGCAATTTCATTGTTAAGAAATCTGCGAAAAATGATCAAAAAAAAGGACTACAAAATTTTTAGTTAATATGTGAAGTTTCACATACCGTTAATAGGAAAAACATTTGCAATACATGGCGTACAAATTGTGTGTTAAATATTCTAATTTCTATATTACACCATTTTTATACCCTCACATTAGTGTGACGAGGGTATATATCATTTGCTACGGAAAAAAGTGTAACACATCGAAGGAGTGACCTAAGACCCCAAGTATGTTCGGCGGAAATCCGTTTTGGGTCATTTTAAGTCGAATGAGCAATGTGCGTCCGTCTGTCTGTCTGTCTGTCTGTCTGTCTGTCTGTCTGTCTGTCTGTGTGTCTGTCTGCTGGCTGGTGCGCACGATAACTCTCGAAAGGAGTAACCGATTGACTTCAAATTTCGTATGTGGTAATATTTTTTTCTATCTACGGCTAAGTTCGAAGATGGGTCATATTGGTCCACTCCTTCCGGTACCTATCCCACAAAGGGTTAAAATGTTGTGAAATATTGATTCTTTAATAAATGCTAGTATACGTATTCGAATCTTCTGAAATTCCACACATAGTACTAGTTTGTTAGTCGCTATCAACTCGAGGAAAATGGGCGAAATTGCCACGCCCCTTATGGTACCTCCCACACAAATGCACCATTTTGCACTAAAAGTTAAAAGTTTATAACATTAATACCAGTGTTTAGAAATACTTGAAATTTTGTACAGTGTAATGCTTTTATAGTGCCTACAGTCCAGTGAAAATGGGCGTTATTGCCGCGCCCCTTTTGGTACCACCCACACAAATGCCCCATTTTGCACCAAAAGTTAACAGTTTATAACATTAATATCAGTATATACAATTACTTGAAATTTTGTACAGTGTAATGTTTTATAATGCCTATAGTCCAGTGAAAAATGAGAGTCATCACCACGCCCCTTTTTGTACCTCCCACACAAAATGGCCAAATTATACCACAACTTAATATCTCAACGTTAATATACCAGTCCATATAAACGGTTACACTTCGGCACAGTGCAATGCATTTAAAGTATCTACTGTTCAGCGAAATATAGGTGTATTTCTTAAACCCCTTATGGTACCGCCCACAAAAATTGACAGAATAATTTGTGTAATATTCAATATTACTTTACTCACAAAGTGAGGGTATACCTTAGTCGGTTTACCCGACTGAAACTTTCTTACTTGTTGTGTTTGGATATTTGTTGAATTGAATTTTCTGTTTTTTTTTTATTCAATATGTAACAAAGGAAACTCTAATTACACTATGTTATTTTAGAAAATATGTACGAATCCTGGATTAAGAGACCATTTGGTCCTAATTACATTTTTCTTACGAAATAAATATTAAACCCAATATTTTATATGTATTTATATTTATTCAATACTTCGTGAAAAAGAAAGCTGCTTATTTACAAATTATTTTTGGGAAAAAAGGCTTATTATTTTGATTTCAATAAAACAGAAATATCCCTTGGACCAAATGGTTCTTAATCCAAGATTTGTAACTTAAAAAAAAATATGTACGAATTCTAGATTAAGAGACCATTTGGTCCATATTGCGTTTTTCTTACAAAATAAATATTTAACCCAATATTTTTTATTTATTTTTATTCAATATTTCGTGAAAAAGATAGCAGCTTATTTACAAATTATTTTTGAGCATCACTTGCAAAAAGACAGTCTGATCTCTGTAGTGTTTACCAGGCAGAAATCTTAGCTATTAAAGAGGTAGCGGAATGGCTGAAAATTAATGTGCTAACCAAAGTCGGTATAAATATTTTCTTTGATAATCAGGATGCTATCAAGTCCATGGAAACTATATTCCTGAATTAAAAAAATACTCTCGACTGTCGCAGATCTCTTAAAGATATGGCTGAACAGTTCAATACTCGTATTCACCTGATATGGGTGCCGAGCCACAGGGATATACCAGGGAACTGCAAGGCAGATTAACTTGCAAGAGTAGGAACTACCTTAACGCTGCAAGCAACCTGCAACCTCCTCTTGAGAGATAGTGCACTTACGGCAACAAATGACAGGTGGTCCCTAGTCAGGAACTGCATACATTCCTGGCTGATGTAGCCCAGTTTAGACTCAAAACGCACCAAAGCACTGCTATCGATGTCGAGAACGGACGTCTCGCTTATCGTGTCTGTCAATGTCAATGTGGAGGTACAAGAACTACGGTCACATGAGGATATCAAAATATAGCGCTATGGTAACCGACCGAGTGGACTATATACCAACTGTGTACACCTTCGAGAGAAGGTTTGGATATAGCTCACAGACTACCAGATACCTGCAGTGTCTATCAAGCCGAAATAATGGCAATATGGGAAGTAGCCAAGTGGCTGAGTCGCAACATAGCAACCAACACTGACGTTGTCATTTACTCGCACAGCCAGGCTGCCATCAATTCTCTGGAGGCAACATCCATAAATTCACAAACAGCCCTCGACTGCCGCAGATCTCTTAACGAGATGGCTGAGCAGTTAAAATACACCTCATATGGGTGCCTGGGCATATGGATATCCCGGGGAACTGCAGACAAATCTGGCCAAGGTATGATCTGAGAAGATCAAAATATCTCCTCGCACTAGAGAGGCAACGATTGTCTACGTTAGTATCAGATCTGACGGGACACGGCTTGATCGGCGAACACGCCAAAAGATTGGGTATTGACTCTAATGACTTCTGCAGAAGCTGTGGAGATGAGGAAGAAGTGGAGAGCATTGAGCACTTGCTATGCTTCTGCCCGGCTCTGATTAAACGACGACTGGACATGCTGAAGTCGGCCTTTCTAGGCAGCCTAACATATCTTTCCAGTACAGACATTCGTACTATCGACAAATTTGTATATCAAACAGGTTGGTTTCGATGAGGGGCATTTCAGCCCGTGGTAACACTAGGGACCTAAACTGGTCTACGTGAGCTTGTATAAAAAAAATACGGCTGCCACCCTAATCTAACCTAAACCTATCGTCTCTGTCATGACAGGTCACCGTCTTATTGGACGGCACGCAGAGATATTAAAGGTAATGACTTTTGCAGAAGCTGTGTAGGCGAAGAGGAAAGAAATCCATAGAACAACTTCTTTGCCTGTGTCCCACTCTCTCCAGACGGCGCCATACAACTTTGGGCTTTTATTACTTTGAGGAGTTATCTAATTGGCTGATGTGGAATCCGTCAACTGTTGAACCTTTTAAAGCAATCAAATTGGTTCAACGGGACCTATGTTTTCCCTTACGTCCCTGTGATAACACAATGGACTGGATAGTCTAAGTAATTCTGTTTTACAGGCTGTCACTCCTAACCTAACCTACTAAACTTCTGTTTCTACGTGAATGATATGTTTTAAGCATTTCTAGCCTCCATAATTTGCTTCAATTTAGATTGTATAACGGTTCAAATACTAAAGGAATCTTCCAAGAAAATTGGAAATTTATTGCAATTGTTTTAATATTTTGTTTGTATTCAGGACACCATTGTGTTTGTTTGGATATTTGTTGAATTGAATTTTCTGTTTTTTTTTTATTCAATATGTAACAAAGGAAACTCTAATTACACTATGTTATTTTAGAAAATATGTACGAATCCTGGATTAAGAGACCATTTGGTCCTAATTACATTTTTCTTACGAAATAAATATTAAACCCAATATTTTATATGTATTTATATTTATTCAATACTTCGTGAAAAAGAAAGCTGCTTATTTACAAATTATTTTTGGGAAAAAAGGCTTATTATTTTGATTTCAATAAAACAGAAATATCCCTTGGACCAAATGGTTCTTAATCCAAGATTTGTAACTTAAAAAAAAATATGTACGAATTCTAGATTAAGAGACCATTTGGTCCATATTGCGTTTTTCTTACAAAATAAATATTTAACCCAATATTTTTTATTTATTTTTATTCAATATTTCGTGAAAAAGATAGCAGCTTATTTACAAATTATTTTTGAGCATCACTTGCAAAAAGACAGTCTGATCTCTGTAGTGTTTACCAGGCAGAAATCTTAGCTATTAAAGAGGTAGCGGAATGGCTGAAAATTAATGTGCTAACCAAAGTCGGTATAAATATTTTCTTTGATAATCAGGATGCTATCAAGTCCATGGAAACTATATTCCTGAATTAAAAAAATACTCTCGACTGTCGCAGATCTCTTAAAGATATGGCTGAACAGTTCAATACTCGTATTCACCTGATATGGGTGCCGAGCCACAGGGATATACCAGGGAACTGCAAGGCAGATTAACTTGCAAGAGTAGGAACTACCTTAACGCTGCAAGCAACCTGCAACCTCCTCTTGAGAGATAGTGCACTTACGGCAACAAATGACAGGTGGTCCCTAGTCAGGAACTGCATACATTCCTGGCTGATGTAGCCCAGTTTAGACTCAAAACGCACCAAAGCACTGCTATCGATGTCGAGAACGGACGTCTCGCTTATCGTGTCTGTCAATGTCAATGTGGAGGTACAAGAACTACGGTCACATGAGGATATCAAAATATAGCGCTATGGTAACCGACCGAGTGGACTATATACCAACTGTGTACACCTTCGAGAGAAGGTTTGGATATAGCTCACAGACTACCAGATACCTGCAGTGTCTATCAAGCCGAAATAATGGCAATATGGGAAGTAGCCAAGTGGCTGAGTCGCAACATAGCAACCAACACTGACGTTGTCATTTACTCGCACAGCCAGGCTGCCATCAATTCTCTGGAGGCAACATCCATAAATTCACAAACAGCCCTCGACTGCCGCAGATCTCTTAACGAGATGGCTGAGCAGTTAAAATACACCTCATATGGGTGCCTGGGCATATGGATATCCCGGGGAACTGCAGACAAATCTGGCCAAGGTATGATCTGAGAAGATCAAAATATCTCCTCGCACTAGAGAGGCAACGATTGTCTACGTTAGTATCAGATCTGACGGGACACGGCTTGATCGGCGAACACGCCAAAAGATTGGGTATTGACTCTAATGACTTCTGCAGAAGCTGTGGAGATGAGGAAGAAGTGGAGAGCATTGAGCACTTGCTATGCTTCTGCCCGGCTCTGATTAAACGACGACTGGACATGCTGAAGTCGGCCTTTCTAGGCAGCCTAACATATCTTTCCAGTACAGACATTCGTACTATCGACAAATTTGTATATCAAACAGGTTGGTTTCGATGAGGGGCATTTCAGCCCGTGGTAACACTAGGGACCTAAACTGGTCTACGTGAGCTTGTATAAAAAAAATACGGCTGCCACCCTAATCTAACCTAAACCTATCGTCTCTGTCATGACAGGTCACCGTCTTATTGGACGGCACGCAGAGATATTAAAGGTAATGACTTTTGCAGAAGCTGTGTAGGCGAAGAGGAGAGAAATCCATAGAACAACTTCTTTGCCTGTGTCCCACTCTCTCCAGACGGCGCCATACAACTTTGGGCTTTTATTACTTTGGGGAGTTATCTAATTGGCTGATGTGGAATCCGTCAACTGTTGAACCTTTTAAAGCAATCAAATTGGTTCAACGGGACCTATGTTTTCCCTTACGTCCCTGTGATAACACAATGGACTGGATAGTCTAAGTAATTCTGTTTTACAGGCTGTCACTCCTAACCTAACCTACTAAACTTCTGTTTCTACGTGAATGATATGTTTTAAGCATTTCTAGCCTCCATAATTTGCTTCAATTTAGATTGTATAACGGTTCAAATACTAAAGGAATCTTCCAAGAAAATTGGAAATTTATTGCAATTGTTTTAATATTTTGTTTGTATTCAGGACACCATATTATACCGGACAATGTTATGCGCAGCCCTTAGGTAAAATTTTTGTTGCATTGTGTAACAAATAATTTGATCTATAAATATACCACTAGAAAACTTTTTAATAAAATTTGAATTTAATGTAAAATTCGTTACGAACAGTTTTCTATCAGTTCTGTATGTATACTGATAGAAAACTGCTCTTTAATAAAATGTCAAATGGAAATTAAATGCTAACATGATATTAGGATTTAGGTTACTGAATATTGTGTATGGAGCACAGTTTATGTGCTTCAGGTTGAATTGACAAAAAACATATCTGCAGTTGGCTTCAGGGAAGTTTAAGTCCCCAAGGTGTTCCATATATCAGGAAAAAAATGATTAGATGTTTTTTTCTCTAAAGAATTCCTGTCCCAGTGGAGTACTATTACGCAAACTGTTCTTCTGAAAAAACAAGTCTGAATATTTGGTAGAAATTGGGAAATACGGCTTTTATTGGGATACTTACTTTGTCAGTTAAAGTCAATCGAGGTATCAAAAATCTGCTACGGAAAATTTAATATTTCCATTCAAAAATAAATTCAGTTATTTTTGTTCAATTCCTTGCGTTTTGAATTTTCTATAGATATTATTTAAAATTGCAACCACTGTATTTCTCTCTGTTTATACTCTATCTAACAGCGTGTCTGTGCAATGCATTTTGTAAATTGGCGGGCGTCTCTGTGTTGGTGTGGTGTTTAAATCGGTTTTAACACAAACGTTGAGCTACTTTGGTGGGGGAGGAGGAGGGGCGATTGAGTGCGCTTGTATTCCAAAACGACGGCTGACGACGATGTCAACCCACGCATGATTTTATTTTTGCTGTATGACGGTGTAATTCACTAACTGGAATAAATTCAACGGCAGCAGCAACTGACTTTTAGTTGTACAACAAAAGTTGTCGTGGCTCTGGGTGATTTTTGGCAACACTCACTCACTCCACATAACCAAACAACTAAGCGACTTATGAATGAATTTCAGTTTTATTTTTTTTTGCTGTGCAGTTCTTTCGAAAAACTAACAATTTTTTGTTTTTGGTTACAAACATGAATTTTATGAATGAGTAATAACGTCTTGACTTTGACTACTACAAGTTTCGCCAGTTCAGTCAGTCAGTCATTCATTCATGTCTTTCCGTCTGTCTGTCTCAATGTCTGTCTTTGGATAGATATATCTACCCGGGTATGCTATATTCACAGATGTACAATGTGATGAAAGAGCAGCAACACACCGCAAATGTCGCAACTTCCTCGGAAGTCTCTTTTTAACATTTTCAACTAAAGTTTGCAGTTCGATCGATACATGCACGGGTATGTATGTGTAAGTGTATGTTAGAGCTATAATCTTTTAAAAAATAACCATAACTCTTTGAAATTAACATAATCTCTTCTGAGTGAACCAAATGACAAGGTATCTGAAAGCCAAAAATAATTCCAGGAGCTATTGGTATTAGAATGTACGAGTACAAGTAACATTAAAATAGGAGAGAATGTGTATTTAAACCATTAGCAACGACTGAATGGAATCAAAGCTTTTCTGAAATCTTTACAAATATCAAGGATTCATTTAATTCTAATGGACTATTCAAAACTTTCATTTAAGTTCGAATTTAAGCCATGTTTCTAATTTGCAAGTATCATTAAGTCGAGTGTTCTACATTTTGCTACTTTTTATTCGTCAATCATATTGACAGAGCTATAAAATATGTAAGGATTATAAAAATAATAATAATAATAAAACGGAAATTATGATCAATAGTCACGACAACCATTACTATGATTACCATTACTATCATTACCGTTATAATATATTTATTGTTTTTTATAGTAGTTTGAATTAAAGAGGAATTTAAAAATGATAAAAAAACTATATTCTTTCAATTAGTGATTCTGGTGTAGGGTATTTATTACACTGTGCTCTACTCGTAAATGGACACTTTAGAAATGTAACCGATGCTGAATCCATTGATGGAAGCCGTTTTTCTAGGTTAGCTCTTATTTTTGATGTTCTTGACAACAAAGTTTGCTGCTGGGAAATCAGAGAGGTTAGTTTCTCGGTGGTGATTTTGAAGTGGAAGTCTTCGGAATACACGGCTATGTCCAAAGAACGAAATAATGGAAACATTTTCAGTTATTTTCTCTCAAAAAAGTCTCATTGCATCCCGAAAAAATTACGGTTTGGTGCGGTTTATGGGCCGGCGGCGCACAATGGGAAAAAAGGGGTAAATACGCGCGCATAGCAGTATTTTCGATCTCATGACTATACCGTTAGAGATAGAGTCCTGCAAAAGCGACTTTGTGGAAATTAGTGTAAAAATCGGAATATCGTATCAACTTCAGTGATCTTGATTTTAAATTAAAGCTGACAAAATGTAGTTCAAAATCAATTTGAGTTAATTGATTGTGTGTTGCTGCGTTTTAAATATATAGACCACTCAAGTTCAAACATATTTTTCTTAACATTGCGTTAAAAGTCTACAAAACAGGGCAATGTTTTTGAACTTGAACCAAAACAACATTAATAGGATAAAATCGTAGTCTGCAATATTTTTGAAAGCTGAAGTGATGCACTAATGCGCTCACACAATGGGTCGTCGTCAAGTAATAAAAGAAAAGTTAAATTAAAAACAGGAAATAATCGGTCCACCCTAATATACATAGGCCCTTATTCATAAAAATTTAATGAAGGTTTGAAGAACGCTTTAACACTGCTAAAGCGTTCCTCAAACCTTCATTAACTTTTTATGAATAAGGCCCATAGACTTCAGAAGCGTTTAACAGTATTTTTATAGTTTTTGTAGAAGAAGTAAAAAATAAAAATTACACATATAATCCTAATAATATTAATAAGATCGCTTTTTTGATCGTAGGACACTACAAACTTGCAGCCGGACATCTTCCGGTCGTATTTATTATCCGATTTTGTCGAAATTTCGTAAAAGCTATTTTTATACCCTACACCACACTGTGGTACAGGGCATTATAACTTTGTGCATTTGTTTGTAACACCCAAAAGGAGAAGAAATAGACCCATCGTTTATTATACCGATCGACTTAGAATCACTTTCTGAGTCGATTTAGCTATGTCCGTCTGTCCGTCTGTCTGTCTGTCCGTCTGTCTGTCTGTCTGTCTGTCTGTCTGTCCGTCTGTGCATGTATTCTTGTAATCAAAGTACAGGTCGCAATTATGGTCCGATCTCGACGAAACTTTACACATATCTTTTTTTTGGCCCAAGCACGATCCCTATTGAATTTGGTTAAAACCGGTTCAGATTTAGATATAGCCCCCTAATATATATATTACCCCGATTTGACATGTAAGCGCTGTAAAAACTTTATTTTATATCCGATCAGTATGAAATTCGGCAGGAAAAGGTTTCTTATTACATGAATGAACTCTGTTAAATTTGGAAGAAATCGGTTCAGATTTAGATATAGCCCCCATATATACATTACCTCCGATTTAACATATAAGCGCTGTAAAAATGTTATTTTATATCCGATCAGTGCGAAATTCGGCAAAGAGATGTTTCTTATTACATAAAGAAATACTGCTAAATTCGGAGAAAATCGGTTCAGATTCAGATATAGCCCCCATATATATATGTTACCCCCGATTTGACATGTAAGCGCTGTAAAAACTGTATTTTATATCCGATCAGTGCAAAATTTGGCAGAAAGAGGTTTCTTATTACATGAAGGAATACTGCTACATTCGGAGAAAATCGGTTCAGATTTAGATATAGCCCCCATATATACGTTACCCCCGATTTGACATGTAGGCGCTGTAGAGACTGTATTTTATATGCGATCAGTACGAAATTCGACAGAAGGAGGTCTTTTTACATGAATGAGTATTCAGGGAAGATCGGTTCAGATTTATATTGATTGTTCCTCCTGATTTGGTATCAAACCGCTATAGAAGTTGTATTTTACTTCCGATCATTAAAATTTTCCAGAAAGATGTTTCTCAATTTAGGAACGAATATTGCTTAATTTAGCGATTATCGTTTCAGAATTAGATAATATGTTTCTACCCATTTACCAATTATTCAAAATTATTATGGCAATGACCCTTATCGCATTGTTAGGGAGGTGTAGGGTATTATATAGTCGGCCCTGCCCGACTTTCTGCCTTTCCTTACTGGTTTTGGATCAAGAAAATTGGTCCATATGTTTCGGGAAAATCTTTCATAGATAGATGTAGCTCCCACAAATTTTTTATATACTTAAAGTAAAAAAGGACATATTTAAGTACAAAAATCTGCCATAATCGCAGAAAGGTCGCAGATAAACTTGGTACTGTTGGATTCACCACTAAGTCACCTCTCTTCTCTATGTCATATGGTAGTGATCCCACGTGATCCAAAAAGTTGTATTCCATTTACTGTGGATAATTTTTACACAAAAATTAACATGAATATAACCTTATTATATGTTACAAGTCCGATCGCATTTCACCAACAAACGAGAATTCTACAAGCACTTTAGTATATACATTTTATCGTCGCAATTTTATTTGCATTTATTAGTAAAAAAAGACAAACTTTGACTGCTCATAACTCGGAATCGCCTCGGTAGTGCGATTTGACGCCGATAGACTATTTCCTGTGGGGCTACGTCAAGTCTATGGTCTATGCCAACAAGCCAGCGACGATTGATGAACTTCGTACGAATATCGAACGTGAAATTGCAGCAGTATCGGCCGATTTATGCTTGAAACCCGTCGAAAATTGGGTTCAGCGTCTGGACTTCTGCAAGCGTGCCCGTGGTGGCCATGCAAAAGAAATCGAGTTCCATACATAATGGCATCGAACGTACTTTCACATTGTTCGATAAGCGTTTGGGGTCATATAACTTGCCTTGCCAGGCTTGGGTATGAAGACCACCCTTGTATTCTTTGAGCCTTCTGTGGTAGTCGTCCCAATATGTATACTGATAGCTTTTTACGTCGAGCTCTGTTGTATAGTCTGCGGACATCCTTGCCAATCGAGCGAATTTTCCCTGTCATCCAGGGTTTCTCATAGGCAGATTTCCTTTCTCGAAGCGGTCAACTATCTTCGAATGATTTTACAAGAGCCTCCGTTAACCTCCTCACATTGATATCAATGTCTTCTGTACTTGGATAATCGTATTTAGGCTGCCCTAATCGATTTCTAAGTAGGTTGCCGAATTTAGTCCACTCGGTTTTAGCCTTATTACGGAAACTTATTGGGTCAGGCGGTGGCCGTGCAATTTTAAACCTTATATAACGGTGGTCCGAATAGGAGTGTTCATCCGAAACCCTCCACTAATGGATCACATCAATGAGGTTTTCTGAGCATATCGTTATATCTAATACTTCTTTCCTAATTTTGTTAACAAAGGACGCCTTGTTCCCTATGTTGAGAGTTAGGAGATCGTTAGTATTCAAAAATTCTATAAGGGCTTGTCCCCTTATATTGGTGTCAGTACTACTCCAAGTGATATGGTGTGAGTTGGTGTCACAACCAGCTAGTAATCAATTACTTGCATTTTTGGATTCTCTTACCAGACAATGGCAATGTCGGCGCATCGAATGGCAGGTATACTGACGCCAGGTACATACTACAATTACCTTGCATCAGCACAGTTGCGTCCGATGTTGACAACTCTGGAGAGAAAAGATAGCATACATTTTTATGGCACAGATTACAAGTCCTTGGACGAGTACCTGTGTTGGCGTAGAAATGATTGTAGTTCAAACGGTTTAATCCTGAAGCTTTGTTACTAGTAGTCCACGGTTCCTGGACCAAAGCAACAGGAACCCTGCCATTATTTATTATGTCCATCAGAGCATTGGATGCCGTTTCGCTCCGGTGGAGGTTTATTTGGATGACCTCAATCATTGTCTTTCCAGTAAAAGTTTTCTTTGGGAGTCGTCTATCCTATCTGGTTGCACTCCTCCATTATTTAATAGTGGGTCTTTCTCCTCCTTTCGTTTACTACCTATTACACAGTCTTTAAGTAGACCACTTTGGTAGCCGGTGTTACTTTTTCTCGCTCCATCTTTATTTTGATTCTTTATGTACCAATTCCTATCACAATCTTTGCAGGGGACATTCTGCAAAATTGGTGATGTTATCGGCAATTTGGCAATGTTATCGATCACTTCTTGTTCAGTTTCCTTCTTTGTGCCCCTGACAGTATTTTCCGATTTTCAACAGTAGTAATATTGTTATCACCTGATGACTCAGAGTCTGAGTTCCCACTAGCTTTTAAAAGTTGGGGTTGCTTAGAGACCCCATTAAGGGTTTCTTTATCTTCCTCATCGTTTATTTTGCCAAATGCTAGATGTGCTCTTGTATCAGTTTCGACTACGTGATGCGAGGCACCCAACCTTGTAGAAGTTACTTGCTCACGATTGTTTGATAACGACGACACGTGACTCGCGAGTAAATCAAGGCTTTCCGCCGGTACTGGGTTTATTTTTCCCTGCACCGTAATATCATTTACTTTATCTGGGTTAATCATAAATTTTTGGGGGAGACCCCCATAGCCAGTCTTTGCCCGTAATAGGTACGTCGATTTTGGCCTTCCAGACTCCTTCCGAAATGTCTGTCCTGAGACCGATGCAACAAATTCAACCCCCACTTTAAGAACAACACACCTTGTGGTTGCGTAGTAGCTAGGTGAATAGGTACTGCGTAATAGATTGAAAAACTATCCGCTCTGCAATAACACGTCCGTTCGCTAAGACTGGCGGCGACTGACTCAGTCATGTACTAGCGACAATTAATTAAAAACAGTTTCATTAATTTTTATTTTATTTATTGAACAAAAGAACCAAACTAAATTCATAACAAAATTAAAAATCCCATATTACAAATTCATCGCTATTACGAGACGTGGAAATATTTGACACAAATTTTAGTATACGAGAGAACAGTGCATAAAAAAACTTTTATACAAATATCGCTTAACCTTGTACTTTCAATTTCGTGATTGTTGCTTTTATTTTTAATTTATGTAAAACATTTTGCACAGCATATTCTGTACTCCACACATTATTATCCTCACGAAATTATATTTGACTGCATATACCGTTCTTGAACAAAAGATTAAAGTTTTATTTATTTCGAATAATTTTATTTTTGTTTGTCATGTATCAACAAAAGAACAGCAACCAAAATTTCGGTTGTATTTCCCAAAATATATTTAATTATAAATTTGGGAAATAATTGGGATACCCAAAAAACGACTATTTATTAATATTTTTTCTGTTATAGTAACCAATTATTCGTTGCAATAATAATCGTAGGTGTATTGATACAATTTCTGTTGTCAAGAATAAAACATTCGTTGTCACTACCAAATGTCGATCATATACTATAGGGTGATCCATGTAGAGATACATTTTTCAATCGCCTTTTTTTGACAGATCACGTGCGAGTCGTGTCATGCTGTCATGTTATTTTTGTTAAGTATTGTTAGGCATTTCATCATGGAAAGACTTACGCCTGAATCACCTTGGATCACCCTATATAATGAAAATTTAAAGTAGTTACCACAACTAACCAAGTGTCAATGAAAAAAAACAATCTTTAATCGATTGATACAGCCATCGATTTAGTTGCAAGTATCGTATCCGTGTTATTATTGTTGTTTTAACTATTTACATATAAATACAACCGACACACGGTGTATGCAATAGACTTTTTGTTGCTACTACTATTTTTTTATTGTTACTATCGAATTCCAACCAAAATACCAATGAAAATTGGTATTTTGGGTGTATTTATAGCCAGAATCCTACACACGAACAACGGTAGCCATTGGCCAATGTATTGATATGTCCTCATCGAACTGAAATTTGGTAATATGTATTTATTTGTACCCGAAACCATTCACATACGAGTCATGCTGTAGGGTAAACAAGATTCGGCATGACCGTCGTTATTTGTTTAGGTATAAAGTGTTGACTACTATTTCAATTATATGATAATGTATTGTTTTTAAACTACGAATATTGTGTATATTTGACAGTTTGTAAGCACCACACACTACACCAAACTGTGTTCCAAGGTATTATGCATTTGTTTGGAACATCCAAAAGGAAAAGAGGTAAACCCATCGCTTATTATACCTATGGACTTGGAATTCACTTCCTGAGGAGACGATTCATCTGTAAATGTATCATTTTAATTTAAGTCCAGGTCGTTTCGATTGCGCTGAAATTTAGCACAGTGCTTTTTTATTATATGCTTCATATGCTCATACATTAGTATTAATTATTCTATTTCAAATTAATACAAATATCTTAAATTAACTAAAATCCTTTAAAAAATCTTTCATTACAGGTATGTAATACTCCTAATGAATATTAATTGGTAAGTTAGTCAGACCATGCACCTACAAATAATAGCACAATTGATTTGATTATTGTTAAATAAATATTAAAATCCAAATTTTTCAATTTTTGATTATTGTTAAATAAATATTAAAATTCTCCAGAAATTTCGGCATGAGATGCATTTTGTTTCTATTAAACAAAAATCTGCGCTCTTAGACCCACCGCGTCTGTAAAACTTTCTTCATTATTACAGCAAAAACAACAACGACAAAAAAGGATAATTTAGTGAATTAATTTAATGAGATAATATAGCTTGAACCGTTATTCTTTAAAAACATATCGCGAAAATATAACGAAAGATTATTCAATTATTGTTGTAGTCATGAAAACGAATCATATGGGGATATCCATGAAATAATAGAATTTTGGCGAACATTTTTCGGATAATTTTCGAATCGGTATCGAATGAGTGTATAATCTATACTGTAGATATTATAAGCTGACTGGCGAAGAAGTGGCCAATTAGGATGGAGTACATTTCTCGTTATATAAATCTGCCGTCCCGTTTTGTATCCTCCAACATAAGATGAGGGATGTCTTCACTCCACGCCCTGCATCAGTCATTATCTGTTCAAAGGCGTTATTAGCGCTCCTTCTGTGGAGAACTGGAAATGATCTCGGATGCTTCTAGGCTGCGTAAGATATTATCCACTGCACCTTGTACAGTGGATTATTTGCATGATGAGGCATATAAAAACAGCGAGCAGTCAATAAATCTACTACGCATTTCCCAAAGAACTCTCAAACAGAACGCGAGGATCAGCAGGACCGATAAGAGAGTGAGTCAACTGCTAGCTTGTTGACTGAGAAATCCGATATAAGCTGAGCGATTAACAGCTTTGAGCCCTTCAAATCATCTGGATCAGACGGCATCAACGATGGAGGGATACCAAAGTAGTATTCAAACCCAAAGAGGTATTCATACCAAAAGGTTTGTGAACAGAGGGATCACACAAGGAGGAGTCTCTACTAATTTGGAACCTAGCGGTGAATGAAATCCTGCTAGATTTAGAACGCCGTGGCTGCAAGTTCGTGGCATATGCGGACGACCTGGCAATGGCAGTAACTGGCAAATTCCAAACGTCCTCAGAGACATTCTACAGCTGGCTCTTAACAAACAAATTTGGTAGATAATGCAAAAGCAGCGGTTTGGGCGTAAACCTAAACAAGACAGAATTGTTCACTCCACTAGGATGAATAAGGTCCCACATGTGGACTCTTTTCGGATAAATGGAACAGATTAAGCCTTTTCTGGAATTGCAAATTTTCTAGGCTTAATTCTTGATAGGAAACTGTTATTCAGACTTAACGTACTAGAACGTGTAAGGGAGGTCAACGTCGCCTTATGTTTCTGCAGGAAGGCTGTAGGGTCTCGTTGGGGCCTCTCTCCTAAAATCGTCCATTGAATATATACATATATTGCAGTAGATCGTCCAATACTGTTGATAAACTATCCATCACCAATCTACTATCAAAGGTTTAGTGAACTGCCTGCCTATGCATAACCGGAGCTTTAAGGACTAAAGCGACTGAGTCTCTACAAGCGCTACTCCACCTACTGTCGATTACTATTGTGGCGAATGAAGTCAGTCATTCAGATGACTGACAATGATAATACGCGTTATCCTCGAACCTAATTTTAAACTGATATACCTCAAAAACTACCGTATAACTGCAGTGTCTTTCAAGCCGAAATAGTTGCAATATGGAAAGAGTCGAAACATAATGACCAACACCGGCGTTGTCATTTACTCGGACAGCCGGGCTGTCATCAATTCTTTGGAGGCCACATCCATAAATTGACATAATTCTTCGTCTGCCACATATCTCTTATGGAGATGGCTGAGCAATTCAACACAGACCTCATATGGGTACCTGTGTATATGGATATCCCGGGGAACTGCAAAGCCGATGAACTTGATAGAAAAGGGAGGACATTACAAATATTATGTATATTGGTGCGCCACTATCCACATACAAGCTTCGGCTTAGGCAAGATGCAATCAAGCAGTCCAACGATGGATGGACAGAAATCGGCACCAGTAGGGTAGCTAGACAAACCTGGCCAAGATATGACCTGAGAAGATCAAAATATCTCCTCGCACTAGAGAGGAAAAGACTGTCAACACTAGTGTCACTTCTGACGGGACACTGCCTGATGACTTCTGCAGAAGTTGTAGCGATGAGGACGAAGTGGGGAGCATTAAGCACTTGATATGCTACTGTCCCGCTTTGAGTAAACAACGTCTGGACATACTGGGGTAAGCCTTTCTAAGTAGTTTAACAGATCTTTCTGGTACCGATATTCGTACTATCGATATCGTTGTATATCAAACAGGTTGGTTTCGATGAGGGGGTTTTCAGCCCGTGCTAATACCTAGGGACCTAAAATGGTCTATGTGAGCTGGTAAAAAACGACTGCCACCCTAAGCTAAACCTAAACTGGGCAGGTGTGCTTGTAAGCTAAAGTGCCCTCTTTGAACACTCATCATGTTACGAATCTCACCCATGCTTAGTTTCTACAAACTAGTTCCATTATTGAAAACTAATTATCTGCAGAATGATTTCTCTAGATTCTCTTCTAATTTGATATGGATGTATTTGATAGAAATATCTGTAATTCGAAATATCGTAAAGGCGTGGCATTGCTCGTCTGATATTAGGCATACATTTTTCTTCAAGGATGCACCCATATGTACACACTACATAACAGTGACTTAGGTAAACGTGTAAGTCTGTTCGTATAAACATATATGGTTATTCATACATACATATATGATTCGCAGCCATTGCCATCGCGTTGTGGTTGCTTCGTTGTTATTGTTCAAGCTCAAAATTATCTAAAGTTACTAACAACAAACGGCACAGAGCCACAACAGCAATGAAAAGAGTTTAATGAAAAATTTATGAATGAGTCGGCCCACGCAATTGCTGCAACCAGCCAGCCAGTCAGTCAGCCAACCGCCACCAACAATAACAACAGCGACAACTTTAGTTGCAGCCAAAAGAAATGCATTCAGTGTCAAAGCAGCGGATGGAAACCAACGACCCAACAAAGCTGGAAACACAGACACTCGCCATGGTCGTGGCGGTGGTGGTGGTGGAGCTGATGCTTAAGGAGTGAGTGAGCATCAGGCACATGGCACCAAGAGCAGACACACCGACAACATCCGAGTTGTTGGTGGTGATGGAGGAGCAGCCAGCCACAAGCAATAGTGACATGGAAGAGGTGCAGCAGTCGGAGTGGTGGGGTTGTCTTTTTTGAACTTTTTTTTGGTTAACTGACAGTTTTCGGGTTTTGTTTTGGTTGCGGGTGAAAATGTTCATTACAAAGCCAAGAACAACTCAGAGTCCGCTAAACGTCTCGCTCATCCTTCCCGCCCGCTACTCAATCTCTTGTAGTCTGATTGTCCGTTAAAGTTTAATTTCCTCTGGAAGATATATATACGAGTATATATAAAGAAATCAAAAACCCATGAATAAAGCTGGGCCACAACAAAAATCGCTATAAAAACTCTTGGCAAAGTTTTACGAAGTAAACCGTCAACCAAAACAAACCAAAAGACGGGCGCTCCCATTCATTAATTTTACTCACATGCAACCAACCTCAAGGCTTGCACTGCACAGCCACATAGAGCGAGAGAGATTCATGGTGCGCATGCGCAACCATTACCGCAGTACACGGTCGCGCATACTTGTATACGCACTCTGAATGTGGTGAGGTTACATCAAATATCTGCCTGTGTGTTCGCTTGTTGGTCGATGCGACGGGACATCTGTGCCTTGTTTTAAATGTTTAGACCGAAAATTGTGCCAAAATCGCATGTGCTACGAGGGTGATGTGATAAATCCATAATTTTTGAACATGTTGCAAAGCATAAGGTTAAGCCTTAATACATTTGCATTGTATTACCTTGTGTAATAGACGAACATACTCAATTTATACCCATCTTAAACCGATCGACTCGGAATCTTTAGGAAGAAACAAATCATTAATTTTGGCCCTGATATTATAAAAAAACAAGTAAGAAAGTTTCAGTCGGGTAAACCGACTAAGGTATACCCTCACTTTGTGAGTAATGTAATATGGAATATTAAACGAATTATTCTGTCAATTTGTAAGGGAGGTACCAGAATGTTTTTAACAAATACACCTATTTTTCTCTGAATAGTAGATTCTTTAAATACAATGCACTGCGCCGAATTATAAGCGTTTTTGCACTGGTATATTAACGTTATGAGATATTAAATTTGGTATGATTTGGCCATTTTGTGTGGGAGGTACAAAAAGGGGCGTGGTGATAACGGCCATTTTTTACAGGGCTATAGGGACTTCAAAAGCGTTACACTGTGCAAAATGTTGTTGCATTTTCGTGCATTAGTACTCATGCTGTGAGCTCTTAACATTTTGTGCAAAATGGTACCTTTGTGTGGGAGGTACAAAAAGGGGCGTGGCAATAGCGCTCATTTTTCACAGTGCAAAAGACACTATAAAAGCATTACACTGTACAAAATTTCAAGTGCTTTTATACACTGGTATTAATGTTATAAGCTGTTATCTTTTGGTGCAAAATGGTACCTTTGTGTAAGAGGTACCAAAAGGGGCGTGAATATGACACCCATTTTTCACTGGACTGTAGGCACTATGAAAGCATTACACTGTACAAAATTTCAAGTATTTTTATGCACTGGTATTAATGTTATAAGCTGTTAACTTTTGGTGCAAAATGGTGCATTTGTGTGGGAGGTACCAAAAGGGGCGTAGCAACATGGCCCATTTTTCTCGAGTTGATAGCGACTAATAAACTAATGCTATGTGTGGAATTTCAGAAGATTCGAATAAGTAGTATAGCAGTTATTAAAGATTCAATATTTCACAACATTTTAACACTTTGTGGGGGAGGTACTAGAAGGAGTGGACCAATATGGCCCATCTTCGAACTTAGCCGGAGATAGAAAAAAATATTACCACGTACCAAATTTGAAGTCAATCGGTTACTCCTTTCGAGATTTATCGTGCGCACCAGCCAGCAGACACACAGACAGACAGACAGACAGACAGACGGACGGACATTGCTCATTCGACTTAAAATGACCCAAAACGAATATCCGCCGAACATACTTAGGGTCTTAGATCACTCCTTCGATGTGTTACACTTTTTTTCGTAGCAAATGATATATACCCTCGTCACACTAAAGTGAGGGTATAATCAAGTGAAAAATTGTCAAATTAAGACATCTCAGGTACATTTCCAGAACTTGAAAGAGTTTTTTACTAGGCTTCGATCTGTGTAAAAAGCTCAAATCTCTCAAATAGGTTCTGAAATAGATAAGTTATGTGCATTTTGATACCGCGGTATTGAGGGTCGGTTGACTGGATAAGTTGGATTAAGTTTGGTAGGCTGCGTGTGTAGTCCATGGTGATACAATGGGAACGTAAGGAACATATGCATGTTTCGAAGCTTCTCCCGTTGAAACAGCTTAATTCCTTTAGAAAGCCCAAAAGATTGCGGATTTTAAGATCAGGTTTGCAAAATCCCCAGAGACATACGATCATAGCATAGCTGTCGTTTTCTGGAAAGGGCGGACTACTGATACGCAAGGTCTTCTATTGATCCTTTTCGTCTCCGCAGCTTCTGCTATAGTGTAAAGTTGCAATTCCATTGTATGTTCCCGTATCCCGTTACTCAAATCAGGTGAATATTGAACTGCTCACTTATCCCGTTAAGAGATCAGAGACTGTCGAGGGTAGATTTTTAATTCAGGAAGACAGTTTCCGGGACTTTATAGCAATAGTCATGTTGAGAAAATATTATTTCCGACTTTAATCAGAACTTTAGTTCTCAGCCATTCTGTATCTATATAATGGATAGGATTTCTGACCAGCGAATACTACAAAGGCACCAAAACACCTGGTTGTTAAGTTTGGAACCGCATGTATTGATGTCATGTATCTCCCATGTCCTGAGATATAATTATTCCGTTTTGATACTTCCTGTCAAAAACTGGTGCAGACATAGATAATTTTTGTCAAAAACTGGTTCAGACATAATCATTTCCTTATCAGAGCGATAGTTTACTAAGTCTAATAGCTCCAACTGTGACCTTGCTATAATGTCTATCATTTACTGCCTCATTTGATATCGTTTTCAATGCACCAGTGTTACCAACCATTCGCTGAGGTTAGGTTATGTTAGGGTGGTAGCCGGAGTTGCCAGCTCACCTGTACCAAAAAAGATCCCTAGTGATACTACGGGTCCAGTTGTCCCTCATCGGAAACAACCTTTTTGAAATAGAAAGTTATCAATTATACGAACATAGGTACCGGCAAGATATGTCAGACTTCCTAGAAAGACCGACTCCAGTTATCCAAACGCCGTTTACTCAGCGCAGGACAATAACAAAGCGGGTGCCCGATGCTCCCCAAATTCTCCTCATCTCCACAGCTTCTGCAGAAGTCATTGGACTCAATTCCCAACCTCCTCGCATGTTTGACGATCAGGAAATTGCCCGTCGGAATTGACACTAATATAGACAGGCTTTTCCTTTCTAGTGCGAGGAGATATTTTACCTCCTTAGACCGTATTTTGGCAAGACTTGTCTAGCAACCCTGAAGGTTGTCTCTCGTTCGACAGCCTGACTGCCTCTTTACTAAGCCAAAGCCAAAGCTTGAATGTTCATTAGCAAGTTCATCGGGATATCCCTATGCCCTGGTACCCATATGAGGTATTTGTTAACCTGCTCAGTCGCCTCGTTGAGAGATCTGCGGCAGTCGAGGGGTGTTTGTATATTTATGGGTGTAGCCACCAGAGATTTAATGGTAGCCTGAGTGAGTGAGATCACTATGTTGCGAGTAAGCCACTTGGCAATTTCCCTGATTGCGAATATTTCAGCTTTGTACCTACTGCAAGTATCTGATAGACTGTAGGCTATATCAAGAATAAGTTATGTATGAGTACATTGTAAAGAGAAGACAACCTTTTCATTAAGCTTCGAATCAACTGTACAGAGGTGGATATAGTTTTTAGATCCTGGTATTCCGCCAATATAGTCCTCTCTGGCATGTATCTTAGTGGCAAAGTTCCTTTCGAAGGTGTACACCATTAGTATATAGCCCACTCGGTCGGTTACAACAGGACTACAGTGTGATAGACAGTTTAATCTTCATGCCGCTCTGGTTGCACCTTATCTAACCTATCGGCCTAGCTATCAATCGGTATTAGATGGAGTAGAACTTTTACAGGTTATGTCGATGTAGTTACAGTCCCGCTAATGCTTAGGATAGCAGTTCTCTGAACCTTCATTAATTGACTGATGATAGATTGCGCCGTTCGCCACGCAACAATGCAGTACAGTATTATTGGACGATTTCCTACATGAATAAAACGTGACGTTGCCCTTCCTTACCCGTTTCAATACATTATGTCAGAAGTACTATTACTTGTCTAGGATTGTACCTAGAAATTTTGCTCTGTCAGAAAAGACCAGCTCAGTTCCATTTAGCCGAGGAAGGTTCACATGTGGAACCTTATTATTCTTAGAAAAGAGAACCAATTCGGTCTTGTTTGGGTTAACGCTAAAACCACTGCTTCTGAACCATTGGGTCAATTTGTTCGGATCCACATGTATAATGTCTGTGGGGAAGTTTTTGAATTTACCGGATACTGCAACGACGTCCGCATATGCCACGACTTAGCTACAACGTTCCAGATCTAACAGAATTCCATTCACTGCTAAATTCCAAATTAGTGGATATTACACTTCCCTGTGTAGTCGCCATGTTTACAAATTTCGCTAGAGTTGTGGCCTCGAGAGTTGCTATTATGTAAGCAAATGCTGAATTAGTCTTATAAATATTCTAAACTATGCTAGGTGCAAAAAGGTTGTTTTTCAGGAGAGGCGATCAAAGTTTGATGATTTTTTTTTAATTTGAGCGGAATTCCTTTGAATGAAAATCGAATGACCTGCATTGTTTTGTGAATAACTTTTTATTGGGTTGACGGATAAACACTAAATTTTAAAATAATAACATTTGGAATATTTAGAATTTAAAAATGCAATCTCCCTAAAAACATGCTAAGTCGACTTAGCATGTTTTAGAATGGAGTTATCGATATGATTCAGCCATAGATGCAACATCGTCGCAATTACTGCATCTGAGTGAATATTGTTAAATGCACATTCAATATAAAGAAAGATCACCATAGTGTATTCTTTGAAATGCAGGGACGATTCGATAGTGTCGGCCAGCCACTCTCTGAACTTTATTTAGTATCGCGCTGACAGTAGATTTCTTTAGATCCTTCCACCAGATGACAATGCGATAAAGCAATATCGGCCTAACTACTGCTGTATCTATACACGGGTTCACAGCCTTTTCGCTCTTTCTAGTATCTTGGGTTTAAAACGTACATCCTGCTAAGAAAAGTACATTATCGTTATACTTTGTCTTTTTCGTGTTCACACCAAAAGCTGTGGACTTTTTAAGAAATGACAGCTTTATTTATATCCACTTTTTCGAAACTTCCTGCTTGTTGATACCGCCAATCTATGCACCATAGGTCCACTTGAAAGCGACTGGTTGTTCAGTCTGATTATATCAGTGCCTTTTCATCCCAAGAAGTACGAATATCCTTCCTTCGAAAAGTTTGTTCCTTCTTTACATGCAGATTCATGTTTCCTATTCAGCTAAAAGTTTTTTTTAAATAATTGCAAAAGAGTTATACCAACCTATCTAAACCACCCTTCTTTATTTCTGAAACTAGGTACAATGACATGACAAAAAACCTAAATGTACACTAATCTATCGCATAGACTCTTTAAGTTTAAAAGCTTTTAGCTGTAGTTTCTTTAATAGTTTTACCAGACACATTTATTTATTCCATCTAACTCTGCAGACTAGCTAACTGGCTAGCTGGGATTAGCCGAAAATATTAACTGAACATTGGTAGTGTTTTCTAGTTGTTGTTGTTGGATTGAGCCCCTAAATAAAAAACAACTAAACTAAAAGAGCAGCCATAAACAATAACCGTGGCAGCGGTGGCGGTGACGGTGACGGTAACAGCAGCAACCGCCGCCTCACCAGTAGTAGGAGAAACTTAATGCTTAGTGGAACAGTTGTGTCATGATTCCATGGCTTGTCTTCGTTTTATTGCTACTCCAGCTTCGGCTCCATCTGCAGATACACGCCTTTAGCTGTGGTGGGCTTCAACTGTGCCATATTATGATGCGGTGTAGTGCTGCGAACGGTGGACGGTGTAAAATTTTATTACATTGACCAATATTTAAATGCAATTTATGTCATCTTTCATTTTAACAGAGTCATACTTTTCAATAGGTGCTATGGCATAGGTGGCACATGTTGTTTGCTACACATTGATAAATATATTATTTGAATGGATAATGGATACCACTTGACAAATTAACTATAGCCGCTGCAATCTTTATAATTATTTAAAAGGGGTCAATGGAGGGATCTGAGTGGCTTGATGCATTTCTCTTCTTTCTGCTTAGAAAGGCCGCAAGAATAAATGAGATTATACCGCTGCTCAAAAGTTTGATTGTCTTTTGTGAGGATTTTAATTCTAATTAAGTAAGGAAAGACTTAAGTCAAGTTTTTTCCGACTTCTCAATACAAATAACTTTTTTTTTTAAAAATGCTATAAAAAAAACTACTGAATATTTTCTCAAATTTATTTTTTTAGTTGAAAGTACAATCCTTCCGGTTAATAATGGAAAATAATTTCATTCAAATGGCTGCCTCGGCTGGCCATGCAGTAGCCTACTCGATCGGTCCAATTTTTAAGCACATTATCGATTGTGTGCAGCTGTATTTCACCAATGGCTTCACGAATATTGTCCTTTAAACCATCAATTGTCTCTGGCTTGTCGGCGTAACACATATCTTTGAGGGCACCCCACAAATAATAGTCCAACGGTGTCAAATCGCAGCTCCGAGGTGGCCAAACGGCATCAGCTCTGCGGCTGATAATGCGATCTTCAAAAACAGGGCGCAAAACATCGAGTGTAGCTTCGGCTGTGTTGCACGTAGCGCCGTCCTGTTGAAACCAAATGTTGCCCATATCCTCCTCTTCAATTTGTGTGAACAAAAATTCGTTCAACATGGCCCGATAACGATCGCCATTGACTGTAACGGCCACTCCTTGCTCATTGTGATATTTTATTAGTCTAAAAGTGCGTTAATTCTATATAAATGGGATCAAAGTACCTACTACATGCATGCACTATTTTTTCAATTTAACTTTTGACCCATTTTGTTGAAGTAGAATTTCACCACATTTTTACGAGCTATACAATCGATTACGTAGATTCTTATAATGCAATAAAAAATAAAAAGGGGACGTTCCGTATCAATCCGAACGATTTTTCGTAGAAAATCTGGCCGACATTCCCCATTGTCTTTAAAATTTGTATATGCGTTTTACTATGGAAAATAATAATTTTGTAGCTGGCGAGAAAAAAAATTTGTTTCAGATCTTAAATTGGAAAAATTTGAGAAATTTCTGAAAATGTGTATTTTCAAAGTTATGTATTATGCAAACGCGTGAACGGAATTTTTAAATGAAGGCTCGTTTGCAAGTTCGTGACTTGCACTTTCATGTACATATATTAATGCTGGTTAATGTAATGCATTTAAACGCAACAGTTGCATATGCAACTTTATTTTGCATCCTACTGATCAACGACACCAACATAAACTTCTGAGAAAAATATTGTCATCTAGCCCCATTAGTCCTAAACTGACCCCACAAATTTGAAGTTGGTGTTCAGCCTTGTTCTTTTTTAAAACTAAACTATGAAAAATATTTAAATCACAAAATAGACAGAATAGACAGAATCATTCCAACAAAAAACAATTTTGATTTCTGACATTTTTAAGTAAAAATGTTATTATATACAGATTAAAATATACAGGATCAGCTCAGATTATTAGGACTACATGCCAATATATATTTCATACATCTATGTTGGTGTTTTCCTGGACTAGTATGCAAATTTCAGAGAACAAATATAAAACGAATTTTCGCGTATTCTTGTCATGACCTTTAAGAAGAGCTCTAATTTATATAAATCCACAAACGTGTTCTTTAAATATAACCAGAAAGGAAAGACAGAAAGTCGGTCGGCGCCGACTATATAATACCCTACATCTCCCTAACAATGCGAAAATGTGCATTACGATAAGAATTTGGCAGCGTTCTTACATGTAATAATAAAACTCTCTCTGTTGAATTTCGTACGGATCGGATATAAGATACGGGTTCTACAGCGCTTACATATCAAATCGAATGAAACATATATATGGGGGGCTATATCTAAATCTGAACGGATTTTCTCCGAATTTGTGAGCGTTCATTCACGTTATAAGAAAACTCTCTCTGTTGAATTTCGTACTGATCGGATATAAAATACGGGTTCTACAGCGCTTACATGTCAAATCAGGTGAAACATATATATGGGGGCTATATCTAAATCTGAACCGATTTTCCCTGAATTTGGCGGCGTTCATATGTACATATAATAAGAAAACTCTCTCTGTTGAATTTCGTACTGATGGAATATAAAATACGTGTTCTACAGCGCTTACATATGAAATCGGATGGAACACATATATGAGGGGCTATATCTAAATCTGAACGGATTTTCTCAGAATTTGGTAGCGTTCATTCACGTTAAAAGAAAACTCCCTCTACCGAATTTCAAACAGATAGGGTTAAAATACGGTTCCTACAGCGTTTACATGTCAAATCGGGTGTAACATATATATGGGGACTATATCTAAATCTGATCCGATTTTCCTCGAATATGGCAGTATTCATTCATTTAATAGAATAACTCTTTTTGCAAGATTTCGAACTGATCTGATATAAAATACAGTTTCTACAGCGCTTACATCTCAAATCGGAGGTACATATGTATGTAAATCTGAATCGATTTTAACCAAATAGGGATAGTCCTTGTGTCGAAAGAAAGATATGTGCAAAGTTTCGTTGAGATCGGACCATAATTGCGACCTGTACTTTGATTACAAGAATACATCTTCAAATAAACAATGGGTCTATCTCTTCTCCTTTTGGTGTGCACAAAGTGATAATACCCTGTACCACAGTGTGGTGTAGGGTATAACAAATTTTAAATAACAAAATTCTCATCTCAGGAATTTTTTGAAAAATATTTTTTTTAAAAAGAACGTTGCTGAACACCATCTTAAAATTTTCAGCATTCGTTTAGAATATATAGGGCTACATAAGAATATTTATACCCTACACCACACTGTGGTACAGGGTATTATAAGATTGTTTCACGGCAGATGTTTGTAACACCTGAAAATTACACAGCTAGACCCACCCTAAAGTATACCGATCGACTCAGAATCACTAGCTGAGTCGATTTAACGATGTCTGTCCGTCCGTCCGTCTGTCCATGTAAAGTTGTTCGTCGACTACAGGTCGCAATTTCACTCCGATCGTTCTGAAATTTTGCAGTTTAGAGTATTTCGCGGCTGTTAAGATCGCTATTGAATTTGGTTGAAATCGGTTCAGATTTAGATATAGCTCCCATATATATCTTTCGTCCGATTTGGCCCTTTAGTCCTATAGAAGCTGTATTTTACATCCAATCATTTTGAAATTTAGAATGGTAGAGTTTCTTGATCCATGAACCAACTTTGCCGAATTTGAAGAAAATCGGTTAAGATTTAGCTATAGATCCCATATATATGTTTCGTCCGATTTGGCCATTTAGTCCTATAAAAGCTGTATTTTACTTCCAATCGTTTTGAAATTTAGAATGGTAGAGTTTCTTGATCCATGAACCAACACTGCCGAATTTGAAGAAAATCGGTTAAGATTTAGCTATAGGTCCCATATATATGTTTCGTCCGATTTAGCCCTTTAGTCCTATAAAAGCTGTATTTTACATCCAATCGTTTTGAAATTTAGAATGGTAGAGTTTCTTGATCCATGAACCAATACTACCGAATTTGAAGAAAATCGGTTAAGTTTTAGCTATAGCTCCCATATATATGTTTCTTCCGATTTGGCCCTTTAGTTCTATAGAAGCTATATTTTACATCCAATCGTTTTGAAATTTAGAATGGTAGAGTTTCTTGATTCATGAACCAACATTGCCGAATTTGAAGAAAATCGGTAGAGGTTTAGCTATAGCTCCCATATATATGTTTCATCCGAGTTGGCTCTTTAGATCCAATCGTTTTTATACCCTACACCACACTGTGGTACAGGGTATTATTTAAGTATAAAATGTCCCAAAAGTAAATGTATGTAAACAATTTATACATGAATTACAAAATTTATATATCAGAGTTATTCAATATTACGAGAGTGGTGTAGGGTACTATATAGTCGGCACCGCCCGACTTTAGCCTTTCCTTACTGGTTTAATATGTGTTGTATCCGTTCTCGCGATATGTTAAGCTCACAAGCAATTTTTCTACCACTGCGGCGTGGATTTCGATCAAATCTGGCCTTCACTTTTCGGATCATTTCTGGTGTTGCTACCGTTTTTTTTCGTCCACTTTTTGGACGCGATGCAACACTGCCAGTATCACGGTAACGAGCATTGCTACGAGAAACAAAAGATTTATTCACATTTAAATGCTGGAGGGTTCTAACGATAGCCCCTCGTGATTTTCCACCCAAATATAAAGCAATCACACTATCACGCTTGAATTCCATCACGAATAACTTTTTTTCTGAATGCTATAGATCAAAATGCTTTTGTAAGCTTGTAAACAATAAAATGAACTGTCACTGAAATAAATCTGTCAGCTTTCAGACTAGCGGTTTAGAAATGATAGCAACCTGAAGTTGGTTGCAATACATATCAGCCACCCTGTATATGTTTCATCCGATTTGGCTCTTTAGATCCAATCGTTTTTATACCCTACACCACACTGTGGTACAGGGTATTATTTAAGTATAAAATGTCCCAAAAGTAAATTTATGTAAACAATTTATACATGAATTACAAAATTTATATATCAGAGTTATTCAATATTACGAGAGTGGTGTAGGGTATTATATAGTCGGCACCGCCCGACTTTAGCCTTTCCTTACTGGTTTTTTCATAGATTTTTATTTTGGTGTCATTGATGTGTAAAATGCAAATGTAATATGCAGATGCATTGGAAAAATATTAAGGATGCAAAAACGATTCCCTGCTATCAAAAGTGCAACTTACGACCTTTAAAATAAGCCTTTATTTGTAAAAATCCATCCACGCGTTTCGAAAATACATAACTCGAAACGTACGCCTTTGAGAATATTTTCTTATTTTCTCAGATTTCAGACGCTAATAACATCTGACCAACATTATATTGACAAACAAATCGATATGCATATTTATCTTTAAATCGAGAATGGGGACCCAGAAAAGATGTTCGGTATGACATGGAATGAACGATATACTCGTACGTCAACTGATATGACCCATTCAGATGTATTGTTAAATCGTGCCTGTACTTTAAAAAAAATATGCCCTCACAACAAGAGGCCAAAACATTGTCCAATATGTCAAATCTTCAGTGGGAACTATTTTAAATAATGTACAATTTAATTGTTTAATTAATTTGTTGAAGTTTAAAATAATGACTACAAAAACTATACCAATCACTTGATATACTGGTATTATTTATTTTATTACTATGTCCAGTGGAGTACAAAGGGGCGCTACAACAAGTTCATTCCCTTTAATTATGTTTCATGACCCGGTATCTCTATAGCTTAGACCGGTTTATTTCAAGTTGCTCTAGTCGGGATGTAGTAAATTTTTTCTTGGTGCGTTTTTTTTATGATGTGGTAGAGATCTTTAGGTCTTTGATCTTCCGCAGCCTCTTGTCCAGGGCAAGCGAGTTCGTGGAAAAATCTTTGCCTATCGCTCCTCGCGCTTCTCTTTACTTGCTTATCAGTTATAAGCTTCTCTCTGCGCAACCTTTTCATAGCGAGCCCTTGAAGTGTCTGTATTAGGAGGACGGTCCCAAAATTAGCCGACCTGACAAAGATGGCGGTAGTAGTTTAAAATATTGGTTTGCAGAGTTTAAACGGGGCCGTACGAGCTGCCAAGACGAACATTGCAGTGGTGTTGATTGAGTTGAGGTGTCCACGAAAGAAATACTTGAAAAATTCTACAGAATGGTATCGGTTGAAAGTTCGTGAGATCGCATTGTGACTCAAAATTCTATGATAATATTTTATTATCATAGCACTAGTTCACTCATCCAATATCGCGATGGCCAAAATCAATGAATTAAAATTTGAATTGCTTCGGCACCAGCTTATTCGCCAGATTTAGCTCCATCAGTTTATTTTCCGAACTAGAAAAAATGGGTTGGGCGGAAAAAGATTTGCCAGCAATAAAGAGGTGCTAGATAGTTCCTACTCTAAACAGGGTATCGAAGCTGTTGAAAATCGCTCGAAAGAGTGTATCGAGCTAAAAGGAGATTATGTTGAAAAATAAAGAAAAAATTCCCAAATTTGTTGTGTTTTCTTTGCTAGGTCTGCAAATTTTGGGACCACCATACATTTGGCTTCTCTTCTAGATAGCATAATGTACCATTTCTCATCTTATATCCATTTCTCCCCAATACCCTATATGTTCTCTTACAGTGTCTTCTAAATGGCCTTTGACTGTCGGCCGGTTTACTCAGATACCGGGTAAGCACGTTCAAGATTTGCAGGTCTCCTGAATTCATCGATGTATTTATGACGATTGGTACGGTTTTGCAGATTTTCGAGATCAAATTATTTCGTTGTCGCTTTAGGTTTTCGTATAGCAGCGACCGTTAGACGGATTGTAGCGCCAAGAAGGAGGTGATCTAAGAAGCAGGTTCTGCTTATGGGAAAATGGTACATTCGATTTTCTGTCATGTTATCTGGCGATAACCAATTGGCTTTGTGGACAGTTCTGTAAGGAAATTAAGTACCCGCTATAACCTGCTGTTGCTGTTATTCCACATTTCAATGAACATCTTTACATTTTCGGTCATGTTACTGAAGCCATGTACTACCATAATTATTTCGTGTCCTTTGTTGTTTGAGCCAAGCTGAGCATTAACATCACATATTAAAAGTAGGATGTTTTCACGGAATACAGAGTATAAACCAGTAAGGAAAGGCAGAAAGTCGGGCGGGGCCGACTATATAATACCCTACACCTCCCTAACAATGCGATAAGGGTCATTGCCATAATAATTTGGAATAATTGGTAAATGAGTTGAAACATATTATCTAATTCTGAAACGATTATCGCTAAATTAAGCAATATTCGTTCCTAAATTGAGAAACATCTTTCTGGAAAATTTTAATGATCGGAAGTAAAATACAACTTCTATAGCGGTTTGATACCAAATCAGGAGGAACATATATATGGAGATTTAATATAAATCTGAACCGATCTTCCCTGAATACTCATTCATATAAAAAGACCTCCTTCTGTCGAATTTCGTACTGATCGGATATAAAATACAGTCTCTACAGCGCTTACATGTCAAATCGGGGGTAACATATATATGGGAGCTATATCTAAATCTGAACCGATTTTCTCCGACCTCCGCTTACAGGTCAAATCGGGGGTAACATATATATGGGTGTTATATCTAAATCTAAACCGAGTTTCTCCGAATTTGGCACTATTCCTTCATGTAGAAAGAAACCTCTTTTTGCCGACTTTCGCACTGATCAGAGAACATTTTTACAGCGCTCACATGTCAAATCGGGGGTAACGTATATATGGGGGCTATATCTTAATCTGAACCGATTTCTTCCAAATTTAAAAGTGTTCATTCATATAATAGGAAACCTCTTTCAGACGAATTTCATACTGATGTGATATAAAATACAGTTTTTACAGCGCTTACATGTGAAATCGGGGGTAAGATATATAAGGGGGCTATATCTAAATCCGAACCGATTTTCTCCGAATTTGGCAGTATTCCTTCATGTAATAAGAAACCTCTTTCTGCCGAATTTCGCACTGATCGGATATAAAATACAGTTTGTACAGCGCTTACATGTCAAATCGGGGGAACGTATATATGGGGGCTATATCTAAATCTGAACCGATTTCCTCCAAATTTAACAGTGTTCATTCATATAATAAGAAACCTCTTTCTGCCGAATTTCATACTGATCGGATATAAAATAAAGTTTTTACAGCGTTTACATGTCTAATCGGGGCTAACATATATATGGGGGCTATATCTAAATCTGAACCGATTTTAACCAAATTCAGTAGGGATCGTCCTTGGGCCAAAAAAAATATATGTGTAAAGTTTCGTCGAGATCGGACCATAATTGCGACCTGTACTTTGATTACAAGAATACATGCACAGACGGACAGACAGACAGACAGACAGACGGACAGACAGACAGACAGACGGACAGACGGACATAGCTAAATCAACTCAGAAAGTGATTCTAAGTCGATCGGTATAATAAACGATGGGTCTATTTCTTCTCCTTTTGGGTGTTACAAACAAATGCACAAAGTTATAATACCCTGTACCACAGTGTGGTGTAGGGTATAAAAACGGTTTAGTTGACTATAGAAGTTATCTTTTTCGACAACATCGGATGCATCTGTTGGTGTATAACATTGCACACATCAAGGATTTCTAACTTTTGTAAGCAAGTTTGCTAATATACCGACATATGGTTTCCAATTTATTAGTGGCTTAAATGCTTCATTTGATATTGATACACCGACACCGTTCGATCCTGGTTAGTTCGTTGGCTTCCCAGAGTAAACGTATGTGATATTTGCAGAAGTTTTAAATTCTCCTGATTCTGGTCATCTTGCTTCCTTGCATACTTGGGTCAGTTTAGATGGATATAGGAGAGTGCGCATGGGACGTGCTGATTCTCCTTATCCTTTTCATGCTGAAGATCGTCATCAATGTAATTTGTTGGTTTATACCATATGTTCTGGGTTCTTTAATCGTTGTTGTTTAGGATAGGTGACTTATTGGGACTCCGCATCCGATCCCAGTGAGGGGCTGCAAAAATCAGAGCCGTCTAGTACTCGTATTTAAGGGACTATATTTTCGCCCATATATCAATTTTCAACGAACAAGGAAAGGCCGCCCAAGTCACACCTGGACATCGAAGCAGCCAAAGCCAAAAGATCGTGCAATGAGCTAAAGAATATAGCAGCAGATAAATGAGAATGGAATGCAATTGTTAAGGCCCTATTCTCCTCATAGGAACAACAGAAATTTATGTATTTAAGTATACATATAGCAACAAGCTCAGTGATCCAATATCCTCTTCTGAGGACCTCAGAATCTCAAAACTACTAAAATGGATATGTGACTTTCCTTCTTAGGACGGCAGTATAGAGGATGGACTGTCCTCTGTTTTTCCGATGTTCTTTAATGTCATTGTACACGGGATATTATAAGGGGCAGATGTTAGTAACACCTAGAAATACTAAAGCTACAAGCCCCTTAAAGTATAGCGATCGACTCAGAATCACTAGCTCACCACTAGAATCACCCCGTCCGTCGGTTTTTCCATATTAACTTGTTTGCAAAGTACATTTCGCAATTTCAGTCTAAATTTGATGATATTTAGTACGAAGCACTCTTTCACATCTGTGACGAAGCGGAAATTTAAATTGTTCAAAATCGGTTTAGATTTAGATAAAGCTCACATATATATGTACCTCCGATTTGGCGCGCTATAGAAGCTACATTTTAAAACCGATGTGTGTCAAATTCGGCACATGGAAACTCTTGGACCAAGTAGAGACGCTATTGATTTCAGATTAAGATATAGCATAACAATTAGAAGACAATTTGTTCAGATTGAAATATGTCGTCATATGTGATTGGGTTGGCCCCTTCGATATGGAGTTATCTCCACATCAATGTAATATTTAATAAACTTGACTTCAACAGTTTTTCCTGAAGCAATATTTACTCTTAATTTAGGATATTTCCCTAAAAATTGTTCAAAGCATGTTTACATTTGTAGACAAGTTATTGAATCATCTTTAATTGACCAATAGATTGAACAAAGGTTTCTGCGAATAAAGTCGATTTCGCGTTTTTTTCCTAGAAACGTGTTAAAATGGAATTTAAAACTATGAAACTATGGCTATTTCAAGTCACTTTTTTCGCAATAAGATAAAATTTAACTTAAGGTTGTTGAACTAACTTCAAGCTATTTTTGTGTTTCCGCCCCCCAACAATGTATCCACCCCCCCTGCTATGAAAAACACATCTTGAAATACTATCGCAAGTCTCAAATAATACTTCAAATGAAATGGAATGAACAAACAATATACGTTTCATAAGAATTACACATTTAATTAGAGTTAGTTTGATTTGATATACGAATATGCAGAAATGTTTGTCAGAAAACAATACAGATAAAATAGTTGTCATAGTGTTTGTGGCGATGAAATTGACCTCCAGCAGGAAAAGGACCTATGAATCCGATTTAAGCAAACAATTCGAGAAAATGAGCAACAAACATAGCTATTAATGTTTCAATTATAATCCTCGTATCTATGCGGTTGCTGGGATTGGACGAGTATGAATCAGGACTCCAACGAAACGGCAAACATACTGACAAAGGTATCTTCTATCCAGGGGTTAGTTAATTAATTGAATTGAAATCCAAATACAAACCTACTTGTTTGACTTGGTTTGTAAACGCAGTTGTCATAGTTTTATGGATTAAAATCATGTCTGCTTTCCCCTATTCATAAGATGAGCAAATGTTTATGGTCTTTTTTTTTTGTTTGCGACGGACTACTCCTTTTGTATCCAGCAAACAAAATTAAAGTGTTGTTAAAGAAATTGATGTTTATGTATTCATTTCCAAAAAATGGTCCAATAGACTTCTGTAATAAGTGAAAAAACATAAATTTGCGAGTAGCATATCTTTAAAGAAGGACTAATTTCGTATCTCACTTAATTGTTTGTTTAAAAGGAAAAAGTATCTCGCGTATTGAAAGTCACTTCGAAGATATTGTTCTGTGTAAAATAGTGAAATATTCGATAATTTAGATAGAGATTTCCTGCATTGTGAATACTGTAAAGAATTATCTTTCAGAATATTTATAATATTTATATACTGGGTTCATTTGCGAATGAGAAAGAAGTAGCTTCGGAAAGCTCAAAGCCGATCTTGGTACACCTTCTATTCAATAGAAGAAGCGTAACAGCGCGTCTTTGTCCCACAACTCTAACAAGGTTTGTAAACAGAGTGACCCCACAAGGAGGAGTACTGTATCCACTAATTTGGAACCTAGCGGTGAATGAAATCCAGTTAGATCTAGAACGTTGTGGCTGCAAAATCGTGGCATATGCGGATGATATGGTAATCGCTGTAACTGGCAAATTCCTCGATGTTCTCAGAGACATCCTACATGTGGATATGAACAAGTTGACTAGATGTGCCAGAAGCAGCGATTAGGAACACAAACAAGATAGAATAACTACTCTTTAGTATGAAGAATATGGTCCTACGTATGGACCCTCGACGGATTAATTGAATAGAGTTTTTTTTTAAACCAGGGTAATTCCAACGGCAGTCGACCCACTTTTCAACACGACCCCCTCAGATTTCGATGAAATTTGGTACACGCTATCTCCTACACGGGGCAAAATCGCCTCTTTTGATATGTTTGAATAGAAAGAAAATATATTTGGAACACAAATTTTTAAATATTATATATTTCTTAGCAAATAAATTTTATTTGAAAATCAATAAAATATATGTGGAACGCATATATTAATATATTACAACAAATTACATTTGCAAACTAAATTTCTCAAATAAAATATGTGTTTAAATACAAATAAAATTATTATTTAGGAATTTTTCCAAATATATTTTATTTAAAAAATATTTCCAAAACTTTTGCTGAGTTTTTCATATTTTAGTTTCAATTTTTCTTGGGTTTCGAATTGTACCTCCCAGTTATGATACCATAGCAGCATTACCTTCTGTTTTAAATCAATCATTTAAAATTTCTGAGTATTCCAAGCCATCATTAGTCGTCAATCCTCTAAGTACTTTATATTGATCCAAGATTATATGATTTCAATTATTATTTTTTACGAACATTAAAAATTTCTAAAAATTTAACTTTGAATTACTGAAAAATTTGAGACAATTTATGTATTTTATGAATACTTAAATGCAAATAAATATTTGTTTCGGAAATAATGGTCCCAAATAAAAACATATTGGAATGTAAACAAATATTTGTTTAGAACAACATCTTCCCAAATACACAATTTTTGTGTGTACCAAATATTACATGCCCCAAACATATATATGTTTCAAGCCGAATATGTTTGGGACAATATACTACAGAAACGATTTTTTTTCAGCGTGTAGTGTATGCAATTTGTATGATGTCTATATTTAGTCCAAATTCGTTGTGATTCTTGTTTTACAGCGTCCGAAAGTTGGTCGAATCTCTATTTTTTCTTAAAGGATACTGAATTCAACAGAGTATAACTTAAGAACGCGTTATCCGATTTCAACGATTTTAGTGTCATTGTAACTGGCTCAAAAGCCAGGTTTGCTTTTGAGGCTTCAATGTAATTCTGCCTTGAGACTTTCAAAAATATAAATCAGATTTTATTATTATCACGGTACGATATACGTTCTCATAACAAATAATATTTTGATTCCGCTCACATAGAAAGAACTTACATTGTGTTTTATATAAAAACACCTGAAATATATGTATATGGAAGAAAACCGTAAAAAATCTGTATCTTTTAAACCAAAATGACCTCCATTGTGAAACCTATGTCACGTTTAAATGACATTTAACGGTTTAACTACAAAAAATATGAAGAAAAAAAATTAGGTGCTTTTCGAGATATTTAAGGATTAAAATAATTTTTAGATTTTTGGTGTCCTTCGACAAGGACAATAATTTTATTAAATTATTAATTTTGAAGTACGGTAGTGGCCAGTTACAATGACACTAAAATCATTCAGCTGTAAAACAAAAACCATAACGAATTTGGACTAAATATAGACATCATACAAATTGTATGCACTAGGAAATAGCGTGTACCAAATTTCATCGAAATCGGAGGGGGTCGTGTTAAAAAGTGGTTCGACTGCCGTTGGAATTACCCACCAGGAATAATTCTTGATAGGAAATTGTTATTCGGACTTAATGTTTTGGACCTACGTCGAAAATTTACATTCAACTATTAATATAATTTCATTGAACTGAAGCAAAATATACGTTAAACAAGTAAGAAAGTTTCAGTCGGATAAACCGACTAAAGTATACCCTCACTTTGTGAGTAAAGTAATATTAAATATTATCAATTTGAAGTCAATCGGTTACTCCTTTCGAGAGTTATCGTGCGCACCAGCCAGCAGACAGACAGACGGATGGACATTGCTCATTCGACATAAAATGAACCAAAACGGATTTCTGCCGAACATACTTGGGGTCTAAGGTCATTCCATCGATGTGTTACACTCCGTAGCAAATGATATATACCCTCGTCACACTTAAGTGAGGGTATAATTAAACTAATTAATTATTTTCTTTCAATCAAATTTTTGGATAAAATTCGGGGACATAGGTTTAGATTTAGATATAGTCCCCATATATATGTTACACCCGATTTTACATTTAAACGCCGTAGAAAAGGTATTTTATATCCGATCAGAACGAATTTCGGCAGAGAGAGTTTTTATATTACATAAACGAACACTGCCAAATTTGGAGAAAATCGGTTCAAATTTAGATATATAGTCCCATATATATGTTCCCTGAATTGGTCCCAAAGCGGTATTTTAATTGGGGATAATCGGTTCGGATTTCGATATAGCCACATATGTACTATGTTCCTGCCTATTAAGTATTTTACGTCCGATCCTTATATCATTTGGCAGAGATAAGGTTTTTGATCCAAGTCGATGAAAATCCTTCCGATTCTTGATCTATGAAAGAATGCTGTGCATTTTAAGATCATTGTTTCAGATCTAGTTTATTAAGATCAACATTTAAAATCCTCCTTGGAATCAGACTTGATTTGTTAACTGAAACGAAGCCAATTGAGGAGGTACTTTTCAAAACTTGACTATTCCACTTTTTGTGTTTTTGCGCAATGAGAGAAAATACTATGGCCCTGCGTATTGAACGCGAATTTTTGGCGCATTCTTTAAGACAGATTTCGCACAATTTTATTTTCGCTGAGCTTCGAAGTCAATGCTACCAAACAAAAAAAAGAATAAAAAAATCAGTTCTGTCAAAATAGAATAGTCAAGTTGACGAGAACAATGCTAATATTACATAAAAATTGTCGGTGGTCTCCGATTTTGATGAAACTTGGTGGAAATGTTAATTATGGTGCTCTAGTATTGAATATACAATTGGGCAAAACTTTTGTTCTACGAGAGTTATTTAAATATTTTGTTTTGACCTAGATACCTAAAGACTGCAGCTTCAGTAATATCGAGGCAGATGTTGTTTGGAAGCTGCATGGCATATTTTTAGTTTTAAAACACTAATTAAAGTCTAGTTTTTTCAAAAATTTATGTTTTTAAATTGAAAACATGTGGACCAGTTGATGACCCAAATTGTGCCCTATGTGTCCAAAAAAAATTATTTTGGGATCGCCAGTATTTTTTGACATATCAATAATTCCATATTTTCGGAAACTGTTTTTTTTTGTATTTTAAAATCTGTATTGTTTTTGATTTCAGTTGATTTGAAAATTGTATTCCCCATAAATAGAAGAACTTTGCCGCCCGACTTCCTTACAGTTTTTTATGATTTCTTCGTCCCAGCAAAAAATGATATTTTTGAAAAAAAAATAAAATTGTTTCTAATTTCTTATATTAAATTTATTAAAAGTATGTTTCTACATAAAAGTGAAGTTTTATGCATTTGTAGGCCTCATAATCTTCTTTCATTTAGATGGTATGCCGGATTTATCGAACTTATACTTTTATTATTTATATTTATTTAAAAAAAATTACCATAACAATTTTTTTTAATATTTTTTCCTGTTTAGTACACTTATACTTTAGTTTTATTATTTATATTTATTTAAAAAAAATTACCATAACAATTTTTTTTAATATTTTTTCCTGTTTAGGACACTATATTACACCGAAAAATGTTATGCACAGCCGTTGACAGAATTTTTTTTGCATAGTGTTATTGGTTTATTCGAAAGCGCAAATATTAAAGACGATTTCATTCATGCGATTGCCTCGAATGTTTTCGCAGTATTGCATTCTGTCAACCAAAGGACTTGCACGGTAAAAAATTTTCCGAAAAAGCAATCGAGTAGGGAATTAAGCAGTTTTGTATGTACTAATTCTCTACTCGCTTCTCTAACCGATTCTTCTTATAAATGGAGCAGACTTCCGAAACTAATTCCGAATTGCTGAAAAATGAACGCCTTCCTTTTTCGACATTTTCACCAGTTAAGAAAAAATTAAAAAAAAAAACATTTTTTCCTTCGTTTTTTTTCTCTTTATGTTCAATTTTTAATTTTATTTCTATTCTGAATTGCTTCATTACCCACCTTATTCGTCAGATTTATCTCCTGCGGATTATTTTCTATTTCCAAACATGAAAAAAACTCGGTGGTAAAAGATTTGTCAACAATAAAGAGGTGGATTATGCGATAACACAGTAGACTGTTCTTAATATCGATACCTCCGTTCTAAAAAATGCTAAGTCGACTTAGCATGTTTTTAGGGAGATTTCATTAAATTTTTGGTGTTTATCCGTCGACCCAATCAAAAGTTATTCAGAACACAGTGCAGGTCATTCGATTTGCATTATAAAGAAATTGCACACAAATTTAAAACATTCATCAATCTTTGATCGCCTCTCCTGAAAAACTACCTTTTTGCACTTAGCATAGTTTAGAATGGAGGTGTCGATATAAACAGGGTTCTAATTTATTGAAGCTTTTATTCTTTGACATTTGACAAGTAGAAACTACGCCATTACTAAAAATGGAACGATACATGATTCAACAACGCATTGAAATTATTAAAATTCGAAAAATCAAAAATCATAGAAAAATCATCTTGACTAATGAGGCCCATTTCCACCTCGGTTGCTACAACAAGCAAAATTGTCGCATCTGGGGCTCGGAAAACCCAAGAGTTATTGTTGAGAAGCATCTCCATCCTCAACTGTTTGGTGCGGTTTATGGTCCGGCGAGGTCATTGGACCTTACATTTTCGAAAATGAGGTTGGATCAACAGTTACGGTGAATGGATTGCGCTATCGAGAGATGATTAATGATTTTTATGGTCGGAGTTGGAAGGTATTGATCTGGACAACGTTTACTTTCAGCAAGACGGCGCTACGTGCCACACAAGCAACGAAACCATTGCTCTGTTACGGGAAAAGTTTCCGGACGGTGTTATCTCTCGAAGAGGGCCACGTGAAAGATAAGGTCTACGCCAACAGCCCAGCGTCGATTCAATACCTCAAAATTCGTGAGGCTATCGAGGACATTGGGCAGCAACTTTGCGATTTGTTTATGGAAAATTTCATGAAAAGGATATGGTCCTGTAAGCGTGGTCGTGGTGGCCATTTGGCTGATGTTGGTTTTCATTATTAACGGCATACCTTCCTCTTTATTATGACATAAAAATCCGATCATTTATGTCAAAAATGGCATTTTTCTTTGAATACCAACATAACACCTCTTGTTGGAAAACCCTTTATTTTTTTGTTTGTGGAAAATATAGTTTGCGTAGAATACTTTTCGATTTCCTACAAACGAATCATTAAACGTAATATGACTTTCCGCTTTGTAGAGCTAGTTATAAAAATGCTCAAAGGATCATAACTGTCATTTATAGTTTACGATTTTGTTTTTGGCCATGCTCAAATTTCTTACCGTGTGCGCAGTGGTGCCCATGTTACACATTGTCTGCTCTCCGCGAAAATAATGTTGGCCAAGTCAACAGGAATTGGTAGTAACACAAAAAGACGTCAGCAAACAACAACACAAGCTGCAGTCGCAACCGTAGACGAACAAACAGATGGACAGACAAACGGACATTCCCGACTATTAAACATTTTGTAGTTAAATTTGAATATTAACTGATATTTATGATCCTAGCCTAAAAACAGTCAGAGGTTATGGTAAATCCTCCCATACCGTCCTCCTCCACCAACTCCCTCGAAAACGCCTTGTCATGAAAACATTTTATGTTGGCAACTTCCAACTATTTGGGTTAAGTGGCCTTAAATGCAGAAAGTCCAGTCGGCATGTGTCGATCATCCTGTCCCGGTGATAGGACCATCGTTGGTCGGTGTGGAGTGCCCCTTATACCATTCACAGTGGGTGGTTTTCTAGGTTTTATCTTTGTATGATTATTTGTTAGTGAAATGGCTACTCTTATTCCCTACTGCTTTCTAAGAAAAGGAGTAGTCCATAAAATAATTTTATTGCATTCCTATGTATCAGATGTTTGCAAAATATAAATAAATTTTACGATAATTTGCCATCAGTATTTAAGCCACATTTGCGCCTTTATATTAAAATAAACTATGCGGGTTACAAATGTTTATTATATCACTTTCACATAGAAACAGAAGACTAGTAACTGTCGTTAAATCAATTAGAAAATTTTTTCTAAAAATAGTTTTTTGCTGCCACACAAAAAAATATAAATATGTAAATCGCAAAAAAAGCTTTTGCGCCAATTTTTGAAAGCTTACGAAGAAAATAATTCATATTTGAAAGAAATCTATGGATAATTGTAGACATTTTGGTAGAGGTAAGAGAATTTTAACAAAATCATGTTTTTAAACACCCACTATCAGTTGCTGCGGTTAACACATCGAAGAAGTGACCTGCGAGACCTCAAAAATATGTGGCGCCGTGGGCCATTCAAGTCCGTCTGGCTGGAGCGCACGATATTTTTCGATATAAGTACCCTATACTCGTAGACTTCAAATTTGGTACGTGTTATTATTTTTCTCAAGCTCAGGCTAAGATCAAAGATGGACCCTGTTGGTCCACTCCTGCGAGTACCTCCTGTACAAAGGGTCAACATTTAGGGAAATATAAAGTAATTATCGGAATTTCCCTCAATTTCACAAAGAGTATTAGTTTCTTGGTCGATATCACCTTGAGAAAAATGGGAGAAGTTGCCACTCCTCTTTTGGTACATCTTATACAAAAGGAACATTTTGGGCAAACAGTTAAGGGTTTATAACTTTGATTCCAGTCTATAGAAATGCTTGCAATTTTGTGCAGTGTAATGCTTGTATAGTACCTACAGTCCCATTCAAAAGAGACGTTACTGCCACTCCCTTTCCTGTACCTACCAAGTTCGGAAAAAGACCACATGGAAAAAGAAGTCTGATGTAAGATGTAGGGAGCAGAAGATGTAGATGTAACGAAATAAAATTGCTATCGAATGATAGAAGAGATTGGAAAAGACCTTTGTAGAGGCCATATGCTCTTCTAGTAGTTAAATTGAAATAAAGAAGAATGCTTTGTTAAAAATAGTACACATAGTCTAGTTTTGTGAAGTTCCGTGAATGACCGATATTATGCGGACAACCCCATTTCATGAGAAAGAGCTAGAAATAGTAACAATATTGTGGAAAATTGGGTTAACAGGGTGCGCAACTGCGAAGCCATCTGAGGTAGCTACATGAATGATCATATTCCTTAAATAATTTGAATCTTTGCTCTTTCGAATAAACCAATAACAAATAACCAATGACATTGGGCAAACCGAAATCATTTAGATGTATCCCCCATATATACATATATCCCGATTTTGCATATAGGTGCTACATAAAGCACATCTCTGATTATATATTTATACAATTTTGCAGATAACAGTTTTTCGAAGTTTTCTCCAAGAAGGTGCACTGAAGAAAATTGGTGCAGATTTATATAAAGCACCCAAAAGGTACATTTTGAAATTTCTCGGACTCTGTGCATTCGATTAGCGTTTTTTATGTTGCCACACTTGTCTCGAACATATGTTCTTAGTTGAGTTTGTTTGTGAGAGACATAACGGTTTGACGTATTTTGCTTCTTCGGCGATTTTCTGCTGTAGAAAAAAATGGATACACAATTTTGCATAAAATTTTGTGTAAAAAGTGGAAATAAGGGCTCAAAAGCACTTTAAATGTTGAGAGTGGCTTGTGATGATTGCACTCCGAGTCAGAAAAATGTTTACAAGTGTTACAAGCTTTTCAAAGAAGGTCGAGAAGATGTGAATGACGACGCTTGTCCTGGAAGATCCATCACATCAAAAACCGATGAAAATTTTGAGAAAGTGAAGAAAATTGTTATGAAGAATCATCCAATCACTATTAGAGAAGTTGCAGAGGTTGGTCATGACTTACAACTTTTTCGGAAATTTGCGACATGAAGCGTGTGGCAGCGAAGTTCGTTACAAAATTGCTGAATTTTGAAGAAAAAAATCGACACAAGGGAATCACTCAGCAAATGTTGAATGACGTTAACGACAATTCAGATTTTCTAAAAAGGGTCATAACTGGTGCCGAATCATGGGTATATGGTTTTGATATCGCAACCTAAGTCCAATCGTCCCAATGGAAGAGCCAAGACCAGAGTACGCCAAGTTCGATCAAATGTCAAGGTTTTGCTCACTGTTTTCTTCGATTACCATGGCGTAGTGCATCATGAGTTCCTGCCGCTTGCGAGAAGTAGTGTACGAAAAAATTCCCGGAATTGTGGAATAACAATTCATGGCTTTTGCATCACGATAATAAACCTGCTCACTCGTCATTGCCTGTTCGTAATTCTTTGGCCGAAAAAAATACCGTAATAATGCCTTAAGCGACTTCCTGTTCCTAAATTGATGATACCTGATACCTATGAAATGAAAGCGTTTTGCGACGATTGAGAAGATAAAAACCGAATTGCTGAGAGTGGATATCAGAACTGATTCGATGATTGGAAAAAAAGCTGTCACAAGTGTATTATATCTGAGGGGGAATACTTTGAGTGGGGAAAATAGGTGCTTGCTGAAGCAATTCGAACTTTTATTCATTGAATTTGGCCTTCGCAATAGTGGATGTGTGAACTGGTGCATTGTCTTGATTGTGAGCAAACGCGGCATCCATCTTGGGCACAGCATTATCATCTTCAATCTTTCAATATGCGATGTATAGTACCTATGACTTCAGCTAGCTCAGGAACCTTCGACCGACGGTCATCCAATTCCATTTTGTGGATTTTTTAACATTTTCTGGCATGGGCACCTAAATTTAAATCTAAGCGACATCAAAAGAAAATTCTTTTACAGACCATCATTATTAGGAAGACAACATTGACAAATTTATGGGTTTTTTGTAGGTATTGTCTTTATGGTTATAGACTAAAGTGATCAAAACCGGTTTAGAATAAACCGGCTCTCGGGTGTTTTTCTTTCACCGTCGGTTAAAGGTTCGTCGCAGTTGAAAGTATAATCTTAAACGATTATATTTTAATCAATCCTCTCTTTCAGTGTTTTTATGAAAATTCCTAAAACAGTATTATTTTATTGACAGAACTACATAGCGTTATTAGAAACAAAATGAGTCCAATAAACCAAAAAAATCCAAAATTTTCTTTTTTTCATAATTAAAAATTCATTCATTCCAAAATTGAATGACTCATAACGTTGATACCAGTGTACATAAGCACAATTCGGTGCAGGGCAATGCCATTGAAGTATCGGGTCCGTCAATAAGAGAGCTACAAAAGTTTTTTTAAATAAAACAAAAACGGTTTTGGATATCTATGAAATTCTTTATTCCTGTGAAAGTACGTTCGATGCCATTATGAATGGAACTCGATTTCTTTTGCATGGCCACCACGGGCACGCTTGCAGAAGTCCAGACGCTGAACCCAATTTTCGACGGTTTTCGAGCATAAATCGGCCGATACTGGTGCAATTTCACGTTCGATATTCGTACGAAGTTCATCAATCGTCGCTGGCTTGTTGGCATAGACCATATACATTTCGTGAGATAACACGTTCTCGAAACTTGGTTTCCAATAAATTGATTGTGGCAGTCGCTGTGTGGCTTGTGGCGCCGTCCTGTTGGAACCACATGTCCTCCAAGTCCATATCATTCAATTGGGGCCAAAAATATTCGGTTATCATTGAACGGTAGCGATCCCCATTCACAGTAACGTGCCGGTCTTGATCATCACGGAAGAAGTACGGCCCAATGACGCCGCCGGCCCATAAACCGCACCAAACCGTAATTTTTTCGGGATGCAATGATGACTCATGGAGTACGTGTGGACTGCTGTCTGACCAATAACGCATATTTTGTTTACTGACGAAGCCATTCAGCCAGAAATGAGCCTCATCGCTCATCGACCATAAATTGGACGTAGCGCTCTTAACGTTGAGGCCACTGACTCCGAATTTCGGTAGTAAATTTTACTAATTTCGACTCGTTGTTGGCTCGTATATCTTTCCATCATGAAATGGCAAACCTTACTGAAGAGAAATGTCAAAAGAGCGGCAAAAAATATGACGTAGTTTGCTGTCCCTGTCGTTCTACTTTTGTAGCGTCCCTGTTGAAAAACCCTTTATCTAGTATTTAGCGCAAAATATGCGTATTCGTCCAGTCTCTTCTGGTAACCCTACAGAAATTGACAGATTTATTCAAATAGAACATGCCCATAACATCTGCAGCAATCGTCTATATATATATTTCCATAGACTGATAAAGAATGAACATTTTTTTAAACGTTCTGACATCTTCCACGCGTTTTACCAAATTACATTACTCACAAAGTGATGGTATACCTTAGTCGGTTTAGCCGAATGCAATTTTTTACTAGTTTTTTCGTCATTATGTATATTAATTTATATCATTTAAAAGAATTTTTACTTCGAAACCACTGTACACGGAACAATATTTTCAAACACATTTGCAAGCAACATGCGAACACTAAATCATGTCAAACGAATGGATCAACATTTCACTGAACGCACAACAAAACAGTATTTCAAAGGCCACGGTGATAGACAGAAGGACGGACGGTCGGACAACGAAACACGAAAAAAGAGCTGACGAAAAAACGCAAATATCCTCCTCATTATATAGTCAAGCGATACATATCGATCCATTTCTTTGGATGTTTGTATCTCAACCGCCACCGACCCCCATCCCTAACATAAAAATCACAGTCTTGAAGATCAACTCAATAATCATAATGATTGATCATTAGCGATTGCCTTCGGTATCTGCCAGCCACCCCAATAGTTGCCACTTTATCCCGACGGCATAGTAGCATTTGGGAAAACAACAACAACTCAGCGGCGGCCGTTGTTGGCAAGATCACAGATCACACGCTGCTGCATGGAAACCCAGAACAAAACTTGGCACACATTTCTTTTCGAACCGTAAAAAGATCGATAAATCCTAAATACTTTATACTTTTCCCCTTAAAGCAGACCACCTTATAATAGAAAGGAAGATCTACAATGTTTTCGTTTTCATTAGACAAGAATAATGAGAGGAGCAGTGAAGCGCATTTACCGACGAAGAGGAAGAATAATTTATAATCAACAACAAAATTTAAAATTTTTTCAAAAGTTTTACCCAAAACAAATGAGACGATTATCATGACCATCATTCAAATATCTACACAAATATTTCAGCTGATTGGACCAAAGGCACTTTTAGCTATGACGAAATTTTTAAAATACTATAAACCATTACCATTCCATTAATACCATTTCACCTCAAACTTATATCGAAAAGGAGAACAAAAGTTTGTCAAACATCCAATGAGTTTTGCATTTGGCCATATTTGCTTTAGGTTATTTTTAAATGCCCTCACCCTTAATAGGGCACATTCGTGTCTGGGCCCTACCAGAGTGATAAATTTTTCGGCCGTTTTTGCCATTATTTAAATATAGTGGCCGCTGTATTTACAAATTAATTCCATTCCAATCGCACTCCCCAGAAGAAAAAAAACGAACAAACAATCCCATTAAATTTGTTCACCATAAATCTTAAATTTCCCCAAAAAACAAAATCGAAATTTCTTAAGATTCCGTCAGACAAACCGCCAACCAAACAGGCACTTGGTACCGACGGTGAATGGCACCTCATTTCATCGAATTTTATGGTTGACAATCGTTGAGTGGAACGGAGGAATTTTCCCTTCTTGATTGGCTTGGTTATGCCCATATCGTGAAGGCCCCGGAGATATTTGTGTGCGTGAGATTTTGAATTGAATTTTAAATTTGCCGCTATACGATTATTGTGTGCCATAATCCAGGAGTGTGGAAACACTTTATATTTAGAGGGCCCTAATTTGATATTGACGTAAATGTAAGTACATAGCCGGGCAAAATCTCTACAATGCGGCACTTATCATCAACATCATCATCTTATAGCATTACAGCTCGGGGTGGGCTTTAGCTTGATCCGATATTTTTCTCCATTCTGGTTTATTTTCGGCTATCTGTTGCCAGTTACGAATACCCATTGTTCTTAAATCAGCTTCCACACAGTCTTTCCATCTGGTTCTTGGTCGCCCTCATCGCCTAGGACATCTAATATCGTAATTTAACATTGCCTTTTGAGGTCTGCTGTCTTCCATCCTTGCCACATGTCCTGCCCAGCTGAGTCGTTGTGCCTTTATGAATCTGACTATGTCCTCTCCTTCACATACGGCACTTATATACATAAAATAAAAATTACACAGGCCGTGGCTTATTTAAGCTAAGAAATTTAGCTGTAACATTGCAGTTTGTATTCTTTTTTTGGCAAGAATTCATCTCAATTAAATATATACAAATCAAATTTAATTTTGTTTACATTGTTTGCTAACCAATACACGAAGAAATATTTTGGAACCATATAATTTTGTTTACATTGTTTGCTAACCAATGCACGAAGAAATATTTTGGAACCATATCAATCAATTGTTACTAGGAATTGTTGCAGGTTATCTCCTAAAATCGTCCATTGAATATATATGTAAGTCAGTAGTTCACCCAATACTGTTGTACGGAAGAACGGTGTGATGAGCGGCAACTAATAAACTATCCATTACAAACAAAATAGCAAAGGTTCATATATTCGCAAGGTATTTCGTTTCTACGATCGCAGAATTAGGGGCTATTTGCGGTTTAAATAAACATCTACAAATCATGTTTTCCCTTAATAAAATTGTCAATTTTTATTACTTTTAGGAATTGACCACAGGACATTAAAATCTAGGCCATTATTTAAAAGTCAACATGACTTCCTTTAAAGATGTTGCAATATAAAGTCACTTTATTTTAGAGCATTTTTTACAGAATCGGAAATAATTTTTGTCCGATTTTCTCTTTTCATGTCTTATTATGCTGATCTCTAGATTTAATTTTTATAAAAAATTACCCCTTTTAAAGACCGTAAACTTGTTATTTAATTGTTGGTCCCTATCGTTGTCATTTACTCGGACCGTCTTGCTGCCCTCAATTCTCTGGAATTGAGAAGAAAGGACTGTTTATGATTGAGTCAGTTCTGACCGGAAATTCCCTGATCGGCGAACATTCCAGGAGGTTGGAAATTGAGTGCAATGACTTCTGCAGAAACTGTGGGGAAGAGGATGAAGTGGAGAGTATTGAGCACATGCTTTGTTACTCTTCCGCATTGAACAAACGAAGTCTGTATATAAATACTACCCAGAAGTCTGATAGATATTGCGTTTACAGTTGTTCGTATTAGTTGTTTGTATAAAACAGGTTGGTTCAGATGATGGGCAACTGGACCAGTGATAGCACTAGGGACCTCAATTGGTCTATGTGAGCTGGTAACTCCGGCTGCCAATCTATCCAGACATCTGACCCAAATCAAAATTATAATATCCCGTACCGCAGAGTGGTGTAGAGTATGGAAAATATTAATTAAAAAATATCAGACAAATCGACTAAAAATATGGTCATTAAGGCGTAAAGGAATAAATTTGAAAGCGATCTAAATATGGTGACTATATCAAAACGTATAATGGTCCAGAATTTAATGTCCAGTGGTCAATTCCTTAAAGTAATAAAATTTGACAATTTTATTAAGGGAAAACATGATTTTTAGAGGTTTATTTAAACCGCAAATAGCCCCTAATTTCGCGATCGCAGAAACGAAATATTTTTCGAATATACTTCAAGAAAAACACATTTTCATTTAAGCTGTAAACAATGCGAAGTTTTTTGAAGCCACTCTATTATGCATAGGCAGGCAGGACTTTGAACCTTTGCTAATGTGTTTGTAAAGGATAGTTTATTAGTTACCGCGATTTTAGGAGAGATTAACAACGCGGCGTTGGATATCCTTACACTTTCCAGTACATTAAGTCTGAATAACAATTTCATATCTAGAATAATTCCTAGATATTTTGCGCTTTCAGAAAATACCTGTTCCATTAATCCGAGAAGGGTCCACATGTGGGACCTTAGTCATCATAGTAAAGACAACAAATTCTGTGTTCTTCAGGACCATATAGTTAATTTGTTCATCTAGCAGAAAATTGTCAATTACTGCGATTGCCACGACAGTGTAACGGCCATGTCGAGACAAAGGTAAATTAGTTTAATAGTAAACACTTCAAATAAAATATACATTTTTACTTTGATACGTCAACCAGGTTTTATGTTATTGTATCTCAAAACAGGTAGTTTTTGAGATTAGGTTCTTGGTGTGAATTCAAATATTTAAAGTAACTGTCGGTATAAATTGTAATAGAATGATAACTTCGGTGAGTATTTAGCCTGGCAACACTGTTTCTGATTCATAAAATTCGTTCATAATATAAGTACCGTTAGCAAATACATAAATGGATATATATATATATATATATAAAAATCATCGATTCGTTAATAACTTCTATACTACTTATTCGAATCTTCTAAAGTTCCACACATAGTATTAGTTTATTAGTCGCCACACTTCGAGAAATTGACTATTTTCACACAAATGGACTATTTTGTATCAAAGGTTAACAGCTTATAACTTTAAAGCCAGTGCATACTTTAAACAAGAGGTGTTATTTTGAATCACCCGGTATTTCGGTAGCTGCCACTTTTGAAGCTTTTATTCTTTGACATTTGACAAGTAGAAACTACACCATTACTAAAAATGGAACGATACACGATTCAACAACGCATTGAAATTATTAAAATTACAAAAATCATCGAAAAATCATCTTGACTGATGAGTCCCATTTCCACCTTGGTGGCTTCGTCAACAAGCAAAATTGTCGCATCTAGGGCTCGGAAAACCCAAGAGTTATTGTTGGGTTTTCTCCATCCTCAACGTGTGACTGTTTGGTGCGGTTTATGGTCCGGCGGGGTCATTGGACCTTACTTTTTCGAAAATGAGGATAGATCAATAGTTACGGTGAATGGATTGCGCTATCGAGAGATGATTAATGATTTTTTATGGTCAGAGTTGGATGGTATTGCTTTGGACAACGTTTACTTTCAACAAGACGGCGCTACGTGGCACACAAGCAACGAAACCATTGCTCTGTTACGGGAAAAGTTTCCGGACCGTGTTATCTCTCGAAGAGGTGATCACAATTTGCCACCGAGATCTTGTGATTTAACACCTTGCGACTTCTTTCTTTGGGGCCACGTGAAAGATAAGGTCTACGCCAAGAGCCCAGCGTCGACTCAAGACCTCAAAGATAGAATTCGTGAGGCTTTGCGATTTGGTTATGGAAAATTTCGTCAAAAGGATATGGTCCTGTAAGCGTGGTCGTGGTGACCATTTGGCTGATGTTGTTTTTCATTATTAACGGCATATCTTCCTCTTTATTATGCAATAAACATCCGAACATTTGTCTCAAAAAATGGCATTCTTCTTTGAATACCAAAATAACATCTCTTGTTGGAAAACCTTTTATATTAAATGCAATTCAATTCAAATAATTTAATTTAAAATAACAAATAAATACATTTACGAATATTCCTGAAATTTATCGTACAAAACTATACCTCCAATATAAATATGTTCATATTTGGTCCAATTCTGGCAACAATTTCGAAAAATATACGATTTTCACAGATCTTTATATATTTTCTTTCTTACTCACAAAAATGACGTATACCAATTTTCATTAGCCTACGATAACTCCTTCTATTTTTGGCCAACGTTTGCATGAAATCACGACACTGTGCGACATCCGTATATGCCACGACTCTGAAGCCACGCCGTTCTAGTTCTAACAGTACCTCTAGGTAGACAGTAATGTTCCTTGTGGGGTCTCTTAGATATCTACTCTTTATAACCTGCAACAATTCCTAGTAACAATTGATTGATATGGTTTCAAAATATTTCCTCGTGCATTGGTTATCAAACAATGCTGTAGGGTATCCCGCCCGGCTTTAGTGTTTGCTCTCTTGTCCTTTTTTGAAATTTGGCCAAGTGGCCTTTTTATGCTTTATCCGAAAACGAACACTGCTAAATTTGAAGAAACTAGTTTCGCATTTAGATATGGACCCATATTTTTTCAATAATATTTATTTTCAATTGAAAGTTCACAAAAGACCTATTCGATCTTAATGAATTAGCAAATTTTAAAAATTAAGACTGGTTGTATATTTCGCCGACCCAAATTTTAACACCCTCTATCACGGATTATTATTCAAATGTTCCATAAAATATGATGTGCCAAATGCTGCACTTTCCAGCAAGCCAGAATACAATTCAAGACAACTCAATTTGATTGAGTTATTGAAAACCTTTGGTGCGTTTGATTTGAGCATACGTAAATACATAATTTTTCTTCAAACGAATTTTCAAATTGAATAATTTATTGAAAATCGAATATCTGTGAAAATGAGTGTGTGTGTGTGTGTGTATGGGTGCGCGTGTTTATGTCTGTTCGTCGGAGTGCGGGTGCACCACAGTGAAACTAAAAATAAAAGGTGTGCAAGATAAATTTAGACTGTTAAAGTGTGTCAAAAGGAAATATGTTGTGTGCACAGCGAACAATTCCTCAATGATCTATTAGAGGTGAAGATTAATGATCGTGAACGAAAATGTCAACTGAACATTTGTAACCCTTAAACAATGTTCCCTGCGCGCTCTCTCTCTCTTTCTATGGTCTATAGAGCATCATTTGGCGTTTTGTATTTTGTCTTCAAATGAACACCCAAACGGGGAAACAAGAAACAACAATCGAAGAAGTGAAAGAATTATATAGATTGCCCATAAAAAGATTAACACTTGATCATCAGTTTGATTTAACAGATCAATAAAATGAAATCCTAAAATCTCTATAATTTCGAAGTTGAAATCGTATGTCTTTCGAGACAACATAGATTTCGTGTAATCGCCATAAAACCGAAACTCGTTTTCAATCCGTATCTATGAAATTCATAAAGTAGCAACTTCCGGTGTGTAGGTTGTCATTTATGACATGTCAGTCAATCCGTCCGTCTGTCTGCCAGTCATTTGTTGGGTATGGAACACAAGTTTTGCCGCACCGGCGTCACACTGCGGCAGCATGACAATGACTACAAAATAGAAATATTGTTGTTTTGAGAATAATAGTTATTATGAAATGTTTTATTAATGAATTGCCAAGACGCGAGATGCTAGATTTCAACAAAGTACATTCATTCAATCGTTCGATTTTGTTGTTTTCTATTCTATTCTATTCTATTAATAAACGCAAAATAATTGCAATTAACTTGATTTCAACAGCAACAACACTATTTACATAATTCAGTTTGTCAATTTATAGTTTTAGACAAGATTTTTAACAAGAATGAATTGGTTTAATTACGTACACATGTGTTTATTACGATCGAGCGCTATGGTCGGCTGTACCTAACGCTATTCGGTAGAGATAGGGAAAGGATTTATCAAGGGTAACATATTTTCTATTAAAATAACATTTTCTGAATTTCTACTATAATTCGGCAACAAATTCATAAAACTTTATTTTCTCAAGAAAAATATTGAACATGTATATCGTTCATTCCATATCAAACCGAATGATTTTTGGAAAAAAATCTGGTCGACATTGCCGATTGTCTTGAAAATTTGTATCTGAGTGTTAATACGGAAATTAATCATCTTGTATTTGGCGGAAAAAAAAACAAATTTTTTTCATATGTTATAAGCATCTGAAATCTGAAAAATTTGAAAAAATATCTGAAAAGGTGTATTTTGGAAGTTATGTATTATGCAAACGCGTGGACGAAATTTTGCAAATGATGGCTCGTTCATAAGGTATTGACTTGTACTTTAAAGTACATATATTAATGCTAGTTAATTCAAAGTTTTTAAATGCATCAGTTGCATATGCAACTTTATTTTGCATCTTGCACATCAATGACATCAACAAAAAATTTTGCGAAAAATATAGTCATGTAGCCTCATTTGTCCTTAACTGACCCTACAAATTTCAAGATGGTGTTCTGCCTCGTTCATTTAAAAAATAATATTTACAAAAATTGCCAAGATTTTCCTTGATAAACTATGATAAATATTGAAATTACACACTAGACAGAATCATTTCAATAAAAAATAATTTCCATCTCTGACATTTTTAAGTAAAAATGCAATTATATAGAATCTGAAGAAAACGCCAGATTAAAGTTTACAGGATCAGCTCAGATTAGATAGGGCTCCATGCCTATATATATTTCAGTGTACCAGGAATACACTGGTCCGGTATGCAAATTAAAATTTAAGAGGAAAAATAAATAACGATATATGCAAATATTGGCGAATTTTCGCATATATCAAGGATGTCCTAGTCAAGACCTTCATGAAGAGCTCTAATTTGCATAAATCTACAAACGCATTTTTAAAATATAAATAAGTATACAAATGCAATGTTCACATCTCAGGAATTTCTTAATAAATATATTTATTAATAAAATATTTTCAAACTTTCAGCGTTCATTTAGAACATATGGGGCTACATAACTATATTTTTCACAAAATTTTAAGTTGGTTCAGTGATGTGTAAAATTCAAATTAAATTTGCAGATGCATCGGATGCACTCAAAAACGTTAACGACGCGCAAGTAAAAAATAGAACTTAAGACCTTTAAAATTAACCTTCTTTTGTAAAAATCCGTCCACGCGTTCCGAAAATACAGAACTCGAAACGTACGCCCTTTAAGAATATTTTCCTATTTTCTCAGATTTCAGATGCCAATAACACCTGCGAATTTTTTTTGTAATTTTTTTCGCCAACTATAAAATGTTTTGTTTTTAGTAGAGAATGGATATGCCAATTTATTTTGAAATCGGTAATGGTGACCCAAAAAAGGTGCACGGTTTGACATGGAATGAACGATATATAGTTCAGATATAGATCTTATACCCTCCACCATAGGGGGGTATATTCATTTTGTCATTCCGTTTGTAACACCTCTAAATATTGAATCGTGTAAAATTCTAAAACGATTTAGCAATGTCCGTCTGTCCGTCCGTCTGCTGTAATCACGCTACAGTCCGTAATAATAGAGCTAGGTTGATCAAATTTGGTGAAATACTTTTTATAGTTGAAGGTCCTTTGGGATTGCAAATGGGCCATATAGGCCAATATTTTGATATAGCTTCCCTATAGAGGTCGCTCAAAAATACGGTCTTTGAGCCATAGAGTCCACATTTTTAAATCAATTTAGCAGCAACTTTGCAGTTTGTATTCTGTTTCGACAAGAATTCATCACAGCAAAAATATTACAAATCGGATCATATTTTGATATAGTCATCCTATAGAGGTCGCTCCAAAATATACGTATTTAAACCATTAATACCATATTTTCAAACATTTAATTAATACAAAAATTCATCGCAGTAAATTTATTTTTAATCAGTTCATATTTTTGTATAGTCCACCTATAGATGTCGCTGCCAAAAAGGCTTATTTAAGCCATACACACCACATTTTCTAAGAAATTTAGCTGAAACTTCGCAGTTTGTATTCTATTTTGGTAAGAATTCATCTCAATAAAATGTATACAAATAAAATTTTATTTTGTTGTAGTCCCCGTGTAGATGAAGCTATTTTAAGCCACATTTTTCAGGTGAAGAGTTCGGCTAAAGAATTTGCGGCCTAAAAATTGCAGCGTTCGTTTTTTAATAATTTACTTCAACAAAAAGGATCGTTTCATGATTTGCTCGATATCCAAAGATTTTTCCAGTAATAAAATTGAATGCATTGTGGAGGGTATATAAGATTCGGCATGGCCGAAGTTAACGATTTGACTTGTTCATTTTTAAACATTGTTTTTCATATTAAACATTGAATTATATAGACCGTTCCATCGACTCAAATACAGATTTCATATATTTCTCTAAATTGTATGCGTTTTTTTAAATCAAATCTGAAAGCTTTCAAAAAAATCGTTGGTTATATAAGGCTTCGGAATACACGTTCCATGCCAAAGAACAAAATAAAGGAGACACTTCAAGAAATACCTATTTCACCAAAACACCCGACATCCCCGCTCATCCCTTATTCCGGAAAATCCTCCACCAAAAATAATGTTATATCAAGAGTCCTAGAAATTTATTGATTTTTTGGGTGATTTATTAGACAAAAATATATCTTGTAAAAAAATCATTTTAGGTCCACCAAATGCACTTTAATGGCAACCCAATGGTTTTCTATATATATCGTATTTATCCACAAAGTTTGCTGGGTAAACAAAGGGTTAGTAAAATAGGGCTTAATTTTAGCTTAGAAGGCTTCAAAATTGAATTTCAATGCTAAAGATCGAAATACTGGAGACTCTTCAGGAAGTATTTCTCTCAAAATAGCCGCCACCCCGCTCATATCGTGATAATTTCCCACCGAAAATAATGATAAAGGGTGGTTAAATTTTAAGTTCCGATGTTGATTTTGAATAAAACACAAATTATTTAGGAAATTATTGTCATTTCTTTTTATTATGATAATATTGGTATGGTTCAATTATGTATGGAACAAAATATAGGCAAATGGCCGCCGCGACCACGGCGGCACACCTCCATCCGATGGTCCAAATTTTCGATGACGCTGAGGCATAATTGAGGTTTTGTGCCGTTAATGTGCCGAATTATCTCATCCTTTAGCTCTGGCATTGTTGCTGGCTTATCGACGTACACCTTTTCTTTCAAATAACCCCAAAGAAAGAAGTCCAATGGTGTCAAATCACATGATCTTGGCGGCCAATAGACATCGCCACGACGTGAGATAAGACGGCCATTCAATTTGTTACGCAAAAGAGCCACTGTTTCGTTAGCTGTGTGGCAAGTGGCACCGTCCTGTTGAAACCACATATTGTCCACATCCATATCTTCCAATTCGGGCCATAAAAAGTTCGTTATCATCTCACGATAGCGAACATTATTCACAGTAACTGCCTGACCGGCCTCATTTCGAAGAAGTATGGCCCGGTGACGTCGCCAGCCCATAAGCCGCACCAAACGAACTGGGCGAGCATGCACAGGTATTTTCACATCTCCAACAGACCCGGTTTACTGAAATTTGCGCACATTTCTCCCGATTGTGGACACATTTGGTCGATTATGCTGATCAAAAAAACATCACGAAGTGCACGAAATGCATTTTGATTTGAACGCCCATTTTCGTAAAAGGCTTAAAAAACTTTAACGCGTTGCTCGATTGTGTATCTTTCCATGGTTCAAATTGAGAAATGTCAAATGAAATGCAGAAAAAAACTTGACGTTTAGGTGTGGTTCACATTCAACATCGGCCCTTACAATTTAACCACCCTTTATATCGATGAATTTTGGATAATGTATTCGACAAAAAGAATACCTGTAAGAAGTCACTCATCATCTTGTCCTCAGCCAAATTCCCCCAGATAATCTGTGATATTATGGAGAGATTTTTTAACAATCTAGCTACAAGTGTGGTCTTAGAGTTAACCCTACGAAAACAGAAGTTTTACTCTTTACTAGGAAAAGGAGAAGGAAAGGGAAAAGGAAGGAAAATACCGACATTTACCGTACCATCCCAGGAAGGATGTTGTCTGCAATTATCAAGATCCGCGATGTTTCGTGGTGTAATAGCACTATTCAACAATAATAATAATGTGTGTAAAAAATTACGAAATCTTTCGGGTTGTATACGTTATGGATGCCTCATTTATTGCTGGACAGCAAATTTTCAGACTCACTTAAAGAAATTAAGTAGGTTAAATGAATTAGATGAATGCCGTATATTTCAAGGGGAAAAATACGCCGAACAACGACTGACTTCAATATGAGAGCCAAAATAAAGCAAGGTGTCGAAAATTCGCAATTGATTTGCTTGCTGTCTCACATAATCCGAAATATGCGAATATCGTCCAAGGAGAGTTGTAGGATAGATGCATCGCTGGAAGTCCCTCCCTACGATCCGCAGTATGCGAATATCGTCCATGGAGAGTTGTAACCGATACTTCTTTAACTTTAAACCGAAATTGTTGCCAATAAACGCACAGTGGGAGGAATTCCAAAAAAAGGAAAATAATTCTGCCTTTTCTTAACCAGACAACCGATTGCGACCAAACTTGGCATGTTTGTAGAAGAGGTATTAGGGAAGTTAAGTTTTGAGTTTGGGACAAAAGTTGTGACCATTTGAAGTGATACTTCACCAAAAATATTTTTTGTATTTTTGCTATATATAGTATTGTAAACAAAGAAAATTTGTTTCTAAAGTATTACTTCAAATGGCCATAACTTTTGACTCAGCAGGTTTATCAAATTGCAATATTTTGCCATCAAATAGAAAATTTTGTTGTCTATTCACAAATATAGGAAGAAAGGAATCGATTTATAACCGGCTATAATATATTCACCGATTCGTAGGAAAGGATCGGGGAAAACAAACAACAATTTTTTTCAAAGGAAATTTTATAATTCCGTAAAAATTTTAGAAATTAATAGATCTCAATTATTTTTTTTTGTAATTTGTACGTCTTGACACCAGAAATAGAGGCTAATTATAATATTATTACATTTGTAAATATAAATCTCACAATTCCGAAAATAAATTCGAAAATCCCCACAAAAAAGGAATTTTTTGATTTTTCCCCAAAATCTGTTACACTAACAGCCGGGCTCAAAATTTCTTTCGCAGTTTATCGTATAACATATTACTACATATAAAAATGGTAAAGGTTTTCATATCCAAGGTTTGCGATTGTCAAAAATGTAGCCATGTTTTGAAATTTTCGTAAAAAATTGTGTAAATTGGAGAAGCGGGGCAACACTATTAACACAAATTTTTTGACCCGTTCTTTTCTCGAAAATATTCTCCAGAAAGTGTCCTTAAAGATGAATATAAATATGTTATACTTTATTTCTATAAATTCCTCTGTATCTCTAATATATTACACATACCTTTCCGCAATAAAATACTAAATTTGTCTACATTTTGAAAATATAAATTGATATGGCCATAACTTTTGTATAAGTGGGCACTTGCGACTGAAATGTTACATAGCAAATTTTGTTGTCAATTTAGAGATGTTGTTGTGAGAGAAATCGGTTTATATTCTGCACTGATATTAAGCAAATGCTAGGACGGGGTGAAAAAATCACTTTTCAAATGCAGCAAGAAACGTAAAAACGAGATAAAATTTGTAAAAATGGACATATTTCAATGAAATATTTTGTAGTTTATACGTCTTGGTATCACAAATCGAATGTAATTTGCGAATCATTATGCTTCCAAAGTCAATCCCACAATTCCCAAAATAATTTTGAAAATCCCCAAAAATGGTATTTTTTGGATTTTCCCTTATATTCAGATTCCCTTTGCATTTCAACTTACAACACCTTACCACATATAAATATGCCAAAAGTTTTGACATTTTAGCTTTGTGTTTGGAGAAAATGTAGCTTACTTTTGAAATTTGTGTACAAAATGGTGTAAATTGGAGAAGCTTGGTAACAATGCCCGTGAATATTTTTGACCCGTTTTATCTTTGAGAACATTTCTTGAAAGTTTCCTTTAAGATGATAGTAAATATGTTATACTTTTTTTAACTAAATTCTTCTAAAACTCGCAATCGATTTTTTTGAAAATATAACTTCAAGTGACCTATTGGGTAAATCGAAACAATTTTTTTTTCATTATATAGGAAATTTTGTTGTCGATCTAGACGTGTTTAAGCGTATAAAACTGGTGCATATTCTGCTTCGATATCTATAAAATACTAGCACATGGTCGGGGAAAAAATTAAATTTTCAAATGCAGATATCTCGGTAACTATACAAGAGAACTGTTAGGTGCAAAAAAGCTTTTGTAGACCTCAGTTACTAGAATACGCACAAAAAAATATTTTATGAGTCTGACGAAAAAGTTACACGCGCTTAAACATTTTGTTTACCCGAGGTTGCCAACTTTGTGTTTGGGCACCCTGTGGTATACAGACTTAACTTCTCTAATACCTCTTCTACAAACATGCCAAGTTTGGTCGCAATCGGTTGTCTAGTTAAGAAACGGCAGAATTTGTTCTCTTTACGCGTGTCATTCGCCAGTTACCAGTCGAAATGCGCGAACGGGTCATCGAAAATTGGACTCAACGGATGGACCATCTGAGACGTAGCCGCGGTCAACATTTGATAGACATAATCTTCAAAAAATAAATGCCAAAGAATGTTCTTTCAAATGATAATAAATATTCCCCATTCAATTTGAATTTTCTGTGTTTTTTTTTTTCTTTAAAAAAGTAGGGAACCTCGAAATGGATCACCCTATACAAGCTAAAGATGTTGTGCCACAATGTTAGGAGCTTCCGATTTGTTATGAATCATGAAACAGCTATATTTTGATGTTAGAGAAAATCATTAAAATCGGATAACGCATTATTAAGTATCTTCAGTATCTGAAAAGAAAATCATGGCAGCCAAACAGCACCCACATCGATATTACTAAAGCTAAAGTCTTTACAAATCGAGGTCAAAACTAAATATTTTAATACCTCTTATAGAACAAAAGTTATGAACATTTTACTATGTTTAAATGTGGATATCTTCATAGTTTTGAAGGTCTTTTTAACAAAATTGTATCCACCAAGTTTCATCAAAATCGGAGACCATACGCAATTTTCATTGATCACTTAACGTGATTTTTCTCAATAGAATTAAAGCCTCTAACGTGGATATAGGATATTCACTATATAGTATGTACAGTTATTCTGAAAGTCTAAGAATATGATACTTTGTAATAGTACATACATATTGTATGTATCAGTAGATCTACATACTAGATTCAAAAATTTGTTCAATTATCTTTGATTCGCTTATGACGGTAAGAGTATTTATTGTTCTGCTATGAATAGACTAGAAATTAAGATATTATCCTCCATTCGGTTAGCTATATAGCTGTAGTCTATCTCCTAGCCAAATACTACATCGAATTGTCTTGTCATATTTACTCCAATGTAGGGTATGTCCCAATGATCAGAAAAGGCCTTTGTTAACAACCAACAATAACAACGAATTATGTTAACAAATAACTTCTTACCAATTTGATGTCTTTGTTCATTCATTGCTGTACCTGAATCGTACTTACTGCGGCACGGCAAAATCCAAGCCTATGACCGACCGAATGCTGAATCGTGGCACCTTCTCGCCTTTTACTTAAATTCATTCATAACTATCGATCGGCGTTTGTGGTGCTGTCTTCTGGTCCTCCGATCGGCGATGGCTGCCACAGAGCCGTTTGGAATTGTTCATTGTGAAAATACAATTTATCACACCTCTTTTTTTTCGTTAACCATAGCAGTTGGTCTCGTATTGAAAAGTCGTTTTAATGTTTAAAAACAATCATTGACAATAAAATTGAAAATAGATAGAAAAAATAACGCTGAAAACTGAAAACAACTAGACACCTACAAGCTTCTCAATTGTTGTTATTATAATTTTTTTCTTCTCCGCTGTTTCTTTATGATGTTTTATTGTTTAACACTGTAATTTATTATTAAATAAGCGTTGTAATAGCTCCGCTCGGCTCATTCATATATTTGCCGTATGTATTCGTCTATTCGTATGAGCAGCAAACCAACCACAAACAATAAACCTCAAAAGCGAATAAATAATTTTAATTGATATCAACTTTTGAATTGAATTTTTATGAATGAACGAACGAGCGAACGACGAATGAATGATTGTAAAAATGTTGAAATTTGTTTTTCTTTGAGAAGTGTTAATGGAAAAACTGGATTAGGATTTAGTAGAATCTGAATGATTGAAATATTGTCTGAGTTCATGAATCTTGCGCTAATAATAATGCCTTCATTTGAGGTTATTGTGATTGAGAGTTAATCTTGCGTTAAATATCTTGTATAGCCTCTCCGCAAAATGCTAATGGCTTATCTACTTTGTTATATGGTAGTTTAATTATGTTTAACAATACTGTGCAACAATATGAATAGTATGACCCCAATTGCAAGATACGACAACAATAATAAAATATTTTGAATTTTTTATATTTAATTGAATGGAATAGAAGATGCATTCGAGAATTTAAGTTTTATATTTTAAATTATAATTGGCAGACGCGTCCTTAATTTCTTTGAAGTCAGAAGACCGAGCTCGATCTACCCAACTTCTTTTAATTCAAAGTAAAACTGGAAGCGATGAATTTAATAAAGTCGTTTTATTTCTTTCATATCTATCTATTTTAATTCTTTCATCTATACATGTTCATTAGTTTTCGCTTTACAATACTTAGGCAACTTCACCAGAGTTTTTCTATGGCAAAATATTATTTTTTACGAAAACAAATTATGGATTTGTGTTTTTACATCCAAAATACCTCTGTGCGTCCGTCCATTTGTTGGTGTATCGTTGCAATCAAAGTGCAGGTCGTATTTATGGTCCGATTTTAATGACATTTACTACAGTACTCTTTTTTGGTGCAAGGACGATCCCTATTAAAAGTGGTCAAAATCGTTCAGATTTACATATAGCTCCCACATGTATATTCTATGTACCTCCGATTTGACATATATTGCACTGTATAAGCAACATTTCCAACCGTTCTGAATAAAAATTTACACAAAGATATATCCTAATACACTTACAGATAATATTAATTTCTGGGAAATCGGTTTAGATTTAGATATAGTCCCCATATATATATTACACCAGATTTCACATGTAAGCGCTGTAGGAACCGTATTTTATATCCGATCAGTACGAAATTCGGCAGAGACAGTTTTATTATTACATGAATGAATAAAGCCAAATTCGGGGAAAATCGGTTGGATTTAGATATAGTCCCTATATACATGTTAAGCCCAATTTGACATTTAAGCGCTGTAGAAACCGTAGTTTATATCCGATCAGTAGGTATTCTGGTAGGCTTAACCCCCCGTGCTCTAAAAACCTGGATGAATACATGCGTCGACCAAAGCACCCACGCACAAAGTGCATGAGTACAAATCAATTCCGTGTTTGTGGACACTTTTTACTCCTCCTTGGTTAGTAGCGGGGCCAATCTAAAACTTCTTGTCATTCTATGGGTCTTGACACCCGGTTGGTTTGCAACTCCACATCCGAGAATATTCTCTCCCAGCGATTTTGGTTTCAACCAAAGCCACCTCGTTGCACCCAATAGGGTAGTCACCAATAGTCAGGCCGGAACCTGCGTTCCGAGGGCTTTTCTTAATCCCGTGGTACCAGATTAAATGCTCTGGTCAGACTGCGTAGCCGAATTTGAAGAAAAGCGTTTAAGTTTTAGCTATAGCTCCCATACATATATACAGGGTGGCTGATGTGTAATGCAACAAAGTAAAGCGCTATATTTTTTTATTTTTTTTTTTTAATTTTATTGTTCAAAAGCAAAAAATGTCGGAAATAACATAAAATTTTAGAAACAGTTTAGATTTGTTCGAATTGGCCACTTTTGGCACGAATTATGGCCTTCAAACGGTCGACAAAGCCATCACACGCTGCACGAAAGTGGCTCTGCGGTATTTTGGCCCATTCCCGGTGAAGCGCCGTCTTGAGATGATCGATACTTTGGTATTTTTTAGTGCGAACCTTACTCTCTAAAATGCCCCAGGCGCAAAAGTCCAACGGATTGAGATCCGGAGATCTTGGTGGCCATTGTGCGGTAGAAATGAAGCGAGGAACCTCCTTTTTAAGCCATTCTTGGTTGACGCGTGCTGAGTGCGATGGTGCTGAGTCCTGTTGGAATGTCCATGGTCTGCGGCCGACATGTTTGTCCGCCCAGGGCTTCAATACTGTCTTTAGGACATTTCCCCGATAATATTCGGCATTTATTTTGACCCCATGGTCGATGAATACGAGCGGGGAGCGACCATCGGCCGTTACGGCTGCCCACACCATTACCAACGGCGGCGCTTGAGTTCTGGTGGCCAATCGAAGGTGTACATTTTCAGCTGACCTCTTTGGCAAGTAAACCCGATCATTTTGTTTGTTCACAAACTGCTCAATTTGGAATGGCTTCTCATCGGAGAAAACCAAATTCGGTAACTGGCCACTTTCGTGCAAGCGAAGCAACTCCTTGGCTCTTTCCAGTCTAACTTTTTATTGTGCATCGGTGAGCTCTTGCACTTTTTGGAACTTCAATGGCTTTAGTCCAAGCTCATTTTTTAATATGTGTTGTATCCGTTCTCGCGATATGTTCAGCTCACGAGCAATTTTTCTACCACTGCGGCGTGGATTTCAATCAAATCTGGCCTTCACTTTTCGGATCATTTCTGGTGTTGTTACCGTTTTTTTCGTCCACTTTTTGGACGCCATGCAACACTGCCAGTATCACGGTAATGAGCAATGGTACGAGAAACAAAAGATTTATTCACATTTAAATGCTGGAGGGCTCTAACGATAGCCACTTGTGTTTTCCCACCCAAATATAAAGCAATCACACTATCACGCTTGAATTCCATCACGAATAACTTTTTTCTGAATAGAATAGATCAAAATGCTTTTGTAAGCTTGTAAACAATCAAATTAACTGTCACTGAAATAAATCTGTCAGCTATCAGACTAGCGGTTTAGAAATGGTAGCAACCTGAAGTTGGTTGCAATACATATCAGCCACCCTGTATGTTTCGTCCGATTTTGCTGTTTAGTCCTGTAGAAGCTGTATTTTACATCCAATCATTTTGAAATTTAGAATGGTAGAGTTTCTTGATACATGAACCAACACTACCGAATTTGAATAAAATCGGTTAAGATTTAGCTATAGCTCCCATATATATATTTCATCCGATTTGGCTCTTTAGTCCTGTAGAAGCTGTATTTTACATCCAATCGTTTTTATACCCTACACCACACTGTGGTACAGAAACCAATTGTTCCAACTTAATACGACATTTTTATTAAATATGTGGTATAGCACTGTGGTAAAGTAAATTTATGTAAACAATTTATACATGAACTACAAAATTTATTTTTCAGAGTTATTCAATATTACGAGAGTGGTGTAGGGTATTATATAGTCGGCCCCGCCAGACTTTAGCCTTTCCTTACTGGTTTCTATTTTGTTTGCTTTGTAGCATTAAAATTGACTTCAAAAACCATTACAGAGGAAAAAATCAATTTTCATTTAATTTTTTTAATATTGTTATGAGAAATTGAGAAAGATCTAATTTTTGACCTGTTACACTTGAGAAAGAACTACCCATATGTTGCTTTTAAATTCATTGTCATATTAGCAATCAAATTTGTTAATTGTCCTGGAAATTAATGTATTTTATAATCGCCTGAGAGAATGACACCGGGAATTCCATTCAAAATTTCTTTCTAACGTTAATTCGTGCAAAAACATACAATTTTGTGAATGGTATATTATAGTATAACTTTCCACGTATATCGTTAGTGTAAAATAAATCGGTGATGGATCATCTGAAATAAAAAAAAAATATTTTGTTTGAAAATCGTTTTCCCCAGGTAACTATGTGAGGGTTTTTCTAAAATTTCCATTTTTCAATTTTTGGGAACACTTTGAAATAAAAAACGTGATTTTTGAAAAACAAAAATCGGCTATTTTGTTATTGTAAAATAAAAAAAAACATTAACACATATAAACCAGTAAGGAAAGGCAGAAAGTCGGGCGGGGCCGACTGTATAATACCTTACACCTTCCTAACAATGCGATAAGGGTGATTGCGATAATAATTTGGAATAATTGGTAAATGGGTAAGAACATATACTCGTATATGTGGATATATCCAATTCTGAACCGATAATCGGTAAATTAAGCAATATTCGTTCCTACATTAAGAAACATCTTTATGGAGAATTTTGTAATGATCGGAAGTAAAGTACAACTGCTATAGCGCTTTATAACCAAATCAGGAGGAACATATATATGTATGTTATATATAAATCTGAATCGATTTTCCCTGAATACTCATTAATGTAAAATAGAAACCTCTTTCTGTCGAATTTCATACTGATCGGATATAAAATACAGTCTCTACAGCGCTTAGATGTCAAATCGGGGCTAACATATACGTATATGGTGGCTATATCTAAATCTGAACGGATTTTTTCCGAATTTGGCAGTATTCCTTCATGTAATAAGAAACCTTTTTCTGCCGAATTTCGCTGTGATCGGATATAAAATACAGTTTCTACAGCGCTTGAATTTAAAATCGGGTGTAACATATATGTGGGGCTATATCTAAATCTGAACCGATTTTCTCCGAATTTGGCTGTATTTCTTCATGTAATAAGAAACCTCTTTCTGCCGAATTTCGTACTGATCGGATATAAAATACAGTTTCTGCAGCGCTTACATGTAATATGGGGGCTATATCTAAATCTGAACCGATTTCCCCCAAATTTTGTATTGTCTCTAAGTGTATGACGAGACTACTCTCTGTCAATTTTTGTACAAATCGATTCAAAAATGTTGCTTATAAAGTGCATATATGCCAAATCGGAGGTACATATATATATGGGAGCTATATGTTAATCTGAACCGATTTTAACCAAATTCAATAGGGATCGTCCTTGGGCCTAAGGAAATATATGTGCAAAGTTTCGTTGAGATCGGACAATAATTGCGACCTGTACATTGATTACAAGAATACATCTACAGACAGACAGACAGACCGACATAGCTAAATCGACTCAGAAAGTGATTACAAGTCGATCGGTATGATAAACAATGGGTCTATCTCTTATCCTTTTGGGTGTTACAAAGAAATGCACAAAGTCATAATACCCTCAACCACAGTTTGGTGTAGGGTTTAAAAAACTCTGCAGCGTTACCTCGTAAATTATGTACAGAAATATTTATTTATTTATAACATTTATTAAAGGAAATTCTAATTTTTGACCACAACCAGTAAGGAAAGACTAAAGTCCGGCGGTGCCGACTGGATCCAATGTACACTTCAACTAAAATTCGTTTACACAGTTTACATTTTGTACGTATCTGCCTCTGTAGCTAAATCGGATGAAACATACTTATAGGAGCTTTAACTAAAACTAAACCGATTCTTTTCAAATTAGCATGCTATGTTTCAAAACGATTGGATGTAAAAAACAGTTTATAGGGCTAAAGGACCTAAACCTTTATATGGGGGCTATATCTATTGTGTTGTTAAGAAACGTTCGAATTATTTCTCTTTTTGAATTCCTCCTACTGGACGATGGAAAATTTTCTTCGCCAATGCTCAGCTTTGGCACATGAAAGTTCCTGATTCATCGGGTCCTACACATTATCAGATCTGACTCATCTCAGAGCATATGACTGAAAGATACTGAGAAATTTCGTATCTGGTACCGATTTTCTATAACTTTTAAGGGTTAAAAATGTTATAAATAAGGAGCGCGCACAAGGCCGATCCACTGGCTTAGGTGTCCGGGGACATGATATGTTAAAACGTCTCCTTCCTTCAATCTGACTTAACATATGTATTTCAACTCATTCAATTAGTTGGGTTTCAATTATCAGCTATTAAAATAATAATAGCTGATTATTGACATTTTCGATTTTGAGTTGTGACTCTTTTGTTTGAAATCAGCGATATATTCGAATCACCGCTGAAACGCTGGAATTTTCATGTTAAAACCCCGTTTGATTAATGCTCATAATTTCCTGTGTTGTGCTGAAGAAACCCGGTACTTAATATAAGATTATAATTCAATTTTGTTGCAGAAACACCTGTGAAACTTCTCCCTAATTAATTCCAAATGCAATTGTATGATAAATCCAAAAAGCGAGCCAGAATATTGACTTGAACATGATTTTCTCTTTTGGAGTGTTCGGCTTTTTGTTTTGCGTGGTTATTGTAACCGAATGTTTTTTTTGTCATTGTCTGTCGTCATCATCTGTAGCATTGCCATCTTTTCTTCGACGCTTTGCACTGGGCACGCGCAACAATGTTTCTTCTTTTGCCTTTGAGTCACACTTCAGTAAAACGATGAATTGAAAATCTACGTAGGTTGGTAGGCAGGTACGAGCAGATCGCGCGCGGCTCTCAGTCATAGTCACAGTGGTAGTATTTGAAATTTTCCTTTTATGGGAAATAATTCACTAAAGATGAATACGATTTTTTGTATTGTATGCGAGAAATTTCATTATTTAAAAGACTCATTATACTCGTTCATTCTAAATTTTTTCATAAGCCAAAAACTTGTTTTGCTTATGAGCTTAGTTAAAGAGAGTTATATACAATTGGGACATATGTATGTATATTCTATGTGAGACATATACCGATAAGTGACCTTTTTACACGACCTCAGTATTTGCCACCTGGGGTATATAAACCGATATGAAAGAAATTTCTTTAATTGACGAGACCTACATAATATGTTGATTTAACACATTTATTTACTATTTTTTGCTGATAAAATGGGTCAAAAGTAATATCATTTTTTTTTATTTATTTTTTTTTTATTTTTTTGAATTACAATACAAAGTAAATTTATATTCTAATTTTAAGGTCCAGGGAAAGGCCGGGTTGCAAAGACCATATGGCTAAATGTTTGCAGCGACAGACCAGAGCCTCTGGTGGGAATCGAACCCACGACCCCCAAACTCATAGGCGAGTACGCTACCAACTCACCTACTGGGGCGCTCATAAGTAATATCATATATTGATAAATTGTTTAATAAAACGTTGATGTTTTAAAATGTTTTCGAACATTGTCAGCTTTAATATTTATACCCTACACCACACTGTGGTACAGGGTATTATAAGTTTGTTTCACGGCAGATGTTTGTAACACCTGAAAAAAACACAGGTAGACCCACCTTAAAGTATACCGATCGACTCAGAATCACTAGCTGAGTCGATTTACTCCGATCGTTCTGAAATTTTGCAGTTTAGAGTATTTCGCAGCTGTTAAGATCGCTATTGAATTTGGTTGAAATCGGTTCAGATTTAGATATAGCTCCCATATATATATTTCGTCCGATTTGGCCCTTTAGAAGCTGTATTTTACATCCAATCCTTTTGAAATTTAGAATGGTAGAGTTTCTTGATCCATGAACCAACATTGCCGAATTTGAAGAAAATCGGTTCAGATTTAGATATAGCTCCCATATATATATTTCGTCCGATTTCGCTCTTTAGTCCTGTAGAAGCTGTATTTTACATCCAATCCTTTTGAAATTTAGAATGGTAGAGTGAATAAAATCGGTTAAGATTAAGCTATAGCTCCCATATATATGTTTCGTCCGATTTTGCTCTTTAGTCCTGAAGAAGCTGTATTTTACATCCAATCATTTTGAAATTTAGAATGGTAGAGTTTCTTGATCCATGAACCAGCACTACCGAGTTTCTTGATCCATGAACCAACATTGCCGAATTTAAAGAAAATTGGTTAAGATTTAGCTATAGCTCCCATATATATGTTTCGTCCGATTTTGCTCTTTAGTCCTGTAAGCTGTATTTTACATCCAATCCTTTTGAAATTTAGAATGGTAGAGTGAAGAAAATTGGTTAAGATTTAGCTATAGCTCCCATATATATGTTTCGTCCGATTTTGCTCTTTAGTCCTGAAGAAGCTGTATTTTATATCGAATCATTTTGAAATTTAGAATGGTAGAGTTTCTTGATCCATGAACCAGCACTACCGAGTTTGAAGAAAATCGGTTAAGATTTAGCTATAGCTCCCATATATATGTTTCGTCCGATTTGGCCCTTTAGATCCAATCGTTTTTATACCCTACACCACACTGTGGTACAGGGTATTATTTAAGTATAAAATGTCCCAAAAGTAAATTTATGTAAACAATTTATACATGAATTACAAAATTTATATATCAGAGTTATTCAATATTACGAGAGTGGTGTAGGGTATTATATAGTCGGCACCGCCCGACTTTAGCCTTTCCTTACTGGTTTTATTTAGGTTAGGTTGAAGAGAGGAGACGTTTAAACGTCTCATGTCTATGAACATATACCTATGACAGTGATTTTTATATACAAACTTCAATATATCGTAAAAATATTTCAAATTTAAAGAAAAATCCGTAAGGAAAGTTCAAAGTCGGGTTAGGCCAATATATGATAAGAGGGTGGTCTTAAAATTAGCCGATCAAACAAAGAAAACACAACAAATTTGGGAAAATTTTTCATTACTTCTCAACATATTCTTCTTTTATCGAGATACACATTTTCCAGCGATTTTCAATAGCTTCGATACCCCGTTTATAGTAGGAACTGTCTAGCTCCTGAAAATATCCATTAACCGCAACCTCCACCTCTTCATAGGTTGCAAATCTTTTTCCGCCGCGCTATATTTCAAGTTTGGAAAAAAAAATAATCCGAGGACCTAAATCTGGGGAATAAGGTGCGTGCTGAATCAATTCGAACTTTAATTAATTGGTTTTGGCCAACGCAATAATGCATGTGTGAACTGGTGCATTGTCTTGGTTGTGAGCAAACGCGGCACCCATCCTGCGCACAGCTTTCTCAGCATCAAATTTTCCGTCAATATTCGATGTATAGCACTTTTTGAAATGCCTATGCCTTCAGCCAGCTCACGAACCTTAAACCGAATGTCACCCATTGCCATTTTGTGGATTTTTTAACCATTTTTGGCGTGGACACCCCAATTGTTTGATCACAACTTTATTCGTCCGTTTAAACTCTGCCACCCAATATTTTATAGTTGTTAACGAAGGAGCAGACTCCCCCAAAGAATAATCTAGCTCGGTTTTAATATTGGCTGGACTAAGACATTTCAAATGAAAGTATTGTATTACATACTGGTGACCAATTTCCCCATGTTTACAAATTTGAAAAACTAAACAACGTGACGCCTTGAAGCTTAAAACATATGTTTTAGAGGGTTGTCACGTTTTCTGAAAGTATTTTTTCAAACTACTACCGCTAGCTATGTATCAGGTTAGCTAATTTTGGGACCTCCCTTATCACAAAAATTTGCGTAAATGAGAAATGTTTGGCAGGAATATTTCTTAAAGTTGCATTTAGTTTAGGATTAAAAATGAGCCGAAATGTTTTAATATACATAACTTCATAACTTAGGGTGACTGTAACAAAATATGAACCTATTTGTAAAATTATTATTATTTTTTGGGAGTATAGAAGAAGATATTTAAAAATAGTATAACCAAATGTATAATCATCTTAAAGGAAACATCCTAGAATTTTTTCTCGAATAAAGAACGGGTCCTCATATTGTTTCGTATTGTTTCCAAGCTTCTCCAATTTAAGCTATTTTTTACAAAACAAAATCAAAAGTAAGTTTAAAACCGTTACTACTGTTATACCCTACACCACACTGTGGTACAGGATATTATAACTTTGTGCATTTGCTTGTAAAACCCAAAAGAAGATGTGATAGATCCATCGTTTATTATACCGATCGACCGAATCAGTTTTTGAGTCGTTTACGCTACATATGTCTGTATGTACATGTACTTTTGTAATCAAATTACTGGTCGCAATTATTGTCTTATCTAAAATCTGGCAAGTATATATTATTTGGTCTAGGGACGAACCCTATTGAAATTGGTTAAAATCGATTTAGATTTAGATATAGCCCCCATATATATATTTTTCCCGATTTGACATCTAAGCGCTTTAGAAACTGTATTTTATACCCGATCAGTTGGAAATTAGGCAAAAATAGGTTCCTTACTTCATGAATGAATACTGCCAAATTAGGGGAATATCGGTGCAGATTTAGATATGGCTGAGTTCCGCCACTTCATTGAAGGGCTTGTCCTGTTGATGGTGACATTAGGGCCTCTTGCCTTTTTCGAAGGCAGAGGTTCATCAGGTGATCTGATTCTTTTGACTTTATTAGCCGTTAACACAGCTGAATTTGTGGCTCTTTCAGCCGACTCATTGGCTTTAGAAGCATCTATGACACCTTTAGCCCAGGTAAGTGACTCCTTTGGTTTTTTGGTAAGAGCCAAAACCTCAACAACCTCCAACTTCGTCAAAACTCTGAGCGCTATCCGGTGCTCATTGTGCTTCCGTTTCAACGGTCGGGCATGACGTTTTCCCCTCACCCTCCTCGCACCACCTGTTGTGAGTACTGGGAGGAAATTTTCACCATTTTTGGTGAGGTCGGCATTGGCCAAGACCAACGGACGGACAGTTGGGCGATTGGGGGAACCCCGCTCGGAACATAATCGGAACATGAAGGCATCCCCGCCAAGAGAATTTATTTATGTCTTTGTATGTTTAAGCCCGTTATAGGTACTACGATGTAGTCCTTCCAAACTTTGTACACATTTTTTTTTGCGATTGCATAATATTTACTGCGTTTTAACTATCCGCTCTGTGATAAACACGTCAGTTCACTACGACTGATCAGCAACGAATGGTTCTTTACTTCCGATCATTACAAAATGTGACAAAAAGAAGTTTTTTATTGAGGAACGAATACTGCTGAATTTTGTGGAAAATCGGTTCCGATTTAGATATAAACCCCATATATATGTTACTCCCGATTTTATATGTAAATGCTTTAGCAGTTGTATTTTATATCCGATCAGTACGAAATTGGACGAAAGGGGTTTCCTTTTACATGAAGGAACACTGCCAAATTTAGGTAAAATAGGTTCAGATATAGATATAGCCCTCATATATATATATGGGGATTTGATATCACAGTGCTATAGAAGTAGTACTTAACTTGCGATCATTTTACAAATTGGCATAAAGAAATCTAATATTTTAGAAAGGAATACTGCTAAGTTTGGGGAAAATTGGTTCAGATTTATATATAGCCCCCATATATATAAACTGCCTTATATGCTCCTGCCGATTTAGTATTTAAGCTCTATCGAAACAGTTTTTTACGACCGAACTTTATATAATTTGGCAGAAGCGAAGTTTTTGATTCAAGTTGATGAAAATCTGTTTAAATTATGTATTGTCCCATATATTTGTTCCTTTCGATTATTGATCTATGAAAGAATACTGCGCGTTTTAAGGTTATCGTTTCAGATCTAGATTGTAATGATCAACATCATCAAATCCTCATTGGAATAAGCCTTGATTTGGCGGTGGAACTAAGTACTTTCTTAACTCAAACGATAACAATTATTCCTAATTATTGTCGCAATGCCCTTTTCCCGCATTGTAAGGGAGGTGTAGGGTAGTCGGCCCAGCCCAAAAACTAATAACAAATTCAGTTTACGCCTCTCTTAAGGATGAGGATATAAAAAATAAAAGTTTCCCCTTTAAATCATGGGTCAAAGCTTTGTTTCTGCATTCTAACACAATCTATATACTCGTTTGTATCCAGTTTCCCAAAAATATAATCAATTTGCTCCCATTGTGCAGGGTTGCTCCATATTAAGTTGCATGTTGTATATTGTACTGTATGAAAGACATTGTACGAGTAAGTTACTTACAATACTATTCGGGTGTATGATAGATATACGTACAACACCATTTAAGAGAAAAAACATATGCGTATCATTATGGGTTTTTGGGTGATATTTTCAACCTCAACGAAGTGATCCTTGTGATGGTGGAGCTTTATGCATCGAAGAATCTATTGAACATTAGATCTCTACATTAAATTACCGAAAATAAGAAAACATTTATTTTAAACGGTAGACTCTAACGTTATTTGTTTTTGCTGCAAGAAAAAAACATTACTGAATCGTTTCATGCATTACTTGCCGATTACGGTGCGTAATGCCCCATATGTAGACATTTCTGAATGTGCTATATTATATTTGTATAATAAAATTTGAAAATTTATTACCTTCGTTTGGTGTTGGTTTAATTTGTTTAAGATTTTCATGGTGTTACATTACGTGCTGCTGAGTTGCACTGTTAAAAATCAAATGTTGTCGCCTCTGCTGTTACAATTATTGCTGTTGTCGTTGTCGCATGTCGGCTCTTATTGTTAATGTTGCTGCGGTTGGTTGTTGTCGCTGCGACTGTTGCGTTCTTATCCATTGGTCTTGTCATTGTGTTTCCTTCCAAATAAATTTTGTTTCATTCATAAAGGCCTGAAATTCGTTCAAAAACGTGATTTAAATGCAAATTATTTTTAAAAGATTTGCTGAGGCGATTATTTATACGCAAAAACCTATCGACCGACTTCTGCGCATGCGCAGCAGAAGGATATCTATCCACATCCATCTATCTTTGGTGCATTGTGCATGGAGCGCATTAAGCGTTAGTCTGCTTTGGCACAAGTACATAACACTTTATTTGAATAGACTCATAAATTGTATAAAAATATGCATAATATGTTGAAACTGACAGGGGTGCCATTAGTTTGCAAAATAATGGGTTTTTGTATGGGGAGCTCATAGTGAACTATCAAAATTCTAATGAGAAATTCAGTGTTGTGGCATCTAAATCATATTACAATATAAATTGGTATAATTGTGATCCGAGCTATTCATAGTATTGATGTTATTGTGGATAAATGATAGTAGCCTCTCTTTCTTTAGAACTGCAGAACTACTTTGTAGTGGCTACCTATATGCCAAGCTCACTTAGACTATGTAGTCCATTATGTCAGGAAAGGGACATATGGAAAATTATAAGTTTTTCCCAGTCCTTCACGGGGAAAAGAATTAAAGAATTAAAATTACCTATTAATTACCAATTACCTATTAAAAAATTAATTAAAAAGCTTAACAAGATTTTAACATAAGCCAAGTATGCTAACTCCAGAAATAAATGTAAACCAAGGCAATTCTGCCGCTTTCTAGAGAGAGAGGGGGAACGAACACAGAATTTTTTATATTTATTCCTCCTTCTCTTCGTTTCCGCAGCTTCTGCAAAATACATTTCGTTAGACCTTCAATCCAATTAGACAGTGACACGCCATGGCAGAGACGATGACAACCGTAGGTCTTTGGTGCGTTTGGAGTATAGGCAGAGCCACATCGCTTCTATTCGTGATATAATTGTGGCAATGAGTGGCAGTTCGGGACATTATGTCAGTAGCCAGTCGTAGGAGTCGTTCTCAACTCAGCAGTGGTGCACATACCAGACATTCTCTGACATTAATTTAGTATCGCCCAGAAGGTGGATTTTTGTAGAGACGTCCTCCAGACGACAATGCCGTACAGCATTATCGGTCTTACAACTGACGCATATAACCAATAAACTATACGCGGGTTCAGACCCTGGAAACTATATTCTTGATTTCAAAAACGGCCCTCGACTGTTGCATATCTCTTAACGAGATGGCTGAACAGTTCAATATTTATCTGATATGAGTGTCGGGCCACAGTTACATACCAGGGAAGTATCTTCTTGAGATACTGTCCGTACGGATACAACAAATCGACCTTTATAAATGAAGACAGACAGGAAGTACTCGACGTCTCGTAACCTGCCGTATGAACAAAAATTCGTTCAACATGGCCCGATAACGATCGCCATTGACTGTAACGGCCACTTGCTCATTTTCGAAGAAAAATGGCCCAATTATGCCTCTGGACCAAAATCGTGACTCGTTTTGGGTGTATGGGCTTTTCAATGTATGCGTGCGTGTTTTCTGTGCCCCAAATGCGACAATTTTGCTTGTTTACATACCCGCCAAGATCAAAATGAGCTTCATCTGAAAAGATGATTTTTTTGGCAAAATCGGCATCTTTTGTAAGTCGATCGCAGGCCCACTTGTTCAAGCGTATACACAACCATATTCGTTCAGCGGAAGGATAAAACTAATTATCTGCAAATCAGACATGAGCTCAGTGTTACCATTCACGAAATAAGCACTAGTTGAAAAAAAAAAGGTTGGATAGCGGACCCTTTATATATGTATTCCTCTGGTGCCTATAAAGAACATAGGGCCTCAACGATCGCGTTCCATCGTCGTGTATCCGTCGCTTCCGTTCTCAGTTTGTTGAACATTTAATTAAGCTTTGCTGCTTCTGCGTCAAGTTGTCGCCTCCATGAGTGGCTGGGCCTGCCCTTCCTTCGGCTACCTTGTGAGTTCCAGTTGAAAACTTTTTTTGTGATGTCATCGCCGGGTCTTCAGACTGCGTGCCAGATCTATCGCCATTTCTTGTTTCTGACTTCTTGCTCGAGCGATATTTGACCGCATTCGTTCCATAGCCACTCATTTCTTATGGTATTCGGCCAAAGACAGCGCTTAAAGAATGTTTGTATTTTCCTTGTCAGTATGTGCGGCGTTCCACGATTCGCAACCATATAGGGCATCCGATTTCACACAGCTGTTGAATATGCGGAGTGCATTACTTTTTTCAGCTGGCCGTACGCTTGCCTTGCTTTGCAAATGCGGTGTGTCACGTCTTCTCTCGAACTGTCTGTGCTTGTTATAACGCTGACAGTAGAAGGATTGGGATGCCCATAAAGATCAACTCAAAATCTATATGATGGACATAAGAAAAGTACAAAGTTCTTGGTACACCTTCTATGGAAAAGTGGAAACGCTATCGGATGCCGCAAGGCTGCTCGAGCAACAGCAGGACCAACAAGAGAGCAAGTGGACTACAATCAGCCCTAGGTTGTTGACTGAGGGATCCAGAATCAGCTGGGCGATTTACAGTGTTGAAAATCCAGCAGAAAATGTTGAACCACATTATCCCCTGGCTGGAGAAAATGTATGAAGGCTGTGTCAGGCTCTCATATACCTCAAATCGATGGAAGGACACCAAAGTGGTATTCATACTCAATGCGGGAAAGATATGGAACACTAGGTTAAAGGACTGCAGGCCAATTAGCTTATCCTTCTTCCACCTGAAAGGTCTGGAAAGACTTTTAGATTATTTGATGAGAGAAAACCTGGATACAAAACTCCTGTCGGGGAACCAACATGCTTACAACAAGGGCAAGTCTACACAATCTGACCTGCACTATCGAATTGTCCCCACATTTCAAGGAATACGCTATGGTCATTCTTGACTTAGAAAAGGGCTTTTAACCATATTTACTCAGATGCGGCAATTGCGTCGCTGTCACATCTAAAGGTGAAATCTAGCTTGATTAGTCTAATCCAAAGCTTGTTCAATAGTAGACGCATAACAACAAGTCTTGAGTCCACAACTCTAACAAGGTTTGTGAACAGAGGGACCCCACAAAGAGGAGTCCTGCCTCCACTAATTTGGAAGTTAGCGGTGAATGGAATTCTGTTAGATCTAGAACGTTGTGGCTGCCAAATCGTGGAATGACGTGACAATATCAGTAACTGGAAAATTCCTCGACGTCCTCAGAGACATCCTACAGGTGGCTCTGAACAAATAGTCTAGATGGGCCAGAAACAGCAGTTTGGTCGTTAACCCAAATAAGAGAGACTTGGTTTTCTTTAGTAGGAAGAATAATGTCGGACATGTGGACCCTCCTCGGATAAATGGACCGAGCTGGTATTTTCTGAAAGTGAAAACTATCTAAAAATAATTATAGATAGTAAATTGTTATTCAGACTTAATGTGCTGGAACGTGTACGAAAAAGCCAACGTCGCATTATATTCCTGCAGGAAAGCGTTGGGGCCTCTCTCGTAATTTTGTCCATTCGAAGTACATATATATAGGGTGATCCAAGTAGAGATACTTTTTTCAATTGCCTTTTTTGACAGATCACGTGTGAGTCGTGTCATGCTATTTTTGTTAAGTATTGTTTGGCATTTCATCATGGAAAGACTTACGCCTGAACAACGTTTACAAATCGTTCAATGTGTTTCGTGCACTTCGCTCAACTTATGGTCAACATAGTCATCGAAAATTGGACTCAACGGATGGACCATCTGAGACGTAGCCTCGGCCAACATTTGATAGACATAATCTTCAAATAATAAATGCCAAAGAATGTTATTTCAAATCATAATAAACATTCCCCATTCAATTGAATTTTCTGTGTTTTATCTTTAAAAAAGTAGGGAACCTCGAAATGGATCACTGGAATTGTGGTGCGGTGGACGGTAACTAATAAATTTCCATTACAAGCCAATTATTAATGGTTCAGAAAACTGCCTGCATATGCATAAGCGGAGCGTTGAGGTATACAGCGACAGAGTCTCTACAAGTCCTATTCCATCTACTGCCAATTGATATGTGGCGAGAGAAGTTGCCACCAAAGCGGCATTCTATCAAGGTAGACGTATAAGAACTACGGCGACATGATGATATCCCAATGTTATGCTACGATAACCGACCGAGTTGATTATACACCACTTTCGGTGTCCACCTTCGGGAGGAACTTCTCCACTAAGATACCTGCCAGAGAATAATCATTTCCACTTTCGAAAAGATGGTTCGAAGCTTGATGATAAGGTTGGCTTTGGGTACATCGTAAAGAATTCAGACTTTATATAGTTCACAGAATACCAGATATCTGCAGTGTCTATCAAACCGAACTTATGGCAATAACGGAAGTCTCCAAGTGGCTGAGTCGCAACATAGCGACCAACACTGGAGTTATCATTTACTCGGACATTCAGGCTGCCATCAATACTCTGGAGGCCACATCCCTAACTAAACAAACAGGCAAATTAACATATACCTCACATGGGTACCTGTGCATAGGGATGTTCCCGGGAACAGCAAATTCGATGAACTTGCTAGGAACGGCACGACATGACGAATTCTCGAAGAATCTACATATATTGGTGCGCCACTGTCCACATGCAAGCTTTGGCAGGAGACAAATAGGCAGTCCAATGAAAGATGGAGAAAAATCGGCTCCTGTATGGTAGCTAGACAAATCTGGCCAAGATACAAACGGAGAAGATCAAAATGTCTCTTCGCACTAGAGAGGAAAAACTGTCTACATTAGTGTCAGTTCTGACGGGACACTGCCTGATCGAAGAACACGCTAGAAGCATTGAGCACATTAAGCACATGGTTTGCAACTGTCCCTCATTAAGTAAACGACGTCTTGATGAACTGGCACCGACCGGTCTAGGAAGTCTTACTTGATAACTTTGTTTGCCAAACAAGTTAATTTCAATGAGGGTCATGTGAGCTGGCGAAACTGGCTGCCACCCTAACCTAATGACAGGTAATTAGGAACTGCATACATTCCAGGCTGATGTGGTCCTTCCAAAACTCCAAACGCACTGCTGTCGTTATCGTGACTGGACGTCACACGTATCGTGTCTGTCATGACAGATAACTTCGTTATTGGACGTCACGGAGGGAGATTGAAGGTCCTGCATAATAACTTTTGCAGAAGCTGTGGAGACGAAGAGAAGTAGGAATCAATAGAACATCTTTGCGTGTGTCCCGCGCTCTCCAGAAGCAGGAAACTTAGGATCTCCTTTCTTTGGAAGTTAGCTTACTTGGCTGATGTTAAAATCTGCCAACTTTTCAGTTTTTAAATTGGTTCAACGGGAGAGGCTAAGAATAACTTATGTTTCCCCTGACGTCCATGTAGTAGCCAAAGGATTATATGCTCTAAGTGAGTCTGTTATACAGGCTACCACTCTTAACCTTACCTATGAGAACCTATATGGAATCTGAAATACTCAGAGGAGTATCTTGATTCATGGGAGAATCCTTCCAAATATAAAAATCATATAAATGTATCTCGCGATGTGACATAAATGCACTACAGAAATCATATTTCCAAACGTATAATAGGTTTACATAAATTTGCTGTAGAAATCGCATTTTTTTAACAAATATCGTGAAACATTTATTTGAAAACTATAATGGTTTGAAGCTTTTTCACAACTTTCTGAACCAAAAAGAAATTTTGGCAAATTTTAGAAAAATCGAATGGGGAAAAATATTTGTCAATTGGCTTGTATTTACTCAGATGCATATATTATTGAGGTAAATGTATGAAGAATTATAAATTAGCATATGATATCTCATTACTTTTGACTTGGCAATCATGCATTACCGCAGTATGTCTTCCAAATGCTGTCTCCAACGAGCGTGTGACCCAATTGGCAAAAGCAACAACAAATCTCCAACATATTGATGGCAATCATATGCGGTGTCTAACTGCCATTTAGCCGTCGCCTCCGCCGCCACCGCCAGTGCCAAAAGTCTGCACCCATTCACAAAATCGACAAAAATATTTATGATTTTATGAATGAATGAACGAACAAACCACTGAATGAATGAATTGCATTAATACAACGCGGCCAGAAGAGCTTGCAGTTCCAAAATATCCAAAATTTACAATTACACACACACATTTTTACAATTAAAGTGTTTATTATGAATTAATTTTGAAAAAATTTAATTGACTCTATGTTGTTGACAAACTATAAGACCGGCGAAATTATGACTTTGCCAAGGAAAATTAGCATTTAATGTAAATGTGGCACTGCCGTGGATGAGGACGAGGAGGAGAAGGTGGTGCTGGAGGTGGGAATGGAAGGACCGAAACCAAATGAAAATTTCAATAAGTTGTTTTTGTTGTTGTTAAAAATATAAAAATTGTGTCAACTGGCGAAATATTCAACACAACATATAGAGTCCGGATTTTAATGCATACCCGGTCGCATTGGAAAACAAACAAGAACATTGAAAGGCTGAAGTGAACTCCATATGAATGGCACTGGTGGTGACGTTTGTCTTGGCCAAATCAGTTCGAGAAGTTGCATGGACTGTATCGTATCTTTCCCCTCTCGTAGATGCTTTTGCACACAAATGTGCTGCACATTTTGGCCAGGAAAAAAGTCTGGTCGAGTCCGGCCTCATGATACAGAATATTCTTTTCGGAAAATCAACTTTAGATTGGATGGCGGTGGTGTTTTGTTTGGTGGGAGGAGGGAATACTCATTCAATTCAGTCCATGTGAATTAAAATTCTATTACGAAAATTTGCATATTTAGGCGACAAATGTAAAACATTTGTTTTATCGTTGACACTTAATTAGCGAAAATTGGGTTAACAAATTTTGTCGCTTTTGGAATTGAAATGAAATTCAAACAACAAGAAAATGCCAGATTGTTGTGCGTTTTTTTTTCTGGGGTGATTGTGTCCAAAATAATTTGTTTGGAAATCGAAAATCTTTTACAGATGCTCACAGATACGAGGGGTGTATAAAGAACTAAGAATCATTTGGTATTTGACTCTTATGTTGGCGAAGAACAATTTTGTGGCGAAAATAACGATATTTTAATCTTACAAAATTAATAAAAGTAAACCCAGTAAGGCGTGGCCGACTGTATAATACCCTACACCACCTTATCGGAGCAGAATAAAAAGAAATATTGTAAAAAATTATCGTACTCAAACTATGTGTGGAATTCCAGAAGATTCGAATGAGTAATGTTTAATTTATAGAAGAATTCATATTTCACTAAATTGTAACCTTTTGTTACTAGAAGGAGTGGACCATATGGCCCACCTTTGAATGGCCCACTTTGAACTTTGGCCTGAGATGGAAAAAATATTACCACATACCAAATTTGAAGGCAATCGGTTACTCTTTCGAGAGTTATCGTGCGTACCCGCAGACAGACAGACGGACATTGCACAAATGACTTAAAATAACCCAAAAAGAATTTCGGCCAAATAAATTTGAATCGGCTATAAAAAAGTACTGATAATTTTTTCAAATTTCTGGTTTTATTGGAATGGTTAAACTTTGTCATTTAATAATGGAACACAATATCATTCATATGACTACCACGACTGGCGCGCCAATTGAGAATTTTAGGGATGGAGTCAGGTACGTGTGGGGCCATTTAAAATTTTTAATTTGAATCGGCTACAAAAAAGTACTGATATTTTTTTTCATACAGTAGTCAAGAAAGAGGTTTTATGTCGCAAAAAAATTACCATTGTATCATTTATAAATTTTTTTTTCGATATTTGTAAAAAAATAATTGTTTTCTATCAATAACTTAGACAAAAACATTAAGAACAAAAAAATTTCCTCACACAAGTTGGTATCAAAAATGTCTATAGTACATTTATGGACAATTTGTGATATTATTTTGCTGCCTGAATTCTGGACTACATAATGAAATTAAAAAAAAAACAAAATATTCAAATAAAATAAAAATAAAGTGCATTTTTAACGTGAAAAAACGAATGTCAAAACTCTCTTGACATACTGTATGTATCTTCAAATAAAGGTCATTACGAGATCTAAAATGTTATTAATGAATATCTGTCTGAAAAAAATCAAAACAAATTCAATTAAATTCAATTAAATTGCATCATATCACAGTAAGACAATATGGAAAAATAATAGACAACTCAAATCTTTCAAATATAATACTTACGTTGAGATTTTTGTTGAAATTAGCCCCTCTACACTGAAAAAAAAAATTGTCATAAAATTAAAGAAAGGCTCCAAAGGTCAAACGTTTTTAAAATAAGTACATTTTGTACTTAGAATATAGATAATTTCTTTAATATTAAGTAATTTACTTAATTTTAAGTACATTTTTTAATTTTAAGTACAAAATGTACTTATTTTGAAGACTAAGGACGCCTTTGGAGCAATTCTTTAATTTTATGACAATTTTTTTTCAGTGTGCTATGACACAAATCTTTCTGAAAGACCCATTACAAAATTTGTTTACTAAAAAATTGAAAACGAAGAAAACGAAGAGATATAGTATAATTAACTCTGAGAGAGGGAGAGAATAATAATCTCTAATATAGATCCAATTTAAGAAATTTTCTTTAAAATAATGGCAATTGCCATAATATTAACTTACATAGCAAACTTTTTTTAAAGTCAGCACAGCCTACAATTTATAACTCAAATTTTGCATACTGATAATTAAGTCGGATCCGGCTTTAAAACTATTTACATCATTATTTGAATGTACAAAATCCTTAAAAGTATTGAAATATTACTTAAAATAATGAAGCTTGTTAGAAATTTTATGAATTTTTTCTTTAATTTAAAAACGTATATTTAAAGAAGGGCGTACAGAGTACTTCTGATAAATGTGTCATTAAGTCAATTGCAAGAAACTTTAGAAAATTGAAAGTGAATTGATGCCGTGGTCGCATACTTAATTTAAGAATATGTCGTCATTAATTTTATTACTATTTTTTTCAGTGTATAGATCACTACCAAAGATGTTTCCTTAATCACAAAAACTCCCGTTTTCTATTAACTTTAGACGAAACTTCACAGTTTGTATTCTATTTAGACAAGCATTTAGCGCAACAAAAAATTTCGGATATCAGTTTATATCGTCCCCTCAATAAAGGAATAGTGTATAATTATACCCTACACCACACTGTGGTACAGGGTATTATAAGTTTGTTATACCCTACACCACACTGTGGTACAGGGTATTATAAGTTTGTTTCACGGCAGATGTTTGTAACACCTAAAAATAACACAGGTAGACCCACCTTAAAGTATACCGATCGACTCAGAATCACTAGCTGAGTCGATTTAACGATGTCCGTCCGTCTGTCCATTTAAAGTTGTTCGTCGACTACATGTCGCAATTTCACTCCGATCGTTCTGAAATTTTGCAGTTTAGAGTATTTCGCGGCTGTTAAAATCGCTATTGAATTTGGTTGAAATCGGTTAAGATTTAGCTATAGCTCCCATATATATGTTTCGTCCGATTTGGCCCTTTAGTCCTATAGAAGCTGTATTTTACATCCGATCGTTTTTAAATTTAGAACGGTAGAGTTTCTTGATTAATGAACCAACATTGCCGAATTTGAAGAAAATCGGTTAAGTCCGATTTTTCTCTTTAGTCCTGTAAAAGCTGTATTTTACATCCAATCTTTTTGAAATTTAGAATGGTAGAGTTTCTTGATCCATGAACCAACACTGCCGAATTTGAAGAAAATCGGTTAAGATTTAGCTATAGCTCCCATATATATGTTTCGTCCGATTTGGCCCTTTAGTCCTATAGAAGCTGTATTTTACATCCGATCGTTTTGAAATTTAGAACGGTAGAGTTTCTTGATTAATGAACCAACATTGCCGAATTTGAAGAAAATCGGTTAAGATTTAGCTATAGCTCCCATATATATGTTTCGTCCGATTTTTCTCTTTAGTCCTGTAGAAGCTGTATTTTACATCCAATCCTTTTGAAATTTAGAATGGTAGAGTTTTTTGATCCATGAACCAACATTGCCGAATTTGAAGAAAATCGGTTATGATTTAGCTATAGCTCCCATATATATGTTTCGTCCGATTTAGCTCTTTAGTCCTATAGAAGCTGTATTTTACATCCGATCGTTTTGAAATTTAGAATGGTAGAGTTTCTTGATCCATGAACCAACACTGCCGAATTTTAAGAAAATCGGTTAAGATTTAGCTATAGCTCCCATATATATGTTTCGTCCGATTTGGCCATTTAGTCCTATAAAAGCTGTATTTTACATCCAATCGTTTTGAAATTTAGAATGGTAGAGTTTCTTGATCCATGAACGAACACTACCGAATTTGAAGAAAATCGGTTAAGATTTAGCTATAGCTCCCATATATATGTTTCGTCCGATTTGGCCCTTTAGTTCTATAGAAGCTATATTTTAATCCAATCGTTTTGAAATTTAGAATGGTAGAGTTTCTTGATTCATGAACCAACATTGCCGAATTTGAAGAAAATCGGCAAAGATTTAGCTGTAGCTCCCATCCGATTTGGCTCTTTAGATCCAATCGTTTTTATACCCTACACCACACTGTGGTACAGGGTATTATTTAAGTACAGGGTCTCCCATATTCGACGGACCCATCTGGCAACGCCATAACTTTTGACAGAGATCTCAGATCGCTTAATGACATACCGCGTTTGAAGCGTCAGTCCAAGCAGATTTTTACCATGGAACAATACACGCCACGCGAGCGCTCTGAAATAGTTGAAATTTACATTCAACAGAAGAAGTCAAGTCAACGTACTTTTAAAATATTAAAAAATGTGAGAAGTGCGCCTTCTAAGAACACCATTAAGCGTTTATACGAAAAATTTTCGACTGGTGAGGCTCTTTCTAATCCGAAGAGGCCAAATAAAAGTCGACCAAGGCGATCGGCCGAGAATATCGCTGCCGTACGAGCCAGTGTTGAGAGGTCCCCAAGAACATCCCAAAAACGCCGTTCTCAGCAGTTGGGCATGGCTCGGTCCACTTTACAACGGATTATTCGCGTTGATTTGCATTTGTTCCCGTACAAAATTCAATTGACGCAAAGATTGTTGCCTGCGGACAAGCCTCGTCGATTGGAATGGGCCCAACGAGTCCGTGGGTCCGTCGAATATGGGCAACCCTGTATAAAATGTCCGAAAAGTAAATTTATGTAAACAATTTATACATGAATTACAAAATGTATATATCAGAGTTATTCAATATTACGAGAGTGGTGTAGGGTATTATATAGTCAGCACCGCCCGACTTTAGCCTGTTTAGCCGGTTTTTTTGTACTTTCGAGAAACTCACGTTTCAAATTAACTTTTGACCCACTTTGTGGATGTAGAATTCCACCAAATTTTTACCAGCTATGCTTAGAGCAAAAATGTAGTTTTCCAGGAGAGGAATTCCATTAAATGCATTTTTTTAATTTGTGTGGAATACCTTTATAAAGCAAATCGAATGACCTCTACTGTTTAGTGAATAACTTTTGATTGGGTCGACGGATGAGTGCCAAATTTGAACTTGATATTACTTGAAATATTTAGAAATTATAAATGCAATCTCCTTAAAAACATTCCAACTCGACTTAGGATGTTTTAGAAAGAAGGTATCGATTTGTAGCGTACATTTGTCAAACAATTTGGCCGAAACTATGCATTTTTACTTCTTTTTCGATAAAAAAAAATCACCACAACAAAAATATATCCTTGTAAGCTTTCTTTGTAGGTATATAAATCCCATATGCAAATTTCTTTGTAGAGTGGTATATAACGCTACAACTACAAGCTCAAAATGTGTCATGTATATGTAAGTCCATCTGATGATATCCCCGTACAGGATTGAAATACGTATAAGGGAATGTGTTTACATGGCTTCCAGAGCGCAGTGTCTTATCTTTTCGAATACACCACGAAAAACCTCTCTTTCGAAAGGACGAGGTGATTGAAAAAGCTGTACAATTCGAATGTGAAACCAGTAAGGAATGGCAGAAAGTCGGGCGGGGCCAACTATATAATACCCTACACCTCCCTAACAATGGCAAAATGGGCATTGCGATAACTCTCTCTGCTGAATTTCGTACTGATCGGATATAAAATACGGTTTCTACAGCGCTTACATGTCAAATCAGTTGAAACATATATATGGGGGCAATATCTTAATTTGAAACGATTTTCCCCGAATTTAGCAGAGTTCATTAATGTAATAATAGAACTATATCTGCCAAATTTTTTACTGATCTGATAAGTAATACAGTTTCTACAGGACTTACATGTCAAATCGGGTGTAACATATATATGGGGGCTATATCTAAATCTGAACCGATTTTGACCGATTTCAATAGGGATCGTCATTGAGCCAAAAAGAGCACTGTGATAAATTTCTTCACAATCGGACCATAAATACGACCTGCACTTTGATTACAACGATACATCTGCGGACGGACGGACATGCTTAAATCGACTCAGGAAGTGATTCCAAGTCGATCGGTATAATAAACAATGGGTCTATCTCTTCTCCTTCTGGGTGTTACCAATAAATGCACAAACTCATAGTACCCTGGACCACAGTGTGGTGTGGGATATAAATATTCAAGATCTAATAAAAAAATAACCACCTTGATCCATATTTTGATATAGTCACCATATAGAGGTCGCATTCAAATTTAGTTTTGTATTCCGTAAATACCAAATTTTCAAGTCGATTTCTCTGAAACTTTTTGGGTTTTATTAACACCAAAAATTTAACAAATCGGTTTATTTTTTAATATAGTCCCACATATAGGTCGGTCTTAAATATATTTGGTTTAGCAATAAATGACACATTTTCCAAACAATTTAGGAAAGGGTAAAAATATTTAACCATTACATCGCCTTTTGTCAATAAAGTTCACATTTTTAAATTATGTCATGATTGTCTATATGTCCCTTTAATTGTTTTTACCAGAATTACCAAAATCTAATATAACATTTTTCTTTTGTTAATTTTGTTAAATAATTTTTAAAATACTTGCAAAGCACAATTCCCATGAATTGAAAATCAAATTTACATATCTAATGAAAAAAATTTAGCAACGTGCAATATTCATTCATAGAATAATGTTTGTACACATTCGTTTATAAAAAATCTATAGATATACATATAAATGGAAAATAAAATACGTTTACAGACAAATGTTCATTAAATAAAATATCAAATCCACGTAGGAAGTAGAAAGCCTTGAAGTCTTAAACCAATATATGTACTTTATAAAGAAATTGTTAACAACATTTATTATTTTGCTATGGTTGAGATTAATTCGTCAAAAAAGTAAACGACAACAAAAGGAAATTTGTATATGAACGGAAAGTAGTATGAAAATATTGCAACGGGAGTGTAACAATGTCATTAAAATTAATATTAGACATAAATATGATGAATTACATTAAAGTGCTAATATTGTGCGGCTCTTAAACTTCGCTGTACTTCTTTGAAAATCGGATTTTTTTTAAATAACATTATAATAATAACACAGTTGCAATACATAGATAATTTTCAATGTCAACCTAACTTCAATAACATAACATAAAATATAATATTGAGTGTAATATGTATTATGAAATACTGCTTGTATTATCTACGGGGTTTTTAAACTTTGAAAATTAAAAAGATAGATTTTTTATGAAAATATTTGCTGTTATTCAATGTATCGACCAATGTGTAATTGTAGAGCCAACATTTAGGTAATTTTTTATTGTTTTATTATTATTATCAATTTATATTGAATTTAATAACTTTAAAGTATGTACTGGTATTAAAGTAAAAGCTTTTAACTTTTGGTGTGGGAGGTACCAAAAGGGGCGTGCCAATAACGCCCATTTTCTCTGGACTCTTGGTACTATAAAAGCTTTACACTGTACACAATTTCAAGTATTTATATGCACTGGTATTAACGTTATAAGCTGTTAACTTTTGGTGTAAAATGGTCCATTTGTGTGGAAGGTACCGCAAGTGGCGTGCCAATTACAGTCACTTTTCTCTAGACGCTAGGTACTATAAAAGCATTGCACTGTACGAAATTTCAAGTCTTTGTATGCACTGGTAATAAAGTTATAAGCTATTAAATTTTGATTCAAAATTTTCCATTTGCGTGGGAGGTACCAAAAGGGGCGTGGCAACTACGCCCATTTTTATCCAGTTTATTGTGACTAATAAACTAATACTATATGTAGAATTTCAAAGGATTCAAATAAGTAATACAGAAGTTATTAAATAATCAATATTTCACTAAATGTTAACCCTTTGTTGGGGAGGTACTAGAAGGAGTGGACCAATATGGCCCATCATCGAACTTAGCTGGAGATAGAAGAAAATATTACCACGTACCAAATTTGAAGTCATTCGGTTACTCCTTTCGAGTTATCGTGCGCACCAGCCAGCAGACAGACATTGCTCATTCGACATAAAATGACCCAAAACGGTTACCCGCCGAACATACTTGGGGTCTTACGTCACTCCTTCGATGTGTAACGCTTATGGCTCGTAGCAAATGATATATGAGCAAAAGTCCAAATTTTTTTCATAGGGGTAATCGATGTTAGTGGATTAATTCACCACATACTAAAATGACAAGAAATTGCAAACGTCAATTCTCTTCTGAAATATACATATTTATCTTCTAAAAAGTCTATTTTCACAAATATGATTTTCTCGAAACTACAAAAAAATTATACACTATTGAGGGGACGATTTGTAAAAATTAACACATACTTATTTATGTATTTATTTAAATATGTTTTCCATTTATGTAAATTTGAAGCGTGCTTGTGAAGTTCGGCATAATTTTTTTTACAGTATTCACCTTTTATTCACCGCCTCATAACAAAATTATCCTAACTCAATAAAGATTACTTCCGATTTACATATATAAATGTGAGAATGCATTTCCGTTTTCAGCAGCTCCATAAATATCATTTAGTTAAATTATTTTATCGTTATTTATTATATTCGGTAAAATAAAGATATCGTATTAACATAAATATTAGCTTTCCGAATGACTTCTAACAGAAAAGAGAGAAAAGCAAATAGTGTCAGCTCAAAATTGGTTTACAAATTTCCAATGATAACAGCAGATTTTATTTCCTCGCAAATGGTTATGAATGAAAATTAAACAAACACCTTTTTTGAGTTAAAAAACAATATATTGTGGCCTACTATGATGAGTATTTTATCACTTTAATCAGATCAGTTACAGAAAAACGAAGACAAATACTACAAAAAACCGTTGAAATCGGAAATGAATTCAGTGATTTGAAGTTTTCTGTTTCCGAACAAAACGGAAACTCAACGTCATTTCTTGAGATATGTATGTATGTACGTATATATGAAATCTATGCATAGTGTGGATTTGAATGAAATTCAATACTTTTTAGAGTTGCAGTACTGCTCGATATCCATTCACGCATGCGTTACTATTTACTATGACCCATATACCCCACACCATCACCACATCTCTCTTCGGAACACAAGATCTTTGTTGATTCGTTGGATCTATCAATGGGCGATTGTCAGCGATATATTTGGAGATTTGAGATCAGTGTGTGTTAAGTTTCACGCGCTCTGTGCTGCACTATACGAACGAGTTTCACAGAAAAAAGTGTTACAATTAACAATAGTGAATAGCGTGTGTAAATCTATACTTTTGAATTTCATTCATGATTAACTTCGTTCATTCATAAAAACCGAAAAATTGTGTATTTTTGGTTGTTCATTCAAATTGAGTTGTATTCAGTATTTACTTACTACAGAGTCTGTCACATGAGTAGAGTGATGTGTAGATTTGTAATCAGTTTTACGATTTCATTCATTCATCACTGGGTACCCTACATCTCATCTACGAGGGTTTGTCTTAAGCTGACAAGTGACTCGCCAGAAGATGTTCAGTCAAAATATTGCAGAACCTCCAAAAATACATAAGAATAAAAGTTTTCATTACAGGTCTCTATTACTACACATCATATTGTTTAACACTCCTTCAGAATGAAAATTTCAAACAGAAAGTAATGATAAGAAACTTTGCCGAAGGAACCATACCTCTAAAACGAATTCTGATGTCCCGGAAAAAATCCCACTTTGACCCATTTAGAGTGCTCCAATCGAGTCCAAATGTATGGAACCCCCAGGGTGTTCCAGGGGGTGTGCCACTGGCATGGGTGGGTCGGGCCTCCAAAGTTAGTGGGGGTCGGTCATACATTTGGACTCGATTGGAGCACTCTAAATGGGTCAAAGTGGGATTTTTCAAAATTTGCCCCTACCCAAAAGTTCGACCCAAATTCCGGGACTTCAGAATTCGTTTTAGAGGTATGGTTCCTTCGGCAAAGTTTCTTAATTTGATCCCTAGAATACGATTTTCACTGAGCAATGGCGACTTTTTTTGCCACCCCACAAATCGACCCGGCCTAATGGGGCTATATCTAAATTTGAACCGATTTCTTCCAAATTTAGAAGTGTTCATTCATATAATAGGAAACCTCTTTCTGTCGAATTTCATACTGATCGGATATAAAATACAGTTTTTACAGCGCTTACATGTCAAATCGGGGGTAACATACATATGGGGGCTATATCTAAATCTGAACCGATTTTAACCAAATTGAATAGGGATCGTCCTTGGGCCAAAAGAAAGATATGCGCAAAGTTTCGTCGAAATCGGACCATATTTGCGACCTGCACTTTGATTACAAGAATACATAAACGGACAGACAGACGGACATAGCGAAATCAACTCAGAAAGTGATTCTAAGTCGATCGGTATAATAAACGATGGGTTTATTTCTTCTCCTTTTGGGTTTACCATAGTGTGGTGTAGGGTATACAAATCGATTTGGATTATATGGGCGGTGGGCATGGCCGATTTTGATAAAACTTGACACACATCTTCTGTTTATTCTAGAACATGTATGTACCAAATTTTAAGGCTTTTGCTAGAATAGGATTGTATGGGCGGTGGGTGTGGTCGATTTTGATGAAAATCCATTTTTTCCATAATTTAGTCAATATAATGCTCAGTGCCATATTTCATTGATCTAGGACCACTCCTTATAGTTTTTGCACAAAAGTGTATGAAGCCATCCCACTGTGCGTCGTCCGCTTATGACACGACCTTACAGCCACAACCTTCTAGGTAATAGATCTAGCAGGATTTCATTCACTGCTATGTTCCAAATTAGTGGAAACAGTACTCCTCCTTGTGGGGTTCCCCTGTTAGAGTTGACTGAAGACTCGAGACTTGCTGTAATGCGTCTTCCTTTGCGCTGGCTTTGAATTAGTCTAATCAAGCTACAGTTCACCTTTAGATGTGACAGTGCCGCAATTACCGCATCTAAGTGAATGTAGTTAAAAGCCCCTTCTATATCGAGAAATGTCACCATGGTGAATTCCTTGAAATGTAGGGACGATTCGATAGTGCTCAGAAGTTCGTGCAGGGCTGATTCTGTAGACTTTCCATTATTTTAAGTATGTTGGTTCCCCGACATAAGTTTTGTATCCAGGTTCTCCCGAATAAAAGTGTCTAAAAGTCTTTCCGGAAGGAGGATATGCTAACGACTGTTACTAAACTTCTTTCTCTACGTGAAACTAATATTTTATGACATTCGTAGCCCTGATAATTGCCTTTAATGTAAAGGGTATCCCCGTCTAGTCGAGCTTATACTTCAAAAATTATGGTCAAAAACTAAAGGGTCAGAATATTTAATATCGACCTATGTAGTTTATTTTTGGCTAAAATGTTTATAGGCAGTTACAAATAGGTAAAATAAGATCTCGCTATCATTTTTTTAGTTAAACAATGTTTTTAGAAAACAATTTTATGGGCATTTTAATTTTTTAAAAAATTCAAAAATGAGTTTTTGTGTTTTACGAAATTTGTAATTGCTTTCGAACGGCTGAACCGATTTTTGCAAAGTTTACTTTGTTTTAAAGAGGACACAATGTGCCATTTTTTGTATATTTTTTTTTAATTTTTTTAAAAAAAATGTTTACAGAAGTTTTTTTGGAAAAAAAGAAGATCATAATTTACCTATTTGTAACTGCTTTTAAACATTTTAGCCTAAAATAAACTACATAGGTCGATATTAAATATTCTGACCCTAAAGGCAACTTCCATTAAATTGCAACTTTAAAAAATTTTAAAAAAATTCCGCATATTTTTTTTAAAAATATTTACAAAAAGAATATTTTGTCCGACGACACCTCCGCTCGATATGGGGACTTTCAATGGATGAAATGGCTCTTCGTAAGACCAGTAGTAGAATTGGCCGCAACCTTAACGAAACTTTTCAACCAAAAATCATACATTAAGTTATTGAGTTGCAGGTATGCGTTGGTATAGCTTCTATTCTTTCTAAGCATGTCAACTGCCACCGTTTTCTTCCGAATTAACTTCAGATGGACAGAGGATCGCACAATAATAGTTAATTGGCAGCGACTCGAGATACTGAGTCGATGGCGATACTGAGACTTGATTCGATCTGCATTATTTTAAAACGTTACATACATATGTATATCGTACACAAAAGAAGCTAATTGTACCCCTGAAACAGAGTGTTGTTGGGAATAAAATGCATGAAATAAAAAGAGGTCATGAAAAATTAGTTGCTATGTAACCGGAAGTACTGTAGCGTGCGACGATTTGTCGGTGTAACCAGTATTTCATCTTAAAAGCACAAACACTGATTCACTCGCAACTGAGATTCATTTATAAATAAAATGTCAGCCTATTTTGTCAAAGCCTTGAAATCAATGTTAAGTACAATGCATTTTATATATGGCCCCGCACAAGATTGTTCCATTTGTTACTGCTGCTGCTGCTGCTCTGTCTCAGCCTCTGACTCGGATGTAAACCGTTTATGTTTCAATTTTTGACAGTCAATTTGTTAACAATTTTAAAAGGCTGTCGCTTTGTCAGTTAATAATGACTGAATGATCGAAATTTTGTAGCTGTTGTTGCTATGCATTCTCTTCAGCATTCATTTGGTTATCGGATGACTCAAAATTAGATTCACAAAAAAAGTAAAATGTTGATGCGTCTAAAGACAATTCCAAGACAATCGAATAATGAACTGTATCATCTTTCCGGTTTCCCACACCATGTATAGCAATGTTTGGTTTAGTTCCGTCGGAACTAATTTTTATGCTGTTGTCAAATCAGTTTACTTCCCCACCATTCTTCCCAATTCATTAGCATACAAATGGAACCTGTTGCGGTGCAGATAGTTTCAGTGTGCAGTGTGAAATGTAAATCTTTACTCTAGACAATTTTTGAATTATGCTTTCCAAATGAAAAGACGATTTGTTCTCCTTGTGACCAGTGATCGATCTGGTGGGGAAATTTACCGCTGTCTCATTGGAGAAGATAGTAGGCGGTCTAGGATTCCATTTCGGTTTCAATTTCTGTCCGAATTGTATTGTTTTGTTTATACTCTTGTAATACAATTCATTATAATGTCAGGTTGTTTCATTTTTATCAGTCTTATCCAATTTTCAAGCTTAGTCAAATCATTCACTCATTCCGTCATTCATTTCCATTCATTTCACTTCACTACATTTCATTCATTATTTTTGTTTGGCATAAACAAATTGTGGTTGTCCCCAATACTCGTGGCGTGGTTCGAATCACAGGTGTTTCTTTATGAATTGCATTTCATTTCGTGGATTGATGTATAATTTCTTGGTGGGGATTTTTTCTTTCGTTTTACTCGACTCTAGATTAATGTTTTGTTTTGTTTTTTTTTTAAGTTAGCCTTGTTTGGCATCAACACAAAGAAAGAGAGTTTTTCTTCCGATCGTAGCTTAGATTATAGCAATCAGTGGTCCCTGGGTAATCCAATACCAGAGCTATGGCGTTTTCATCAACATTTCATTTGATACTGTCGTCTTTATTAATTGTATTCAATCAATTGAGACATTTAAAGTGGCGTTTGAAAAATTCTTTTGAGTTATACAAATTGTATATACATAAATGCCAAAGACTGTGACAAATTTCTAAATAAATTTCGTTGAGATTTAAAAAAACATTTTGGCGAATGTTAAAATTGTCATCTTAAATAGTTGAAAATATTTTAAAAAACAAGTAAGAAAGTTTCAGTCGGGTAAACCGACTAAGGTATACCCTCACTTTGTGAGTAATGTAATATATAACATTACACCAATAAATCTGTCAATTTGTGTGGGAGGTACCAGAAGGGGTTTTCCAAATACACATATTTTTCGGTAAACAGTACATTCTTAAATACATTGCATTGTGCTGAACTATAAGCGTTTATGTGCACTGGTATATTAAAGTTGCGAGCTATGTAATTTTGGTATGATTTGGTCATTTTGTGTGGAAGGTACAAAAAGGGGCGGGGTGATAACGCCCACTATTTACAGGACTATAGGCACTAAAACAGCATTACACTGTACAAAATTTCAAGTATTTGTATGCACTGGTATTAAAGTTACAAGCCGTTTACTTTTGGTACGAAACGGTCCATTTGTGTGGGAGGTACCAAAAGGGGCTGTACAATAATGCCCATTTTTTACCGGACTATAGGCGCTACAAAAACATTATACTGTAGAAAATTTCAAGCATTTTTATGCACTTGTATTAAAGTTGTAAGCAGTTAAATTTTGATGCAAAATGGTCCATTTGTGTGGGAGGTACCAAAAGGGGCATGCCAACTTCACCCATTTTTCTCGAGTTAATAGCGACTTATATACTAATATTATGTGCAGAATTTCAAAAGATTCGAATAAGTAGTATAGAAGTTATTAAAGAATCAATATTTCACTAAATTTTAACCCTTTGTGTGGGAGGTACCAGAAGGAGTAGACCAATATGGCCCATCTTCGAACTCATCCGGAGATAGATCAAAATATTACCACATATCAAATTTAAAGTCAATCGGTTACTCCTTTCGAGAGTTATCGTGCGCACCAGCCAGCAGATACACAGACAGACAGACAGACGGACGGACATTTCTCATTCGACTTAAAATGACCCAAAACGGATTTCCTCCGAACATACTTAGGGTCTTAGATCACTCCTTCGATGTGTTACACTTTTTTCCGTAGCAAATGATATATACCCTCGTCACACTAAAGTGAGGGTATAATTAAGCGAACCTAACATATTTCCGTCTCTCAAACAAATGGAATGCAAAATATCATAAATATTAAGGAGTTAGGCATAGCATCCACAGCAGACATAAGGCCCAATTAATAAATTGCAAGAAAACCCTCATGTTTATTTTTCTATACCGCAGAGTGTATAAGATCGCAACCTTTGTAGGTATAAAAGGTCAACGGCGCATTGCCGGCTTTGAATATACCTCAGATGAGAAAATCAGTCAGAAATTTGTCATATCTTTGAAATATTTACATCATTGTACCAGAACTCGACAAATAACTAACTTGTAATTTAGACCTTCTTTAATTTTTTTTGAAAATGCTATAAAAAAAACTACTGAATATTTTCTCAAATTTCTTTTTTTATTTGAAAGTACAATCCTTCCGGTTAATAATGGAAAATAATTTCATTCAAATGGCTGCCTCGGCTGGCCATGCAGTAGCCTACACGATCCGTCCAATTTTTAAGCACATTATCGATTGTGTGCAGCTGTATTTCACCCATGGATTCACGAATATTGTCTTTTAAAGCGTCAATTGTCTCTGGCTTGTCGGCGTTACACTTATCTTTGAGGGCACCCCACAAATAATAGTCCAACGGTGTCAAATCGCAGCTCCGAGGTGGCCAAACGACATCAGCTCTGCGGCTGATAATGCGATCTTTAAAAACAGGGCGCAAAACATCGAGTGTAGCTTCGGCTGTGTGGCACGTAGCGCCGTCCTGTTGAAACCAAAAATATCCTCCTCTTAAATTTTTGTGAACAAAAATTCGTTCAACGTGGCCCGATAACGATCGCCATTGACTGTAACGGCCACTCCTTGCTCATTTTCGAAGAAAAATGGCCCAATTATGTCACTGGACCAAAATCCGCACCAAACAGTGACTCGTTTTGGGTGTATCGGCTTTTCAATGTATGCGTGCGGGTTTTCTGTGCCCCAAATGCGACAATTTTGCTTGTTTACATACCCGCCAAGATCAAAATGAGCTTCATCTGAAAAGATGATTTTTTTTTGGCAAAATCGGCATCTTCTGTAAGTCGATCGCAGGCCCACTTAGCGAAGCGAAAACGCATTGGACATTGGACATTACACAACCATATTCGTTCAGCGGAAGGATAAAACTAATTATCTGTCAAATCAGACATGAGCTAAGTGTTACCATTCACGAAATAAGCACCACCATAATTATATATATTAGAAAATTTGAAATTTTATATATTGGTGGCCTTTGTTAGGTTTATTTATTAGCTTTCGTTTGGCTGATTGATCATTTAAAAAAAATACAATGGTCTTTTTATTTGTTTTAGTAAGTTTTACATCATAAATAAATAAAAATTACTAAACAAATAAAAAAGTCCATTGTCTTTTTATTCAAATGACCAATAATCAGACAAACGAAAGCTAATAAATTAACCTCTAAATTTTATTTTCGTCAAAAAAGTTTATAAAAAGTTGCTACATAGCTAACATTTATTTTTTGAAAATAAAGTTTTCAAAATTTTATGTGGATTTTAAATTTTCGAAATTTAAAAAAAAAGTATTTCTTGTGGATTTTTTTTGTTAAAACTAAAAATTTTATTTTTCGAAATTTTTTTTTAAAAACTTTAATTTAAAAAAAACGGGGGGGGATTTTACTTAATAGACAGACCTACTTTAGTATTTCGTCCATAACATTTACAAATCGTCCCCTCAATAAAAGAATATTGTATAATTTGTTTGTAGTTTCGAGAAAATCACATTTGAAGTATTGTGAAATTAGACTTCTTTGAAGATATATATGTATATTTTAGAAGAGAATCGATGTTTTCAATTTCTTTTAATTTTTTTGTGTGGTGAACTAATCAGGCTACCCCTAGATTATATTCTAAAGGGTTTTTCAACAAGAGGTGTTATCTTGGTATTCAAAGAAAAATACCATTTTTTGAGATAAATGATCGGATGTTTATTTCATAATAAAGAAATAATGAAAAACAACATCAGCCAAATGGCCACCACGCCTACAGGACCATATCCATTTCATGAAATTTTCCATAACCAAATCGCAAAGTTGCTGCCCTATATCCTCGAAAGCCTCACGAATTCTATCGTTGAGGTCTTGAATCGACGCTGGGCTGTTGGCGTAGACCTTATCTTTCACGTGGCCCAAAGGAAGAAGTGGCAAGGTGTTAAATCACAAGATCTCGGTGGCCAATTCTGATCACCTCGTCGAAAGATAACACGGTCCGGATGCTTTTCCAGTAACAGAGCAATGGTTTCGTTTCTTGTGTGGCACGTAGCGCCGTCTTGTTGAAATTAAACGTTGTCCAGATCAATACCATCCAACTCCGACCATAAAAAAATCATTAATCATCTCTCGATAGCGCAATCTATTCACCGTAACTGTTGATTTAACCTCATTTTCGAAAAAGTAAGGTCCAATGACCCCGCCGGACCATAAACCGCACCAAACAGTCACATGTTGAGGATGGAGAGGCTTCTCAACAATAACTCTTGGGTTTTCCAAGCCCCAGATGCGACAATTTTGCTTGTTGACGTAGCCACCGAGGTGGAAATGGGCCTCATCAGTCAATATGATTTTTCTATGATTTTCGGTTTTTTCGAATTTTAATAATTTCAGTGCGTTGTTGAATCGGGTGTCGTTCCATTTTTATACCCTACACCACACTGTGGTACAGGGTATTATAACTTTGTGCATTTGTTTGTAACACGCAAAAGGAGAAGAAATAGACCCATCGTTTATTATACCGATCGACTTAGAATCACTTTCTGAGTTGATTTGGCTATGTCCGTATGTCTGTCTGTCCGTCTCTGCATGTATTCTTGTAATCAAAGTACAGGTCGCAATTATGGTCCGATCTCGACGAAGCTTTACACATATCTTTTTTTGGCCCAAAGACGATCCCTATTGAATTTGGTTAAAATCGGTTCAGATTTAGATATACTCCCGATTTGACATGTAAGCGCTGTAAAAATGTTATTTTATATCCGATCAGTGCGAAATTCGGCAAAGAGAGGTTTCTTATTACATGAAGGAATACTGCTTAATTCCCGATTTGACCTGTAAGCGCTGTAAAAGCTGTATTTTGTATCCGATCAGTGCGAAATTCGGCAGAAAGAGTTTTCTTATTACATGAAGGAATACTGCCAAATTCGGAAAAAATCGGTTCAGATTTAGATATAGCTCCCATATATATGTTACCCCCGATTTGACATGTAAGCACTGTAGAGACTGTATTTTATATCCGATCAGTACGAAATTCGACAGAAGGAGGTCTTTTTACATGAACAAGTATTCAGGGAAGATCGGTTCAGATTTATATTAAAGCTCCATATATATGTTCCTCCTGATTTGGTATCAAACCGCTATAGAAGTTGTATTTTACATCCGATCATTAAAATTTTCCAGAAAGATGTTTCTCAATTTAGGAACGAATATTGCTTAATTTAGCGATTATCGTTTCAGAATTAGATAATATGTTTCTACCCATTTAACAATTATTGCAAATTATTATGGCAATGACCCTTATCGCATTGTTAGGGAGGTGTAGGGTATTATATAGTCGGCACCGCCCGACTTTCTGCCTTTCCTTGCTGGTTAGTAATGGCGTAGTTTATACTTGTCAAATGTTAAAGAATAAAAGCTTCAAAAGTGACAGCTACCGAAATACCGGGTGATTCAAAATAACACCTCTTGTTGGAAAACCCTGTATTAGTCTAAAAATTCGTTAATCGTATATAAATGGGATCAAAGTACCATACTACATAAAGGGTTTTTCAACAGGGACGCTACAAAAGTAGACCGACAGGGACAGCAAACGACGCCATATTTTTTGGAGCTCTTTTGACATTTCTCTTCAGTAAGGTTTGCCATTTCATGATGGAAAAATATACGAGCCAACAACGAGTAGAAATTATTAAAATTTATTACCGAAATTCGGAGTCAGTGGCCTCAACGTTAAGAGCGCTACGTCCAATTTATGGTCGATGAGCGATGAGGCTCATTTCTGGCTGAATGGCTTCGTCAATAAACAAAATATGCGTTATTGGTCAGACAGCAATCCACACGTACTCCATGAGTCATCATTGTATCCCGAAAAAATTACGGTTTGGTGCGGTTTATGGGCCGGCGGCGTCATTGGGCCGTACTTCTTCCGTGATGATCAAGACCGGCACGTTACTGTGAATGCGAATCGCTACCGTTCAATGATAACCGAATATTTTTGGCCCCAATTGGATGATAAGGACTTGGAGGACATGTGGTTCCAACAGGACGGCGCCACAAGCCACACAGCGAATGCCACAATCAATTTATTGAAAACCAAGTTTGGAGAACGTGTTATCGCACGAAATGGTCCAGTCGTATGGCCGCCTCGGTCTTGCGATTTGACTCCGTTAGACTATTTCCTGTAGGGCTACGTCAAGTCTATGGTCTATGCCAACAAGCCAGCGACGATTGATGAACTTCGTACGAATATCGAACGTGAAATTGGGTTCAGCGTCTGGACTTCTGCAAGCGTGCCCGTGTTGGCCATGCAAAAGAAATCGAGTTCCATACATAATAGCATTGAACGTACTTTCACAGGAATAAAGAATTTCATTGATATCCAAAACCGTTTTTATTTTATTTAAAAAAAACTTTTGTAGCGCTCTTTTTGACGGACCCGATATATAAACTATTTTTTCAATTTAACTTTTGACCCACTTTGTGGAAGTAGAATTCCACCAAATTTTTACCAGCTATAGAATCGATTACGTAGATTCTTATAACGCAATAAAAAAAATAATGGTGTATATGGGTATATGGGTGATAGGCCGTTATGTTCTCTTTCAAACGACGAAAACTTTGCAAAAAGCGGTTCTGAGCACATAAAAATTTCATGAAACCCAAATAAATTTTTTTTTGGTTTTTATACCCTTCACCAAATAGGTGGTTTTATTCATTTTGTCACTGCGTTTGTCAAACCTCTATATATTGATCTGAGACCCTATGAAGTATATCGTCATCTGAAATCCAAAATCACATAACATCAAAAAAATCAAAATTAATTTTATGATTGATTATAGTCTATTAGGCTAAACTACACATTCCTACAAAATTTTGGAGTTCAATATCAAAAATTGACCATTTTATGAGTGATACTCAAAATGAAGTTACAGCAAACAAGGTCATTAAAAAGGCGGAAAGATTCATAAAATTTTATTTTATTTAATTCAGAATGTCACATGCCACAACTAATTGCGCTAGATTTGTTATTTGATTTCGCCTTAATTGTCTGAAATACCAAAATTTGGTCAAAAGTTGAAAATTACGATACTATGTTTTTTGCTTCTCCTTGAAAAATCATGTACATGTGGGTTACGTTATTTTGGATTTGAGGTGACGATATGTATTCTTAATCGTCGTAAAATTCTAAGACGATTTAGCTATGTCAGCCCATCTGTTGTTATCATGCTGCAGTCTTCTAGATGACTGAAATTTGGTATATATACTTCTTATAGCTGCAGGTAACCTTGGATTGAAATTGGGCAATATCGGTCCATAGAGACTACAAGTGTCAACTGATCGGGCTGAAAATTGGTATCTGAGGTTTATTTATACCTGGAATTCTTCACACGAACAACGGTAGTCATAGGCCCATGTTTTGGTATAGCCCCCATACAAATGTCCCTCTAGTTTTAATTCGCAACCCCACCAAAACCACAAATTTCAACAAATTGGGCTGAAATTTGGTATAATGAGTTTATTTGTACCCGAAACGATTCACATGAGTGACTGAAGTCAAAATTTTTAGAGGTTAACTTACAGAAATACAAATTTTACAAATAAGTGATTTTTTCTTATCAAAATAACAGAAATAATTACCAATAATAACAGAAATAAGTGATTTTTTGTTATCAAAATCATTTTGGCAAATTTTAATAGAATGCAATTTTGGCTGTATGTGGGTTATTGTACAATATTTATATATATTTCACCATGTTTTCGTATTGTTTGAAAACAGATTTGAATGAAAATACCAGAAATTCGAATCTGGCATGAGGAAATTGTTTGGTTTGAGAAATATGCGCGACAATATGCAAAAAATCATTTTAAATGGCCATTTCTACATATCTACTACTTATTTTATAACTTATTGGTAATGCATTATTCAATTACATAAAATCGAGCTACAAATAGGTACTTATTATGCTACTTTATTATATGCTTTTGGGAAGTACTTTCCTCCAATGACATCCCCATGTTAAAATAATGAGAAAAGTGGCTAAATAATAAGTACTTACCATTATCGAACTTTGCTTACTCGTCGGATTATTTGGTAATGAGAAATTTTGCTGGGAAATAAAATATAAAATAAATTTTTCTAAGGTTCATAACTTTTTTTATTTCATTCCCAAATAAGCAAATTACCGCGCTCCACCCTGTATATTCTTAAGCGTCATACAATTCTAAGACGATTTAGCCATGTCCTTCTGTACGTACGTCTGCCCGTCTTTGTATGACTGAAATTTGGTGCATACACTTCTTATAGCTCCAAGTAACTTGGTATTGAAAATTTAAAATTTCGGGTTTACTACTACACGAAACCTAAATTTTTGAATTTTTTCAGAGGTTTAAATTAAAAAATATTTAAAGTTCTTCTCAAAAATTTGTTTTTTCACTATATCTTGTAAGACGTGCTTGAAACTGCTGATGGGATGAAAAAATGATATTAGAGTATGATGCAGATTACTTAATTTTGGGTTCTTTAAAGCTTTCCTGGACCAATTCGGTTAGACAGTACTACACCATTTTCAATTGTAATTCGAAAAAAGTCAATTGAAATTCGAAGATTCCATTTGAAATTCGAAAAATATCAATTGAAATTCGAATATTCCATTTGAAATTCGAAAAAGGTCAATTGAAATTCGAAAAACATAAATTGAAATTCGAAACACATCACTTGATATTCGAAACACATGAATTGAAATTCGAAGAACATCAATTGAAATTCGAAAAACATCAATTGAAATTCGAAACACATTAATTGAAATTTTAAACACATCATTTGAAATTCGTAAAATCGCAATTGAAATTCGGAATACGTCAACTGAAGTTCGAATTTATCCATTTGAAATTCCTATTACACCAATTGAAATTCGGAAACCTGTGTTTCGAAATTCAATTGATGTGTTTCGAATTTCAATTGATGTATTTCGAATTTCAATAGATTTTTTTTTCGAATTTCAAATGGAATCTTCGAATTTTAATTGACCTTTTGCGAATTTCAAATGGAATCTTCAAATTTCAACTGATCTTATTGGAAATTGTATTGATTTTTTTCAAATTACACTTGAAAATGGTGCAGAGTTATACTAACATATCGCGACCTAAGAGTGAAATGGCGCTAAGTCCACTTTTTGCCAAAATGTATTTTTTGAAGCGGAACGTAAGAAAAGTTGGATATACATCGATTTGAAAACAAAAAGCCAAAACAATCATGCTTTGTCATCGTTAAAAGCTGAATCGTAAAAGCGTTAAATCCATATACCCTTCATAAAAACATTCATATACATTAAGTATTTTGCCTCTCCTGTACAATTTTAAATATGGGACTTAGCGCCTTTACACCCTTAGGTCGCGATATGTGGTTCAACCTCTATTATTTTAGATGTCTTTATCTTTGTTTAGATATATGCATAAACAGGTCGCACAAATTGCTATTAAGCTATTAAAGGAAATGACATACGTTTTCGTTTCAGAAAAATAATTAAAAATAAAAATATATTTTTGACAAAAATGCTAAAACATGTTTAAAATTGACAAAAACGCAAAATCTGTTTTAATTGTAATTTTTTCAAAGATCGAAGAAAAAGCTATCGAATACTTTTTAGAGTAAAAAAAATTGTTTAAATACAATAGGTAATTAGTTATAGGGATAGGAAAAACGGTCGTTTCCCCCAAATAACAAAATTCCAGAGCCTTTAACTCAGACCGTCCTTAACGTGTTTAAAATTTTGTGTCATAAGTACTATCACATCGGTCAGAAGACATCAGTTTTAAAAACTCACTCACTTGACATGAAGTCTCCCATATGTATATATAATAGGGAGATGTTGATGTAAGTATCTCACCAATAAAAGACCAGCCGATCTTACTTATCTATGTCAGAGAAACAATAAATGTTATGCTTTTCGCATAACAGACATCAATCCTCAATTATTTTTTTTTTCAACCTACCAAAAATCACACTCATTCTTCAGATTTTATAATAGCCTCGTTATTAAAATTGTTGATCAATTGTTGTTGCATATTAACGCCATTCCAAAGATTTCTGCTTTAGAATTGAAGGCAATCCACATTGGAAAATACTTTTTAGAAAAAACATAAATTTTTCGGAAAGATCGATAATGGAACACCCTTATCTAAGAAAAGCTGTAATTGGCATTATAAGAAGATTGACAAGTAAATAAATATGCCCATTGTCGAACATGCTTCCAATCAGCACTGTCGTTAACTGTAATGGTAATTCAGTAATTCTCAAAATTCTTAAACTTATAATGAGATGGAAGTGGAATAAAACCTCAATGTACTGTTTTCGTTTTTATTATTACTCCTTTGGACTTTGTTTTGACCCCCTTTTTGGAAACGCCACCAAGAAAACCCAATACATGAGAAAAGCAATAATAAATCAATAACCTCGACATCATTTTAAGATATCTTAACAAATTGGATACATTTTAATTAAACTATTTTCATTAAATACAAATAAAAACGGCAACGAAAATTTCCACGTATACAGAGATACTCTCGTTCTTCTTAAACCAAAAACAAGAAAGAAATAATCGCAATAAAATTGAATGTACTCGACGAATGCGAAACCGAAACAATGTTTGGGCGTACAGGTTGCTGGAACAGGCACACGACAGATCGTCCGACCAAAATGACGACAATATCCACGGCAATGATGTGTCTCGATGGCGGCATTGGCTGGCTTTGGGGGTTGAGGCTGGGGCTGGGGCTGGGCCGTTGCTGCATATCTCCAAGAATATCATATAAAATGACACACGCGAATTTGCGGCAAGTCAATGAGGCAAGAACGATGAAACACCAACAATAAATGAAACCGAAACTAAGATCAATTGGCCACCAAAAACCAAACACAGTGAGGACACTGATGAAGCGAAATAGAGTTGAAAGCTGGAACAAATAGTTGGTAATTTTCGATTTTAATATAGAATCTTAAATATTCAACTCGTCGGGTCACCTTAAAACTTTACTAAAAATCCTCCACTGTGCCGGTGTTTCGTGTGTGAGTGTATTAAAGGCGCCTCAGACTGATATCGACCATTTTTTTAGATTTACACACAACTGATCGACGTACATTCGAGGAAAAGCAAAAATAAAATCGCCCAAAACGCCAACGTTAATTTCGGCAAAACGTATAAAAAAAAACGCTGCAAGAATCGCGCGCCAGCAAGCAAATCATATGCATTTAATTTTATAAAATTACATTCATTCATTGCAGAAAACGATTCAATTTCAATAAACTTTGTTTTGAAGTGGAGACCAAATTCAATTTCATCTGTTGTTATCGCAGAGTCAGTCCTTAACTGGGGCACAGTCTGTCGAAAAAAAGTTGAAGCATAGCAAATTAACTTAGATTACACTGTGCAACAGTGAAAAAATACACGGACTTGACAGTAAAGGTTCGATTCTACTATCAAAGGATAGTATAACCCTATACTCGGTTTGGCAAAATTGGTGGCCAATTTTTTTTTATGGGCCTCCAAAGTTTCTGAAAATCATTGGGCCCCTCAAAAAAGGTGTCATCAGCTTTTGTCCAACAACTAATTCAGACTTGGTGATACCGCTTAACTATATTTGGCAATAATGTAGCTAAGAATATGCTGAACAAAGTTTCTTAAATTTTTTTGCGAAAAAACTATTGTTCCGGTACTTTTTTTTTGAAAAAGTAAAGGAAAAAAATATTTTTTCACTTTGTTCAGCATAACTTCCAGGGACTCGTAATTTTTCAATAACAATGGTTGGCAAAATTGTAGCCAACGTAAATCTGAACAACTTTTGTGAACATATCAATACAATCTAAACGTGTCTGGGCACCCTAAATAGCTCAAAAAACCACATTGTACCCCAAAAATGTTAGTATTTCTCTATTATGTAACAAAAATATATTTTTTTGGTATAGGGTATGTGCAGCAAATTTATAGAAAATATTAAGGCCAATATTTATGTGGAACATATTAACCCTCTAGCTCACCCACATAACTGTAATTCTTGGCCCCATTTTAACAAAACGTAAAAAAACACCCCTTAAAATGGGGAGGGCGGGTATGAAATGTTCTACAAAAATGTTGCCCATAAAATTTCACTATATGTGTTAGAACATACCAAAGCCAGAAACTTAACACAAAAACCAAAAAAACGGTCAAATTCCAGTCATAAACGCCCTTTATTGCTTCGACCACTAAATCGTTTGACAACATTGCTGCACGAACAGGAATTTGACCTTTTTTTGGTGTTTGTGTTATGTTTGAACATTTCATGTGTAGAACATTTCATCCCCGCCCTCCCCATTTTAAGGGGTGTTTTTTACGTTTTGTTAAAATGGGGCCAAAAATTACAGTTATGTGGGGGAGCTAGAGGGTTAATATGTTCCACATAAATATTGGCCTTAATATTTTCTATAAATTTGCTGAACATACCCTATACCAAAATAATATACATATTTTTGTTACATAATAGTGAAATACTAAAATTTTTGGGGTACAATGTGGTTTTTTGAGCTATTTAGGGTGCCCAGACACGTTCAGATTGTATTGATATGTTCACAAAAGTTGTTCAGATTTACGTTAGCTACAATTTGGCAAACCATTGTTATTGAAGAATTACGAGTCCCTGGAGGTTATGCTGAAAAAAGTGAACAAAATATTTTGTTTCTTTACTTTTTCAAAAAAAGTACCGGAAAAAAATTTTAAGAAACTTTGTTTAGCATATTCTTAGCTAAATTATTGCCAAATATAGTTAAGCGGTATCACCAAGTCTGAATTAGTTGTAGGACAAAAGCTGATGACACCTTTTTCTAGGGTCCCATTGATTTTCAGAAACTTTGGAGGCCCATAAAAAAAATTGGTCACCAATTTCGCCAAACCGAGTATAGGGTTAAGCTATCCTTTGATAGTAGAATCGAACCTATACTGTCAAGTTCGTGTATTTTTCAAAAAGTGTTCATTTGTTGCATAGTGTTATTAGTTAAAGGGGAACTGAAACTCATAATAAATTTTAGAGTGGAACTGATCCAAACCTGTGATTCTGAAGTACTTTTAATTTGGATCAAATACTCGTAACGTAATATAATATTGTTATCATAGGCTTATGTTAAGGTAAGAGTTGCAGTTGGTGGTACCTGTTCGCATAAACCAATTGAGGTCCCTAGCGATACCACGGGCCCAGTTGCTCTTCATCGCCACTAACCTAGCTGATAGACCTGAATATTCCAATTCCAATAATGGTCGACCCCAGTAAATCCACACTTCATTTACTCAATGCGGAACAGTAGGTATTCTGGATTTAGTTGAGTTCCTGCCGTTAGGCTTAACCCCACACCTGGGTGAATACATGCGCCAACCAACGCCCCCACGCACAATGTGCATGAGTACCAAACAATACCGTGTATCTGGACACTTTTGCCCTCCTCCTTGGTTAGGAGCGGAGCCCATCTAAAACTCCTTGCCATTTTGAGGGTCATGGAACCCGGTTGGTTTGCAACTCCTCATCCGAGAATGTTCTCTCCCAGCTATTTTGGTTTCAACCACAGTCACCACGCTGCACCCAGTAGTCAGGCCGGAACCTGCGTCCTGACTCCCGTGGTACCAGATTAAGTGCTTCGGTCACCCTGCGTAGCCGCAGATACTACCAGTTAGACTCCAGAAAATCTAGGACTATTGACCAATCTGGGATCACTGTCCAGTCACCATCCTGGGAATAGATGGAACCATAGGATTCGGGGATCCCCATCAATGCGGAACAGTAACAAATCAGATGCTCAATGTTCTCCACCTCATCTCCACAGCAGAATTCATTGGACTCAATGCCCAATCTCATGGCGTGTTCGCCGATCAGGCAGTGTCGCGTCATAACTGACACTACGTAGACAGTTTTTTCCTATCAAGTGCGAGTAAATATCTTGATCATCTCAGTTAGTATGGTGGCCTGCTTTGTCTTGCTATTATTCAGGAGTCATTTGTGTCAATCTTTCATTGGACAGCCACTTGCCTAAGGAAAAGTTTTTTTTTGATAATGGCGCAATCATATATGCAATTTCTTGGAGAAATTCTAATGTTGCCCCTTTCCTACATAGGTTAGGGTGGCAGGTGGAGTTACAAGCTCACATAAACAAATTGAGGTCCATAGTGCTACCGCGGGCCAAGTTGTCCATCATCGGAACCAATCTGTTTGATACACAAAGTTAACATTAATACGAACATCGGTACCGGCAAGATCTGTCGGATTTTCGATAAAAACCGACAACAGTACTTATATCTAGACGTTGTTTACTCAATGCGAAACAGTGACAAAGCAGTTCGCCACCTCATCTCCACAGCTTCATCGGCATTGGACTCACTTCCCAACCTCATGACGTGTTCGCCGATCAGGCAGTGTCCCGTCAAAACTGGAATTACCAAGATAGTTTTTTTCCTATTTGATGCGAGGTGATATGTCGATCTCCTCAGTCAGTATGATGGCCTGATTTGTCTGGCTATCCTACAGGTGTCAATTTGTGTCCATCGCTTATTGGACAGCCACCTGCTTCAGGAAAAGTTTGTATTTGGACATTGGCGCACCAATATATCGTCATCAGAAACGACAAAGGGCGTAACAACAAGAAAAATGGAAATTCAGTTTTTGATGGATTTCTGTACACTGCAATAAAATATATATCCTGACAAATTTGTTTATAAAATCTCGAATTTTTAAACGAATTTCAAAATGGCCTAACAACAGATTATTCCTTTTTTCATAGGTAAAAATTCCTATTTCACGCAATATTCGGAAACAAGTTATAAATCTGTGGTCACAAGGCATAACAGCATAACTCGAGTTATGCTCAAACTGAGTTATTAATGCCATAATGTTCCCCATCTTCGATTACATATTGTGACATATTTTGGAGATGATCCCTCGTTCAGTTATCTATATAAGGCAGCATATCTCACTGTGTCACTACATTGCAAATGGATTATTATATCGATACAAACCTTTAAAGTTCCCTCCTGAAAAGTTTTAAAAACAGACATATGCTGTTATGCCTTGTGACCACAGAAATCATGTTTGTGGGAATTTATATTTGCATCAATATGTTTTGATATTATCCAGAGCACCACGTTTTTCTAACGAAAACATTACTCATTATACCCTACACCACACTGTGGTACAGGGTATTATAAGTTTGTTTCACGGCAGATGTTTGTAACACCTGAAAATAACACAGCTAGACCCACCTTAAAGTATACCGATCGACTCAGAATCACTAGCTGAGTCGATTTAACGATGTCTGTCCGTCCGTCCGTCCGTCTGTCCGAGTAAAGTTGTTCGTCGACTACAGGTCGCAATTTCACTCCGATCGTTCTGAAATTTTGCAGTTTAGAGTATTTCGCGGCTGTTAAGATCGCTATTGAATTTGGTTGAAATCGGTTCAGATTTAGCTATAGCTCCCATATATATGTTTCGTCCGATTTGGCCCTTTAGTACTATAGAAACTGCATTTTACATCCGATCGTTTTGAAATTTAGAATGGTAGAGTTTCTTGATCCATGAACCAACACTACCGAATTTGAAGAAAATCGGTTAATATTTAGCTATAGCTCCCATATATATGTTTCGTCCGATTTGGCCATTTAGTCCTATAAAAGCTGTATTTTACATCCAATCGTTTTGAAATTTAGAATGGTAGAGTTTCTTGATCCATGAACAAACATTACCGAATTTGAAGAAAATCGGTTACGATTTAGCTATAGCTCCCATATATATGTTTCGTCCGATTTTGCTCTTTAGTGCTGAAGAAGCTGCATTTTACATCCAATCATTTTGAAATTTAGAATGGTAGAGTTTCTTGATCCATGAACCAACACTACCGAATTTGAAGAAAATCGGTTAAGATTTAGCTATAGCTCCCATATATATGTTTCGTCTGATTTGGCCCTTTAGTTCTATAGAAGCTGTATTTTACATCCAATCGTTTTGAAATTTAGAATGGTAGAGTTTATTGATCCATGAACCAACACTACCGAATTTGAAGAAAATCGGTTAAGATTTAGCTATAGCACCCATATACATGTTTCGTCCGATATGGCCCTTTAGTCCTGTAGAAGCTGTATTTTACAGCCAATCATTTTGAAATTTAGAATGGTAGAGTTTCTTGACCCATGAACCAACACTGCCGAATTTGAAGAAAATCGGTTAAGATTTAGCTATAGCTCCCATATATATGTTTCGTCCGATTTGGCCCTTTAGTCCTATAAAAGCTGTATTTTACATCCACTTCGTAACGCCACAAAAACCTAAAATTTCAACGAATTGAGCTGAAATTTGATATAATTAATTTATATTTGTACCCGAAACACCATTCACGTGCGATCCATGGCGAAGAGGATTAAAGATTCGGCATGGCCGAACTTAATCCGTCTTTACTTGTTCTAGATTAGCTCTTCTTTTCGAAATACTCGGTCACTAAGTTTACTCGGATATCATACACGCTTCAGTGCAAAAAAAGAAATAAAGGGAACGCGAAATGCAAAACTAACTGACAAAATATGCGAAATTATGAAAACCGTTAATGTTTAATAAATGTGTTGAAAGGAGGCCTATAGCATTTTTTCACGCGGAATATTTTTCTCAATGACACCGACTTAAAACGTTTGACATATAGTAAGATATGACTGCATTGATTAGGGGTAAGGGGTGAGAAACTTGGACGACTGCTTTAAATGAAATAATTCTCCAAAGGAAACCCCGTTCATTGGGGTTCATTGGTCGGTATTACAATTCATAATCACAACCTACAACCTAAATGGGACCGCCCTCGTATAAGAGCCGACAATACCATCGGCGCAAACGTTGACTTTGGCTGGATGTAATGGCCCTTCGTAGACAATACCTGAGATGTCATATTGTCATGGATGGAAACACAATGGTATCAACGTATTAATCCATTCATTGGCAGGAGATATTCTGGGATGAATTGGCACCATTAAACACTGACCAATCTGACATTAAATCAATTTGACACAACCACCGATTGGCCAATCTGTTGCTGATGTCAGGATGTTGATACATGGGAAAACAGTTTTTTCCTATATGAGTATCTTGCTTTATAACATAGAATAGGCATAGTACATGCTTCATTGTTCTTTTGTAAATTGTTCAGTATTTATAGTATAGAAACATCCAATATCCAACACCACTGAATAGACAGCTGACACTAGACATTATATTGAGACAATATGCCTCAGCTACGAACATTATGTCATTTTAGATACAATGGCAACCAGAGCGGTGTTGAGATTAACTATCTATCAATATTAAACACATGACGATATCAAACTATAGCACAATGCTAACCGACCGAGTGAACAACATCCCAACGGTGTACACCTTCGAGAGGAACTTTTGCCAGAATTCTAGAGAATAGAAACTATCTCCACTTTTATTCGCATGGTTCAAAGCTTGAAGAGTTGTGTTCGGATTACGATGTAAAGAACATGGTCATGATATAGCCGAAATAATGGCAATAACGGAAGACGCCAAGTGGCCGAGTGACCAACATTAGCGTCACTATTTACTCGGACATTCAGACTCCCATTAAATCTCTGAAGCATAACAACCCTAAATTCACAAACAGCAATCGACTGCCGCAGATCTTTTAACGAGACGGCTGTGCAGTTTGAGATATACCTCATACGGATACCAGGACATAGGGATATCCCGGGGAACTGCAAAGCCGATGTACTTGCTGAGAAAGGGAGCGCATACACATTCTCTTAAAAAATCCGCATATTTGTGCGCCACTGTCCACATGCAAGCTTTGACTTAGTCTAGAGGCAGTCCAATGAGAGATGAAGAGAAATCGACACCGGTAGGGTATCCAGACAAATCTGGCCAAAATAAGACCGGAGAAGGTCATAATATCTCCTCGCACTCTGACGGGCGAACATGCCAGGAGGTTTGGAATTGAGGCCAATGACTTCTGCAGCAGCCGTGGAGATCTGGAGGATGTTGAGAGCATTGAGCACCTTCTTTATTACTGTCCCGCAATGAGCAAACGACGTCTGGATATACTGGGGTTGCCCCTTCTAGGATGTTTAACAGATCTATCCGGTGCCGATATGCGTATCATTGATAAACTTATGTATCAAACCGGTTAGTTCTGATGATGGGTAACTCGGATTGTTTTAGTACTAGGGAAACCGACGAAAACTCGGGCAAGATGATCACATAACACTCTATGTTGACAGTCAGGCTGCTCTGAAGGCACTGAAGTCAACCACTATTAAGTCAATGGTGGTTAATGAGTGCCGATTGGAACTGCAGCAATTGGCAGACAGAATCACTGTGATATCGGGGGGAACGAGAAGGCTGACGAACCCGAGCGAAATGGATCGGTAACATAGAATTCTCCAGTAACATAGAGATTTTCTACAAAGTCCTGGCAAACCAGAAATGGTCGAGCAGATTTGACTGTAAAACCATTAAATCTCTATGGCCAGTCATATCAAAATCTAGGACCAAAGATCTTCTTAACCTCACAAAGAGAGTCATTCGTTTAATGATAGGCACGCTGACATCAACTCATACATCTACATCAACAGGCGAGGTTTTGGTACTCCCCCTCTCCTGAAAAGCCATCTCTCCTCTCTCTTATCTTTACTCATCACCTCCCTCATGTTCTTCTACCTGCATAGATATAAATCATGTCCACTTAAAGTAACATAACCTGCGAGGCGGTCGCAAAATTAGGCGACCTGACATATAAATACAGGCAGTAGATTTAAAATATGAGGAATACTTGATGATGAGAAAGCTGTGCACAAGATGGGTGCAGTGTTTGCTCACAATAGAACCAAAACAGAGTCGTGGAGATGTTTCAATCTCGTGTATGGCGATGCTTCACCACAATAAAGCGGTGTTTTAGCGTCAATTTGTCATCATGGATGAGATGTGGGTCAACCACTTTACACCTGAGACACAGTAGGTCAAAATAGTGGACTGAAATGTGAGAATTGCGTCCAAAGAAGGCAAAGGCAGTTCCACCTGCAGACAAGGTCATGGCCCCTGTTTATTGCAGCCTTTGAGTTATGAAATTAAAGGAAAAAGCGTCATTTGGCGAAAAAGAAAGTATTTTCGATCAAAACAATGCACCAGTTCACATATTCACTAATGTTATGGTGAAAATGAATGAATCGAAGTTCAAATTGGACTTTTTTGCCAGATTTAGCTACCTCGTATTATTTTTTGTGTCCAAATATGAAAAAATGACTCCGCGGAAAAGATTTGCCAGAAATGAAGAGGTGGAGTTTGGGGTTGATGGATATATTCAGGAGCTAGATAGTTCTTACGATAAACAGGTATCAAAGCTATTGAAAATCGCTGGAAAAGTGTTAGCTCGATACACTAGAGGAGATTGTTTATATGAATTTGTATAAATTTTATACTATAAATTGTATATTAAAATCGGCTAATTTTGGGACCGCCATCTACAATTGCTAAGCAACTCGTTGATTACACTCGCTTCCCAGGACTTAGAAGATGTTTAAACATCAATGCAGATGATTCCAAGCTCAACAACTAAGTCTTTTATTTAGAAGTTATAGTTCCATACAGTGCAGAGCTAGTGTTTACAATTTCAGAACTAGTATTGACTAGGCAGAAATCTTAGCTATTAGCGGGGTTGCAGAATGACTGAGAGTTATTGTTCTGACCAAAACCGCTGGCAATATTCTCTCTGTTAGTCTGGTTGCTATAAAGTACTGAGTCCTGAATTCAAAAAATGCTCTCGAACAGTCTTGATAAATAGTGGCAACTATCGACAGGTGGACCATAGTTACGAACATTATATTATATTATAATACATAATACAACATTATATTATAATATTACAGTTCGATTTTGTCCCGCCTAAACCTAATCTAGATTCGTTTATTTGGGATGTTAGCTAAAGTGACTGATGTAAAAATCCGCCCGCTCTTGCTGAATCCAAGGGAAAACAATCCTTACGTACTGCTTCCGTCCTTCTTAACATGAACTTAAGGCGTGGACGCTACGTAAACAATGTTCTGTCATATAAAATCACAAAAACCCTTAAATGTCGGCTGACGTCAATGTATATTATATCGGCCAAGGATTATGCATGTGGAAAATCGCCATATACGTATGTCCACGTATTTATATTGTACCCATTCCGATTAAAATATTCGCCAACCCTGAATTCGGCCAGATCAGTTTAAAAATTTGACTGAATTCGGAAAATCTGACTGAATTTATTTGTCAATAAGCATCCTTAGATTAATTAAAAATGTGGTCCCAAGCTCTAATTCTGAATCGATTGATTGGCAACGATTGATTGTCCTTCAGTGTGCTTTATTGTATAAAAATTTATTAAATCCGAAAATCGATGTAATATATTTTATTTGGTTTTTGAGCACAATGTTTCTCATATACTTATAGCTCTCTACGTATCGTTTAGAAACACTGTTTAATGCTGCAAACAACATTCTCCTCCTTTGCCAAAATACCCGAAAAAAGAAAACCGACAGAACACTTGTGCTGCGTAAGAAAAATCTACGAACGTACGTATGGACGTAAGACACAACCACGCATGGCGTTCTTGTTGTCACTCTATGTTGTGTGTACGACCAAGACAGTGAGTGCAACCATTCACAAGAGCGCTCCACAACTGAAAGATTTAATAGCAGAGGACGCCCAAACAGTACAGAATACTTGAGTTAATCCACTTATTACCTGCAACAGTTCTGCAATTCTGTTTGATGTCTTGACCATAGTGCTGCAGCACCAAAAGAACCGAGCGAGATACGATAATAGGATAAGAATCTTGTAGGTATGTGAGTGAATATTGCAAAAATACAACGTTACTGCAAACGTCCAGAGCGGGCACCCATCACGTACAGGGAACAACAACGAGAGCAGCGGACAACTTGTCTGTGGCCCGTGTGATGCTGATGTGGTGACGATGCAGTAGCCACGCGTCATAATAATGACAATGATGATGTTGAACACGCGCCAGGATAATCCCACGGACATATGCCATATATGACAATAAATACATGCTTTATTAATTACAACAAATGTCAGAAATGTATTTGGCAGACGGCAGCGCGACAATGAATGGGTTGCTGGTTGGTATCCATAGAAGATCGACGACGATGGCTGAATGCACGCCATATTCAGTGGTCAATTGGCTGAAAGGAATTTGAATTGATTGTCCAAGGTCACATTTAATATGTGCAAAGTTCAAACAAATACATCACAGAAAAATAGCTAGAGTTATAAATTGCAGATATACTCGAATCTCATAAAGTTAATTATATTTTTTTTATTTTAAAATTATAGTTGTAGTGTTAAATTTCTAAAATGTTGTGGGCATTGAACCAACGTAGCCATATAAAGATACACCTTTCGAATGAACTCTTACAAAGGATTGCGTTAAAATTTGGAATAGATCACATTATTAATCTCACTATGGGAACTGATTGCAAAAAGGAACGATTTATTACATTTAAATGTTTATTTAAAAACTCTTGCCTAATTTCAAATACAAGACAATAATATGGACAGTGCACTTTAAAATCAATGGTGTAATTTTTGGAAAACGCCATAACTATTGCGAATATTATTGTATTGCGAATATAATTTTCTATATATTTAAGTCCTGGCATTCAACAGCTATTTTTATACAAGCTGCTTTAATTCTTCGCCGGTCGATGACATACCCCTTTGCAAATTTGCAGTGCACATAGACAAATACAACTAAATATATAGTAGTATCTTAAATTAAAAATATTTTCCATTCCATTGCATCCACACATCCATACATTCAAACCGACATTCTTGCAATATAATTGTATGTATGGATATGAAAATTTAACATGGCACTCGACAAATTTACGACATAATAATTTACATTTATCTTCGTTGACTGCTGCCCAAGAAAATGTCAACTTGTTATTGTCCAATAAATGCATCCAAGCAAACAAAGACTTAACCCAACCGAGATGGCCAATACCATACTGCCAACCAGCCAACAAGTCGACCAGTTGCCACACACCCGTCTGTCTGTCTGAAGGCATAGCGAAAAGAATCGTAATATTTTTACATTGAAATAATTACAAGCTAAAAAAAAAAAGAAATTCAAAATAAAACTTGTTCTCAATCTGCAAATGATGAGATACACAATTTATACGTACTTAAATTTATTAATGAATAACCAACCCAGAATTTTTTCCTGCTGATATGTGTAAGTAATCCAATGGTATGGTAGATCAAAGAATGCACTACTTTATTTTTTTTTTATTGAAGAGCCAATTATCTGCAATATATTTTCAATGGACACATGGAAATGAAAATTTCTTAAATTAGATAGAACCAAAATTAAACATCAAATTAAGAAATTTGTTTGCACAAACAGTTTGCAGAAGCGTTGAAATTTTAAAAACTCGAACCAAAAACAAATAAAAGCGGTAAGTTCGGCCCTGCCGAATCGTATATATCCTCCACCATGGATTCCATTCAATTCTATTACTGGGAAAATCTGTGGATATGGAGCAAATCATGGAACAATATTTTTTTGTTTAAGCAAATTATTAAAAGCCATATTTTAGGCCTCAAATTCGATAGCCAACTCTTCATCTGAAAAATGTGGTATTTATGGCTTAAATTAGCATTTTGGAGAGCGACCTCAACACGGGGACTGTAACAAAATATAAACAAGCAATGTATCAGCTAAATTGGTTAGAAAATGTGGTGTTTATGGCTTAACAAAATATGAACAGATTCAAACAATTTTTTACTGTGATGAATTCTTGTCTAAATAAAATACAAACTGCAAAGATTCAGTTAAAATGCTTAAAAAATTTAGCATTTATGGCTTAAATAAGCGTATTTTTAGCTACCCTCTAAAGGTCGCTCAAAAAATAAAGACCGATTTGTAAAATTTTTGTTGTGATGAATTCTTGTCAAAATAGAATACAAACTGCAAAGTGTCAGCTAAATTGCTTTAAAAATGTGATATATAGAGCTCAAAACCCGGGGAGGGACCTCCATAGGGGAGCTATATCAAAACAGTCCCGATATGGCCCAGTTGCAATCCCAAACGACCTGAAACTATCACAAGTAACGCTACCAAATTTGATCTACGTAGACATATTATTACAGATTTTTGCGTGATTTCAACAGACGAACATGACTAAATCGTCTTGGAATTTCATGACGATCAAAAATATATATAATTTATGGGGTCGCAGATCAATATTTCAAGGTGTTGCAAGCGGAATGACACAGATGGTATACCACAAACCAATGGTGGAGGGTATAATTATGGAAATATTCACGAATCACTAAAGACCAGTGATAAGTTCGACAGGGCCCAATCTCATATACCCTCCACTATAAGTTGCATTCAATGTGGTAATCGTATTCATGTCATAAAGAATCCAGTTTTAAATATGGTGACTGTACCAAAAGAGGGATCGATGTGTTTCTATTTTGTTGTGAATAATTGTTGTCCAAAACAGTTTAAAATAAGCAGTTTCATTCATTTTTTGACATATAAATAACGGATTTTCCAATATGGATGATATGATTTTGAAGTGACGTTTCGGCCATTTGTAATATGTCATGATATGTCATTTGTTTTTCATTGTATTCAGTAGTGTTTACAATTTCATCATGGAAAAACAACGTTTACAAATTATTCAGTTTTATTATCAAAATAATCGTTCTCCAATTGCAACTTTTCGTGCGCTAAGTCCATTTTTTTCAAATCCCAAAAAAAAAACACTTTTCAGTCGACCTACGAACTTGACACCCATGAGCGATATTTTAGCTCTCGTTAAGAGCTATCTTTTTGTCATTGACCGACTGTGGCTACGTGCCACACAGCAAATGAAACAATCGAATTGTTGCGAGAAAAGTTTGGAGATTCGATTATTTCAAGAAATTGTGATATTGAATGGCCTCCAAGAAGTTGTGATTTAACACCATTAGACTATTTCTTGTGGGGTTAATTGAAGTCATTGGTCTTTCGAAATAAACCAGACTATCTTCAAGCTTTACTAGTCAATATTGAACGTGCCATTCTTGGCATACGACCTGATTTAGTGGATGCCATTTAAATGACGTTTTATTTAGAACTTAAGTGTATCGATTGTACTTCACATTAAATAAAAAACTTTTGAATTTCCTTTCAATAAAGTGTGTTTTTTTCAAAGAAATCATAGCACTGTTATTCGAAAACCCTGTACATACTGAGTTCATAAACTAAATGGAATTGAACTTAGAATACTCTCTCTGGCTCTTGCTTTGAAGTAGTGTATCTCTGGGTCTAGTTTGCCATAGTGTCCACTTTCCTTCCAGTGGTTCATCGATTGTTATGCTTGGCACTTCGAATAGTCATCGTCGTCAGTGCTGTGCTTTTGTCTTCAATCTTAAAAAAAGTATTGAATTTGTTTTTGTAGCTTACAAAATTTCTGCAACAATTTGCATACATTTATATGTATGTATGTCTTAAATATTATTTATTTTTATGTCCATTCGTCTCTTTTTTTGGCATTTCTTTTATCAGTTTATATATTGCCAACTTTTAATTTTTAATCATTTATTTAAGTATGAATGTATGTCCTGTCAAACGGACAGAAATTTTTAGTCTGCTTATTTTGTTAAAGATTATTATTGAACGCCTCTTTAATTAAAAATTTTTGTTTTTTTTGATGTCTTGATGGGAACAAATCAAGGATATGAGTTTAAGGATTTTGGAATTTGAATTAATCATCAGAGCTGAACCAAGCATTGGGGCATTTTGGAATTAGGCCGTCTATTTAATTAGCATTTAGAAATGTTTAGCAGGCCTTCTACCACGTCTTTATTTGGGGACACAAAGGCACAAATATTATGTACACAATCGTGACATTTCTTTTAAAAAAATGCTTTCTAAAAATGTTAGGTGTTCTATATTAAGATAGAACACATATTCTGGATCGAAGGACCAATTTAGAAAATGCTGTAGGGCGAATGTTTGGTAAAAACTTACAAGAGTTTAGTTTCTTCAAATAAAAATATTTACAGACCTTTGTTGAATTCTGTGTGGTAACGAATATTATATTGCACGTTGACAAGCCTAGTCAATGCGCAAACTAGAAACACAAGAAAACTGATCACATAACATCAGACATGGGATGAACAGTTCATAGTACATACATAAAAGAATGCTCGTGTACCATTATTGAACCTTTGGAAACATCCTTTGGTGATTCTTCCCGGGAAGAATTATTCACATCAGCAGACGAGAGTATGCGTAACGCTGTGATAGAAGTCGGAGACAAAGCAAGGTGTCAAATCCTAGTTGATGACCAGTGGGGTTATCTCTCATTAGTTGACCAGTTTTCGAAGCCCAACGATTTAATTGGTTCCAATGTGATTTATTCTGTGGCTCGCGGTAAAATGTCTGATACTGTATGTGGTACTCTTTTAGACCTGTACTTGGATATGTCACAAGGTGGCAATTCACTACCTAAAATGACAAAGCCATGTTCAAATTACCGATAGCTTTACTATAAAAGTTTTAATATAAAAGAGCCAATCTGCAAACCGATATATGGCCTTAATGGCCCAATCACTAGTTTGGTTAAGTACCGGTCCAATTTTCAAAATGGAATCTAGCCTTTTTCGATTAGTGTGAATTAGTGCAATTGCCTTGAAAATTACCTTTATGATTATTTTTGAGATATAACTTTTACTGGTGTGCTTTTACGCAGTTGTATGTCATTGCTAATAAGACGAGATTGATCGATTGAAAATTTGACTTCTGTTATAGAACCGCTATTTGAACTTGTTTGACTTTTGACCTATGTTATATTCCATGTGTATCGATCAATCCTTATTGACAAACGTTGTATATTGGTCAAATAATTTCACAATATTTTACAAATAGTATTGGAAGTACACAATATTACACACACCTAATTGTAGCATAAATCCTCCAGTAGAAGACCCGAGGAGCGGATGTTGGTCTCCCTTATAGCGATCCATGAAATTTTTTTTCCGTTCTGTCCCAGAAATGAGTACACCCGCGGGAATACAAAACTAACGGTCATTGATCCGTCACTTTTGCACGTTTCTAGACCAATGAGTTCAGTGTGTTAATTTGTTGCGTACGACCGACCACTTCGCTGTTCCGCTGAGGCGGCGTCAGCAGCAGTTCACGTCCACAATCGACAATCCGCCGCAAATTGCTGAGGAGGATAGTAGGCGTTGGTGGCTCGTGGCGATGACGTAGTATCCCAAAAAAGAAACGAATACAAACTAAACCACAAATGCTGGTGGGTGCACTTTATTTTTCGCGATCTTGTTTTATGTTTCGGCAGCAGCAACAAGTTGTACGATTGTCCGTCCAAAAACTAACACGGGCAACCGTAAAGGGGTAAAAGCGGCAGCACCAACCCCGTTGGTACACTTTTACCGCAATACAATCATGATTATAATTCATTCATATACATATGGACGGAGGAACGTGGTATACAGCATGTGCTCGTTGAATTGCGATGCATTTGGGTTTTAAGGAAAGATAGTCAGTCATCTCATCGGGAATGATCGATAAAATGCATACTCTGATAATCGAATAGTTTTGCTTAAAATATAGGTATCTACTGCTCCCATTTTAATATGAGCACATATGAAGCAGCTATACCGTTAAGAGATGTGCGGCAGTCGAAGTATGTTTGAGAATTTAGGGATTTAGCTTGCAGATTTTTAATGGTCAGTCTTGGTCACATGTTTCTACACAGCCACTTGGCGACCTTCCTTATTTGGTCTCGATATAGACTGCACACAATTTAAGACAATTACAATTTTCATTTAAAAGCAATGAAATTGCTTTTGGTCCGAAAAAAAAATTATTTACGCAAAATAAGTTTCTGTCACCACAAACGAAATTTCAGTTGCTGCAAACGAGAATTGTAGTTGTATAAAATTTTGTTTCGCAGAAACGAATTCTTTTCCTGTGCAAGTATCTTTTAGTCGGTGAGCTATATCAAGACTAAGTAATTAACAGTGTAATCCGAAGCAAAAAAAAAGTGGAGATACTTCCTATTTCCAGGTATTCTGTCTACACATTACTCTCTCGCAGGTATCCTATTGAAAAAGGTGTTCCTCTCAAAAAGGCAACCATAGTTCCTTGAAATGTAGATTTGATAGTGGTCATTAGTTCGTGCATGGCAGATTCTGTAGACTTGCCCGTATTGTAAGCATGCTTGTTCCTCGACAGGAGTATTGTGTCCAGGCATTCTCTTATTAAATAATCTAAAAACCCTTCCAGACATTTCAGAAAGAAAGGAGGATAAGCTACTTAATTGGCCTTAAGTCCGTTAGCCTAGTGCACCACGTTGGTATCCCTCCATCGAATGGGGATATATGAGAGCCTGATGCAGCCTTCATAAATTTTCTGCAGACTGGGGATAATGTACTTTAACATTTTCTACATTTTTACTTGAGTAATGCCGTCTGATCCAGACGATTTAAAGCGATCAAAGCTGTTAATCCCCAAGCTGTATTTTTCAGTCATCAACCTAGCGACACTATATTGTTGGTCCTGCTGTTCATCGAGATCTATCGGTGAGTTCCCCGGGAAATGTGTGTTTTTGTCCAGTTGTTGACATCATCCTGCTGGTAACTCACTGTATAGGGTGTAGCGTATAGTATTTTCCGCAGACCTTTTCAACTTCTACTCTTTCCTAAGAATCTTCTTATATATTCTGAGTTATTCTTTATGGTGTAATATTAACCTTGAACCTTAGTTTTGGATAGGCTTCTTCAAGCGGACTAGTGAATGATCGACCAGATTATCCAGACCGACTATGTCATTCGGTTCGTACAGAAGTTAGAGTTGAAGACTATTTTAAAAATCTTCTCATACAGGCCTACTTCATCACATTTCTGTGGACGGCAGGTTTAGGTACTTTTTCAGTGAGTTTGTAATCCATATATTAGTGATCTGAGAAGGAGCCGACGTTTAGTACATTCCACCCAATAATTTTGTAAAAAAAAGAAAACAAATCTAATTCGCTCTAACACTCCCAGCAAAAAAAAGAGCATCCGGAAGTTGTTCTAATTTGGATTTTCACCAATGAATTTAACAAGGGCTTGTCGCGCCGGGGAAGTACTTCTTTGTCACCACTTTTGCACAACTCCTTTTAAAGCACTGTATGATCTGCTTTTTTGGTGTTGTATTTATTTGATGAATGTATGTCGTTCTTATAAACATCTTTGGGTCCAGAGATCTCTTATTTTAAAGGAATACAAATGTTGACATAGGGAAGGGAACGTATAAATAATATACTATTGGCCAAATAGTTAAACGATCATATATATGTAAGTATGTTTAGGACATTTGAAGATGTTTGTAATCTGTATGGTGTAGCTGGCTCTTGAAAAGTGTGACTTTTAGTAACATTTTCGGAAATGATCAACATTCTCACTAATAAACCAGTAAGGAAAGGCTAAAGTCGGGCGGGGCCGACTATATAATACCCTACACCACTCTCGTAATATTGAATAACTCTGATATATAAATTTTGTAATTCATGTATAAATTGTTTACATAAATTTACTTTTGGGACATTTTATACTTAAATAATACCATGTACCACAGTGTGGTGTAGGGTATAAAAACGATTGGATCTAAAGAGCCAAATCGGATGAAACATATATATGGGAGCTATAGCTAAATCTTTACCTATTTTCTTCAAATTCGGCGATGTTGGTTCATGGATCAAGAAACTCTACCATTCTAAATTTCAAAATGATTGGATGTAAAATACAGCTTCTACAGGACTAAAGGGCCAAATCGGACGAAACATGTATATGGGAGCTATAGCTTAATCTTAACCGATTTTCTTCAAATTCGGTAGTGTTGGTTCATGGATCAAGAAACTCTACCATTCTAAATTTCAAAATGATTGAATGTAAAATACAGCTTCTACAGGACTAAAGAACAAAATCGGACGAAACATATATATTGGAGCTATAGCTAAATCTTAACCGATTTTCTTCAAATTCGGCAATGTTGGTTCATGGATCAAGAAACTCTACCATTCTAAATTTCAAAACGATCGGATGTAAAATACAGCTTCTATAGGAGTAAAGGGCCAAATCGGACGAAACATATATATGGGAGCTATAGCTAAATCTTAACCGATTTTCTTCAAATTCGGCAATGTTGGTTCATGGATCAAGAAACTCTACCATTCCAAATTTCAAAACGATTGGATGTAAAATACATCTTCTATAGGACTAAAGAGCCAAATCGGACGAAAGATATATATGGGAGCTATATCTAAATCTGAACCGATTTCAACCAAATTCAATAGCGATCTTAACAGCCGCGAAATACTCTAAACTGCAAAATTTCAGAACGATCGGAGTGAAATTGCGACCTGTAGTCGACGAACAACTTTACATGGACAGACGGACGGACGGACATCGTTAAATCGACTCAGCTAGTGATTCTGAGTCGATCGGTATACTTTAAGGTGGGTCTAGCTGTGTTATTTTCAGGTGTTACAAACATCTGCCGTGAAACAAACTTATAATACCCTGTACCACAGTGTGGTGTAGGGTATAAAAAGTATTTATAAAAGTATTTATAAAAGTATTTATAAAAGTATTTATAAAAAGTATTTATACCCTACACCACTCTGTGGTACAGGGTATTATAAGTTTGTTTCACGGCAGATGTTTGTAACACCTAAAAATTACACAGCTAGACCCACCTTAAAGTATACCGATCGACTCAGAATCACTAGCTGAGTCGATTTAATCATGTCCGTCCGTCCGTCCGTCCGTCTGTGGATGTAAAGTTGTTCGTCGACTACAGGTCGCAATTTCACTACGATCGTTCTGAAATTTTGCAGTTTAGAGTATTTCGCAGCTGTTAAGATCGCTATTGAATTTGGTTGAAATCGGTTCAGATTAGATATAGCTCCCATATATATCTTTCGTCCGATTTGGCCCTTTAGTCCTATAGAAGCTGTATTTTACATCCAATCATTTTGAAATTTAGAATGGTAGAGTTTCTTGATCCATGAACCAACACTACCGAATTTGAAGAAAATCGGTTAAGATTTAGCTATAGCTCCCATATATATGTTTCGTCCGATTTGGACCTTTAGTCCTATAAATGCTGTATTTTACATCCAATCTTTTTGAAATTTAGAATGGTAGAGTTTCTTGATCCATGAACCAACATTGCCGAATTTGAAGAAAATCGGTTAAGATTTAGCTATAGCTCCCATATATATGTTTCGTCCGATTTGGCCCTTTAGTTCTATAGAAGCTGTATTTTACATCCAATCGTTTTGAAATTTAGAATAAATAAATAAATTTATACATGAACTACAAAATTTATATTTCAGAGTTATTCAATATTACGAGAGTGGTGTAGGGTATTATATAGTCGGCCCCGCCCGACTTTAGCCTTTCCTTACTGGTTTTATTTTACACTGTAATACATAGCACATTTGTGCGGCGCTATGTATTTTCCCGCTTCAGATAGTAGTAAAGTACCACAGTGTGGTACTGTAAGTATGGTATGGTATATTTAATTACCATAATTTCTTTTAAAATAATTTAATTATAACCTACATCACACTGTGGTACAATTTATTATAATTTTATGCATTTTTTTTAACACCCAAATTAAGAAGAGAGATATAGAACCATCGTTAATTATACCAATCGACGTAGAATTCCTTTTCTGAACAGATTTAGCTATGTCAGTATGTGCATGTATTCTTCTAATCAGTGTGCAGGTCACAAACATTGTCCGATCTTAAAGAAATTTTGCACATATCTTTATTTTGGGACAAGACAATTCGTATTGGAATTGAAAGACAATACGAATTTGTCTAATTTAAAACTAATTTCCCTTTTTTTGAGGGTTATGCTCTTGGGCATTTCTGGTGACGATATATCAACATTTTGAAAAGTATAAAGTATTATTATTAAATTCAGTTTTTATCGCAATCCAATGTACTACAATTTAACAATCTAACATATTTCGAAGAAAGTCAGCATACTTTGACTTTTTTATGATGTTTTAAACGACTATGAAAAAGTCGACTTTTAGGTCCGATTAATCGACCTAGTCGACTGAAACGAAATTTGGTTGATGAAAAAAGTAGAAAGTCGACTAGCTTCCAGAACCATTCACTAATTCTGATATAGCCGCCATATAAATATATATTTCTTCCCTTTAGCACTATAGAAGCAGTATTTTACATATATTTCATAGCCCTCATATATATGCTCCTTCCGATCTGGACTTTTATCACTTCAGAAGCTTTATTTTACATCCAATCATTTTCAAATTATGCATTCTAGAGTTAATAATTTATATTCCGAAATTACATTTTGGTTAGTTATTTAGAAGAACTTCATTAAATGCCGAAAAAGTGTTCATACTTATGATTTGGAAGTACTTATAATGCTATTCTTTTGGACGTACTTCTTTTATTTTTTGCTGGGACTATTGCACCTAATTCATGCAGAGTTTCAGTAATGTCATCATTATTTTATCGTAAGAAGTTGTGAGTATATAAATTAGAATATCCTGCACCACAGTACAATCGGATTTTCTATAATTTAAGTACACGCCATCCCCAAAAGGTTGTGCGGCCAATCTGTCTATCGTCATTTATCCTTACAATCCTGAAGTGATTAATATATAATTACCTTAGTTCTGATTCACACTCGGCAATTTTTCCCAAGCAAGTGTCAAATTTTGTTGGAGATAGAGGCAGGCGGAAAGAGCTTTCTGCGTCTCTCTCTCCTACAAACTTTGACACTTGCTTGGAAAAAAATTCCAAGTGTGAATCCGGACTTAGGACTAACATTGATCACAGGTTACTGTCCAATCAGCAGCATGCGTGCAGCAAGGGCTAGTCCACCGAAACCGCCCTGCATTATCTAGCCAGCTAGGAATATACTATGGTAGTTTTCTAAAATATAGACATAGGGCCTGTTTTTGTAACTTATTTTTTGTCACTTCGCACGTCTATTGGCAAGCGAATGACATTTTTGAAGCTTTCAATTATCGCCAACATTTTGGTTCTTATAAGACCACAACGAACAAAATGAAATGTCAAATTAGACGATCAGAAAAATTCATTCGTGTCGGTTATGTTTACCGCCCTTTTGAATGATAAAGTGAAAATTGTTGGATAAATGAATAAAAAATGGATAAATGAACCAAACAACATACACATGTATCTTTTGCTGAAGTATCCACCAAAATTTCAAAAAATTTCTTTTTAGTAGTTTGTATAAAATGTTTTGAAATCTCACAACCACACTGTTGCTTTTTGCATTTTTTCGTAATACCTTAAATTAGGTGACCCAAACAATTGTTTATTATACCTATCGACCTAGAATATCTTTCTGAATAGGTCTGGTTTTGTCCGTCCGTCTGTTTATAAATGTATCCTTGTTACCGAGTACAGGTCTCAATTATGCTCAGATCACTAGGAAATTTAGCAAGAACTTCCTTTTTAACTCAAGGACTTACTAAAATGGGTGCAGAAGGTTTCCGATTTAGATATAGCCCCTATATATACATAAATGATCTATCAAACAAACAATTGTGTTTGTTTTCGTTTTTTTAATTATTTCTCATCGTCTAGAAACAGCTGTTGCAACTTTTACAGCTGTTAGATAGGGTTGCCCCCGTTCTGATATTTTCGTGTGGAAAAAGCTTTAAGAAATGTCAATAACAACATGAAGGTAATATTGGTCTTTGACAGGAAGACGATGAAGAAAAGAGCTTTCTTACCCAAACGATAAGTGACAATGAACCAAATTAAAAACATGATCGCTTGGGTGAGAATAAGAAGAAGAAAATTATTGCTTGGGTAGCTATCGCACGTCTGCGTTTTGGTACATTTAGCTGAACAGGCTGATAGTGTCCTTATAGCCACAATGCCTGACCTTTCGGGCATTGTTGATTATACTATGGTCGAACCACTTTTTGACAAGAAGTATCTCACTCTTATACCTCATAGATCAGCATGGAATGGTCGTATCGCAGGTTATAAGAGATTCTTTAATTTATATACAGACGGTTACAAACTCAACAACCAATTGGGATTCGGTGTCTTTTCTGATGAACTTTAGCTATAAATTGCAAAAGGACTGCCTGATCACTGTAGTGTTTACCAGGCAAACATCTTAATTATCGTCTTGAGAGATAGTGCCCTTACGTCAATAAATGACAGGTGGTCACCAGTCAGGAACTGCATACTACATTCCATGCTGATGTGACCCGGCCTAAACTCAAAACGCACTCCTGTTGTTGTCGAGACCGGAAGTCTCACTTATCGTGTCTGTCATTACGGCATTATTGGACGGCACGCAGATAGATGGAAGGTCTTGCATAAGACCTTGTGCAGAATTTGTGGAGACGAAGCGAAATCAAAAGAACAAAATGGGCTGTATACTTTAAATTAATCTGTTATACAAGCTGCCACTCTTAACCTATCCCAAGTACATCACCAAAAAACTAATACCATAACCGGTGACTGTATAGACATATCTGCGAACATATGTACCTATATGCAAATTCATTCATAAGTTGTCCAATCAGATGTGGGAGGACGAGAGAAAAACTACAAAGGATGCAAAAACCAAGACGACAGGCCGCCGGTCCATACCTGAGAGGGTTGAGGGCTACGGAAAACATTTCGTTACTAGAATTTATAACAATATTTTGCTTATTGGAGGTCGTCAATTTGGTAACAATTTGCAATTTAAAATGATCAAAATCCCAAATACGTTCGCAAACGTTTACGAGTAGATCGTCGTACCAGACCGATACGTCGGTACCACATAAGGCGGGGGTGTGTGAACAAGTTTTTTTCAGTCTTGTATTCTTGATCGCTGCCATTATGGTGCATTGATCTTGGTCTTTGGTCTTGGTCCCGTGGCACACAACACCGAATAGGAATTTTCATTCTTTTGAGTGGGCTTCGGATTTGTAGCTTATGATTTTTCTTTCTAAAGGGTAATTTATAACATTCGCTATGCCTCAATGGGTCAACTGTCACAGAGAAAATAATTTAGAGAAACTAATGCTTAAGTGTTGCACAGTGGGGAGTGAACTGAAAAATAAGACGGAAGGCGTAATTGGTATTGTATAGAATTCGGAATGTGGCGTTTAATTGTTGGACAAAGTTAATGCTAATTATTACAGCAAACCGACCACAACACCAACAAATAATATAGCCGGTTGATATTCCTTGCTTGTTATTCATAATCTTAAACAAATCCTTGATTTAACTCACTCTCTATGGTATAAGATAATAGAGGATAATTATAATTTCATTCTATTGTCTGACACATAAACTATATCCATAAATTCTAAATCATGACCTGATTCCATGGCGGACAGACTGATATAGCTAAATCCTAAAACTTCATGTTTATTGATTTTGAAAAAATACTTTTGACAAAAGCTCTATCGAAACCATATTTGGGTAAATAATTCAGTGATCAGGCAGTATACTATCTTTAGAAATACCAAACACTTCCATGACCACTCGGAAAGTAGTCGTTCTGGCATATTTGTGTGGTACTTATTGTCAAAAAGTGGATCGGATCGCTAGTGATGCCTGCAATTTCAGACACTTTGCACACAGTCATTTCTTGGCAATTGTGATAGTTTCCTCAAATGTACTACCGTGGTTGCGGCATAAACGAGGGGTCAAACTATCGATAGATTATTTGTTGCTTCATTATCGATAGTTTTTTTCACTATCGATACTATCGGTAAAAAAGTTATTACTTGGGACACTGCGAAATTGGATAAGTAAAATATAAAAACAATACTGAATTATAATTTTACTGAGGTCGAAATGGACACTTTAAAAATGTTGCAGAAAGATGATCATATGGGTAAACCTAGATATTCGACGAGTCCAAGAAACAAAATAAAAATTTCTAACCAAACTTGTCTTATTCAAAAGTCACACAAATTTTCGATATTTTACGTTGATATTTTATACAAAAATATTCTTCGCTAAAAAGTACTCTCGCTTCCCTTTTTTAGTTTTATAGGCAGTTAGCTTTATATACAAAAATTTTAGATAAAAACCAATGTCAAGACGAATATGTTTGCTAAGAGTATATAAAGAAGAGAATATAAACACATTTTATATTAACTTGAAATATGCTTAAGAATGTTAGTAAATGACCCATAGTAATTTTTCGTGAGGAATATTATGTAAAATAAAACTAAAAGGCCGATATTTCTAGGAATCTTGACATATGATATGCTTCGTTTGTATATCATTATATAAAGGGGTTGAGGAACTGGATCGTATGTTTTGAATGAAATAATTCCTGTGCTGAAAACTATAGGGTGATCAAAGTATACTTTTTGAGAGATCACGTGCGAGTCGTGTCATGCTGGCATGTTTATTTTTGTCAAGTATTGTTTAGCATTTCATCATGGAAAGACTTACGCCTGAACAACTTTTACAAATGATTCAGTTTTATTATCAAAATAATCGTTCGCCAATTGCGCTAAGTCCAATTTTTTTTAAATCCAGTCGACCCACGACTTTGACACCCATGAGCAATATTTTAGCTCTCATTAAGAGCTATCTTTTTGCCATTGACCGATTCCCGATCCGACGTACTGGAATCATCGGACCATATTTCTTCAAAAATGATGCCGGTGAGGACGTAACCGTCAATGGCGACCGTTATCGTGCCATGATAACCGACTATTTGATGCCTCAAATTGATGCTCGTGATCTCGGCGACATTTGGTTTCAACAAGACGGCGCCACTTCCCACACATCGCATCAATCAATGGATTTATTGAGAGAACACTTCGGTGAGCAGATAATTTCACGTTTTGGGCCGGTCGATTGGCCACCAAGATCGTATGATATCACACCGTTCGACTTTTTCCTGTGGGGATATGTAAAGTTTAAAGTTTATGCGGACAAACCCGCTTCGATTCAGGCCTTGAAGCAAAACATCACGCGTGTCATTCGCCAGTTACCAGTCGAAATACTCGAACGAGTCATCGAAAATTGGACTCAACGGATGGACCATCTGAGACGTAGCCGCGGCCAACATTTGATAGACATAATCTTCAAAAAATAAATGCCAAAGAATGTTCTTTCAAATGATAATAAACATTCCCCATTCAATTTGAATTTTCCGTGTTTTTATACCCTACACCACACTGTGGTACAGGGTATTATAACTTTGTGCATTTGTTTGTAACACCCAAAAGGAGAAGAAATAGACCCATGGTTTATTATACCGACTTTCTGAGTTGATTTAGCTATGTCCGTCTGTCTGTGCATGTATTCTTGTAATCAAAGTACAGGGCGCAATTATGGTCCGATCTCGACGATACTTTACACATATTTTTTTTGGTCCAAGGACGATCCCTATTGAATTTGGTTAAAATCGGTTCATATAGCCCCCACATATATATGTTAGACCCGATTCGACATGTAAGCGCTGTAAAAACTTTATTTTATATCCGATCAGTATGAAATTCGGCAGAAAGAGGTTTCGTATTGTATGACGGAACACTGATAAATTTGGAGGAAATCGGTTCTGATTTAGATATAGCCCCCAATATATACGTAACCCCGATTTGACACGTAAGCGCTGTAAAAATTTTATTTTATATCCGATCAGTGCGAAATTCGGCAAAAAGAGGTTTCTTTCTACATGAAGGAATACTGCCAAATTCAGAGAAATTCGGTTCAGATTTAGATATAGCCCCCATATATAGGTTACCCCCGATTTGACATGTAAGCGCTGTAAAAATGTTATTTTATATTCTTTAAAAAAGTTGGGAACCTCGAAATGGATCACACTATATAAGATACAATATTTTTGCGGCTTATTTTTCTTCTAAACCTTGGATTTTGCAGAATAATACAAACATGCATATCTTTAACGAATTGTCCGATTGTTTCGATACTGTTGACAAAAACTATCGAAACTATCGAATGGGACGACTTCGATAGTTTGACAGCTCTACCGCACTCTTAGCCCAAATCTTAAAAATTTAAAAATATTAGACAGAAAAAAAAGTGGAGAACAAAAGATATACATAAGAACGCCTACGAATAAAACAGAAAATAGAAAAATCTATAAACACAAAAGAAGACAAAGACAACGCCAAATTTCAGTATTCCTTTGCAATAGTTTAATTGCTTTCGTCTATGATTTACTATTAATTAATTATTTATTTATTTATTATTAAAGATGTGTGTTCGCGAAGTCCGTTTTAAATAAAAATTTTAAAGAATTATACAAATATGTTAACTAATTGTAAGCAGAAAATGAATTAACTAAATAAAATGAAGAATACAATTTTGTTCATAACTTTGTCGATAGGAAATTCATAAATAAATAATATGGCGGAAACAATCTGCCGATACGTTGGGAAAGCAACGAATTAAAAATTAGTTTTATTCATTAAAAACAAGTAGGAAATTTCAGTCGGGTAAACCGACTAAGGTGTACCCTCACTGTGTGAGCAATGTAAATATGCACTGATATATGTACTAAAACTATAAAATAAAAACTATACACTGTGCAAAAATTATGAGTATGTTACCTTTTGTACAAAATGGTGCGCTTATGTGGGAGGTACAAAAAGGGACTTAAATTTTTTGACAGACTGTACTATAAAAACATTACACTGTAAAAATTTTTAAGTATTTGTAGGCACTAGTATTAAAGTTAAAAGCTGTAAACTTTTCGTAAAAAATGGTACATTCGTGGGGGATTTACCAAAAGGGGCGTGGCAATTACGCCCACTTTTCACAGGACTCTAGGTACTATAAAAGTATTACACTGCACAAAAAATCATTTATTTGCATGAAGCAATATTAAAGCTGTAAGCAGTTAACTTTTGGTGCAAAATGGTCGATTTGTGTAGTACCAAAAGCGGCGTAGCAACTTCGCCCATTTTTCACAAGGTGATAGTGACTAATATACTAATACTCTGTGTAGAATTTCAGAAGATTCAAATAAGTAGTATAGTAGTTATTTAATAATCAATAATTCACTAACTACTAGAAGGAGTGGACCTACATATATGGCCCATCTTCGAACTTAGCCGGATATAGAAAAAAATAGTACCTATCAATCAGTCAATCGGTTACTCCTTTCGAGAGTTATCGTGTGCACCATCCAGCAGACAGACAGACGGACGGACGGAAGTTGCTGATTCGACTTAAATTGACCCAGAACGAATATCCACCGAACATACTTAGGGTCTTAAGTCACTCCTTCGATGTGTTACACTTTTGGCCCGTAGCAAATGATATATACCCTCGTATCACTAAAGTGACGACATAAAACCGTGACCAAAATAGGCCACAAACATAACCAATACCAGAATGTTGAGCTCGTAGTTTAGCTTCCTGGTTAGCAAAACAGCAATATACGAGGGAGGTCCCAAAATTAGCCGACCTAACAAGGAAAACACAACAAATTTGTAATATTTGTCTTTATTTTTCAAACATAATATCCGATTAGTTCAATGCACATTTCATCGATTTCCAATAGCTTCGATACCTTGTTTATAGTGAGAACTGAAAATAGCCATCAACCGCAAACTCCACCTCTTCATTGCTGGCAAATCTGTTTCCGCCGAGCCATTTTTTCAAGATTAAAACAAAAAATTATCCGGTGGAACTAAATCAGATGAATATGATGCATAATGAAGCAATTCCACCTTTAATTCATTGATTATGGCCATCTCGAACTGTTTCATTGTGGTGTGAACTGGTTCATAGTCTTGATTGTGAGCAAACGTGGCACGCATCTTGCGCACAGCTTTCTCATCATCAATTTTTCCGCCAATATGCGACGTATAGCGCTTTTTGAAATGCCTGTGACTGCAGTTTTATTACGCAAATATGAATTACGTCGTGAGACAGGTCATCATCATGGCTTCAGTGCGCTGGAATTTCGTATACCTCTCACCGTTGTAGTTTAAATTAAATTTAAGGTCATATCGTTCTTATCTGGTCACCCTATACAATATTCTATAGCACCTCCAAAATTCGCTACAACAAGAAAATGCCTTCTTTAATATAATTTTCCATGACAGACAGAATTGATTAATCTAATTTTTTCCGTGTATGGTCTGATATGCAATAGTTAGACTCCCGAAAAGACTTATTTACTTTTCAAATATAATACCTTTAAATTGGATTAATTTTAATTAAGCTTATCTTCTTTTATTTACAGGTACGTACACATGTATATAAATGTCATCTCCCATTGTTGCTTTCCCTCCAAAAGTGAATTAAATTTCTTGTATGACGGGAAAAACGTAATGACAACAAGGTAAACAGAACCCAAAATACGCACGTACGTATTCTACCTTTATTTTAAAAATAAAACCCAATCAACAAAGTCCCGGCAGAATTTGCCCGAAAAAAAGTTACCATATGGCAAATATTTGTTCGGTGTCATACTGAAAGTTCAAAAAAAGCTACAGAGACGCCCGGCCGGCCTCTTTCACCTTCACCCGCTGGCAAAACGTCAATAGCCATCCATGAACTTCCCTAAACACGAAAAAAAGCTACAGCAATGAAAGCCAATGTCAAGTTGAAGTTCATAACTTTCACTCTCAGTCACAGAGCCACTGGCCACAGAGCTTTTTCGTGCGCTCCTCAGAACTTTCCATTTCAATTGATGATTGAGAGAGAGAGAGAGCAAAGAAGGGAAAACTTCTCGAAAAATCAATTGAGCTCTAAAGCGCCTGTCCTGTCTCCACAACTCTTCCTAGCATTCGAACTCGAAACTTAACACCGGCCGGCCCGGCCCGGTGATGGGTGTTGAATGCCGGCCCCACGAGTGAGATAAGGAAATCTCTTGGGGCTTTAGTCGTATCATCATCATCATACGAGTGAGTACCGACGAGTACGAGTATATGATGTATGGGGTAATATATAGAGCCGGATTACGTACATACGTAGATGCGCCATTTGCGTAAAAGTTTTTCATTCATAAAATATTTGCTGCAGCAATTGCGTTTTCCCCCCATATTACGTTGTCTCGGCCGATGACGAAAGCTTTTATGGCTCTTTGGCTTTGGCAGGTCATGGAAATACATATTGGCTAGCGGGGTTCAAGTTGAAGAGAGTTTTATGAACCGTTCCTCCTGTTTGGTTAGGTTTGTGGTATGCCGTGTAGCCCTTCGGCGCTTTGGCTGTGACGAAAGCAAAACGAAAGTAGTGTTTGGCCTTGGTTTTGATTAAAATCGAGGCGTTTAGGGTGGTTAGTGCTTTCAATGAAGAGCGAATGCAAACCATTTGCTGAATGGCAGCAACAGTCAGAAGAATATGGCCAACAGGTGGACAGTTGTGGGTAATGGTGAGCTATTTGTGTTATTTTCCATTTAATTTTATACTGTTCCAACAAAAGCATGACATTATTTACAATTATAGGATTTAATTTAATTTTTATTCCTAATTGGTCTCATGATAATATGTAATGATTGCTTCATGTATTATTTATGGCAGCAGCATCTAAATCAGTAACAAATTCTTAGAATATTATTCAATTTCTAAAATTCTCCGCGAATGCCAGTACAGAACAATGAGACATACAACCGAACATCTTAATTGAATATATGACAATGTTTGATACCATATACAGAAAAGTATGAGCATTTTGACGATTTTTACGAATTTCCTTTATGGATCTTAGATTGTTTGGCGCTATTTCATTCACAAATTTTACAATGAACAATTCATAAATACATTGGAAGCTAAAAGATTTATTAGATAATAATGAAAGTTTAAATGCGGGCGGGGTCGACTTACAATACCCTATGCCAGTCTGTTAGTACAACAGATGTACACATACAGTTGATCTAAATCTGAACATATGAATTTTCTTCAGATTCGACCGAAGAAATTTCTCTCTCGGAAACTGTATTTGAAATCCGATCATAATAAAACCAGAAATCCGTTCAGATTTACATATATCACCCATTCATACGTTACTTCGGATTCCCAGTAAAAAAATCCGAAAAAGCAATCGAGTAGGGAATTATATAATATTGTAAAAGAAAGGGAAATTAAAAAATATTTTTTATTTTGGCCCCATTGTTTAGAATGCACCGAAAAGAACGTGCCAATAACGCCCTTTTTTCAATAGGCTATGGGTAATATGAAAGCATTACACTCAAAATTTCAAGGAATCAAAGCAGTTTGTATGAGAGGGACCAAAAGAGGCTTGTTAATAATGCCCATTTTTCACAGGACTATAAAAAGCATTACACTTCACATAATTTTAAAAATATGTATTGACTGGAATCACCAATTGACAGATTAATTCTTGTAATATTTCTATTCATTACTCTAAAAGTGAGGGTATAATTTAGTCGGTTTATTTGACTGAAATTTTATTACTTGTTCTTCTCTGAAAAAGTTGTTTCATGGTAGTTTTTAAAGTTTTAAAAATCACTATAGGTTCCCACAATACACTTTTATGGCAACGCAATCGTTTTTTTATATATATCGATTTGTATGACTTTTTACACAGGGTACCCTTACCCTTACCCCTTTTAGGGGTAAGGGAATGAGCAGCGGTGTAGGTTGTATGGGGAGAAATACTTTCTGAAGTATCTCCTTTATTTTGTTCTTTAGTCTTCCATGATAAAATAGTACCTGAATTTACTAAACCTTTATTTACCCAACAAACTTTGTGGATTAATATGGTATACGAGTATATAAAAAAATACTGAAATGCCATTATTGTGTATTGCGGGGACCTATTGTGATTTTTTACAAGGAATCTTTTTGTCGAATATATCACGCAAAAATTCATCGATTTCTACAACTTTTGATATACCATTATTATATATTTACCATGGGGTCGCTAATGTTTGGGATGCCTATAAATAGCAACTCAAGATCTATAAGAAGGATCTTAGAAAGGCGCAAAGACGCTCTTGGTATACCTTCTGTGGCGAAGTGGAAAATGTCTCCGACGCCGCAAGGCTGAGGAAAATACTATCAGCTTCACCCTGTACAGTGGGTTACTTGCAGGATGAGGCAAATAATTGGACCAAAAACAGCGAGCAGTCGCTCAATGTACTGCTCGACACACATTTCCCGGGGAACTCTCATACAGAACCAAAGGATAAGCAGGACCAACAAAAGTGCGAGTGGACTGCGAGCGTCGCCAGCTTGTTGACTGAGAGATCCAGAATAAGCTGGGCTATTAATAGCTTTGAGCCCTTCAAGTCACCTAGACCAGACGGCATCACTCCAGCAGAAATGCAGAAAATGTTGAAGTACATTATCCCCTGGCTGGAGAAAATTTATGTAGGCTGTATCAGGCTTTCATACATCCCGAATCGATGGAGGGATACCAAAGTGGTATTCATACCTAAAGCGGGGAAGATATCACACACTAGGCCAAAAGACTTCAGACCAATTAGCCTATCCTCCTTCCTATTGAAAGGTCTGGAAAGACTTTTAGATTATTTCATTAGGGAAAACCCTGATACAAAACTCCTGTCGGGAAACCAACATGCTTACAATAAGGGGAAGTCTACAGAATCAGCCCTGCACGAACTTGTGAGCACTATCGAATTGTCCCTGCATTTCAAGGAATTCACCATGGTGGCATTTCTTGACATAGAAGAGGCTTTTACCAACATTCACTCAGATGCAGTAATTGAGGCACTGTCACATCTAAAAGTTAACTCTAGTTTGATTAGACTAATTCAAAGTCTGCTCAACAGAAGACGCATAACAGCATGTCTTGGGTCCACAACTCTAACAAGGTTTGTAAACAGAGGGACCCCACAAGGAGGAGTACTGTCTCTACTAATTTGGAACCTAGCGGTGCATGAAATCCTGCTAGATCTAGAACGTTGTGGCTGCAAGGTCGTGGCATATGCGGACGACGTGGCAATCGCAGTGAGTGGCAAATTCGAAAACGTCCTCCGAGACATTCTACAGGTGGCTCTGAACAAATTGGCTAGATGGGCCAGAAGCAGCGGCTTGGGAGTAAACCCAAACAAGACAGAATTGGTTCTCTTTACTAGGATGAATAAAGTCTCTCATGTGGACCCTCCACCTCGGATAAATGGAACAGATCTAGTCTTTTCTGAATGTGTAAAAATTTTAGGAATAATTTATATAGAAAACTGTTATCTAGACTTAACGTATTGGAACGTGTAAGGAAGGCCAACGTCACGTCGGTAATATGAAAGCATTACACTCAAAATTTCAAGGAATCAAAGCAGTTTGTATGAGAGGGACCAAAAGAGGCTTGTTAATAATGCCCATTTTTCACAGGACTATAAAAAGCATTACACTTCACATAATTTTTAGGGGTAAGGGTATGAGCAGCGGTGTAGGTTGTATGGGGAGAAATACTTTCTGAAGTATCTCCTTTATTTTGTTCTTTAGTCTTCCATGATAAAATAGTACCTGAATTTACTAAACCTTTATTTACCCAACAAACTTTGTGGATTAATATGGTATACGAGTATATAAAAAAAATACTGAAATGCCATTATTGTGTATTGTGGGGACCTATTGTGATTTTTTACAAGGAATCTTTTTGTCGAATACATCACGCAAAAATCCATCGATTTCTACAACTTTTGATATACCATTATATTTACCATGGGGTCGCTAATGTTTGGGATGCCTATAAATAGCAACTCAAGATCTATAAGAAGGATCTTAGAAAGGCGCAAAGACGCTTTTGGTATACCTTCTGTGGCGAAGTGGAAAATGTCTCCGACGCCGCAAGGCTGAGGAAAATACTATCAGCTTCACCCTGTACAGTGGGTTACTTGCAGGATGAGGCAAATAATTGGACGTGTAAGGAAGGCCAACGTCACCTTATATTCCTGCAAAAAGGCTGTAGGGTCGCGGTGGGGCCTCTCTCCTAAAATCGTCCACTGGATATATAAAGCAGTAGATCGTCCTATACTGTTATACGGCATTGTGGTATGGTGGACGCCAACTGACAAACTAACCATCACCAACCTACTAACAAAGGTTCAGAGAACAGCCTGCCTGAGCATAAGCGGAGCCTTAAGGACTACAGCGACCGAGTCCCTACAAGCCCAACTCCACATACTGCCGATTAATATTGTGGCGAGAGAAGTTGCAACCAAAGCGGCAATAAGATTAAACTGCCTATCAATGTGGAGGTACAAAAACTACAGTCACATGAGGATATCAACGTGTAGTGCTATAGTAACCGACCGAGTGGACTATATACCAACGGTGTACACCTTCGAGAGAAATTACATCACTATGATTCCCGCCAGAGATGAATGGGTTGGAAGAATACCAGGTAATAGAAACCATCTCCACTTTTACACGGATGGTTCGAAGCTTGATGAAAAGGTTGGCCTCGGAGTACACTGTGTAGAGCTTAGTTTGGATATAGCTCACAGACTTCCAGATACCTGCAGTGTCTATCAAGCCGAAATAATGGCAATATGGGAAGTTGCCAAGTGGCTGAGTCGCAACGTAGTAACCAATACTGGCGTTGTCATTTAATCGGACAGACAGAATTGATGGCAGCCTATCAATTCTCTGGAGGCAACATCCCTAAATTCACAAACAGCCCTCGACTGCCGCAGATCTCTTAACGAGATAACTTAACAGTTTAATATACACCTCATATGGGTGCCTGGGCATAGGGATATCCCGGGGAACTACAAAGCCGATGAACTTGCTAGGAAAGGGACGACATTACAAATTCTCGAAGAATTTGCATATATTGATTGCCTGATTGCCTCCTTGGCTTAGGCAATCAGGCAATCCAACGAAAGATGGACAGAAATCGGCACATGCAGGTTAGCTAGACAAATCTGGCCAAGGTATGAGCTGAGAAGATCAAAATATCTCCTCGCACTAGAGAGGCAAAGATTGTCTACGTTAGTATCAGTTCTGACGGGACACTGCTTGATCGGCGAACACGCCAAAAGATTGGGTATTGACTCTAATGACTTCTGCAGAAGCTGTGGTGATTAGGAAGAAGTGGAGAGCATTGAGCACTTGCTATGCGACTGCCCCGCTCTGAGTAAACGACGACTGGACATACTGGGGTCGGCCTTTCTAGGCAGCCTAACAGATCTTTACAGTACCGTTATTCATACTATCGATAAATTTGTATATCAAAAAGGTTGGTTTCGATGAGGGGCATTTCAGCCCGCGGTAACACTAGGGACCTAAACTGGTCTATGTGAGCTTGTATAAAAAAAAATTCGGCTGCCACCCTAACCTAAACCTAAACATAGTTATCTCATATTCAAAATACGTTCTTTTTGGAATTAAAAGAGAGAAACAGGAAAAATTTCCCCTTACAGGTACGTAAGTAAAATTAGAATAACGAGGGGGAACTCTTTGTTCCTCAGCTCAACTTCACAGGGAGGAAACAATAAAAAAGACATCAATTGTTATTCATTAAATTGATGTAATAATTCTATCGATTTAATTGAAACCTTCTTCAATTTGATGACCGTTATTTTCATTACAATTGTCCACTACATCAAAATACTGAAATTTCTTATTCTCCTCTAATTTTCAAAAATTATATACTGTCGCTGTACAAATTAAAAATAAAATTTGGCTGAGCCGTGGTTTGAAATCACGACCTTCAGTTAGGAAGTTAACGAACTTACATCGTACTACGTTTATGCATGTTAGCAAAACAATCACATTATGGAAATAATTCTCAACGACTTTATGTTGGCATACGGATAAGTTGTCATGGTTTGATTGTCAGAAAGCACAAGTCTAAAGAATATACATATGAAAATCGAAAAATTTGCCAGAAAGCATAAGTGTTCAGCTATATAAACTGTATGTAGAGAAAAAAAGCATAATTAATGTCCAATTAAATGTAATAATTAACTTAAAATTAAACAATACTTTTTTCGCTTCAATATTCTCGTAATTTTGGCAATGAAAAGATGGAATTATTTTCTTCAATTCACAGAAAATTAAACATTAAATTAGTGTCAAATGTACTTCAAATTGATGCCAAATATTCATTGAATCAATATAATTTATCGAAGAAGTATTGATATAGCATTATACATCAAACAAATGAAATGTGCTGAAGGTTGAAAAACGAAGAAAAGTTTTATCAAACCAAAAAAGGAATTCATATTGAAGATGATTTTTTTCAGTGTGACCCATCGATTACTTGCCCACTTGCTATTCTCTGCTAATTTAATTTTTTAGATCTAGAAATTTTTTATATAATGTGAGTCTTATTAAAATTCATAGAAATATGTACACACTCCACACCGGAAATGCTTTATAGCCACATTTACGTTTGCGGTTTGCCAAACCACAACGGAAAAACAAAACAAGACTAGCATCATCAGCATAATCGACAAACACTTGTCAAATAGAAATCAAATGTTCCACTTAGGTGTGTAATTTAGTGGAATCTCAATAAACCGAATAAAAAATAAGTCAACCGAAAACCAAAATCTAATCACAACAAAACGCCTCCAAAAACTAAAAATTAACCACAAAAACCACAAATTGGACGCCGCGGCGCCTTCCAAATGATTAGAGAGACAATTAAACGACAAAGGCCGAAGAGACACGACACAAAGACATGAAGAAATTGGTTTAAAAATATAAAATCCACATCACACACACAGGTGAATTTCTGAGGAAGCCAAACAGCTGGAGATTAACTCACTCCTGGACTGCTCGGGGCCAAATGATTAACCATCACACACAATTTTAGTGTTTGGCCGAACAGACACCACTGAAACCATAACCATTTTTGGTAACAGTTCGAGTCAAATGAACTAACCATTTTGATCTTTGGCCAAAAAGGTTTTGCGCATCTCTGATTGAGAATGGCCAAATTTGGTTATCGAGTCGTCTATGACTATTATTGTACACCGTCATCATCTTCATTTGGCCTATGAATAAATTTCCCCAGAAATTTGTAGAAAACTTCGCCATCCCATGAATGGCACACTGTCTGAGTGAAATGAATCAATGAGTGGCCGTTTGTTTTACTGAATGAGTGAACAGCAGTTAATGTATTCATTTGATAAAAGAGATAATTTATTTCAGAACAAGATCGGCACATAATAATCGCAACTTAATTAATCAATTAGAAGTGGACAATAAAAGCCGGCAACATTTGCATAATGAATCGCGCAGTTGCTGATGAAATCATTGATAAATTTCATATTGAATAAAATCGCAGATATGTAGATTTTCTAATCCAAAAGGATAACAAGAGATTATGAAGTAATGGTAGATAATATTGAAAAGTATAATTATTAATTGTTGTGCATTTGTTTGTAACAGATTAAGAATAAAAGATATACCCAACTATATAGATCCACTTATAATCACTTTCTATGTCGATGTAGCGATATTCGTCTGCCCGTCTCTAAATACATTTATGTGATTGAAGTATAGCTAACAAAAGGTGTGCGAAAATATACGAAACATTGCACATGGGCTTTCATCGGCTCAGCAATACTACGGTACACTGCGATTTGACTTCTTTGCATTCTACAGACCGCATTGTACAAATAAGTCAGCTGAAATGGTCAGTTTTGTATTTTCATTTTCTCTTATCTACTTCTGGAAAATGGGACACATCAGTATGCCTTTTTATATGGATTCCATAAATCGCTAACTTCTGACATGAATTCTTTACATTTTAGAATCAACATTTTATATCAAACCGTTTAGAGTATTTAGATTACCCCAAACCATTTCGCCTAATCGGCAATGTCTTGATATAGCCCCCATCTAAAGGTCCTTTCTGATTTTAGTTCTTGACGCCCAAGAGAACACATTCTAAACCAGTAAGGAAAGGCAGAAAGTCGGCCGACTATATAATACCCTACAACTTCCTAACAATGCGATAAGGGTGATTGCGATAATAATTTGGAATAATTGGTAAATGGGTAAGAACATATCTAATTCGGGACCGATAATCGGTAAATTAAGCAATATTCGTTCCTAAATTGAGAAACATCTTTCTGGAGAATTTTGTAATGATCTTCTATAGCGCTTTGTAACTAAATCAGGACGAACATATATATGGAGGTTATATATAAATCTGAATCGATTTTCCCTGAATACTCATTAAAGTAAAATAGAAACCTCTTTCTGTCGAATTTCGTACTGATCGGATATAAAATACAGTCTCTACAGCGCTTAGATGTCAAATCGGGGCTAACATATATATGGGGGCTATATCTAAATCTGAACCGATTTTCTGCGAATTTGGCAGTATTCCTTCACGTAATAAGAAACCTCTTTCTGCCGAATTTCGCTGTGATCGGATATAAAATACAGTTTCTACAGGCTTAAATTTCAAATCGGGGGTAACATGTATATAGGGACTATATCTAAATCTGAACCGATTTTGTAATAAGAAACTTCTTTCTGCCGAATCGGATATAAAATACAGTTTCTACAGCGCTTACATGTCAAATCGGGGGTAACATATATATGGGGGCTATATCTAAATCTGAACAGATTTCCCCCAAATTTTGTATTGTCTCTAAGTGTATGACGAGACTACTCTCTGTCAATTTTTGTACAAATCGGTTCAAAAATGTTGCTTACACAGTGCACATATGCCAAATCGGAGGTACATATATATGGGAACTATATGTAAATCTGAACCGATTTTAACCAAATTCAATAGGGATTGTCCTTGGGTCTAAAGAAAGATATTTGCAAAGTTTCGTTGAGATCGGACAATAATTGCGACCTGTACTTTGATTACAAGAATACATCTATAGACAGACGGACATAGCTAAATCGACTCAGAAAGTGATTACAAGTCGATCGGTATAATAAACAATGGGTCTATCTCTTCTCCTTTTGGGTGTTACAAACCAATGCACAAAGTCATAATACCCTGTACCACAGTGTGGTGTAGGGTATAAAAATAAGTTTATGTAGGAATATTTCTTACCCGAATGTTCCAAATGAGACATTTACTTTTTATACCCTACACCACACTGTGGTACAGGGTATTATAACTTTGTGCATTTGTTTGTAACACCCAAAAGGAGAAGAAATAGACCCATCGTTTATTATACCGATCGACTTAGAATCACTTTCTGAGTCGATTTAGCTATGTCCGTCTGTCCGTCTGTCTGTCTGTCTGTCCGTCTGTCTGTCTGTCCGTCTGTCTGTCCGTCTGTCTGTCCGTCTGTGCATGTATTCTTGTAATCAAAGTACAGGTCGCAATTATGGTCCGATCTCGACGAAACTTTACACATATCTTTTTTTTGGCCCAAGGACGATCCCTATTGAATTTGGTTAAAATCGGTTCAGATTTAGATATAGCCCCCATATATATGTTAGCCCCGATTTGACATGTAAGCGCTGTAAAAACTTTATTTTATATCCGATCAGTATGAAATTCGGCAGGAAAAGGTTTCTTATTACATGAATGAACTCTGTTAAATTTGGAAGAAATCGGTTCAGATTTAGATATAGCCCCCATGTATACATTACCCCCGATTTGACATATAAGCGCTGTAAAAATGTTATTTTATATCCGATCAGTGCGAAATTCGGCAAAGAGAGGTTTCTTATTACATGAAGGAATACTGCTAAATTCGGAGAAAATCGGTTCGGATTTAGATATAGCCCCCATATATACGTTACCCCCGATTTGACTTGTAAGCGCTGTAAAAATGTTATTTTATATCCGATCAGTATGAAATTCGGCAGAAAGAGGTTTCTTATTATATGAATGAACACTGTTAAATTTGGAAGAAATCGGTTCAGATTTAGATGTAGCCCCCATATATACGTTACCCCCGATTTGAAGTGTAAGCACTGTAAAAATGTTATTTTATATCCGATCAGTATGAAATTCGGCAGAAAGAGGTTTCTTATTATATGAATGAACACTGTTAAATTTGGAAGAAATCGGTTCAGATTTAGATATAGCCCCCATATATACGTTACCCCCGATATGACATGTAGGCGCTGTAGAGACTGTATTTTATATGCGATCAGTACGAAATTCTACAGAAGGAGGTCTTTTTACATGAATGAGTATTCAGGGAAGATCGGTTCACATTTATATTGATTGTTCCTCCTGATTTGGTATCAAACCGCTATAGAAGTTGTATTTTACTTCCGATCATTAAAATTTTCCAGAAAGATGTTTCTCAATTTAGGAACGAATATTGCCTAATTTAGCGATTATCGTTTCAGAATTAGATAATATGTTTCTACCCATTTACCAATTATTCCAAATTATTATGGCAATGACCCTTATCGCATTGTTAGGGAGGTGTAGGGTATTATATAGTCGGCCCCGCCCGACTTTCTGCCTTTCCTTACTGGTTAATTATAAGGTTAGGGTGGCAACCGGTGTTACCAGCGCAGATGTCCCTCATCGAAAACATGTTTGATAAACGATGTTATCAAAAATACGATTATCTGTACCGCCAATATCCAGGTAACTTCCTAGAAAGGTCGATCCTACTATATCCAGACATCGTTTACCCAATGCAGGATATCAACAAAGCAGGTGCTCAATGCTCGCCAATTCGTCCTCACCGCCACACCTATCCCGTCAGAATACATACTAATACAAATACTATTTTTCCCCTAGAGTGAGGAGTTATTTTGACCTTTTTAAGTCATATATCGACAAGAATTGTCTAGCTATCACACATGTATCGAATTCTGTCTATCTCTCATTGGACTGGTTGCCTCTTGACTAAGCCAAAATTCTCAAGTGGACAGAGGCGCGCCATATGGGTGGTTAAATTTTAAGGGCCGATGTTGATTTTGAATAAAACACAAATTATTGTCATTTCTTTTTATTATGAGTATATTAGTATGGTTTAATTATGTATGGAACAAAATATCGGCCAAATGCCCGCCGCGACCTCGGCGGCACACCTCCATCCGATGGCCCAAATTTTCGATGACGCTGAGGCATAATTGAGGTTCTATGCCCTTGATGTGCCGAATTATCTCATCATTTAGCTCTTGAATTGTTGCTGGCTTATCGACGTACACCTTTTCTTTCAAATAATCCCAAAGAAAGAAGTCGAACGGTGTCAAATCACATGAGCTTGGAGGCCAATTGACATCGCCACGACGTGAAATAACACGGCCATTGAATTTGTTACGCAAAAGAGCCATTGTTTCGTTAGCTGTGTGTCAAGTGGCGCCGTCCTGTTGAAACCACATATTGTCCACATCCATGTCTTCCAATTCGGGCCATAAAAAGTTCGTTATCATCTCACGATAGCGAACACCATTCACAGTAACTGCCTGACCGGCTTCATTTCGAAGAGTATGGCCCGATGACATCGCCAGCCCATATGTATAGAAGTGGACATACTTTCAACTTGCTGGTATTCTGCCAACCCATTCCTCTCTGGCCGCTATCTTAGTGATAAAGTTCCACTCAGTCGCTTTCCATAGCACTACAATGTGATATCCGTAGTTAGTGTACCTCCGGTACAATCTGGAGATAAGTAGAATCTTAATGCTATCAACAAATTTGTGATACAATAGATTTCTAATTAAAAATATATCCGCACTAAATGATTTTTATATCCTCACTTTAGTGATACGAGGGTATATATCACTTGCTACGGACCAAACGTGTAACACAAGGAGTGACCTAAGACCCTAAATAAGTTCAGCGGATATCTGTTTCAGGTAATTCTAATTCGAATGAGCAATGTCCGTCCGTCTGTCTGTCTGTCTGCTGGCTGGTGCGCACGATAACCCCAGAAAGGAGTAACCGATGGACTTAAAATGTGGTTTACCATAATATTTTTATATATCTCAGGCTAGGTTCGAAGTTGCGCCATATTGATCTTATCCTTCTCCCCCACATAGGGTTAACATTTAGTGAAGTATTCATTTTCTAATATCTTCTATACTACTTATTCGAATCTTCTGAAATTTCACACATATATTAGCTTATTAGTCGCTATCACCTTGAGAATTGGCGAATTTGCCCCGCCTCTTTTGGTACTTCCCTCACAAAATAGGTATAATATCTCTCCATAACAAATACTTGAAATTTTGTACAGTGTAATGCTTTAATAGTACCAGAGTAGAGTCCAGAGAAATGAAGCCGTTATTGGCACGCTCTTCTGGTACCTCCCACACAATTGGACTATATTGCACAAAAGCTAACACTTTATAAATGTAATACCAGTGCGTATAAATACTTGCAATTTTGTAGAGTGCAATACAATATATCATAACAGAAATCTTTCTTAAGTTGACTTTCAGGAACAATCACTTTTTGTTTTTTTTTTTGCAATGGGTCTTCAATGCGACTTAGGTCAATAAGTTTTTATCAATATCTTTTTAAAATAACAATGTTTACGACATAAGCATTTCACGTAAATATAGAGTATTGGTAGTAATTAGATAGCGTACATAACTCTAATCTTTTGTAAGTCGACTTAAGCGGTTACACCGTGCGACAAAATCCGAACTTTTTCTCCCTCCTAAGAAAAGACTATGTGTAAGTAGATGTGGAACTATAGGCTAAAAGTAGATCAGTTTTTTTATCAGTTTATCCTTTTACAGAACTTTTAAAATTTCAAGAATAATAATTTTGAAATATTTTTCTTTGCACTTATTACAATGTGAATTATGCATATCAAATGAAAGGGGAGAATTCTTGCTTTAATTAACATTATTGGAATAATTTTCCAAGTGTAAAAAGTAAAAACTTTTATACTTGTATATTCTTCAAAGTTATGGCTCTAAAAATCTTGAAAAATGCATGTTGCAGATCTCTAACTACTACAACACGTACTAAAATTTCAGCCTTTTAACATTAATGGTTAAGGAATAACAATTATTTAAATTGGGAGTAACCAATTGACTTCAAATTTTGTATGCGGTTATATTTTTTTCTATATTCGGCCAAGTTCGAAGATGGACCATATTGGTACACTTCTTGTTGTACCTCCCCCACAAAGGGTTTACATTTAGTAAAATATTGATTACACTGTGCTTGAAATAGACACTTTAAAAATATAACAGAAAGGAGACCCTACGGATATACCTATTTCGACCTTGCTGAATCCAATGGAGCTAGCCGTTTTATTAGGTTAGCTCTTGTTTTCGCGATATTCGACCACAGAGTTTGTTGGGAAGTCAGTGAGGTGACTTATCTCTTTGGTGATTTTGAAGTGGAATACTTCTGAAAACGCGTTTCAGTCCAAAGAACGAAATAAAGGGAACCCTTCGAGAATTATTTCTCTCAAAATAGTCAACTAGGCTTCTCATCCCTTTACCCCCGAACAAGTGCAATCAAATCTTACCATACGTCACACGTCATACAAATAGTCGACATTTTTAGTTTGTATCTATGAGAAAAATGTTCCTCGCGAAAAATTACTATGAGTCTCCTTTCAACATTTTTATGAGAAAATAACAGTTTTCACAATTTAGCAGATTTTCTTGGTTACCTTTGAAATTTCCATTAACACTAACCAAAGAATAATTTACATATTTAAGTCAAACAATTTTATTTCAAATATTTTCTACTATGAGCAGAAAAATACACAAATTATGTGATAACTCGAAATCTGCTTAATTCTCATAAAAATGTTGAGAAAGGACTTATAGTATTTCTTCGCGAGGAATATTTTTCTCAACGATGCCTACTAACGATGCCTAAAATGAATCCTCTGAAATTCTACACATAGTATTAGTTTATTAGTCACTATTATGGGCGAAGTTGACTCGCCCCTTTTGGCACTTCCCACATATTATTGATATACCTGTGCATAAAAATACTCGAAATTTTTGTGCAGTGTAAGGTTTTATAGTACCTAGAGTCCAGAGAATAGTGGGCGTTATTGACACGCCCCTTTCGGTACCTCTCACACAAATGGACCATTTGGCACCAAAAGTTAACAGCTTATAACTTGAATATACATATGTATGAAATACGAAGAAACAAATTTAAGGAGTTTCAGTATATTTCATTCTGAAATTTAGCGGGGTAGAGTTTCTTCATCCAACAATGCTCCGATCAGGTACACGCAAAGAAAAAATTCGTTTCTGCGAAAGGAAATATTAGACAACTACAAGTGCCGTTTGCCGGAACTGAAATTTCGTTTGTTGTGACAGAAACGTATTTAGCGTAAGCAATTTTTTGTTCTGACCGAAAGAATTTCAGTCGTCGTAAACGAGAATTGTAGTTGTCTAATATTTCGTTTCGCAGAAACGAATTTTTTCTTTGCTTGTAGTGTATAGTATCATATAGTCATCTCATCTCAACTTTAGCCCTTCCTTACTGTGTTAATTCAAAAGGGAAAATACTGTAATTATTGTTTCCCCTCTACAATTCTTATTATATCAAATACTATTTTACTGTATTAAGATATCCATATTATTCTTTTCTTCAACGTCTTCTCAAAATGTTGTTGCCTCGAATGTTATATAAATTCCATAATCCCATTAATTTGCATTTGATTCTCTGATATCTACATTTCCTATCACACCTCTGACCTGGACCCTTTCATTACCCGATTCACTGCATTTAAATATAACATAAATATTCATATACATATTTTTTATTATTATTATATTTGTAAATTATCTCTATTTCGATATATTTCTTGTGGTTTGACTGTCTGTCTGACTGTCTCTTTCTCTGTGTTTCCATCAGACGACCATTTGGCCATTTGTCGTTTATGGAGGGTTTCGAATTGAGTGGGCTACTTTTATGGCCGGTGCTAAAGTCGAGTAGCTTTTAAAACTATATGATATCTTAAGAATTATTGGAAAATATGTATATAAACCAAGCCATAAAACATACATATGCACACACATACACACCAACAGACGTGTAAATTTTTAATTAAGTATAAGCGAGTGTAATGTCATGTTATAATTCTTTTTTTTTCTATTTCTAATTAAAATATGTTGTCAAGCGATCGAACGAGGCCCAGGTGGAAAGTATTAAGGCATTAGAAATCACATTACATGAATTATGAATTTTTCAAATTAAAAAAAAAAATCTTTCAAAATAGTGAAATGTTTTTGTCACCCACCCTGTCTACAATATTAGTATCCTGGTTTTCGTTTCATAATACTTTATGGTTAGATCAATTCCACCCTCGTTTATGTAAATACCCTCTGGGCAAAGCCGCAGGAAGTCTTTATACCCTACACCACGCTGTGGTACAGGGTATTATGACTTTGTGCATATGTTTGTAACGCCCAAAAAGAGAAGAAATAGAACCATAGTTTATTATACCGATCGTCATAGAATCAATTTTTGAGTCGATTTAGCCATGTCCGTCTGTCTGTCCGTCTGTATGTCCATGTATTCTTGTAATCAAAGTGCAGGTCGTATTTATGGTCCGATTGTGATCAAATTTAGCACAGTGCTTCTTTTTTGGCCCACGGACGATCCCTATTGAAATTGGTCAACATCGGTTCAGATTTACATATAGCCCCCATATATATGTTATCCCCGATTTGACATGTAAGCGCTGTAAAAACTTTATTTTATATCCGATCAGTATGAAATTCGGCAGGAAAAGGTTTCTTATTACATGAATGAACTCTGTTAAATTTGGAAGAAATCGGTTCAGATTTAGATATAGCCCCCATGTATACATTACCCCCGATTTGACATATAAGCGCTGTAAAAATGTTATTTTATATCCGATCAGTGCGAAATTCGGCAAAGAGAGGTTTCTTATTACATGAAGGAATACTGCTAAATTCGGAGAAAATCGGTTCGGATTTAGATATAGCCCCCATATATACGTTACCCCCGATTTGACTTGTAAGCGCTGTAAAAATGTTATTTTATATCCGATCAGTATGAAATTCGGCAGAAAGAGGTTTCTTATTATATGAATGAACACTGTTAAATTTGGAAGAAATCGGTTCAGATTTAGATGTAGCCCCCATATATACGTTACCCCCGATTTGAAGTGTAAGCACTGTAAAAATGTTATTTTATATCCGATCAGTATGAAATTCGGCAGAAAGAGGTTTCTTATTATATGAATGAACACTGTTAAATTTGGAAGAAATCGGTTCAGATTTAGATATAGCCCCCATATATACGTTACCCCCGATATGACATGTAGGCGCTGTAGAGACTGTATTTTATATGCGATCAGTACGAAATTCTACAGAAGGAGGTCTTTTTACATGAATGAGTATTCAGGGAAGATCGGTTCAGATTTTGATATAACCTCCATATATATGTTCCTCCTGATTTGGTATCAAATGGCTATAAAAGTTGTACTTTACTTCCGATCATTAAAATTTTCCAGAAAGATGTTTCTCAATTTAGGAACGAATATTGCTTAATTTTTCGATTATCGGTTCAGAATTAGATAATATGTTCCTATCCATTTACCAATTATTCCAAATTCTTATCGCAGTGACCCTTATCGTATTGTTAGGGACGTGTAGGGTATTATATAGTCGGCCCCGCCCGACTTTCTGCTTTTCCTTACTGGTTTTCATTTGATTTTTATATACTCTAATTTGACACATTGAAATAAAATCGAATATATTAAATATTAATCAGATTTATTTTGTAATTACTGAACTGAAATTTTGTTTTATTGCGAGTCGATGTGTTGCATAAATATTAGCATTTTAATTAAAGAAAAAATATCTATGTTTTCATTGGGATTTCACAAAAAAATAAATAACACATTTCCCCCCTTTTTTCACCAATTTTGTTCAACATTGATCTGGAGTGAGGGAAGAGTAATGTAGAGAATATGTTTTTAATAGTCTAATTTATGAAGGAAAACACCCCTGTTGAGCAATTTATGACACCACATTGCCCATTTAGACTAATGCAGTGAAATCGACCAACAAATGTTTATTATTAGATAAAACGACAGATTTTATTTTGTCAGTACGATATATGTATGTATGTATGCATGTAAATATCTTTTTATTTGTCTCTCGCATGGTATTTTTTTTGTGTCAATCGTCCGTCTAGTTGGCAGGTGAGCACGATAATTTTCGAAAGGAGTGACACAATGACACAAATTATTCATGTGGTATTTTAACTAAAAATATGGGTGGGAGAGGTAACATAAGAAATGGGACAACATATTTCTTATGTTACCTCTCCCACAAAGAGTTAACTATTGATGAAATATTGAATTAAGGGATGCAAATACTTGTATTTTATATTTTTGTTTTATTTTATGTCGATATTAGAAGTATGTCGTAATGTCCAGGGTCATACGGTCCACAAAAGTTATAGCACCATACAAGGTGTAATAGGGTTTATGGACATAGTGACATTTTCAAAAGTGTCACAAATTTGCTGCGTTTGACAGAACTATGCCCAACAATCATATTTTAGAACGTATACTGCAATGATTTCCAAATTCTATATTTTCAATAATAGAGTCGTATGGGCGTGATCAAAATCCCAAAACTGAGAGGGGAAAATTATATTTATCTCTTATATGAAGTAAATTTACTAATCATACTTTAAAATAATGGCAACTGTAATAAAATTGCTTACAGAGCCGACTTTTTTAAAGATAGTCTTAAAATTAGTACCCAAATTTTGCATTCTGATAATTTAGTCTGATCCGGCTTTAAAACTATTACTTTTCTACATCATTGTTTTAATGTAGAAAATCCTCAACAGTATTGAAATATTACTTAAAATATTTTGCACCAGAACTTAATAACTTATAACTTTAATACCGGTACATAATTTTAAGTTATTAAATTAAATTTATTTAAAGTACATTTATATTCTAATTTTACGGTCCAGGAGGAAGTGCGGCTTACAGCTACCTGTGATTCGTTCGTGCCAGACAGACGCTCCTGGGAAAACGGAACACTAGCTCATACGCCAGTGGGAACCAGCTGCTACACTGATGGGTCCAGGCTAGGAGGAAGGACGGGTCTGGGACTTTTTATTGATGAACCAGAAGTCGAACTTTACTTCCGCCTCCCAGACCATAACACAGTATTTCAAGCAGAAGTTCGAGCAATCACGAAGTGTGTTAACTGGCTCAGTAATACCACAAAGCCTAAATATGCCAACATATTCAAAGATAGCCAAATGGCGATCAAAGCAATAACATCGGAAATGGTTAAATCCAGAACAGTGTTAGACTGTAAAAGAACGATAAATAATTACTCAGTCAATAATTACACAGTTCGAGGATGAATTGAAGCACTGGGCAGTGATGGCTCACAAAACTGTGTGGAATAGAGCACCTGTAGGAGCAACTGCAAAGATACTGTGGGGTGACCCAAATGAGTAGAAAACAAGTATTTTTCTGAAACTAAACAAAATCGATATTAGTAAGATGATGAGTGTTCTAACGGGACACTCAAGCTTACAGGCACATCTTCATCGCATAGGACTAGCAGAAAACGACGAGTGCAGGGCATGCAGGGAAAACGTCGAAACGATGGAACATTTTGTGTGTCACTTCCCAGCTTTCACACATGCAAGATAATTTTATTTTTACATACGGATATCAAAACGTAAATTGATATTTCAAACTTTTACAAGGACTACGAAAGTATAGTGTATTTATTATTTTATTAAAACCATGACCCTTCTGACCCATATGACCCATTTTTACTGGTATCGAGTTTAGGAAATATGAAATAAAAATGCCTAAATTGAACATCAAAAAGTCTAATTGGAAGTGACGATTTTATATGGGTAAAGGGATACGTCTCATTTTCACTAAGCACATTTACAGGCTATTTAAAAAATAAAGATCTAAATTTGTGGTAATATTTTTTTCAATCTCAGGCTAAGTTCGAAGATAGACCATATTGGTCTAGAACCTCCCCCACAAAGGGTTTACATTTAGTGAAATATTGATTATTTAATAACTTCTATACTACTTATTTGAATCTTTTGAAATTCTACACATAGTATTATTTTATTAGTAACTTCACCTCGATAATCATAATTTGCCATTCGAACACAAACCATTACTAATAATAATACCTGAAAGTATTAAATCCTACTACAAAAGAAGAATTTCATTCATGCATTTCCGTGATAAATACAAATTTTCCGCTTTATTAACCGAATAGTGTTGTGTTTACTATTGGGCCATTAACAAAACAACTCCCACTATTTTCCAACGTCACAGATGTCACAGCTTAACCCCTTTCCCTCCGGGTGGGAGGAGGGTTTGACTTCAAATTAATTTGAATATATTATGGGACCCAGACGGAATGGACAATATTACGCGAAATTCTAAAAATATACTGGCGTACGATAATTTCTCATTCTAAAATTAGTTTTCCCCAAAGAATTTTGTACTAACATTCATTGTTGTTGATGGCATTTTGATTTCGAATGACTGCGGGAATAATATATATTTTCACTTTTCGCGCAGAAGTCAATGACGTTGTTCGGTCATCGGTAGATCGAGGGTGGGGCGGAAAGTCATAAATACTGATAATATTTTCTGATGGCAGCAGCAATATCAAATAGAAAAAAAATTACATACGTACATGTAAATACATAGTAAAGCATTGCGGTGAGGATTTTCCATATCAGTGTTCTTGTGTTTTCGTTTCCTCTGATTGCGAATCTAAAGGACGTCATAGGTTTGGCGGCAACGAAAGCAGATATCGCATCGCATATAGATAACGCACAACTCTGTATGTATATAGAGCAGATATTGAAAAAGCGTAAAAAAATTGCAGACTGTTTTCCCATTCAATAATTTGGTGACATATTTCATCATTGTATTACATCAGCAACCGGCGTTTGTTATCACATAATTTAGGTCATATTTCGGAGATAAAGACGGGAGAGGCTCAGTTGTGCGTAACATTTACTACAATTGTTAGGGCTATGAATAAATTGAACAATTTTGTTTTTGCATATTTTCGTTTACATTACTGGGATAAAAATAGATAATCTCATATAATCATAGCACAAAAGTGGCAATAATATTAAAACTTCTAATCTGTATGCAATTAACTATACTCAACAAATATGTGATTTTGTGTAGTATTTTAAATTTAATGTTTCGTGTCCAGAGCCGATTTTCTATAACTCGTGAGGTTTTAAAAAGATCATAAATAAGAAGCGCATAACAGGCCGATCTCCTGGCATAACTGTGTCCATGAACATGAGACGTTGAAACGTCTAATCTAACTTTAAAACTAAATTTAATGATAGTAGAGTTATTGCTGTAACAGCAAAACGTTTGTAGTTTTTTTTGTTTGTTTTTTCACTGCTGAATTGTTAATAGTTTGATGAAAAAAAATAAAAACCTAGAAATTAGCAACATTATTCCGCAGATTTGTTTTGGCGAAGGTTGCAAATATTGATCGATGGACTATTTCAGCGTTCATATTTTTCCCCTTGGCAGCTTTGATATTTTAACATCATATTTCAATCTATTCACAAATTTAGGATTAGAACCAAATCTCAGCAATTTTCAAAAAATAAGCATCGTTAGAAAGATTTGAGATAAGTTCCTCCAATTGCGCTCACAAAAATATGCGATATTTATCAGAGGCGTAGTGGCGTAGAAAGCTCATCCGAAACCTCAAGGTTACGGATAATTCTAGCCTCAACATCTGGTGAAAGATGGTAGTTCTTGGACTACGTCCAGTTAGGAATCGCTGGTAGTGGTCCTGGATACACACAGCCGGGTAACACTGAAGAGACATTGAATACTGCAATTGGTGTTTCCTTTGAAGTGCAGCCATTAGAGTTCGCCAGCGAGAGCTTTAAACCTATTAAGTCGTGTAACGGCCGGACTTGTGTCCCAACTTCACGGAACCTACTTGCTACCTTTTATAACCGGCCGTGCTCAGGGAAATGGGGTGGTGTTCTTGGTTCTAAGAAGGTAGGTTAGAGTACGTTACACAAGTAAAAAATAGGTAGCTAAAACCCTGAATGATGGTGGCCAATTTCAATAACGGGAAAGAAAATAGTAGATAATGTCTCATACAAACGATAAAATTAGCACATTCTCTTCAGAAAATTTAATTTTACATTCGGCCAGAGGATAGTCGAAGATTGATAAAATTTTTTGAAAGGACTTTATATATATGTAAATATTGGGAGGATTAAGAAATCTATTCCCCCTTCCCTAAAAGGATACAAATTTCACTATAAATCTACAGATAAAACATTTCCAATTTACCTCCCAACTTTTCGTTCAATTTCGCAGCAAATATGTAAATATATATAATTCACAATTGATACCTCTATTAAAATAATTGACCTCTTAAATCTCGCTTATATTTACCAATGAATTTCTTAGTCTCGTATACAAAGTTTTCCTTTCGTTCTTTTTCCTTTTTTTACAAAATTTATCACGGAAAACGTTTTGTCGTTTTGAAAATTATTTTTGAATGACAAAATTTTATGTATAAAAACGACAAAAGGCTTCATATAAAAATTTTAAAAAGAGAAAGGTTACCAAACAAGTGAGACTCACAGTCGCTAGGAACAGACAATGTCTCGCCGACAGTGTTACAGGCAGTGACTGATACAATTGCTCTCTGGCTCAGACAGATATACCAATGTTGGATCCATCTCTGTTAAGGAATACGGTAGCTTTCTCAGATATGGAGGGAGGCTTCAATAACGTAAATAAAACCGCTATAATTACGGCTTCACCAACCCAGGGGGGTTGACGGCAGTATACATAGGTTCATTTGTAACCTTCTGATTAAGCGACGCATTTCAGCTAGCTTAAGGTCAAATGACCTCGTTAAGTCCAGATTCACACCAGACAAGTTTTTTCAAGCAAGTGTAAAAGTTTGTAGGCGAGAGAGGCAGATGAAAAAAGTTCTCCGCCTCTTTCTCCCACAAACTTTGACACTTGCTTGGAACAAATTGTCTCGTGTGAACCTGGACTCAACAGGGGAACGACCCAAGGGTGTGTTATGTCTCCTCTGTTATGGAATCTATCCATGAACAATATTCTTCTTTTATTGAAGATGATGAGTGTTAAGCTTATTGTCTATGTAGATGACATGGCAATAGCTATCAGAGGAAAGTTTAGAAGTACTCTTAGAGACGCAAGCGCAAAATATGTACTTGGGTATTTTATTAGACAGGAAGTTGAGCTTCAAACGCAACATTCAAAAAGAGCAAAGAAGACTATGGTAGCGATGTATACCTGTAAAAGGGCAATAAGAAAACGCTAGGGTCTGAACCCGTGTACAGTTTATTAGTTGTATATAGCAGTACTCAGACCGATAATGCTGTACGCCATTCTTCTGGTGAACAGCTCCGCATAAATCCAACCTTCTGAGCAATATTTAAAAAGATATACGAATGGCTGGTATATGTATCACTGGTGTGCTGAGAACGACACCAATTGAGGCACTAAATGTTATACTACTTTCAATCCCGCTAGGCATACACGGAGCAAAATCGCCTTTTTTGATATGTTTGAATCCAAAAAAAATATTTTTGGAACACAAATTTTGAAATATTATATATTTCTGAGCAAATAAATTTTATTTGAAAATCAATAACATATATTTGGAACGCATATATTAATATATTACAAAAAAATTTATTTGCAAACTAAATTTCTCAAATAAAATATGTGTTTAAATACCAATAAAATTATTGTTTAGGAATTTCTCCAAATATATTTTATTTAAAAAAATTTTCAAAACATTTACTGACTTTTTCGAATTTCAGTTTTAATTTTTCCTTGTTTTCGAATTGTACCTCCCAGTTATGATACCATATTAACTTCCGTTTTAAATTAATCATTTAAATTTTGTGAGTATTCCAAGCCATCATTAGTTGTCAATCCTTCAGTAATTTATTTTGATACAAGATTATACGATTTCAATTATTAATATTTTACGAACATTTAACATTTCTAAAAAATTAACATTGAATTACTGAAAAATTTAATACAATTTATGTATTATTCAAATACTTAAATGCAAATAAATATTTGTTTCGGAAATAATAGTCCCAAATAATAACCTATTGGGATGCAAACGAAAGATTTGTTTAGAAGGACATCTTCCCAAATATATAATTTTTGTATGTACCAAATACTATATGTTTAGAGTGTACCCTAAACATATATATGTTTCAAGCCGAATATGTTTGGGACAATATACTACAGAAGCGATTTTTTTCAGCGTGTAGTGCCTAGCATCAGTGCAAGGTCGCGTGTACTGCGATTAGACTTAGGGAACTATGATCTGGAAATGGCTATGGACATAGTATCAATATAGACACATTTCCTGACATTCCAGGCATTTTTGAATTCACTTTAAATGAACCACTTTTGGGCAAAATGCATCTCACACTTATATCTGATAGATCAGAATGGAATGGTCGCTTACACAGGATATAAGAGATTAAAAAAGGGTGCCTGATAAATTTAGTGTTTACCAGGCGGAAATCTTAGCTATTAAAGAGGAAGCGGAATGGCTGAATATCAATGTTCTGATCAAAGTCGGTTTCAATATTTTCGCTGATAGTCAGGCTCCTATCAAGTACTTGGAAACTTCATTCCTGAATTCAAAAACTGCCCCTGAATTCAAAAACTGCCTCGTAGATATCTTAACGAGATTACTAAACCACGGGTCTGTCCAATAGAAAAGGTGAATTTCGAAATTTCTCGGGCTACGTGCATAGTTATTTACGTTGGCACGCTTGTCTCGAACATATGTTCATAAAGGGTCCGCCAGATAACTCTTTCTTTTTGAAAATGCTATAAAAAAAACACTGAATATTTTCTCAAATTTCTTTTTTTATTTGAAAGTACAATCCTTCCGGTTAATAATGGAAAATAATTTCATTCAAATGGCTGCCTCGGCTAGTCATGCAGTATACTACACGATCGGTCCAATTTTTAAGCACATTATCGATTGTGTGCAGCTGTATTTCACCAATGGCTTCACGAATATTGTCCTTTAAAGCGTCAATTGTCTCTGGCTTGTCGGCGTAACACTTATCTTTGAGGGCACCCCACAAATAATAGTCCAACGGTGTCAAATCGCAGCTCCGAGGTGGCCAAACGACATCAGCTCTGCGGCTGATAATGCGATCTTCAAAAACAGGGCGCAAAACATCGAGTGTAGCTTCGGCTGTGTGGCACGTAGCGCCGTCCTGTTGAAACCAAATGTTGCCAATATCCTCCTCCTCAATTTTTGTGAACAAAAATTCGTTCAACATGGCCCGATAACGATCGCCATTGACTGTAACGGCCACTCCTTGCTCATTTTCGAAGCAAAATGGCCCAATTATGCCTCTGGACCAAAATCCGCACCAAACAGTGACTCGTTTTGGGTGTATCGGCTTTTCAATGTATGCGTGCCGGTTTTCTGTGCCCCAAATGCGACAATTTTGCTTGTTTACATACCCGCCAAGATCAAAATGAGCTTCATCTGAAAAGATGATTTTTTTTTGGCAAAGTCGGCATCTTCTTCTTCAGCATATTTCCCAGCGTTGTTCAAGCGTTTACACAACCATATTCGTTCAGCGGAAGGATAAAACTAATTATCTGTCAAATCAGACATGTAAGTGTTACCATTCACGAAATAAGCACTAGTTGAAAAAAAACGTTAGATTGCGGACCCTTTAGTTGAGTTTGTTAGACGGGTTTTTCTTGTTCGGCGATTTTCTGCTGTGGATAAAAATGAATCAAAGAATTTGCATCAAATTTTGTGAAAAAAATTGAGTTAAGTGCTCAAAAGCACTTGAAATTTTGAGAGTGGCATGTGGTGATTGTAGTCTGAGTCAGCAACATTTTTACAAGTGGTACAAGCTTTTCAAAGAATGTCGAAAAGATGCGAATGACGACGCTCGATCTAGAAGATCCGCCGCATCAAAAAACGATGAAAATGTTGGAAAAGTGAAGAAAATTGTTATGGAGAATCGTCGAATCACCATTAGAGAAGTTGCAGAAGGGTCGTAACTGGTGATGAATCATGGGTATATGGTTATGGCTTCGAAACCAAAGACCAATCGTCCCAATGGAAGAACCAAGGATAGCTAAGACTAAAAAAACCACGCCAAGTTCGACAAAAGCCGAATCGCTGAGAGAGTTCAAGGCCATATAAAAACTGCTTCAAGATTGAAAAAAATGCTGGCAAAATTGTATTACAACTAATGGGGAATATTTTGAAGGGGACAGAATACAAATTGATGAATAAATATATATTTTTTGAGAAAAAATAAATTTTACCTTATCTATTAAACAGACCTCATACCACGGCCTTGCAAAGTAGATTAACTTGCAAGACTATGAGCTACCTTACACGCTCCGGGGCGACTGGAGTATGTGGGCATGCCTCTAGCGACGTGCAATCTCTTCATGAGAGACAGTGCGCTTGCGACAAAAATGACATGTGGATACTAGTCAGGAATTGCATTCATTCCAGGCTGATGTGGCCCTGCCTAAACTACGAACGCATCAATGCCCTGCTGTCATGACGGGCCACTGCCTTATTGGACGGCACGCAAAGATATTGAAGGCCTTACATAATGACATAGTGACGAAAAGGAGAAGGAAAGAATAGAACACCTTCAGTGTCTGTTTCCCGCTCTCTCTAGAATGGGGCTTGCAACATTAGGCTCTCATTTCTTTGAGGAGTTAGGTGAATTGGCTGGACTTGAAATCCGCCAACTTTTGAGATTTTTTCAAGCCGTCAAATTGGTTTAACTGCAGTGACTAGGGATAACTTATGTTTTCCCATACGTCCCTGTGGTAGCACAATGGATAATATGGTCTAAGTGAGTCTATTAACCAAATCTATTAGCGGCCACAGTCCTGCCCATTTAACTACAGGGTGGCGCAGAATGAGCTATATGGTTTAAATGGTTTATAATTTTTTTATTTATGCGATTATAATATATATTTTTTTGAATACAGTATATTATTTGGGGAATTTTTTGCAATTAGCTTTGAAAAATTATATCCAGTAAGTGATCTCCATTTTCTGCCTCGCACATACGTGCTCTTTTTAGCATATTTGCCATAACTTTTCGTAAAATTTCGGAAAAATTCTAATATATTTGTACCTTGTTCAATTCACACAAAGACAGAATAATAATTGAACCAGTAAGGAAAGGCTAAAGTCCGGCGGTGCCGACTATATAATACCCTACACCACTCTCGTAATATTGAATAACTCTGATATATAAATTTTGTAATTCATGTATAAATTGTTTACATAAATTTACTTTTGGGACATTTTATACTTAAATAATACCTTGTACCACAGTGTGGTGTAGGGTATAAAAACGATTGGATCTAAAGAGCCAAATCGGATGAAACATATATATGGGAGCTATAGCTAAATCTTTACCGATTTTCTTCAAATTCGGCAATGTTGGTTCATGAATCAGGAAACTCTACCATTCTAAATTTCAAAACGATTGGATGTAAAATATAGATTCTATAGAACTAAAGGGCCAAATCGGACGAAACATACATATGGGAGCTATAGCTAAATCTTAACCGATTTTCTTCAAATTCGGCAGTGTTGGTTCATGGATCAAGAAACTCCACCATTCTAAATTTCAACACGATTGGATGTAAAATACAGCTTTTATAGGACTAAAGGGCCAAATCGGAGGAAACATATATATGGGAGCTATAGCTAAATCTTCACCGATTTTCTTCAAATTCGGCAGTGTTGGTTCATGGATCAAGAAACTCTACCATTCTAAATTTCAAAATGATTGGATGTAACATACAGCTTCTACAGGACTAAAAGGCCAAATCGGACGAAACATGTATATGGGAGCTATAGCTAAATCTTAACCGATTTTCTTCAAATTCGGTAGTGTTGGTTCATGGATCAATAAACTCTACGATTCTAAATTGCAAAACGATTGGATGTAAAATACAGCTTCTATAGAACTAAAGGGCCAAATCGGACGAAACATATATATGGGAGCTATAGCTAAATCTTAACCGATTTTCTTCAAATTCGGTAGTGTTGGTTCATGGATCAAGAAACCCTACCATTCTAAATTTCAAAATGATTGGATGTAATCAAGAAACTCTACCATTCTAAATTTCAAAACGATTGGATGTAAAATACAATTTTTATAGGACTAAATGGCCAAATCGGACGAAACATATATATGGGAGCTATAGCTAAATCTTAACCTATTTTCTTCAAATTCGGTAGTGTTGGTTCATGGATCAAGAAACTCTACCATTCTAAATTTCAAAATGATTTGACTAAAGGGTCAAATCGGATGAAACATATATATGGGAGCTATAGCTAAATCTTTACCGATTTTCTTCAAATTCGGCAATGTTGGTTCATGAATCAAGAGACTCTACCATTCTAAATTTCAAAACGATTGGATGTAAAATATAGATTCTATAGAACTGAAGGGCCAAATCGGACGAAACATATATATGGGAGCTATTGCTAAATCTTAACCGATTTTCTTCAAATTCGGTAGTGTTGGTTCATGGATCAATAAACTCTACGATTCTAAATTGCAAAACGATTGGATGTAAAATACAGCTTCTATAGAACTAAAGGGCCAAATCGTACGAAACATATATATGGGAGCTATAGCTAAATCTTAACCGATTTTCGTCAAATTCGGTAGTGTTGGTTCATGGATCATGAAACCCTACCATTCTAAACTTCAAAATGATTGGATGTAATCAAGAAACTCTACCATTCTAAATTTCAAAACGATTGGATTTAAAATACAATTTTTATAGGACTAAATGGCCAAATCGGACGAAACATATATATGGGAGCTATAGCTAAATCTTAACCGATTTTCTTCAAATTCGGCAATGTTGGTTTATGGATCAAGAAACTCTACCATTCCAAATTTCAAAACGATCGGATGTAAAATACAGCTTCTATAGGACTAAAGGGCCAAATCGGACGAAACATATATATGGGAGCTACAGCTAAATCTTAACCGATTTTCTTCAAATTCGGCAATGTTGGTTCACGGATCAAGAAACTTTACCATTTTAAATTTCAAAACGATTGGATGTAAAATACAGCTTCTATAGGACTAAAGGGCCAAATCGGACGAAAGATATATATGGGAGCTATATCTAAATCTGAACCGATTTCAACCAAATTCAATAGCGATCTTAACAGCCGCGAAATACTCTAAACTGCAAAATTTAAATCGACTCAGCTAGTGATTCTGTTTCGATCGGTATACTTTAATGTGGGTCTAGCTGTGTTATTTTCAGGTGTTACAAACATCTGTTGTGAAACAAACTTATAATACCCTGTACCACAGTGTGGTGTAGGGTATAAAAAGTTATAAAGAATCCAAACCATATAGCTCATTCTGCGCCACGCTGTATTATAACTTTTTAAAGAAGTGGGGGATATGAAACGAACGAAAAATTTCGCAAAAATTCAATTATTTTTGTACGTTGTTCGATTCATTATTAATTCCCCAAGTCTCCTTCACAAAATGCTGAAAAAAAACAAAGAAAGAATAATAATTAAAAAAGTTATAAAGAATTCAAACCATATTGCCCATTCTGCGCCACGCATTAGAGAGCAGACTAATTAGAGATCAGACGCATTGGAGAGCAATAAGTGCGACCCAAAAAAGACTGCCGGGACACAGTGGGAGGGATAAACCAGTAAGGAAAGGCAGAAAGTCAGGCGGGACCGACTATATAATACCCTACACCTCCCTAACAATGCGATAAGGGTCATTGCGATAATAATTTGGAATAAATGGTAAATCGGTAGAAACATATTGTCTAATTCTGAACCGATAATCGCTAAATTAAGCAATATTCATACCTAAATTGGGAAACATCTTTCTGGAAAATTTTAATGATCGGAAGTAAAGTACAACATCTACAGCGCTTTGATACCAAATCAGGAGCAATTTCTTCTCCTTTTGGGTGTTACAAACAAATGCACAAAGTTATAATACCCTGTACCACAGTGTGGTGTAGGGTATAAAAAGGGACGATGGCGACAAAACTTGGCAAGCTGGTATACGAGAATTTACAAAAGGAATATTGAGACTGGGCAATTAGTAGATTTAGGGGAAAAGCTAGAAAAATCCGTGTGTGGATTTTCGAATTTATTTTGGGAATTGTGTGCCATCCGAGGTTGTCAGCTGTAAGATCCGTAGCTTCGCCCCTGTATACCATAGGGGGTCCAAAATTTGATTTATCTAACAACTCTTCTATAAGCGTGCCAAGTGTTGTCGTAATCGGTTGTCTGGTTAAAAAAACGGCGTAATTAATTTCCTTTTTTATTTTCTCCCACTGTGCCATGACATTATTTTTTAAAATGTTATATCGATATCTTCATTCCAAAGTAGTCGACTGAGTATGTTTAAATTACATTTAACATTCGAAGCGAACCTTCATATTTAGCTAGAGTTCTTTTACAAGCAATATGCACAATTGAAACAAGGAGACAAGAACATTTCTTATTAATTTTTCAAAATTGTGTTTTTGGAACTGACTGGGTACAGCTGGTAACTATATAGTATCTATCTTTCCACTCTAAAATTTATTTTTTTCTTTATTATATACAAGTGAGTTGGAGTAAAATATTGTATAATAAGCCTTTAGTTTAAGCCTTTTTAGTTTAGTTGTTTTAGAAATATTGCCAGAAATTATTGTGACGTGGTATATTGTTTCATTTCGTCACTTAGGTGAGTTTTATTAGTTAATCAATTCTGTATCCCATATATTAGTATAAATTTCATAAGCTATATAACTGTCATGGCTAAATTTAGTATTACTATACATTTCCGCAATAAAGCATTTCGCCCTTTTTCTCTGGTCCTCAAGAAATTTATGAGGCATTCCGGCAAACGCCAAACAAATCAAAAAAAGACTATCTAAATATAAAAAAAAACGTAAAACATAAATTTATTAACAATTTATAAAATTTCATCTCACATAATTCAAATCACACATCAAATTGACAAAAAGAATAACAACAACAACAAAACGGACCATCCTAAACATCCACAAAAAAACCGAATTGACCCAATTTTCAAGGAGAATTTCTAGAGAAATACCATTCGTTCTGAACTGAAACATTCTGAAGAAGACACAAGGCCTTCTTGTTCTCCACAATAGATATAACATGAAAGGCGTCAGTATCAGCGGCACCAACAACAACAACAACTCGAAGATGTATCAGGCAACTTTTGTGGATTTTTTTATATGTTTTGGAATTCAAATATCCATTGCCGAAATGAAAACAACATCGGGGGTAATTGAAAACGAAACGAAATGGAAAACGAAAGTGTATACCGCCGAATTCCCTGACACACTTCCGATTCGAGTGACTGAGGCAAGATAACATTAACCGCCATGGCGGTGACAATACCGCACCGTGTGTCGGATGTTGCACAATGGGAAGAAATATGTAAAATAAGATACCTTTGAACAATTTTAGTTGTGGGGGACTCGAAACAACAAATCTAAAATATTACCAGACGGCAGCAAAAATGAGGCAAGTATGAGGGCGGTTCCAAAATTATTGAGAACATTTTTCTTTTTTTTCTCATCATAATCTTCTCTATACACTTCCTCCAGCGATTTTCAATAGCTTAGATACACTATTTATAGTACGAACTGTATAGCTTCTGAAAATAGCCATCAACAGCAACCGTCACCTCTTCATTGCTGGCAATTCTTTTCCCGCCGAGCCATTGAGCATCATTGATTTTGGCCATCGCAATAGTGGTTGAATGACCTTGTACATTGTGTTGATTGTGAGCAAACGCGGCACCCATTTTGCGCACAGTTTTCTCATTATCAAATTTTCCACCAATATGCGATGTATAACTCTTTTTAAAATGCCTATGACTTCAGCTAGCTCACGAACCTTCAACCGACCACCATTTCTGTGGTGGACACCACAATTGATCGACCACTACGATGTTCGTCTTGCCAGCTCGTACGGCCCAGTTTAAACAATTTTAATATTGTAAACGAAGGATCAGACTCTCCAAAGTAGTATCTAGCTCGGTTTATTCGTTGGACTGAGACCTTTCAAATGAAAGTATATATGTCTTCCATGTTTACAAGTTCACTGAGATCGTTTAGAAGGTTGCCACTTTTCACAAGGGTAATTTATATCAAACTACTACCGCCATCTAAAGGGTCCGCCATCTAACGTTTTTTTTTAACTAGTGCTTATTTCGTGAATGGTAACACTTAGCTCATGTCTGATTTGACAGATAATTAGATTTATCCTTCCGCTGAACGAATATGGTTGTGTATACGCTTGAACAACGCTGGGAAATATGGGCCTGCGATCGACTTACAGAAGATGCCGATTTTGCCAAAAAAAATCATCTTTTCAGATGAAGCTCATTTTGATCTTGGCGGGTATGTAAACAAGCAAAATTGTCGCATTTGGGGCACAGAAAACCGGCACGCATACATTGAAAAGCCGATACACCCAAAACGAGTCACTGTTTGGTGCGGATTTTGGTCCAGAGGCATAATTGGGCCATTTTTCTTTGAAAATGAGCAAGGAGTGGCCGTTACAGTCAATGGTGTTATCGGGCCATGTTGAACGAATTTTTGTTCACAAAAATTGAAGAGGAGGATATTGGCAACATTTGGTTTCAACAGGACGGCGCTACGTGCCACACAGCCGAAGCTACACTCGATGTTTTGCGCCCTGTTTTCAAAAAATAAAAGTTATTTGGCGGACCCTTTATATTTAAGGTTGGCTAATTTTGGTACCGCTTTTGTACATTATCCCCTGGCTGACTAAAATTTATGAATGCTGTTTCAGGCAATTTTTTATCCCCAATCGATGGATGGACTACAAAGTGGTATTCATACCCAAAGCGGGAAAGATATCGCACATTAGGGCAAAGGACTTCAGGTTAATTAGCCTATCCTCTTCTGAAATGTCTGGAAGACTTTTAGATTCTTTCATCAAAGAAAACCTGGATACAAAACTTCTGTCGGGGAACCAGTATGCTTACAACAAGTGCAAGTCCATAAAATCAGCATGCACGATCTTTTGGGCACTATCGAATCCTATCTATATTTCAAGGAATTCACTGTGGTGGCCTATCTGGACATAGAAAGGGAATTTTAACAACATTCACGCAAAAGCGGTAATTGCGGTGCTGTTATATTTGAGGGTGAACTCCAGCTTAATTAGACTAATTTAAAGCCTGTTCAACAGAAGACGCATAACAGCATGTCTTGGTTCAACAATATAAGGGAGTACTGCTTCCCCTAATTTGGAACACAGCGACGAATGGAATCCTGTTAGATCTAGAATGTTGTGACTGCAAAGTCGTGGCATATGCAGATGATGTGGCGATCGCATTAACTCGAAAATTCCTCGACGCCCTCAGAGGTAACCTACAGGTGGGTCCGAACTATTTGGCTAGATTGGCCAGCAGCAGCGGTATGAGCGTTAACCCAAACAGGGCAAAATTTTCTTTCTTTACCAGGAAAAATAAGGTCCCACCTGTGGACCCTCCTCGGATAAATGGAACAGAGCTCGTCTTTTCTGAAGAGCAAAAGATCATGGAATAAATCTAGATATAACATGAAAGGCGTCAGTATCAGCGGCACCAACAACAACAACAACTCGAAGATGTATCAGGCAACTTTTGTGGATTTTTTTATATGTTTTGGAATTCAAATATCCATTGCCGAAATGAAAACAACATCGGGGGTAATTGAAAACGAAACGAAATGGAAAACGAAAGTGTATACCGCCGAATTCCCTGACACACTTCCGATTCGAGTGACTGAGGCAAGATAACATTAACCGCCATGGCGGTGACAATACCGCACCGTGTGTCGGATGTTGCACAATGGGAAGAAATATGTAAAATAAGATACCTTTGAACAATTTTAGTTGTGGGGGACTCGAAACAACAAATCTAAAATATTACCAGACGGCAGCAAAAATGAGGCAAGTATGAGGGCGGTTCCAAAATTATTGAGAACATTTTTCTTTTTTTTCTCATCATAATCTTCTCTATACACTTCCTCCAGCGATTTTCAATAGCTTAGATACACTATTTATAGTACGAACTGTATAGCTTCTGAAAATAGCCATCAACAGCAACCGTCACCTCTTCATTGCTGGCAATTCTTTTCCCGCCGAGCCATTGAGCATCATTGATTTTGGCCATCGCAATAGTGGTTGAATGACCTTGTACATTGTGTTGATTGTGAGCAAACGCGGCACCCATTTTGCGCACAGTTTTCTCATTATCAAATTTTCCACCAATATGCGATGTATAACTCTTTTTAAAATGCCTATGACTTCAGCTAGCTCACGAACCTTCAACCGACCACCATTTCTGTGGTGGACACCACAATTGATCGACCACTACGATGTTCGTCTTGCCAGCTCGTACGGCCCAGTTTAAACAATTTTAATATTGTAAACGAAGGATCAGACTCTCCAAAGTAGTATCTAGCTCGGTTTATTCGTTGGACTGAGACCTTTCAAATGAAAGTATATATGTCTTCCATGTTTACAAGTTCACTGAGATCGTTTAGAAGGTTGCCACTTTTCACAAGGGTAATTTATATCAAACTACTACCGCCATCTAAAGGGTCCGCCATCTAACGTTTTTTTTTAACTAGTGCTTATTTCGTGAATGGTAACACTTAGCTCATGTCTGATTTGACAGATAATTAGATTTATCCTTCCGCTGAACGAATATGGTTGTGTATACGCTTGAACAACGCTGGGAAATATGGGCCTGCGATCGACTTACAGAAGATGCCGATTTTGCCAAAAAAAATCATCTTTTCAGATGAAGCTCATTTTGATCTTGGCGGGTATGTAAACAAGCAAAATTGTCGCATTTGGGGCACAGAAAACCGGCACGCATACATTGAAAAGCCGATACACCCAAAACGAGTCACTGTTTGGTGCGGATTTTGGTCCAGAGGCATAATTGGGCCATTTTTCTTTGAAAATGAGCAAGGAGTGGCCGTTACAGTCAATGGTGTTATCGGGCCATGTTGAACGAATTTTTGTTCACAAAAATTGAAGAGGAGGATATTGGCAACATTTGGTTTCAACAGGACGGCGCTACGTGCCACACAGCCGAAGCTACACTCGATGTTTTGCGCCCTGTTTTCAAAAAATAAAAGTTATTTGGCGGACCCTTTATATTTAAGGTTGGCTAATTTTGGTACCGCTTTTGTACATTATCCCCTGGCTGACTAAAATTTATGAATGCTGTTTCAGGCAATTTTTTATCCCCAATCGATGGATGGACTACAAAGTGGTATTCATACCCAAAGCGGGAAAGATATCGCACATTAGGGCAAAGGACTTCAGGTTAATTAGCCTATCCTCTTCTGAAATGTCTGGAAGACTTTTAGATTCTTTCATCAAAGAAAACCTGGATACAAAACTTCTGTCGGGGAACCAGTATGCTTACAACAAGTGCAAGTCCATAAAATCAGCATGCACGATCTTTTGGGCACTATCGAATCCTATCTATATTTCAAGGAATTCACTGTGGTGGCCTATCTGGACATAGAAAGGGAATTTTAACAACATTCACGCAAAAGCGGTAATTGCGGTGCTGTTATATTTGAGGGTGAACTCCAGCTTAATTAGACTAATTTAAAGCCTGTTCAACAGAAGACGCATAACAGCATGTCTTGGTTCAACAATATAAGGGAGTACTGCTTCCCCTAATTTGGAACACAGCGACGAATGGAATCCTGTTAGATCTAGAATGTTGTGACTGCAAAGTCGTGGCATATGCAGATGATGTGGCGATCGCATTAACTCGAAAATTCCTCGACGCCCTCAGAGGTAACCTACAGGTGGGTCCGAACTATTTGGCTAGATTGGCCAGCAGCAGCGGTATGAGCGTTAACCCAAACAGGGCAAAATTTTCTTTCTTTACCAGGAAAAATAAGGTCCCACCTGTGGACCCTCCTCGGATAAATGGAACAGAGCTCGTCTTTTCTGAAGAGCAAAAGATCATGGAATAAATCTTGATAGGAAATTGTTATTCAGACTAAATGTACTGGAGCGTGTAAGGAAAGCCAACGTGGCATTATATTCCTGCAGGAAAGCTGTAGGTTGCGTTGGAACCACTCTCCTAAAATCATCCATTGGACATATATAACAGTAGTTCGCCCCATACTCTTGTACGACACTGGTTTTTGGTGGACATCTACAAGTAAAATATCCATTACAAACCAATTATCAAAGTTTCAGAGAACCGCCTGCCTATACATCAGCGGGGCGGTGAGGACTACAGCGACTCCGTCTCTACAAAACCTACTCAATCTACCGATTGATATTGTTACGAGCGAAGTATCTACCAGTGCAACATTACGATTGAACTGTCTATCAATGTGGTGTTATATGAAGTACTGCCACATGTCTATCAATGTGGTGTTATATGAAGTACTGCCACATGAGGATATCACAATGCAATGCTATGGTAACCGACTAAGTGGACTATATACCAACGGTGTACACCTTCCAGAGCAACTTCACCACTAAGATACCTCCCACGGAGAAGTGGGATGGCAAAATGCCAGGAAATATAAAACATCTCCACTACTATACAGATGGTTCGAAGCTTGATGATAAGGTTGGCTACGGAGTACACTGTAAAGAACTCAGTCTTTATATTGCTGACAGACTACCAGAAAGCTGAAGAGTCTATCATGCCTATCACAGTGGCATTAAGGTAAGTCGCCAAGTGGCTGAGTCTCAACATAGTGACCAACACTGGCGTTGGCATTTACTCGGACAGTCACGCTGTCATCAATTCTCAGGAGGCTACATAAATAAATTCGCAAACAACTGTAGATCTCTTAACGAAATGACCGAGGAGTTAAGCATATACCTCATATTCGTACCTACCTGGGCATAAGGATATCCCGGGGAACTGCAAAGCTGGTGAACTTGCTTGGAAAGGGATGACTTTATAAGTTCTCGAAGAATTTGCGCTGTCCACATGCAATCTTTGTCATAGGCAAGAGACAAATAAGCAGACCAATGAAAGATAGACAGAATCGACATCTGTAGGCTAGCTAGACAAATCTGCCCAAGATACGACCTGAGGACGTCCAAATGTCTCCTCGCACTAGAGAAGAAAAGAGTTTCTACGTAAGTATCAGTTCTGATGGAACACCGCCTGATCGGCGAACACTCCAGAAGGTTAAATATTGAGTCCAAAGACTTCTGTAGGAGCAGTTGTGATGAGGAAGAAGTGGAAAGCATTGAACACCTGCTTTTCTACTCTTATCATTAAATAAACGTCGTCTGGATATACTGGGGTTGGCTTTTCTAGGAAGTCTGGCAGATCTTTCCCGTACCATATTCATACTAGGGCTGTGGAGTCGAAGTCGGCGTTGTTATTGCTGCTTTCATAAAATTATACGTTCCAATAAATACATTGTATATTTTTAAAATATTTTGTATGAATATATGACTGAAAACACATATGAATGAATATGTTTGGTCCGGAATATAATTGATTCAATCAATCACGAAGTCGTAGCCGGAGTCGCAATCGACTCCGAGATGGTCGTCTCCGAGAAGAATTTTGCAAAATTATCTAATTCACCTATTTTCGCGTTCAAAAATTTCGATTGATATGTATGTACATAAATATATTTATACAAAATAAGTAAAAAATAACAAAATTAATGCTTTTGAAAGTATAGGGTTTCCAATAAGAGTGATATGATTTCTTTGAAAAAAAAAACACACTTATTGTTAAGGAAATTTAAAGTTTTTTATTTAATGTGAAGTACAATCGATACAATCAAGTTCTAAATAAAAAAAACGAATTCGATGAACCCAATTTGCGAGCACTTTTTCCACTACATCAAGTCGTATGTCATGAATGGCGCGTTCAATATTGACTTGGAAAGCTTGAAGAGAGTCTGGTTTATTTCGAAAGACCAATCACTTCAAATAACCCCACAAGAAATAGTCTAATGGTGTTAAATCACAACTTCTTGGAAGCCATTCACTATCACAATTTCTTGAAATAATCGAATCTCCAAACTTTTCTCGCAACAATTCAATTGTTTCATTTGCTGTGTGGCACGTAGCCACAATCGGTCAATGGCAAAAAGATTGCTCTTAATGAGAGCTAAAATACTGCTCATGTGTGTCAAGGTCGTAGGACGACTGGATTTTTTGGATTTTAAAAAAAAATTACTTAGCGCACGAAAAGTTGCAATTGGAGAACGATTATTTTGATAATAAAGCTGAATAATTTGTAAACATTGTTCTTGCGTATATCTCTCCATGATGAAATTGTAAACACTACTGAATACAATGAAAAACAAATGGCAGATCATGACATATTACAAATGGCCGAAACGTCACTTCAAAATCATATTATCCTTATTGTAAAACCCGTTATAATTTCAATGAAAAACAACGCTGACTCCGATTCCACAGCTCTGATTCATACTATTGATAAATTTGTTTTTCAAACATTGTTCTATGTGAGTTGGCAAAGCTGTCTGCCACCTTAAGCTCAACCTAAAACCAGTGCGGTTTTGATCATCCTAGTCGACACTAAAAAATTGACAGAAAAAATAAGTTTTCACGTAGACCAGCGGTTTAGTTTACATAGCCCCATAGTGCGACATTGCCGTCGAGGTGTTGCTTGCATTCTCTAATGTTGACGACTTCTTAGTTGTTGCGTTATAAAAAAACAACACCGAATTTGCCGGTGTTGCTGTCACTACCGCCGTCGCCTCTGCTGTAGCTTCTAATTTTAATGACAAATCGTGTACGATGTGTCGCTTTACGGGTTTTTTGCTTTTTTGAAACACTCGAGAAATTTTTATGGATTTTGGATTTTATTTTCAGTGCAGTTTTGAGAAGGGGACACCATACGTGGGGATGACACCCAAAAGTCTTTTATTCTATTAGCGCACAGCTTGGCGATTTTTAGTTGGTAGATGTTGTCGTTGAAATGAAATTTAAGTATAATATCACGATTATTTTCCCAAGCCCCCAAAAAAATAGAAGGAAAACGACACCAATAACACTTTTGTCTATAAAATGCGTTATTGATTTGGTCAGGCGGCGCAAAAATATTCAGGCAGAACTATTAGTTGGTTTCTACTTAGGCAGTCCGCGCGTTCGTTCGTCTCCTCGCTATGTCCATGAATCGATTGTGCATTTTTGTGTGTGTCCGTCCGTTTGTCTTCCGATTTTTTTTATCATGGAAATTTAAGAGCATTCGTTTGGCTGTTTCTTTGAGTACATGTCGTGTAACAAATTAGCTGTGATTTTTTTAAAAGTTCTATCATTAATTTTTGTCACAATTCTTACTTTTTGTTTAAAATAATTTTCCTGAAGTGTTTGTTTTGTCAAGCAAATGGAAAACAACCATCTAAACAATACCAAGATATTGTAAAAGATGCGATGTGTTGTTAAACGAATAGAATTCTATTTTTGGGAAGAAATTCATTCTAAACTACTGAGAAAACAAAAATATTTGCTGACCGATTAAACAACCAAAATACCAAATAAATCTTAATATAACGCAACACATCTCGAAAACTGTAGTATTGAATAAATTTAAAAGTTTTAAGGTATTTTCAAATTTCGTACAAAAAAAATTCCCACACTCAAGGACTAATCAATCTTCCGTTCAGCGCGGAAGATGAGTCACCTTTCAAAAAAAAACATTTTATAAGTGGATGTACAATTAACAATCATTAACCCGATACATGTTGTAGCTACAAGCCAATTGCCAATACTTGTCATTGCGTTGCGAAGACGGTTTTAGGGTTAAACGTTTGGACCTCAAGATTAATTACAATGACTTCAGTTACCAATGTTTTCGAGAGTTAAATATGTATGCCAATTAATTCGTTTTCTATGGAATTTGTGTTGTCTTCGTTGATGTTGTTGTTGGAGCTGTGTGTGGTTTAACTCTATTATTTTGTCTATTTAAAATAAAAGTAATGTTAAACTACAAATTTACATAAATTGTTATGCTTTCAAAGCACAACAAAGTGACTCGTGTATAATATTATGCAATAAAAGAGAGCTGCATTATCATGTGACCACAGCATTTAGGACAATTGCTCGAATTTTGGTAAAACTTGGTTCATGTATTGGTTAATTTAGTATTACATATTTTAGAAATCGGCAATAACTCGCCTACAAACCAAAAATGCATTTAAAATTCGAAAATTTATAAAATTGGCAAAAAATTCAAATTTCTAAAAAATTAAAATGTTTTCTCTAAGAGACATTAATTTTTTTGCGTAACACTCATTTTAGAAATTCTATGTTTTTGCAGAAAAAAGTAATGAAAGACTTAAGTCGAGCGGGGCGACTGTATAAATTTCTAGGGGCAATATCAATCCATTATTACTATGAATTGTTGCAGGTTAAATATAATACATTTTTAATTTGCAGAAAAGTGAGTTAAAAATACTTTGGATATACACCGCCAGAGTCATAATAATTTTTGACCTTCATATGGGGGCTATATCAAAACATGAAGCGATGTGTCCAATTTGGACTGGGACGATCTGCTTCAATTTCACATGCTTCAATTTCAGGCAGATCAATTGAAAAATTAGTTCTCTAGTGTCCCAAGAATATATAGACATACCCAGCAAAATATCTCATTACCAAATAACCTGACGGGTAAGCCAAACTCAAAACTAGTAACTGCTTATAATTTGGCCTGCCTTCGAATTATTTTTACACACGCATGTCATTGGAGGAAAGTGCTTCCACTCAAACATACCAGATGCTAAAAAATAACCACTTAACCACACGCTTACAATTATCCAAAAAGTAATCGTGGATGTGTAATAATTTTATGAGTGTGTTTGTGTTGTGGGGTAGTGGATATTTCCGATTTGCTATTGCTTTGCTATTGGTGAGAAAGTAGAAGAGCGAATAATTGTGAAGAGCGTAACATTGGAAAGAGTGTAAAATTTGGAGGAGAGTAATAATCGATTGCTGTTGTCTATACAGAAAAATGTCATTTACCGGGAGATGGGATTGAACTCGCGACCTCATGGTTTCTTAGTTTAGCATCATAATCACTGACCTACGTCGCGATTCATATTCAAATCGCTTAATAATCAAGAACATAAATATAACACATCAATATCTTGGTTAGTACACGCACGGCAAATCTAGCGACCTGTACTGTTTTGTGAATAACTTTTGATTTGGTTAACGGATAACACCAAATTTTGACTGAGTATAATAAATATTTAGAAATTAAAAATGTTATCTACCTAACAGCATGCTAACTCGACTTGGCATGTTTTAGAATAGAGATATCGATATATCGTAAACCATTTAAACAAAAATTTTTTTAATTCAAATTAGATTACTAGTAATAACTTATTTTTGTCATTATTTTGTCAGTCGTTATTTATTTACCGAAAGTAATGCTGGCGATAATGAGATATCATTACCTGGTAATCCCGGTGGTAATGGCATGTACTTGCCAAGATTTTGCTGGGTAGAGGCGTGGAAGACTGATTTACATGGCCAAATCCACAAAAATAGTGATTCCATGCGGATCGGTACAATAAACTACACTATGCAAAACAAAAAAAAATTATAGATTGAGGCATACAAAAATTGAACAACAATTAATGGTCATGGAAAACAGTGTACTCAGTTTTTTTATTTCCTGGTTGAGTTCGCTTTTAAAATGACATGACATTTATTAAGGATATAATTATTCAAAACTTCTTTGTAATTTTTCTGAAAGGCCTAATAAGGCGATACGAGTATAGTTGTCAAATGAAAGGGCACATTTTAGGCTATCCAAATACTATTTTGGTTTTTAGAAACTGGAACTACAGATTTGCCAAAACGGTCTTGCAAATTTTTGTCCTTCATTATCCTTTGAAGGAAATTATGAGGGCTAGAAAAACTAAAGACATCACTTCGTCGTAGAAACGGAAGTTTAGTAACTGTCGTTAAAAAAAATTATGTAGGCTGTATCAGGCTTTCATACATCCCGAATCGATGGAGGGATACCAAAGTGGTATTCATACCTAAAGCAGGGAAAATATCACACACTAGGCCAAAGACTTCAGACCAATTAGCCTATCCTCCTTCCTATTGAAAGGTCTGGAAAGACTTTTAGATAATTTCATTAGGGAAACCCTGGACACAAAACTCCTGTCAGTGAACCAACATGCTTACAATAAGAGGAAGTCTACAGAATCAGCCCTGCACGAACTTGTGAGCTCTATCGAATCGTCCCTGCATTTCAAGGAATTCACCATGGTGGCATTTCTTGACATAAAAGGGACTTTTAACAACATTCACTCAGATGCAGTAATTGCGGCGCTGTCAAATCTAAAAGTTAAGCCTAGTTTAATTAGACTAATTCAAAGTCTGCTCAACAGAAGACGCATAACAGCATGTCTTGGGTCCACAACTCTAAACAGGTTTGTAAACAGGAGGAGTACTGTCCCCACTAATTTGGAAACTAGCGCTGAACGAAATCCTGCAAGATCTAGGACGTTTTGGCTGCAAGGTCGTGGCATATGCGGACGACGCGGCAATCGCAGTGGGTGGCAAATTCGAAAACGTCCTCCGAGACATTCTACAGGTGGCTCTGAACAAATTGGCTAGATGGGCCAGAAGCAGCGGTTTGGGCGTAAACCCAAACAAGACAGAATTGGTTCTCTTTACTAGGATGAATAATAATATCCACCTCGGATAAATGGAACAGATCTAGTCTTTTCTGAAAGTGCAAAATTTTTAGGAATAATTCTAGATAGAAAACTGTTATTTAGACTTAACGTATTGGAACGTGTAAGGATGGCCATCGTCGCCTTATATTCCTGCAAAAAGGCTGTAGGGTCGCGGTGGGCCTCTCTCCTAAAATCGTCTACTGGATATACATATATAGCAGTAGTTCGTCCTATACTGTCGATTAATATTGTGGCGAGAGAAGTTGCAACCAAAGCGGCAATAAGATTAAACTGCCTATCAATGTGGAGGTACAAAAACTACAGTCACATGAGGATATCAAAGTGTAGTGCTACGATAACCGACCGAGTGGACTATATACCAACTGTGTACACCTTCGGGAGAAAATACATCACTATGATTCCCGCCAGAGATGATTGGGTTGGAAAAATACCAGGTAATAGAAACCATCTCCACTTTTTCACGGATGGTTCGAAGCTTGATGAAAAGGTTGGCTTCGGAGTACACTGTGCAGGGCTTAGTTTGGATATCCAGCCAAAATAATGGCAATATGGGAAGTAGCCAAGTGGCTGAGTCGCAACATAGTAACCAACACTGGCGTTGTCATTTACTCGGACAGACATTCACAAACAGCCCTCGACTGCCGCAGATCTCTTAACGAGATAGCTGAGCAGTTTAATATACACCTCATATGGGTGCTTGGGCATAGAGATATCTCGGGGAACTGCAAAGCCGATGAACTTGCTAGGAAAGGGACGACATTACAAATTCTCGAAGAATTGGTGCGCCACGTTCAAGCTTTGGCTTAGGCAAGAGGCAATCAGGCAGTCCAACGAAAGATGGACAGAAATCGGCACCAGCAGGTTAGCTATACAAATCTGGCCAAGGTATGACCTGAGAAGATCAAAATAGAGAGGCAAAGATTGTCTACGTTAGTATCAGTTCTGACGGGACACTGCTTGATCGGCGAACACACCAAAAGATTGGCTATTGACTCTAATGACTTCTGCAGAAGCTGTGGCGATTAGGAAGAAGTGGAGAGCATTGAGCATTGAATCTTAAGGATATCATTGAAGAAATCGGATGTGAAACTGTTTCAGAAAGCTTGTTACATCAATTGCGATCACAAAAACAACGTACAAAAGCCGAAATTGTTGAAAAAGCTCAGGTTGCGTGCGATTGAAAAGGGCTCAAATCTGTATCCATCATACGAGTATCATCACATACTTGCTGCTATAAAAGACTGTTTGCCACCAACGGACACTATTTAAATCACATCGAGTTCGACAGAGGTAAAACTTCAAGACCTACTTAATCATACAGCTCAACGCTTGCAACAATAATTTAAAGGACATGATTTGAAGAACTATGGGAATTGCAAGTTAACTCTCTTTTGCAAATGGGGATGTGATGGTTCTTCTGGACATAAACAATACAAGCAATATGTACGAGTATGTGAAAATACTTCAGACGCAGATATGTTCATGGTGTTATTTGTGCCATTGCGATTGATAAAGAATTTGGAAGACTCGGAACCTTCGACCAGTACGATACAGACAAAGGATATTTGGAAGCTTCAAACACAATCTTCTACGAAATACTGCAGACCAATCAAATTGTAATTTAAAAAAGAAACTCATGATACCATTAAAAAAGAAGTCAAAGATATAAGAACCCACATTACAAGACTGCAGCCATTAGAAATAGAAATTGAAGGCCAGACAATTGAAGTTAATTACCAATTAGTGCTAATGATGATAGATGGAAAAGTTGGCCAGGCTTTGACTGACACAAAGGCTTCATCAAGCTGCATTATATGTCAATCTACATCAAGCAAATTAAACCAAGTCCCGGAAAAATCAGTAGATAATACTACTACATACAAGAATACGATTTATGGAACACATACTTAAAATCAGCTATGATTTAGATTTTGGACCTACAGGATCAATAAGAAACAATGACACCAACAAGGATTTAAGAAATTTAAAAAAGAAACATGTTCAGGATGAATTTCTCAAATGTGGGTTGATTATAGACCAACCAAAACAAGGATCAGGCAATACCAACATTCTTTTAACAAATAAAGAAGATGAAAACAAAACAAAACCCCACATTTCCATGCTAAATATTAAAACAAATCAAAAGTTCAACTTTGACCTTGAATTCCTCAATAGCTGCTGACCCGATTTTATTGAAATAAAAACTGGCGAAAAGCTTAAGGAGTTACCTGTCGAACAACAAATTACTAAAATATCTCTATCGGTTCCAAAGTTACAGAGTTTTGGCCAGTAAAAAACGATTCTGAACCACTGTGTGGCGGCCACTTAACCGATATAAATTTCTTAAATTAATGTAATAAATTCTAATGTACAAAATAAAAAAATGTCACAAGCAGAACCAAAGTTTTTCATTTAAAAAACCAGTAAGGAAAGGCTAAAGTCGGGCGGTGCCGACTATATAATACCCTACACCACTCTCGTAATATTGAATAACTCTGATATGTAAATTTTGTAATTCATGTGTAAATTGTTTACATAAATTTACTTTTGGGACATTTTATACTTAAATAATACCCTGTACCACAGTGTTGTGTAGGGTATAAAAACGATTGGATCTAAAGAGCCAAATCGGATGAAAAATATATATGGGAGCTATAGCTAAATCTTTACCGATTTTCTTCAAATTCGGTAATGTTGGTTCATGAATCAAGAAACTCTACCATTCTAAATTTCAAAACGATTGGATGTAAAATATAGCTTCTATAGAACTAAAGGGCCAAATCGGACGAAACATATATATGGGAGCTATAGCTAAATCTTAACCGATTTTCTTCAAATTCGGTAGTGTTGGTTCATGGATCAAGAAACTCTACACGGAGAAAAAAATATGTTAAAAATATGTTTGGATGCAATCATATATATGTTTGGGACGGGTACAATCATATATGTGTTTGTTGGTAAACATATTATGTTTGCACACAGTCATAATATGTTCGGGGCAAAATTCTAGCATATTAAAAAACGATATGATTGTGTCCTAACATATTTTTGGCAAAATAATATATTAGAACACTTTTTTTTTAGAGTTTTAGAGAGTATTACTCTCTGAGAGCCCAATTATATGACTCATAATTTTCTGCAAAGAAGGGTAATATGTATATGGCAACCGTGTGTATGAGGAGGAATGGCACCGACACCAAAGGGTATTATTATTATTTGATGATGCTTACTCGCCCGGTCGAGTTTAAGGTCGGGTTTTTTATTGAATATGTGTGGTGAATGTCGAATTCCAAGAAATTAGTTGTAGTTTTAACACGTACAACAAATTCAAAATAAAAGAAAGAATATGATATCAAAGATGTATTGACCCAGCAAAAACTCTCATTACCTGGTAAACTGGCGGGTAAGTGAAATTCAAAAGAAATAATGACTTACCATTTAGCCACCCTTCAGATTATTTTTACATGGGCATGATATTGGAGGAAAGTACTTCCATGCAAGCATACGAAAAGCTAACAAATAACTACTTACCCCACGCTTACGATGATCCAACATATAAGTAGTTATTATTGTCATTTTAATAAGTGGTTGAATAACACCTTACCAGTTATGATTTTCATAACCATTTACTTATCATATATAATTAAATACGACGAGAAATATTTTTGACTCGAAATATTCCCATCAAAAACATGGTAAGTACTTGTCATTGTACATTGCATTAGCATGTAAGACATGTCATTACCCTCTGCATTAAATGTAGTCAACAAATAATGACTTACTTATATTGACATAAATATGTACTTATTTGTAAGTTATTTTAAGTTGGGTATGGTAAAATATGCGGCAACGCCAATTTTTATTGAAGAAACATTGATTTGATAAGACATTTAAAAACATTCCGAATAAAAAATATATCTCGTTATATATAATAATATAAATTTTAAATATATATGGCTAATAAAATCAATTTTTACCAAAGAAACGTTAATTTGATTTACAAATTTAGCAACTCGGCAAATACACACATTACCGTTTAGATTGGCGGGAAAGTCAAATTCAAAAGAAATAACGACTTACCATTTAGCCACTCTTCAGATTATGTTTGCATGATATAGGATATGAATACGAATATCCCACATATAAGTAGTTGATATTGTCATTTTAATAAGGGGTTGAATAACACCTCACCAATAACGATTTTCATATGTGTATATATATATCATATATAATTAAATATGATGAGATGTTTTTTACACGAAATGTTACTAAGTTTCTATATCAAATCAATGTTTCTTCAATAAAAATTGGCGTTGTCGCATATTTTACAATACCCGACTTAAAACAACTTACAAATAAGTCCATATTTAAGTAATATAATTAAGTCATTATTTGTTGACTACATGTTATGCATAGGGTAATGATATGGCATTACCTGGTAATGCAAGTGGTAATGACATGTACTTACCAAGTTTTTGCTGGGTGAGGTTATTCATTAAAAAACACAATTATTTTGGTGCAAAATTAATTTTTTTAAAAAGGAATGTATGTTACTTCAAAACATTTTATTTACAAAACGTTCTATAATACTGACGCCGTTTTATTGCCCCACATAAATTATTTTGCCAACATACATATGTATGTACGTATGTATGTGTGCTTTTCATGTTCTTTGAACAAACACACTCCCGCACTAACAAATTGTTTTCATCTGAAATGACCCCGGGTACAGTAGTGAAGAGTGCACTGTACTATTGAAGTTTTGCCTTGCTCTGCACATTGCACAAATTCTTTTAAAGAGACACAACTCAAAATTTAGTAATTTTCAGAAAACTCAAAAACTATTCTGCAGCTCATGAACTACTTTTCAGAAGCAAAGTGTGTATTACTGTTTTTTGTTATTGTATTTCTGTATTTGACGTAGTGAGTGACGATTTACATTAGGTTACTTGTTGCTGTGAACCGTTATAGTTTCATGAAGGAGCAAGAAGAGTAGAAGAGATACAATCATATATATGATTACATACAATCGTATATATGATTACATACAATCATATACATGATTACATACAATCATATAAATGTTTGCATACAATCATATATATGATTACATATAATCATATACATGATTACATACAATCATATATATGATTACATACAATCATGTAAATGTTTGCATACAATCATATATATGATTACATATAATCTTATACATGATTACATACAATCATATATATGATTAGATACAATCATGTAAATGTTTGCATACAATCATATATATGATTACATACAATCATATATATGTTTGCATACAATCATATAAATGTTTGGTAACATTACCGCTACCCCAAACATAATATGTTTGGGAGCTGCTCCAAACATATATATGTTGCCTGCAAAATATGTTTGGGACAATATGTTACAGATGCCGTTTTTTTTCCTCCGTGTACCATTCTAAATTTCAAAACGATTGGATGTAAAATATAGCTTCTATAGAACTAAAGGGCCAAATCGGACGAAACATATATATGGGAGCTATAGCTAAATCTTAACCGATTTTCTTCAAATTGGGCAATGTTGGTTCATGGATCAAGAAACTCTACCATTCTAAATTTCAAAACGATTGGATGTAAAATACAGCTTTTATAGGACTAAATGGCCAAATCGGACGAAACATATATATGGGAGCTATAGCTAAATCTTAACCGATTTTCTTCAAATTCGGTAGTGTTGGTTCATGGATCAAGAAACTCTACCATTCTAAATTTCAAAATGTTTGGATGTAAAATACAGCCTCTACAGGACTAAAGAGCAAAATCGGACGAAACATATATATGGGAGCTATAGCTAAATCTTAACCGATTTTCTTCAAATTCGGTAGTGTTGGTTCATGGATCAAGAAACTCTACCATTCTAAATTTCAAAATGTTTGGATGTAAAATACAGCTTCTACAGGACTAAAGAGCAAAATCGGACGAAACATATATATGGGAGCTATAGCTAAATCTTAACCGATTTTCGTCAACTTCGGCAATGTAGGTTCATAGATCAAGAAACTCTGTCATTCTAAATTTCAAATCGATCGGATGTAAAATACAGCTTCTATAGGACTAAAGGGCCAAATCGGACGAAAGATATATATGGGAGCTATATCTAAATCTGAACCGATTTCAACCAAATTCAATAGCGATCTTAACAGCCGTGAAATACTGTAAACTGCACAATTTCAGAACGATCGGAGTGAAATTGCGACCTGTAGTCGACGAACAACTTTACATGGACAGACGGACGGACAGACATCGTTAAATCGACTCAGCTAGTGATTCTAAGTCGATCGGTATACTTTAAGGTGGGTCTAGCTGTGTTATTTTCAGGTGTTACAAACATCTGCCATGAAACAAACTTATAATACCCTGTACCACAGTGTGGTGTAGGGTATAACAAAATTAGAGCCAAAGAAAATTAGGTGAGTACTTTTGCCCCACCTTGTAGTTAGGAATTTGTTTTATCGGATAATAAAATGTCTCAAATTTTATAATGATCCGTATACATAGACAACATCGATGTATATTTATGTCCCGATTTTAAGTGCAAGCATTAGACCTACATAAATTTAGCAGTGTTCCGTTCGTTTGGCAATGTTCCGTTCGATCAAGAATAAACACTGCCAAATTTCAAGAAATTCGGTTCATTTTTTGATATTGCCACCACATATACCTGATGTTGCATCGAGGCGCATTAAAATCAGCATTTCTTAACAGATTTCCATATTATTTAAGGTAAGAGTTTTTCAGGGGTTTAGTATATATCTTAGCGTCATAAAATACCAATTGACACATCATTATCATTGAAGAGAGAACTTGATAATATTTCTTCTTATTCTGTTCTTATGATGTTTGCGTAGGCCGACCGACTTTATCCCTTCCTTACTGGTTTTATTTTGAATTTGCCTCTATGCGTTACAGAAGATGTACTCGTCGTTAAATTAATGGAATATTCGATTAGCCACTACTCCCAGTTGTTGCCAATTTGTTTTAATTCTTCTGCACTAACTGTTTAGTGGTTCCGTATACATAAATAGTTAGCTCAGCAAAATTTTAGCCTCTCTTAAAACATATATGAATGTTTACTGTATAGATTATGAAAGGGTGTCACTATAAGTAATAACTACTTTATGACGTGTTCATGGATTTCATGACATTTTGTAGTGTCACAATGTAGTGGCACATTTTGTAGAACCACCGTATAGCTCATACAAAATTGCTTTAGCAATTATAATTCTTACAAAATGTCTTAAATATAGATCTCACATAGCAATATTTCAAAATTGTTAATTACGACAGAATGTTTGCTACTTGAATAGCATTCCCCATGAGATCTGCATAAATACCCAAAGTATCATATCATGTCCTCTACATACATATGTATATGTACACACGTGCACCTAATCCATTCACAAAATCACCGCATTACATGAAACACTTTCTTGTTTACAACAATGTGTTTTGTATTGCCGAATAAATTTCCCGGAGTATTTTCCTACATATGTATGTCGCATGGATGCGATGTTACATGTTGCAGTGTCCAAATGAATAATTCTTTCAGTTTTAACTAGATGGCATTTCGTCGTAGTCTTCTATTTATGTACATATTATATGGACAGCATCACAAATAAGAACAACAAGAAATTAAATTTGTTACGTATGTTACTCTACAGCCATTGTGGATGTTGTGTACATTGGTTAGCGACACTTCGAATATTGCAATATATTCCAATTTATAATACCCTACGATGATTTTGTATAAGTACATTGTGCATAGATAATTAATATATTTAGTAGATGGGACTTTAGCTGACTTATAAGCATCTGTGCCGAAAATGGACTATTTCTGCTGAAATTTCCGTATACTTATATATGCCCCACTAGTACTATTTAAACTCCGAATTTACATACATTCGCTGTGGAATCTTATGGTGATTTAGATTTTGAAAAAAATGTTGCCCCGTCGACGTAAAATTTTGAAAAATATTTGCACTTTTTAGGTGGATCTGATGTAGTCCCTCGAACTAAACTTAGCTTCTACTTCAAAATTCTAAAATGTGACGTAGAAGTCCAGTTATCGGGAAAAGGGCAACGAAAATGTTGCACTTTTTTGCAGGAAAGAAATGGCCATTAAATTTTTTATCAATCGCTATGACATTTTTAAGACTGGAATTTTTGGGAATCGGTTCAAATTTGACCTACAATATCTACAAATATTAGCCGAACTTGATACTTCTTCTCAATGTATAGTGTATATTAGGCCGCATAAGACCGATGTATACGATTTTAGGATAATTCTAGTTTACATAGTGCACGACTATGTGTACATTATTTTGGATTTTCTTTTTTGCAGGCGACGTTTGCTTCTTTTCAAAATGAAATAAATCCCTTAAACTCCATTCGGGAATATTATTTATGTTTTTTTTTTTAAATTCAGCATAGGAATCTAAAATCAAAACAGAGTTTATGCTATGCAGATACACTCCAAAAATATATGTGATTTATTTGTGATATAAAATGTACATAGAAATATTCATATAATTTTATACTATTTTGTTTATGTGATCCTTATATTAACGGACTTTTTCTTCTATTTTGCAGGTACGTACTATCATTCAATTACCTTTGTCACGAATTCGACACAAGAGGTAAGACAAAATTATATTCAAAGTTATCATATGTTGTCAATGTTACTATTCTACTCAATTGTGAATATGTAATACGGATGATGTGGTTTTAAAATTGTTTTTGAGGGCCGTTGTGGTTTGTGACTTATACGCATAGACCTGCGATTTAAAAAAACCCCAGAAGAAAAAGTGTAACGTTGTAGCACGATCTCGGTGTCCAGTTCACATCACCTCCATGCGGAATGGCAATGCCCTCGAACGATGGGTCACATCGCTGAAGATGCCGAGGGGCCCGGAATGTTGACTGAGGAGAACATCCATTTTAATAAAACAATTTTATTTTTTGAACATGTTGTTGAACGCCACAGCCGTTGTGGTTTGTGACTTATTCGCATTGACTTGCGACTTAAGAAAACTCCAGAAGAAAAAGTGTAACGTGAAAGCTCGATCTCGGTGTCCAGTTCACATCACCTTCATGCGGAATGACCATACCCTCAAAATATGGGCCACATCGCTGAAGATGCTGAGGCGCGCGGAACTTTGCCTGAACAAAACATCCATTTTAATAAAACAATTTTATAATTTGAACATGTTGTTGAACGCTACATCAGTCCGTGATGATTTGACAAAACAGACTAAATAATTGGCAGTCAACTCGACAGATATAACTTGAACAATATGGCCGCTACCTACTGTCAATGTTCGGAAGTCCCTTTTGAAAGACCCATTGTATTCTGCGATCGCCAGGATGCCATTAAATACCCGAATTCTACAGGGTGGGCAATTTAAAATTTTAAATTTGAATCGGCTATAAAAAACTTACTGATTGGAACAGAATTGCGACCCTATAATTCTGAAAAAAATTTTGTAGAATAAACTTATGGTCAAGATGGTCTGAGTTTTTTTACAGTGGGTCAAAGTTTTAAATTTTTGGTCGAAGGGAGTATTATACTAAATGAAGAAAATTCTGTAAGATAATGTTCGAAAGATTTCTTATTGTCAGAGTTATATAGAGGAATTTTATGAGGATCATTTTTGTGGAAGATCTTAACCATCTAGATCCCCTCTTAATGGGTCGATTTGGCCTTTTTCGAAAATATAAAAACGGACATTTAAGGATTAAAAACCAATGTTGAAAATATAGCTCTTTACGCTTAATTAGCAAAATTACACGCCAACTTATACAACAAAATACTATAATGTAATTTTAAAGTCGTTATATCTATGGAATAATTGGAGCAGAGGAGCGACTCTATAATTCTGAAAGGTCGTGTTGAGCTGGTCTGATTTTATTTTGCAATGGGTCAAAGTTTTAATTTTTTGGTCGAAGAGAGCATTATTCTAAATGAAAAAACTGCTGTAACTTAATGTCTGAAAGATTTCTTGTTGTGAGAGTTATTTAGTGCAATTTTATGAGGATAATATTTGTGGAAGATCTTAATCCTCTAGCTCCCTTCTTAATGGGTCAATTTGGCCCTTTTTTCAAAAAATCCAAAAAGTCTTTTCAAAAAGGACATTTAAGGATTAAAATATTCTAAGAAACAGTTGTAAATATAGCTCTTTACGCTTTATTAGAAAAATTACTTATACAAATAAATAATGTAATGTAAATTTGAACTTTTTATTTTGAAAGTGACATAAACGACATTTACTCGATTCGCCATTAGAAAAAAAGAGTTAATTAAACTAGAATTCCAAAATTTTCCGTGAATATAGAAACATTGAAATCTTGAGATGAACTGAATGTAAATAATATACTTGTATATCTATTATTCAAATAGCCTTTTAACGATACAAATCTTAGTTGTCGTTTTTTAAGGGATTTTTTTTAATTTTTTTGAAAAAGAGCCAAATGGACCAATAAGAGGGGAGCTAGAGGCTTAAGATCTTCCACAAAAATTATCCTCATAAAATTCTACTATATAACTCTGACAATAAGACATCTCTTAGACATTAACTTACAGCATTTTTTTATTTAGAATAATGCTCCCTTCAACCAAAAAAGAAAACTTTGACCCACAGTAAAAAAAAACTTCGATAATTTTCAAATTTCTGGTTTTATTGGAAAGGTTGAACTTTTCATATGACTACCACGACTGGCTCGTCAGTACCTCATCCGACCAACCCGATCAATTTTCAGTACATTTTCGATTGTTTCAACGCTACAATTGTCTCTGGATGCTTTGTGTAACATTTATCCTTAATGGCTCCCCACAGAAAATAATCCAAAGGGCTCAAATCACAAGACAAAGTAATCGGTAGTTCAAATTTAATATTTTAAATGGCCCACCCTTTATATTCCTGAATTGAAGAGCAGCTATCACCTGCAGCAGTTAACGCACACAAGTACAAAGGTTTTCGTGCCAATTAGTCTATTCTCGTTGGTACTGAAGGGTCCTGAAAGACTCTTATATCGTTTCATTAGGAAAACCTGGATACAAAACTTTTGTCGGGAAGCTCACCTGCTTATAACCAATAAAAATCTATAAAATGTACCCTGCATTAACTGGTAAATACTATCACATCATCTTTTCATTTCAATGAATTCACTATGGTGGCCTTTATTAAAATAGAAGGGTCTTTTAACACAATTCTCTAAGATGCGGTCATTGTAGAGTTGTCGCATATATGGCTGCACTATAGCTTGCTTAGACTAATTCAGAATTTGATCAACAGAAGACGCATAACAGCACGTCTAAAGACGACAACTCCAAAAAGGTTTGTAAACAGAGAAACCTCCCCACCCCATTGTGGATGGCAACTGATAAGCGATCGATCACCACCTTCGAAATGAACTATATCACTAAATACCTGCCGAAGAAGACTAGGTTGGCAGAATACCAATAAATATAAATTATCTCCGCTTCAATACAGATGGTTTGTAGCTTAATGAGAAGGTTGGCTTTGGATTACACTGAACTCAGTCTTGATATAGCCCACACACTACAAGATAATTGCTGTGTCTATCACGCCGAAATAATGGCAATAAGGGAAGTCGCCAAGTGACTGAGTTTCAACATAGTGACCGCAGATATCGCAATAAGGGAAGTCGCCAAGTGACTGAGTTGCAACATAGTTACCAACACTAGCGTCGTAATTTATTCCGGCAACCTTTAAATCTGTGGACACAACATCCATAAATTCACAAACGGACCTCGGACTTAGGCAAAAGGCAGTCCAATGAGAGATCATCAGAAATAGACCCCTGTAGGATAGCTAGACAAAACCGACCAAAATACCACCTAAGTAGGTCAAGACATCTCCTCTCACTAGAGAGGAAAATATTGTATACGTTAGTGTCAATGCTAACGGGACACTTCCTGAGATTGGGAATTATATCCAACGACTTCAGGAGAAGATGTTGTGATGAGGATGATGTGAAGAGCATTGAGCACCTATTTGTTACTGTCTCGCATTGAGAAAACGACGTGTTGATATACTAGGGTCGGACTTTGCAGTAAGTCTGGCAGATCTTGCCGGTACAGATGTTTGTATTATTGTTATTGACTTTGTGTGTCAAACAAGATAGTTCCGACGAGGTGTAAGTGGACCCGTTGTAGCACTAGGGACCTCAATTGGTCTGTGAAAGCAGGCTACCACCCTAACCTAAACTTAAATACATTCTGTGAAACAATTGCAATATGTCTTATGTCACTAGTATAGCATAGATTGTGCCACTACCGATAAGAACTAAGTTCAACTTCATACCACCTTTTTACTTCCAGTGTTCAGGCAATGCTTCTATGATAAATAGTTGGTATTTTTGCGTTACAACACATTTCTCGTTTAATAAATATTTTGCAAGTATTTTTTTCGTTGGTGTACATCTCCGTTTTGTTAACTGCATTTCATTTACATAGTTTTTAAATTATATTTATATATGTTTGTATTTAAATGTGCACATCAAAACCACAAAATAAACACGGAATCCCAAAAGAAACAAAACAAATGCTAAAGAAAAGTCGGTGTAGAAAAAGAGAAAAAATAAAAAAAATTGAAAATGACAACATAATTCGCCACTATATCATAATCAAAATACGCCCACGCATTACTACGACGCGTACGACGAGACGAGACACGCCGAGAGTATTTTAATTTTCTGACTTTTTTACCCCGACATTTGTTTTCCTCCTCCTTTTCGTGGACTTGTCGTTGTTTTTTCGATTCTTTCAAAATTTTTCCTCTTTGCATTTTTTTAGTTTGTTTTGGTTCGGACTGCGGCTGCTCTAGTGGTGATAAACAACGATAAATAATGTTTTGTGTTTTTTTTTTTTGGATTTTTTATGTTTTTGGTTCTGCAAGAAACATTGACACAAATGAAAAGAGTAGAGACAACAAAAAAACTGCTTAATAAACATGGAAAATTACAGAGTATAAGAACTCTGGGGAATTCTAAATGGAGTCAAAAAACGATAATACTGTCGAGAGGAAAAGGACACTTTTTGACAACAAAATGCCGGATGAACTCAAGAAACTGTCACCGCCAATTTTGCTGCAGAACTCTTAATTAAATTAACAAATTCCTTGATCTTAAGCTGAAAGATTTAAGTCAACGAAAAAATAAATACGAGTAATCTGCCTACAGATGCGATTTTCACAGGAGTCTCAACGCATTCAACAAGATCGTGCAAACAGCCCTTCGGCGAGGAGGTTGATAACAGAAACGATGTTTCAAAAATGACCCATATCCAAACGGAATCAATGGAGTATGATATGGGCAGAAGAATGAAATCCATTAAAGAAAAAAAGGTGGGACCCATAGAGACAAGTTAAGGACTTGATGAAATGCTTCCCTCCTTTTACAGCATTAGAACCACAATGTTTCCTGCACTTTTTCATATGGAGTTCAAACTGATAACAACTCATCTAGAAGGGAGCTTCAGTGCCTTAAAAAAATTCGTAGTGAAAATGACACAATTACCAAAAATATCTTGGATTAAAAAAAATCTTAATACAATAAAACCAGTAAAGTAAAGAAGGGTAAAGTCGGACGGAACCTACTATAAGTAAAAAAATTGTTGATTATGATCTGTAAAAAAATATTTTATAGCGCTTAGATTCTAATTCGGGTTAAGTATGTACCTAGGCTATATCTAAATCGATTTTTTTGGTAACGTTTATTCTTCTTTCAAAAACTGAATTTAAATTTGTATATATCTTATATCCGATATTAATAAACGGATTATGCAGCATTGGAGGCAAAATCAAATGTAGTTATGTATAGATCTATGTTTAAATCTTAACCGATATTCTTAAAATTTACCAAGTAATTGTTTTTCTCTTCAGAAACGCGGATTTTATAGCTCGTATATGCAAAATCGAGGTATAGGCATATGAGGGTCATATCTAAACCGATTTTCATCAAATTTGGCATGTCGACACAAACAACTTTTTTGTATCAAATTTCGTAAAGATTTTTGGCTAAATATGGGTTCTACACTGCGTATATGCCTTATTGAGATGCACATACATATACATATGGGAACCGAATTTAATGAAATTAAGCAGAGGTAATTATTGCCTTATAGAACTTTCCTGTGCCAAATTTCATAAAGATCTGCCGGAAAATAGAGAGAATTAGCTTAAATGCCAAATCAGTTGGTACGTATATATGGGAGCTATATCTAAATCGGAGCTGATGTTAATGAAATTTGGCAGAGGTAATTGTAGACTTATATAACTTTCCTGTGCTAAATTTCATAAAGATCTGAAGGAAAATAAAGCTTATGTATATACCGCTTTAATGCAAAATCGGTAGGTACATATATATGGAATCTAAATCTAAATCGGAACATATTTTGACCAATTTCAATAGGCTTCGTTACTGGTGCAAGAAATAAGTCTGTACCAAATTTCATCAAGATCGGAATTAAATCGAGACCTGTACTTTGTGTGCAAGCTTAAGATGGATGGGTAGACATGGTTAGATCGCTTCTGCTAGTAATTCTGAATAGACCATCAAACTTTAAGATTGGTCTGGCTCCAATATTTTGTGGCGTTACAAACATCTGGGCCAAAACAAGCTTATAATACCCTATACCATAGAGTAGGGTAAAACTAGTAATAGTAAGTAATATTCGATTTATTTTAAAGAAATCCATTTTAACGGAAAACAGCAAAATGGTTATAAACGTATCTAAATGTGAACCTATTTTCTCCAAATTTGGAAGTGTTCGTTCATGAACCTACAAACTCCTATCTGTCAAATTATATAATGATCACAAGTAAAATAAGACTTCTATAGGGATATTTCTTCAATCTTGCCTGAGTTCGTTTCTGCACCAAAAAACTCCCTTCTGCTATATCGGATGAAAAATAAAGCTTCTATAGCAATTTCATACCAAATCGGAAGACACGTTTTTTATATATGCCAGCTATATCTAAATCTGAATCAACATTCTTCAAACTTTGCAGTGTTTATATAAAGAACTTCTATCTGTCAGATTTCGTGTTGATAGGATGTAAAATAAAGCTTACATAGTGTTTTAAGACAAAATCGGAAGGGCAATACCTAAATCCACGATTTTCTTCAAAATAGAGATAAGCGCTTAGATACCAAATCGAATTTACGTACCTTTATATGGGTGCTATAACTAAATCTCAACTGATATTGTCCAAAATACTATTCACAAAATTTTATGATTATCAAAAGGAAATTACAAATCATAATTTACAAAGATCAATAAGGATCTGGCTCCTTTGGGCATTAGATAAATATGTGCACAATTTCGCTGAGATCGGCTTATATTGCGAACTGGGCTTTGATTGCAAGGATACACTGGCAGACAGACGGACATTGCTAAATCGAATAGGATTTAGTGGTTCGATTTAGCAAGTGATTCCACGTCGACTGATATAATATACAATGGCGACACTATATGAAATATGTGGACTTCTGTACTGATAGCTTCGAACTAAATTTATTTAAACTTAAATACATTCATTTTGTTATTAAATGTAAGATTATATAATTGATATTAAGTATATGTTTTATAGCTTAAAAGTGAAATATTTGTATCTTAAAGATTTAATAGGTATCGTAGGCGGCAATATTACGGAATTTGATTGTGGATCAATAAATTTGATAAAGATCTGTTGAGAAATGAGGATTTTTTATTGCTTAGGTGCAAAATAGGGATATACATAGATATATATGTAGAGCAAACTGTGAAAAGATATTTTTCAAATTTGGTAACATATATTTCAGGTTCAGAAAACTGATGCCTGCCAAATTTTATAATGATCCGGGGCTTCTTAGCTCTAAAAATCGTAGCATTGGTATATCGTCCCCTCAAAATAACACAACCCTATGATTAGGGGATGACATATTGGGGCTACACATATCGAAAATAAAACAGATTTGTTTGAAAAATTCACTGTGTTTTTACTCAAAAAACATCTCTTTGCAAAATTTCATGAATATCGGTTAAAGTATGGGTTCTATAGAGCATTTGTCATAAATCTTTTTTGTGTGATATTGTGAAAGACCGAAGTTATGCGAACAATCCATTAACGATTCAGGCCCTTAAGTCAAATATCAAGCGTTCCATTCGTGAGAAAGAGCCATAGATCGTCACCAAAACTTTTGAATATTGTGTTGGCAGGATACGCTACTGCTTGAAAAATAACAGAGTTCCTACAATGGATTCTGGTAGAGCAGATCAGAAAAATATATACGCGAATCAGCGTTTTGAAAGATCACACAGAATTTTATTTTAGGGGGTTAAAGTTCCCACTTATGCATGTTCGTGCAGGATATCGGTATATAAAACTATGTGTTCTTCACATCTGAGGTGTGGAGTTTGTTCAGCAACTTTGTAGGAAACATTAAGCAAAATATTTTTGTGGAACATATTAAACCTCTAGCTCTCCACATAATGGTAATTTTTGGCTCTATTTTAATAAAACGTAAAATACACCCCTAAAAATGGGGAGGACGAGGATGAAATGTGGGTCATAAAATTGTATTATGTATATATGTCAAAACACACCAAAGCACAACATTTATCATAAACATCAAAAAACAGCATACAGATGGACGGACGTACATACATGTCTAGATCGAATTAGCTTGTGATTCTGAATCGATCGGTTGATACAGTTAAAAGTGACTCTAGCTCCAGTATTGTTATACCCCACACACACTATGGTACAGGGTATTATAACTTTGTGCATTTGTTTGTAACACCCAAAGGGAGAAGAAATATAACCATCGTTTATTATACCGATCGGATTAGGGCCATTAACACTACTTAAATAATCTAGGTTTAAAAGCTAACTACCGGTTATAGCTGTCAAATTCCATTCAATTTAACTTTCGTTAGCTCTAACGCTCGGTTATTTTGTTTTGTGTTAATGGGGGTTAGAATCACTTTCTGAGTTGATTTAACTATGTCCGTCTGTCTGTGCATGTATTTTGTAACCAAATTACAGGTCGCAATTATTAACTGATCGCGATAAAATTTGGCACATGTCTTTATTTTGGCCACTAGATGATCCCTATTGAATTTTGTTAAAATCGGTTCAAATTTACATATAGCTTTCATATATATATGTATAAGCAAATTTTTTTAACCGATCTGTATAAAAATTGGCAGAGAGAAGTCTATTGATACAATTAGAGACTAAATTTGAAGAAAAACGGTTCCGCTTTCGATATAGCCCCCATATATATGTGTAAGCGCTGTAGAAACTGTAATTTGTATCCGATCTGAACGAAATTCGATAGAAAGAGGATTCTTATTACATGAATGAACACTGTCAAATTTGAGGTAAATCGGTTTAGATTTAGCTATAGCCCTATAATATGTTCCTCCCGATTTGGCATCAAAGCGCTATAGAAGTTGTACTCTACTTCCGATCATTATAAAATGTAGCAGAAAGAAGTTTCTTAATTTAGAAACGAATACTGGTTAATTTCGGGATAATCGGTTCAGATTTAGATATAGCCACATATATATGTTCCTGCCTATTTATTATTTTAGCGCTATTAAAACTGTATTTTACATCTGACCTTTATATAATTTGGCATATATGAGGTTTTTGTTCCAAGTTGGTGAAAATTTCTTCAGACTATATATAGTCCCATCTATTTGTACGTTCCGATTCTAGATCTATGCAAGAATACTGCGCATTTTAAGGTTATCGTTTCAGATCTAGTTTATTATGAACAACATCTTCAACTCCTTCTTGGAATAAGCCTTGATGAGGAGTTGGAGCTAAGTATATTGTTAACTAAAACGAGCCATTTATTCCAATTTATTATCGAAATGACCCTTTTAACATTGTTAGGGAGATGTAGGCTATTATATTGAATGCCCCGCCCAACTTTCTGTCATTCCTTACTGCTTAGGTGTAAGAAATGTCTGGCTCAAAGCAATGTTATAATAGACTGTACCACAGTGTTGTTTCGACTAGGTTTAGAAGATGGTGTGTGTAGGGGGTCATGGAATTCCAAAAGAAAGTGCCCAAATTTAAATGATTTACTCTCGCTATTGGCCGTCATTATTTTTAATAATACCCTAAATCCTCACAAGACAAATGTTCGCAATGAATGTTCCCACCAATGATACACCCAACCAGCCTATATAGCGCCGATAAACAATAGCGTCCAAATAACAACAAAAAAAAACACTGAGATTAAAAGACAGCAACATTGTTTAGTACCTTGACCGAATGTACAAAAATAGGTTTTCTTCTGTGTAAACTTAGGGTCTAATTTTAGAATTCACTCGCTCACCATAACTCAACGCAATATCATCGTGTCGATATTCGGTGTCGAATACAACCCAAACACAATGGGCGCAGGCACACATATTTTGACACGGAAAACAACAATGATGAAAATTCGACATCATGATCCGCATAACAGATACGCTAATATGAAGTTCAAAATCAGTGGCAAGTTTAATAGGACAAATCTAGGTATTGTACAAATCCTTATAAGGATTTTCAAGGTAATATTTCGATATATCCATTCTAAACTATGCCAAGTGCAAAAAGGTAGTTTTTCAGGAGAGGCGATCAAAGTTTGTTGAATTTTTAAATTTGTGTGGAATTCCTTTGTAACGGAAATCGAATGACCTGTACAGTTTTATGACTAACTTTGATGAGGTTGACGGGTAAGCACTAAATTTTGACTGAATGTAATTTGGAATATTTAGAAGTTAAAAATGCAATCTCCCTAAGAACATGCTAAGTCGACTTAGCATGTTTTAGAATGGAGGTATCGATTTGTAAGATCACTCAACACATTTAGTGTTATTTATTATTATTAAACGTTCAAGAATTTAAGTAAATTAAGAACTTAGTCTATTTACAAAAATCTTCCAATCATCTCTGTTCCTGACATGTATCGCAGCTGGTCGAAAAATTTAGTAGTTTCCGTAGCGATAGTCCTTCTCCATGTAATTTTTGGTCCTCTTACATTATGCTTTGTTGTAGGTTCAATACCATATGAGCTAAATCGGGATAGTCTTTGCGTAATATGTGGCCTATCCGCACGTATTTCCGTTTTGTGATATGTTTGCCACAGTAGTCGTGTAACTTACACATTATCCATTTCCCACATTATCCATGTAATGCTGTTGACGAAGAGGGCTGCGCTAACAGCTACTGCCACGTTATCTGCATAGACTACAAACTTATCACTGAGCATCACCGAAGAAAGCAGAATATTGTTCATGGAGAGAGCAGAGGAGACAGAACACGCCCTTGGTGCGCTCCTCTGCTGACAAAACTATTGAGACCAGTTGAACCTAAGCTAGCTGTCAGAATGTTATGAATGAACCTACGTATACTGCTATCAACGCCCAGTGTTGCTAGAGCCGTAATTAAGCAGCTGCATTTGTATTATTGAAGGCCCTCGTGTATATCTAAGAAAGCTATCATAGAATATTCCTTAACAGAGATAAATCCTTCAATTACGGTGATTAGATCCTGCAGAACGGTTTCAGTGAACTTGTCCTTGCAGTAAGCCTGCTTTCGATTGAACATTTACCTGTGATCAATGTTAGTCCTAAGGTTACTAATTTGCTTATTAATCTCAAATAGCAAAAAGAAACAATTCTAAATAAGTAAAGGGTGGGCCATTTTAAACTTGAACTACCGATTGACTTGTCATTTGAGCCATTTTGATTATTTTCTGTGGGGAGCCATTAAGGATAAATGTTACGTAAAGCATCCAGTGACAATTGAAGCGATGAAATACGAGATCGAAGTTGCCATTGAAGGGATTCGACCCGAAACAATCGAAAATATACTGATTGGGTTGATCGGATGAGGTGCTGCCGAACCAGTCGTGGTAGTCATATTTAGAAAAATTTTAAAAAATTATCAGCACTATTTTTGTATAGCCGATTCAAATTTAAATGACCCACCCGTAGCTGAGTCCATCTCTAAAATTCTCAATTGCCAAGCCAGTCGTGGAAGTCATATGAATGATATTGTGTTTCATTATTAAATGACAAAGTTCAACCTACAAATAAAACCAGAAATTTGAAAAAAAATTTATAGCCTATTCAAATTTAAAATTTTAAATGGCCCACCCTTTATATGACCATAATCTAATATGGGACACAAAATAATTAGCTACAATGTTATGTGTGTAATTGTAAATAGATAAATATCAAGAGCGGAAAAAACAGTTGTCTGCCCCTCAGTCCTAGGTGAACATTGATCTTGGTCAGAATGTTCATTAATTCCAAAAGAAAAATAAACAAACCCCATAGCGCTAGAAACATTACGAACGAATGTATTAGGAATGCCGGCAATAACAACTAGAACATATTGATGAGGTTGAAATACTATTTTTATAATTGTTTATGTTAACCATCCAAAGCAAATTCACTGCCGGGAAGAGATGTAGAACCCGAGGCAGGGCGGGTTGTTTGGGAAATAAATGCGGAAAAACAACATGCAAACCAGTCAAAGAAGATATGCGGCTGTAGTTTTCTTCTTGACGTAATAATTGCTAAGAAAAATCAATTAAATTGTCCAAGGATTTACCACAAACACAACCACCGCCGCCGCGGCCACGATCGCCATAATCGTTATTCTGACGATCGTCATAATTGTCATCATTCTAATAACGGAGGCAGCCGACGCCTTATCATCTGGAACGACGTCATTGGTTGCGCTCTGCAGCAGCTGTTAGCTGCAGCTTTCACCCCACAAGGAAAAGCGCCATCTAGTGAGTGTAGTGCAGAAATATTTCTAAATTTATTATCCGCGTGTGCCGGTCCATAACTTGGTTATGAACCAATTTCTTTTTATAAAAATGCGCCAAGGCAATTGAGAAGATCATCAGTGGTTGTCGGACAGAGATGCATTCATTCCACCACCACCAATCGATCGATCGCTAGATAGATCGATCCAACTATGATCACCTGCTGGGCTGCTGTGAGCATTCTAAGCACAACACACTCTAAGATGATGACCAGTGAACGTGGAGGAGATGATCACTTCGTGAATGTTCCTAACAGCGTTCTCAAAGATCAGCCACAGCAGCAGAGAACGATGGCATGAAAGATGAATGTTACGCCGTATAAATCGACATCTCATGACGACGTGCGGCTAATTTAGGCATGATGCCGTTGCCTTGCCTATGCCGGTATTTGCTAGTATGTATTTTCATATTTGCCGCTTTTTGCTTTGTTTATTTTTGAGTCTATTTGTTTTTGCTTTTTCTGGACTTCATAAAAATGAGTGAGCATGTACAAGTGTATGTATGTCTGTATGTTGAAAATGTACTTGTTTATCCGATATTAATATTAATCGCTTGAACGCCGGTGGTCCCAATTACGCTGAGCAGTAGACTTGTGTACAAAGGATTAACATTGAACTTTAAAATCTCAAGCGATATCTTAATATACGCTAAACAAAGTATCTTTTAATTTCCATTTCCGATTTCGATTTTCTCCATTACCTTAAATATTGGTCCTTGTGGCCAAAGAGAAGTTTCCTGAAGAATTCCGCTTTGCAACACGCCAAATGACCAAACTAAATTGATTGCTTGAGTTAGTCTAAATATTTATAATTCACATCAAAATTTACTATTAATGAAATTTGTGCGTTAGGTTATCTTGAATGAGGGTGGGACCATAGCATCAAGATCCCCTACTAGATGCCTTTTTGAATGATACAATTTTAGAGGAGTCTATTCTCCCAAGCTCTACCTGTTCCTGAGAGAAAAACTAGCCCAGTATGTTGTTTCTTTTATGCGATATTATAGTTAATTGGCTTGGAAATGAAAACTATCTTCCGCAGCGTTAAATTTCATCGTTTCGTATGCAAATTGTAGTTATATGTATACCGAGGTTGTTGGTTCCCGTGATGAGGACTTATCCGTTTTTAGCAGCGCTATAGAGGAATTAGTGAAGAGCATTGAACACCTGTTCCGCAGTGAGCAAGTCCCGTCTGGATATACTGGACTCCTCAATTTTAGGAAGTCTACATTATTGATAAATTTGGGTTTCAATTCAAGTGATCCATTTCGAGGTTCCCTACTTTTTTAATGAAAAAAAACACAGAAAATTAAATTTAATGGGGAATGTTTATTATCATTTGAAAGAACATTCTTTGGCATTTATTTTTTGAAGATTATGTCTATCAAATGTTGGCCGCAGCGGCTACGTCTCAGCTGGTCCATTCTCTGAGTCCAATTTTCGATGACTCGTTCGAGCATTTCGACTGGTAACTGGCGACTGACACGCGTGATGTTTTGCTCCAAGGCCTGAATCGAAGCGGGTTTGTCCGCATAAACTTTAGTCTTTACATATCCCCACAGGAAAAAGTATAACGGTGTGATATCACACGATCTTGGTGGCCAATCGACCGGCCCAAAACGTGAAATTATCTGATCACCGAAGTGTTCTCTCAATAAATCCATTGATTAATGCGATGTGTGGGAAGTGGCGCCGTCTTGTTGAAACCAAATGTCTCCGAGATCACGAGCTTCAATTTCAGGCATCAATACTTACTCGAATCTTCTGAAATGTCACATATAGTATTAGTTTGTTAGTCACTAACACTCCCTCTTTGGTACCTCCCACACGAATGGACGATTTTGTACCAAAAGTTAACTACTTATGGCTTTAATATCAGTACATACAAATACTTAAAATTTCGTACAGTGTAATGCTTTTATAGTACCTAGAGTCTAGAGAAAAGTGACCGTTATTGGCACGCCCCTTTTGGTACCTCACATACAAATGCACCATTTTACACCAAAAGTTAATAGCTTATGACTTCATACCAGGGCACAGAAATACCTGAAATTTTGTACAATGCTTTTGTGGTACCTAAAGTCCACAAAAAGTGGGCGGTATTGGCACGCCCCTCTTAGTACCTCCCTCACAAATGGACAATTTTGTACCAAAAGTTAACAGATTTTAACTTTAACACCAGTGAATACGAATACTTGAAATTGTGTACGGTGTAATGCTTTTATAGTATCTACAGTCCAGAGAAAAGTGACCGTTATTGGCACGCCCTATTTGGTAACTCCCACATTTGTCCCAAATGTAAACAGCTTTTAACTTTAATATCAGTACATACTTTAAAGTTATAAAATGAAATTTAAATTGATAATAATTCAGTCAGAATTTTTTTTGGTTTGAGACCATATGTTTCAGTTACTTTCTGTCTATTGCAAAAACGTAATAGAAACAAATACAAAAATTGCTAGAGAGTTTTAATTGCTTGGTAGAATTGACTGCAGTTTCGATAGACACCACTCTACCATCTTCAGAATTCAGTAGCAATAGTGTATGTCTTTAACTTAAATCAGCTGAAATACTTATGGAAGCAGTAAATTTAATTTAACAAGAACTACTAACCAAACCCGTATTTTCCCGAACTATGTCAACATACTAAAACTCTCATACCAATACTTTTTTGTTTTTTGCTTGGGTTCGCATCGCGATCCACGAAAATTTATTAATAATAATTTAATAAAAACAAAAAAAAAATTTACGAATATTTTTTTGGGACTCAAGGTGAGGAGATTAATAAGTCGGTTTACTCGACTGAACTTTCTTACTTGTTTTTTTTGTATTTCAGACTATGAAGATGGATCATGTTACTAATACAGTTATTTCCTTTTACATTCAGTTCAGTACAAAATTGGTGCGGTTAACACACCCTTTTTTATCCTCTCACCTTAGAGAGGAGGGTATATATCATTTGAGCAATGTCCGTCCGTCCGTCTGTCTGTCTGTGTGTCTGTCTGCTGGCTGGTGCGCACGATAACTCTCGAAGGGATTAACCGATTGACTTCAAATTTGGTATGCGGTAATATTTTTCTCTATCTCCGGCTAAGTTCGAAGATGGGCCATATTGATCCACCCCTTCTAGTACCTCTCCCACAAAGGGTTAATTAACTTTTAGTGAAATATTGATTCTTTAATAACTTATATAGTACTTACTCGAATCTTCTGAAATGTCACACATAGTATTAGTTTGTTAGTCACTAACACGTCAAGAAAAATTAGCGAAGTGGCCACTCCCTTTTTGGTACCTCACACACGAATGGAAGATTTTGTACCAAAAGTTAACTACTTATGGCTTTAATATCAGTACATAAAAATACTTGAAATTTTGTTCAGTGTAATGGTTTTGTGGCACCTAGAGTCCACAAAAAAGTGGGCGTTATTGGTACGCCGCTCTTGGTACCTCCCACACAAATGGACCATTTTGTCCATAAGTTAACAGATTTGAACTTTAACACCAGTGAATACAAATACTTCAAATTGTGTACGGTGTAATGCTTTTATAGGTTCTAGAATCCAGAGAAAAGTGGCCGTTATTTGCACGCCCTATTTGGTACCTCCCAAATAAATGGAGCATTTTGTACCAAATGTAAACATCTTTTAACTTTAATAACAGTACATACTTTAAAGTAATTAAATGAAATTTAAATTGATAATAATTTAATAAAAACAAAAAAAAAACAAATTTACGAATATTTTTTTGGGACTCAAGGTGAGGGGATTCATAAGTCGGTTTACTCGACTGAACTTTCTTACTTCTTTTTTTCTATTTCAGGCTAAGAAGATTATTTTACTAATACAGTGATTTCCTTTTACAGTCAGTTCAGTTCAGTACAAAATTGGTGTGGTTAACACACCCTTTTTTATACCCTCACCTTAGAGAGGAGGGTATATAATATCTTCGGCTAAGTTCGAAGATGGGCCATATTGATTCACTCCTTATAGTACCTCCCCCACAAAGGGTTAATAAAGTTATTAGTGAAATATTGATTCTTTTATAACTTCTATAGTATTTATTCGAATCTTCTGAAATTCCACACGTAGTATTAGTTTATTAGACGCTAATGTACAATTTCTACGACGTCTTTGTTAAGTCCCAATTCGTCATGGTTCTTGGTCTTCTGAATGCACCGGTGTATGACTTAGGTTAGGTTAGGTTAAGACTGGCAGCCTGTAAAACACACTCACTTAGAATACCCAGTCCATTGTGTCAATGTAATAAAAGTCCATGGATGGACGCCTCCTTCTCGAGAGCGGAGCACAGACAAAGAAGGTGTTCTATTGATTCTTCCTCTGCTTCGTCTCCACAGCTTCTACAAAAGTGATTATGCAAGTCCTTTGATTTCTCTACGTGCCGTCCAATTAGACAGTGACCTATCATGACAGACACGTTAAGCGAGACGTCCGTTCTCGCCATCGACAGCAGTGCTTTGGTGCGTTTTGAGTATAAACTGGGCCACATCAGCCTGGAATGTATGCAGTTCCTAACTAGTGACCACCTGTCATTTGTTGCCCTAAGTGCACTATCTCTCAAGAGGAGCTTGTAGGTTGCTAGAGGCATGACCACATGTTCCAGGTCTCCTGGAGCGTGAAAGGTAGTTCATATTCTTCCAATTTCATCTGCCTTGCAGTTCCCTCGTATATCCCTGTGGCCCGGCATCCTCATCAGGTGAATATTGAACTGGTCAGCCATCTCGTTCAGAGATCTGTGACAGTCGAGTGCAGTATTTGAGTTCAGGAATATAGTTTCCAGGGACTTGATAGCAGCCTGACTATCAGAGAAAATATTTATACCGACTTTGGTCAGCGCATTAATTTTCAGCCATTCCGCTGCCTCTTTAAGAGCTAAGATTTCTGTTTGGTAAACACTAGAGTGATCAGGCAGTCTTTTCGCAAGTGATAGCTGAAGTTCCTCAGAAACAACACCAAAGCCCACTTGGTTATCGAGTTAGGAAACGTCCGTATAGAAGTTAATAAATCTCCTCTTTCCTGAGATACGACCATTCCATTCTGATCTATCATGTATAAGAGTCAAAGAGTTGTTCAGTAATAGTGTAATCCACAGTGCCCGGAAGGTCAAGCATTATGTCTAGAATGACACTATGTCCGTATCCATTTCCGGACCATAGTGACAGTTCCCTGAGTCTAATCGCAGTACATGCAGCATATTGCACTGCTATAATATCTAGCGGCATTAAATGTAGTATAACATTTAGTGCCGCAGTTGGTGTCGTTCTCTGCGCGCCAGTGATACATATAGCAGCCATTCGCTGAACCTTGTTTAGTATCGCACAGAATGTGGATATCTGCAGAGCTGTCTGTTGGATTTAGGAAGGCGTTATCTGATTTTAATTACAAACAAAATGTGTGTCCTTTTCGAAGGCCATTCTAAAACGAAAAATGGCTTAAATCGTTGAATATCCTGAAAAATATAAATTTGTTCTTCGTACGTTTTAAAGTTAAATTGTTACTGTGTCATCCACACATGTTTTAGGGATATGAATCAGATCTCGTAATATGCCAGACCCGAAGTATCTGTATCTTGCATGTACGAAAGCTGGGCATTGACATAGAAAATAATCCATTGTTTCGATGTTTTTCTGCATGTCCTGCATTCGTCGTTATCTAATAGTCCAATGCCGTATATGTTGGTGTGCGTGAAAGCTTGAGTGTCCTGTTAGAACACTCATCATGTTACTACTTTCGATCTTGTTTGGTAAACTAAAGGTTTTCTTCTTATTTGTGTCACCCCATTGTAGCTTTGCAGTTTGAAAGTTTGTAGACATTATATATTTACATTTTTATTTGATAATTCCAAATGGGATACAATTTAGGATTTTTCCACAACTGCTTTCCATTCCCAATGGGTTAAATCCTTCACAGCTGTCCAGAGCGAGGGATGTCGGTGCACAAACGAAATGTATGATTAGACGACCTGTTAAATTTAGACAAAAATGCCATAATTTTTCTCTTCTAGTACTTTTTTCCATAGTCAAACAAAAAAAGAATTTCTCAAACAATTTCAACCAATATACGAGTAGATCCACAACTACTCTCTCACACAGATATGGATTCCCGTGCAGCAGAAGAGGTGAACTGAATATCGGATCTTTGGTCATAATGGTGTTGTATTTAATGTTTTGGCTAATGGGGCACACAGGCGGTGCTGCCAATCTATCCATCCATCTAAGCACCGCCAAGAAAAGCGATAGCCAACACAACAACAACAAAAAGAAAACCTTTGCCATTTTATCCGCCGTCGTCGTCATCCATGGCAAGCGATAGCAGCGGCATCATTGGCATTATCTTGGTCCTCATCATCATCATCAGCAATAGCAACGCCATCCTCAGCCAATCTGGTCCATCTGTAGTATTTATGACGTTGTAGCAAACCGATTTAACATTTGTTGTTGTTGGGGATAAATGCTGCCACAGTTGGTTTTAGCTGTTGCTGATTTTTCATTATTTCTACTCAACTTGAGAAAAAAAATTTAAATGAAAAATATTTGTTTTCATTATTTTTTGGCCGTTTATTGATTAGAAAGACTAAAATATGAGAAAAAGTATAGAATAGACGAGCGATCAGATGGACGGACGGACGGACAGCTGCAAGGGGTATTGGGGTATATGCCACGAAATGGCATAAACAAAACTCATAAACTAAATTTAGATTTATATTCGATTATTCGTTTTAAATTTAGTTTGAATATCAACATCTATTTTTATCAGCAGTTCTGTAGCTGCTACTATTGTTGTTGTTGTTGCCATTTTTCGTTTGTTGGCTTCTTTTTTCGGAAGATGTTGTGATTTTTCTGTTTATTTTCTTCTTTAATGCGAATACCCCATAAATACGAAATTTTAAATAAGGATATATTTAGATTTTATTTTCCACATTCTATGCAGAAATAAAAAAGATTTCATGGCTGTCATCGTTGGCATGATATTTGCAGCTTGTACGATGTGGCATGCAACACTTGGTTTCTGGTTTGGTCCATTGTGTGATAATAGCAGATTAGATTCGATGTAAGGGATTGTGGTGCGATTAAATTCGAGACAGATATTCAAATATCATCCGATTAGATATAAATAAAAATAAGTAAGGAAAGACACCTTCCTAACAATGCGAAAATGGGCATTGCGATAAGAATTTGGCAGTGTTCATACATGTAATAAGAAATTCTCTCTGCCGAATTTCATACTGATCGCATATAAAACACGGTTCTACAGCGCTTACATATCGAATCGGGTGAAACATATATATGGGAGCTGTATTTAAATCTGAACTAAATTTCCCCAAATTTGGTAGTTTTCATTCATGTAATAGTAAAACTCTCTCTGTTAAATTTCGTACTGATCGGATATATAATACGGTTTCTACAGCGCTTACATATAAAATCGTGTGAAACATATACTATTTGGGAGCTATATCTAAATCTGAACGGATTTTCTACGAAATTGGTATTATTTTCTACTTATTTTATTCATTGACGTAATAAGAAAACTCTCTCTGCGGAATTTCGTACTGACCGGATATAAAGTATGTTTTCTACAGCTAAAAGATATATATGGGGGCTATATCTAAATTTGAACCGATATTCCCCGTATTTGGCAGTGTTCATTCATGTAATAAGAGAAAACTTACAGGTCAAATCGGGGGTAACATATATATGGGGGCTATACCTAAATCTAGACAGATTTTGATCAATTCCTTGTCCTTGGGTCAAAAAAGAGCACTGTGATGAATTCCATCACAAAAAACGGACCATAAATACGACCTGCACTTTGAATACAACGATACATCTACAGACGGACGGACGGACATGGTTAAATCGACTAAGGAAGTGATTCCAAGTCGATCGGAATAATAAATGATGGGTCTATCTCTTCTCCTTCTGGGTGTTACAAACAAATGCACAAACTCATAATACCCTGGATCACAGTGTGGTGTAGGATATAATTAAGCGTTTCGTAATAGAGTCAATGAATGACTACCTATTGACAGTCAACACATATTCCATTTAAATAATGTCATTCAGAAATAGTCTAGCCATTTGAATTTGGCGGGGGTACCATATTTACCTATCCATTCTCACCCCCATTGTGCCAATGTTAACGGCTCAACAAGTACTACATTGTCTAGGACTAGTCTCAATCCACCTTTCACTATTCTAGCTCTAGCCATTTAGGTTTGGCGGTGGTACCGTATTTATTCCTTTTTGTCCCTTTGTGCAAATCGCAGCAAATACCTCCATAACCACTTGAAATTTGCACTGACATCAAAATTTTTTCTGTTTTAGCCCATTGTGCCCCATTTAATCCCCTACAACTATGAATGGCTTATTTTCCAGAGTCACCCATCCCAAGCGCTACCATCACATCAAATCTCACCGCTGTAGCTCAAGCTTTTGGAATTTAGCGGTGATACGATATGTTTAACCATTGTACCACATTTAAGCCCTAAAAGTTCCAATGGACTACCCCATCCTCAAATTTCATGATTCTTGCTTTCTGAAACGAAACGAAAACGATACGACTTTAGCAAAACCTTTAAACTCGGTCGATTATGTCAAATAGTCAACCGCTTTTTCAACAGCCACAAGCCCGTCCAACACCTGATACACGCCGGCAAGATCTTATACAGCCCCGTAGCGGCCTATATGTTGACATGGTATTTTATCACGTACGGAGTAAATAGTTTACTATCATACACATAATTTTGGGACTCAATTCCGAGAATTGGATGTGAAAGTAGCTCCAAAAATAAGAACTTCTGCAACATTCGTTTAGTCAAGTTGGCTCAATTAATAATTTAATGGCAATACGTTTTTTTTTTTGCTCAAGTTGGATTTTTTGCACTTTTTCTATATCATATCTCTTTTGAGTCTGAAGCATAGTTGTAGATATTAAATAGGAGAACTAATGCGTAACAAACCTAACCGAAAAATAAGCATCCAGTGCCATAAAAGATTAAAAAACTAAATACAGCACATTTGATATGAAATATAAAAAAAATTTGCTAAATTTATTATTTCGCGAATAAAAAGGTTAATTACTCAATTTTGATACAAGACTATCATTTACCACAGACAAGATAAATTTAATAAAACAAATGAATATTATTAGGAATACAATATCTTCAACAAATTCCGCGTTTCAGGCAACGACCTTTAGCCAGTTCCCTCCAATTCTTGAAATCTGAAAATCGTCATTAATATCTAAAATTCTTCCATTTCTATCTCTCAAAATCTTTTGTCTGGCCTTCAAAACCCATCAGAAATTCCAACAATAAATTATGCCATCAAAATGGCTTTTTAGGAATTATGTGTCTGACAAGTCAACTAAAAATTAAAGCCGACCATAAATTCACATAGACTTTTATTAATTATCTGCAATGCAAGTTGTCTGAATCACTTTCATAACAGGCATTATTATAATTTTTTCCTCATATATGAATAACCCAAAAAAACGATATAATCATTAATTTTAATTATAAAATTTTCCAATTGGTCGTCGGAACACTTGAATGACTGTGAACACTTTGTGCCGTTTTGGTTTTGTTTTGTGTAATTAATGTCATGATTTGACTGACCCACTTTCTCTGGTGGTTTTTTCTTCTTCTCAATTTGTAATAACAAAAATAAAAATATATATTTTTTTATTTTCCATTATTAAGTGTATGACAAGCATTGCGTTAAGTATTTTAATGTGATTATCTTGAATCGGAGATTTTCCAAATATGGAGGACATATTTTGTTTTCGAAAAAAATTTCTGTTGTCTGATTTTTTAAATGTATCTTGTTTCTTTTTAAATAAATAAAAAACAAATAATATTTAAACTTACCATAAGTGGAAAAATAATTGATGGACAGACAGAAAAGAGACGGACAGATTTTGTGAATGAGGGTAATTTTTTCTGCTTGTTTCATGCAAAGAGTGTAGGCTGGTCATACTGTTATTTTTCAAAAAAATATAATACAATTGTTTTTGGTTAAAATGGTGTTTCTATAATATTTATTTGCCTAAATTAAGCAAATTATACTTTTCTTTTTCATAATTTTACCTAATTCAATAAAAATATTTTGTAACATTTTTGTTCACTTTCTAGTCATTTGCACTTTCGTTGACATCTACGATTTAATTCCCCAAAATTTACAGCAACATTATTTTGCGGCTCTAATGATTAGGAATTTCTTGCGAAAGCAAGACTATATCAAAAAACATTTTCATTTCGTTTTCAAAAATTGTCGATGAGTGGCAAATACCACCAACCATGTCGTCCATGTTTGTCTGTGTATGCGAGTATGTTAGTCCGTCTGTCTTGAATTTATTGGCATTTTTCACAAAAATGTTTACGGCTTCGCGCTCTTCTGCCAATTTTGCTAATTTGCAATACAAAGTTTTGCTGCCTTAATTAAGCGCCCATTTGCCAGTTCGTTCCGCCGACATTATTTCGAATATTTAGGGGCCCATTTGCTCGTCCCAATGTTTTCTATGTCAAGATCTGTTAGTATGTCTATAATTTTTTTATTATTAATTTGTTTAGATGAAATGAAAATCCAACCAGTACAATTGCATGTCGGGGCCAGAGGTAACGAAAGGGGTAACAAATGTTTAATCATTGGTATGCGGAACAAATTTGGTACGATTATATAAACATTGCCGTTTACTTTGTAATAATATCAAAATTTAATTTAAACAATATGAATTAACAATATGAATTAACAATATTTAATAAATATTGTTGGATATGCAACCGGCGCTAAGAGCAATTGTAGACTAAGCAACAAAAATAACAATTGAACAGCAAGAAAAGACAGAAAGTCGCGCGGGACCGACTATAAAATACTCTACACCTGAATAACAAGGCGAAAGGGGGCATTGCGATAGTAATTTGGATCAATTGTTTTCGTTTCCGTTAAAAAAGTATTTAGCTCCATCTCCTCATCAAAGCTTATTCCACGGAAGAGTTGAATTTACTGATCATATCAATATTCGTTCATAGATCAAGAATCGGAAGGACTTAGGACAAGCAGACAGATTAAAATCGGCCATGCCGAATCTTAAATACCCTCCACCATGGATCGCATGCGAATTCTTAGTTAAGAAGTAAAATCGGAGAGATGCTATATATGGGGGCTGTTTCAACAAATGGACCGATATTGTCCATTTTCAATCCCAAAATACCTGCAGATATAAGAAGTTTGTATACTATTTTGACAAGAATTCATCACAGCAAAATTTTTACAAATCAGTTTTATTTTGTTATATTCACCCTATAGAGGTCGCTCCAAAATATACGCATTTAAGCCTAAATACCATATTTTCTAAGCATTTTAACTGAATCTTTGCAGTTTGTATTTAATTGAGACACGAATTCATCGCAGTAAAAATTTTTAAATCAGTTCATATTTTGTTATAGTCCACCTATAGATGCCGCTCCCAAAAAGGCTTATTTAAGCCATAAACACCGCATTTGTATCCCCTCACCTTAGAGAGTAGGTGTTGGAGTGTCAACAGCTGATCTTCAACAGCAGCGCCCCCCAGTTTTTGTATTTCGTGTTTGCCAACATCGCCCCTGTCGACAGCGCTTGAAACTAAAAAAATCAGTGATGGTAGCGCCGTCACTGTGACATTTTGATTGTTTGTTGTCAACTCACCCGATTTTGGCACACAGCCAAACCGCCAGGCTCACGGCCAAAAATAATATATTAAAATAAATTAAATTAAATAAAAATAAAAGTATAATTTTGTGTTTTTCTTTGGTCCTTCGAACCGGATATGAACCAGTGACCTATGGTATATATCATTTGCTACGAGCCAAAGTGTATCAAATCGAAGGAGTGACCTAAGACCCTAAGTATGTTCGGCGGTCATTTTAAGTCGAATGAGCAATGTCCGTCCGTCTGTCTGTCTGTCTGCTGGCTGGTGCACACGATAACTCTCGAATGGGGTAACCGATTGACTTCAAATTTGGTATGTGGTAATATTTTCTTCTAAAGGGTGTCCCAAGAAGAACGCAATTTTTAAATCCCGCAACATTCGAAGTGTCATTGTTTGACATTTGAATAATTGTTATAGTTTGTTAGTAGAAGGTACGAGGTTAGTAAAAATGGAGAAGGACAGCGAAGGGAGTTCGTTAATTGGGTATTGGAGAGACAACATGAAAATGCTGATTTTGCCAATAAAATCATCTTCAGTGACGAGGCCCATTTTCATCTTGATGGCTTCGTCAATAGGCAGAATTGTCGCATTTGGGGTGCGGAAAATCCTCGAGTGATTCACGAGAAGCAAATGCATCCTCAACGTGTCACTGTGTGGTGTGGTTTTTGGGCTGGAGGAATCATTGGACCTTTGAGGCAGTCAAGCGCAAACAGTCAATGGTGTTCGGTATCGTGAAATGATAACCAGTTTTTTCTTGCCTAGAATTGAAGAAATGAATGTGGAGGGCATGTGGTTCCAACAAGACGGCGCCACATGTCATACAGCCAGAGAAACAATTCAATTGCTGCATCAGTAATTAAAAAATTGCGCTCTTCTTGGGACACCCTTTATATCCGGCTAAGTTCGAAGGTGGGCCATATTGGTCCACTCCTTCTAGTACCTCCCCCACAAACGATTAACATTTAGTGAAATATTGATTATTTAGTAACTTCTACACTACTTATTTGAATCCTCTGAAATTCTACACATAGTGTTAGTTTATTCGTCACTATTACCTCGAGAAAAATGGGCGAAGATGCCAGATGGTACCCACACAAATGGACAATTTTGAACCAAAAGTTAATAGCTTATAACTTTAATACCAGAGCATACATAGACTTGAAATTTTTTTCAGTGTAATGGTTTAATAGTACCTACAATGCAGCGAAAACTGTGTATTATTGCCACGCTCCTTTTGGTACCTCCCACACAAATGGACCATTTGGTACCAAAAATTTACAGTTTATAACTTTTATTTTATTTTATTTTATTTATTTATATGAATTACAATACAAAGTAAATTTATATTCTAATTGTACGGTCCAAGGAAAAGCCGGGTTACAAAGACCATGTGGCTAGAGCTTGCAGCGACAGACCAGAGCCTCTGGTGGGAATCGAACCCACGACCCCCAAACTCATAGGCGAGCACGCTACCAGCTCACCTTCTGGGGCGCTCAGCTTATAACTTATAACTTTATTACCGGTGCATACAAAGACCTGAAATTTTGTACAGTGTAATGGTTTAATAGTACCTACAACACAGGGAAAAATGGGCATTGTTGCCACGCTCCTTTTGGTACCTCCCACACAAATGGACCATTTTGTATCAAAAGTTACCAGCTTATAATATTAATATCAGTGCATGCAAATACTTGAAATTTTGTACAGTGCAATGCTTTTATAGTACCTAGAGTCCAGAGAAAAACGGGCGTTATTGGCACGCCCCTTTTGGTACCTCCCACACAAATGGACCTTTTTGTGTCAAAAGTAAACAGCGTTTACCTTTAATATCAGTGCATACAAATACTTGAAATTTCGTACAGTGCAACGTTTTATACATAATACCTAGACTCTAGAGAAAAGTGGCCGTTATTGGCACACCCCTTTCGGTACCCTCCACACATATGGACCATTTTACACCAAAAGGTAACAGCTTACAACTTTAATACCAGTACATAATTTAAATAATTAAATCCAATTTAAATTGATAATAATTTAATTAAAAAAAAAAATTACTTATATTTTTTGGGACTCAAGGTGAGGGGATTCATAAGTCGGTTTACCCGAATGAACTTTCTTACTTGTTTTACAAAATTTTGCTGAAAATTTGCATTTTATATTCTTTTTTGGCAAGAATTCATCTCAATAAAATGTATAAGTATACAAATAAAATTTAATTTTGTTGCAGTCCCCATATATATGTAGCTCTCAAAAGGCTATTATAAGCCATAAATACCAAATTTTTTAGGTGAAAATTTTGTCTAAAGAATTTGCGGCCTAAAAATCGCAGCGTTCGTTTTTGTAATAATTTACTTAAACAAAATGGATCGTTTCATGATTTGCTCCATATTCAAAGATTTTTCCAGTAATAAAATTTAAAGCAATCCATGGTGGAGGGTATATAAGATTTGGCATGGCCACTTTTACTTGATTCTTTTTTTATGGTTTTTTCCGTGCCAACAAAACACGATTTAAAAAAATACATTTTTTTTCTCTTTTTTAACGAATGTTACTAAACAAATGTTTCTACGTAAAGGAGATCGAGCTTATATGGTCAAAATTACCATACCATTTTTTGAATATTTCTTTTAGTTTAGATTACCAAATCAAACCGGAAAATGTATGCACAACTCTTTGGCTAAATTTTTGTGTGCTAGTGTAATTGGTTTAGAGTCAAAATCAGGAACATGTGTTTTGGGAGTATATCCAAATCTGAACTGATTTTGTTCATGTTTTAAAGTATTCGTTATTTTATCAAGAAACATTTCATAGTGATCGAAGGAAAACGTGGGTTCTATATCTTATATGTCAAATAGGAATGAAAATATTTATGGAGGCTACATATAATAATTGGTTTAGAAGTATGCTAAGATACTTTGGAATGGAGGTATCGATATAATTTTTCAGATAATTGTTTCTTCAGTTAAAAATGAACGTTGCAAGTTAAGGAAAACCGTTCAGATTTACATATAGTCATCAGTCGTAAGAAAATCAACATTGATAAAATTTGACAATATTTCTTCTTATTCTGCGCCGATAGGGTCGACTCCACCCGACTCTAGCCAAAGAGAAGTAAGTAGGGATGCTTCACATATGCTTCACAAATTATACTTTCTGTACCAAAAACTTATTTTCTTAATTAGGATATGGACCAATGTTTTTAGTATCAACCCAAGGCATTTATTTTGCTCAAAATGTTTGGTCGTTTTTTTATCAGTATACATTTTTATAAAAAATTTCAATGGCCATTTATGTGCCAAAAAATTAAAAAAACAATTCGTTTTTTAATTTTGTCATTATACATACTCCAAATTCTTAGGGTCAGTACTAGGGCCTAGCCATGTATTTTGACATTCATTTACATTCACAGAAAATAGAGAAAATCAGACTATATTCTATATTTTGCGATGTTCAGATTCCAGAGACTGTTTTGTATTTTCAAGTACTCCACTAATAGTTTTTGTAGAGAAGTGCTTATTATAAATTAAATTTTGTAATTTTATTTTGAAACATTAAAAAGTATATTTTGTTTTATGTCGCATTTTCATTTGTATGACACACATTTGTTAAAATTGTTCCAGAACAACGAGTTTACAAGTAAACTAAAAAGGCACTTTTAAAAATTTTAAAATAAATTCCAGACTTTTCACGAAGGGAAACGATCAATTTTTTTTAATTTTATGGCAACTCCTAGCGCTATTTTTCGGAATCTGCAGTCAAAACCGCAAGTTATCGTTAATTATTATTTTGTGAAGTACGATTTATTCTAATTATTATTATTATTAAAATTTACTCAAGATGATTTACGCGTATTGTACAAGCTTGTGAAAAGTCCAAACGGGGCAAAATCGCCTTTTTTGATATGTTTGAATAGAAGGAAAATATATTTGGAACACAAATTTTTAAATATTATATATTTCTGAGTAAAAAAATTTTATTTGTAAATCAATAAAATTTACTTGGAACGCATATATAAATATATTACAACAAAATATATTTGCAAACTAATTTTCTCAAATAAAATATGTGTTTATGTACAAATAAAATTATTGTTAAGGAATGTCTTCAAATATATTTTATTAAAAAAGTTTTTCAAAACATTGCTGAATTTTTCTAATTTCATTTTTAATTTTTCCTTCGTTTCCAATTATGTTTTCCTCCCAGTTAAAAATACCATAAGCAGTATTAATTTCTGTTTGAAGGGACTCATTTTAAATTTTTGAGTATTTAATATCAGCATTTGTTGTCAATCCTTCAAGTAATTTATTCTTATCCAAACTTATACAATTTCATATTTACGTATATAAAAAATTTCTAAAAATTTAACATTAAATTGCTAAAAAAAAACCTAACAACAATTAAAAATCAAATAAATCTTTGTTTCGGAATTAATAGTCCCAAATAAAAAGTATTAGGACGGAAACAAGGATTTGTTTAGAACAACATATTCCTAAATATATAATTTTTGCGTTTACCAAATATTATATATTTAGAGTGTACCTTAAACATATATATGTTTCAAGCCGAATATGTTTGGGACAATATACTACACAAGCGATTTTTTTTCAGCGTGCACAGTATAATTTATTTATTACAATAAAATGGCCATAAAGCTAAAAAATTCTTATTTAATTTACACCATAGATAAATGACGTAAAATAGAGTTTACCATAACAATCTCGTTTTCGAAAAAATAAGATAGACGATTTTGAATAGATGTCCTTGATATGTACTCGTATAAGTATACTTATTATAAATTGAACCAAATGAGTCATTGGTGTGCCATTGTACTTTTCAGTTCGTATTTGTACCAATTTTGGAACAATTTACCAACTTTCGCATCTCTGGTACACAATCGCTACAGTATATGTATCTATTTTTGATCTGAGAAATTGGGTGGAAGAGTAGAGTAGTACATAATTTAAATGCATTTTAAAACAACCCAGTCTATTATATCAGTACACAATACACAAATAAAAATCCAAAGGTGCGATGATAACAACAAAATCATATAATTTCCACAAACACCAAAAAATTACAAAATGAATGAAACAAAACAATTGAACAAAATGTCATTGTTTTGACTTATTCGGCCTTCTTCGTTCATCTCTGCCAATGTCTGAAATAATGTGAAATTACCAACGAAAATAACAACAACAGCTAAAAATACTCAAAACAATGGAGAATGGAACCCAAAGAGGTGGAGTTAACAAACAAGTCAACCGAAACGAACAAAAAAGTAAAACAACAACAAACCTCAGACAGAGCAAAACAATTGAAATGAACAAACGAAGTAATCATCCTCAACATCGTTGTGGCTGTTATTGTTGTTGTTGAGCTCTCATTGACAAATAATGTAACACCGACACGGAAAACAGCAAAAACAACATCAAAAGACATCGCCACAGATATTGACTAATAATCACTCTCTGAGCAACAGCACATCACATCGATCACCGAACACGGTCTCCATTAAAGCATTTACACAAATAACAACAACAACATCGAACAACAATCACAAATTTACGAGCACAATAAATCGAACATCCGCCTCCCTCTCTCACTCCATTACAAGTGCATTGGGGGAAGGGAATCAAAAAATGATTTCGAAATTACAGAAGTTATTAATCAAACAATATTTCACTAAATGTTAATCCTTTGTGGGGAAGGTTCTATAAGGAGTGGACCAATATGACCCATCTTCGAACTTAACCTGAGACCTAAAATTTCCCAAATCGAATTTCCACAAAACACGGTTGGCTCGTTGGCTCTGTTAGGCGAGAGGATAATAAAAAATCTGCTTAATTTCAGTCAAATTTATAAAATGTGGCATCTATGTTTTAACCAAAGATTTCTAAGAGCGAACACTATGTGGGAACTACTCCAGTATATAGAGCGCTAAATTTTCAGTATAGGTGAAACACTGGCAAAATTTCCTTCTGATCGTCTGTGGTTTTGGCTTTATAGGTATGAGATAAGTTAAGTTGTTCTCAAAGTTGGCAACCTCGGATGAACAAAATGTTAAAGCGCGTGTAATTTTCGCCTGATTCAAAAATTCTTTTTTCGTGTGCATTATATAGTTGCCGAGATATCGAAAATTGAATTCGAAATTTTTCTCTCAACCCTTTCCTAGTATTTGATGAATATCGGAGCAGCATATAGGTACACGCTGAAAAAAAATCGCTTCTGTAGTATATTGTCCCAAACATATTCGGCTTGAAATAAACATATGTTTAGGGTACACTACAAATATATAATATTTTACACACACAAATATTATATGTTTGTGTGGATATTGTTCTAAACAAAAATATGCTCCCATTCAAATATTTTTTATTTGGAACTAGTATTTCCGAAACAAGGATTCATTTGTAATTATTTATTTTGGTAATGTATTAAATGTCTTAACTTAAAGACAAGTTTTCTGTTTTTCAAATTTTCAAATAGCAATTTTTTTATAAATTTTATATGCTTGTAAAATTTAATCAAAACTTAAATCGAACAATCTTTCGTAAATATAAACGACATTGATGAATTGACAAAAAGTGATGAATAGGAATATTTATAAATAAGGAAATTTTTAGCTATAAAGTGTAACACGAAAACTAGGAAAAGCTAACTAAAATTCGAATAAGTCAGTAATGTTTTAAAAATCTTTTTAAATAAAACATATTTGGAAATCTTCTTAAACAGTAACTTTGTTTGTGTGTAAACACATATTTTATTTGTGAAATTCAGTTTGCAAATAAATTATGTTCTAATATATTAATATATGCGTTCCAAACAAAATTTCTTGATTTTCAAATAAAATTTATTTGTTAACAAATATATAATATTTAAAAAAATCGTTTCCAAGTATATTTTCTTTCGTTTCAAACATATCAAAAATAACGTTTTTCCTCCGTGTACACCGACTTCTTTCACATCAATTTTTCTGAATTGGCAACAACATTTGAACAAACCGATCCGACGTACCTGATAAACAAAGGTTATGGCCATTGAAATTATATTTTCACAAAATTTAAATTTTTTGGAAAAAGTATGTGTCGTACATTGGAGTTATGGAAGAAGTATCCAAAAACTTTCGTCCTCAGGATGATCACATTTCATTCCTACGATGATTCGAGTTCATTGCCACGGAGAATCGCATTCATCACCACGATGAACCAGTCATCCCCACTATGAATCGAGTTCATCACCATGACGAACTCCATTCATCACGACGAAGAACTCTATTCATCAACACGACGAATTCCATTCATCACCACGACGAATCCCATTCATCATCACGACGAATCCCATTCATCACCAAGACGAATTCATGCCCCCCGACAATTTAAATTTTAAAAATTTCAATAAATATTTTAAAATTTTAAAAATTTCAATAAATATTTTAAAATTTTAAAAATTTCAATAAATATTTTTAAATGTTAAAAAATTAAATAAATATTGTTCTGGTTTTAGACCATTGAAAACGCTATGGAAAATTAAATTACTTGACTGCTTTGCCAGTTTCAGTTGTGATTATTCGGTTCGAAACGCAGTTCTTATCAGGAAAGGCTTAAAGCAAACAAACGATAAGTATTCATTACTCCTGATAACACTGGTCAAAATTTTTTAGCGATACAGGGTTTCGCAGACGATTTGAGTATATGAGATAGTACAGTTCTTAGCCTAAAAGGTAGTTTCTTTAAATTTGTTGTAGTTCCCGCGATAAATCGCGATTTGCGAAAATAGAGAGGTTACTACACATATTAAAGCATAACTCGAGAACCATTTATCCGAATAAGTTCGGAAAAGCTACAAAGAATGCTAAATTAAGTAGCCGCCAACTTCATTTAGTACCATTTTTTCATCCGTTCAGTGGTTTCGCAGAGAGCTTACAAAGATAGTGGTAAAAATCATATTTTTTGAGAACATTTTAATAATTTTAAAAATAAACGCGCAATAAAAACACCGAGAAATGCTCATTATAATTTTTTATCATAAATTCATAATAAATTTTGATTAGTCGTGAATAAAATGGAACCACTCCGAATGAAATCAATGCACAACTTCAAAAGTTACAGTTGAATTAGAAATAAAAGAGAAGCGTTTTTTATGGGATTTTCTGTGGAATTTTTATCGAGACAGTGGCTTCGATACTAGTTAGGGTGAAAATAATTTCGGGGTAGATTTGTGTCTCAACCTCTCTATTTTCGCAAATCGCGATTTTTCGCGAGAACTAGAACTAATTTAAAGAAACTACCTTTTAGGCTAAGAACTGTATTATCTCATATACCCAAATCGGCTGCGAAACCCTGCGCCGCAGCAAAAAAGATTTTCTTGTTGTGTTGTGTAATTTAAATCAAAAATAATCACCACGGTGAATTCCATTTTTTATCAACACGACGAATCCCATTCATCATCACGGCGAATCCCATTCATCACCACGACAAACTCCATTCATCACCCCGACGAATTCCATTCACCACCACGACCAATCCCATTTATCACCATTATTTGATTTTTTAAATTAAACTTTTACAACAAATTAACAAATTAAATAGAACAGTACAATTAAGCACAAAATATATATTGTTTGCATCGTTTTATCATATTTTCAGCAAAATTGTCAAATAAACCATTTCGTCGTGGGAATGAAACCTTATCGTTCCCTCGACGAATTTCGAAATCACCAAAAACATGGGTTGATGATCGTGTTCGCTCTATTGACGTACAAAAACATCGCAAGTACGAAACTTTTCGTCACCAGTACGAAGATATATTCACGAAATTGATTCGTCATGGTGACGAACGGGTTTTCTATCACTACACACAAATGTATACAAAGATCAGCATATATCAGGGTGACAGGGGCAATGCGTACATGCCCTGCAGAAGCCATCAAAGCCATGATGCACATACTGTCAATAGATCTATATAAAACAGGAAGTGCGGCCTGTAATGCCTCACATAGAACATGCGGACATGCTCGGAACCTTCAACAACTCCCCATGAAAATAGCTGGACCCGGTCCACTTCGTTGCCCCAGATTGAAATTTCCGATCCCGTCCATTTTTGAACCAATCACGAATCCTGCCACCAAATGCATATATGTATATAAAATAACAGCACTCTCGCTTACAAATTGTGCAAGATATGGCCACGCCTGTTAGTCTGATCCCGCCCATTTTTGAACTAATCACGTAGACTGCCACCAGATACATATAAACAGAATTACAGTATTATGACTACTAAATTGTGCAAGATAGCTCAAATTTGGGTTATATGGGCGGGGCCACGCCCTTTGGTCTCATCCCGATCAAAAATTGTGCAAGATATATCAACTTCAAAATTTGGCTTATACGGGCGGCGCCACACCCATTGGTTTATTCCCGCTCATTTTTGGACCCATCACATAGAGTACCAGCAGATACATATGCACAAAATTACAGCACTCTCGCTAACAAATTGTGCAAGATATCTCAATTTCAAAATTAGCCATATATGGGCGGTGCACGCCCATCGGTCCGATCCCCCCCATTTTTGGACCAATCACGTAGACTGCCACAAGATACATACTCGTATGTACAGCATTACAGCACTCTAGCTAACAAATTGTTCAAGATATATCAATTTCAAAATTTGGTTTATATGGGCGGGGCCACGCCCCCTTGGTACATCGAAAATGCAAGTACCCTATTTTCACCACCCCCCACACATATACATTCTGTGAAAATTTCAAGAAGATCGGTTCAGCCGTTTAGACGCCTATACGGTACAAACAAACACACATCGTCATCAGAAACGAAAAAGGGCGTAACAACAAGAAAAGTGGAAATTCAGTTTTTGATGGCTTTCGATACACTGCATCAAAATACACATCCTAACAAATTTGTAGCGGCGTAATATTAAAAATGACGAAGTTATTAACGAAGTATATAAGGGCCTAACAACAAATTATTTCTTTTTTCATAGTTAAAAAATCCTATTTCACGCAATTTTCACAAACATGTTATAAATCATGTTTGTGTGAATTTATTTTTGCATCATTATGTTTGGTTATTATCCTGAAAACTTCGTTTTTCTAACGACAGCTCTTTTCATTTTATTTAGTTTTTTGGTTCTTCTGTAAAATTTTCAAACATGATGATAGGCCCATTTTCGTTTCTGATGACGACATTCTTCTTTATATATATAAATTACGTATATTTAGAAAAATTTTGGTATACACATACATACATACACCCAGGAAAATAATTAGTTGGAATTCGATAGTAACAATTAAAAAATAGTAGTAGCAAAAAAAAATTTATTGCATACACCGTGTTCCGGTTGTATTTATATATAAATAGTTGAAACAACAATAATAACATGGATACGATCAAATGAAAATGCTTGTAACTAAATCGATGGTTATATGAATCGAATTAAGATTGTTTTTTTCAATGACTTTAATTATAGTACCATATGATCGATATTTGGTTGTGACAACGAATGTTTTATTCTTGATAACAGAAAGTGTATCAATAGACCAAAGATTATTATTGCAACGAATAATTGGTCACTACAACAGAAAAAATATTAATAAATAATTATTTTTTGGTTATACCAAACATTTACCAAATTTAGAAAAATTAAATGTTTTTTTTGGGAAATACAACCGAAAGATTGGTTGCTGTTCTTTTGCTGACACAAACTAAAAATACAATTATTCGTCATAAATTAATCTACAACATTTTGTTCAAGAACGGTATATGTAGTTAAATATCACCTCATGTGGATAATAATGTGTGTAATGCAAAATATGTTGTGCAAAATGTTTTACTTAAATAAAAAATAAAAGCAACAATCATGAAATTGAAAGCACAGGGTTAAGCGATATTTTGTACTTTCGTGTACTAAAATTTGTGTCAAATATTTCCACAACTCATAATAGCAATGAATTTGTAATATGAGATTTTTAATTTTGTATAAATTGTTAGGTTTTTTGTTCAATAAATAAAATAAAAATTAATGAAAACTGTTTTTAATTAATTGTCGGAAGTATATGACTGACAAATTGTCAGAACAACCAATTTTTAAAATAGCTGGTTGTGGCAACATACAGCAGATAATTTTAGCCACCATTTTCGTAGTTGGCGCAACCAAATATGATTGTTATCAAAATGGTAGCAGAAGTATACCACAAACAAAATGTTGGTTGTCCTAATGGAATCGCATGATAGTAGACAGAACTACCGGAATGCGGTTGGCAAATAATTCGGTTGAGGCAAACAAACTATTCTGTGTGTATACAAGACTTCGACTATACATACTTATAAATATGACTAATTTTCTAATATCATACGTTCTCCAGCAAAAACACATAACATACTTAATAGAGTTATTTTTCCAACTTTCTTCTCATCGTGTTTTATGGAAATCGAACGAAGGCCTTAGAATAGCTCAAATAACGCTCTTCGAATATATAGATAAAGGCGCGTTTTTTTAATTGCAGACACAAATACAGTCAGACTCATGCCGCTGTCTAACTTAAGTTCACATCCCACTCATTGTTATTGGTAGAAATCCGAAATCTTAGTTGACGAGTGTGAATGTGACTTCAATGAATGGATCGATCAGCGATCGGCGTTTGTTTGTTCTGCCGAGTAATGGTTTTTGTGTTGTTGTGGCTCCATTTGTTGAGAGCTGTGAATGAGTTGAGCTGAGACGAGATCGCTTGAGATGAAATGAATCAATATGATTCGAACTGTTGAGGGGAAAACGCAACGCTAAAACAACCTTTTGCGATTGTTTGACCATTTAAGGTAACACGTCGTTACCTTTTTCAACTGGACTCTCCAATCATATTTTGTTTGCCATCGCATCACATCTCAGTTTGCCAGAATGTACTTTATTTAGTCATGCGCTGCGCAGCGGAACGTATGATTTGAGACACGTTTACAAGCGCTGACAATTGGATGAGTACCTGATACCTGATTTGTTTGTTGTTGTGGCAGCCGAGAAATGGCAATGGCGCAGATCACAATGATGATAGCGTTAAAACTGATGATGCTTCGCTGCCTTTTGGAGTACGACGCGTCGTGTCATCATCCGATTGTTTCGACTGTCGATGGGGAAAAATGTAACTTTGCGCGTTCATGGCTATTTGAAACGCCTAAGACGTTGTCCCAAACCAGAAAGACGCGTGCCATATGTCAATATTTCTTCCATGTCAATTCATTGAGATATTTGTTCGTCGCGCTTTTTCTGTTTTTTTTTTTGCTGAAGCTGATGCTGCCCCTACGCGTAAATTTTTGTATTATTTAACAACAAACGTAAAAAACAAACAATATTATTGTATTTATTTCATTTGCTAGTTTCGGACAAATAATCAGCCATTTGGTTTTCCTTTAGTTGGCTTAAGCCACACGCCGTACAGTGGGCATTTAGCTACACATTCACCGTGGCTGTTAATTTTTAAGATTGGGGCATTTTAGAAAATTTTTAATTTCTGTAAATCTCCCCACAGATTATCATCACACACTGCAAAGTGAAAATATAGCTCATTTTACTTAAAATGGTTTCGTGCATAAATTACTTAAAACTCAAAATTTCAGACAGGTCGCATTCAAAATATGGCTTTCAGAGCATGAAGAAATAATATCGTAAAGTGTATATATCGAAAAGTTTACTGATATATCCCATGAGCTCCTATATATATATTTTACTAAGAGCGCCCTATTCAAAATCATGAAGTTAATATCGTTGCAAGTTGGCGCGATATGTTCCATTTTTTACTACAAATGATTTTATGCAGAATATAACATAAATTACGAACTTAAATTATTGATTGATTGACAGTATGGCCCAATTAACATGAATTATTTACGAGTATTATATAATTTGGTTTGTAGTCTTCTGGCCCACAGTGCCCCATTGTTTTTTGGTCTTTGGTTACTGGTTGTTAAAAGTGTGCCTTGAATTGATGCCCACTCATTCACCAAAGACTGATGCATATCCAAGATATGTACGATATAATGTACTCGGCGTTTTACAACCATCCATTTGAACAGATATAAATACAAAAGAAAGAAGAAAAAAACAACTCACTAATAGCTCCAGCTTCCTTTGTCTCAAACAAAGTTTACAGTGTGAAGAGGCACATTTTCACAATGATATGACATCAAAATCGAATCAAATAAAATGTATAATTAAGAAATGGTGTAAAGTTATTAATAATACTAAGTAATAAGTCGACAGAAACGAGTCTTTTAATTTCATTTAGAAAAAAGCTATTTATTTAATTTCATTTAAAAAAAAGCAATTTAATTAATTTATTGTAATTAATTAGGAATTTTGTAATGGCGCATTAGATTTTCCAACAAAATGACTAACAAATTATACGAAGCAGCAAATATTTTTTATACCTAAAAACAAATTTAAATAAAAATCCTTTTTTGTGGCTGCGAAAAACTCAGAAAAAATATAAAAATACACAAAATTATATTATTTTCAAATATCTAGAACATAGAGAAGAAAATTGACTTATTTGCAGAAAACCCATGGATATATGTAAATATAACCACATTCTTCGTAAAAGTATCACAGTTAAAAAAATGTGTTGTTCAAAGCCTAAATCTATTGTATATTAGATCGGTTACCATTACGTAAAACAATTACGTAAATAGAGCGGCTACCATTACGATTGTAGGCTACATCGACGGTTGTATTTTGTACCATTCTCGGTGAAGATCAATCTTTAAGGATTTGACTGTCCAATCTTTATACCCGAGACCACACGGTGGTACAATTAAAACGTCTCATGTCCATGGACATACACTTAAGCCAGTAGTTCGGCCTGTTGCGCGCTTCTTATTAATGATTTGTATACCCCACGGGTTACAGAAAATCGGCACTAGACACGTATTTTCTCAGTATCTTCCAGTCATATCCTCTGAGATGAGTCAAGTCTGGCAATATGTCGGCACCGAAATATCGGGATCTTGCATGTGTGAAAGCTGGACAGTGACACTGAAAATATTCCATCGTTTCGATGCTTACAGATGTGCCTGTAAGCTTACTTACTAATCTCGATCTTGTTTAGTTTCAGAAAACTACTTGTTTTCTTCTCATTTGAGTCACCCTACAGTATCTTTGCAGTTGCTCTATTCCACACAGTTTTGTAAGCCATCACTGCTCTCATATAAATGTCCGCTATGATGTCTCTTCTTGGCGCTTTCGAGAAGATATTTTTCAATTATCATGGCAGATGTATGTAACACCTAGAACTACTATAGCTAGACTCACTTTAAGGTATACCGATCGACTGACGAAAGAATCACCAGCTGATTCGATTTAACCATATCCCCTATCTTATGTTGTTCGTTGAGTAAAGGTCGCAATTTCACTCCGATTGTGATGAAATTTTGCAATTAGGAATTTTTCGCACCTGGAAAGAGCCTTATTGAAATTGATTCAGATTTAGATATATTATTATTATCCAAGTTCCTAGGTGGAACATAGGGCCATATTTAGATATAGCTACCATATATATGTTTCGTCCGATTTGTCCCTTTTGCACTGTAGGAGCTGCATTTTACATCCAATGTCTTGAAATTTAGCATGGTAGAGTTTATTGATCTATGGACCAACATTGCCGAATTGGAAGAAAATCAGTTCAGGTTTGGATATAGCTCCCATTTTTTTTGTCCGATGTGTCCTGTTAGCCCAATATAGGCTGTATATTACAATTAGCTGATTTGAAATTCGGCATGGTGGATTTGCTTGACTCATGGACCAACATTTCTAGATTTGAAGAAAATCGGTTCAGATTTAGATATAGCTCCCATATATATGTTTCGTCTGATTTGGCCCTTTAGCCCTATAGAAGTTGTATCTTACATTCAATTGTTTTGAGATTTAGCATGGTAGAGTTTATTAATATATGGGCCAACATTGCCGAATTGCCGACAGAAAGAGGGACATGACTTATAGCTACGTCAAAATATCAGTGCCAAAGTACTAAAAATGTTCGCACCCACATTTAATATATCCTCACTTTAGTGATACGAGGTTATATATCATTTGCTACGGGCCAAAAGTCTAACCCGTCGAAGGAGTAATCTAAGGCCCTAAGTATGTTCGGCAGATAATCGTTATTGGTCATTTTAAGTCGAATGAGAAATGACCGTCCGTCCGTCTGTCTGCTGGCCGGTGCGCACGATCACTTTCGAAAGGAGTAACCGATTGACTTCAAATTTGGTATACGGTAATATTTTGTTCTAACTCCGGCTAAGTTCGAAGAGTGGTCATATTGGTCCACTCCTTATGGTACCTCCCACACAAAGGGTTAAGATTTAGTGAAATATTGATTCTTTAATAACTTCTATACTACTTATTAGAATCCTTTGAAATTCCCCACATTGTATTATTTTATTAGTCGCTATCACCTCGAGCAAACTGGGCGAAGTTGCCACGCCCCTTTTGATACCTCCCACACAAATGGACCATTTGCATCAAAATTGAACATCTTATAATATAACTTTATTATCTGTTCATAAGAATACTTGAAATTTACAGTATAATGTTATTATAGCGCCTATAGTTCGGTAAAAAATGGTCATTATTGTACAGCCCCTTTTGGTACCCTCCTCACAATTGGACCGTTCTACACCAAAAGTTAACGGCTTATAACTTTAATACCAGCGCATACATATACTTGAAATTATAATGCCCACAGTCCTGTGAAACGTGGGCTTTATCACCACGTCCCTTTTTGTACCTCCCACACAAATTGACAGATTAATTAGTGTACTGTTATATATAACATTACTCACAAAGTGAGGGTGATTTGAGCCCTTTCTATTATTCTCTGTGAGGGACCATTAATGTTAAACGCAAAGCATCCAGAGACAATTGAAGCGTTGAAACATGAAATCGAACTTGTCATTGAAGAGATTCGTCCCGAAACAATCGAAAATGTACTGAAAAATTGGTTTGATCAGATGAGACTTTTTTATAGCGGATTCAAATTTAAAATTGTAAATGGCCAACCCGCACCCTAAGTCCATACCTAAAATTCTCAATTGCCGAGCCAGTCGTATTAGTAATATGAATGATATTGTGTTCCATTTTTAAATGACAAAGTTTAACTTCTTAATAAAACCAGAAATTTTAAAAAATTATCTTTTTTTATAGCCGATTTAAATTTCCAGTATATGGGAAACTCCACGACAAATCGACGGTTTAAAAAAAATTGCGGTTTTGATTTTTCCCATTTTTTAATATTTTTTACTACACCTGAAGAAACGCTTTGTGGAACTTTTTGGGATTTTTCCAATAACAGAAGTTATTCATATTTAAAAACCGTTAAGATCTCACTCTGTGTATCTGTTTTTTGGTCATAACTTCTTAAGTTATGTTCCGATTTCAAAAATCGTTGTTGTCCTTTGTTCTGTACTTTTCAGAAAAAAAATTTAAAAAAAAAATGTTTTAATAAATTGGTTCTGACAATTTGTCAGTCACATACTACCGACAACTTTCAATTTCATGATTGTTGCTTTTATTTTTTATTTATGTAAAACATTTTGCACAACATATTTTGCATTCCACACATTATTATCCACACGAGATTATTTTGGACTACATATACCGTTCTTGAACAAAATGTTGAAGATTTATTTATGTCGAGTAATTTTATTTTTTGTTTGTCATGTATCAGCAAAAGAACAGCAACCAATCTTTCGGTTGCATTTGGGAAATGATTGGGATAACCAAAAAACGATTATTTATTAATATGTTTTCTTTTGTAGTGACCAATTATTCATTGCAATAATAATCTTTGGTCTATTAATACAATTTCTGTTGTCAAAAATAACACATTGGTTATCTCAACCAAAAATCTAACATATGGTACTATAATGGAAATTTAAAAGTAGCTACTACAACTAACCGAGTGTCAATGAAAAAAAAATCTTAAATTGATTGATACCACCATCGATTTAGTTGCAAGTATTTTCATTTGATCGTATCCATATTATTATTGTAGTTTCAAATATTTATATAGAAATACAACCGACACACGGTGTAGGCAATAAACTTTTTGTTGCTAGTACTATTCTTTTATTGTTACAATCGAATTGCAACCAATTATTTTCCTGGGTTGTAGCATATTCAGATTGACGAAACCGTTTTTAAATTGTCAACCGTTGTCAAATCAAATAAATCCATTTATAAAGACATTTCAACTGAGAATAGTTTCATTTGATTAGTAAGTTAGTATACACACCGCTAAAAATTATTGCTCACATCCCTTGAACAATATGACAGCTGCATAGTGAGGGAGCGTTAAAAATGTTATCTTGGTAAAATAATTCTTTGTTTGTGAAATTTTAAAATGATTTTATTTATTTGTTTTCCATTTTCGCAAAAGTAAACTACACAGTAGTCTTTATTACTAGAGGCATTTTTGTAAACACAACAGAATACACGGTGTATTGAACTACTCTCAGAGCAACAAAAAAATGTATCCTTATGACAACAATTAAATTATAACACTCGTTTTGAAAATTCACGCTCAAGATATTTCACGTGCCTATACATTCGATTGAATCATCAACTTATGAGGACCTAAGCAGATAAATTGATATTAAGTGTTAATAATTGGATATAATCGCATTTGCCCCTTCATCAGCAATTAGAAAATTTTAAGAAAAGACGAAAGCAGCAACAAATATGGATTTGTAGACTCATTCACTGACGTCAACAACGTGCAGCGGCAGCCGTAGTCACCGCATCATCAACAGATACAATATACTCGTACATTATCTCTCACTCACAGACACATATAATCGTACAAAGAACAACCCTTGAAAATCGCAACAGATTTAAGGCATTTGAAAATAAGATACAAATAAACAAATACATACAAAGAAGAACAGTTGTTCATGTTTCATAAATACGTTTTCATTTGCATGCAAAATGTTAAAATTGCATGTATTCACCCGATACCACCTCCCCGCGCCACCACACCTCAACTGCCTAACATGAAGAAAAGCAAAGAGAGTCAGCCACCCAAAAAACAAGGTGAAGGTGAGTAATTGTACTCTTCGATGCCAAACGATACAGGTACATTGCCGGTTTCCCCTGTCTCTCTAACTCTCTGTCGCGTTCATTTAACGCCATCACTCTATCCACCTGTACGAATGTGTTGTCTGAACATTTTTGTTGGCCTTCCTCGTTCGTGTACGCTCTCATTCACTACACATTTCATTACTGATTCATGATTTTAATATTGGAACAAAATATTATTTCGATACTATAGCACTTGCTCTACAGTTTTCTTGTTCACCTGCTGACGAACAAACGCCAAGTCACAGTATGACGGATGACTGATATAGAAGGACAATCCGCGAATGAGACATCTGTCTAATCGATAATAATTCAAAACGAAAAGTTGACATTGGCACAGGTTTGTCGGAAAATTTTATACATTACTTTTTTTTTCGATATATTCTCTAAATATGTGTGAAAGACAAATTTTAATCTGCGATTCTTTTTCATAGGAATAAGTACATTAATAGGTCCAAGTTTTAACATATCCCCTATATCACTTAAAATTGTTGGCAATGGGGTAAGATTTTTGATCGAGAGGCAGATCAAAACACCGTTATTAGCCTCGCTTTTTTCGGCTAGGTGTGAACTCTTTTCCCGCCAAGCGAGACCTACCATCGCACAGTGGAAGAAATTCACAAAAGGGAAATAATTCGGCAGTTACTTAACCAGTCAACCTATTGCAACACAATTTGGCATGTTTGTAGAAGAGACATTAAAGAAGAGGTTTTTAGAGCCGGATATATACTGATTCCTCTCTCAATATATTTTCTATATAGACTACAAAATTTGCTAATAAAATTTGATGATAAAATATTGCCATTAGATATACCCTCTGAGACAAAAGATTTGGACATTTTAATATATACTTTACAAAAAATATATTTGGTATTTTTGCCATTTTTTTGTATTTTTGTATATAAATATATGAAAGTCATCCGTCGCTCCTCCTGTTGAACCAATTTTATTGCTTTAAAAAGCTAAAAAGTTGTCGGAATCTAACATCAGCCATGTTAGTTAACTCCTGAAAGAAATGAGTTGCGTGCCGTCTTGTAGAGAGAGCGGGCACATGGAATGTGTTCTATTTATTCATCCATTCGTCTCCACAGCTTCTGCAAAAGTCATTATGCAACACCTTCAACCTCTCTGCGTGTCGTCCAATAATGCGCATATCGCTAGAGGCATGCTCACATATTTCAGTTCCCCAGGATCGTGTAAGGCAATTCCTAGTCCTGCAAGCTCATCTGCTTTGCAGTTCCCTGGCATGTACCTGTGGCCCGGTATCAATATCGGATGAATATTGAACTGTTCCGCCATCTCTTTAAGAGATCTGCGACAGTCGATGGAGTTTTTGAATTCAGAAATATAGTTTCCAGGGACTTGATGCGACAGTCGAGGGAGTTTTTGAATTCAGGAATATAGTTTCCAGGGACTTGATACCTGCCTGACTTTCAGAGAAAATATTGATTCCGGTCATAACATTAATTTACAGCCATTCCTAGTAGCTAAGATTTGTTCTTGGTATACACGACAGGGATCAGACAGTCTTTTTGCAATGGATAGCTCAAGTTCCTCAGAGAAGACTTCAAAGTCCACTTTGTTGTTGACCTTGGAAACGTCTGTATAGAAGTTGTCGAATCTCCTATGTCCTGAGATACATAGGAGAAAGTGATTCAGTCATAGTCAACAATGCCAGGCATTGTGTCTAGAAGGACATTATGTCCGTAGCATGAATTGTCATTTGTTTTTCATTGTATTCAGTAGTGTTTACAATTTCATCATGGAGAGATATACGCAAGAACAACGTTTACAAATTATTCAGTTTTATTATCAAAATACTCGTTCTCCAATTGCAACTTTTCGTGTGCTAAGTCAATTTTTTTTTAAAATCCAAAAAAAACACTTTCCAGTTGACTTACGACCTTGATTCCCGATCCGACGTACAGTTAAGGAGATAGATCAAAAATAAACTTTTCGTTCACATTTTTTTAAATAAAAAAAAAAACACTTTCCAGTCCACCTACGACCTTGACACCCATGAGCAATATTTAAGCTCTCGTTAAGAGCTGTCTTTTTGCCATTGACTGATTGTGGCTACGTGCCACACAGCAAATGAAATAATTGAATTGTTGCGAGAAAAGTTTGGAGATTCGATTATTTCAAGAAATTGTGATATTGAATGGCCTCAAAGAAGTTGTGATTTAAAACCATTAGACTATTTCTTGTGGGGTTATTTGAAGTCATTGGTCTTTCGAAATAAACCAGACTCTCTTCAAGCTTTACAAGTCAATATTGAACGTGCCATTCATGACATACGACTGGATTTAGTGGAAAAAGTGCTCGAAAATTGGGTTCATCGAATTCGTTCCTGCCGAAGAAGTTGTGGAGGCCAATTGAATGACGTTTTATTTAGAACATAATTGTATCTTTTGTACTTCACATTAAATAAAAAACTTTTGAATTTCCTTAACAATAAGTGTGTTTTTTTTCAAAGAAATCATATCACTCTTATTGGAAAACCCTTTATATAGCGTTACCACAGACTTATTTGCTATTTCCAGAATTTTGGGGGTGAAGTACAACTACCTGTTAGAAAAATACCTGAAAACAACCTTAGCTTCTCTCAATTTTTTTTGCTATATTTGCCAGATTAATATAATAGGTATAAGTGTAATCTTTTTGAGCCAGGAAGCAACTGTATCAGCCACTGCCTGTAGCACAGCCATTGATACATTGGCTAGTCCTGGCGACTTAGAAGGCTTAAAGCATTTGATAGTCCAAAGAATTCTAGGCTGCACTTCAACAGAATCACAACAGAGTTGAAGTATTCAATACCTCTTCAGAGTTTTGAGCCTTTCTCAACTCTTTTTTGTATTGCTTGAGTTCTTCATTATATGTGTCCTTTAGGACTCTTATGGCATTTGCCTTAGTAAAGAGCTTCCTGCACAGGGTTACCATACGTCCTCCTTTGCGAGGACATGTCCTCCTTTTTAACCAGTGTCATCCCGTCCTCCCTCCTTTTTTTAAAAATGATGGATTTGTCCTCCTTTTGTTACAAATTAAAAATTTTCACAAGCAGTAAACCTCCACATGTATTATACTCGCAGCTCGATGACTGAAATTTGGTACAGATACTTCTTATAGCCGCAGGTAACTTGGGATTATTAACGCCATACAGACTGCAAATTTCAACTGGTCGAACTGAAATTGGTATATATCCAGAAACCTTCGGACGAACAATGGTGATCATAGGTCCATGTTTTGATATAGCCCCCACACAAAGGTACCTCAAGATTTTACTTCTTAACGCAACAAATTTCAAAGAATCAAAAAACATTTGACATCAGTGTTGCCAGTCGAATTTGACCGAAAATCGTCAATATAGGAGTACAAGTATCGTCAAAATAAATTTTCGAAATCGTCATCAAAAAAATCTACCAGATACTACAGCTTTTGCGGACGAAAAACATGTTTCAAAGACTAATAGCAATTTTTATAGATTATGCGGATCCTGAAAAGTGAAATTACAACTAAATGTTGTGAGCCGATCACACATAATTGAACTGCAATAATAATGGAAATGGTCCATATTTCGATATACTCCTCACAGAAAGATCCTCACAAAGATCCCACAACAACAGACTTCAACCGATTGGGAATAAATTTGACAAACTGAATAGAACCATTCACACCAACAGGGTCCAGCGTATATCCATGGTTTTATGTAGTCTTCATACAAAGTTTCAACTAGATTCAACTTCTTGATGCATTAGAAACCACATCCGATGACGCTGAATTTTGAGAATATGTATTTAAAATTCTCTGGATTAATGGTGGAAATTTGTTTATAGAAACCATATAACCGATTGTACTTAAATTTGGTCATTTGCGTTTATATTCTAGTTTTACGGTGCAGGGAAAAACCGGGTGAAAAAGACCATGTTGCCTCTTTGAGAGATTTGAGAATTTTTCTAACAATTCTAATTTTAATATTGAAGAGATTGTATTGTAAATTATATTTCGAATGAATTACAAATCAAATCCTTAATACTCGTATAAGAAAAAAATTAAAAGTTTACCTTCCTTTTCTCATGTAACAAAAAATCGTCATTACAGGGCAAAAATCTTCAATCGTCCTATTTTTTGCCTCTAAAAATCGTCAAAATGACGATAAATCGTCATTTCTGGCAACTCTGGTTGACATGCAATCTAAGGTGTAGGGTATGCAAAATTCCGCTTGTCAGATCTTAACGCCGCTTCACTTATTTATTATAATTAACACCTAAAAATACTGGAGCTAGACCCACTTTAAAGTACACCGATTGTCTGTCTGTCTATTTAAAATTGTTCCTCGCACTTTCATTCCGATCTTGCTGAAATTTGACAATAAGGGCTATTTCATACCTGGGAAGAAATTTGTCAAAGTCGGTTCAGATTTATATATAGGACCTTTATAAATTTTCTTTCCGATTTGGCCTTTTAGCGCCACAGAAGCTTTTTCATATCCAATCACTTTGAAATTAAGCAGAATGGAGTTTCTTGATCCAAGGGCCAAAATGATCGAATTTGGTGTATATCTGCTCAGATTTGAATGTAGCACCCAAGAACAAACCTTGCCTAATTTGCAGAAAATTTGTTCAGATTTAGATATAGTCCTCCGATTTGGCATCTAGGCGCTACAATATACAGATTGTAGGAAATTGTATTTTTTAAATGTCCTCCGAAAGTTTCAAGCTCTCTTTGTAAATGTTACAAATGCCCTCCTTTTCTGACACAAAAGTTCTCCTATCCGAAAAAAGGTTATGGTAACCGTGTTCCTGCAGCATTTTTTCAGAAATTAAGGATTTGAAGTCACTTCCTCAAACGTTTCTTCTATATCTCCGATAGTTTGCATCTTTTTAAGAGACTTGTTGAATTTGTCGCTAAATTTTCCCCTATCTGCCTTCCTAATATTGGCAGATAATTCGTAGGTCTCCTTTCATCCATGGATGCTGAATTAGGACCAGGTGTGCCCCTCCTTTCATCAGGAGGCCTTAGAGTAGTGGACGTTATCTGTATGTACCATTTTAGCCAAGATCAAATGTGCTACACTGAAATCTTTGACTAAAATCAGACCATAAATGGAATTAGTTAGAAGATATTATTACTCAATTTCACTCTAGTCTTTAATTTGATCAAATTTTCTCTCTTTTTCATTATTATCACAATTCTCTCATGCGGTCCATACGTCACACTTTGCACCAGCCACCGATGCCACCTGTGGCTTTTACTATAATAAGAAAGAAACAATTTTTGTTAAAGAAAATTTTTTGAAAATTATCAGAACAACAACAACACCAGAGCTGATGATCAAGAAAAAATTACGCTATAAATTTAAAAATAGATTCGCGCGATGGCAAAAATTAGATGAAATTGAAAATGTGGGCACACGAAAAAGTCTATTTAGAGAAAATGAAAGGTTTATCTCCGCATCCTCCCTCCACTACCACCGGTCAGGTGATGCATTGAAGACGTAATTTCTAGTGAAATCAAGAAAATATATTCTTGGGGGCTAATAAATGCTGGGAATGCTGCTGCCTTTTCTCTTTTTGTGGTAAACAGAAATCAGTGACGTAAGTTGAGGGGAGATTAGCAAAGTTTTAGGATTAAAAGGAAAACGATGACGTTCGTATTGGTTTTGGACGAGCATTAGATAAGTTTTTAATACAAATGCTTTGCACTTTTAAAGCAATTATGCTGCAATTTAAAAAATAATATCATTAATGTTGCAGTGTATTGAACCTATGACATATCGGTCTCATATAAAGGTCCATTCAGTTTACACTTCTTGACGTCATTACGGTCTCCCAGTGTAGCCGTGAGTACATATAATAAATATATTACTATTTTTTGTAAATGTTATATTTACAAATATGTAATCTGAAATTTTTATGGGAATTTTGACTTTTAAAAATATCGAAAAATTACTAGAGAATTAATTTTGCAGCAAAATTTAACTTTTATCAAAAATATTATAGAAATCAAATTTTTATAGGAAATTTTGTCAAAATAGGGATTTTAAAAAAATTCGTCAAAATTGTATTTTTCTAAAAAAATCGTTGTTAACCCGATTAACGGATGTTAAGCCAAAATTTTCGAAAATAATGAAAACTCGAGGAAATTTTCCAGAAAAAATTTAATATCGCTGCAACTTTCTTGAAAGTAATATGAAGAAAAATAAAATTTCTTAGAAAAAAAAAATTGTTACAACAAATTTCCAAAAAAAAATTATTTTTTTATGGAAAAATGTTGTAGAGAAATGTTTTTAACAAAACTTTATAAAGAAATTCAATTCAACGATTTTACTAGAAAAATTTAGTTTCAATTAAATTTTGTAGAAACATGCAGTCTCAAAGACATTTTCAAGAAAAAAACCAATTTAAAATATTGCGAAAAAAATAATTTTAACAGTTTTTAGAAAAATATAATTCTGAAGTGATTTTCAAAAAAAAATTTTTTTTAAGGATTTTTGTACAAAAATTAAATTTTGATAAAATTTTCTATAAAATCAATTTTTTTTTTAATTTAATTGCAAGAGTTTTTGTCCAGAAATGCAACATTTTCTAATCAAATTCAATTCAACGACTTTTCTAGAAAAATTTAATTTGAACATAATTATGCACAAAAAATCTGTTTCGAAGGCATTGTTAAGAAAAATGCAATTTCATCGACTGTTTTTAGAAGAATAAGATTTCAAAATTTTTGAGAAAAATACGAATTTGAAGGAATTTTCAAGAAAATTCTAATTTGAACGCATTTAAAAAAAAATTAATTTTCAATAATTCTTCATAGAAAAATGTTATTATGATGAAATTTTCTACAAAAATTTCAATTTTAATTTCAAGACATTTTGTGGAGAAATGCAATATTAACAAAATGTTCAACGATTTTTTTACAAAAATGTAATTTCAACATAAATAATAATAATAAATAATAATAAATAAAATGTTGCAGAAAAATACAATTTCGAAGGCAATTTGCACAATTTTTTGTAGAAACATAAAATATTAAATTTTTTTTAGAAAAATAAAAATTTCAAGGAATTTTCAACAAAAATGCAAATTTGAAATTATTTCCTAAAAAATGCAATTTCAAACATTTTTGTCGAAAATCTTTATTACGATGAAGTTTTCTATAAAATTAAATTTTTTTAAATTTAATTTAAAAAAATGCTATTTTAAAAAAATTTGCTTAAGAAATTCAATTCAACAATTTTTGCAGAAAAAATAAGTTTCTAGAAGTTTTTCCAGAAAAATTACTTTCCAAGAAACTTCTTACAAAAAATTAATTTCAACATTTTTTAGAAAAATACAAGGAATTTTCAAAAATGCGCAAGTTTAAAAATTTTTGTCAAAAAAATTAATTATAATCATTTTTCTATAAAAATGCAATTTTTAAATTTAAAATCAGGAAGTTTTGTAGAAAACTGCAAGTTTTAGCATTTTTTAGAAAACTACAAATTTGAATTATTTTCAAGAAAAGTGCACATTTAAAGAATTTCCTAAAAATATGCAATTCTAAAGATGTTTGTCGAAAAATTTTCTATAAAATACCAGTATTATAAATTTAATTTCAAGAAATTTTGAAGAGAAATACCACGATTTTTTTAGAAAAAATTTAATTTCAACGTTTTTTAGAAAAATAAAAATTTTCCAGAAAAATTCAAATTTGCTAAAAAAAATCAATTTGAAGAATTTTTGTAGAAAATTCAAATATAATTTCAAGAAATTCTGCAGCGACATGTAATATTAACAAAATTGTCTAATGATACTCAATTCAACGATTTTTCTAGAAAAATACACAATTCCATTATTTTTTAAAAAAAAATGCATTTTCAACAAAATTCCAAAAATGCAATTTTAACAAAATTTTCTAAAAAAATGCACAATTTTTCTAGAAAAATGTAATTTTAACAAAATTTTGCAGAAAAATGCTGTTTTGAAGACATTTTCAAGAAAAAATTAATTTAAATTTTTTAAAAAAAAATACAAATGTTCATGAATTTTAATGAATTTTTTAAACAAAAACAATTTCAAGAATTTTTGTAGAAAATTGTAATTATGACGAAGTTTCCCATAACATTGTAGTTTTTTTAAATATATATTTTAAGAAACATGTTAGATAAATGTAATTTAAAAAAAATTGTGTAAAATTCACCGATTTTTCTAGAAAAATACAATTTTAACAAAATTTTTCAGAAAAAAGCATTTCAAAATGTTTTGAAAAAAATACAAATTTGAAAGAATTTTGAATAAAAATACAAATTTGGAAAAAAAAATTCTGAAAAAATATGAAAATTTAAGAATTTTTTAGAACAATTAAATTGTGATGAAATTTTCTTTGAAATTGCAATTCTTATCAAATATTCTTAAAAAATATAATTTTAACGACATTTTGTAGAAAAATTCAGTTTCAAGTTGCTTTTTTAGAGAAAATATATATATATTTTAAAGAATTTTCTAAAAAATGCTCTTTTAGCGAAATATTCTTAAAAATGCAATTTTAACAAAATTGTCTAAAAAAAATTAATTTAAAGAAATTTTGCAAAAAAAAATGCAATTTCGACAAAATTTCCAAAATAAAATTATGAAGATTCTGTTTTTATTCGACCTTTTTTATTGAATATCCAATTCATGTAACCAATAGTCAAGATCTAGGTCTAGTGTTTTGGTTTAATAAATATTTTTATTAATAGTGATACTACGCTAGCTTTAAGAATATCTGTGTGTTGTTGTTTTACATGCATAACATCCCTGATGATGCAATTCAAAGAAATTGCGAAATATCGGATAAAAATATGAATAATAAAAATATTTATAGAACCAAAACACTAGACCTCGAACTTGACTATTATTTACATGAATTGTATATACAAAATAAAATAATATTAAAACAAAAATATATTTTTTTTGATTTTTGTAGTTGGTTAAAATTTTAATTCTATTTGGAGTTTAATTTTTCCGACAATTTTTACTCACCCCACGTAGTTTTATTCGAATATTTTGTTTTTTTTTTGCCAATTTTTACGTAAGTTCAAGATTCATACGGCAAATATTTCATGTGGAACATAAGTAAGAGCAGAGAAGCAAAGCAATAAAAATAACAAAACCAAAACAATGTAAACAAAAATTTGCAATAATATAAACAAGAAAAATGAAAGCATAATTTCAGATTAGTTTTTGTTTGTTTTGCCAAAAATCACAACGGCTGTTTCATAGCTATTTTTAAACGGGCGCAATCATATTGACCCACAAAAACAATTGTACGAGTACTGCTGCTGCCATTCCTCCTGGTAGGGGAACAAGGGGTTTTCTATTCCATCACTACCGGCTAATAATATTGTTGTTTTTTTCTGTTTTGCCTATTGGGGGAAGTCAAACACACCTTCAGCAGCACACTCCTACGACCCAACCACTATAGCCGGTGTCTGCCTCTGATGGATATTCTGTGCGAGGGAGTGAAGAGAAGTCAAGTGGATGAGGGGATGAATGGTGTGTCGTACACGTATTCGTACTTGTTTTGAAATATTTTATTAATCGATGAAAATTGAAAACAATTTTCACACGCTTCTTGGTCGTTTATGAATAGAATCGGCTGTAGAAGAGTGGGATGATGTCTGATGTAATTACCGCGGTTCATCAACATTCGAACGAGTTTGTGTTGAATATTCAAATTACACTGAGGAAAAAGTTTAATGAAAAATGTCTTTATATCCTCATTTTAGTGGAGAAGGGTAAATATCATTTTGTATGGACCAAAAGTGTAACTCATCGAAGGAGTGACCTAAGACCCCAAATATGTCTGGCGGACATTCTGTTTACCAAATTTTAAGTCATTTGAGCAATGTCCGTCCTTCCGCCTGTCTGATGTTCGCTATAAATGACGAAAGGAGTTTAAAAAATTTGACTTTAAATTTGACATGTGATAATATTTTTTTTCTATCACACACAAAGATACCATTTTGTACAAAAAGTTAACTGCTTATAACTATCACAGCAGTGCATATAAATAACTCAAATGTTGCGCAGTGTAATATTTTTATAGTAAATACATGTTGGCAAAAGATTTGCATTCTTGTCACGCTCCTTTTGGGACCTCTCACACAAAATGGTCAAGTTATACCATGTGAGCTTGTATAAAAAATACGGCTGCCACCCTAACCTAAACCTAAACCTATACCAGAATTGAATGGCTCATAACGTTAATACCAGTGCACATAAACACATACAATTCGGTACAGTGCAATGTCTTTAAATTATCTCCTTTTTTACTATTTTTATCAAAATGAATATTAATATTTCTTATCAAAAATGAATATGTAACTCTAACTATAGTCCCAACTGGCAGATGTCTTAAAACCCTCATATCTACAAGACCCACCCATTGTGTAACGCAATTATAATTATCGTAAAATGTCAACGAAACAATTATCACTCAACAATCACAGCTCTACTTCTATTGCCCTCTATTTCCTGTGCTTATAGACAAATTCCGATAGTCTCATTTCTGTGTGATGTTTCATATTTGCGTTGTGTGGGTCAGTGTGACATGTTTTGTCTGGTGGTGTTTCTTTCTTGTGCCGGTTGTAGAGACATTGCCATCCATACAAGTGTTCTAATGGTGGTTGATTTCCTGTACACACTACGGGAATGCATTATCATACAGCATCAACAAGTGTTATGTTGACACGTGCCACATTATGAGGGATGCTCCCACTGTGGAATTTATTGTATACCATTCGGCTGAATAATGTGCTAAGGCAATTGCCGAAATCAGCTGACTTCTCAATAACATCAAAACTGGAGCAAAAATATTGATGTAAGGTTTATGCTACTGATTTTCAAAAATATATTCATATAATAATACGATTAAAGTCCATACACTTGAATTTCGCAGTAAATGTTCTTTTTTGGTAACTAACTTCGGGAATAGAAGAAGATTGTAGTAATTGCATCTAATAAAATGCTTTATAGTCGTACTATGAGGATATGCTGCTGCTCGTCTTTGACAGAACGGAATTTCATTGTAATTTATTCTAAATGTGTACCAAGAATTACATTAGCACTTTTATTTATAACAAACCAAATCAACAACTCTAATTAATTTGTCTCTAGTAAAATGGGGCACATCTGTCCATGTTTTGATATAATCCCCAGATAGAGGTCCATCTAAATATAGGTCTATACGTATTTAAACATATAAAATTTGATTGTCTTAAATTGACGCAAATGAAAATCGGACACTTCTGTCCATGTTTTGATACAACCCTCATATTTGACTTGTTGGCGGTGTAGGTAATACATTTAAACAAAAGTTTTGGATACAATTATTGATTCTACATTTAAAAATTTCCAGTACCGATCAGTGCAAAATTGGCCATATCAATTCAACTATACTTGACTTCTTGTCGATGTGGTTGCTAAAATTGTTAACCGATGTGTCTGGAATTATGAAATGTATACTCTATTTAACCTGCTTTCATTTGTAGTAGAAATAGTTTTACAATGTCCCCACTCCCTACATATTCCACCGCGAATTGTTTGGCAAATAATAGTGGTGGTCTAGGGTACCATATACCGACCTGTCCCGACTTCGAAAATTCCTTACTGGTTTATCTTGTATCACTTGATAACTGTTACATTATTCAGTAAATTGTATATTTTCAAAATAATTTTTTCACAAAACTATTCACATTAATATATTGCAGAAATATAAGTAATAATTATTCATTTAACGCACTGCTTAGGATCTTTTCTTAAAACATCCCTATAACTTGTTATATGTTCTACATTTGACTTTACATGCGTGAGAATCAGTCCCATTCATGTAGAACACAGCTGAATGACAAAATTTTTATTTTCGAAAACAATGTTGGAACATAATTAAAAGCAGAGAAGGTACTAAAATTTTTTTATGATTCAAGAAAATGTAGACTTAACATAAAAAAACATATATAGAATAGGAGATCCCACAAGATTAAATAACCGCCAAAGAGTCAAAATAAAATTGAATAAAATCCCATTAACCAGTAGTGAAAATGTTTTCATTTTTATGACATTGATCCCCAGGGAGGAAATGAGGAAATTAATCTCTTTTATTTTAATGCAATCCATAGTAAGAAAACTTTAAGAATTTTCCAACAAAAATGTATATTCTAAATTGAGATTAATATTGATAATTTTTCGAATTCAACGGATGAGAATTATTATTATAATTTTGAAAATAACTTTTTCTTTTTATATACCAAAAATAAGTTGGACAAATACTCATATCATTATTTTTTTTTTTGAACTGTAGAAAAAATCTATAGTTTTTCGGCAGATTAGCTTTCATAGAAACTAATGTAATTCCATTTAGAATAGTTCAGCTATACTTACCTTAATATACATCGATTGACTCAGAATAACGCTGAAAAAATCGTTTCTCTGGTATATTGTCCCAAACATATTCAGCTGGGGACATAAATATGTTTAGGGTACATTCCAAATATTATATGTTTGTGAGGTTATTATTCTAAACAAAAGTTTTTTTTCGTCAAAATATTTTTTTATGTGGAACTAACATTTCCGAAACAAGGATTAATTTGTATTTAAGTATTTTGGCAATATATCATGTAAAGGCGATAAATCGCACGATCTAGGCGGTCAATTGACCGGCCCCAAACGTGAAATAACTCAGAAATTCAGTAAAAATAAATAAAATTCAATAATCTGCAAGCGTTGTTCGTTTGTAGGTTCATTCATGGTTAAATAAAAGACCAAACTGAACATGTTTGACAGTAACATGGTACACGAAAACAACTGAGCTGCCAAAAACAGTGTTGCCAAAATAAAATTTAGCAAAAATCACCCTTTATATGCAGGGTTGTCAACTAACATTTTCAAAATGTTAGTTTTGTCCTCCTTTTGTTAAAAATTTAACTTTTTCACAAACAGTAAACCTCCACAAGAATTATACTCGCAACTACTTTTAGTACACATATAGCTGCAGGTAACTTGGAACTGAAAATGAGCAATATCGGTAAATTTTTTGGTAAAACCTCCATATGTAGTATCTGTCCGATTTGACATTTTAACGCCAAAGAGACTGCAAATTTCAACTGATCGGGCTGAAAATTTGTATGAAGGGTGCACGCTGAAAAAAAGAGCTTCTGTAGTATATTGTTCCAAACATATTCTGCTTGAAATAAATAAATGTTTAGGGTACACTCGAAGTATATTATATTTGGCACATACAAATATTATATATTTGGGATGATTTTGTTCTAAACAAGTCTTTGTTTCTATCCTAATATTTTTTATTTGAAGTATTATTTACAAAAACAAATATGTATTTGCATTTAAGAATGTATTCAGAAAATGTATCAATACCTTAATTTTAAGACAAGTTTTCTGATTTTCAGTAATTCAACGATCATTTGTTTCAGAAATTTTAAATGTTCGTAAGATTCTTTTATAATTAAACCGATACATTGCTCGATTGATTGATAACAAATTATGACTTGGAATAAACATAAATATTTATAAAATTAGTGCTTTAAGGTATAACTCGAAATCAATGAAATTTGAAAAATCTGCAACGTTTTGAAAAACTTTTTAAATAAATATATTTGGAGAAATTGCTAAACAATCATTTTATTTTTATATAAATACATATGTTATTTGAGAAAATTTGTTAACAAATATATTTTGTTGTAATATATTAACATATGCGTTTCAAATAAATTTTATTGATTTTCAAATAAAATGTATTTGCTCAGAAATATATAATATTTAAAAATTTGTGTTCCAAATATATTTTCTTGCGATTCAAACATATCAAAAAAGGCGATTTTGCCCCGTGTGTATTTATATCCCTTCACAAGTACAACGGTTATCATAGGTCCATGTTTTGATATAGGCCCCATACAATGGATGCATTTCACTCAGAGCTTTCTGAAATTTAGCAGTAATGACTCGTTCACACCTGGCAAGAAATTGGTCAAAATCGGTTCAGATTTAGATACAAGCCCCATATATATTTTCTTTTCAAATTGGCTTTTTAGCGCAACGCAAACTGTTTTTTATATCCAATCACTTTGAAATTAAGCTGGATGGAGTTTCCTGATCTAAGGACATTGTCGAATTTTGTGTAAATCGGTTCAGATTTAAATGTAGCACCCAAGTACAAAACTTGCCAAATTTGAAGAAAATTTGTTCAGATTTTAATATAGCTCTCATATATGGTGAAATTCATGAAAAATCTCCTGCCTATAATTTTATATTGTCCGAATTAGCTAGAATTTGTGTATGACTGACTGTTATACAAGTAATATACAGGGTGGAGCGCGGGAATTTGCTTTTTTGCACTGCTGGCTGTGGTGGCACTGTTAATTAGAGAGGGAGGAGAGTGTGTGTGGCTTATAGTGGCTGACGGGAGATTTGTATTCGTCTGCCCTTCAGTTACCATCATGCATTGGACACGTTAGAAGAGGTCATTTTGTGTTGAAGCGTATTTTTCAAATGCGCACTCGATCATTGCAGTGCAGCGTGCTTTTCGTTTACGATTCGCTGTTCTCCCACGCGGACGTGTTCCTGGTCGGCAATCAATTGTAAATTGGGTGTATATCAACCGTCCCAACACCTTGGAAAACCTAATTAACAGTATTAAGGCTGAAATTGGCAGAATACCAGTCGACATGCTTGTTAGAGTTCATGAAAACTTCACACGCTGAAAAAAAATCGCTTCTGTAGTATATTGTCCCAAACATATTCGGCTTGAAACATATATATGTTTAGGGTACACTCTAAACATATAGTATTTGGTACACACAAACAAATTTATATTTGGGAAGATGTTGTTCTAAACAAATCTTTGTTTACATCGCAATATGTGTTTACTTTGGACGATTGTTTTCCGAAGCAAATAATTATTTGCATTTAAGTATTCAGAAAATACCTAAATTGTGTTTAATATTTCAGTAATTCAAACCTAATTTTTTAGAAAATTTTCAGTCGTAAAAATTGAAATCGTATAATCTTCGATCGAAATATGTATATTACTTGGAGGATTGACAACTAATGATGGCTTAGAATACTCAGAAATTTTAAATGATTGATTTAAAACAGAAGTTACTGCTGCATTTTGTATTATAACTGGGTGTTCAATTCGAAACCAAAAAAATTAAAACTGAAATTCGAAAAATTCAACAAAAGTTTCGAAAATTTTTTTAAATAAAATATGTTTGGAGAAATTCCTAGACAATAATTTTATTTGTATTCAAACACATATTTTATTTGAGAAACTTAGTTTGCAAATATTATATGTTGTAACATATTAATATATGAGTTCCAAATATATTTTATTGTTTTTCAAATAAAATGTATTTGCTCAGAAATACATAATATTTAAAAATTTGTGTTCCAAATATATTTCCTTTCGATTCAAATATATCAAAAAAGGCGATTTTGCCCCGTGCAGAAAACGTATGCAGCAGTGTGTGGATAGCGAGGGTCAATATAATTAAAATATAAAATAAATTTGTTTAAGGTTCATAACTTTTTTATTTCATTCCCAAATAAGCAAATTACCGCGTGTGGGACATTTCCGTTGAATATTGGCTGCTTGCCGTGGTCCAAAATTGATGATGTTTGATTATTTTTTGTGCTTTAACCACCAAATATAAAAATATTTTGTTACACGAGGGTTTTTTTACAAGCTTTCGAATGATTGAATCGTTTTCCTTCAAAAAATTTAAACTGCCTCAATACGACGAAAATACTGATACACGAATCTTACGCAAAAAAGATAAAAAACTATTTTTTGCGGTGTTTAAAGATTAATTGTTGATCATAGTAAAATGCTCATTCTTTCCAAATACTGTATTTTTTAAATGTCCTCCCAAAGTTCCAAACTCTCTTTGTAAATGTTACAAATGTTCTCCTTTTATGGAACAAAAGTTCTCTTTTCCGATATGGTACCCTGATTATATGGAGGCTATATCTAAATATAAAACTATATTCACCAATTTAAATAGAGATCGTCCTTGAGCATTTGAAGTAGTAGTTATCGGAACATAATTACGACCTCTACTTTGATTACAAGAATGTGTCTACAGAGAGACCGACGGACATAGCTTAATCAATTTAGAAAATGATTCCAAGTCGATCGGTATAATAAACAATGAATTTTCACCTTTAAGGTGTTACAAAAAATGCACAAGCTTATAATAATCTGGACCAAATAACATTTCGATTTGGATATACAGTTCTCACCCTATAGCGTGTCTTCTTTGAATTGACTGTAGTTCTCGCGATAATGCATCGATTTCTTCAGAATGGGCTCAATTTTATCCATGGCCGATTTCACTTTACGATAAAATAATAAAAATATAATGACTGCAAATTTTTCATATTTTTACGACACTTTTATTTAAAAATTATTTGAATTTTTTTCTTTAAAAAAATAATTTTTCGCAACTGCTGAGCGGATGTGGCCCAATGATCTCCGAAACCATAAATGGTCTGAAAATTGAACAATATATTCAGTTTGGGGTCATTTGTGTTTTAGAATTATTCTCGCCGTGATAAATTTGACTGAAATTTCCAAATTATGTGTGGCTTGTCTCGATAATAGTTTGCATGGATAATATATTGTAGTGGATAATATAAATATAATATAAATTTGTTTGATGATTTTTTCCTGGGTGCATTTTTGAATGAAATATAAATGAATAACAAACCAATACATCCCAAACAGGACAGGCAAGACAAATTCTGCTGAGGTACAACTAGCTATATATATTTTTTTAAATACAGTATATTAATGGAGAATATTTTTAATTTAATTATGAAAAATTTTATCTCGCAAGTGGTGACCATTTTCTGCTCGTTCAATTGTGTACTGTTCCATTTTAAATTTTCCAAGTCTTTTTTTACAATGCACTGAAAAGGAATAACAAATTATAAGGAATTCAAACCTCTTCGGTTATTCTGGGCGACCTTGTAGATGAAATTTAATGAATTGTTGATTCTTTAGCCATGTTCTGAACCACTTCGAATACATTTTTCTCGATTTACGCTAAAATATGTGGTTCAACCTATGTATCGGTTGATCGCGAGAACTACAGTGAATCCACAGAACCTTATAAGCTTAGAACTGTAGTATCCCTTATATCCACATCGACGACAAAATATCATGCCGCAGCAAAAAAGTTTTTGTTCAGCTGTGCAATTTTTGCCCTGTGTTGATCATGGCAATGTGTCAACTCGTCGTTTTTGTATGTTTGGTCTTGAAAAATCGAGAAAGTGACGTTTACGTAATTTCTGGACACAGCGGTGCCATGTTCACTTTAATTCTTGCAAAAACGGCACATTTTTATGATTTTTTGTGACAAAACGGTTAAATTTTTTTGATTGAAACCAATAGTAGATTAAAGTATAACTTTTAAAGTTTATTGTGAAAAAATTTTATATAAAAATGTTGAAAAATATGGCAACAACAGCATTTACTCGATACCTCACAACTCGATACCGGATCATCTGATGTTAAAAAAATAAATTTATTTAGTTAGATAAGCGTTATAGCCAGTCGAGTTTTTTTCGAAATTTAAATTTTTCAATTTTTGGGAACACTTTGAAATGAAAAATGCGATTTTTGCGAGAGAAAATAGACTAATTCATTATTATTGTGAGTTATGAGGGGCACCGTCTTTGAAAACATGGGTTGTGGGAGAAACGCTTTAAAGTTTTTCTGATGTACTGAGACATATATGAGGCGCGGTTGCTTAGACTGCTGTATCTTCGTTAGTTTTGCTCCGATTCATTCAAATTTTCACACAATATTCTTGAAAGTTATTCTATTCAGAAAATTTAAAAGAATGTAAAAAAGTTTATAAATGTTTTCTACTGAGGACAAAAATTTAAAAAAATCCAAACAAGGTTTATAAATGTTTGCCCCCCTTAAATTCAATTTGTTCGCAAATATATACCTATTTCTGCCATAAGAAAAAAATCGATTCTGTTGCAAATTTGCTGGAAACATATTTTTTGGGAAAATTAACTTTTTCTCTATAAACATGAAAAAAATCCAGTAACTTATGCAATTATTTCCCACGTTTTTTTATGATAATCTACACAGAAACTCCGAAAAAAAATTAGTAAAAGAAATATCCCGAACACTTTTTCGGTTTGTAAATATAAAATATTTGCACAAAAAAATTTTTTAATAATTTTTTTATTAATTATTATTTCGTTTCCTGTTTGATTGTCAGCGTGTGTGAGTGTTTCATTAAATTATTAAAAATTCTATTCTTTCGGTTCTAAATGTAATTATTATGATATTATTTTTGTCTTTTGAACATGTTTGTACAATTTGTTATTTATTTGAATTTCCCTGAGTATGACTGTCGAAGACAGTCGAAATATTGGAAACAAATAAAATCGAAACTATTTAAAACAAGAAATCCATCGTTTTTGAAATAATACATGACCTCAAGCCAAACCATCAATAACTTCATAATATAATAAAGGACAACAATAAATAATTAACATTTAAAAATAATTTTCAAAAAAGTCGGAAAAATGTTAAAAATCGCTTTAAAAATATATATATTTGAAAATACTCCGAAACGATAATTAATTCCTGCAACATTTTCTCCGTATAGTACACAATACACTGTTAAGAGAAAAATTATTGCATAAAATTAAATAGATTTTTTTGCTGCTGCAAATTTAAACAGAACCAATTCTGAACGAAACCATATGAATCATATGGCTAAAATTTGCAATGTTATGAGGTTTTCTATTTACGATAAAATGAAAAACAAAATTGAAGATAGGCCCAATTTACGGTACAAAGGGGAACAGGTAATTGTATTCTAAACATTAAGAAATTGATGATGTTTTTCTTTGTATAGAGATATATATAAACCACTAATATTTTTGTTTTTCAAATGATGAAGACAATGACGTAGAACATATATTGACGTTATTTAATAAAGAAACACAACGTTTACGATTGTGAGAGAGAGCGAAAAAACAACCAAATTAAATACCTGTTGGTTTTATTTTTAGCGTTTTCCCAAATGCGGTTTCGATTTTTCCTCCAATTCAATTCTCGTGAAGTGAGAGAGAGAAGAAAAAATATCTATGAACAAAAGCTTCAGATTCAGAAAAAGAGGGGAAATCTGGTAAACAAATTTCGAAAAGCAGAGAGCAAAAGATACTTTTTGGGGAGCAAAAAGAAAATACAGCGAAAGAGCGAGGTTTATGTGTGTGAGAGAGGTTTCTCGTGAAGTGTTTAAACAAACTGTTGATTGGCTGTTGTGCGCTTGCGCCGGCCTAACAGCCTGAAAATGGCTACACAACGGGGAGTTAACCACACACATCATTGGAGGAATAGGCAAACATATGCTCTCGCCTCGCCTCGCTCTCTTTCTCAGAAGACAACAAAGTATCCAACAGATACACACGCGAAGCAAGCCCCTTCTCAGCGAAAGGGGAAATCTTTGGTGTTTGGAATCTTCGAAAGAGGGGCCAAACTGAGCAGTGGTTTTCCCAGTGTGTATCTCGGTACTCTCTGCCATTTGACTGGGGGCACCTCACCACTGTATTGCTCTATCGTGAACGTACGGGTTTTTGTTGTGGCTTTGGCCGGTTTCATTCATAAAAACCAAATGAGTACTCATCTCGTGCTTCAGTTGTGTTCGAACAAGCAAACGTGTCGGTCAAAACCAACCGAAATTGAAAATTTCCCTTTAAACAAAAAGAAATATTCAAACACACAAGAAAAAAAGAATATACATAGTTAAACAAAAATAAATTGTTTTAAACAAAAGAAAAACAACAAAGCAAAAAAAATCAAATGCAAAAATAAGTGGAGGAAGAAACAAGAAAAACAATTTAGAAAAAATACATACAACAAATTAAACAAAAAAACAAGAAATAGATATTGTTTGAAAAATTATCCAAATAAAAAAATCTGATTGGAATCTCTTGGATAAAATCTCAATTTGCCAATTAGATAACCGAAGTTAGAAAGAAAAGTGTTGGAGAACAAGAAAAAAACAAACAAATTCCAAAGGATTAAAAAGTGAAACCTTAAGAAAGAAAAGCCTCAAACTTACAGATCCCCCTCCTCGCCCAGCAATACCTAGCTAACATCCAGCCCGCCCCCACCCATAGTCGAGATAAAGTGGTTGATGTTTTATGAATGAAAAGAAAATGTTGTTGCTTTTTTGGCCAAATTGAAAACTTAAACGTAAAAGCCTAAAAAGCTCAGTTTACCCGTGCTACCAAAAACAGAAAAGAAAAAACATTGCAACCAGCAAAATATACCCCTAATGACGTACGAAAATTTTAAGCTAAAAACTAAAGCAGAAAAAAATATTGATTTTTGCGGCAATACAATTTAACACGAAAAAAAAACAGGGAAATGCAACATTTTACAACAATTTTCCTCAAGCAAACAAAAGGAAAAACATAAAAATTTAGCAAATAAATAAATAAAATACATTTGGAAAAAAATTTAAACAATTTTTGTTTTCCTCAAAAGGAAGAACCAAAGATTAATCCAAAATTTCTTCATTTAAATGTCTAAAGACTTTGTGCGGCGATTGTGTTATTAGTTAACAAGTGTTTTGAAACAGAAACAGTTTTCTTAAACGTGATCGGATCTGCTGAGACTGAGAAAGATAAGAAGAAGGAGACGGAGACGCATCAACACCGCTTGCGTATCGTAAACGGACGCCTACGATTTCCTTGAAGAAAGCTTCACACACACACAAACTTTTCGTTTGCTTTTTGGGTGTCAATCTTCTCTGCACGTGCCATTCATATCCAGGTGGGTGTTAAGCAACAATAACAATAACAAAAGAAAATAAATAATACGCGAAAACTCAAGCAACCGACAACAAACAACCCCAAAGTATAGGAACACAATTTTTAACGCAAAATACCATACCTGCAGTGTTTGTGAAATTTTTATGAATGAAAATTGACTTCAGTAGAAGAAATATAGGCGAGGAAATAATAGAGGCGCTTAGTTTTTTCAAAAAGTGGTTTTTCTTTTTTTGAATAAAAATTTGATTTTTATTTTCTATTATTTATTTTACTTTCACCTTTTTACCGTTTAACCTGTGATTGAAAAAATGTATTTTTATTATTTATTTATTGTCAATTGTTATAAATAAAAAATAAATATTTCCAAATCATAGGTTAAACGATAAAAATATGAAAAAAATTATTATAGAAAAAGAAAATAAAATTTAAAAAAAAAAAGAAAAAAACACTTTTTTAAAAAAACTAAACCCCGCTATATTTCCCCCCATTATTTCTTCTATTTAAGTGAATTTTCCTTCATATAAATTTCAGTTTTTTTATGAAAAAAATATTTTAAAAAATTGTAGTTGAGGAAATAAAAGAACCATTTATAAAAAATGTTTCTTTGATTTGAAATTTTTTTTGACTATTATTTTCTCTCTGTTTTTAAGACAAAAATATCACTTAAAGTGAAATATTATTAAAAAATATAAAGATTTCTGATCAAAGACACCGAATTTTACAACAAATATATTTCCAGTGAGGGATTTTGCTTTTTCTTATCTTAAAATTAAGTATGAAATGTGCCTGATATAAAATTTATTGTTTTCTAACAGAAATCAGCTATATTTTTTTATAACATTTAATTTTAAAAGATATTGTTGGCTCAAAAAAATAGACAAAAATTATTATTCGCTTTGATTTCGAGTCAAGAATTTTTTTTTTATAAACGGTACTTTTCATACCTAAGATATGGGAATATATCTATGATATTTTAAATATAAATAAATATTTTACCAGAGAAGGATTTTACCTTTTCTTGTTTTAAAATTAAATAATGAATGAACTTCTAATAAAATTTATTGTCTTTGATTATAATTTTTTAATAATATTTCAATGTAAACGATATTTCACAAAAAAATAACAGAGAACAAATATGAGTATAAAATCACTTTGATTTTGAATGAAGGAAAAGTGTTTTTTATAAGCCGATTTTTTTATACTTAAATTTATGACATGAAAAACTTTCAGATATACATAAATATATTAATAAACCTATTTTCATGTGAATTTTTAAAATTTAGTAAATTTATCTCAATAGTAATTATATAATCGACAAATTTAAAATTAATTTCAAACGTATGAACTCGAATAAATTCGAATTTGTGGGATTATTTATAGGAATTACAATACAAATAATTGTTTTACTCTACGGTCCAATCCAAAGCCTCTCGTAGAAATCGAACCCCTTCGCTCGTTACTAACTCACCTATTAAGTTGAAACTGATCCATCAGAAAATCAAATTAGAAAATTTTACAGGAGAAGCAAAATAAAAAACTAAATGAAATAAATGGTGCTGCCGTTAGAAAAGCGAGGTTTCAGGATAATATCTAAACATAATGATGCATATAAAATCACACAAACATGATTTATAACTTGTTTGTGAAAATTGGGTGAAACTATGAAAAAAAGAAATAATTTGTGGTTAGGTCCTTTTGAATTACGTTAATAAATTCGCTATTTTTAATAGTAGGCCACTAAAAATTTGTCAGGATGTGACAGATCTGATTTTCCTTTTTTCTTGTTGTTACGACCTTTCTCATTTCTGATGACGATATATTTTTTAAAAAATAAAATTTGTATCCTCAATCTTAAGACATGAGGAAATTTTTGCTTTTTTAAATAATATTTCACTTTAAAATATATTTTTTGGCTGAAAATAAAAAACAGAGGAAATATATTTGTAAAAAAAATCGCTATTTCGAGTCAAGGAAAAGTTTAACATTTAATATTAAAAAAAATATTTGTTCCTGTTAATTTTTTAAAATTAGCAAAAAAAATTTAATATTAAATAAATTATTGTCAAATTTCAAATTAATTTCACATTTCTACCTCAATTAATTGGAAGTTATTGAATAGGCGATAAAGGGGAAATATTTATTTAAAGGAATTAAAATACAAAGTACTCTATCTTCCACGAATAAGACGTGTGACCCAAACCATTTGGCTGGATTTCACAAGAATAATCCAAAGCCTCTCATAATAATCGAACCCGCTGCGCTCTCCCCTAACTCACCTGTATGGTTGGGAGATTCTCGGCATTTTTCTATTCCCTGGAATCAGTAATAGTTCTTTTTTTATTTCCGGGAATTCCCGAGGATTGGATATTAAAGAACAGTTCATATAATCTATAAAAAACAAAATATTTAAGAAATATATTTTATTCATCAGAAATATTTAATAAAAAATAATTAAATATTTTTCTTTAATTATTTCAAGCTCGAGGATAATAATGAAAAAGGTCGAATAAAACAAAAAAACATTAAATAATTAAATAATTATTTACGCGCCGGGATTACCTAAAAAAATTCCCGGGAAGTGAAAATTCTGCAAAGATCCCGGCAATATGGTCTTGGATCTTCCCGAAGTCCAAACCTTACTTATCTATTAAGTTGGAATTGAAATATATTTTTAAAAGTTAAAATTTTGTACCCTTACCCCCAGTTTTTGTAAAACGTTTTCGTTTGTCTATGACGAATCATCCAAAATCAGTCAAATAATACGCGAAATGCATAAGCCACAGAAGTCTATAAATCGTCATGTACTATAGGAAGAGTTAATTAAAATTTGTCGTTTCGTCGTAAACGAACGAAAACGTTTTACGAAAAGAGGAGGTTACTCTTAAGACATGAGGAAAGCTATGGTTTTATATTTATGTTTTTCTGGGAGTCTCGGATCAATTTTAGTTATTATAATATTATTCAATTCAGAAGATTTTTTTGCCTAAAAGCCAAATTAAAAAAAATATGTTATAAAAAATTCTGCCTTTGATTTCGAATATAGGAAATTATTTTTTTTAAAGCAAAAAAAACTTTGTGGTACTTTTCTTTATTATTAGTAAATATTTTTTGCTCTAATTTTTTCAGCAATTTTTTCGATTATTAAAAAAAGTTTATGAAATATAATTATTTTTAAGTATATGGACAATATATTGGCATGAAATTAATTCTACTTTTGATAATGAGAAAAAATATATGTTGGTTAGCGTAGCTTTTATTTTTTTTAATTGAATAAATTTGAAGGTTTTGGAGCAATGGAAAAAAGAGGGAAATGTTATTTTCAATACAAATTGAATGTATATTCTACATGTATGGCCCAGCAGTGTACCGAGTGAGAAAGAAAGACTATTTGTCTGTATTACGCTGCTAATGCTCAGAGCCTCCGATGGGAATCGAACCCACGATCCCACACTTATAGGCACGCTTTGTTCTAAGTTATTGTTACTTACCTACATATTGAACCGCTCATCTAAAAAACTCTTTTAGGAGTATTTCCGAAAAGTTAAATGAACAGTTTTTTTGTGATTTTCATATTTTTCTAGAGATATTTTAACAATATAAAATGTGTATACAAAAAGTATGATCAAGAATATGCCGAGAGAGAAAGTCTTATTGTCTGGATTGCGCTGCGACAGCTCAGAGCCTCTGATGGGAATCGAACCCACGACCAGCACACTTATAGGCACGCCCTGTACTAACCTACCGCTCATCTAAAAACTCTCTTAGGAGTATTTCCGAAAAGTTAAATGAAATATTGTTTTGTGATTTTCATATTTTTCGAGACTCATTTTAACAATATTTAATGTGTATACTAAAAGTATGGTCCAGGAATATGCTTAGAGAGAATGTATATTTGTCTGAATTGCGCTGCGACAGCTCAGAGCCTCTGATGGGAATCGAACCCACAACCCCATACTTATAGGCAGGCTCTGTACTAACTTTAGGAGAATTTTCCGAAATTTTAGGTGAATTGCTTTTGCGATTTTCATATATTTTTAAAATAATTTCAACAATATTTCTAACTTTTATAATATTCGTTATAGTAATAAGAGTCAATAAAATATTGTTTAACTTCTAAATTAGGTTTTAGATTAAAATCAGTATTAACTACATTCAAATAACAACTAGTGAAATTCTGCACAACGAATTTCCAAACTGGTACATGTTTTGATATTACTCTCCTATTGGGCATATTTTCTTTTTTGTTATGTTTTTTTAATAATTCTAGGATTTTCTGATGCTTGACGAAATAATTTGTTTTGAATATAAAAGAAAAATATATTTCATAAAAGGATTAATATTAAAAATAAATACTCGTTTATGTTATTTTAATAGTAAAAAAATTGCTATAATATGGAAATACTTTAACGCATTTGTTCAGAAAAAAATGCATCACACATTCATTAATTATATTTGCAACAGAGCAATAAATTCTGGAATACATTCTTTTTTGATTTTCAAAAATTTTAATAATCAATTATTGCAAAAATTTAAAACCGAAATAATAATGAAAAACCAATTTTGCTCGCCAAAATAATGATGGTGATGAGACAAAACATGAAAAATCGTAAAAGTCGTTATACTAATGATTTTTAATACGAGTATTTTGCCACCGAAAAATAAATTTTTGAGAAGAAGCAAACAATTCGGCCCCACAAAGAGCTGACCGAAGACCTTCAGCTAATTTCGTCTAGAAATATTCCACAGCAATATTTTATGTTTGTTTTTGCACCAAAAAGAAAATATATACAAAATATTGTCATTTATCTCGTCCGTCACAGAACGGCGAAAAAATGGACAAAGTTCCAAATAACGCAGATGGATTTTTTTAATATTTTGTCGTCTGTGTTTTTATACAAAATAAAAACAACAAATTAGCGATTTTTCTTTAAAATATGTATACAAAACTGAGAAACAAAAATACAAAATTTATTTTTTGCTTTTGCCGTATTTTAATAATCATAAAAAACAATCGTCAATAATAAAAATGGCTAGCGTTTATTTTTATTAGCCCTATTATTAACTCATTCATTAGAGGGGGAATTGGCCTAAAACAAAACAACATTTTTGTTATAATTTGTTTGCTATGAGCTTCCTTTATCTTCGTCTCCCTGCAAAAAATGCACACTGTTCGGGAGGAAATTCGAAATTAATTAGCCAAAAAAATTAAAATCAAAAATAGTTAATTTATAGCAATGACGTGCACTATCACAATGATCGAATTAGGTGCTTAATTTCGCTGCAGTTGATTTGTTAGGTCTGTTCAGACTTACAGACATCGCTATGTCAATTTGATGTGTACATTCAGTTCAATATTGGCAAGCGTAATAAGACGACATCTATTGTGCACAATTTTCAGTCTATAAAATTTTTCAAGGTTGCCGTCTTGACTATATGGTCTAACCTTTTCTAAACCAAAAAAAAATTATTCTATGAATGATCATCAAAACTATGAAAAATGTTCATAAAACTATACAAAAGTCATCAACATTTGAAAAAGGTTGCAGTTTTGCCTAAATAGAGTAAATTATATTTTATTGGATATACAGTTTATTCTATACAACTTAATTTGATCGTTCTATAAACAATTATTCATTTCAATCCTGACTTTATAGTCTAACCTTTTCTGAACCGAAAAAAGATGTATTTTATTAATAATCCTAAAAAATATGAACAATGTTCTTAAAAATTCATAAATATTTTAAAAGGTTGTTGTCTTGGCTTAATAGAGGAAATATATCTGTAAGAAAAGCCCTATTACTTCATTTAAGTCAGAAATTAATTATAATTTTGTAAACTGTTTTATCAACGAATGCTTTGTCTATATTTGTATTTTATTTTATTAATAATCTAAAAAAAATATGAACAATGTTCTTACAAAATTCATAAATATTTTAAAAGGTTTTTGTTTTGGCTAACTAGATAAACTTATCTATCACAAAATCCCTATTACTTCATTGCAATTTAAGTTAGATATTCCGTTTTTTTGCAAACTGTTTTATCAACGAATGCTTTGTCTATATTTACTTGCAAAGTTGTATTTCCTTTAGAAAGTGAGTTCTGGAATAAGGTTTAAGTCTTTACTCCAGTCACATTCGCAAACCTCTATTACGCCATCTTTTGCGAGCACCTCTTCTCTCACACAGTTTTCGTCATTGAAGTCTAATAACAGTTAAGTCTATTTTGCAATACGCATAGCTGAAATCTTACAAATCTGTTTGCCGCCGGCAAGTTTCCTATGGAATTTTAGTATCGCTCATTTTTTGTCGAGTTAAATCCCTCTGTAGCATTTTTTTTCAACTTAATTTTAAGCAAATTTTTCATACTTAACTCACAAAATGCTGATAATCTTCCACATTGTCTAAAGGCTTTAGTCTGTTTGTTTGTTTGCGTTTTTTTTTTGTACTATTTTCATGGATGGAAGATTGCCGGTCGTCTTCTCCTGAAACCAAAAATTTTCAGCGGTATATTAATTTACGTCTACAAGTGTTGCTGCTTCGCGCGAGCTCTCCTCAGCTTTGGAAGACATGATTTTGTGGTTGTTGCTGTTGTTATATTATTTAATTTGTTTGTTTTTTTTCTTGCTGTTGTTGTAGTTGTTCTCTTCTCAACGTTCGTTCAGTTTCATTATTTTTAATAGTTTATAATGTGATCTGTGTTGTCGCCAACAATTTTTTTTGCGCCTAAGTGGGGTGTGACTGACGTTGACACACTACTACACACTTCACTTCACGACACCGTCACCGGCACTGCCACCATCACCTCAGTCTTCATCCTCATCATGATCAGAGCTGCGTAATATCTACTTACTTTTTTTCTACCACTAGACATGTCTTTCTTAATGTCTGCGAATTGTCCGTCTGTCTGTCTAAAACAGAATCTTTTATTTTTTTCAAAGACCGAAATCACCCATCATCCAAGACAACAACCAAAAACTCTAGGCAGGAATAAAAAATATTAATATAAACAGATAGGTTTTTTTTTTTAAATTGTACGTATATATAGTATAATATAATGTTTTTGTTGAAATGAGGATCACTTGTTGTTTTGTTGTTGATGTTCATATTGTTAATGTCTCCAAAAAGCAAAAAAACATGTCAAAAAATTTATGAAATTAATATACTCACGGCCTAAATTATGGCGTTGACAACACTGCTTTTTCGAGTCTTACAAAAAAAATATGTATAAATTCGTATTTTTATATGGAATAAATTAAGATTTTATATTTCATTACTCATTGCGGTCTATATATTTTACTTGGAACATGTTTTGGCTTTTTAAATGTCTAAATTTTGTTATATATTACTTTGCAAAAGTGAAAAAAGCTTCAAAAAGAAAAATGAACAGATTTTTATATATTTAAAATTTTAAAAATATTGTAAAGGATATAGTCACACAGTAGCTGTTCAATTTCCAAAATCCAATTTCCAAAATTCCAAAATATTCGAACTTACATATCGCTCATTTAAAAAAAGAACGTTACAACTTACAAAATTACAAATAATTGTTTTGGGAGTTGGCCATACTAAATTGTCCCACATTTCAATATCTATAGGCAGATCCATGATTGGGCTGATTCTTGAGGAAGACAACAATATTTGGCGCACCTCAGAAGTTATGTCTTCCCATCCTGCCAAATTGTTATTTTTGTATAGATCATTTAAATCAAACTTAAGTGAAATGTCAAATTTTGAGCTGTAACGTTCTTTTTCTAACTGAGCGATATATAACATACATATATAAGTATACCTTCGAATTCCTAATTCATATCATATTAAAATTATCGCGAAATATTGAAATTCTGCTGAAAAATTGGGTTTTTTAATATCACAGTTGTTGGATATAAGTCATAGATATGCTCAAAGACAATTTAAGGTATAGACATCCTTAGCCATATGGCCGAGATTTCCACATGATGGCTGAAAACATAAATTCTCTGTCATTTGTATCAAAGACCATTGAAGGTATAGACAACTTATCAGAGCTGGCTGTCAAAGTAACAACAAAGCTCTCTGTAGATGGCATTCGAAAATACTTCTCATCGTTTTTGTATTACATTTGATGCCTTGGTTTTCAATTAAATTTATGACTATTATTACTACTATTAATATTTTTTCTCTGGAAAAACTGGACATGACGACATAAGTGCAATATAAACCAAAGATGAGCTTTTTAATTGTTGTTTTACTTAATCAGCTATGATCTTCCGTATCTATTACACATTGTTTGCTTTTCTTATTATAAAATAGTTATAGTTTTTTCTTAGCCACTGAATAAAAAGCACCGCTTTATTTATTTAAACAATTAGTAAACATGATGTGAGGTATGCCGACGATCTTCACACATTACAGATCTTTGAAAGCAAAATCAAATTTATGTATTACTTTGATGAAAGGTCATTAGGACATGAAAAGCGGAACGTTGACACCTTTTAGTTGGTTTTTGGTTAACACTACAAAGGAGAACAATGGGATTGCTTTTAGGGAGTTTGTGATTTTCGAAATACCTAATCATGATCTTAATGTAATGTAGAGATTGTAGATTATGTCTAGGTTTACGAGTATACATATGATGGTTTATAATGAGAAAAAAAATAATTAAAAGTTTTCAATTACAATACTTGGCAGCACTGAGGCTACAAATAAAGTGATGCAAAGGTTTTTAATATGTTGATAAGTTGATTTAGAATATTTGTTATTAAAGTTCACTTAAAAACAAGTTTGGCATTTAACATTATTATGTCATATGTCAAATTCCATGAACATCTATTATAATTTATCTTAAGCCAAGCTGTTTTTAGAGAGTACACCGAATTATATTAAATAAATTTGGCAGGACTGGGACCATAAATAATGTGATGCCAAGTTCTCAATATCTAGAATATCTCACATTACTTTAAAATTGTTTTTATAATTATTCAAGGACAGACTGTTTTCTATTTTCTAAAACTACGTTAGAATCAGAAATGTAATCAAATTTTTAAGGGTCATCTCAGATTTACTTAAAATAATAGGCGAGATTCTAAAATTTGTCTAAATATTGATTTACTCGTGTAATAATGGTTCCAAATTTGAAGTCTTTTGATATTTCAAATATGTCCAGACTAATATTCTCAAACTTGGCACCACTGGGAGCAAAACTAAAGTGATGCCAAATCTTAAATGTATTGCATTGAAAGAATTTAAAATTTATAGAATTTCTAAAAGTTCTGCCAAGTTTAATTAAATAACAATTACCTTTCCTTTACAGTTATCATACTTTAGAACAGCAAATATATTACTTTATAAAAATCTAGTTTAATTTCATTTAAGCCAAACTATCGCATACAGTTTATGCAGAATTATATTGGCTTTTTTTGCTCTTGATTTGCATTCAGGCAACAAGAAGTTGTTTCTTCAGATTGTCTGTCATTGCCAACCCTAGGGCGGCTACTTGGCTTGTCTTTGCGTCTGGCGTGAACAACAACAGCAAAAAATACAATTTATATTTGTTTTACCTCTGCAATAGGTATAATGAAAGGTAACAAATCACTGTAGGAAAACTGGTTTGAATTGATAACAATTTCCCTGCAAAGTACTATTATTCAACCAGAGAGGCGACTACTACTACTACTTCTATATGAACATAAATAAATCATAAAATATCAATTATAATTTATCTACACTTCTCCCTGCAGCTCAGTATATCCCCGAAGACAGACATATAGAAAGACAGACATGTCTGGGCTTTAACATTTTGCTGTTTTCTTTAGTTATTGTTAAATAAACAAATTTTGTTGTTTTAATATTGGCATTTTTGTTTTTCTTACGTTTTCGATTTTTGCTCGAGTGTATCAGAGTCTTTAGACGAATATATAGATAGATATGTCTCTGTGGCATTTTGAATGTTGTCGATTGTCTACTTAATGGCTCCAATAACTGACATTGTTGTTATTATTTTAATATGTAAAGTGTTTGTATATATATTTATATATAAATGAATTTTTGCGATCTTTTGATGTTGATTGGAATGGATTTTTATGCAATTTGTCTCGAGAGCAAGTCTAGAAAAAATAAAACAATTTTTGTTTGTTTCGAAAAGCTCTTTTAAATAAATAAACAGTAGAATTATAAAGTCAACAGCAAAAAAAGATTAACATACATACAATATTCAACAACACAAAAAAGAAGAAGGAAAGAAAAAACGACTTAAATTGGCTATTTAGAAATAAGTTAATTCAATTTATTTTTTTTTGGCTAATAAAGTGAATTTGTACGACTCATGACTGAAAATTAAATTTATTTAAACATTTTTTTTTACATATTTCAAACAAATTCTACTTTTTGTAACAATTCTGATTTTCCCATAAATATTTGTTTATCTCTCCAAACCGGAACAGTAACAATATCTACAAACATATCGGTTTATTTATGTTTATTTTCGAAAGACAACACCAAATCTTACCTCTGTTTACCTTAAAGGCCACTAAAAACCTTCCCTCGATTTTGTGTACGAGTATATGTTGTTGCTGCTGCTGCTCCCTGACCACTTAACACCACGAATACAAAGTCAATCAGTCACTCAGCGGGTCATAAAGACAATAAATTGGCAGTTGTAAGATGATCGGTTGTTGGTAACAAAAAGATATTGTGGTTGGTTGGTAGGGCCAAGATTGACATCGACTTAAAAAATCATAAAATAACACTTGATTACTGTCATAATGAAAGAAAGAGAAACAGCTAGAAAGAGAAACAGCTATATCTTCAATAATAAAAAAAACGGAAATGGAAAATCGATGAAAATTAAAGCTACAATAATTTTATTTTGTAAAATTTTCATAATCTAGTCAACGCCAGAACTTACATTATTTTAAGGTTATGGTTAGTTAAACATAACGTTCACGTAGGTCACATGAACCTAACGTAAAGTTAGTTCACATTGCGTTCAATTATAATTATATTTGAAAAATGAAAGAAATAGAAATAGATATAGCTTTGTTCCCTTACATACTTCAAGTTACTACTTTTTACCATTTTTACAACAACAACATAGAAAATGGTAAAAAAATTTGAAATAGTAAAATGTAGTAGTTAAAGGAACAGACATTATAATAGCCATGTCTTAAAAAATAGTAAAAAAATAGAAAATTAATGAAAATTAGGTAAAGTTACAACAATTATGTTTCGCAAAAATGTCATAATCTAGCCAAGTGTTTCAAGAATTCGGTAAGTGAACTTAACGTTCACGTAGGTCATATGAACCTAATGTAACATTAGGTAACTAGCGTTCAATTATACTCATATTTGAAAAATACTGAAACTAGTATTATCTACTCAAAATTCGCAATTGAATAGAGTTTGCATTTTTACTTATTTAAATTATTTTTGTAACAAAATAAATTCTGCTCTTACCTTTGGTTGTTTGGTTAACGTGGTGCTCAAAATACGATTTAGCTGCAATTAGGCCCAAGGGCATTATGACTGACATCTTGTGGTAAGCGTTACGTTTACGCGTGACTAATTAATTAGAACTAATTAGACTAATTAGAAAATTAATTGAACTGCTTTGACAATGACTAATATTTTTTGTTTGCATGTTTTTATTTCATTGATAAGCTAATTGAGAACAAGTTTCGTTCCAACCACTTTCATTCATGAATTTCTATACACGAAATAAAAGAACAATTTATAAGTGAAATATTCTAAAACGGATAAATCTGGTTTTGAAGCAAATTCTAATCCTAAAAGTAAACCGAAATAACTGATAAGTGATCTACTGAGAAGAGGTGACATTTTTGGGATAAGATTAAAATGGTGGTAAGCGTTATGTTTACGCTTGAATAACTTAGAGTTAGAAAATTAATTGAACTGCTTTGACAATGAATAATATTTTTTGCTAAATTCTGTTGATTTCATTGATAAGTTAATTGAAAACAAGTTTCATTTCAACTACTTTCATTCATGAATTTGTATACACAAAATAAAAGAAAAATTAATATGTGAACTACTCTAAATCGCATAAATCTAGTTTTTAAATTAATTCTAATCCCAAAAGTAAACCAAAATAACTGATAACTGATCTACAGAAAAGAGGGAACATTTTTTGAATAAGATTAAAACTTAAAAATGTTTATCGCCGATGAAAGTTCAATGTGAAATCAATATCGTTTAAAAGTATCGATTAACTCCTGAAATAAATTCATATTTGAGTCGTTATTTATTTGGATTAACCTCATTTAAATATTAAGCGGAAGTTTGATCTGGAATTCAGTAAAAAAGTTATCTTTCCTGAAATAGCCATTTTATTGCTTCACGTGCCTGGTTGGTAATCCTAGCCTATGACTCTAAAAACTCAAATCAAATCTAAAACTTAATCAAGAGCAGAATTAAAGGTACTAATATAGAATATCTCACATTGCTTTAAAAAAATGTATAATAATTCAAGAACAAACTGTTATATATTTTCCAAAACAACGCTGGAGTCAGAAACGTAATCAAATTTTTAATAGCCATCTCAGATTTAATTAAAATAATATGTGGGATTCAAAAATTGTTGTGAGTTGATATAGCTATGTCCGTATGTCTGTCTGTCCGTCTGCCTGTGCATGTATTCTTGTAATCAAAGTACAGATCGCAATTATGGTCCGATCTCGACGAAACTTTACACATATATTTTTTTTGGTCCAAGGACGATCCCTATTGAATTTGGAGAAATCGGTTCAGATTTAGATATAGCCCCCATATATACGTTACCCCCGATTTGACATGTAAGCGCTGTAAAAATGTTATTTTTTATCCGATCAGTATGAAATTCGTCAGAAAGAAGTCTTTTTATGTACACGAATGAGTATTCAAGGAAAATCGGTTCAGATTTATATATTACCTCCATATATATGTTCCTCCTTATTTGGTATCAAAGCGCTATAGAAGTTGTACTTTAAATGTGTTTCTCAATTTAGAAACGAATTTTGCTTAATTTAGCTATTATCAGTTCTGAATTAGATAATATGTTCCTACCCATTCCTACCCAATTAATCCAAATTATTATCGAAATGACCCTTATCGCATTGTTAGGAAGGTGAAGGGTATTATATAGTCGGTCACGCCCGACTTTCGTGCTTTCCTTACTGGTTTTTAATTTAAATATTCATGGAAAGTAGTTTTAGTATTTGGAGTAGAACTTTTGAAGAATAAGCCCGATAGAGCCGTGGTATGCGTCACATTTAAGAAAATTATGAGGACTACAAATGTTGGAAGTATCACTTTCATGTAGAGAAAATGGTTTAGTAACAGTCGTTAAAGAATTATAAAAACTTTATTTCTTTAAAAAAAAACTTTTTTGCTGGCAAGGAAAGAGATCCATAAAAAATATTAAAAAATCGAAAAAAATATTTTATTAAATTTTTGTCTGTCTGGCTGAAGTCCACTATAAATCTCGAAAGGAGTAAAGTTAATCATAAGCAAAAGTATATTTAAAGATGTAAACATTAAATATCTTACATTACATTAAGGTGTCTTAAGATAATTTAACAAACCATAATCTATATTCAAAACCAAGACAAGAATCATAAATGTTATCAAAAACTTGTAAGTCTCCAAAAATATTCCATATTTCCTAATTACAGCAAATACTTTGCCCAGGCCTTAAATTAAAAAAATCCTTAGCTCAATTCGAATTTTTTCTTTTTTCAATTCTTTCTCTCTGCTTAAAAAATAAAAATTCCAACTGACACATGTCTGATTTCGTATTTCTTGTCTGTATGCCATTCTTTCTTTTGGCAAAGAAATAAAATTATTTATTTCCGATAAAACTGTCACTATCTAGTTTTCTAGCATACAATATTTTTGCATTTAATTGAAATGCCGTTCCATAGCCATGCATGATGCTATGGCTAAGGTGACCACGTTCGAGTCTACACTAATAATGATAAAAACATAAATAAAATATTAAAATTGAGTTTGAATTTTTTATGATTATTAGCAAAAAAAAAAAATAACCGCACAAACAGTCAACTGTAACAGCACCACCTCCACCGCCAAGTTATAGGGGCCCAAACCAATCCAAAATATAAAAAAAAAACAGAACACCTTCGATCTTAAGAACTTTGCCACATATGATCACGATTCTTAGCTTCGCTGTATTAATTTTCATTATTATTTGATTTTGTATGTGTGTATGTATTTTTTGTGATTTTTTTTGCCTTACTCTAGAACTTGTGGCGAGTTGAGCTCCATGAATGAATGAATGAACTTAGCTTAGCAAATGTTATTGAGAACAAAAAGCAAACGAATCACCAAGTAAGCCAACACAAAACCGTCTTATTATTAAAGACATCCTATAAAAGACAGTTTTTATGGCCGTTTTAGTAGAATATATAGACAAGTTCAATATATGCGGACGTACATATGTATGTATAGCCGATAGTCTCTATAAACCAAGTGTTGTTGATGATGACGCTGAGGTGTTGGTTTGGGGACAGCGGAAACTTGTTTTTTCCTCGTCTTTTTCGTCTGTCTGTAGTGTTTCTTCTACCACTTCTTGGGTAGACTCACGGTGTCTTGAGGTATCTTAAATTTCGTGATGTTTCTGCTCTGCGCTGTTTTTTTTCTTCAGTTTTGTTTTTAAAGGAGTGTCAATTGCCTTTACAACACCATAAGATCAGTAGAAAAGACCAACATCGACAATATTCTCCCAATGATGCTTAAAGACACATTCATCCATCTAAAGTCTTTCGTCTTTTAAGACGTAAAGAAAGATTTCAGGTTTAAGCGTTTTTTTCTCAAACTCAAACTGTTGTAGTTGGATTGTTTTGTTTTAGTTTTTTGGGGGGTCTTTTTTTGAAAATCAACATCCATATCTAGAGATCTGTAGAAAAAAAAGAATCAATGAATGAATGAATGAATTTCGGAAATAAAACCTAACCCCCGCTCCCCATTACCATCCGTCTCCGATTTTTGCCTTTTGTTTTAGCCATGTTTGATTACTGTTTAAGGTTGTTCTTCATTGAGATTTGGGTTTGTTTTTTATTTTTACTCGTATTCATAATCATCATTCTTGTGTTTCTTCTCCCCGTTTAGTGTTTCATTTTATGAATGAAATTCTTGAGTCTCTGTCCATCCATCTGTCTGTCTGGGAGATAGCTCATGTGTCAGTTTATTATCTATACTATCGATTTTGTTTCAAAAAAAATTTACGTTTTCAAAACTGAATAGGTTTCATTCGGGCGTGTTTGTCATTTATTCTGATGTGAGGTGGCTTTTTGTTGAAATACATTAACAATGATTTACATATATTAATAATTTATAAAGGTTTAGCTATTACTGTATTACATGAAGACGGAAGGTTTTTAGGTTTTGCAAAAATATAATTTTTTTGAGAAAAAATCTTAAGAAAATTAGCAGAAAATAAAATTAAAAAATAATAGATAAAATTAAAATATTACATACTCGTACATCAAATATACAATACATAAGTAAAACCGGCGCTTCGTTCAGCCGTGGATCGCATGTGAATATTTTCGGGTACAAATAAACTGATATAACCACAATTCAGTCCGATTCGTCGAAAGTTGTGGTCTCGATGACATTAAAAAGTCAAATCGGAGGGATGCTATATATGGGGGCAGCTATATACCCGCAGCTATAAGAAGTATGTGTACCAAATTTCAGCAAACTAGCTGAAATATTATAGGTTGTAGATTATAAACAACTGAGAAGTGGATATGGCTAAATCGTCATAGACTAAAAATATGATTCGGCACATCTTACACGCTGAATAAAAATAGCTTCTGTAGTATATTGTCCCAAACATATTCGGCTTGCAACATATATATGTTTAGGGTACACTCTAAACATATAACATTTGGTACATACAAAAATTATATATTTGGGGAGATGTTGTTCTAAACAAATCTTTGTTTACATCCCAATATATTTTTATTTAGGGCTATTATTTCTGAAACCAATATTTACTTGTATTATTCAGAAAATACCTAAACTGTGTTAAATTTTTCCGTAATTCAAAGTTATTTTTTAGAAATTTTTAATCTTCGTAAATAAATAAATAATAATAATTGAAATCGTATAATGTTGGATCAACATAAAATACTTGGAGGATAGACAACTAATGATAGCTTGGAATACTCAGAAATTGGAAATGATTGATTTAAAACAGAAGTAATGATACACATATGGTATCATAACTGGGAGGTATAATTCGAAATCAACGAAAAATTAAATCTGAAATTTGAAAAAGTCAGCAAAAGTTTTGAAAATCTTTTTTAAATAAAATATATTTGGAGAAATTCCAAAACAATAATTTTATTTGTTTCTAAACATATATTTTATTTGAGAAATGTAGTTTGCAAATATATTTTGTTCTAATATACTAATATATGCGTTCCATGTAAATTTTGTTGATTTTTAAAGAAAATTTATTTGCTCAGAAATATATAATATTTAAAAATTTGTGTTCCAAATATATTTTCTTTCGATTCAAACATATCAAAATACGCCATTTTGCTCCGTGTAGGAATATAAAATGTCCTACTGATATACATTTTCTTACATATTGAGGTCTCTAAATAATCTAAAACGGTACCACAAAATCAGTGCAGAGCTTTTATTGTATGGCTATCGCTATGGCTGATTAGAGCTTTAGCTTAAATTCCCAGCACTACCTGTAGCTGAAACAAAAAAAAAACAAAAAATCCCCTTATATCCCCATATGTTAAGGCTATTTTATGATTGAATTATTTTGTGCTTTTTTCATGTTTAGTTCCGTTTGGTGAAAGCATTATAAATTAAAAAAAATAAATATCTTGCTGACGTGCTTTGTCTTTTTTTTTGGTAAGTTGGACAGATCAAAATGGATACAAAATATGTTTCGGCATATCTTGGTAATAAGAGATTTCCAGTGATATAATTTATATTACACATTAAGGTCACATAATAACCTAAAACTGTACCACAAAAATCAGGGCAGAACTTTTATTGTATGACTATTGCTATAGCTGATTAGTGCTTAAGCGTAAATTCCCCACACTACGTCTTCACTAACTGTAGCTGAAAGTTCACCTAAACCAAACATAGCGGAAAATCCCCTTTTATGTATGTTAAGGCTATTTGACAATTTAATTGTTTTGTGTTTTTTCGACATGTTTAGTTTCTTTTTTATAACCATTTTGGTATGTGTTTTTTCTATATGTCTTGTTAGTTTAATTTTTTATTACATAAACAATTTTATTTTATAATTAATCAACAATTTCTATGTCTGTATTGACTAAAACTTTTTGCCACGACTCTACCAGAAAACAGAAAAAACAATTTAATTTATATAAATTAAATAGCAATATTGTATATGAAACACACAATCTTGTGTGTACCTATATAAACAATAATACACAAAAAAGCCTAAAAATCACCCACACTTTACAGTGGCGTCTCACACATATATACATACATTCTCCTGACCCACCAAAGTCAAACATAAACACACAATTTGTGACAGCTGTCATTGAGACGGACATAAACAATTAAATAAAAATCGATTAAAGTAGAAAAAAATCAACATCAATGACAAGATGACCAAACAAAACCGAAAAAAAAAACAATTGAATTTATTCCTAAACAATTAAATAACAAACGGTAGAAATTTAACCAAAAAAGACAGATGGACGGAGGGACGGACAGAATTAGAAAAACTTCCCATCATTGTTGAGAGTAACATTGTTATTGATTTGAAATTATCGCTGCTAGTTAAACTCATATCATAGTTATTAAGACAAAATTGTCCTCAACGTAATGATGATGATCACGATCATTGATTGGCTAGGAAGAATAAACTACTGACCCACATTTTCCGCAGAGCGGTGAGAATCGGCAAACGATGGCAAAGAATTTGGAAAACTACTTGAACACATGTTTTTTGTTGTTGTTGGAAACACCGATTAAATGTTTTTTTGTTGTTGTTGTTTCTACAATTCCATTCAACCATGTGAACATTTAATTGAAAATTGAAGACACACGTAGCAGCACCACTCTTGTGCTTCCCCCCAGCATTTCGATTTTTCTGTTTTTTTTTTGGGTGAGAATTTGTTGGATCGCTTTTTCTGTCGTGCGTTCGCTCGCTCCCCGCTTAAATTGGCGCCACATTTCGTTTTGTGTTCAAACGAAATCATCACTTAACTACATTTATTAAAAATCATAAAAATATTTGAGCGAATGTATTTTTTGCGGTTCTTTCACAAATTTTTAATTAAAAATTTATAGAGACGAAGGTGTGGTAAAAAGTTTTGAGCTAATTTCCGGGGAAGATTCACAGCCTCATTCACGATGTCGAACGACAACGTTCTGATGACTTCTATGAGAAAAACAGTTGATTTGCGACCTATAAAACTGCGTCAGGCAGTATGTTTTTTTTCCACTTGTCGTTCTGTTGCCTTTTTGCAGGTCGCAATTTAGCTATTTACGCCCATTTAGAATTACAGAGGATTCGGTTGGAGAGTATAGAACTTTTTGGAAAATTAATATTTCACAACACGTTAACCCTTTGTGGGGTGGGTACTAGAAGGAGTCCACCAATATGGCCCATCCTCAAACTTAGGCTAAGATGGAAATAAATATTATCGCACACCAAATTTGATGTTAATCCGGTGACAGGCGGACGGACATGGCTAAAACGAAATAAAATGTCGTAAAGCGGATTTCCGCCCAAAATGCTTATGAATTTTGTGTGTACGTTTATGTCCTATCTACCCAGTATTATTCAAAACTTTTTTAGGTTTTTGTTTTTCCACTCACCTCAGCTGTTGATTTTTTCTTGTAAGTTCGCCAACTTAATTTCACGTTTAATTAAATTCCTGGCAGCTTCATCTTATTATGAGGGGAAAAGATCGTAATCGTATACAGTACAAATTATTTAAATCTTCAATACATTTCGTACAAATTAAGATCAATGGATACTTACAAAAATGCCACCGAAATAAGACCAACAAATAATAAAAACGACATCATTATCATCAGCACCAGAGATTATTGTTATCACAACTACAAATTGAGTGTAATTGTATTTACCAAGTGTGCCTTTAATGAGGGGCATTCCCTCAACCGGATGATGGACATGAACATGTCAAATGATGATGAGTTAGTGTTTGATGGATAGCTGGATGAGGGGTTATATGATAATGATCGTCAAACTTTGCTTAGTTGAGAAGATATTGCGGCCAGAAAGTAATTGAGAAAAATTATATCTAAAAATATGAAAATTATCATTTATCTTTTCTTAGTTAAGAACATATCGTCCAGAAAGTGACACTCAAGCTTAAAAATTATAATTAAGAAATAAAAACCAATCATCTAACATTGATTAGTTAAGAAGAATTAGGGCCAAAAATAGGATAAAAAGCATAATTTAATATATTTTTTTACACACTATTTAACATAAAACATTAGCTCTAAATCAATCTAAAAAAAATTGTATCAAATACATACCTATTATTTTCACCGGCAATAAATGACCTACTCTTTGTTTAAGAAACCAAATCAAACTGACCGTGGAGATCATTATCATCATTTCGCTGATCTCAATAATGATTATAGTTATGGTAATTATTAAAATACATTAGATGACGATTATCAGACTTAAAATGAATACCAAATCGTCAAATTATACGCAGACTCAAAATGCCCGTGTGTGAACATGATAATGAGACAATATTTGTACCATAACGATCATTTTGATGATCTCTTGTGAAGTCATCATGCTCTTGATCATTATGAAGATCATAAACATTTATAGTTTGATGGCTGACTGGGTCTGGGGGTCTCTGTCTAGTTGTGTGTAGAAGTGTTGAATGAACAATCCCAACCCCCCTCCCCACAAAAAATGCCAAAATAACAACAACACTTCAGATTTTATTAAAAACAACTTTGTCTCAATTGTGGCGTCATCAGAGTTTTTGTTGTTCAAATAACATTTGATTTCTTCGAGTCTAAAGCAAAAAAAAATTATAAGACTTTATTTTAGATAGACAAATAAATGGACAGTTCAGTTCCCCCCAAAAAAGACAGAAGGACGGACATAAAGTCTTATTGACAAACGGCCAGACGTACAAATGTTTACCGTTTTTGTGTCGTTTTGTTTGATAGTTGAGGGCCTACAACATAAAATTTTTCTTTCTGAGGTCTGCTGTATTGACTTCTCTTTTTTATTTGCATTTGAAGTGGCCGTCGTCATGAAAGTCCCATTCGCGCTAAAAATCACTACCGTTTAATTGCAGTTTCTTTCGATTGTCAATCCAAAAAAAAACAATTCCCTCTCCTCTCCCCTTTCTTTGCACTTTAATGATCATCTGTATATAAATATATAATATTTGTGTATATTTTCTTTTGACTCTGTCTGCGGACTGATGGGAACCCTTCACTCAAGTGTTAAAAGTGAAATTTCATGTCTTGGGTACTCAGCGCTGAAAAGCCGGCGGCGGCACAAAACAAAAACACTCGACCAAAGGCTTTAAATGAAATGGAAAATTAATTGAAATTAGTTCAAAATAACAAAACGAAATTGGCCAAATTATTAAATGTTTGAAAAAAGGCTAAAAAGAAGAAGTGGCACTCAAGCATGTGAGGACTTAAAGGGAAATTGCTTTCATATTTTAATTGATTTATTATTTTGTTTGTTAATATAACGAAAGGGTATTGATTAAATAATAAGATCATTATACTTTTATTTTTGTTGTATACTTTTAGGTTTTTAACTTGTAATAACATATACACCGGCGCCACGTAAAGTTCTGCAGGACCTAAATGCCTTAATATATTAATATTTTTTCCAAAGATGCGCAAAAATATTTGAACCACTCAAATTTTATTAGGAAGTCCAGTAATAGAAAGCTTTTCCCCAAAGAAATATAGAATTCCTCATTATTTATAAAGTTCTGTACTGATATAATTTATAATGAGGGTGTCTTCAAAGATGCGCATACCTCTAGTGGTACACTTTTAGGTTCTAAATTTCATTCAAATTGTAGTAAAATATTTACAAAGTAAAAGTTCTTTTTCCAAAGAAGTACTGAATTACATCAGATTGGCTTCAACGATATTCAGAATCTGCTGGGTAAAAGCGTTCGGTATTTTTGGTGCTGCACTTATATGATTTTTAATTCCCTAAAACTGTTATAAAAGTATCTTCAAAGATGTGCAGACTTCTTGTGGTACACTTTAATGTTCTTAATTTTCTCCAAACGGTAGTAAAATATTTCCAAAGTAAATATTTTACTTTGGCTTGAGAGATTTTCAGAATTGCCCGGGTAAAAGCGATCGGTTTTTTTTGTGGTACAGTTTTATGGATTTTAATAACCTACAACATTCAGAAAATTGGCTTCAATCGACAGCTCTTTTACCAAGTATGTGGTCAATAGTGTTTTAAAAAAATATAGATCTGCGATATTCAGAATCTGCTGGGTAAAAGCGTTCGGTAGTTTTTTTTCTGCATTGATATGATTTTTAATTCCCTAAAACTGTTATAAAAGTATCTTCAAAGATGTGCAGACCTCTTGTGGTATACTTTAACGTTATTAATTTCCTTCAAACAATAGTACAATTTTTCCGAAATAAAAGCTCTTTTACCACAGAAGTGCAGAATTACATTAGAGTGGCTTTATAGATATTCAGAATTGCCCGGGTAAAAGGGCTAGGTAGTTTTTGTGGTACAGTTTTATGGCTTTTAATAACCTACAACATTCAGAAAATTTGACTTCAATCGACAGCTCTTTTTCCAAATGTGGTCAATGATGTTTTAAACAAGTAAGAAAGTTTCAGTCGGGTAAACCGACTAAGGTATACCCTCACTTTGTGAGTAATGTAATATTGAATATTACACGAATTATTCTGTCAATTTGTGTGGGAGCTACCAGAAGGGGTTTAACAAATACACCTATTTTTCGCTGAACAGTAGATACTTTAAATTCATTGCACTGCGCCGAATTTTAAGCGATTATGTGCACTGGTATAAACGTTATGAGATATTAAATTGTGGTATGATTTGGCCATTTTGTGTGGGAGGTACAAAAAGGGGCGTGGCGATAACGTCATTTTTTCACAGGGCTATAGGCACTATAAAAACATTACACTGTACAAAATTTCAGGTATTATTATACACTTGTATTAATGTTATAAGCTGTTAACTTTTGGTGCAAAATGGTACCTTTGTGTGGGAGGTACCAATAGGGGCGTGGCAACAACGCCCATTTTTCTCTGGACTGTAGGCAATATAAAAGCATAACACTGTGCAAAATTTCAAGTATTTTTATACACCGTTATTAATGTTATAAGCTGTTAATTTTTGGTGCAAAACGGTGCATTTGTGTGGGAGGTACCTAAAGGGACGTGGCAACTTCGCCCATTTTTCTCGAGTTGGTAGCGACTAATAAACTAATACTATGTGTGGAATTTCAGAAGATTCGAATAAGTAGTATAGTAGTTATTAAAGAATCAATATTTAACAACATTTTAACCCTTTGTGTGGGAGGTACTAGACGGAGTGGACCAATATGGCCCATCTTCGAACTTAGCCAGAGATAGAAAAAAATATTACCACATACCAAATTTGAAGTCAATCGGTTACTCCTTTCGAGAGTTATCGTGCGCACCAGCCAGCAGACAGACAGACAGACAGGCAGACAGACAGACAGACAGACAGACAGACAGACGGACGGACATTGCTCATTCGACTTAAAATGACCCAAAACGGATTTCCTCCGAACATAGTTAGGGTCTTAGATCACTCCTTCGATGTGTTACACTTTTTTCCGTAGCAAATGATATATACCCTCGTCACACTAAAGTGAGGGTATAAAAATATGAGAAAAGTATTTTTGCTGTTACCACGATGTTGTAAAACTTCATAACAAAAATGATTCTTTCAATTGTTGTTATGTTATCGCCTTAAACCTGTTAAAATTGCAATTGCAGAACTTTTAGTAAATAAAAATATATTTTATATTATTCTCAACATGTTTTTGGAAAACTGTATAAAAAAAATTATTTCTATAATTGTATTACATATATCTTATAAATTATCTACAACTTACTAATTTCTATCCATTTTTCGTTTTTTTTAGGTGGCGTAGCCCCTGGAACCCCATCAGCGGCCATGATCATGGAAGGGCTTGAAACCCTAGTGGCGCCATCGCATCACACATTCCTACTCACCGAATCCGCTGCTGCGGCGCATTTCAATGTTTTGAGCTTTGACACATGCCTCTTTAAGACCTCCGCCCAGTCTAGCCCCTCGACGTCGGGCGCCACATATCTCACCACACCCTCGAGTTTTGGTGGCGGTCCTTTGGGAACCCAAACTCTGCTCCATTATAATCTCTCGACATCGACCTCATCCTCATTATCGCCCACATCGTTGGCTGAAGGTACAGCGGCCGCTGCCACCACCGCAGCAGTCTCATCATCAGCATCGGCCACCAACAGCAGCAATTCATCATTGTCGCGTCACCACAATTCAAATCGTTTGCCAACCATATCGGTGGCTCCCGAAACCCAGCAGCAACAGCAGCAGCAGGGATCACCCATACACCATCATCATCATCATAACAGTCCTTCGATTGCCAGTGCTGCAGTGACCATTTCCACCAATACCAGCAGTGGACGTAATTCCGCTTCTCACCTAAGTCTATTGAATACCACGCAACATAGTCCGGTGGCGTGTGCCAGTGTGGCCTCGTGTGCCGACAGTGTGGACATTAAGCAATCGCACATTGAAGCTCAGCCGGGCGATTTGAATACACCGGTGACCACATCCAGTGATATACCATCGTTTTTCGGGCCATCAACTGTGGTGGAACCGCCACCAATAACAGGTAAGTTGAATTAAAAAAAACACACACAAATTTTCATAAAATTAGTTAAGAATGATTAGCAGGTCCCTTGTTAGAAAATTTAATTGTTTAAATCAAAAAAATTGGGTTTAACTTCACTTTTGAATTTCTTTTAATATTAGTTTAAGTCGGTCAAATTAAAACTGATTTTATAATTAAATCCAAGATTGTTCCAATTATCCCAATATTTTTCTAAAGCTATGCCATGAGATTACCTGTTTAAACCCTTCAATTTGAAATAATTTCAGACAAATATTTGTAGTTAAACAGAAAATTGCATTTAAATTCATCCGATTCATTAAATGACCCGAACAGCAAATATCAAATTCACAAAAAATAAACAAAATTAACACAACAAACATGCAAACTCTACAATTAATTAATCATTTATTAAACATTTCCGTTCAGTGTCAATGTTTCTTTTGAGGAAGAAAGAAAAAAAACGCATAAACTTAAAACAGAGAATTGAGAATAATTTCAACTCTGAGATGGATGACTTGGTGGACGGACCGGCGAACTGACTGACCGACCGACTGCCTGGCCGGCTGGCATGTTATCATCCAGCAAATTGTTGTTATTTTGTTGCCTTTTTGTAAAAAAAAGAAGCATTTTATTTGAACAACAACATCAATAATAACCGAGAAATGAGAATAAATCTTGATAATTAAATAATATTTAGTTGAGGAGCTTTGCTCTGCGCCAACTATAGTCGTCGCCGCTCCGAGTATTATAGTATTTTTTCTGTAATTGAATTAATGAACATTATTTGAACACGATCATGTGCTATATAGAGTTATTATGTTTTGGTTTTTTTTTTTAAATCATTTTCAGTTTTGTAGTTTTATAGTTATCTTTTGATAATCACTTAAGTAATTAAATGCAGTCGAATAAAATTACGAAAAATCACAATTAATGATAGTTTAAAAATCAAACCAATTTTTTGGTGGGTATTATTTCAGCAAATGTTGTTATTAATTATGAGTTTATTTTAGTATAATTAAAATTTAACAGATGTTCTTTAGAAAAATTAAAAATACAAATCGTTTGATAGAAACAAATTTAGAATATTTATGAGTATAATTCAAGCATTATAAAAAATTTTAAAAATCCGGCTTAGCAGGGGCTTTTCAAAATCTGCTTGCAATTCAAAGCCAAAAATGGCTTAATTAGCAATAATTTATTGATATTTTAGTAGAGGTTTTATCTTTGGAAATAGTTGATCAGCAGAGAGATCATTAGTAGGTTCTGCAATCGTAGCCTGACTGGTAGGTACCAACTGATATTGTCTTCCATTATTAAAGGCATACAAACATCACCACAGCGACATCTTTATATGAATATCTTCCGCAGAAAATCATCTGTGGGATATCGGTGAACGGTTTTCTGTAAGATTCACCGCATCATGGGATATCACCTGTAAGTGATCGGCAGTAAGGTTTAAAAGCCAACAGATCATTAGTATCACTATCCATGACAAACGGAGAGTTATAGGAGAAACTTCGCTTTAATCTTCATCAGAGTTACAAAATCAGTAGCAGGTCCTCAGAGTGGTAAATCGTAATAAGAACGTCAACCGTAGAAGATCAGAATCTTCAGAGTGCTTTTGATATATTATTAGGTCCTCAGAGTCATATCATAAGTGGTAAAACATAATAAGAACGCCAGCCGTAGATGATCAGAATCAGGAGAGTTCGGACTGTTGGAACATTATTAGTGAGGGATAAAGTACGATATCGCATTATTCGATATCGCTAGTGTGGTAGTATTAGGTAATCTGATGAAAATCAGCAGAATGAGATTGGAAGTGCGGATTGTGAATGAAACATCACCAGTTACCCTATAACAGTTGACATCGATGTCATCGTCACGACATAGTCGGTAGATATCACTCGTATGAGGTCATCTAAGAGGATTTATTAGAGTCTGGTAACATGTACTACTAGTGAGAGCTTTTAAGGGATACTATGATATCATCAATCTAATATTAGCGGTGGAAGATCTTCAGGGGAGACTTCATCAGTGAGAGATCTCCTCAGAGAATTACAACAGTGTGAAGTTAATATATAGACTATAAACTTTTATGGACAAAACACCTGTTAGAGATTATGAGACAGTAGGAAATCTTAAATGTGAGATGAGCTTTAGTAATGTGACTTTTCTCTAGTTGAAGATGGATTAGTTTTGATTGGCTATAATAAAAATAGACACATTTGTTATAATATTATAATTGAATATGCTTGTTTCCGAAAGTTCTTTAGATAATAATTAAAAACCAATTCCTTTTCTAGTTATCGCAAAATATAAAACATATCCACAAAATTACGGATAATTTCTTTCCTCATTATTGAACTAATCATTTTCCATTTTCTTCAAACAAAACAAATATTTCTTATTGCTTGGCTTGCTGGCTTCTTTAAAAGTTTTATAAATTATGGCTTGCGTAAACATTGACTCATTAAAACATAAGTTTTGCTGTAAATCATAGACTATTTAATTACCCCTAAAACTTTAGTTATTTGGCTGGCTAATGATGCTATTTGACCCTCTCCCCCGCCCACCTCTTGACAATACCCAAAAGAATTTGCGAAAATGTCTTTTTGCTTAATAAATCCTAAACATTGGAAGAATATTCTATGCATTGTGGTGTGAGAAGGAGGAGGAGGAGGACATGGAGAGAGGGTATATGCAATTACATTTGTTCAAATGATTTAAATAAACCATAAATGCTGAAAAAAGCCATAAAACTTACACAAGACAAGCAAACTAACGCAGATAATATATATCCTTTGGGAAGAGTATACAAATTCAAAATAATTTGCAATGCATTTTAACGAATAATAAACATAATATGGCATTGTGCCGAAATTTGTCTAAGTTTCAACAAGATTTGTCCTCAAAACCATTGACTGTACATTGGTGAGTTGTTGGAATTTCTTTTTTTTTTTGCTTTGACATTTTATTGAAATATTATTTCAGTTTTTTTTTTTGGAGGGGAGGTTAGTTTATTTATTTTGGCTTATTATGTCGTCTTTGAATGCTTTATTATGGCTTTAGAAGGGAAGGGAGAAAACAGACGAAATCTTTGTGGTTAGAGGGGGAACCTACATACACGCATTTATACAAAGAAGTTTGCCAATGAATTTGTTTATATGGTTTTTAGCGTTTCTTTTTTTTTTGACTTTTTGTGATTTTTTCTTCATAGGGTATTTATGGTGATTTTGTGTCATTTCTAATAAATGACTTTTGGCTGCCAAATTTTGCGATTAAAAGCTGATTTATCAATGTCAGATATGAAATTCATGCACATAAATTCATTCACATAAATTATAAAATCCCCCAAAAAAGAAAGAATTAAATCAGCAACAGCGACAACTTCACTTGAGATTTTAGCGATTGTTTTAATTTTTTGTTTGGCGATTTTTTTCCAAAAGGCCCCTTTCTCTTTAATACATGAAATATCCGAAAAACTGAATAGAAATTAGAACTCTTATGGAAATAATAAGAATTAAAATATATTATTTTCAAAAAATATGCCCTATTATAATGGCACCATATTTTCAAATATTTGTGGATTTGACAAAAATATGTTCTTTTTTTAATGTTTTTCTTTTAAAATTTTGCGTGGGCGTTGCTTTTTTTCATTTGGAAAAATCAACCTGAAATAAAAGAATGCGCAACGTGTTTCCCCTCAGATTTAAAACAAATTAACAAACAATTTATAATGGCACAACAAAAGAATTTTAAAAATCATAAATTTTGCGGCCAGATATAGTCTCGATACCATTAAAAAATATTGTGAAAATATAGCTGATATAAATAATTTAAATCAAATTTTTATGACCGATAGTCATAAAGAGGATCTACTGAGACAATGCTGCCTGCCATCATAGCCCCCGCAATCCAGGTGATGGAAAGCAATCAAATGCCTAAGAGTGAATAGATGCAATAATTAAATAAAAACCCAAAGTATTTTATCATAAAATTAGACAAGAGCGTAAATAAATATAATATAAAATATAAAGAAAATCATGAGAAATACAAAAACTGATGATGTCAAGACGAAATCATCAGTTGGAGATCGTGCGTGGAAGATCATCTGTAAGGCAGCTTACCAGAACGACATAAGTGGTAGAACTTTTGGTAAGAGATTATTTATAAGAGATTATTCCTTAGGGGCTCACCAGTGGTGGTTAAATTGAGGCACATTATTTGTGGGATCTCAATGGGGAAACATTATCAGTGGAAGATCTTCAGTTATTTTAAGTGATTGCTTATTTTAGTTCAGTTCAATTGAGTGAACTAGTTCGTTCATTAAGTTCACCAACTCACTTTAGCTCATTAGTTTACCAGCTCTTTAGTTCAGCAGCTCACTTTAGTTCAACAGATCTTTAGTTCGCCAGCTCACTTTAGTTCAACAGCTCGTTAGTTCACCAGCTCTTAGTTCAACAGGTCTTTAGCTCAACGGCTTACATCGTTCAGTAGATCATCAGTTCAAATCAGCCGCTATTAAAGGAATTTCATTGGAATATGAGATGAGAAATGAGTTACACATGCGTTTGTTTAGGTAGAGTCCAACATTATTGATGACATAAAAATAGAAACAACATAACAGCTGAGGAGAAAGAAAAAAATTACATGATAGAGAAAAAAGACATGGTGAACTGCTGAGCTGAAATGTACCAGTTCCGTCGGTTTGCAATTTAGTAGAAACAATAGGACAGACATTTATAGCGAGATTTACCACTGAAGATCAATAGCATTATAGATTTTTTGGGTGAACTTATCTGCAGAGATCCTTCCTTGAGATCAAGAGATGGGATCTGCTATAGTGGGAGAATATCCATAGGAATCAAATATTGGGCGACAGACAATTAAAGATCACGAGTATGTTATGATTAGAAGGAAGGAAGGACATTATAAGCGGTGGACCTGAGAAGAGAGCTTGGACGAACACAAAACCCTTTGAACAATATAGCAGAACCCACTACACAAGGCGAAAAAAACAACACCTAATGGACAACAAACATATATTCTGCTACTACAACAACAGAAGAGAGCTTGTTTAGTGGGTGAATATCCATAGGCTTGAAATATTGGGAGATAATCAATGGGGTATCATCAGAAAGTTATCATATGTGGCGCATCATCTACAAGTTAACTGTACTGAAAGGTTAGCTACTGAAGATCAATAATAGGAGATCGTCGGTGAGAAATGTTGCATGGACTTATCTGCGGAGATCCTTCCTTGGGGTCACTAGAGGGGATCTGCTTTAGTGGGAGAATATCCATAAGTATGAAATATTGGGTGACAGACAATTGAGGATCACAAGTATGTGATTATCAGAAGGAAGAAAGGGCATTGGTTTGTTTACACTTGTTTAGTGTGTGAATATTCACAGGAATTAAGTTTTCGGAGATAATTAATGGGATACCATTAGGATACGATTGTCGATCAACATATACATTACTAAAGGGGGTTAATCAGAGCGGGATAATTAGTTGTAGACATTGGAAAGACGTTATTAGCTAAGGTTCCGCGGTGATAGATCATAAAGAGGAAATATACACAACAGAGATCGGTTGTTACAAATAGGCCAACCTCCGCATGAGATTCGTAATAATATGGAGCCTCATCATCTGAAAGTGAATCGCCAGAGGGACGTTGAGATCTATAGATGGGGAAGGATTTTGGTCGGAGATTTTTCATGGTAATTGAGCATTGTGAGTTTGTCAGTGTCAGCAATTAATATGATAGATGAAGATCATCAGAGTGGATTTCATCTATTGAAATTACATTTTGGAAAAAATCCGATTTTTACAGAACTAACTTCCCTAACCTTAGACATTATAGGGTATACAACTGTTGACTGCGATCACATATTTTGCCCTTTCCTTTCATTTTTTCTTTGCAAAATAATATTATGGGACTATTTTTCTTTCATAATTTCCTTATCGCCTGGCGTTTATACGTTCTCATATTCTCGCAGAATTACTCTAGACTATTATGTAAAATTCATAAGGCAATTAGCAGACCAGATTTTTTTTGCAAAATAAAATGCAAAAATGTACGATAAAAAAATCACCAACTATATCAACTTCCCAGTGGGTATATTAACATTGACATTGGGAGTAGTATGTCAATAAACTTAGTAGTCATATAAATAAAGTCATCATTAGGACAGGACAGACAGACTGATACAATGGAGCTGGTCAAGCAAAAAAAAAACTCGGAGTATCCGTCATCTGAAAACCAATTCGAGTGGCTTCAGAAACAATGAATGAATGAAATGAATTGAAAGCGAAAAAAAAAACAAAAAGAGATTGATGTCACCTCACATTAAGAATCGAATGCTGCGATAAAACAATGCCTCGGCGGCAGACCTGGGATTCGAGCAGGAGTTGAGGGGTTTCCCGGGTAAATGCATCATTAACTGCATCAGCGCCAGGCAAAGCCAAGAAGAACGGTCACAAAAAGCGTAAACAATAAATAACAACAGCAATTGCAACTAATGCTACTCCAGCAAAGTCGATTGCTGTGATTGTTTGCTTTCAGGCAGCGGTGTTTTGCTTGCCTTTGCTGCCTGCTCAGCCAGCTGCCCGGGGGAGTGAGGGATTTTTGTCTCAGCTGAAACGTCTCAACTAACACTTGACTTTGACTTGGGTTGGTCTTTGCTGCTGTCTATTCGGCTATGGGTTCTCGTTGTTATTAAGGTGCTATCGAACAACAACAACGACAACAGCGCCGAAGACACCAGTCCCAGCTCCTGTTCCGAATGATGCAGTACTCTAAAGAACTTGACGTTCTTTTGGTTTGTTGATTGTTCTTGTATTCCTGAGAACGTAATTGATCGAAGCAAAAGCTCAAAGTCAGGACGTACAAAAAAGTTGCACGGACCTCCCGTGCTGTGATTTCTCAGGAATTATACATGAAGACGAGAAACGTCTTGGATATTGTTATATTTTTTTCCTCTTCTTTACATGGTGATCAAAATTGTTTTTGTTTGTTTTAAATTTGCTACTCAGACCACAGAAAAACGCTCCTTCTCCATCAATGTGAAGTCATTTGTTGCACGTTTTTGTTTCGGTTTTGGGTTTGGTAACGCCGCCACCACCACGTCCAAGTGTCGTTTTAACTGATTCTCTGTCAATAGTAAAACAGAAAACCGCCACATAAACTGTCACATTGGTGGGCAAAAACTTCGTGGAATTTCTTGTCACTGAAGACAAAACACTTGACATGATTGTCTCAAAACGAATGACAATGCCAAAAACGGAGGAGATGAACAAAAAATCCACCGAGAGATTGAGACAGATGATGTTGAAAACGAAAGCGTATTGGAATTGAAGTGCGATTCAAAATTGAATTTGACACTTAACGATTTGATTGGAGCACCACAGTGGGCTTTGTACAAAAGTCCAGATGTTCACGGCAAAGGATGATCAAGGATATTCAAATATCAAAGGAACCCGGTTTTATGAAAATGTTTAAGATAATGATATTATTTGTTCATCAAGTTTTTATGAAATATTCCTAGAAATGGCAGAAATTTCCTTTAAATTTATGAACATATCGCAACATCCGTTCATGTCCAAAAAGTTGTCTAGACGAATACTTCAAGTTCCTGCCATACGACAAGTTATGGCTATCCAATTGGGATTTGAATTCAGTTTCACAGTTTGTCACCCAGAAATTCTCATTGAACATTGGAAGGGCTTATATCATTATGAGAATATTGGAATCTGTAAAACACTTCCCTAGTCAGTGGCCTGGCCTTTCGATAGAAAGGCTACTCTAGCCTCATATTTCTTCAGGTAGCATTTTTTAAGGCAATCAAAGTGGTTGTAAGTTCTAGGATTCCCACGCCTAGTCCCTGTATGTGGAACACTTTTCCTTTATTTAACGTTCTCTGATCTCAATAATATCAATAGCATAAGAAAGCTTATTTTTCAAAGATGTGCAGAAACCCACACCTAGTCGATGTCTTTGTGAACATATAACGACATCCGTCGTAGAACATACAACGACATCCGTCCATGTCCACAAGGTCATCGAAATGAATTCTTCAACTTCCATCTATACGACAATCCATGGGTTCCTAGTACAGATTTGAATTCTGTTTCTGAGTTAGTCACTCTTCAGTTAGTTTTTAGGATTTTTCAAGCAATCAAAGTTGTCTTTGGTAGGTTCTGGATATTTATGTCCAGTCGCTGTAGCATTAATTTTGTGGTACACTTTTCCTTTATTTAACGTTTTTGATCTTAATAATATATATATCAGAAGAAAGCTTATTTTCCAAAGATGAGATGAGGAGATATCGTGTGTAGTTTTCCTATCTGCAGTTGCGAATGTGGGAACATGGCCATGAATTGGTTATAATAAGAGGCGCTTCATCTACAAGTTACTTGTATTGAGAGATAAGCTAATGAAGATAAATAATAGTAGATCGTCAGAGAGACATATCTGCAGACATCATTACTCGAGATCACCAGAAGGGATCTGATAGAGTGATATAATCTAAGCGAGTTAATTAGCTGTTGACATGGGAAGGACATTATTAGCGAAGGATCAGGTATGAGAGATCATAAAGAAGAAATGTACACGTGAAAGATCAGCAGATATCATAAGACGGGTATCCCAAGTGGGTCATCAGCCGCGCAACATCAGAAATAACTTTCTGTATATATAGTTGACAAACGTTGAACGGTTCTACGACTTGTCAGCATGAATCGTCAGCAGCCATATATTTTGGGTATTCGTTGTATAGTTTTTCTATTTGCAGGTACGAATGCGGGAACATGGTCATGAATATCACAGTTAATAAGATCAATGTAATTCATATATTTTAGTATAAAATCTATTAATTATATTTCATTTCATTCATATGTTACATACGTAATAATATTTATAGTTTCCTGGTTCTTCCCCAAACTTATTTGTTTGTTTTGCTTTTTTTTCCTTTGCAGGTTCCATTGAATCTGAAGATCTATCATTGGAGCCGCACACAGTGGCCACCAGTCCGGTGTTGTGTAGCCCATTGAAGGAGGAGCGTAGTACCCCGCCCACATTAACCATTGTTAAGGAAGAAACAAGTAATAATAGTTGTACCATGTATCCCATTACCACAAGTGCCGCAACAATACACACAACAACACCCCACCACCACCACAACCACCAACAACAACAACTAAGTCAGAACAATACACCAGCGACGACAAGCAACACTCATACAACACAAAGCAATACAACACACCATCACCAACAGCAATTGCATCATCATCAACAGCAACAACAACAACACAATACACAACAACATATGCATGTGGGGCAACAATCGCCACAACATCAACACTATCAACAACAACAACAGAACCAAATCTATCACAATCAATTACACCAACAGCAACAACAACAACACCTGCAGCAACAACACCAACACTATCAACAACACCAGCAACACCATTTGCATGCGCAACAACACCACCACCATCATCACCACCAACAACAACAACATCATTACCACTATCAACAGCAACAACAACAACAAGACCAGCAACAGCAACAATCACAGCATGCAATTAATAATAGCTCTTCTAGTAGTAGTAGTAGTGGTAAAATATCATATCGTGGCATTTTTACTACCACAGGTAATAACGCCGCCATGAGTGGCCTTAATGCCGCGGCAGCTGCCGCTTCGGCCGCCGCCGTCGCTGCTGCCAATGTCCATCATCAGCAACAACAGCAGCATGGTCAACAGCATCAACAGTCCCAGCATCAAACACAAATGCATTCTCCCTCATTGGCTGTCTTGCCCAGTCCAATGTCCCCGCCATCAGCGGGTTTGGGCAACAGCTGGAGTCTACCTAGTCCCGACAAGGCTCTTTTCCAGCCACCCATGTTCAGTTTGCTGGGTCCTGGACCCCAGAATACTGTGGCCTCTCAGGCCCACTATGCCAGCCATCAACAACAACAGCAACAGTCCACCATTCCCGCCTCGACTCCTTCGCCCTCTGCTCATCATATGCATGCCGCCGCCGCTGCGGCTGCTGCTGCTTATGACGACAGTCGCCATGTGGAGCTATTGGGTCTGCAAATGGATTGTTCTCCCATTCTGTTGAAACAATCAGCACCGCCGAGTTATGGCAGTGCGGGTACCTTCACCACATTGGCTGATATGCAACAGGCCCAGAATGCCCATGAGCTGCAACAGTATCGCCAGCAAATGGGTGTGGCAACACCGAAATATCAATGGCTAGACTCACCGGCTGAATACTCAACGGGTGCCCAAAATGCTACTCTCGTTTTACCCGGACCTTCATCGGCCTCGTCAAGCACCGCCCTGGGTGGCGGCATCATACCCAAACAAGAGGCTTATGCTGAACCCACTCATACCCCAACACATCATATGCAAACATCCGCCTCAGGCTCTGGAACCGGACCACAATCCTCCTTCTCGGTAGTGCAACTTGCCGAATACAGTCCCTCCACCAGCAAAGGCCATGAGATACTCTCACAGGTCTATCAACAGAGTACAATGCCCTTGAAACTAGTCCCCGTCAAGCCACGCAAATATCCCAACCGTCCCAGCAAGACACCGGTGCACGAACGGCCCTATGCCTGTCCCGTGGAGAATTGTGATCGTCGGTTTTCCCGCTCCGATGAACTTACCCGCCACATACGTATACATACCGGCCAAAAACCATTCCAATGCCGCATTTGCATGCGCTCCTTCAGCCGTTCCGACCACCTGACGACCCATATTCGTACACACACCGGTGAGAAACCATTCTCCTGCGATATCTGCGGCCGTAAATTTGCCCGTTCCGATGAAAAGAAAAGACATGCCAAAGTACATCTAAAGCAAAGAGTGAAAAAGGAGAAGCTTAGCCAGCAACAACAACAGCAGCAACAGCAACAGATGCAGCAACAAATGGCGCAAACGGCGGCAGCTCAGCAACAACAACAGCAGCAGCAGCATCACCAACATCATTCGCACCACGCCCATATGCTCCATTCCTCCGATATTTCCATAGTAACATCCAGTGCTACCAGTTTGTAGGTCGAGAAGAAACCTCTACCGCCACCACCAGAGCCGTCATCAGTAGAACCCTATAAAGCTGTGAACGGGGGCAAACGTTTACCACCGCTCCTAAAACCTGATGATTTTCCCACCACCATCTGGCATTCTCCGCTTTCACCCAATACCCCCCTCGACACAATGCCCACGGCCGAGTTATCCCTGAAGCGAAGGGGTCATCAGCAATTCGAATTCGAGCCGGAAATGCTAAGGCAACGTCGCGAGGAGCAGCAACTGGAGTTTATGGAAGACGAGGATGAGGCGGACATCTCAACATATGAGGAGGAAGAGTATGAAGACGAGGATTCTGATCTCTTGGCTTTAGGTTTAAGGCTTAACAAGGCCACCAATACCACACCCACTACATCCAATGGCACTCTGTCCGGCTCTTCGCCAACCATGGAAGTATCTGAATCCGCCGACGAATACGAACCACTTGATGCTTTATCGGCCCCTCGTCATAGCCTGGAATTGGTAAATGTTAAAAAATCATTGGAAGCAAATAAACACATTGCCATATTGAGTGGTGAAAATAATCACGATATGGTCATATTGTTCCTTACCGAGTAGATTGGATTGTAATACTAAAACTCTATACATTTATAGAAATAGATATAAATCGTAGTTCATCCAAGAGAAAATCATCATTTTTATCTATCCATATAAAGAGTTATTTACATATATCCCTCTCAGAAATATCCTTACTCATCCTGCAAACAGAGAAAAAAAACAACAATTGATTACAAGTAACCAAAAACAAATTCAAAAAAAAATGCTAAGTGTAGTAAATGCAAAAGACAATAAAACTAAATTTTAGTAGGACACAAAAATTTTACTTGTTAAAATTGTATAACAAAAGATAAAACGCAAATAATAACATCACAGAAAACAAATCTAACAATTTTATGCATGAAAACCCTATTTACGAGAAATTGTTGACAGTTTTTCTTATTCTCATTTAGTTTTTATTTTTGTTGAGAGGAAATTCGATGGTAAATTCATAGATTAGGAAAGGAGAAAACGTAATGAAATATCTGCATAATTTGAAAAGTTCTCTAGGCTTTAACTCCGGTTAGACAATGCGGATTACTGTTTGAGACTTTTACGTTACGTTATTTACTAATTATTAATGTGAGACTACACATTTGAATATGTTTATAGCGCTGAAAGAATCATCATCGTGGTGAACAGATTTTATACATTTAGCAAACGACCAAAACATTAATTAAAGTTTCTCTTTAACGTATGTGCGTTACGTTAACCACTACGTACCGGTGTTACCTGTAGAACAAACGACAGCAGAGCTTCCATAGTCCGATCTTTACAATTTGTTATTTATTAGACGAAAATTAACTTTATGGCCTCCTACACATTACACATAACTGCTAGAGGCTTTAACATTACGTCATGTAGATTTTCGCAATTTAATTTAAAATCTCTCTTTGACCAGATTCTTACACATACATATTCATTGTTGTTTAATTATGATTTCTGATTGCAATTTTACTGTACGTTATTCACTAATATTCAATCGCCTATGTTCTGGCACTCACGTGGAGCATCTCACGTGAAATGTCTTAAGAAAGAGGTGTTCTAAAAGTCGTTATCACGCCTGAAAACCGTATGGCATGGAAGGCAAATCACACGTTTATTATTATTCTATTCATCCTGTGAAGTAAAGGTGAGAAGTGAGATGAATGTGAAGTGAGTACCAGAACAGGGGTGATTATGTTCTCTGAAGCCGATCATTTTTTGATCGAATTTCTTTAAAGTTTCCAATACAACTATTTAACGATTAGTAGTTCTGCGCCTTGATTTAACTTTACGTTATTAACTAATTACTGAAGTTCAGTTTAAATCAAAACTAACAAAATATCTTCCCTTTCGCTTTTTTATTTATCCTCATTTAATTGAAGAAATTGTTTGACGTTTACGTTTTGTTAGTCACTGCGTTCCGTTCGCTTTGCTGTTTATCCTCACTTCAATTAAGAACTTGTTTGACGTTTTTACGTTATGTTAGTAACTATTGCCCCTTTAGGCTGATTCATCGGCTTTGTTGTTAATAAAAACCTGTATTTTTCTAATTTTAATCTAACAGTATTTGTAGTTTGTAGAAATTCAATAACGGAAATCAAAGTTCCTGAAATGTTTGAAATATCTTACCTTTACTTTTCTAAATTTGCAATCAACGCCCGTAAAAATTAAAATACGAATATCCCAAAAAATTTATTTATATTTCTTCATCGATTGGATGGGATGTTTTCAAAACTCCGCCCCTTTTTATGGGTGTTTGACGCAAAATTGACCATAAAACATCACTAAATTAACCATTAACACAAAAAGGGGTGGTGAGGCTAATAACAGCAAAAACCCAAACGAACTGAGATAGAAACAAAAAACACATTAAATCATCAACTTGCTAACAGTAGACGCCATTAATACGTGGTCATACGTTGTTGTTGTTATTTTTTTCTTCTTTGGAATATAATCATAAAAACCGACGAAAACGAAACAAGTTTCACCGTTGCGAATGACACTGAAAATTAAAAGCGCAGAAAAAACATTTATAATAATAGTCGACATTTTTATGGTTGTCAAAGAAATTGCAACGTTACGATTATGACAGAAAACAAGCAAAAACAAGTGCTCTGTCAATATCTGTTTGAATATCAACGGATGGACGTATGGCCTGACGATGTTCACGGTGCTAATTTTCACTCGGTTAATGACATAATGATGGGCGTAAAAAAAGTGTTAATTTTCGTTAATCAGTTCAGTAAATCGCCTAAATTATGACTCAATTTTACAGAATCAAAAGTAAAGCTTAGTAAAGTGTTGTCAGCAAAAATGAATAAATTTCGCTTTAATTTATATTTGGCGATATTAAATTAAAAGGAAATAAATTTGTAAAAATTTTTTTATTTTCCTTTTGAGCCCTGAAATAAGCAAGATACTGTAAGGAAAGAATTAGTCGAACGTAACATAAACTGATTTCATGAAATAAACTTTCTTAAAAAACGAAAAAAATTCAACTTAACACGAAATATATTAATATATTTTCATAAGCAAGATATTTAAAGAGGAAGAATTAGTCAAACGTAACGTAATATAAACCAATGTTAAAAAAAGGAAAAGAGTAAAGTTGAACGTAAGGACTACCAGTTCAAGAATGTACTTAAATTATCACTTGATTTATAAAATCGTAAATAAGGCATAAATGGACAAAACGGAATAAACTTGACTTTAAATTAGGTTTGGCGATAAAAAATTAAATCGAAATTTATTGATTTTTTTCTATGATCGATCGTACAAAATTTGCAAGGAAATTATGAATTGTGAATTTTCATAATTTTTATTTTGAAACCCCAAATAAAAAAATTGCTTAGAGGAAGAATTAGTCAAACGTAACGTAATATAAACTATTTTCATCGAAATTAGTTTTAACAAAACCGCACAAAAATATGTAACATAACGATTATTACGATATTGGAAATACTCTGAATCTTCATCTTCTTTTTTCCAAAATAAAGTTTGGTTATGGTATTTTCCGTTACGTATTGTTACGTCATGTTGCTTTACATAATTTTAAATCCAAATAATTTTTGTGTTATAGAATTTTGAAATTATTAGATTTCCTCTCCTCTCCCCCAACAACAACAAAAAAGGATATGAGAATAACTGTTTAACAGAAACTTGGTTTTCGTCTTTTCATGACATTTTAAAACAAAACACAGAGCTGTATTTTTGTGCCAATATTTTTCGTAAAATAAACAAACAAAACAATACAAATTTTTGAGTAGGAAAAGTTTATAACACAAACAAGTAAAACAAACATCTTAACACAACTATATAGGATTTTATTGATGATGTTATGAATGAAACTACAAAAATTTTAAACAAAAATTAAGATAGGTTGTAAAGTTTAAAAAAGAATGTTAAAAAAGCCGATGACAAATTACAAGAACAGAGAATAAAAATATATAAAATAATTACAAAATTTTGCTGAATTCTAAGAAGAACAAAAAAAACACAGTTAAAAACAATTTAAAAAATATTTAAGACATTTTAGTTAAACAAAAAAAAAACAAAAACATAAAATAAATCTATAAATGTACATGTATACAAGATAAAATATTAACTCAAAAACTTATAAAAATAAATTGTTTAAAACAATACGCCACAACTCACACAGACAGACACACACAAATACAAAAAGCTAACCGAAAACTAAACAAAATCTCTAAAAATAATTAATGCTTAATTTATTAAAACACAAAAATACACACACAACTTAAATATTAATAAAAAAAAAACAAAAACTAATTTATTATTAAAACATTAAAAAAAGAAAAACATAAATAAAAAAAACATACTTATATCTCTAATACTGTGATCTCATGTGTAATAAATTATTAATACAATTCTTCCTTATTTTATTTGTAAACAAATGAAAATAAATCCAAACACGATTAATTTTAAATTTAAACTAATTTTCTTTTAAGACGAAACCCACACACACACGTACACACACAAACACGAAAACCAAGTAATTTTAGCCAATTATTATAATATTTTTAATTTCTAAATAATCACTAAATATTAAAAACATAAATCCCTCCTTCCTTTTCTTGTTTTATAAAAATAATAATTAATTATACTTTACTTACGATTATATGAAATAATTTTTAATTATTTGCCATTAGCCCAAATTAGTTTGTAAGTTTTTTTATTATTATTATTATTTTGTATAGCATAAGCAAAGCAAACAAACAAACCCTTGAATTATAGACAACAACAAAAAAAACAATGAAATTAACACTTAATTTTAAAGCAAAAGAAACCCTATCCTTTTTTTCCCTCAAAAAAGAAAACAAACATTATAGTTCTTTAAGTAAAATAAATATTATTAAATATAAAAAAATAAAAACAATTGTTATAGCATATCATTGAAAGAAAACAAAAAAACGAAAAACATTTTTTATTCAAAAAATATCACACGAAAAAATCGCTTCAAAAAGCTCAAAAAATGTGCCACAAATATTGAAATTATTTTAATTGTTAACTTCAAAAGCAAACAAAACAAAAAACGTCAAGAATCGAATCTAAAACGGCATCCTTCCATTTTTCTCTCTCTTTTCTGTTTTCATTATAAATATAGATATATATTTAATTTATCTTACCTTTTTTATATGATTTAATCATTTTTTGTATTTTTCGTTTCGTTTCTTATTTTTTGTTAAATATTTTATTGCTTTAAGTTTAAAAAATTCAAAATTTCTTTTTTGTTTCTATATAAATTATTTTGTTTTCTAAAAAAAACATTCTAAATGAATCTTTATGATAATTTATTTTTCCTCTGGATTTCACTCTTTTTAAAAAAATATATAACAAATGTTTTAAAAAATGTTAAATCTATATGTGTTTTATTTATTTTTAATTTTTGTTGGTTTTCAAACAAACCGAAAAACTCGACGTACGAGTATCTATAATTTATGCATGCTATAAAAAATATTTATTGGCCAAGGTATGTCAGAGTTCTCGGCTGATTGGATGTTATTGGCCATTGGCCAATAGAGTGATGTCAACTTGTCGCTGTGTTTGAAGGTAGACGAAGAATTAGAAGTGTCGAAAATTTTTTCGGGGGATTAATTTCAAAACTGAGAAATATTTTCGTACCTTGGGTGATTTACAAATACAGAAATAGGTTATTGCTTGTGGTCTCCAATGTACTAGAGTTCGGGTCGCCTTCAAAGGTGCATAAATTCTACACTTAGGTGCTAAAATGTTGCGTATTAAATAGTATGGATCAGATTTAAAAATTCTATATTTTGTTGCTATAGAAATAGGGTGAACGAATTAGATGTTTTTAAATATTAAATTGACATACTAAGAATACTATTGGGTGTTTGAATCTTTATCATGACCCGGAAGAACCATTTCCAAACTTGTATTCTAATAGGAATTTTAACAAGTAAAGCGTTAAGTTCGGCCATGCCGAATCTTATATACCCTCCACCATGGATTGCATTCAATTCTATTACTGGAAAAATCTTTGGATATGGAGCAAATCTTGAAATCATCCTATTCGTTTAAGCAAATTATTAAAAAAAAAGGAACGCTGCAATTTTTAGCAAAATTTTACGCCCCAAACTCTTCATCTGAAAAATGTGGTATCTATGGCTTCAATTTTCATATTTGCGGCCCCTCTACATGAGGACTACCACAAAATATAAACTGACTTGTGTAATTTTTTTGAGATGAATTCTTGCCAGAATAGAACGCAAAGTGCAAAGTTTCAGCTAAATTGGTTAGAAAATGTGGTGTTTATTTCTTAATCAAACCTTTTTAGGAGCGAGATCTATAGGTGGACTATAACAAAATATGAACTGATTTAAAAATATTTTCTGTGATGAATTCTTGTCTAAATTAAATATAAACTGCAAAGATTCGCTTAAAATGCTTAGAAAATTTGGGTTTTAAATAAGCCTATTTTGGAGCGGCATCTATAAGTTGACTATTACAAAATATGAATCGATTTGCAAAATTTTTGTAGTGATGAATTGTTGTCAAAATAGAATACAAACTGCAAGGTTTCAGCTAAATTGCCTTAAAAATGTGGTAATTATAGCTCAAAACCCGTATTTTGGAGCGAACTCTATAGGGGAGCTATATCAAAACATTGACCGATATGGCCCATTTGCAATCCCAAACGACCTGCAACTATAAGAAGTATTTGTAGGGGTCGCAGATCAATATTTCAAGGTGTTGCAAACGGAATGACAAAGTTTGTATACCCCCTTCCTATGTATGGGTGGAGGGTATACAAATTCCTAAATTTTTCTTGTTCCATTGTTTCAAACGAAGAAAACAATGCCAATTTAAAAAAGTAAAGAACTATAAATGATTACTCAGCCCATGCGTAATTACTGGGTACCAGTACACAACGGAGTGATTGGAAATGAACGGACAAACAGCTTTGCTTCAAAGGGCAGAAAACTTCGAGTAATAAACTTGGAGAATTGGAAACCTTTCGAAGCCACGAAAAATGAGTAGAAGCACTGGGCAGTGATGGCTCACGAAACTGTGTGGAATAGCGCAACAGTAGGAGCAACTGCAAAGATACTGTGGGGTGACCCAAATGAAAAGAAAACAAGAAGTCTTCTGAAACTAAACAAGATCGATATTAGTATTAGTATTGTTCTAACGGGACACTCAAGCTTACAAGCACATCTTCATCGCATAGGACTAGCAGGAAACGACGAATGCAGGGCATGCAGAGAAAACTTCGAAACGATGGAACATTTTCTGTGTCACTGCCCGTCTTTCACACATGCAAGATCCCAACGTTTCGGGTCCGACATATTACCAGACTAGACTCATCTCAGAGAATATGATTGGAAGATACTGAGAAAATTCCTGTCTAGTACTGATTTTCTGTAACTCGTGAGGTATAAAAAGATCATAAATAAGGAGCGCACAACAGGCCGAACCACTGGCTTAAGTGTATATCCATGGACATGAGACGTTTAAACGTCACCTCTCTTAAACCTAACCTAAAAAAATCTATGAAAAAATGTATTAATTATTGCGTAAGAGAAATTCAAAAGTCATTTTTCGAAGTTATAAGCCTTTAACTTTTTGTGCAAAATGGTCCATTTGTATGGGAGATACCAAAAGGGTCGTGGTAATATCGACCATTTTACACCTGACTATAGGTATTGTAAAGGCTTTTTATATATGCCGTTAACTTTTTGTGCGAAATGGTCCATTTACATGGGAGGTACCAAAAGGTGTGGCGACTTCGTCCATTTTTCTCAAGATGATAACAACCAAGAAACTAATACTATTTGTGGAATTCTGAAAGATTCTGGGTAGTAGTACAGAAGTTATAAGGTAATAAATATTACACACTTCGTGAGGGAGGTAATCGAGGGAGTGGACCAACGTAGTCCATCTTTAATCTTAGCCTGAGGTAGAAAAAGATATTAACACACACCAAATTTGAAGTTAATCGGTTACCCCAGACGAAAGTTATCGTGCGCACCAGCCAGACAAACAGACGGGCATTTCCCAAATGGCTTAAAAGGGCCCAAAACGGATTTCCGCTAAATATAGTTGGGATCTCCTAGGGCACTACTTCGATGTGTTACACTTTTGATCCGCAGCAACTGATATATATCATCATTCACAATAGTGGGGTTATAAAAATTGGATTATGTTGAAATTCTCTTATTTCTACCAAAAGTGATATAATTTTTACATTTATCCATAGATTTCTTTCAAATAGGCATTGTTTTCTTCGTTAAGATGTTAGCTTTCAAAAAATGGAACCAACAACGTTTTTCTAATTTTTATCTTGTTTTCGTGCCAACAAAAAAGTTTTTTGAGAAAAATCAATTTTTCTAATTTTTTTAACGATAGTTACTAAACTTCTGGTTCCACGTGAAAGTGCAATTATCAACATTTGTAGTCCACATGATTTCCTTGAAATAAATTCCCGGTTTTATCATGCCTATGCTTCAAAAAATATGATCCAAATACTAAAGGCATCTTCCAAGATAATGGAAATTTAAAAAAAAATTAACAAAAAAAATTTACTATAAAATGTTTTTTTTAATAATTATTCGTGGTTACGACGTCATAATACACCAAAAAATGTTATGCCCAGCCACTTTGTTAGAGCAGAATAAATACAGATATTGCTAAGCAAAATATGATTTGCATATCGAGTCCATATCTAAATCGATACCTCCATTCTAAACTAAGCTAAGTGCAAAAAGGTAGTTTATAATGCAAATCCAATGGCCTCTACTGTTTTGTGAATAACTTTTGATTGTATTACGTTGATACCAAATCGGAAAGTACATATATATACACGGAGGGAAATCGTCTTTTTTGATATGTTTGAGTTCAAAGAAAATATATTTGGAAAAGACATTTTCAAATATTATGTATTTATGAACAAATACATTTTATTTGAAAATCAAGAAACTTTATTTAGAGCGCATATATTAATATATTACAACAAGATATGTTTGAGAACTAATTTTCTCAAAGAAAATATGTGTTTAAATACAAATAAAATTATTATTTAGGAATTTCGCCAAAAATATTTTATTTAAGAAAGATTTTCAAAACTTTGTTGAATTTTTTGATTTTCAGTTTTAATTTTTCCTGGATATATGTCGCATTAACTTTTGTTAAAACAACCAATTTTTACTTTCTAAATATTCTAAGTTATCATTTGTTGTCAATTTATCGTTATTCAAGATTATACGATTTAAAATATAAAGGACTTTTGAGAGCAATAACAATATCTTAAAATTTGACTTTGAATTACTGAAAAACTTAAAACAACATTTTTTTTTTACTAACATTTAAAATTTCTAATAAAATTACTGAAAAACTATAATCTGGGCATACAATCGATATACGAATATTTTCTGAATTTTTGAATGCAAATAAATCTTTGTTTCGGAAATAATAGTGCCAAGTAAAAAGATATTAGGACGGAAACAAGGTTTTTCTTAGAACATCAACTTCCAAAATATACAATATTTGTGTGTTCCAAATATTATATATTTCGAATGTACCCTAAACATATATATCTTTCAAGAAGAATGTATTTAGTAGTATATATCTTTCAAGCAGAATGTAGTGTTCAATGCTAAACAAATAAACTCCTTTGTGCCAAATTTGGTAATGTTAAGATGGAAAATACCATTTCTATAGCCCTTAGATGCCAAATCGGGGGTAAATATGTATGGGCACTATATCTCAATTAGAGTTGGGCACTTTTGGTTATTTTAAGGGATTGCTTAATTTAGTTCAGGTCATTTGAATGAAGTAGTTCTTTTATTTAAATCACCAGCTCACTTAACTCACCAGCTCAGTAGTTCACCAGCTCTTTAGCTCACAAGCTCACTTTAATTCAGTTCTTTAGTACACCAGCTCTTTAGTTCACAAACTCACTTCAGTTCAACAGATAATTTCGTTCAGTAGATCACCAGTTCAAATCAGACGTTATCAAAGGAAGCTGATTGGAAAATGAATGGAATGAGTTGAGTATACATACGCGCCTGTATAGATAGAATACTGCTTTCATGATGGAAATAAAAATGGAAACAACGCATAACTGCTGGGAAGAAAAAACGAAATGACATTGTTGGATAAAAATACTTGTTTAACTACTGCGCTGAAATGAAAAAGATGTGTAAACTAGTTCCTACCGTTCAGTAAAGTGATCCGTTCAATTGAACTAGTTCTTTCGCGAACTACACAACTCTGATCTAAATCTGAACAAATTTGCTCTATATTCAATACCTTTTGGCGATAGAGTTGTCTGTGCCATATTTAATCAGGATTTTTTCTGAATTGCGACCTGTACTTTGGTGACCACGTTTGCGTGGATATCAGACGGATGGACAGACCCTGCAAGATCACATCAGATTGTGATTCTGAGTCGATCCGTATACTTTAAGATCCAGTATTTTTAGGTGTCACAAACATCTGGTCCTTAAAAGAACCTGTGCCACAGTGTGGTGTAGGGTATAATAAGATTAAAATATGACACATGCAATGTATAATCTCTGAAAAAAAAAAAAACACAATTGAAAAAAGTTCAAAATGTCTCCCCCTATATTGTTGCAAATGCTTAAAAAACATTTACAAGGAAAAATTCCCTACAACACACTTTGGTCTAGGATAGAATGCCTTGAATTTGCACCTTTTTGCAACACCCAAAATATCCTCAGAAATACCTATTTATTTAGAACAGCGTTTCCCAACCAATACGACTCCCCGAAACCCACAAAAAATTTTCATAAAATATATTTCTTTCATAATATGACTAATAAAATAAAATTTCGTGTTAATTGTGTTGTTTCTTAATAATTACTTTGAAATCGCATTTATCTCAATATTTCGTTGAAATTTCTTGTTTTTTTTTAGAAAATTTTGTTGAAATTACATTTTTCTAAAAAATGACATTTTGAAATTGCAATTTTCTTCAAAAATTCATGAATTTGTTTTTTTTTTTTGGAAATTTCCTTAAAATTTGTATTTTTCGAGAATATTAAATCAAATTTTTCTACAGCATTTCGGTGAGTTTGAATTTGTAAATTAAAATTTTCCGCAAAATTTTGTTGTAATTGCATTTATCTAGGAAAATCGTTGAATTACAGTTCTCTATTTTTTTTTGTTAAAATAGAATTTTTCTACAATTTTCGAAAAATTTGATTTATTTTAGACATTTTTGTTGAAATTAAATTGTTCTTGAAAATTTCATCAAAATTACATAGATATTGCATTTTTCTAGAACACTTCGAAGAAATTCCATTATTTTAGAAAATAAAATAATAAATACGATAAATACTCTTTTAGCCCGTCTGTGGGTCCTAATCCGTGGTCATCGACCCTTAATTCGGAAATCGGTCATTAACCATTAATACTGCCACGGATCATCGACCTTTAATACGACAGTGGCCATCGAAATGAACGTATTAAAGACCGATGATTCATTAAAAGATCAATGATTCGTTTAGTGCCCAATGACCTGATTAAAGATCGATGACTTTATTAAAAGCCGATGAAGGAAATTTTCGGAACAAATTAATTTTCAATCATTTTAAAGAAAAATTAAATTTCGAAAATATTTTAAATTGTTTTTAGAAAAATTGAATTTTGAAATCTTTTAAAAAAACTAATTTTTCAATAAAAATGCATTTTAAATTAAATAAGAACTATGATAGAAAAATTCAATTTTCGACAATATTTTTAGAAAAGTGCAATTTTGACGACGTTTTTTAAGAATACAAATTTTAACAAATTTCTTGAATTGATTATAGGACATTGGCATAGAACATATCTTTCTTGCAGCCCCAAAAAAAAAATTCTAAGAGTGTTAAATCGCAAGATCGCGTTTCTCTGTGATTAAACTAGTTTGCAAAAACTTTGCAGAAGGGCTGTGCGTGGTATAATTTGGTATTCTAAAGACAAAAAGAAATTAAAAACATTTGTGTGGTAATTTCTAATTATAGTATAAGGGTCATTTGACGTATAAGCCCGATAAGGCCGGGATACGCATTAAATTTAAAGAAATTATGAGGGCTACAAATGTTGGATATACCTTTCCACTTAAATAGAAAATAAATACGTGAAACTAAAGATACTATTGCCTTTAAACTAAAGATTTATTCTGTCATTGTTTGAAGAACGTACTTACCATTTACTTACTATCGTTAGTGTTAAATTTTTTTTGATACATTCACTTATTTTATCTTAATTCTTAAGTAAGCTGTAATTAACAATTATATTATCTCATTTCTTAAGTAATTTGTAATTTTTGGGAGATACTTCCTGTGCTATAATTACGAGACTACAAATCTTGTTGCATGGGATAACAATAACAATAAATATATTTAACAATAACAATAAATATATTTGATAACAATAACAATAAATATATTTGACTTCAGCGAAAAATATTCATTTTTCGAAGGCAATTGCAGTTATTTTTATGATCGATTGTCCTTAATGTTATGTACATTTTGTTGGCTTCGAATCAAGCCTCAGTTGTCTTTTACGGCCAATTCCACAATCACCGGTTATCTTACAATTAGAGCTAACCTACAGTTATATCTGTGAAATTGTATGAAATTTTTATTTTTTAACTGTGAGATAGTTCTAACCGGAGGTTGTGAAATTGGGGGTAAATGAATGATATTTTTGCACATAATATTATAGATGTGGTCTTATTTAAAAGGATAAGCGGCTGCGAGAGGACAATTGAGAAAATCGTTAATTGTAAATATTTTAGTACCACATTAGTTTGTTGAGTATAGTTGAATCAGTTCTTGTGAGTCGGTGGTAGAGAATGGTTGTGTTCGCTCGCATTTGGATACAAAATTAAGAAACGCAAAGTCTAAAAAGGGTGGTTCAAAGAATGTGTGGAGTGTGTGTGTCTGGAATCTCCCACACAAATTGACAGATTAATCCGTGTAATATTCTATTTTACAATACAAACAAAATGAGGGTTACCCGACTGAAAGAGAGAGAATTACCTGTTAAGATACAATAAGCCATTGAGGAGATATGTGTCCTTCAAGTTGTAGAGCTTTCGAGTTGCAGACCTTATATCACATCAAATCACATAAAATGTGATTTGATGATCAGTACACTGTGGTACTGTGATACAGGGAATTATAACATGGGCCATTTGTTTGTAACATCAAAATGAAGAAGAACCCAAATCTAATTCTGAGCTAATTTTCAGCAAATACCTCAATTGGAATTCTCATTGAGGCCAAACAGATATCTGTCAAATGTCGTTTTGGATATTACAAGAAAAATTCTAGTATGGTGTTTTGGTGCATTTCTCCCATAGAGACTTAAAATTTGGAAAGCTGCCATTATTGCCACATCTCCCGTGAAAAGAGACAAAATCATACCAATATTGCTGTTATTTTTTTTACAAATTATTTAATTTTATCACTGCAAATTTGCAAAAATTAACTGAGAACTGCTGCAATCCACTGTATTCCCGACGTATTTGTCATAAATATGTTTAATAGCTACACTGAGAAAAAATACTTAACTAAAATTTGTTCATGTCATCTTTGAAAATTTTAATTTAAATATTGTTCAAGTTAAGTATGCGACTGAAAGTTATGACAGTTCAATGTAACTGCAGAAATCCACAATAGAACTAATTTGAAACAAAGATTATACTCAAATTTATAGTCCAGTCTATTCAGTGGTTTGTAATTTTAAATACAATATTTTGTTGAACTCAGCTTTAGTTACTTTTTCTCAGTGTCTTATAATTTTTATTACTTAGTCTTTTAATGTGATTTTTATTTTCATTTCCATTAGCTAGCCAATCAACGAATGTTTTTTTAAGAATCGATTTTGAGGATGACATTTTTAATTTTCACATAAAAGAGGAGATTAATTAACATTCTTGTATATATATATATAATTTTGATCTAAATGTAGAGGTATAATAATCATAAACGAATTTTAACATTAATTAAATTTAAAATATCTATTAAAAAGAAGAAAAACAAAATATATACGAATTATATGGTGCAATATTGAAAGATTTATTAGATATAATTTTTGGATTCCAAACAAGAAGAGTTAGCATGAAATGTTTAGTTCTTCTTCTTTATTTTAGTTTAGAAATAAATCTGTAGAAGTGAAGAATTAAAAAAAAAACATATATTAAATTGCAGTAGTACTAAAATTAATTGACCATTTTTTAAATATATTGTAGTTTCAAATAAATCATTTAACATAGTTATTACTATGTAATTCCATAAAAATTATATTATAATCTCAGATTTGATATATTTATTGTATTTCATTAAAACTAGAACATTTTAATATTTTTACATATAACTTTGAAAACCCAAAATGAATAAGTTATTTTATATTGTTGCTATTCATTTTTGTATTTCAAAATAGTTTTTTTTTTCAAAGTACTTAGTATAGTAGTATAATTCTTACTTTTTAATTCCATAAAAATTATATTATAATCTCAGATGAATTGTTTGATATATTTATTGTATTTAATTAAAACTAGAACATTTTATTATTTTTACATATAACTTTGAAAACCCAAAATGATTAAATTCTTTTATTTTGATTCCATTCATTTCGGTATTTCAAAGTAATATTGTTAAACATTTTCTTGGTATAAACGATGTCACGTCCACTGATCCCCGTAATTTTTGTCTTAGGTTAGGTTTAGTTGATTGAGGATGACGCATGACGCCAGTGATACCATATTTGATCCATTGTAATTCTTCATACATTCTGCTCCACCAAAATCAATTAAGCCAGGAGTTCCGATCTGATGTCTTAATGAATTGCAGAAATCTGAGAAGGTCCAACACTTTATGTTCAGCCAATTCCTGAGAGAGAAATTAACCCAGTATTTTACGTTAAAATTGGACATTGACAACTGAAATGAAAGGTATCTTCCACCTCGTCAAGGTCACGACACTAGTAGACAATTCTTGGTCCAATTCTGTACATATGCTGACCGATAGATAAATCGCATCAATCGTTGATGCGATTTATCTATAGTAGTGTCTACGTGAAGACATTTCGTCCCAAAGAGCATTTGTTTTCTCACACCCATCTTTCGAGCTCCATCTCTGAAAAAGATTAACAAAAGATGTGGGTATACATACATCTACCTCGACGTTGCTCGTGGAAAAGGCTCCTGCTTTAGCGAGTTTATCAGCAGATTCTTTACCGAATATATCTTGATCGCCTGGTTCGCAGCACTGGTTTATATTAGAGTTGTGTAGTTCGTGAACTAAATAGTTAATTTTTGTCCCCTCACCTTAGTGAGGAGGGTATATATCATTTGTTACGAGCCAAAAGTGTAACACGTCGAAGCAGTACCTAAGACCCTAAGTATGTTCGGTGGAAATCCGTTTTGGGTCATTTTAAGTCATTTGAGCAATGTCCGTCCGTCCGTCCGTCTGTCTGCTGGCTGGTGCGCACGATAACTTTCGAAAGGAAACCGATTGACTTTGAATTTGGTATGCGGTAATATTTTTCTCTATCTCCGGCTAAGTTTGAAGATGGGCCATATGGGTCCACTCCTTCTAGTACCTCCCACACAAATATTATTTGATTCTTTAATACCTTCTAGTATACTACTTACTCGAATCTTCTGAAATTTCACACATAGTATTAGTTTGTTAGTCACTAACACGTCAAGAAAAATGGGCGAAGTGGCCACTCCCTTTTTGGTACCTCCCACAAAAATGGACCATTATGCTCCAAAAGTTAACTGCTTATAGCTTTAATATCCATTCATACAAATACTTTCATGTTTGTACAGTGTAATGCTTTTATAGTACCTAGAGTCCAGAGAAAAGTGGGCGTTATTGGCACGCCCCTTTTGGTACCTCCCACACAAATGGACCATGTTGTACCAAAAGTTAACAGCTCTTAACTTCAATACCAGTGCATACAAATTCTTGAAATTCGTAAAGTGTAATCATTTTATAGTAACTAGAGTCTAGAGAAAAGTGGCCGTTATTGGCACGTCCCTTTTGGTACCTCCCACACAAATGGACCATTTTGAACCAAGAGTTAACAGATTGTAACTTTAATACCAGTGAATATAAATACTTGAAATTTTGTGCGGTGTAATGCTTTTATAGTATCTAGAGTCCAGAGGAAAGTGACCGTTATTGGCAAGCCCCTTTTGGTACCTCTCACACAAATCGATCATTTTGTACCAAATGTTTTTAACTTTAATATAAGTACATACCTTAAAGTTATTAAATGCAATTTAAATTGATAACAATTTAATTAAAACAAAAAAAAATTATTTACGAATATTTTTTTGGGACTCAGGGTGAGGGGATTCATAAGTCGGTTTACCCGACTGAACTTTATTATTTGTTTTTATTTATGATTTATTATGTTCGTAATAGTTTGTCTGTTCACCCTAATTGAACGAGTTCGAGACTTAGTGAACTAGTTCGACACAAGTCTAGGTTAAATTACGTTGTTCTTCGTTAAATAACGTTGTTCTGTGACTAAACTCGACCTTATATTCGTACATTGTAGATCTTGCACAGCAGGCTGACTAGCAATGAAAAGGCAAATATAGCTTCTATAGAATTGATGTACGTCAAGAATTGATGACCAACAGAAGGTTCTGCTGAGCTAGCCGAGTTAGTGTCTGCGGAAGTGACTCTATTATAAATATGTATGTGTATCAATAAGTTGAATACCCCTAATAATCTCTGTAGATTTTGTAGACGCAGATTGCATCGCTACTGTCAGATAGCTAAGTGCAACTTTATTTACATTGTTCAAGGCTTTAACATGTGTATCAAACCACGTTATAGTCCCTCAGGTATGACAACCGTAGGTCAGCACGGACCTTACTGCAGCTGAATAAAGCCAGTGATTTAATTTAGGATTTAATCCCCATATGAGGCCCATAAACTTCTGAAATCGAAAAGCTTTCTTAATACCAAAATTACACCTAAATTTTTTGCAGTTTTAGACAGTTTTATAATAGTACCCGGTCAGGTATTTTATATTTTCTCGTAAACAGTACCAGTTCGGTCTTTGATGGGTTGATAATTAAGCTGCAACCATTTGCCCAGGTGGATATTTTTGATAGTGAAATAACTCCATGAGGATTTCCCTCTCTCTCTTGATCACTGAAGTTGTCACAAAACAAGCAGTGATTACTCTGCAGTTTAAAATTTTCCTGATCCAATTTAAAATAACTCCAGCTGTGTCTGTTTCCTCCAGTGCGGACTGAAGGAAGACATAACTCAAGGAATGCTGCAAGAGTAAACTCCTTAAAGTCAAAGGCTCTATCAATATGATTAATCTAGAGCTGAGTTTATAGTAGGGATGTAACGAATATTCGCGTTCGCATATGCGAACGTGAATTATTCGCATCATTTTAACATTCGCCTTCGCATATGCTTTGCTATCAAGCTATCAAGCTTTATCTCGCAATCAAGCTTTGAAGTCGAGAGCTATCTGTGAATTTAGGGATGCACCCGGAGATTTAATAGCAGCCTTGCTGTCCGAGTAATTGACGCCATAGGTGTTGGTCACTATGTTGCCACTTAGCCGAATTATTCGCATCATTTTAACATTCGCTTTCGCATTCGCAAAAACCATATTTGGATTATTCTCATTCGCTTTCTCAAAAATATATTTCAGTATTCGCTTCCATTTGTTAAAAGTTTTAAATCTCCTTATTCCCTTCACACAATTTGAAGATATTAATATCAATAAAAATCTCTACCACTTCTCTTCAAAACAGTTGAAAAAATATGTTTGTCCTTGTGGAAACAGGAGGTAAGAATATGGAAAACATTCTTAATACTTGAATATCCTGGAAAAGTATCAGTTCAGTTTTTTAAATCTGCTGGTATTAAAGGGTCTAAACTATTATTCGCATTCACTTTCGCAAAAATGCATATTTTACTATTCGCTTTCGCATTCCCAAGAAATATATTTCAATATTCGCTTTCGCTATAGTCACTTTCGTTACATCCCTAGTTTATAGATATACCTTTCAGAAAGCATTCTGACTATTTGGGAGGAAATATACAAGTATGCCAATTTTGCTTCTGATATAATCATCCAGAAACCATCTTAACTCTATGATATAGTGACATACGTTAGTTTCGGACAAGCCCTGAATAAATTGACGAGATAATCAGATATCCCTTTAAATGACTCTTGTAGCATAATAGAATAAATTCCATCGAAGCCTGGAGAAGTCAGAATTGTCCATTTAACGCTATGATGGATGATGAGATTTCCAACGACGTGTGTATTTAAGAAGTCTTGACTTGACTTGTAGCTAGTGTTTAGCTGTTCTGGATCGCATCCTAGAAAGTTTACTCACATAAGGAATTGGTCCAAACACCATTCGTTCTGAATAAATACTACCCATAATTGTCCTTAATACCAGAGGAGCCCTTAATAAGCGGATTTGTGATTTCCTGAGCTATTTCTTGTATATACAAAGACAACTTTTGTATATATCTCATGATTGTAAACTACTTCCCTTCGGCGCTTTAAAAGCTGTCCTAGCTTGCTTTCTTAGAAACCTAAGATTCTGATTCTAATTTTTGCTTGGCCGTGGAGAATTCTGATAGAAGAATAGAACCCCATACCCTCGTCCAAAAATTCTAGGAAGATTTGACGATTTTGACTATGTCTGTTGACATACTACAATAATTGAGCTAAATGACATTTGTTGGAGATACTTTTTACAGCTGCATGTAGGTGGTGATTAAAAATGGGCAACATCGCTTCATTTTTTGATATAGCCCTCGCTTATAGCATCTTTCCGATTTGACTTCTGAATGCCCCAATACCCAGAACTATTCTCACGAACATCTATCGTCATAGGTTCATGTTGTGATACAACTCCCACACAAAGGTACCTCCCGATTTGTCTTCTTAACGCTATAGAAAATTCAACTTTCAATTGTTCGGGTTGGAATTTGTTGATGTGAGTTCATTTATAAGATTAAGATAATCGATGGTGGAGTGGATATAAGATTCGACCTGACTGAACTTGACTTGCTGAAGCGCACAACAGGCGGATCCACTGACATGTCATATTCGGAATCTGAAGGAATTAAAATTAAAAGTTTTTATGACCACAACGCTTGAAAAAATTGTGGTGATTACATTCAGATGTTTTATTTTGTTGCATAGTATTGTATTCGAAAAAATGTAGTAATTATCCATATCTCCCTAAAATCTTCATTACGTATTCTTCATTCTCTTGAATAAAATTTGTTTACAAACAAAATTAACTTTGTTTCCATAGACTGTTTTTCTTAAGAATTCCTTCAACGTCTTTAAATTGAATCGAAGAAAATTTCTTTTACATATTTTTTTAACAAACACAAAACTAAAGTTCCATAAATATTATCTATAAATATGTATCCACTTAAACATACGTACATAAATATACATCAACATTTGTTTGTAAATATGACGCAGGTTTTATTGGCCTTCACCGAAACATTACAACTTATGACATAAATAAATATATATATAAAGAATTCAAATAAAAACGTATTTTCCGAATGTATATTTTTGACAAGCTGGAAATTGCATGGAATTAAAAAAAATATCTCATAAAAATACAAAGAAATATTTTCAGTTTTAATTGAAGGAGTAACTGAAAGTGCAAAACAAATGACGAAACAATTCGCCATCATCGATTATACATCCAAAAATATAAAATATATTTGCAAAAACAAATCTGATATACTCTGTTAATAGCCACTCATCTTTGTATATAAATTAAGAAATATATAAAATATTTTATGTTGAAAACTCAAAAAATAATTTTATCATAAAAATTCATAAAAGCAAACCTTACAATTAGATCGAGTGAGAAATATTAACAAATCATTAAAAGTATATATTTTACTGAAACTTGAATGTTTATTTGTAGCATAAATAATAATAATTATAAAAAATGTTCTCATGATTAAGCATATAAAAATATTTTCTTGCTCTTAGCAAAGTGGCAAAAAAAAATGTTCATATTTTTTTTAGAATAACACATATACCGATTGAAAATTATACACATACATATACTTATATACATCATATGTAGTTATTAATATAGATAGTGTTTATTAATAAATGTTTAATTGTTGTAATCATAATTAAAACTGAATTAATGAAAAAACGTTCATTTAACCGAGATATAATATTATGATGAACTAATATGAAAAAAAGCACAGGTCGATTAGAAAAACAAAACGAACGAAACTATTCACGAGAAAATTAAGTCATAACGAATTTTACGACTGATGAATTGGCTGAATTGCATAACTACAGTGTGAATATTGTTATTAAAATAATTATGCGTTTTTTCAAAATAATGACGAAAACACAGCACTGCCTGACCCACGATATTGAACGTTAACGATATCGTGGGTCTGGTGGCAGTTAAGTTCGGCGATACCGGCTGAAATCTGGATTAGCCATACAATATCGTAACGTTGCCGTATCGTGGCGAATTACTTGATCGAAGCTACACTGAAAAAATATTGACATTGATTTGGCGCCAACGACAATAAAACCTTAAAATAATTTAAAGTTGAACTTCAATTTAAAATAAAATACAAATTTTATTATTTCCTTCAGCATAAGTATCGCATTTTCTTATATCTATGTTTTATTGTCTTTGGTGCTAAATCAATGTCACTTTCTTTATGTCATATTGGGACACCTTTTTCAATGTACATAACGGAAATTAGTGGCTTTTGAACACAGCTAATTAAAAGTAAGGTTATAATGTCAATAAAAAAAAGAAAAAATAATGGAAGTACATATTATTCTGCAAACGCAATGTACCTTTCAAAATACTTTGAAAAATTTTTTCTTTAATTAATTTTGTGGTTTCCATAAGCGAGGAGTACGGTGGTCTAAAAAATTTCACTTCTGTGGAAATTGTTGTTTGTCGCTCTTTTTAAGGGCCTACAGATTTTAGCGACGTAATACATATTTTTTTTCGCAGCCATGTACCAAATGATAGTAGGTTTTTCTGACTTACTTCAAAATGTTTAAATTCATCGCTGCAAAAAAGTAGGCCATAAATTAGAATTTCCTATAGAGGCATTAGTATCAATTACAAAATCCCATCTTCAACTTTAAGCACTACATTTAAGAGAAGCTATGAACAAAGGAAAATTGTTCGACTTTTTTCGAAATCGTCCTTGCGCTACCTGAAGGAAATTTTTAAGATTTATTTCCTTTTACGAGCAGTTCATAACTGTTGGCGTCATGACACAACTTCTGTCAGCTATTCAAAAGTGATTAAAGGTAAAATTATGTATTATTGAACATTTTAGATATTGGGCCAACCCTGTCATAAATATTAAGTTATATCTCGAGAAAAACAAGATAGGTCATCGAGGAAAAAATAATTTAAAAATAAAAACCAGTAAGGAAAGGCTAAAGACGGACGAGGCTGACTATATGATACCCTACACCACTCTAGTAAGATTGGATAACAATGAAATATCTAATGTATACTTCAACTAGAATTTTTTTACACAATTTACATTTGGTACATCTCTGCCTCTGTAGCCAAATCGGACGAAACATATATATGGAAGCTATAAATAAATCTGAACCGATTTTCTTAAAATTCGGTAATGTTGGTCCATGGATCACGAAAATCTACCATGCTTAAATTCAAAACGAGTGGATGTAAACGACTACCGTTGTTCGGGGGAAGGATTTCGGGTATAAATGAACCCCAGTTACCAATTGTCAGCCCGATCAGGTGACATTTGTGGTCTCTATGATGTTAAGAAGTCAAATCGGGGAGGTGATATATATGGGGGCTATATCAAAAATTGGACCGATAGTTACCAACAGCTATAAGAAGTATCTATACCAAATTTCACCTAGCTCAATTATTGTAGACTATAGAGTGATTACAACAGACGTGCGGTCGGACAGACGGACATGGCTAAATCGCCTTAGAATTTTACGACAATTAAGAATATATACATATATTTTATGGCGTTTCGGATCAATATTAGAGGTGTTACAAACGGAAATGAATATACCCCCCATCCTATGGCACAGGGTATAAAAACAACACGTATTCAATATTCTTGTGATCAAAGCCGTAAAAATGAAGCGATGTTTACGAAAATTGGTACATTTCTTAGAATAGGGACGATCCCTATCGGTCCATGTTTTGATATATCCCCATTATGAAGGTCCCCACCGATGCCACTTTTTGACACTCTTGAGAAATTGGCTGAAATTTAAGAATGTATGTATACTTAATATTGGACCTAATCGGCCCTAGTAATGAACTCAAACCCCTTCGGTCATTTTGGGCCACCCTGTTTATATACATATATAGGAAAAAATATTCTACATTAATAATGTAATATAGTATAGTATACTGTATTTCAAAAAAATTATAATTATGTCTTAAATAAAAAGTTATAATGAACTCAAACCCCTTCGATCATTTTGGGCCACCCTATAACCTGCAAATGTTCGTAGCAATAATGGTTTCTCCGTGCATTTGTTGGCAAACAGTGTTGGATGGTATTATCCAGTAGTCCCCGGCCGACTTTAGTCTTTTCTTACTGTTTTGTTTTTTTATTTTGTATAAATACAAGTATATATTAAACGAAAAATAGTCCTTTAAAAGGGAACAACATCACGAAATATGAAACTGGGTACGCTGTTTTACTATCTGTGGTCCCTAGTATCACATGTATATAGTTATGTGCATGGGTGAGAAAAATTGGGGTTTTTTTTTTCACTTGCTTAAACATATATTTTTCTAAGAAAATTTCAGTAGAAATTTTCAGGGATATTCAAGGATAAAATTCTCAAAGGACATTTTTCACATTTTTTCGTCCTTGTGAATTAAAACAAAAAAAAATTATTTAACAAAAGGCATTCTCCTTTTTCATTTGATACGCATATCGCCACTAGTAAACTAAACTTATCAAACTTATATATCCTTTGAAAATTAAAAGTCCTGTAAAAGGACAAAAGATCACGAAATAAAAAACTGAGTATGCAGTTTTGCTACCTATGGTCTCTAGTTTCAATTGTATATAGTTTCGTTCATGGTTGAAAAATGGTGTCGCACGGTGTAATCGTTATACTAAATTTCACTAAAATCCGTGACTCTAGCTCTAGTGACTTAACATGGAAATGTTCATTTCCGTACATACATCCGACTATATGTCTGTCCATCTTAAGTTATTCTCAAAGTACAGGTCGCAAGTTTACTCCGATCTTGACGAAATTAGGCACGAAGCAATCTTTCACATCTGGGACAAAGCCTGTCCGTAATTTACTCCAATCCATATGAAATTTGGTACAGTGTACATTCTTGCGTCAGGGACGAAGCCTATTAAAATTTGTCGAATTGGTCCAGATTTAGATATAGCCCCCTTACATATGTTCATCCCGATTTGGTGCTTAAGCAGTATAGGAGACACAATTTGGATTAAATCTTTACGAAATGTTATACAGGGTAGCTGTTTGCGGCGATGATAAACTTTCCCAAATTTGAGAAAAATTGGTTCAGATTTAGAAATAGCCTTCATATACCGCTTTTGAATATAAGGACTATAGAATCAACATTTCTGAACAGAAGTATATAAAATATAGCAGCTAACAATTACTTGAACAATGATCGATACATGGTAAATTTTAATTTATACCTGTATCCCAATATTGCGTCTACGGGCTATTTAATCCGCATTTTACCGGAGATCTTCATAAAATTTAAAAGATAGCATTTTTTTGAACCCGAGAAGAACGTTGCCAAATGTGAAAATAATCGGTTCAGAATTATACATAGCTTCAGTATATACCTTTATCCAGATTTGTAATCTAATCGCTATAAAATAAACAAAAATGTGGACAGATAATTATCATTAGGAAAACAACACTGATACAACTTGACAATTTTTCTTATTATTCTGCTACGATTTGGTGGTATAGTGTATCACAAAGTCGACTTCAGCCCTTCTCAATAGGTTTTTATATAGACTTTGGGGGGATTCCCCCCAAAAACAACTTTTCGCAGGAAGAAAAGAGATTTTAAACCGCATATAATTGCAAAGAAATTTATATTTTCGACCTGAGCATGCTAATAATAATTTTTAAATTAAAAAAAATCTAAATTAATCACAGTTTTGCCTCTTTTCTTTTTAGTTGTTTTGAATAAATCATCATGAAGTAAATTAAACAAAAACATAACATTAAATTATTTCAAACTAATATAATAAAAAAATCACAAAAGACTTAAAACAATGCTTAATATTTCCTAATATTAACAAACATACATAAAAACTAAATACAACCATATATGTTTATGTAAACAAAACGTACAATTAACAATAAATTCATAATTAATCTCTCATTAGTAAGACTGCGTAAATGACTTTAGTTTAGACCATTTCTCCCAACTAAGTATACTTATATACTACTTAAGTCTACCCCCATTGTTTAGTTCATATTGAAAATATTTGGCAAAAACCCACATCACATCCCTTCCCTTCCATTCCCTTTCCACCCATAAAAAAAACAAAACAAATATCTTTAACTTTAAGTAAGTTTTCATGTAAGCCTCGATTAAAACCTTTTTCTAATGAAACGTTTCCACAAACATTGTTTTGTATACTCAGTATTATTACGAATTGCGGTTACTAAGAATTTATTTAAATCTGTGAGAAGTTAAAAAAAATCATGAATGGAAACTAAAAAAAAACCGAAAATTGTGCTTAGCTCTAATCTAACTTTACATCTTTCTACATATATATATTTTATTCTAAGATTGTGTTGTGTGTTTATTATTTTTAATTTTGATCTTTTTTTATATGTTCGATATACATACTTACATATACATATAGATTTTCTGAATTAAAAAAAGAATACAAGTCTTAAAGAAAATTTACAATAAAATAAAGTTTCTATCAGAAACGCATAAATGAAATCGTAACAGAAAGAGTTTTCATTTCTAAATTTAGGCAAAGGTTTGTATTTGATTCACATGGACAATTCGTCGAAAATGTTAATAAAATCATAACTTCTAAGCATGAACAATTACACCACGCAACAAAAACATTTTTTTTGTGTCCTAGACCTAAAAATTATTTTTTTGTATAGATTGTGGCATATTGTTATATAACTCAAAACCAAAAAATTTTTTATGGATAAAATTTTTTTAAAAGGGTCGAAGGTACCCTTATTATTTGCATTATAATTTTTGGAGTATATGCCCGATCAGGTCGACTTATACGTTAAATTGAAGTTATTAATGTGGGCCACCAATGTTGGAAATATCTCTTTTACTTAAAAACAGTGGTTTAGTAACAGTCATTAAACAACTTGGAAAAGTAGATTTTTTTCAAAAAAAATAAAAATTTCCTGGGACGAAAAAAAAACATAAAAAATAGAAAAAAAATCGAAAAAATATATTTTATTCCATTTTTTAAAAGTTTGCATCCTAGCGAAGAAAATAACGCATAATAAAAAATCGATGGATAAATGTAGAAATTATAGCCTTTTTGGTAGAGGTAAGAGAATTTCAAAAAATCTGTTTTTTTACATTTCTGTTATGTTATGAGCATTTGAGTTTATTTACATGTACAAGTTTCATTAGAAGTAATTGTGAGTTCTTTGTTGACGTTTGTAGATTTCGGAATCGATTTCTCTAATGAGGAACCAAATATAATCTCCCATCATTCTTTCATCCCAGTGCCCTTGGTAACGCCGCTCGATGGACTTCATTTCTTTGTGAAACCTTTCCCCATGTTCGTCGCTTACGTCGCCAAGATTCTCTGGGAAAAAGTTTAAATGAGAATGCAAGAAATGCATTTTGAGGGACATATTTACACCTGTTGGAATACATAAAGCGAAAAATAAGTTAGAAGAATACATACATATGTGTTATATACATAAATATAGAAAAATATATTTCTTACCAATTTTTTCATAATTTTTTAACAAATCATTAATCATTGTTTGATATTGCGGGCTTTTATTGGATCCAAGGAAATTTGAAACTAGAGGCATAAAAAACATCCCAACTACTTTTAAATCGCAACAAATTTTCCAGTCATGTTTTCATATTTTATGTATTTTATCAATTTTGCCATTGTTTCGTATTATTCCTTAGTGTTGACGGCATGAGCAATGGGAATCGACGATTTCTGATTTCCGTTGTGCAAAAGTACAGCTTTCAAACTTTTTTTACTGCTGTCAACAAATAACCGCCATTCTTTTGAATTGTATGTTTGATTAAGTTCCTCCAACATAAGGGAATGTCCTTGCAAAAGCATATGTTATCCACAGTTGTATAAAATTGTTTGTAAGGTATATCACGGACTCTATAATATGATATGTTAACATCTGGGGCCAACATATTGTACTGCTTCATCCCAGATGCAAGTAGTTCTGCCTTATCTTTGGTCAGTTCCAAATCTCTCACTTGATCAATGAGTTGAAACAGAGTTAAAAGCGATGACTTCTGACTCAAACTTGAATCGCTCAACTCTGAGTACTCAGTTGAACTTGATGATGTTTCCGTTATTAGGCTGTTAGCTGTACTTGGACACTTCATACTCCAGTCTATTAACTTAGACAAAAATAGCAGTCCGTATCGTGAATGAATGGTTGTCTCCAAATTGCACGTGAAGTCTAAAATTATAACGTTTTATTCCACACAACATTGTAATACATTAATTTTAAAGTACTTACCGCATTATTCCACTAGTCCATCAAGTAAGATTTACATGGCACGAATTACACAAAATACTAGGTATCCACGGTTCGTTCATATTTTCAACTCGTATACCAAAATATTGCACATATATTTCTTCTATTATTTTACTAAACTCACATCGTTTTTTTAATTACATATTTTCCGCAGATGTAGCAGAAATTGTCGGGATCATTTACACATTGAAAAGTTCTTTGCCTTTTACTCACACTTCGAAATATAACTTTATAATATTTTTCAGAAAATCGACTTATCTCTTTAAGGCGCTGAATTACACTAATTTATTAATAAGTAATTTCATTCATAAATTCCGGATTTAAGGTACATAAATTGCAGTACCTGTAGCTGACATATAGTTTGCTTCGAACGTAGAAACCCAATACATATAATTTTACTACCTGTATATTAGGGGGGGTCGATTTAAAAGTCGCCCATTGCTCAGTGAAAATCGTATTCTAGGGATCAAAATAAGAAACTTTGCCCGAGGAACCATACCTCTAAAACGAATTCTGATGTCCCCACTTTTGACCCGTAGGGAGAAATTTTGAAAAATCCCACTTTGACCCATTTAGAGGGCGCCAATCGAGTCCAAATGTGTGACCGGCCCCCACTAACTTTGGAGGGCCGATCCACCCATGCCAGTGGCACACCCCCTGGAACTCAACTGGGGGTTCCCCATACAAACATTTCAAAAAAATCACCATGTTTGGCACTTTACATGACAAAATCAGCGAAATTGGGGTTCCAGAGGGTGTGCCAGGGGGTTCCAGGGGGTGTGCCACATTTGGACACGATTGGAGCACTCTAAATGGGTCAAAGTGGGATTTTTCAATATTTGCCGACCCAAATTCCGGGACATCAGAATTCGTTTTAGAGGTATGGTTCCTTCGGCAAAGTATCTTATTTTGATCCCTAGAATACGATTTTCACTGAGCAATGGCGACTTTTTTTGCCTCCCCACAAATCGACCCGGCCTAATCCTCATAATATAAAATCCAAGTGCAATGTCTCTTATATGTTTCTCTCACATATAAGCAAAAACATCATTTAAAAACGAAAAAAATTGTTATAGTATAAATATCGTACTCAATTTAAAATTCCGGGCACATTGCGATTTATCTATTACCAAATTACAAAGATAATATATTTGAAAAAAAAAATCAACAAACAAAATATACCGTTGAAAATATATACAAATATTTTTACTTTGTAATTTGGTGAAGATTTTCTGTTATTATAATGCAACTTCTGAACCAAAGTCTTCCCCAATCCAAAATTTACACCATCGGTAGAGTACATATGGACCATTTTTTATAAAAAAATTAAGGAAAAAGAATGGGATCGATTTAATAGATTTATATTTCTATTTCCACGAAAAGTGACCGAAATAAATGTTTAAGAAAAAATTAATATTTTTTACAAAAAGTAAACGGAAAATCCTTTAAGAAAGATTATTTTATATTTTCAATTTTTTATGCTTTGTAGCATTAAAATTAACTTCAAAAACCCATTACAGAGGGAATAAATCAATTTTTCTGAAAGTTATGATTTTTGACCTGGGACACTTGAGAAAGATCTACACATATATATATAAGGTATTATTCCTTGTGTTCTCTAGAACGCCTAACTAGTTTTTTCAAGAATTCTTTACCACCCTATTACAAAATTATGCAACAAATTTTAAGGAATGAATTGTATTTAGTCTTGAATATTATCCAGTTCAAGGACTCTGTACATATATGTTAGGTTAGGTTAAGAGCGGCAGCCTGTACAACAGACTCACCTAGACTATATAGTCCATTGTGCTACCACGGGCACATAAGGGAAAAATATGTTATTAAACCGTTGAACCGAAGTTATTGAACCGTAGTGACCCGTAATGATAGGCACGATAAATAGGTGTCCGGTCTCGACAACGACAGCAGTGCGTTTTGAGTTTAGGCCGGGTCACGTCAGTCTAGAATTTATGGAGCTTCTGACTAGTGACAACCAATCATTTGTTTCCGTATAGGCACTATCTCTCTAGATCGCAGATCTGCTGTGTAGTTCCCTGGTATGGTCCTGTGGCCCGATACCCATATCAGGTGAATGTTGAACTGTTAAGCAATTTCTTTAAGATATCTAAGACAGTCGGGGGCAGTTTTTCAATTCAGGGATATATGTAGTCTGCAGGGACATGATAGCAGCTTGACTATCAAAGAAAATATTGATACCGATTTTGGTCAGAACATTAATTTTCAGTCATTCCGCTTCCTCTTCAGTAGAAGAAGCGGAAAACAAACATTACAGTAGTCAGGAAGTCCTTTTGTAATAGCTAAAGTTCTTCAGAAAAGACTCAAAGCCTACTTGGCTGTTGAGTTTGAAACCGTCTATATAGAAGTTAACGAATCACCTGTCATATTTCAGGTATAATAGTGAGATAATACTTGTTAAAAAGAGATTCAGTCATAATGTAAAAACAATGCTCGGAATGTCATTTATTGTGCCTAGAATAACACTATGGCCATAGTTATTTACTGACCATACTGACAGTTCCCTAAGTTTAATCGCAGAACATGCGGCATATTGCAATGCCATAATGTTTACAGGCCCATAATCACGGCATTCTATATTGGGTTCTTTATGATCGAAATGTGGTTTTTACTATCGTTAAAAGTGTACTAACATATCTCGAATACATGTAGAAGTTTTCGCAAATTCGAGTACAGCTTATTTTGTTAATTTTAATTTGGTTCCATTTCATTTTTCTTATTAACAAAAAATAATATTGCTTTTCGATGTCGAACGCCGCGATTTGGCCCCAGTATTACATTTGGTGCCTCAGTTGGTGTCGGTCTCAGCGCACCAGCAATACATACAGCAACCAATCGCTAAACTTAGTATAATATCATGCAGAAGGTCGATTTTTGTGAGCTGTCCACCAGTCTAAAATGCCGTATAGCATTATAGGTCTGACTACTGCCAATCAACTATACGCGGATTCAGACCACAGAGTTTTCCTATTGTCCTTTTATAGGTATATAGCGCTACCACAGCCTTTGCTATTTTCAAAATGTTGGGTTAACGACAATACCATTATCGAAAACTTATTTTGTGTTTGTATGAAGGGCCTGCTGTAGGATTTCTCTAACAGTACTTGGAAACTTCCCTCAAACAGCTATTGCCACTTCATCTGCATACGCAATAACCTTAATACTCATCATCTCCAGAGAAAACAGAATATTGTTTTAATGGAAAGATTCCATAGCAGAGGAGACAGAACAGTCCCTTGCTTCGTTCCACTGCAGACAAATATAAACTAGCTGTAATGCGACTCTTTATCAGAATGTTATGAATGAACCCACCCACAGGGTTTATAGAGCCTTAATTAAATCGGCTGGATTTATGTAATTGAAGATCCCCTCTATATCAAAGAAAACTACGATAGTATACTTATTCCGTAATAGAGAGTGATCCTTGGATAAAGCTGGCTAGATCATGCAGGGTTTCGGTTAATCCTAAGGATAAATGACGATAGACTAATCGACCGGAAATCCATAGCTCATGTATGGAACGAGTTATCCGCTTTTGTGATGAAAACAAACCGTGGTTTGTCTCCAGTTTGTTGGAATGCAGGCCTGATTGATACAACATGTGTAGATCTCTTTGAGCCAGGGAGCAATTGCATCAGATTCGAGATTCAGGGTCGGAAAAGTTATGAGCGCCTAAGACTTTAATTATAATTAAACTTTTCTTGGTTTATTCAACAAAATACACAATTATTAACATACTTTAACATACGTTATAACAACAATATTCTGGTATTTTATGTTGCACTCTATAGACCCTGCTGTACCTACAATTACAATCACTAGAATTGATCGCAAACTACTTTGGATTTACCCTTATGTCATATCCGAATAAAATGGTTAAATAATTTCCAAAATTAAAGTTGTTTTAGCAAATATAACGCTCGTCAAGCGTTGGCAAGGACATCCGCAGACTTTACAACAGAACTCGACGTAAAATACAATCAGTATATTGGGTCGACTACCACAGAAGACTCAAAGAATACAATAAAGACATTGGATCGGAGAAACGTAACTCCTGGAGGCTTTAATGTGAGCAGGTAGGCAGCGTTAATAGCATGTCTAAAATAAAAAAGTTCCTCTCAAGAACTCATGTCCAAACCGAAACACTGGTGGATGACACGACTAAACCGATAGAAACTGTAGAGGATACGGTAAGGCTCTTGATGAAAACTCATTTTCCGACTGGTAATGCTGGACCAACAGGGGAACAGTTACATAATGAAAATGTATTGCATAAAGTACCTATTACGGATATTACAGATGGTATGGTTAAAGAAGCGATAAAAAGTTGCTCTCCCTTTAAGGCTGCGGGACCGGATGCAATATTTCCAGCACTTCTGCAGAATGAGGTGGATCTGGTATCAGCTCATCTGGCTGGAGTGTTCACTGCATCCTAACCCATTCTTTTACCCCGAAAAACTGGCAGGAATGCTGTTGCTGTTCATAACAAAGCCTGGCAAGCCTAACTTCTTTCCTGTTAACAACAATGGAGCGAATAATTTATGACATGGTCGAAAGTAAAATAGCGGATGACAGGCTAAAATTCAAACAACACGCCTATGTCAAAAGAAGATCAGTGAAAACAGTGCACATCATAGAAGAGTCCTTTAGTAAAGAAATGTATACACTTGCTGTTTGCATAGATATTAATACACTTTCCAGTCCTTAGACGAATTTCAGGTTGACCGGGCGCTGAAAAACTGGATCATAAATATGCTCAGGAATAGGTGGATTATTTGTGGGTCATATGACGTAAACATTAGAGACAAGGTAAATCGTGGTATACCCCAGGAGGACATTAGATCGCCTTTTCTAAGGCTTACGACGATATACCAATGAACGACTTCAAACCAGTCTGTTATGCAGACGACGCACATAGGTAGGTTTTCAGGTTTTATGCGGCCAAAATTGAAAATTTTAAACTAGTTGCAAATAACAAAAATATTATCATTCTACGTTAACAATAGAATAGCCGATAATTAACCGGTATTCTCGACTTCGATAATCGCGCGGGGTGCGTGCACAGGTAGTCGGTAATTGTTGGTATCCCGCTACGCGTGTTTTAATTTTTTAAGCTTTTAAAGTGATCTATTTTTTGTCGTCAATATTTTGGATTTGAAGAAAGTTAACAAAGTAAACAATATGGATTCGAGTGCTTCAGGTAAATACCATTATTTATCATATAAATTGTCAACCCAGTATAATGAAAAAAACTGTATTTTAAAGCTTCTAAACAAATTAATTTTTGTGAAAAAATTTTCATGATTTTTGAATATAAAGGTAATTTAGTTATATTATCGCTTCCTCTCGCCCCAAAAATGTTATTAATTAAATTACTTCATACTTTTTTCTTATGATTTTGATAAAAATCAGCTGCATATATTTGCCCAGGTGTTCATAAAAAAATTTGCAGGTTATGTTGAAATTTTTTTTTTTTAATTTTTCGTCGTAGATTCTCCTGGCTCATCCGGAATAAAATTAGTTACCCGCCACTTTCTCTACGATAAAATGGACAGCCAGAATTTAAAAACTATGGATGAAAAATTGACTTATTTAGAAAATTACCTGTTTTCTTCTTATGGTGACGCAGAGGAAATTTTTAAAAAACTAAAGCAAAATGTAGCTTACTTTAAAACTGCCATTAAGAAAAAATGGTCTAAAGCTAATAGACAACATGATATTTTCTTAAAATTAATCCAATCGTGGTTAAATGGGACGTTTGTAATCCCAATCCAAGCCCAAAATCGCCCAGGCCGTCCTTCAAAATCATTTGAAGAGTCAAGTGAGAGAAGCAAGCGTCGCAAAACTGAAGTGGTTCGTTCGGCCATAGACAATTCCATTATTATTCATGCTGCTCAGTCAACTTTGAGAGCTAAGGGACTTCGAAATGCATCAGAAATACTTAAAGAAATCACAAAATCGTCAACAATTGCAGAAAAATATAGAGATGCCTACAAGTCATCGTGTGAACCCAACAAAAGTAATATATTATCACCTCATGAAGCATTGGCGATGTTTATCGAGGCCGACCTTACACGACAGCAATATGAAATTGTACGTAATACAAACAAGTCGTTTTATCCTTGCTACGATAGATTATTAGATGCCAAAAAAGAATGCTATCCACCGGAACAACACATAAAAGTGACGAGTCCGTGTGCAGAAAGTACTTTGCAAAGTGTTATTGACATCACTTATATGCGCCTTTCAAGTACTTAGAGGAAGTACTTTTAACTATTAGTGAAATTGATAGACAGACTTTTACTATTATAAATAAATGGGGATGTGATGGCTCCCAGCAAGCCAGATACAAAAAAAAGTTTGAAAATCATGCTGATTCGGACGCCAATATATTTTTGAGTTCTTTTGTCCCTTTACAAATACTTTGTGGCAAGGATAACAAAACAGTTATTTGGGAGAATCCTTCTCCATCATCCCCCCGGTATTGCCGTCCTATAATATTCAGATTTCTGAAAGAAAACAATGATGTGACTAAAGAAGAAATCAGTTACGTTGAAGAATCGGTAAAGAATTTGGCTCCTACCGAAATTGAAATAAATGGAAATAAATTTACCTACAAACACAATTTCAAGATGACTATGGTTGATGGTAAGGTTTGCAATGCTGCAACTGACACTAAGTCTACTAGTCGATGCTTTATTTGTAAAGCCACTTCAAAAGATTTTAACAATCTAAGCAAAAAATATGATGTAAGTCCTGAAACTTTAGACTTTGGAATATCTGTGCTGCATGCCAGAATCAGAATTTTTGAGAGTGTTTTGCACTTGGGCTATAAACTTAAAGTTCAAAAATACAGACAGAAAAAAACGGCTGAAGAAAAAGACTTGGAATTGGCCGCTAAACAAAAAATCCAAGACAGATTTAAAAATGAAACTGGGTTACTCGTTGACATGCCCAAATCCAACTATGGGAACACAAATGATGGAAACACCAGCCGAAGATTTTTCGAGAACCCCCAATTGGCCTCCGACATAACTGGGGTAAACTTTGATTTAATTTACAGACTGAAAGTCATTTTAGATACGATATCAAGTGGATACATTATTGACGTCATCATATATGAGTTTGCACTAGACACCGCCAAATTATACGTGCAGCATTATTGGTGGCACCCGATGACCCCTACTTTGCACAAAGTGCTCATACATAGTGCTGCCATAATAGAAAACTCACTTCTCCCAATATGCCAATTGTCGGAGGAGGCTCAAGAGGCCCGAAATAAGCACTTTCGCATATACAGAGAAAATTACGCAAGAAAATTTTCCCGCGAGCAGTGTAACCGCGACATTTATAATAGACTCTTATTGAGCTCTGATCCGCTAATTAGCAATATTAGTATAAAACAAAGAAGGAGAAAAAAATGTCTAAATCCTTTTCTCCGGAGACTTTAGATATGCTTTTACCAACCAAACCAGACTCCCCTTCATCAGAATCATCGGACGATGAGGAGTAAAGAATAGGCATGGAGTATGTGTCGACTGTCGAGGGGATATGTTAATTCATTAATCACTAACTTTTAAAAATTTAATTTGTGAAATATATTTTTTAATTTTTTTCATAAATATGATATTTTCTTTAATAAAAATTTAAAATTTCAACTAAAAGTTGTTTTTTCTTATCAATTATGTCATTTAGAATAGTTATAGCAAAGAAAATAATTTTGGCCGCATAAAACCTGAAAACCTACCTATGTGCGACGTTGTAATACTTCAGACGACGTTGTAATACTTCTACATGTAACTGGGCGCAACCAAGGGGATTAAATGTTACCCCAGACAAAAGAGAAATATGTCTATTTACAAGGAAAACGAAAATCCATCTTCTTACCGTGCCTCGGTGCCTGGATAAGAATATTTCCATATCTACAAAGGCCCACAGATGTTGGTCGTTGTGCAGAAGAACTATAGGTTCGAAATGGGGGCTACTTCCCAATATGACGCACTGGCTTTACCTGAGCGTGATTAGGCCAATAATCACCTACGCCAGTGTAGTGGACATCAATGGACAAGAAGTGCAATGCAATACCTTTGCAAAATATTCAACGTATGTGCTGTCTAGGCATAAGCGGGGCATTTAGAACTGTACCAACAAGAGCGTTGGAGACTTTACTGCACATCCAACCAATATACATCCGTATAAAGTATGAGGCAGCCCTCACAGCAAGACGTCTACAAGTGATGGGTGAGTAGATAATTCGAGACAAAAGTCGTACCATCAGAAGATTTTAGATTATCTACTTGGTCACATTCAAACGCCAGAAATCTCCGACCGCATTCATGAAGTGCGGCTTACCTACCTGTGATTCGTTTGTGTCAGACAGACGCTCCTGGAAAAATGGAACTTTGGTCCATGTGCCAGTGGGAACCAGCTGCTACACGGATGGGTCCAAGCTGGGAGGAAGGTCGGGTCTGGGACTTGTTATTGATGAACCAGAAGTCGAACTTCACTTCGGCCTCCCTAACTATAACACGGTATTTCAAGCAGAAGTTCGAGCAATCACGGAGTGTGTGAACTGGCTCAGTAATACCAGAAAGCCTAAATATGCCAACTTCTTTACAGATAGCAAAATGGCGATTAAAGCAATAATATCGGAAAGGGTCAAATCCAGAACTGTGTTAGACTATAAAAGAACGATAAATGATTACTCAGCCCATGGGTCAATTGCGTATTTGCTGGGTACCAGAACACAATGGAGTGATTGGAAGTGAACGGGCAAACAGCTTGGCTTCACAGGGCAGAGAACTTCGAGTAAAAACTTGGAAAATTGGAAACCTTTCGAAGCCACGAAAAATGGGTTGAAGCACTGGGCAGTGATGGCTCACAAAACTGTGTGGAATAGCGGAACAGTAGGAGCGACTACAAAGATACTATGGGGTGACCCAAATGAAAAGAAAACAAGAAGTCTTCTGAAACTAAACAAGATCGATATTAGTAAGATGATGAGTGTTCTAACGGGACACTCAAGCTTACAAGCACATCTTCATCGCATAGAACTAGCAAGAAACGACGAATGCAGGGCATGCAGAGAAAACATCGAAACGATGGAACATTTTCTGTGTCACTGCCCGGCTTTCACACATACAAGATCCCGACATTTTGGGTCCGAAATATTACAAGACTTGATCATCTCAGAGAATATGACTGGAAGATACTGAGAAAATGCATGTCTAGTACCGATTTTCTGTAACTCGCGAGGTTTAAAAAGTTCATAAATAAGGACCGTACAACGGGCCGAACCACTGGCTTAAGTGTATGTCTATGGACATGACACGTTGGAACGTCTCCTCTCTTCAACCTAACCTAACCTTGTCAAATTATTATATCTTCTTATAATTCAGATATTTGCTAGTTATTATGTATATCTTATTATAATTCAGATATTTGCTAGTTATTATGTATATATTATTTTAATAACATTGTTTTTTTTTTAAATTTCTAGAAAAAAAACTCTTGCCATTCATTACATCTACATATTCTACTATTGGTGAACCGATTTAAAATTTTCCAATTTTTTTTTTTAATTTTTTATAAACTCTGTAGGACTAATCGCTCTCTCACTTACATCTGTTTAGCAAACACCTCTCTCACATTTGATTTATTAAACCACAAACGTCAACCGAAGGGTGTGAAATTTGGTAAATTGTGTTTAGTTATACCCGGCACCATTCACATGAACATGTTTTAATATAGCAACCATTGTTTAATATCATCATGTTTTAATATAGCAATCATGATTTAATATAGCAACCATTGTTTAATATCATCATGTTTTAATATAGCAATCATGATTTAATGTAGCAACCATTCAAAGGCCCCGCTCAACACAATAACTGTATTTAGTATTGATATTGATTTAAAAAACGTAAAGCGTCATATTTTGATTTTTGAACTATGGCCGCCTTGCAGCTGCAATTTGACTCAGTTGGACTATTTTTTGTTGGGAGCCGTTAAGGATAAGTGGTACGCCAACCATCCAGAGACGATTCATGACTTTAAACAAGAAATTGCAGCCATAGAGGGCCACATAAATGAAAATGTGTTGAAAAATTATGTCTACTGAGAATTTTCTACTGCAAGGACATGAATGAAGGATATGATATGAATGAAGTGGTGTTCCATCATTACCCGGAATGTAGAATCATTTCAATAAAGGCAAAATCGTTGAAAAATATGTATCCTTCTTTTTTTGATAACAATTTTATAATGCAATTATTTGTGGGCCACCCTATATAATGCGAAACTGCAAATATAAATATATAAAAAACTTTCTCTAAGCATATATGGAAGGACAAAATACTACAGAAAGAAAAGAACTTTACTGGCTGAAAAATATACGAAATATCTTAAGCGCTTCCAAATCCAGAAAATTCATCATTACTAAATAAATGTTCTAAATAATATCAATAATATAAGTATAACGATAAGACTGAAATGTAATACTTCTATTATATGATCGCTTAACATCCGAATAAAGAATAGGCACATAAAAGAAGAAAAAAGATATTGATTCAGTTTTATTTTGTGATTTAATATTTTATATAATTTCCAACAGTGTTATTATACTGTGGATTACGTTAGCTGGTGGAGGATATATTCAAGTTTAACTCCGTTTTTTTATTTGTTTGTCTTGTTTGACAATGCTATGTGCTGATAGCTCCGTTAGGAGATGTCAGTAAGTGCTCCATTTAACTGATACTAACCAGCCCCATCACAACCATAAACATCGTCATCATCTTCATCTTTCGTAATGGACCAAAGTTTTCCTTATCACCAAGATTCATTTATGAAATGCATTTCCAATACAATTTATGTCCAACTACGGTCATCGGTGGCATTAATGGTTTTGGGACAATGTCTTTTAAAATCATATCAAATGAAATTAGTGAAGTTTACGTTGACCACAAACCACAAGAACCACTGGAATGAAATAAGCCTCACTTACCCTTGGCTTGGAGACAGACACATAATGGGTGGTCTTCTATTTCACGTGCGTTTCCTTTCTAAGTTTATCATTTAAATTTCTTAATACGACTTCGATAGTGATGATAATTCTGACGGTTTATGAGCCATTCTCCGTATTTCGTATGACACCTGTTTTTGGATTACTTTAATGTTTTTCATATACTTTCTGGGGAATCCAAATACTATATGTAACAACAACAATAGTTTTAAAATTGTTTTAATGGAATATAGGGAGTACTCGTATATACATATATGACAGTTTGACCGAAACCTAGTTATCGGAATTTGAGCTCATGTTTTACATGGTAAACCTGGACATAGTAATTCTTTAAAATTGCATTGAGATTTTGACAAAAAATAGTTATCGAGATGTACTTGGCCTATTTATCCTGAATATATTCAATAGGTATTATTTCATTAACATAAATATAAACTTAAACTTAAGGTCCCAGCCAATTTCATTTTATCTATGTGTCATAATTTGTAACCGATATGTCTGAAATTTATATTTAAGCTGTAAAAAATCTTAGTTACAATGGTTTGATGATATGCTGCCCTTGTATCAAGTGATCAGACTTTGGATTTTTGCATATTTTTCATTTGTCATCCGATTGTAACCCAACTTTGCACTTAGACGTTTTATCGTTCAAATATATATTTTTAATTTTTTCGACATTTACTCGTATTTGTCGTCTAAATGCAAAGTTTGGTTCCAATCGGATGAAAAATTTAAAATATGCAAAAATCCGAGGCCTACAAATGACATACACAGCCCTTCCTCATTAAAGTTTCAGTCGGGTAAACCGACTAAGGTATACCCTCACTTTGTGAGTAATGTAATATTGAATATTACTCGAATTATTCTGTCAATTTGTGTGGGAGGTACCAGAAAGGGTTTATCAAATACACCTTTTTTTGCTGAACATTAGATACTTTAAATTCATTGCACTGTGCCGACTTATAAGCATTTATGTGCACTGGTATAAACGTTATGAGACATTAAATTGTGGTATGATTTGGGCATTTTGTGTGGGAGGTACAAAGAGGGGCGTGGCAATAACGCCCATTTTTCACAGGGCTATAGACAATATAAAAACATTACGCTGTACAAAATTTCAAGTATTTTTATACACTGGTTTTAATGTTATACGCTGTTAACTTTTGGTGAAAAAAGGTACCTTTGTGTGGGAGGTACCACAAGGGGCGTGACAACAACACCCATTTTTCCCTGGACTGCAGGCAATATAAAAGCATAATACTGTACAAAATTTCAAGTATTTTTATACACTGTTATTAATGTTATAAGCTGTTAACTTTTGGTGCAAAATGGTGCATTTGTGTTGGAGGTACCAGAAGGGACGTGGCGACTTCGCCCATTTTTCTCGAGTTGATAACGTCTAATAAGCTAATACTATGTGTGGAATTTCAAAAGATTCGAATAAGTAGTATAGCAGTTATTGAAGAATCAATATTTCACAACATTTTAACCCTATGTGGGGGAGGTACTAGAAGGAGTGGACCAATATGGCCCATCTTCGAACTTAGCCGGAGATAGAAAAAAATATTACCACATACCAAATTTGAGGTCAATCGGTTACTCCTTTCGAGAGTTATCGTGCGCACCAGCCAGCAGACACACAGACAGACAGACGGACGGACATTGCTCATTCGACTTAAAATGACCCAAAACGGATTTCCTCCGAACATACTTGGGGTCTTAGGTCACTCCTTCGACGTGTTACACTTTTTTCCGTAGCAAATGATATATACCCTCCTCACACTAAAGTGAGGGTATAATTAAAATTATTTAAAAATTGGAATATTCTTCGAAAATGAATTTGTGAAGTTGCAAACGTATTGATAATATTTAAATTATCCATCCTATGGCAAAGGGTGCGAAATGCAAAATTAATGATCAACCTGTGCAGACACTTTATTAAACAGAATCAACTATTTGCAAAGGGATTAAATGTTTTTTAAAGTGTGACATAAATATTGTTTAAAGTCGTAAAATAACAGCATGCACATATATTTGTACAGACCTACAAACACATTCCTTTAACCATAAAACGATGCTGTGTGACGTAAAGTTAATAGTTATTACCTTAAAGAGGGATTTTTTGTACCCTACAAAACATGGATAAGACTTTAAAATATTCAGGAACTTTAAAATACCCAATAATTATTTTTGGTATTTAAATACGAGTATAGTATTTAAATTTTGCCTCCCGCTGGTTGCAAGCGAAATGGTATCTCTACTACAAACATGTTTAGGAAGTACAATGTTATGGTACTGGATACCATGCCACGGTTACGACATAGCCATATTATGGTAAGAGAACACACGGATTCTGTCGGTTTTTGTTTGTATATTAAAATCAAAACGTCGTCGACAATAACATGTGTCGGTTGCTAAACTATGTAATCCCTATGGTTGTAAGGACCATATTATGGACACATGGGAAAATATTATGTTTAAATTGGGACTAATTACAAGAGTACCATATTATATGTTTCTATCTCCAAGCCTGGACCATATTATGTAAACACATAACGTATAACCATATGACAACTATTATGTTCAGCAAATATGATCACTGCAACAACAGTTAACAGTCAATTGGGTTGAAATGTGGCAGTTTGTATTTTATTTGGATCTAAACTATTCCTAAAATATTGACTATAACCAATCATGCTTTTACTTCGTGATGTACTCTTGTAAAAATTAAGGGTTGTACCCACAACATTGGCCCTTGTCGGTAAAGCAATCATACACCCAATTGACCTCGCTCAAAACGACTTATAACACGATTACCGAACTTGCCGCGCAAAAGATAGATTGTTGCTGCTGAAACCAAAGATCATCCAAGTCCACATCTTTTTGAAATTCCCTTCTCTTAAAGCGCAAAATACTTAAATATTTTACTAGACAGGAAGTTGCACTTCAAACCCAACATTTTGGAAAGATAAAATAAGACTGTGATACCGCTATATACCTGTAAAAGGGAAATAGGAAAACGCTGGGGTTTGAACCCACGTATAGTTTATTGGTTGTATACGGCAGTAGTCAGACCGACAATGCTGTACGGCATTGTCGTCTGGTGGACAGCTCTGCAGAAATCCACCTTCTGCGCGATACTAAACAAGGTTCAGCGAATAGCAGCTATATGTATCACTGGTGCGATGAGAACGACACCAACTGCAGCACTAAATGTTATACTACATTTAATGCCGCTATATAATATAGCAATGCAATATGCCGCATGTACTGCGATTAGACTCAGGGAACTGTCATTATGGTCAGGAAATGTCTACGGATATAGCGTCATTCTAAATAGAATGCCTTACCTTCCGGGCACTGTTGATTGATTACAGAAATCTTAGCTATTAAAAAGGTAGTGGAACGACTAAAAATTAAGTGCTGACCAAATTCTGTATAAATATTTTCTGTGATAGTCAGGCTGCTATCAAGTCCTTGGAAACTATATTCCTAAATTCAAAAACTGCCCTCGACTGTCGCAGATCTCTTGACGAGATGGCTGAACAGTTTAATATTCACCTGATATACATAGTTGCCAGGCCACAGGGATATACCAGGGAACTGCAAGGCAGATGAACTTGCAAGACTATGGAACATGTGGGCATGCCTCTAGCAACCTACATGCTCCTCTTGAGAGATAGTGCACTTACGGGGACAAATGACAGATGGTCACTAGTCAGGAACTCGCTTATCGTGTCTATCATGATAGGTCACTGTCTCAGTGGACGGTACGCAAATAGATTAAAGGTCTTGCATAATGACTTTCGCAGAATCTGTGGAGATGAAGAGGAGGAGGAATCAATAGAATACCTACTGTTTATGTGCCCCGCTCTCTCTAGAAGGCGACATACAGCCATGGGATCTTATTTCTTTGAGGAGTTAGCTAACTTGGCTGATGTTGGAATCCGCCAACTTTTGCTTTTTAAAGCATCCAATCAAATTGGTTCAACGGGAGGGGCCTAGGATAACTTATGTTTCCCTTACGTCCCTGTGGTAGCACAATGGACTGGACAGTCTAAGTGAGCTTGTTTTACAGGCTGCCACACTAACCTAACTTAACCTAAGTCCATGTCTTCATTATCTGGCCACAAAAATGGTTATCATGTCTATGTAGCGCTCAACGTTAAGCGAAATGTCGATTCCAACAGCATTTTATAAGAAAAATCCGCAAATGATGCCACCGCTCCAAAATCTGTACCAAACTATCACTCTCTGAGGATACCTTGGCTTCTCGACGATCACGTGCTGCTTTTTCGATCCCTATATTCGGCAGGTTAGCTCGCTAGCATAGCCGCCGAGATAAAAATCCGCTTCGTCAGAAAATATGATTTTTCGAGCTTAATCGTTGTCCATTTCAAGCCACTCTAAGGCTCAGACTGTGAAGCGATAACGAAGCGGTTGATCGTGTGTCTTCAATTGCTGAGTCAATTCGACCTTGTAAGCATGTAATCCATCAGCTGGTGCGTGAAATATTGAAATCGATGGCGTCGATGTTCCAGGACTGACTCCAACATTCTGGGCTATTGGGTCATTGTCTTATGTGCGCACCCTACGATGACGAGAACCACATTGCCCACTAGCATGCCAGTCTCACGATGTTTGTGGGCAATTTTGCGTATAGAAGACGCGGTGAGTACCTCATTTCGGACAAAACTTCTTTTTAATAAACCAATTGTTTTGGGTAAGTTTACATTATTTCCCAACGTTGTGCAAGTGAGTACATTTAGGTTAGGTTGGCAGCCGGTTTTACCAGCTCACATAGATCAATTTAGTTGCCCAGTGTTTCCGCGGGCTCAGGTGCGAAAACAATCTAAACCAACCTGTTTAATGTACATATGTAATTATCAATTTCGGTAGGGAAAGATCTGGCCGACCCCCGTATATCTAGACGTCGTTTACCTAATGAAGGACAGAAGCAAGGCAGTTGCTCAATGCTCAGCCGAAATCATTGCAGTCAATACCTAATCTTCTGGCGTTTTCATCGAACAGGCGGTCTCCCGTCAGAATTGAAACTATCTTAGACAGTATTTTCATCTCTTATGCGAGGAGATATATTGACCTTCACCGGTCATATTTTGGCCAGATTTGTCTAGTCGCCGAGATTTGTCTAGCTTGTTGCAAATTTCTGCCCATCTACTCAGCACTTGGCGAATTTCTTTATTGCCATTATTTCGGCTTGATTGGCGCTGTATTTATCTGGTAGTGTGTAAGCTATATCAAGACTAAGTTATTTACAGTACAATTCTAAGACAACCTTATCTTAAAGCTTAGAACCATCTACATAGAATTGGAAATGGTATATTTTACCCATTATTATGCCAACCCAGTATCTCTGACAGATATCTAAGTGGTGAAGTTCCTCTACACCGTTGATATAAGTCAATCGGAAGGATAGATGGAGTATGACTAAGTCGCTTGAGTGCAAAGTCGGGCAGTTCCCTGAACCTTTGATAATTGGTTGGTACTGGATCGTTTGTCGTCAGTTGGCGAACTACTGTTATCCACATGTGGGACCTTATATAGCCACATGTAAGATGTCTCTAAGGGCGCTCGGGAATTTGCCAGTTACTGCGATTGCCACGTCATCTGCATATGTCACGACCTTGCAGCCACAACGTTCCAGAGTTAACTGAATTTCCAGTCAACGATAGGTTCCAAATTAGCAGCGACAGTGCTCCTCCTTGTGAAGTCCCTCTGATCACAATCCTTGTTAAAGTTGTGGACCGAAGATTTTCTGTTATGCGTCTTCCTTTGAGCAGGCATTAAATTAGTCTTATCATGCACTCTTAGATGTTATATGGCCGCAATTACCGCATCTGAATGAGCCCCTTCTATGTCTAAAATGGCCACAATAGTGAATTCCTTGAAATGTAGGGACGATTCGATAGTGCCCTCAAGTTCTTGCAGGGCAGATTCTGTTCACTTGCCCTTCATGTAAAAATGTTGGATCTCCCATAGGTATTTGAACCGAAGTCCTTTGGGCTGGTATGCGATATCATTCCCGATTTGGGTATGAATACCACTTCGGCGTCTATCCATCGATTGGTAATATATAAGATTGATAAATTTTCTCCAGTCTGTGGATAATGTACTTCAACATTTTCTGATCAAAGCTGTTAATTTCAAGCGTAATTTCGTTCCATGGATATATGATGTAATTCAAACAGAATCCACTAGATGCACTACCTTCTATATTCTATACCTATATTCTACCTTCTATACCTACTGTATTTTTTAATCTTTTTAAATTTTTTTGTAATAAAAATAAGTATTGCAAAATTTTAACAAAATCTGTTAAGAATGTTCTTTCAAATAATAATAAACCTTCTCCATTCAATTTGAATTTTCTGTGTTTTTTTCTTTAAAAAAGTAGGGAACCTCGAAATGGATCACCCTATACTATATCAACCTCTTCGTCCATAGCATTTTGTATCAATACTTCTTGCGCTTCGCGACCTCTGCCTAGATTTACTTGGAGTATCCTAATCGTCATTTTTATATCTACATGTGTTGCTGCTGCCCAAATAGTGGCTAATATATTTTCTTCCAGCCTTTGGGCGGATCGGATCATTTTTACATGTGTTTGCCTTATGTACGTTTAGGCCGCATTTCATGCAGGTTTGGCTGCAATCTTTTCCACGACAAAATCGAGCATAATGGCCTTGCTCTAAGCATCTAAAACACCTTTTGGGAAGGGTTTTCCTTCTTACTCGACATATTACCAATCCGACTTTAATTCTGTTCTTTTTTAGTATGGTAACTGCTACATTTCCAGGAACTTCCACGAGTGCCTGCTTTGTACCGCCATAGTATTCTCGGATGTTACGAACTGTTATTTTGCTAGCATCTGTATCTGCAGAGACATCTAGAATGCCACTGATTATATCATAATTTTCAGTGGTTTCTTCCATATATCTAATATCTAGGAGATATTTTTCTATGAACGTTTGCACGTTCACATTTTCTCAGAGGGATCCTTTTATTGCACTTTCTAGTTTATTGGCTTGACCGTCTCCCTGTGTCATCTCTTTTAGGACTTTTCCATCTGCTGTTTTCCGAATCTTTTTTATGCCAACACCAATTTCCTCGGGTTTTATTGCGTTTCTCATTTCTTTCACTATTTACAGTTTGTTCCCAAGGTTAACAAAAGCTCATTGCTCCTGTTATAGAAGATGTTTGGAAATTTCCACTCCTCGAGATATTTGTATTTTTCCGTTTGGTCGGAAGGTTTTCTTCTCTTACATCTGTTATGTTATTTATTTTTTTTGTGTTTTTTTATATTGTTTTTGTTATCGTTGTATAGAGTATTATATAGTCCGACATTTGTTTAGTTTAATTTGATATTTGGAATTACATTTAGTCTTGAGAGTGAGGGTGTATTTATGTCGGTTTATCTGTGCGACATTTTCTTACATGTCTTATTATTCCAGATATTTAACAAATAAAAGTGACCTTTACGACTGTTAAATGTGTGTTGTTTACTGAGCGACTGTGGCTGCTTTGGTTTTAAGTGTCCTCCTCCCATCCCCCACCGTTTGTTGGCCTCTTGGGGACCATTTCAAGCTGAACATGTAAATCCTCAAGGGATTAAAATGTGAGCATTTAAATGAGCGTCGATCTTCGCTTAATACGGTTTCGTCTCCAGAAAAAATTAATGCGCACAGCGTTACTGCAGCACTGTGGCAAGTGGACGCATGCTCGCAACAGACTCATTTTGCCTGATGCGCTGCATTTTTAATTTAAGAATCTTGTTTCTGGTGTAGGTATTTTGACTGGTGTATTCGTTCGTTCGTTCCTTGGTATGTGATAACATTAATATTAACAACCTTTCCTTAAAATGTCATTGTGAAACACGATGTTAAACAGTCTTCTTGCATTTTTTGTTGCTTCGCCACAAAACAGGACAACATGCGTGCCAATTTTATTGTCTCTTTAATAATGACAGACATACAGACAGACAGCCATCGCAGTAAAAACATGACAAAAAGGAAAGAATGGTCAACACGTTCCACGCAGTCAGCCGATCGATCGGTGGTTACTCTAAGAAATCAAGTGTGAAAAGATCACTTAAGCAAACGGAATGTTGATATTTTTCGTTAATATTAATAAAACAGAAAATTCTAAAGGAACAATATTTTTAAAAATCCGTGACGGTCTTATTTTTCATGTGAGGAACAATTAAGACATTTGTCATTTTTTCAAACAGTTTATATAAACTTTGTTGATCTTTTCTAATGTATAACTATTGGTAATTTGTCATTTGTGCTTTTGTGTCATAGAATCCGTTAATAAATCACATAAATTTCTATTGTTGTCGTTGATTTAATAAATTATCATTAATATCAGAAAATGTGACTACTATGAAGTCATAGTCATTAATGTATTCCCGTTGAAAACAATGTATTGAGATTAATATGGTGAGATTAAAATATACCGAAAAGAAAAAGTGTTTAATTTGTTATATACAATTTGCATTATACATCTGAATTATTGATTAATTAAAGTTCTCAGAATTAGGCAAATAAGGAAAGACATAAATTTAGCCTGAACGACTTTACAATATCCTCTTCCTTTAAACAGCTAAACAAAAAACGATTTTTTTTTTGCGGCGCTGTTTTTGCACTCGATTTGGATATATGGTAGTTATTTATACTACAGTTATCAGCCTAAAAGGTGGTTTCTTTGAATTGACTACTGCAGTCGATATGGAAACGCGGTATGGAAACAAGTAATAAAGTTAGTCGGGTAAACCGACTTAAGAGTCCCAAAACAATATTCGTAAATGTATTTATATTTTTTGTTATTATTAAATTATTATCAATCTAAATAGTTTAAAAACTAACGTATGTACTGGTATTAAAGTTATAAGCTTTTAACATTTGGTGAAAAATGGTCCATTTGTGTGAGGTACCAAAACGGGCATGCCAATAAAGCCCACTTTTCTCTGGACTCTAGATACTATAAAATCATTACACTGTACCAAATTTGGAGTATATCTATCTCCTAGTATTAAAGTTATAACATGTTTACTTTTGGTGCAATATGGTATATTTGTGTGGGAGGCACCAAAAGGGGCGTGCCAACTTCGCCCATTTTTTTTGATGTGTTAGCGACTAATAAATTTATACTATATGTGGAATTTCAGAAGATTCGAGTAAGTTGTATATAAGTTATTAAAAAAATCAATATTTCACTAAATGTTAACCCTTTGTGTGAGAGGTACTAGAAGGAGTGGAGCAATGTGGCCCATATTCGAACTTTGCCGCAGATAGAGAAAAATATTACCGCATACCAAATTTGAAGTCAATCGATTAATCATTTCGTGATTATCGTGCGACCAACCAGCAGACAGAAAACAGACAACTCTCGTCTACGACGAGTGAAATTTCTTTGGTCAGAACAAACAATTGCTTACGCGAAATAAGTTTCTGTCACAACAAACGAAAATTCAGTTCCGGCAAACGAGAATTGTAGTTGTCTAATATTTTGTTTCGCAGAAACGAATTTTTTCTTTGCGTGTAGGTCACTTTCACGTAGAAACAGAAGACTGAACCAATAAGGAAAGTCTTAATTCGGGTGGTGCCGACTATATGATACCATACACCCTCTAGTAAGATTGGATAACAATGAAATATCCAATGTATATTTCAATTAAAATTTGTTTACACAATTTACATTTACATCCATAGATTAATAAACTCTACCATGCTAAATTTACAAACAATTAGGGCCACAGCGCCAAATCAAATGAAACATATATGTGGGAGCTATATCTAAATATGGACCGATTTTCTTCAAATTCAATAGGCTTCGTTTCAGGAACGAAAGACTCCTTACTGCAAAATTTCAGCACGATCGGAATGAAATTGCGACCTGTACTCAACGGACATATTTAGATGGACAGACAGACGGACAGACAATTAAGTCGACTCAGCTAGTGATTCTGAGTCGGTAGGTATACTCTAAGGTGGGTCTAGCTGTAGTATTTTTAGGTGTTACAAAACATCTGCCATGAAACATACTTATAATACTCTGTACCACAGTGTGGTGTAGGATGTACAATTATTTGAAAAATAGAAGTCGCAAAAAAATTTGTTCCTATTTTCGATAGCTAGCACCATAACGAAGAAAAAATTCCAAAATTTCTATGGACAAATGTAGAAATTTAATGTAGTAGTAAGAGAATTTCAACAAAATCATGTTTTTGTACCTCCACTATTGTGTAACACATTTAAGAAGTGACCTAAGAGATCTCAAAAATAGTTGGCCGAAATCCGTTTTGGGCCATTTTAAGTCACTTGAGCAATGTCTGTCCGTCCATCCACCTTTCTTTCTTGCTGGTGCGCATGATAACTTTCGATAGGAGTAACCGATAGACTTCAAATTTGGTATGTGTCAATATTTTTTTCTATGGACATGGTGGTCCACTCCATTGAGTACCTCTCCCACAAAAGTCCAACATTTAGTGAAATATTGATTCTATAATAAAGTCTATACTACTTATCAGAATCTTTCTAGAAATAGTACCACACATAGTACTAGTTTCTTGGTCGCTATCACCTTGGAATTGTTTACAATCTTCACAGTACCCATAGTCTATTCACAATGGGCGTTGTTGCCACGCCCTTTTGGTTACTCCCAAGCAAAATGGCCAACATAAATATATTTTTTTAGGTTTCTTCGTTAAGATGCTAGTTTTCAAAAAATTTAACAAACGATTTTTAAATTCCTTTAAGGCTTGTTTCGTACCAGCGAGAAACGTTATTTTTTTATACCCTACACCACACTGTGGTACAGGGTATTATGAATTTGTGCATTTGTTTGTAACACCCAAAAGGAGAAGAGATAGATCCATTGTTTATTATACCGATCGACTTGTAATCACTTTCTGAGTCGATTTAGCTATGTCCGTCTGTCTGTCTGTCCGTCTGTCTGTCTGTAGATGTATTCTTGTAATCAAAGTACAGGTCGCAATTATGGCCCGATCTTGACGAATATTTACACATATATATTTTTTGGCCCAAGGACGATCCCTATTTAATTTGGTTAAAATCGGTTCAGATTTGGATATAGCCCCCATATATATGTTAGCTCCGATTTGACATGTAAGCGCTGTAAAAACTTTATTTTATATACGATCAGTATGAAATTCAGCAGAAAGAAGTCTCTTATTATATGAATGAACACTGTTAAATTTGGAAGAAATCGGTTCAGATTTAGATATAGCCCCCATATATATGTTACCCCCGATTTCACATGTAAGCGCCGTAAAAAATTTATTTTATAACCGATCAGTGTGAAATTCGGCAGAAAAAGGTTTCTTATTACTCGAAAGAATACTGCCAAATTCGGAGAAAATCGGTTTAAATTTAGATATAGCCCCCATATATATGTTACCCCCGATTTTACATGTAAGCGCTGTAAAAAGTTTATTTTTAATCCGATCAGTTCGAAATTCGGCAGAAAGAGGTTTCTTATTACATGAATTAATACTGCCAAATTTGAGGGAAATCGGTTGAGATTTAGATATAGCCCACATATATATCTTACCCCCGATTTGACATGTAAGCGCTGTAGAAACTTTATGTTATATCCGATCAGTAAAAAAATTGGCAGAAAGAGGTTTCTCATTACGTGAATTAACACATCCAAATTTGAGGGAAATCGGTTCAGATTTAGATATAGCCCCATATATAAGTTACCCCGATTTGACATGGAAGCCCTGTAAAAATGTTATTTTATATCCGATCAGTGACTGTATTTTATATCCGATCAGAACGAAATTTGACAGAAAGTGGTCTGTTTACATGAATGAGTATTCAGGGAAAACCATGAGTGTTGTCCACAAGAATGCCAGTCTTATTTCGGCCAACTCTTTGTTTCCCAATAAATGCTCTTTTTGCGCTACACTGTTCTGACTTTGAAAATATGTTTATATGCATACTTTAAAATTACTTTATGTTATTTTAATCGACTATAAAAAAGTTGACCTTTAGGTCCGATTAATCGACATAGTCGACTAGAACGAAATTTGGTTGATGAAAAAGTCCAAAGACGACTAGCTTCCAGAACCATTCACTAATTCTGATATAGCCGCCACATAAATATATATTTCTTCCGATTTTGCCCTTTAGCACTATAGAAGCAATATTTTACATATATTTCATAGCCCTCATATATACGTTCCTTCCGATCTGGACTTTTATCACTTCTGAAGCTTTATTTTACATCCAATCGTTTTGAAATTATGCATTCTAGGGTTAATAATTTATATTCCGAAATTACATTTTGGTTAGTTATTTACAAGATCTTCATTAAATGCCGCAAAAATTTCCATACTTATGATTTTGAAGTACTTATAATGTTATTCTTTAGGAAGTACTTCTTTTATTTTTTGCTGGGTACTTAATCTTCCGTAATTTCATACACGCCAACAGTTTGTTCATCACTATCAACAAATATCTGCAATATTTACAATTTTACTCGTATGTACTACAACAAAAACATATTATTTTGTTATGACCCGTAAACTATGTTCGCCGCATAAGATTGTGGAGTCTTAAATTTTTTCTCTGGGTGTAAAATCTATCCGAGTGTAGATTCATGGTCGTTGGTAAAATATGGCTTCCGGGTTTTCGTCCTATGCCTACACCAATACAAATTTATGTAAGATCTAAGAAATTAAGAGGCTTTTTATGAGGTCAGCATATATTTATATTTAATATAATAGAACAACCCATAAAAAAACTAAACGAAAAATCTCTATATAAAAATGAACACTATATAAGAGGAGAAGAGAAGAAGCAAATAAAATTAAATTACAGGAGAGCATATATTGGTATTGTGAATACTTAAATATGTAAATGGAAACAACCATATTTGAAGCATATCGTACTAGTAATTCAAAATATTTATCGTTAGCTAATCTTTATATTTCCTTAATCTAAAATATCTTTAACGATATATCTTTACGATATAAAATTCTTTAATTCTTTTTTGATGTGAGCTGATATCATATTATTATTATTTTGTCTTCTTAAAATTCAATATAATTTCTTCCATGCACAGAGTTCAAAATAATACTTTTATTATATATTTTTGTTTCAGATATTATTCATTGGATGGAGTGAAATTTTATTTCATTTGTACACATGGAAAAATCGTCATTTTTGATATGTTTGAATCGAAAGAAAATATATTTGGAAACAAAATTTTTAAATATTATATATTTGTGATCAAATACATATTATTTGAAAATCAAGAAATTTTGTTGGAACGCAAATATTAATATATTAAAACAAAATATATTTGCGAAATGATATTCACAAATAAAATATGTGTTTACCCACAAAAAAAATTATTGTTTAAGAAGTTTTCCAAATATATTTTATTAAAAAAAAGATTTTAAAACTTTGCTGACTTTTTCAAATTTTAGTAAATTTTTCCTAGATTTCGTGTTATAATTTATATTTAAAAATTTCACAGTTTTTGTTTTACAGTACTAATTTTTAATTTATAAATATTCCAATTCATCACTTTTTGACTTCTGAAAAATCGGTACATTGTCAAAATACTTAAATACAAATCAATTTATGTTTCGGAAATATTAGTTCCAAATAGAAAAATTTTAGGATGGAAACATATTTTTGTTTAGGACAATAACCTCCCAAACATATAATAATTGTGCGTGTCATATAATATATATTTGTAGCGTACCCTACACACACAGCAGAATATGTCTGGGACAATATACTACAGAAAAGATTTTTCTGTCTCGGTTTTGTTTAAAATTTTGCAAATAAATATTAAATGTATCGAGCTTGTAAAATACATATATTTTGATGTACTACCGTTGAGGGGTTTCATAGTGTTGTGAAAACAAGCAACTTATTTATTTGGCCTTACAATTATACTGATTTAATTATACTTAATTTAAAATTAGGTCCGAAAATTAGCCGACCTAACAAAGAAAACACAACAAATTTTGAAAAGGTTTTCTTTTTGTTTCTTAACATAAACTCATTTTAGTTTGATACACTTTTTCCAGTGATGTTTAGTAGCTTCGATAGTAGCTTGTTGAACATAGCCATCAACCGCAACCTCAACCTCTTCATTGCTGGCAAGTCTTTTTTCGCCGAGCCTTATTTTCATGTTTGGAAACAAAAGATTTTCCGAGAGAGCTAAATCTGGCGAATTAGGTGCGTGCTGATCCTTTCTTAGAACTTTAAATTCAGGCCTGCGCAGTCGAAGTCGACGTTGTTTTCGCTGCTTTCATGAAATTATACTTTCCAAAACATACATTGTATATTTTTAAAATATTGTGTATAAATATATGAATGAATATGTTTGGTTCGGAATATAATTGATTTATCACATTTTACAAAATTAATCTCGGAGTCGTAGCCGAAGTCGCAGTCGACTCCGAGATGACCGACTCCGAGATGAATTTTGCAAAATTATCTAATTAAGCTATTTTCCAATTTGTTCAAAAGCCACCTGTAGGCTACATGGGCCAGAAGCAGCGGTTTGGGCGTAAACCCAAACAAGACAGAATTGGTTCTCTTTACTAGGATGAATAAAGTCCCACATGAGGACCCTCCACCTCGGATAAATGAAACAGATCAAGTCTTTTCTGAAAGTGCAAAATTTTTAGGAATAATTCTAGATAGAAAACTGTTTTTTAGACTTAACGTATTGGAACGTGTAGGGAAGGCCAACGTCGCCTTATATTCCTGCAAAAAGGCTGTAGGGTCGCGGTGGGGCCTCTCTCCTAAAATCGTCCACTGGATATATATAGCAGTAGTTCGTCCAATACTGCTATAAGGCATTGTGGTATGGTGGACGGCAACTGACAAACTAACCATCACGAACCTACTAACAACCGCCTGCTTGAGCATAAGCGGAACCTTAAGGACTACAGCGACCGAGTCTCTACAAGCCCTACTCCATATACTGCCGATTAATATTGTGGCGAGAGAAGTTGCAACCAAAGCGGCAATAAGATTAAACTGCATATCAATGTGGAGGTACAAAAACTACGGTCACATGAGGATATCAAAGTGTGGTGCTATGGTAACAGACCGAGTGGACTATATACCAACGGTGTACGCCTTCGAGAGAAATTACATCACTATGATTCCCGCCAGAGATGAATGGGTTGGAAGAATACCAGGTAATAGAAACCATGTCCACTTTTACAAGGATGGTTCGAAGCTTGATGAAAAGGTTGGCTTCGGAGTACACTGTGCAGAGCTTAGATTGGATATAGCTCACAGACTACCAGATACCTGCAGTGTTTATCAAGCCGAAATAATGGCAATATGGAAAGTAACCAAGTGACTGAGTCGCAACAAGTAACCAACACTGCCGTTTTAATTTACTCGGACAGCCAGGCTGCCATCAATTCCCTGGAGGCCACATCCCTAAATTCTCAAACAGCCCTTGACTGCCGCAGGTCTCTTAACGAGATGGCTGAGCAGTTTAATATACACCTCATATGGGTGCCTGGGCATAGGGATATCCCGGGGAACTGCAAAGCCGATGAACTTGCTAGGAAAGGGACGACATTACAAATTCTCGAAGAATTTGCATATATTGGTGCGCCACTATCCACGTGCAAGCTTTGGCTTAGGCAAGAGGCAATCAGGCAGTCCAACGAAAGATGGACAGAAATCGGTACCTGCAGAGTAGCTAGACAAATCTGGCCAAGGTATGACCTGAGAAGATCAAAATATCTCCTCGCACTAGAGGGGCAAAGATTGTCTTCGTTAGTATCAGTTCTGACGGGACACTGCTTGATCGGCGAACACGCCAAAAGATTGGGTATTGACTCTAATGACTTCTGCAAAAGCTGTGGAGATGGAGAAGAAGTGGAGAGCATTGAGCACTTGCTATGCGACTGCCCCGCTCTGAGTAAACGACGACTGGACATACTGGGGTCGGCCTTCGATTAGGGGCATTTCAGCCCGTGGTAACACTAGGGACCTAAACTGGTCTATGTGAGCTTGTATAAAAAATACGGCTGCCACCCTAACCTAAACCTAAGCTATTTTCCCGATCAAAAATTTATCATATATCAAATGTTTTAATGATAAAATTGTATTTATCATATGTAAATAAAAATAAAATGTATGCATTTGAATGTATAATTTTATGAAATTTGCAAAAACAACGCCGACTCCGACTGCACAGCCCTGCTTTAAATAATTGATTTTGCAATCGATGGATGTTGTAAACGATGGAGTAGACTACCCCAATGAAGAATCAAGTTTTTAATATTGGTTGGACTAAGTCCAATTTTTGTCCATGTTTACAAAATTCACTGAGATCGTTTACTTTTGAGTGCCCAAAAAATAATAAAAAAATGTGGCTTCTTGAAACTTAAAAAATATGTTTTTTCGAACTACTACCGCCACCTATTGTCAGTTCCGCTATTTTTAGCTTATGTTAATGAAACAAACAATAGTTATTCACATTTCCCTTTGATTATGTAAAAACAATACTAAGAAGGGAAATCACCGAATTGAAAATGCTTATAACAAAAAAGAACTGTTCTCATCGTTTAGGCAAGAAATTCTCTCTATTCTTCGCTGTAAACCGTACGGTACCGACTATGTCAATAATCTCAGTGAAAAACTTTACTAAAATAGAAAAAAACCGAAGTAAATAACAGCATAGATTCAAATCCCCATAAAAAGAAAACTAAGTTTATTTTATCTTTAATACAAGATTTACACGAGATTTCGTAGCCTTAATTAAGATTATTTTTAGTAAATGGTGGTATATGATTTTTTTTTTCCTTTGTCATACTGTATTCAACGCAACAACGAAATCTGCATCAGATTTTTATTAAACTGGAAATCTAATTGGTGGGCATTTTTTGGTGTCTTATCTTTATTGTTTGTAGATATTATTCCGATTATTTTTGCTTGAGTGCTGCTTTCGAAGCATCATAAAATTAAATAACTCTTAAGTCAATCAAATCATTGAGTTTTCCATATCTAAAGATTTTTCATAGCTCAAACAATTACGACCAATGATCGCGTCATTAGAAGTGAACGTAATTTTATGTTGTTTTTTTGAAAGAGAGTTAGAAACACATTTTTGGAATAAAATGTAAAAATTGAAAACTTTTTATAGCATTTTAATCTTTATCGCATTGAATGCAACAGATAGACGATAGATGTATTTGGAATGATCCAATCATTTTATTATAACTTAGATAAAGGTTTTGAAATTGCGGGTAGGAAGACCAACATTGTTATTTCAACAGAGGAAATATAAGTATAGGCAAATGTGATGTTGTAATTATTGACGCTACACATACGAGTATATATGTAATGGAAATAGTTCGTTACTCTGCGACTTGTTGCAATTGTACCCATTTCAAGAGTGATGTAAAGAGTTATTTTTATCTACGTACTTCCATAGTCGAAATCAACATGTGATCTTATGGTGTTTTCTTTTCTAAAAAAGATGTTGCCCTGTCAGAGAGCAGAATTTTAATAATGTCGCCTACACCCTCTTTTAATGCTGAATTTTTTATGGTCAGAATCGAAAACAAAAATGCAAAAAACAAGCCTTTTAACTCGCTAAAAAATAAAGACAAAGAATACTCCACGGCGCCGCCTAAATAAAGCATCTGTCCAAACTTCATTAGAAAAAATCAAGCACTTACACACGCGGGTATTTAGGCTATTCGCTCGACGCTGAAAAAACATCTGTTTTGTAGGGCAGAGTCCACCCCTTCGATTAAATACAGGACCGAAATGCTGCATTTTTGCACCACGCAATTGCGACATTTTTTACAAAAGAAAACGAAACCCTATCACAGTGCAGCATTTTTTACAAACGAAAACAAAAAGGCGTTTTTGGGGCGAAAGGCAGAAAAAAGAAAAAACATTAGTTCTTCGATCATATGCAGCCATATCCAGTTTACGCATCCAAAGTAATTCAGTAACGGGTCAACTTGCACACACTCCGCTTATGATCACACATTGTCAATTGTTAAAATATAAAAGAAACACACAACATTTTAAAAGTAGCAGACACATTCAAAATTTTCTTTTTTTCACTCGTTATAGACATAGCTGCATTAAAAATATATTTTATAAAAAATGTTTCTTATAAATTTTATGTATTTAATTAATTACAAATTATTATTGTTCACACGGGGTTAATGGCGCTTACAACGTTATTCGCGATTATGCTTCAATTTATGGACAATGTCTCGGATCAAGTGTACAAGAAAATATTAATAAAATATATATAATAATAAACTCTTTATTCATTCTAATTCTCATATGTATGTCAATTAGATTTTTTAATTGATTTTGTTATATTTTGGGAATGTCTTGATCTGTCCTCGATCTCAGAACCTTCGAATTACATATCGCGCGTGCTTCCACTATGCTACGGTGGCAATGCTGAAATAGTGCGATATTTGACGTCTACATTATGCATGACATTACCGTTTATTTTTTCATTAACGAACAGATGTACGATGCTGTTACCGAAATTGTCGCCAACGGATTGTCATGCCCGACAATCTTCAACTCTTGCTTATATATATATATTAATCGTCAATGATTTGCTACAAGACAGTGTCTTGCATGACATGTATGGCACTTGTATTAAAATGTCGTCGAGGACTCTCTTTGCCTGTCCTCTAATTGTCCTCAATGATTTATAAAGAGTCTTGCACCCGCTTCAGGGATATCTTTAAGACATTCCCCTACTGGGTAACATCAAACACGCACATACATGCGTCTCGATGAGCTGCATACTCGTATGTGTAAATATTGTACATAACGAAACATAATATGTTTCTTGGACAGGTGGTCGGCAAATACGATTACTTGACGTGATTTTTTCGTATTGAAATAACAGAAGCGAGGTAATAATTCTTATTCGTTTGGAAGAAGCTATGCCTCTTGAAGCTTGATTTTTGACCGAATAATCACAACTAAACCTCGCTGAATGATCCGTGAAATAGGTATACGAGGAGCAACGCTGCACACCAGCGTTACCTTTGTGCGAATAAAGTGTCATTTTCACCCTTTTTTGAAGCCATGCCACTTTTGCTGCCCCCTTTTCAGAAATTCCCTTTTTGGAATTTTTCTTTCCTCAACCGGAAAAGTTTGCATGCCTATAATAAAACTTTTAATTTTTATACCCTACACCACACTGTGACACAGGGTATTATAACTCTGTGCATTTGTTTGTAACACGCAAAAGGAGAAGAAATAGACCCCTCGTTTATTACACCGATCTACTTAGAATCACTTTCTGAGTTGATTTAGCTATGTCCGTCTGTCTGTCTGTCCGTCTGTCTGTCTGTCCGTCCGTCTGTGCATGTATTCTTGTAATCAAAGTACAGGTCGCAATTATGGTCCGATCTCGACGAAACTTTACACATATCTTTTTTTTGGCCCAACGACGATCCCTATTGAATTTGGTTAAAATCGGTTCAGATTTAGATATAGCCCCCATATATACGTTACTCCCGATTTGACATGTAAGCGCTGTAAAAATGTTATTTTACATCCGATCAGTGCGAAATTCGGCAAAGAATTTCGGAGAAAATCGGTTCAGATTTAGATATAGCCCCCATATATATGTTACCCCCGATTTGACATGTGAGCGCTGTAAAAATGTTATTTTATATCCGATCAGTGCGAAAGTGGGCAAAAAGAGGGTTCTTTCTACATGAAGAAATACTGCCAAATTCGGAGAAACTCGGTTTAGATTTAGATATAACACTCATATATATGTTACCCCCGATTTGACCTGTAAGCGCTGTAAAAGCTGTATTTTATATCCGATCAGTGCGAAATTCGGCAGAAAGAGGTTTCTTATTACATGAAGGAATACTGCCAAATTCGGAGAAAATCGGTTCAGATTTAGATATAGCTCCCATATATGTTTCCCCCGATTTGGCATGTAAGCACTGTAGAGACTGTATTTTATATCCGATCAGTACGAAATTCGACCGAAGGAGGTCTTTTTACATGAATAAGTATTCAGGGAAGATCGGTTCAGATTTATATTAAATCTCCATATATATGTTCCTCCTGATTTGGTATCAAACCGCTATAGAAGTTGTATTTTACTTCCGATCATTAACATTTTCCAGAAAGATGTTTCTCAATTTAGGAACGAATATTGCTTAATTTAGTGATCGTTTCAGAATTAGATAATATGTTTCTACCCATTTACCAATTATTCCAAATTATTATGGCAATGACCCTTATCGCATTGTTAGGGAGGTGTAGGGTATTATATAGTCGGCCCCGCCCGACTTTCAGCCTTCCCTTACTGGTTTGGTTTAGGAAAGTCAAATAATTGTTTACAAATATTTGTACCCGACACCACACTGTGTTGGTATTATAACTTTGTGTATTTGGTTGTAACGCAGAAATAGAGAAGAGATAGGTCCTTAGTTTATTGTACCGCCTTTTGGTCTTGTGATAAAACTGTAGATCGCAAATATTAACTGATCTTTACGAAAATTTAAAAAGGTCATATTTTGTACCAGGGACGATCCCTATTAAAAAGGGGCATATCAGTCTATGGATTAATATAGCTCCCATATAAAGATACCATCCGATTAGACTTGGTGACATACGACATACGAAAACATGGACTGATATGCTCCATTTTTACTAGGGACGATGAGGTCCAATATTAAGTAACAATTCTTAAATTTTTCCAAATCAAGTAAAAATGCGTTTTCTATATCGTCTAGAACTGACATCAAAGGGACCCTTATATGAAGGCTATACCAAACATGGACCGATATACCCCATTTATAACAGCGATCGTCCCTAACTTAGTGTGGTGTTGAACAAGAAAAAAACAATTCTCTGAAATATGACCTCTATTCTGCCCTCAATTTTCATTCAATATATTTAACTTGGATATTTTTTATTGAACAATATTCTTAATTGAACAAAAAACCACAGTATAAAACCAGTAAGGAAAGGCTAAAGTCGGGCGGGGCCGGCTATATAATACCCTACACCACTCTCGTAATATTGAATAACTCTGATATATAAATTTTGTAGTTCATGTATAAATTGTTTACATAAATTTACTCTTGGGACATTTTATACTTAAATAATACTCTGTACCACAGTATGGTGTAGGGTATAAAGACGATTGGATCTAAAGAGCCAAATCGGATGAAACATATATATGGGGGCTATAGCTAAATCTTAACCGATTTTCTTCACATTCGGCAATGTTGGTTCATGGATCAACAAACTCTACCATTCTAAATTTCAAAACGATTGGATGTAAAATACAGCTTTTATAGGACTAAAGGGCCAAATCGGACGAAACATATATATGGGAGCTATAGCTAAATCTTAACCGATTTTCTTCAAATTCGGTAGTGTTGGTTCATGGATCAAGAAACTATACCATTCTAAATTTCAAAACGATTGGATGTAAAATCTTATTGTTGAGAAGCCTCTCCATCCTTACCGTGTGACTGTTTGGTGCGGTTTATGGTCCGGTGGGGTCATTGGACCTTACTTTTTCGAAAATGAGGTTGGATCAACAGTTACGGTGAATGGATTGCGCTATAGAGAGATGATTAATGATTTTTTATAGTCGGAGTTGGATGGTATTGATCTGGACAACGTTTACTTTCAACAAGACGGCGCTACGTGCCACACAAGCAACGAAACCATTGCTCTGCTAGGGGAAAAGTTTCCGGACCGTGTTATCTCTCGAAGAGGTGATCACAATTGGCAACCGAGATCTTGTGATTTAACACCTTGCGACTTCTTCCGTTGGGGCCACGTGAAAGATAAGGTCTACGCTAACAGCCCAGCTTCCATTCAAGACCTCAAAGATAGAATTCGTGAGGCTATCGAGGACATAGGGCAGCCACTTTGCGATTTGGTTATGGAAAATTTCTTGAAAAGGATATGGTCCTTTAAGCGTGGTCGTGGTGGCCATTTGGCCGATGTTGTTTTTCATTGATAACGGCATACCTTTCTCTTTATTATAAAATAAACATCCGATCATTTATCTCAAAAAATGGCATTTTTCTTTGAATACCAAAATAACACCTCTTGTTGGACAACCCTTTACATGACCAACATTTATCATGTAGAGTTCAAACGAACGATTAAAATTAATAGAGATGGAAGCGTGACTAAATTTATTTCTCAATCGGACCATAAATACGACCTGCACTTTGATATCTACAGACGGACGGACATGGTCGACTCAGGAAGTGATTCCAAATCTATCGGTATAATAAACGATGGGTCTATTTATTCTCCTTCTGGGTGTTACAAACAAATGCACAAACTCATAATACCCTGAACCATTGTGTGGTGTTGGGTATTATGAGTTTAAAAATAGATCAGTTTCATCGAATCCAAGCAGTTTGAAATACAAAGTTCTCGATAGTATCGAATATTGGTACCAGACAGATCTTTTAGGCTACCTAGAATGGCCGACCTCAGTATATCCAGACGTCGTTTACTAAAAGCGGGACAGTCGCACTCCACTTCTTCCTCATATCCACAGTTTTTGCAGAAGTCATTGGAGTCAATACCACACCTTCTGGCGTGTTCGCCGTTCAGACAGTGTCCCGTCAGAACTGATACTAATATAGACAATATTTTCCTCTCTAGTGCGAGGAGATATTTTTACCTTCTCAGGTCTTATTTTGGCCTGACTTGTCTAGCTGCCCTTCAGGTGCCAATTTCTGTCCATCTTTCATTGGACTGCCTGAATGCCTCTTGTCTATGCCAAAGCCTGCATGTGGCTAGTGGCTCATCAATATATTCAAATTCTTCTAGAGTTTGTAATGTCATCGCTTTCCTAGCAAGTTCATCGGCTTTGTAGTTCCCCGGGATATCCCTATGCTCAGGCACCCATATGAGGTGTATATTAAACTGTTCAGCAATCTCGTTAAGAGATTTGCGGCAGTCGAGGGCTGTTTGTGAATTTAGGGATGTGTCCTCCAGAGAATTGATGGCTGTCCGAATAAATGACAACGGCAGTGTTGCGTACTATTTTACGACTCAGCCACTTGGCAACTTCCCATATTACCATTATTTCAGCTTGACTAAGTTTGACAAGCCTAATTTAATACAGTGTACTCCGAAGCCAACCTTATCAACAAAGCATCGAACCAACCTTATATAAGTGGAGATGGTTTCTATTAGCTGGTATTCTGCCAACCCATTCATCTCTGGCCGGTATTATAGTGATGCAGTTCCTCTCGAAGGTGTACCCCGTTGGTATATAGTCCACTCGTTCAGTTACCATAGCACTACACTTTGATATCCTTATGTGACCGTAGTACCTGTACCTCCACAATGACAGGCAATTTTATCTTCGTGCCGCTCTGGTTGCAACTTCTCTCGCCACAATATTTATCGACAGTATATGGAGTAGGGCTTGTAGGGACTCAGTCGCTGTAGTCCTTAATTCTCCGCTTCTGCATAGGCAGTCAGTTCTCTGAACCTCTGATAGTAGGTTGGTTGTTGTTAGTTTGTCAGTTACCGTCCACCATACCACAATGCCGAATAACAGTATTGGACGAACTACTGCTATATATCCAATTGAGACATATAAGGCGACGATGGACTTCCTTACACGTTTTAGTACATTAGGTCTGAATAACAGTTTCCTATCTGGAATAATTCCTATACATTTTGCACTTTCAGAACAGACTAGATATGTTCCATTTATCTGAGGAGGAGGGTCCACATGTGAGACCTTTTTCATCCTAGTAAAGAGAACAATTACTGTTCTCCAACTTGTTCAGAGCTACCTGTACGATGTCTCTGAGGACGTTTTCGAATGTGTCACTTACTGCGATTGCCACGTCGTTCGCATATGCCACGACCTTGCAGCCATAATGTTCTAGGTATAGCAGGATTTTATTCACCGCTATGTTCCAAATTAGTGGTGACAGTAGTTCTTCTTGTGGGGTCCTTCTGTTTAGAAACCTTGTTAGAGTTGTGGACCCAAGACTTGCTGTTATGTCTTCTGCTGAGCAGGCTTTGAATTAATCTGATCAAGTTCACACTTAGACAAAGCGCTATTGAAGTTGTACTTTACTTCCATTTAAATCGTTACAAAATTTGGCAGAAAGGTGTTTCGCAATTTTAGGAAAGAATACTGCTTAATTTTGGGTATAATCGATTCAGATTTACATATAGCCACATATATGTATATGTATGTGTTCCTGCCTATTTTGAATGTAAGCACTATTTAAACTGTATTTTACGTCCGATCTTTATACAATTTGGCAGAAATTAGGGTTTTGATCCACGTTGATGTGAATCTGCTTAGATTATGTATAGTCCCACCTATTTCTTCCTTCCGATTGCTGATTATATACCTAACACCTTACTCGATGCCTTTCTGTGCAGGTCTCAAACATGAACCGTTCTTTGCGAAAATGCACAGAGATTTGCATTAGAGTGGCTTCAAGTTTTTATAGCCACATATAATTTTCCTTTCCCATTGGAGTTATATTTGAAAGTTGGCAGTTTATATGTATGTATATTGAACACATATCATACTTATGAGTATATTTTTTGTAGTCCAATGCCACAGTCAATCAGTTCTGCTTTTTACATTACCCCCTATATTAACATAGTTCACTTTTTAACAATATATGTGGTGGGGCTCCTCCCGAATTTATCGATGACAAATAATGATGATGAGTCAGTCAGTCGACCCCTCCCTACTTTAGTATGTATACGTATGTATGTGTATTGAAAATGTATTTTTTTAACTTTGTACTTCATGCTCCCTTGTTTCCCCTGAAATGTTACAATGTATCTGTAACATTGCATGTCCACATAAGACTCACATCTCCATAATGTTATCTAATCCAGCATATTCACGTATAAGCATACCTAACGTGTTGGGGTCATGTTTTAGCCAGAAATGTTAATGACTTGCAAAACATACCAAATCAGACCAAACCAGAGACCTAAAAGTTCTCGATTTCCATTGCAATTTCATTGTCGTTGGTTGGTAATTGCAATGTGCACTCTGGCGTAGTGGCCAACATTTGTTTTCACACCTTTTTTCCAAGTGTCCCGTGGCCGTGGCACACGACGTGATTGCTCTTAGCAGAGGTAGTTTTGTGTGGCCGGGCAACTAATACGAGTTAACATTAAAATTACATTATCCATACATATGAATTTTGTAACTTTGACCTCATATACCACGGACATGGATGTTCATATCGCGACATGAGTGGGTCGTAGAGTTTTTATCGTTACTTCCTAAATATGCGCACGAATACAATAGAACTGTCATGTATTTGCTAAAGATTGTTTCATAAAAATGTTGTGGAAATATGTTTAATAAATTTTACACTCTGTGGAAAAGTTTGCTAATAACTAGCTGGTCTTGAAGACGTTGTTCTGCATAAAGTATCCCGTGATCCCAGAATAACTGTAAACATTTTTTGTATTTTGTTCCAATTGTTGTTGTTTTTTATTATAAAATGGGTATTTCAGTTATGAATGTGAATCATTTCCCCTCATAATGGATAAATTTGAACATAAATTGACCACTGTCAACTTCCGGACCCAAATATATATATGAATCTGAATCTCCAGTAGACGCGATCTAACCACTTATTCAATAGAGCAGCTCAAAATAAGAAGAGAATTGGTGGATATATTTTCTCGCTTAGTTATCGAGTTATCAATTTTTTGTTCCAATGGACTTCAAATCGAAAATCAGAAGAAAGAAACGATAACTTTTTTAGTTATCGATAACTCCCATAAAAGAAAATCTTTAACACCAGCCACGCAGAAACACCTCGGTCTGTGTAGCCGGTTTTGGATATATAACTCAAAAATTATCTACATTTTTACACGATTTGTTTCGCTTTTTCATTCAAATGAGCTCAGAATGATAAAAAATTAAATACTCGATGCTTTTAATTTCGATAACCACGGTAGTTATCGAATATATTTAAATTTTTTTCACATTAAGCTCACATCATACCAAAAATGCAATGTTTTTCAGACATTAATGTCTGATAACTCGATAACTGAGAGAGATATCGATAACATGCCAAAGTAATCTTTCCTCTTATCTTTATATAAGTGAATTTGTAAAAATGTAAAACATTGGTCACCAATGTGCAATACAATACTTTCATTACAGAGGTCTCAGTCCAACCAATATTAAAATCGAGCTAGATTCTACTTTGGCGGAGTCTGCTCCTTCGTTACAACAATAAAATATTTGGTGGCAGAGCTTAAACGCCGCCAAGACGAACGCCGCAGTGGTCAAACAATTGAAGTGCCCTCGCCAGAAATGGTTAAAAAAGTCTACAAAATGGTATTGGATGACCGTCGGTTAAAGGTTCGTGAATAGGCATTCAAAAAATGCTATACATCGCATATTGATGGCAAATTTGATGATGGAACAGCTGTGCGGAAGGCAATGTACCACTTCACACATCCGCTATTGCGATGGCCAAAATCAATGAGTTAAAGTTGGAATTGCTTCAGCACGCACCTTATTCCCCAGATTTAGCTTCCTCGGATTATTTTTGTTTTCCGCATATGAAAAAATGGCTCCGCGGGAAAAAAATTTGCCAGCAATGAAGAGGTGGAGGTTGCTGTTGATGACTAGTTTCAGGAGCTAGACAGCTAGTTTCAGGAGCTCTTACTATAAAGAGGGTATCGAAGATATAGAAAATCCCTGTTAAGAAATAACGAAAAATTTCCCCATGTTTCATCCTATGTTTGTTGAATCCTCGCCGACCTCGTACGTATTTGTGATTTTGACATTACGGGCCGATATCGACATAATTTTTTGCAAAATTCAATATTTCAGATAGATCATAATAGATACTCGATTATCGGAGGTACACATAATTTTTTTTAATTTTTAACAAAATTATAAGAACATTTTGAAAATATGGGCTCCAGGTTAATGGCGGAAGAGTTTTATATCCAAAGCCTCTCAATATGACTATTTATTTGGATAGAGCATCTCAAAATAAGAAGAATACATGTTATCGACGTACCGCTTAGTTATGAATAAAATTTACGTTAATTTTTCTTCTCATTTTGAGCTACTCGATCCAAATATATCATCAGATCGGGACTTCCTTTATAGTTCCCTTGTTAATCGTCACGCTCCTGTCACATTGTTTTAACAAGGTACAGTGGTCCCAAACACCAATTTCTTTGACCAAACAGTTATAATTTTGATATTGTCCAAGATCTATCAGATAACGGTAAACACTCGAAAACACAAGAAAAATATATTTTGTAGTAGTCACTTCATTGACGTTCAATCACATCGATCGATCGCCTTCAAAACTCAATTTTTGTGAGTAAAAATATTTTGATCTAGTTTATATAGTTTAATTTATTTCCTCCGAATTCAAGAAGTAGGTTTAAGAAATGCAACAAACGTGAATGCAACAAATTAGGCTGATATAAGAAAAGAAGGATTGTTTAAACCGATCTTAAATTTGTTTTATGTTTAGTAAATCGAGTAAGACTTTACAAATTATGTCTAGACATGCCTACCGGAAGAATGAAATAAAAATTAGTTTGATGTGTCCTGTTTTTATACCCTCCACCATAGGATGGGGGTATATTCATTTTGTCACTCCGTTTGTAACACCTCTAAATATTGATAGGAGACCCCATAAAGTATATACTTAGTAGGGACATAAATACTGTTACAACATTGAACACGCCCATAACAATAGTAGAATTGAACATACCCTACCCAGTGGTATAACATGAAGCCATCGCCACAAAGGGCTGGTGCAGGGGTTAGCTCTTATTTGCTATTTCTATAAATCGTTATGCATGTGACATGTAAAAAAGACACAACGCCTTCTCCAGGAAATAAAGTCCTATGTTTCTTATACTAAGCGGTGCCCACTATTCACCACCGCATTGGTGGTGACATAGTCCTAAGTAATGCACAGATCTGGGTTTTTTCTACGACACATTTTTTTATTGTCATACAAAAATCCCGTTAAACAAAATCAACCACTACTTCTAGCTCTGTGTTAAAAAAGAAAAAAACTGATCTTCAATTGTTTTTTATTGTGCGTGGTGAACAGAAGGAAACAATTTAAAGTTGATAATGAGTACTGATTTTAGATTAACTTACAAAACGGGATAATCTTATTTAAGGTAAGGTATTTTTATAATGGAACTAATTTAATTGTTTTGAATTTTTTGAATTATATTTTTTAGATCAACTAAAATTCCTGGCAGAAGCTACGGCAAAACGAAATGTGCTTCTAAACGCCCTGCACAGCAAACAAACCGACGCGCAGTTGTTCAGAATCATCGGCCAAAATTCAATAACTTTTGTTCTAGTAAACATTTTTGAGTTCAGGGACCCAAGGATTATTTTGAGATATTAACATTGAAAATCGGGCTGTCGGGTATATTTTTGAAATTGTACCAAAGTTGACTACTTTTCTTATTTTTGGATTTAAACGAAAAGTAAAATTTGTATGTTTTGTTTTTATGGTAATCTTACAAGAAAATTTGAAGTATTTTTTTTATTTTATTTAGATTATATTTTATAAGAATCATATTACACATGCATTTTTAATATGTATAGGTATTTAAGCTATGACTAAAAATAAAACTGTTTTTACTTTCTTTATAAAATCATATTGTTTTTATCCCTTGAGTATACTGAAAGGGTATGTCGCAAAGAGCTAGCCACATAACCTCTAAGATAGGAGTGTCGAATTAGGTGGTAAATTGGCGATAGGGGAGATGGTTCCACCTACGAGGGACTGGCACTGCCACCCGTCCCTTGGAGGCAGTGTAGTTTCTAGTCAAAATGTGCTAGCGCTTTTGGTGTGGAAAGGTAATGCAGTGAGGGGTCAATAACCCCCATGCCCATGTTAAATTCACCAGGTAAAAGCATGGCAAGTAGATTGTGAGGGACTAGCGGTAGTTCTTTAAGGCCTAGCGAATATAGTGGTGCGGCGCAAGTCCCCTATACCACTGGGTATTAACACCACGTGGATTATGAAACCTAACGCTTGTAGCGTTAGTTTGAAATGGGAATTCAAACAAAGAGTGTTCAGACAATGAGAACCGCATCGCTCTTATAGCGCTTTTTAAATGTGGAATTAAAAAAGTGACATTTTCAAAAAGCTCCGCCCGCTGGGGATTTGTCGTAGTTCGTCTAAAAACTGCACAAAACTGTTTGAGGAGGCTGTAGATGTCAAATACCGCCACCGGTCGGGACGCCCTCGTACTGTTCGAACGCCGCAGGTCATCAAAGCCGTCAAGTCAAGAATTCTGTGAAATCCGCTCCGAAAACATAAAATCATTGACCATGAGATGAATATTACGCAAAAATCCATGAGTCGAATTATCAAAAAAGACTTGGAGATTTCAAACACCGTACTGGACATCTGTTCACTGCAGCTTTTAAAAAAATAGGAAAGGAAAGAAAAAGGCAAACGTCTTTTTTTGAAGCACGCTGATAACTTGCATAGAAAAATCTTGTTCACTGATGAAATAATTTTTAAAGTGCAAGAAAAATTTAAGAAACAAAATAATAGGGTGCATGCACGGTCGTCTAAGGAAGCATCTGAACTGATTCCACGGGTCGAAAAAGGCCATCATCCAGCTTCAGTCATGGTTTGGTGGGGTGTCTCTTACGAAGGGATCACTGACTTGCATTTCTGTGAACAAGGCTTAAAAACATCGGCCAAAGTTTACCAAGAAACCGTTTTGGAACCCGTTGTGAAGCCACTTAACCATTCTCTCTTCCAAAACCAGGCATGGACTTTCCAGCAGGATTCTGCGCCGGCCCATAAGGCTAAAACGACCCAGACATGGCTTCGAAACAATCTACCATCTTTCATTTCCCTGATTCCCCATCTTTCTGGAAGCCCTGATTTAAATCCACTGGATTACAAATTGTGGACCGTTTTAGAAGACGTGGTCTGCCACACAAGACACCCCAACATCAACTTTCTTAAGACTGTTTTGATTCGTGCTGTGGGCACTTTCCCAATGGACGAGGTGCGTGCGGCTATTGATGATTGGCCACTGCGACTTAAGGCATGTGTGAAGGCCAAAGGTGGAAATTTCAAATGAATGCTTGCTTTTTGTTTACAATATATATCAATAAATATATACGACAAATTTGGTCCAAAAACAATTCATTAATTTTAACGTTATTGCATAAAATGTGTGTAACAGTATTTATGTCCCTACTAAGTATATTCTTAATTGTCGTAAAATTCTAAGACGATTTTGTTGTAATCACGCTATAGTCCGTAATAATAGAGCTAGGTTGATCAAATTTGGTAGAAGTATTTATTATAGTTGCAGGTTGTTTGGGATTGCAAATGGAACATATCGGTTAATGTTTTGATATGGCTTCCCTGTAGTGGTCGCTCCAAAATACGCGTTTTGAGCCATAGATACCACATTTTTAAAGCAATTTAGCAGAAACTTTGCAGTTTATATTCTATGACAAGATTTCATCACAGCAAAAATTTTACAAATCGGTTCATATTTTGTTAGTCACCCTATAGAGGTCGCTCCAAAATATATGTATTTAAGCCATAAATACCATATTTTCTAAGCATTTTAACTGAATCGTTGCAGTTTGTATTTAATTAAGACAAGAATTCATCGCAGTCAAATTTTTTTTAATCAGTTCATATTTTGTTATGGTCTACCTATAGATGTCGCTTCCAAAAAGGATTATTTAGGCCATAAACACTAAATTTAGCTGAACTTTGTAGTATGTATTCTATTTTGACAAGAATTTATCTCAATAAAATTTATACAAATAAAATTTTATTTTGTAGTCCCCGTGTAGATGTAGTTCTCAAAAAAGTTATTTCAAGCCACAAACACCACATTTTTCAGGTGATGTTTGGCTAAAGAAATTTGTGGGCTAACAATTGCAGCGTTCGTTTTTTTTAATAATTTACTCAAACAAAATGGATCGTTCCATGATTTGCTCCATATAAAAAGATTTTTGCAGTAATAAAATTGAACGCAATCCATGGTGGAAGGTATATAAGATTCGACATAGCCAAACATAACGATTTTACTTGTTAATATATAAATAAGTTTCCTTCTGCGATTTTTTGCGATTTTTGCATGCATCTTCTATTTGAATTATTCTGAAATTTTCAATATTTGGCTACAACGCAACAAAAAGTGGAAAAGAATGAAATCGTATTCCGATATATATTAGGGAAAACGAATATGGTTAAATGTTCTGCTCAATATTTAAATATTTTGAAAGGCTATCATATTTATAAGAATTGGTGCATGTGTCATAAAAAGGGAGATCATTTTCGGCGAATATATTCTGATAGGCTTGCTGATACGACATCGAAAAAACCACGTTCGAATAATATTAAACTGTCCATTGGAAGTGGGGATCTACGAATCCTATATGTACAGGGTGGCTGATATGTATTGCAACCAACTTCAGGTTGCTATCATTTCTAAACCGCTAGTCTGAAAGCTGACAGATTTATTTCAGTGACAGTTCATTTCATTTTATTGTTTACAAGCTTACAAAAGCATTTTGATCTATTGCATTCAGAAAAAAAGTTATTCGTGATGGAATTTAAGCGTGATAGTGTGATTGCTTTATATTTGGGTGGAAAAACACAAGTGGCTATCGTTAGAGCCCTCCTGCATTTAAATGTGAATAAATCTTTTGTTTCTCGTACCATTGCTCATTACCGTGATACTGGCAGTGTTGCATCGCATCCAAAAAGTGGACGAAAAAAACGGTAGCAACACCAGAAATGATCCGAAAAGTGAAGGCCAGATTTTATCGAAATCCACGCCGCAGTGGTAGAAAAATTGCTCGTGAGCTGAACATATCGAGAGAACGGATACAACACATATTAAAAAATGAGCTTGGACTAAAGCCATTGAAGTTCCAAAAAGTGCAAGAGCTCACCGATACACAAAAAAAGTTAGACTGGAAAGAGCCAAGGAGTTGCTTCGCTTGCACGAAAGTGGCCAGTTACCGAATTTGGTTTTCTCCGATGAGAAGCCATTCCAAATTGAGCAGTTTGTGAACAAACAAAATGATCGGGTTTACATGCCAAAGAGGTCAGCTGAAAATGTACACCTTCGATTGGCCACCAGAACTCAAGCGCCGCCGATGGTAATGGTGTGGGTCGCCGTAACGGCCGAATGTCGCTCGTATTCATCGACCATGGAGTCAAAATAAATGCCGAATATTATCGGGAAAATGTCCTAAAGACAGTATTGAAGCCCTGTTCAGACAAGCATTTCGGCCGCAGACCATGGACATTCCAACAGGACTCAGCACCATCGCACTCAGCACGCCTCAAGCAAAAATGGCTTAAAAAGGAGGTTCCTCGCTTCATTTCTACCGCACAATGGCCGCAAAAATCTCCGGATCTCAATCCGTTGGACTTTTGCGCCTGGGGCATTTTAGAGAGTAAGGTTCGCATTAAAAAATACCAAAGTATCGATCATCTCAAAACGGCGCTTCGCCGGGAATGTGCCAAAATACCGCAGAGCCACTTTCGTGCAGCGTGTGATGGCTTTGTCGGCCGTTTGAAGGCCATAATTCGTGCCAAAGGTGACAAATTCGAACAAATCTTAACTGTTTCTAAAATTTTATGTTATTTCCGACATTTTTTGCTTTTGAACAATAAAATTTTAAAAAAAATTAAAAAAATATAGAGCTTTACTTTGTTGCATTACATATCAGCCACCCTGTAGTTCCCATATATTTGCAGGATGGGGACAGTGATACCAGATTGGTCACCTGTCCTGGAGTCTAACTGGTAGTATCTTCGGCTACGCAGTCTGAAAAGAGCACATAACCTGATACCTCGGGAGTCTGGCTCGAAAGCAGGGAGATTTGGATATGGAAAATGCTTTATCATTTATACTGAAAAATAATCTTTAACACGTAAGAAAGTTTCAGTCGGGTAAACCGACTAAGGTATACCCTCACTTTGTGAGTAATGTAATATTGAATATTACTCGAATTATTCAGTCAATTTGTGTGGGAGGTACCAGAAGGGGTTTATCAAATACACCTTTTTTTGCTGAACATTAGATACTTTAAATTCATTGCACTGTGCCGACTTATAAGCATTTATGTGCACTGGTATAAACGTTATGAGACATTAAATTGTGGTATGATTTGGGCATTTTGTGTAGAAGGTACAAAGAGGGGCGTGGCAATAACGCCCATATTTCACAGGGCTATAGAGACTATAAAAACATTACACTGTACAAAATTTCAAGTATTTTTATACACTGGTTTTAATGTTATATGCTGTTAACTTTTGGTGCAAAAAGGTACCTTTGTGTGGGAGGTAGCAAAAGGGGCGTGACAACAACACCCATTTTTCCCTGGACTGTAGGCAATATAAAAGCATAATACTGTACAAAATTTCAAGTATTTTTATACACTGTTATTAATGTTATAAGCTGTTAACTTTTGGTGCAAAATGGTGCATTTGTGTGGGAGGTACCAAAAGGGACGTGGCGAATTCGCCCATTTTTCTCAAGTTGATAACGACTAATAAGCTAATACCATGTGTGGAATTTCAAAAGATTCGAATAAGTAGTATAGCAGTTATTAAAGAATCAATATTTCACAACATTTTAACCCTTTGTGGGGGAGGTACTAGAAGGAGTGGACCAATATGGCCCATCTTCGAACTTAGCCGGAGATAGAAAAAAATATTACCACATACCAAATTTGAGGTCAATCGGTTACTCCTTTCGAGAGTTATCGTGCGCACCAGCCAGCAGACAGACAGACAGACAGACAGACAGACAGACAGACGGACGGACATTGCTCATTCGACTTAAAATTACCTAAAACGGATTTCCTCCGAACTTACTTGGGGTCTTAGGTCACTCCTTCGACGTGTTACACTTTTTTCCGTAGCAAATGATATATACCCTCGTCACACTAAAGTGAGGGTATAAAAACGGCAATATTTGCAGCGAATCCAAGGTACACAATTCTTCATTTACCCATCACACAAAAAAGTTTTAGAAGATAAAGCTAAGTACAGACCAGACATTAATAATGTACGTATAGCATTCTCTACTACTACTCTACTACTTACTATTTTATCACATTATAGACTCCCTTAAAGAATTTTTTGTTTCTTGCAGTTATTTAAAAGATATTAAAATGTATTTAAAAATACCACCAAATATTTATTAAATTTTGTTAGAAACTCAAAGGAAGCGTTTAAATGTACATTTAAGACTTTTGGCCAAAGAATGTTGCAATTGGGACCACTGTGTAGTTTATTTTTAATCGAAAAAATATATTGACTTTTTATTGATTGATGAGAAAATCCTATATTAGTTAGACTGAGGCCGTTTAAATTAAAGAATTGTATTACATATCGGTGACCAATTTATTTAATGTTTACAAATTCACTGAGATCGTTCACTTTTGAGTGCTCAAAAAATGTTCAAGAAGGTTGCCATTTTTCACGAAAGTAATTTGTTTCAAACTACTACCGCCATCTCTATGTCAGGTCGGCTATTTTTGGACCGCCCTCGTATATATATATGTACCTTCAGTTTACTTTACATCATTTACAGGTGCTATAATTCTCTTCCGATATTCATGCAATTTGACAAGTTACCATCTTTGTTTAATATGAAAAATATCGGTTAAGATTTTGATAGAAGGTACAGGGTGGCCCAAAATGACTGAAGGGTTTTGAGTTCATTATAACTTTTTATTTAAGACATAATTTTTAATTGTTTTAATACAGTATCAATACAGTATTAATTACAGTATATTTAATGCAATTATGAAATATTCTCTATTCTAATCTCGCAAGTGGTGCCCATTTGATGCTTCGCATATTCGTGCTCGTTCAATTGTGTACCGTTCCATTTTAAATTTACCAAGTCTTTTTTACAAAATACTGAAAAGAAATAAAAAAATATATTTTAAAACCAGTAAGGAAAGGCTAAAGTCGGGCGGGGCCGACTATATAATACCCTACACCACTCTCGTAATATTGAATATCTCTGATATATAAATTTTGTAATTAATGTATAAATTGTTTACATAAGTTTACTTTTGGGACATTTTATACTTAAATAATACCCTGTACCACAGTGTGGTGTAGGGTATAAAAACGATTGGATCTAAAGAGCCAAATCGGATGAATCATATATATGGGAGCTATAGCTAAATCTTAACCGATTTTCTTCAAATTCGGCAATGTTGGTTCATTGATCAAGAAACTCTATCATTCTAAATTTCAAAACGATTGGATTTAAATATAGCTTCTATAGAAATAAAGGGCCAAATCGGACGAAACATATACATATATGGGAGCTATAGCTAAATCTTAAACGATTTTCTTCAAATTCGGTAGTGTTGGTTCATGGATCAAGAAACTCTGCCATTCTAAATTTCAAAAAGATTGGATGTAAAATACAGCTTCGGACGAAACATATATATGGGAGCTATAGCTAAATCTTAACCGAATTTCTTCAAATTAGGTAGTGTTTTGTTTCATGGTTCAAGGAACTCTACCATTCTAAATTTCAAAATGATTTGATGTAAAATAAAGCTTCTACAGGACTAAAGAGCAAACTCGGACGAAACATATATATGGGAGCTATAGCTAAATCTTAACCGATTTTCTTCAAATTCGGTAGTGTTGGTTCATGGATCAAGGAACTCTGCCATTCTAAATTTCAAAACGATTGGATGTAAAATACAGCTTCTATAGGACTAAAGGGCCAAATCGGACGAAACTTTTGATATTTAGAGTTTAAAATGCAATGTCCCTTAAAACATGCTATGTTGACATAGCATACAATAAAATGAAGACATCGATATATGTATGTCGATTCCAAATTGGCATCTTCTAGGTATTTGATACAAGGGAATTTTCGATCCAAGAATACGCCTTGTAGAATTTGAAGTAAATCGGTTCAGATTTGCATATAGCCCCTTTTACGTTCCTACCGATTTGGTATGAATATGCTATATAGAAGTTTTATTTTACATCCTATCATTAGGATATTTGGCAGATAGTAGTTTCCTAGTACAGAAAATATAATCAACATATTCAACTTATCCTTGTAGTAAGCCTTAATGTGACGGTGAAGCTAAGTACTTTCTTAACTGAAACCAAACTGGTGTTATTATTTCAAACGACAGGTAGCACCAGATTTTTTTCATCCTCATATTCTTAAATAATGCTACTTTAACATGTGTATCGTAAACTGTCAGAGCCCAACATCCATAGCCTAAGAATCTTATGAAAATATTCAACTTATCCAATGGATTTTGCACCATATATTGCTTTCATGGTGCAACTGGTATATACAACTCAATAATCGTGTTTTATTTCATGTATGTATGAATATATTTCACTATATTCGTATTTTTAGTTATGACCACGAATTAGATAAGCCTTTTCTGGTAGAAAGTTGGTTAATTGTTATTAACGAGGCTTAAAAACTGTTTAAAAAACATGGCAACTCCTTCTATATTGGTATTTTGGGCTCATTAAGGCATGAAATATTGACATCTTTACAATGCGCATGTTTCAAATGCCAATGTAAATATGAAATATATTTCATATTGGACAACACTCAGGTTAACATCTCTGCCTCCTTTATAGCCGCCTTATTGATTTTTATATTTGATGGCTGTAACGAATTTTGCCGCCAAGGGGCGTTAAGACAGCCATTAAATTTGGCTGGCAAGCCAAGACAAAATTAAAATTATAAACGTACATACTTAGACGCAGTCTGTCAGAGGGAGGGGCGTACAGGCAGACAGACGGACGGACTGTGTTGCATTCTATGACTCTAAAAAATTGTTAAAAAAATATTTTTTGGTAATACTCGGATTGATTTATTGGCAATAAATTGAATATTTGGTTGAGCTAATGGAAATACATGTATGTAGTTGTCGTCATCACCGTTGTCGGTTGTCGTTGTGTAGCAAACCCTTTGACGCTTGAGCACACTGAAAAGAGGTATTTTCATTAAAATCACGGTAGCCCCTGACTGTGTCGTGTTACGCCTATTGTTTCATGGCATCGATGACAAGACGAAGTACTTAACCACCATCCATCCAAATAGATGAAGCTTCGTCCGCGGCAGCCAGAAGAAATTAACTCATCCATTGTTTTGGCCAGCTTGACGTGAGGTCGGTGGCAACTAATAGATATATGGACGGACATACAAAAATTTGTGTTTGGTTACATGAGTGCGAGAGGGCCTTCGGGTAAATGATTATGATTTTTGGAAAATGACATTTTAACACACGAGGCACTACATGAACGAGAGTATATAAAGTCAGCATGCTATTAACAAGATTTTGAAAGTTTTCGGTCACTGCCACTTGCAGTTTTGGCGGCATTCGCTTTTAAGATATTTATGATTCCTCATAAAAACAAAGAAATAAAATTGAACAAAATTTATTCTAAAAACATCAGTGGCAAGTAAGTGAGTGAGTGAATTTTTACGAAATCATCTCAGCGGTCAGTCGTCACTGCGATTGGGGGGTTATTATCGAAGACATTTATTTTCATTTCGGTTGTTTTGATTACAGCGTGAAAATTGCTAAAAAGACCATTTGTTACTTTAATGAACTGTCCGTTTGTCACGGGTTGTTGTTTCGTTATAAGCGTGTTGAAAATAAATGTTTATTAAATTTAATTTCAACAATTGGGCGTAGACCTTTGGCTGCATTTTTGATTGGTTTCATGCAGCGCGACAAGTTTTCTTTGCTCACTGGGAAACTTTATATAGGAAATACTTGGCAGTAACACACGTTATTCGATCTGAGAAAGAGGAGGTTTAATTAAAATATGCCATTACTACCCCACCACACACTGCGCCCTTTTCGTGAGGTTTGTAAGGGAGAATTGGAGTATATTAATGTGTGTACCGACCTTCTGTATCGGCATTATTTATAGTGTCTGGATTCAGCGCCAACCCCAAAATGACAATTGGCCCCGTTTGTTTCCAAGGTAAGTGATCGAAAGACCTCTTCTAAGCGGCATCATTACCTGGCACTTCGGTTTCCTTTGTCAAGCATAGCCGTTTTTCAAAGAGGAAGTTTAATGATCGGCGCATGGCTCTCAGTATCCTTCAGAGACCTGATAAAGCCGATCCTGCATTCCTGACCAACAAGCAGAGAGAATCATTGGAGTGGATACGAAGTATTTCTGAAGAACAGGATACCGCATCAGCTTCCATACTGCTGCAGCCAATTAATAGGCTGCGCTCTCCAGATGAACCGCCGGCATCCAAACGGACCAAAGGGTTTAATGTTAACGCTGCTTCTAGGTCCTTCGCAGACGTTACTAAGTACAGATTGATACTGGCTGTCATCAACAGCGGAGAGGAAAGCCGCAAGACTCCTTAAGGGCAAGTGGAATGAGATAGAGTTCGCGCAGTGCTTTGTTTTCTTTGATGTTCTTTAGGAGCTACCAGGTCCGGCTCCGATAGCGTCGACGCAGGTTGGTATCGGGGTCACATCAAACTAATATGATTTAGAAATATGCTCTCTGTTGAGTGCTACCGCTTCGCTTTGTGGAAAATTGCGAAATTTGGCCGGGTGCGGCGATGATGCTGACATCAAGGAGGACATCCGGTATCGGTGCAGGGCACATGCATGGATTCCGGCTTACTAGCCGATGTTGAATCCATGACTAAGATGCTGAAGCTTTGCAATCCCGGGCTTCCAACTGGCAACTAGAAGGTCGGCCGATTGGATGGGGTGGATGGGCTTCGGAGGCACGCAGTAATTGTACTGAATGACAGGGTTGAAGCTGTTTCAAGGTACAGGTAATGGAAGACGTATAGCCTTTATACCTCCCAAGAACGATCTTAATATATACCTTCTTCCTTCTTTTGGTAGTGAAGACATAGTATCAGCCAGTTCTGAGTTAGAAAACTCTCATGTTTGGTTGGCTTCCGTTTATTCGGCACATAATACTGATTGTAAAGTTATGAACACTCATAAATTCTCCTACCATAGATATATTAGCTTCTGCATGAATGCGAAGCCTCCTGATACCATCTTCCCACACAATCCTTCTGATACCGTCTTCCTACCCAATATTAAGGTATCTTCCAAAAGGTCCTGGAATGAAGATACAGTAGAAACGGTGGAACGAGTCATGCAACACTGGAGGTCTAGTCCATCATCATTTCTCCTTTAAAGTCTGGGGCGAAGTTTTCCAAATAAATTTAATTTAAAAACGATTTTAAAAACTGCTGACTTTTTTGAATTTTAGTTTAAATATTTCATAGACATCGTGTTATATTTTATAGTTAAAAATGTCATAAGCAGCATTAGCTTTGGTTAACAGAACTAATTTTATGTTCCAATTCATCACTTTTTGTCAATCCATAAATGCAATTTATGGCTACGAAAGATTAAAAGAATTTTTCAAACATATAAAATTTCTAAAAAATGCATCTGAAAAACAGAAAACTTGTCATTAAATTAAGGCATTGATAGATTGTCAAAATATTTAAATACAATAGTAATTAAGTATAAATATAGTTCCAAATAAAAAAATATTTGAATGAAAACATACTTTCGTTTAGAACAACATCCTCCCCAACATACATATAATATTTGTGTTTGTCAAATAGTATATATTTGCAGTGTACCCTAAACATATGTATGTTTCAAGCGGAATATGTTTGAGACAATAAACTACTGAAGCGATTTTTTTCGGCGATTAGGCGTTGAGGGAATTACTTTTTACCCGTGAAATCTTAACACTCACATGTACATTTTTAGTGGAAGAGAGAGTGAGAGATACAGCGGCGCACAATGGGGACGGCTTCATACATTTGTGTGAAAAAATTATAAGAAGTGCTCGTAGAGTGATAAAACTTGTTACCGACCACTTTCTTAACGGTATTAAGAAAAATATACATTTTCATCAAAATCGGCCACGCCCATCATATACCGCCCATATAACTCAATATTAATTTTTCATACGAAATGTTTTCTCTTGGTCTGAATGTGTTGAAGTGATTTCCAACTATAGGCAAGTATAGCTAAAATTGCAGATCCAAATGTTTGAAGAAAAAAAGGGTTTTTTGTTATAAGTTCATAAAAATAAAATAATAAAAAATAATGTGTCTCTGCGAAGTTTATTGTTTTTCAATTTAACATCACATAGTAAAATAATATTCGCCTTGAAATTCTTAGGTTTATATAAAGACAGTTCCGGAAAAATATACAAGTACTGAGTTTGAAACGGTTCAAAAACACTAGCAGTCAGATCGAAGTAATTATTTTTGATTTGATTGTACCATATAGTCTTAAATTTAAAAATACCACTGCATATTGCATAAAGAGTATGTTGACAATTTGACTATTTTCCGCGAAATCCCCATTGTGAGGCGTAGTAGTTTTGCAACGCTACTACGCGTAGAAGTTCTGCAACCACATCATGCTAAGTTTCAGCACCAGTTATATTTTTCGTCTCTCGCTTATTCTATTGCATCTGATTCATTCTGATTTTCAGCAATGCTAAGTTTATTAAATGCAAACGATCGCAACATTGGTTCCTGCTTCTAAAAATTGTTCGATGCCTTGTGACTATGGATGGCCATTTTTTTACGCAGGCATTTTTATGGTTAAGAAGTACCTTTATTGAAAATGTGATAAATTAATCCACATTTAAACACAGCCCCCATATATCAAGGCCCTATCTATTTCAGTTCATTATGTCCAAGGAGCTACACTGTAGAAGTGATTTGGCTAAAAATTTTGTAATTGCGAATTTATTATACCCCACACTAATCTGTGATACAGGGATTTAAAAGTTTGTTTGGCCCAGATGTTTGTAACGACCGAAAATATCGACGCAGAATCACTAGCATAATAGATCTAACCATGCCTGGTTAGATTAGATTAGATTAGATTAGATTAGATTAGATTAGATTAGATTAGATTAGATTAGATTAGATTAGATTAGATTAGATTAGATTAGATTAGATTAGATTAGATTAGATTAGATTAGATTAGATTAGATTAGATTAGATTAGATTAGATTAGATTAGATTAGATTAGATTAGATTAGATTAGATTAGATTAGATTAGATTAGATTAGATTAGATTAGATTAGATTAGATTAGATTAGATTAGATTAGATTAGATTAGATTAGATTAGATTAGATTAGATTAGATTAGATTAGATTAGATTAGATTAGATTAGATTAGATTAGATTAGATTAGATTAGATTAGATTAGATTAGATTAGATTAGATTAGATTAGATTAGATTAGATTAGATTAGATTAGATTAGATTAGATTAGATTAGATTAGATTAGATTAGATTAGATTAGATTAGATTAGATTAGATTAGATTAGATTAGATTAGATTAGATTAGATTAGATTAGATTAGATTAGATTAGATTAGATTAGATTAGATTAGATTAGATTAGATTAGATTAGATTAGATTAGATTAGATTAGATTAGATTAGATTAGATTAGATTAGATTAGATTAGATTAGATTAGATTAGATTAGATTAGATTAGATTAGATTAGATTAGATTAGATTAGATTAGATTAGATTAGATTAGATTAGATTAGATTAGATTAGATTAGATTAGATTAGATTAGATTAGATTAGATTAGATTAGATTAGATTAGATTAGATTAGATTAGATTAGATTAGATTAGATTAGATTAGATTAGATTAGATTAGATTAGATTAGATTAGATTAGATTAGATTAGATTAGATTAGATTAGATTAGATTAGATTAGATTAGATTAGATTAGATTAGATTAGATTAGATTAGATTAGATTAGATTAGAATTTTGTCAAGAAATTACGATTTTTTATGAAAGAAATTTAACAAATGTTTCATTTATTAAGGATTTTTTATAATTCCTTCTAGATAACGGGTTTCGGCCATTTGTAGTGTGTCATGATTTGTTTGTCTGTCATTTGTTTTTTTATTTTATTCAGTAGTGTTTACAATTTCATCATGGAGAAATATACGCAAGAACAACGTTTACAAATTATTCAGTTTTAACTTGAAAACGATAACGATTTTCAGGTGGAATCATCAGTCCGTATTTCTTTCGAAATGAAGCTGGTAACACCGTTACAGACAATGGAGAGCGGTATAGATCGATGATAACCAACTTTTTATTGCCGAAATTGGAAGAAGTTGATCTTCACAACATTTGGTTACAACAAGACGGCTACGTGCCACATGACATACGACTTGATTTAGTGGAAAAAGTGCTCGAAAATTGGGTTCATCGAATTCGCTCCTGCAGAAGAAGTCGTGGAGGCTATTTGAATGACTTTTTATGTAGAACTTAATTGTATCGATTGTACTTCACATTAAGTAAAAAACGTTTGAATTTCCTTAACAATAAGTGTGTTTTTCATTTCAAAGAATTCATATTACTCTTATTGGAAAACCCTGTATAATCTACATTCCCATTTTTCTTCTTAAAATTAGAAATGTCAGAATTTTTTTTAAATATTATGGATGATCATTGACACAAATAAATTGGTGGTAGATTCGATCGCATTCATTGGTGGTAGATTCGATCGCATTCATCGATCCTGAAAGGTCTCTGGAATTTTGTTAAATTGCAAATCAGTAGAGGAAATTACAGTTTTAAGTAAAGTAAGGGCTATGTCAAAACCTGGATAAATGGTTTCAGTTAAAATCAATTGCATCTTATTATTTCTTCAGACCAATTAGAAGGAATTGTTTTCTCTTTGGGCCAAAAAGTTAAATCGGAAGAGGCCTTTGTATGCGACTATGCCAAAATATGGTCACTTTTTCATTGAAATGGTTCTGGGTAAAATAAAATAAAAATTGTCGAAATTTATCCCAATAGATTGGATTTTTTTTGGTTTCTAAGACGCTAAAAAGTAAAATCGGCTGGGGTACAAAAAAACGTATGAACGATTTTTTGCCAAATTAAACGCAAAAGACCAAATTTCAGTCCAATCTGTTATACAAGTATGGTTTCTATATAACACTGTTCATCATTAAACCTTAGATTTTTCAGGTAAAATTAACTACATATTGTCAAAATGCAGCCTAATCGGCTGGAACTTTTTGTTTCTAATACGTCAAGAAGTCGAAACTAGTGAAACCTTTTTATGGGGACTACATAAAACCATGTTGGTGTGAATTTCCATCAGAATCGGTTGAAGTTTGTGGCTTCTATGACGTCAATAAATAAAATCGATTGGGATCCTTCTATGATGAGTATGTCGAAATATGGATCATTTTCAATACTAAGAATGATATGTATAAAATATGTTTCCCCAAAATTGTATTATTATTGCGGTTGAAGAATGCGAGATCAGCTCACTTAATTTTTATACCCGACACCATACTGTGATAGAAGGTATTATGACTTTATGCACTTGTTTGTTACACCTAAAAATCAAAGATACGTAGTATGTTCAAAAATATCGTGAATTTTGTATTTTTTCAAAAAGTATTTATTTATTCATGAATATCTATTTTGTCCCCTTCAAAGTAATTCGCCTCGGATATAATACACTTCTGCCAACGTTTTTTCCAAACCTCGAAGCACTTCAAATAATAATTTTTTGTGATCTTGTTCAGCTCCTCCTTCGATGCCGTCCTTATCTCCTCAATCGTGGCGTAGCGTCGTCCTTTCATGTGCCTTTTCAGTTTTGGGTACAAAAAATAGTCATAGGTCAGGGGAATACAGTAGTTGCGGCACCATTACTGTGTTGTGGGACGTTATCATGGTGCAAAAGCCAGTTTTTGTTCTTCCACATATACGGGCGTTTTTGGCGCAATTTGCGCATAACTTGCAGGTAATATTCTTTATTGATCGTACTACCCTGTGGCAAGAACTCATAATGCACCACGCCCCTGCAATCAAAGAAAACTGTGAGCACAACCTTTACGTTCGACCGAACTTGACGCGCTTTTTTCGGTCTTGGTTCATGCGGCAGTTTCCATTGGGATGATTGAGCTTTAGTTTCCTCGTTTTAACCATAAACCATGATTGGTCACCAGTTATGACCCTCTGGAGCAACTTCTCTAATGGTAATTCGTCGATTGGCCAATATTATTTTATTCACTTTATCAATGTTTTCGTCTGTTGTTGAAGTGCTCTGTCGTCAGGCACGCTGTTCGTCCTTCGCATCTTCTCGGTCCCCTAAGAACATTTGTACCACCGATAAACGTTGCTTTGGTCCAAGGTCTTTGATCCATTTTCTGAAATAGATAAAAATCATAGACAAGTTAAAACACATCCAAGCACAACAGCTGTCAAAAATTAACTAAACATTCAGAATTGCCGACCTTGTCAGCATAAGTAAGGAACATGAGTACCAACATAACGCTACAAAAATATCAAAAATCAAATACACGTAGCCCGCGGAAATTAAAAATTCTCAATATTTTTTGAACATACCTCGTATATGTACCCATTGTTTATTATACAATCGGCATAGAATGTTTTAAGTTTCAATGCGTCACTTGGTATTGTTTTTTTGAGAACTCAAAAGTTAATGATCTGAGTGAATTTGTAAATATGGGAAAAATTGGTGACCGATATGTAATACAATACTTTCATTTGAAAGGTCTCACGTCAGAAATGAACGGCGTGAAAGGCCTCACGCCAGAAATGGTTAAAAAATCCACAAAATAATATTGGAGACCGTCAGTTGAAGGTTCGTGAGCTAGCTGAAGTCACAAGCTTTTAATAATAAAGAAAAATTACAAATTTGTTGTGTTTTCTTTGCTCTCTGAATAATCTGAATGTAAAATAAGGCATTGCTATGATTTTTAGAAACCGTCTTATCAACGCACTCCATGAGGTGTCCTCTCCCCACTTCTTTATAATCGTTTAGAGGGTCATTGATAGACTCATATTGAGGTTCGGATGAAGGTTGTGACATATACAGACGATGCGACAATGACAGTTAGGAGAATTTTCGCAGCTACACTCAAACATCCTTCAGAGAGACCACCACATTACTGCGTAGTGAGCGGAGAAATATGGACTTGGAGTAATCCAACAGAAACCGAGTTGGTTCTCTTTAGCAGAAATTCGAAGTAGTAGCTGCAGAACTCTATAGGTTTGAGGGAACTATGGCTAGGAAATGGCTGCGGACATAGTTTATTGCTTTCCAGGGTGTATACAATTTCTGGCTAAACTGCCCTAAGAAAAACCAGTAAGGAAAGGAAGAAAGTCGGGCGGGGCCGACTATATAATACCCTACACCTCCCTAACAATGCGATAATAATTTGGAATAATTGGTAAGTAGGCAGGAACATATTATCTAATTCTGAGCCGATAATCGCTAAATTAAGCAATATTCGTTCCTAAATTGAGAAACATCTTTCCGGAAAATATTAATGATCGGAAGTAAAGTACAACTTCTATAGCGCTTTGATACCAAATCAGGAGGAACATATATATGGAGGTTATATATAAATCTGAACGGATTTTCCTTGAATACTCATTCATGTAAAAAGAACCTTCTTTCTGTCAAATTTCGTACTGACCGCATATAAAATACATTCTCTACAGCACTTACATGTCAAATCGGGGGTAATGTATATGTGGGGGCTATATCTAAATCTGAACCGATTTTCTCTGAATTTGGAAGTATCCCTTCATATAATATAAAACCTCTTTGTGTAGATGTTTTTACTGATCGGATATAAAATACAGATTGTACAGCGCTTACATGTTAAATCGGTGGTAACATATATATGGGGGCTATATCTAAATCTGAACCGATTTCCCTCAAATTTGGCAGTGTTAATTCACGTAATGAGAAACCTCTTTATGCCAATTTTTTTACTGATCGGATATAAAATACAGTTTGTACAGCGCTTACATGTCAAATCGGGGGTAACATATATATGTGGGATATATCTAAATCTGAACCGATTTCTTCCAAATTTAGCAGTGTTCATTCATATAATAAGAGACCTCTTTCTGCTGAATTTCATACTGATCGGATATAAAATAAAGTTTTTACAGCGCTTACATGTCAAGTCGAGGCTAACATATATATGGGGGCTATATCCAAATCTGAACCGATTTCTTCCAAATTTAACAGTGTTCATTCATATAATAAGAGACCTCTTTCTGCCGAATTTCACACTGATCGATTATAAAATAATTTTTTTACGTCGCTTACATGTGAAATCGGGGGTAACGTATATATGGGGGCTATATCTAAATCTGAACCGATTTCTTCCAAATTTAACAGTGTTCATTCATATAATAAGAAACCTCTTTCTGCTGAATTTCATACTGATCGGATATAAAATAAAGTTTTTACAGCGCTTACATGTCAATTCGGGGCTAACATATATATGGGGGCTATATCCAAATCTGCACCGATTTTAACCAAATTAAATAGGGATCGTCCTGGGGCCAAAAAAAAGATATGTGTAAAGTTTCGTCAAGATCGGGCTATAATTGCCATAATTTGATTACAAGAATACATCTACAGACAGACGGACAGACAGACCGACATAGCTAAATCGACTCAGAAAGTGATTACAAGTCGATCGGTATAATAAACAATGGATCTATCTCTTTTCCTTTTGGGTGTTACAAAGAAATTCACAAAGTCATTATACCCTGTACCACAGTGTGGTGTAGGGTATAAAAATAGCTTCTGTAGTACATTTTCTGGAAACATGTTATATTTGTGAAAAATTACTTTTTTCCTACCTATAGGTAGGAAAACAAATTCTGTAGCCGATTTAAATATTTCCCCATTTCTAAAGATAATTTGCACCAAAACTCCGAAAAAAATAACATTGATAAGAGAGATATTCCAACTTTTTTTCCGGTATGTAAATATAAAATATTTGCTCCAAAATATATGTTATTTAAATTTTCATTCCAATCATATTTTGTTTCCTGTTTTTTTCTCCGTGTGGCTACGCTCAGTCCGAGCCACTCTGTGACAAGTATCACAGAGAAAGAAAATGTCACATTCCAGGTAGGGACTTCTATACTGATGGTTCCACGCATAATAGTAGGGTTGGCTGCAGACGCCTGATCATTGCTTGGCTACTGGGTTGGTAGCACAATAACTGAGATAAAACGTCGTGACAAAGGTTGGACTCTCTGATATTCAGGCTGTCATTAAAGCTTGGATTCTTGAGTTCAAGAACCGCCGCAGATCTTTTAACGATATGGTTGAGCAGCTCAAATTCCATCTTGTATGGAAGCGGGCACAAGGATAGATGAGATTGAAATTCTTGGAACTACCTTTTTTTGTATCAGCTGAAGGTAGGTATTTTTTTGTATCAGCTGTAGGCATGTATCTAGCAACACGCCAGCTTTTCGCGAGTCCTGCCTAAACTCGGTCCACAATTTAATTGGCAGGTACGCAGAGACTTAGAGTTTTGAGAACTGATGTGACGTAGTAAATCTATAGAACTCCTTCTGTGTATTACCCCGATCTCTCGAAAGCTATATCTCCAGTATACCCTAGACTTACAACACTTCAGTTTACAACAATCATATTTTTTCAACGAAGAGGAAAATCTCCTATTTACCTTGCTCGTCTAAGACAGCCTGACACCGAGGCTGCTATTTTAGCGTAACGTAAATTATGGAAAAAGTTCATTCAGCTGGGTAGTGCAATGCACTATGACTCAAGAGTACTGAAACATGTCTTTAAAATGTCACTTAAAATGCATACATTCTCCTGAAATGTGTCCAGCACGAGATAATCTCTTACAAAGTTGTGCATTGTATGGATCGCAATTAAAATGTGTTTCAAAATATTTTGTTCCTAAATATGAGAAATAACACATGAAGGAGCTGCTAACAAATTTATCATCGTCATCATCACCATCAACATCTCGTCCCAGATCGGTCATCTGTAAAAGAGTCACGTATCGGCAAAACATTATCAAAACAACACTCTGCGCGTCAAGCAACCACCATAGCTATAGAGCGGACAACGCTGACGCTGACGGTGACGATGAAAACAAGAAGGTAAACAACATAACTACTTCACACCAAGTACCACCAGCAACAACAGGATGGCCGAACGATGGAATGAATCCTCCCTCTCCAACCGTAAGATGCGTGTGTGATGCTACTGCGCAGCCCTGCCAGACAGCCAAAGAAATGTTGAAATTAATTAATGGGCTCGTTCAATTAAAATTGCAACATGTTGTAGATGGTCACAGAAGACGAAGACGAAGAAAAAGACAAACAATACCTCCCAATTCATCTTCCCTTTCCGGGAGTGAAACCAAGGGATTTTCTCCTTGGGACAAACTTTACTTGTTGGTGGTTCCTTGAATTTTGTGGTATTTGCATTTGTCTCTGTGAATATGTGTGTGTTTTGTTGGCTCGTTTGTCTGTCCGTTCTCCTTTAGTTTGCTGGACAATTAACTTGTGCAACAAGTTCTTGCCACCAAAGGGGACATCTACAACTGATGAGCCATCCACTCAGCCATTCGGCTAGCCAACCAATTCGACCGCCATACATCGAAATCAAGCAGAAACGTCCAAAACCCCCGAAACATTCAAAACATGCCACAACATTTAAATCTCTCGCAAAACATTCATTTCCATACAAACCTCTCGGTTTGTCCATGTCCAATCTGGAGCTTTGTACAAATGTTACACTTACATAGTCGCAGCCAGAGCCGGGAATTACCACGGCTTTGGTTGCGGCTGCTGATGTAGCAGCTAATTCAACTCTAACATCTCCTCGAGGCAGAAAATGCTAAACTGATTTAGTGTTGAAGCTTGAAAAATACAAAATCAATTTAAGCCGTTTGTTTTCTGCCCCGATTGCTGACCAAAACTATTGAACTGGATTTTTGGTCTAATACAGACACTGACAGTTTTCCGCCTTTTTTCGTAGACGACTTCAGCTGTGCACCTATTTACGTTGTCATAGTTTGCTCACATTGCACAGTGGGATCTGAAAGGGTCCATCGAAATTTAGATTAGGATAATGATGATTTTGGTCTAGTACGCATTTGTGTCCACCCGGAAAACTGCCAAGTCAACAAGATTGATTTGAAGCCATGAACAAACTAAGGTTACCAGTTAATTTCCATTTTAAAATACAGAAAGCTGTAAACCACTGAAGTATTTTTCGTAAAAAAATCTTACAGTACATGCTCCGAAATGTCATCGTTGGTTAAAATAAAGTTATTTTTAGATCCAACCTAGGATCACACCCTAATGAGTGTCGAAAAATTCCGAAGTAGTGCCTAATAAATCGTAGATGATTTTCAAAGATGCTATAGATTGTAACGGAGCTTTACTTGCCGGATTTTTTTTGGATGAGGCCTAAGTCTGCAGATCCACCTCATTCTTTGGATGTGACCGAGAATATCTTTATCGTGTCAATCTTTTTTTCCTTATGGCGCCACTGGAGGATGGTGAACTTCTATTACTAAATTAATCCCGTTCCGAAAGGTATAAAAGCCACTGAAGTATTTTTCGAAATAAAATCTTACGGTACATGCTCCGAAGTGTCATCGTTGGTTAGAATAAAGTTATTTGTAGGTCCAACCTAGGCTCGCATCCTATTGAGTGTCGAAAATTTGCGAAGTAGTGCCTAATAAGTCGTAGATGATATTCAAAGATGCTATAGATTGTAACGGAGCTTTACTTGTAGAATTTTTTGGGATGAGGCCTAAACCTAAATAAATAAATGAATGTGACACTATGAACTTTGGGATAATTGATAGTCGGAATTGTTGAAAGACAGCAGCAGAGTGGCAGATGATGTATATGCTAGCGCTCTGCACCACCAACGGTCTCGAACTCATCAACTCAAAACTTTACTAAGTATTTTAAGGAACGAGATTTTTTGAAGGGAAGCAAGTCTCGCTTCCCTTTTGGGATTTTTGGAGTTAAGCTGGCAATTTGACAGTTCTATTTTTAGATTCGCGTACTTTTGCTAATTTTTCAATTAGGTTCCCCAATAGAAAATCCAGAAATAAAATAGCACATTATATTCCGGGAGGAAAAAATACAATGAAGAATTAATGTCTTGGCGCCAGTTCTACAGCTACTTCAATAGAATGCAGAGAGTAATGCTTAACTGAATCTTGGCAATGGAAACTGGAAGTTTTTCTTGGCGAGTGCGGTACAACTATAACCAGAAATTTGGGATAACTTGGATATGTTATCATAAAACACGATTTCAACTCCGTCAGGAGGAGGAGGTATTGCTGTTAGGTAGAGGTTAAACATCGTCGGAGATACTGGGAACTTCCCGTTACGACTGGCGCCCACACATGTAGTTAAAAATCAATCATTTCAAAGTTCAAGGTGTTAACGATACTTTATTTAAGGTCAAGTCTAGAGCCACTATGACCGGTATCTCACACGTGTTGTTCTGGTATGAGTAGATATGTCGTAAGGATATAGGCGTGAATGATTCACTCTTACTCGCGTATTTTCCTGACTTCAGGTACTATTAGAGCGGTCAATATCTTAAACATCAGTGTTAAGATGCCTTCGGGGCCAAGCGCTTTAGATGACTTTGCGCCAGTGACGATATCATCAACATCGCCAACCGTAAATTTCAGTGGTACCTCTTTGGCTCAGAGAGCATGAATGCGACTCATGACACTACTTTACGCCCTATCACTGTAAGAGTGCTCAATAAACTGCCGGCTTAAATAAACCACACACCTCGGATCCGTCACTATTACATCTCCAAATGTGACTGCCCTCCGATAATCTTTCTTGCCGGCATTCGACAAAGATTTCTACGTTGTTCACAATTTACTGATACAAGAACATAGGTTGCAATGCTTCAGATGCCATCAATTCTGCTCACTATTCTACTTCAGGTATTTGACCAGCTGGTTTAAAGAGTGCGGCCACTTCTCACTCACGAACATGTGAGGGAACGGGAAAATCACTGAAGAGTTGATTTGTGTATTCTCAGAACCCATTCCAATTTGCTTTCCTCTGAGCGTGGCGTTCACAGATTATGAAGTCGGGTGGTCTTTCGATGGAGAGGATTATGGGGAGGTGGTCCAAATTCAATCACCGATAATTCGTGTGGGGCCATCCTCATCCACTGTGCGATCTATGTTCTGCAATCAATTTGCTCAGCTAAAGCTATAACTCTGTGGTCGATATATTTTCCCATCGATCCTATTACGAGCATAGGGCCTCAATAAATTGTGTGAACATGTTCCTATCTTCTGTCATCGCTGATATGATACAGAAGATGAGGTCCAGATAGGTTTTAATCGGCCAAAAGTTTATCGATCTATTTGAATGCGGTTTTCGATATCTCCACTCGACCCACACATATCTATCACTGATTTTCTGTGTAATTTGGGGACTTTTACATTAACGAATTCTGGTAATCAATACACATATATGACACTCGTTGGCAGGACAAATAGTATTTAAGTTATTAGAGTCTACCATTGAGGTCTTCATCTATACTAGCTGTTTTTCGTTTATTCTACAGTCGCCTACTGTGGTCTACCTCTTCACTAGATCCTATATAAAATCTTCCTATATACAACAGTCTACTACTGAGGTTCTTCTCTTCACTGGAGTCGAATGAACCTGCTGCAGTATTTCTCAGGACCACCTAAGTATTTCCAATATTAGAGTGAGTAAATAATGCGAAGACGCTAATGATCGATATATACGCTCTTTAAATATATTTAGGAAGTGTAATAAACAATGGGTTGAGATTCAAAGAACCATCGAGTACAACAGCGAGAAAACTCCTAAAATCTAGATACAACTCTCTAATTGAGAGTTAATAAAATCGCAAAACTACTAGACATAACAATAATCTCTGTATTTATCTATGCATTTACCGTACGAGTGCATTGAAGTCCTACACTGTAAATAAAAATTTAGTAATCCGTACTTGAATCAAGCCTTAGCGATGACAAAAGTACGGTACGTATATCAAGTACAAAATACTTGAATCAGGATATCTTAATTCAATATTACTTAGTCTTGATTGTAAGTCGAAATATTCTTATTTCAAGATTATAGCGACTTATTTAAGAATTTAATTGGATTGAATTGAGTTCGAGTCGGGATTCAATGTAGAATATTTGGATAGAATTAACTTGTTCACTGCTAGATTCATGTTTGTTTTAAGCCTGATCAGAACTTTATTTAAGTCTGATCCATTCTATATTTTTTGTATTTTCCTTCGTTTTATTTTGGCCTTAATATCATTTTGATTTTAAATTGCTAAAGAATCAGTGTTGGATGTATGAAGTTTTGTCTAATTTTAGAAGTGGTGAAAAGGCTTTAATGTTTTTTTGCCAGAAAACAAATCGGATTTTGAAAAATATGTGCAGTTTTTTTTAGTTTTTTGCGTTATTTCTTCCCAAATAGAAAAATATTACTTATTACATTAAGGCGCATTTTAAATATGCAGCGCTAAGCGCAAAAAAGTCATTGTTCTTGATATCGAGTACTCTTATGGCAACAAATGTCATAATGGCCTGTAAATAACTGACACAATGCCGCATAGACTATGTGAGCCTACGAGGGCGGACCCAAAATTAGCCAAACTAACAAAGAAAACACAACAAATTTGGGAAAATGTTTCTTTATATCTCAAGATAATCATCTTTTATCTCGATACAATTTTTTAGAGCGATTTTTCAATAACTTCGATATCCTGTTTATAGTAAGAACAGTCTAGCTCCTGAAAATAGCCATCAACCGCAACCTCCACCGGTAATTCGAGGGAGCTAAATCTGGCGAATATGGTACGTGCTGTAGCAAATCTAAATTTAATTAATTGATTTTGGCCTTCCCAATAATGGATGTGTGAACTGCTGCATTGTCTTGATTGTGAGCAAACGCGACATCCATTTGCGCACAGCTTTCTAATTCTCTAATGTTACGTCAATATCGAAATATATCTCTTTTTGAAATGCCTACGAATTTAACCGACGGTCACAAATACCATTTTGTGGAATTTCTTAACCATTTCTGGCGTGGACACCCCAATTGATCGACCACTACGGTGTTCGTCTTGGCAAGTCGTACGGCCCCGTTTAAACTCTGCCACCCAATAGTAGAATCTAGCTCGGTCGGACTGAGGCCTTTCAATTAAAGTATTGTATAACATATAACAAAAAACTAAATAACGTGGCGCCTTGAAACTTAAAACATATGTTTTAGAAGGTTGCCAGTTTTCACGAAAGTATTTTTTTCAAACTACTACCGCCATCTATATATCACTTTGGCTAATTTTGGGACCGCCCTCGTAACATATCTGCTATCACATTGAACTATCCTACCCTAATACCGATCATTAATAGGTAAATTCTCTGAAAATGTGAGACTCTTTGATCATTAGAGAAAATATGTGAAATAATCAAATGCTCTCTCTACAGCATTTGATTGAAAAATAATACTACCCCAAAGTATTTCTTTCTTAGCAGTTGATCCCAAATCTTCGCTTCGTCAACCCAATGTGCTACCGCATAGATCGATGATGACTGGCGATGACGCTGGTGGTGGTGGCATTTGTTAGTGGTAACACTTGAACAAATGTTAGAAGAGCCGTGTGCTGGAATTGTTGTTGCGCCTGCGTGCGATTCGATTAAGAAGAACAAAGTCCTTGTCTGCCGTCGTTTAGTTTGTGCCACGTTGTGTTTAGTCAATTTACAACCTCCAACAAGCGGTGGCCTCCACCTTTGGATTTCCTTCCTTCCACTGTAAACTACGGCCACACCAAAGACACACTATTACCACAACTGGGCATGTACTACGGCCATGTACAAATACTCTTACTCCTCTGTCCGTCCTTGCGTCCGATGGATGGATGTGATGGAGTAACTACTGCTGATGGTGGTAGTGCTGCTGCTTCGGTTACCTGGCCAAGGTTGTCGTTAAGTAGTGTTATGTTTAGTTTTAGATTAGCTCGTGTTAGTGATTTCCTATATGTCTGCCGTACCCCATATATTGGTTGTTGTGGTGGTGGTATATCTAGACCTGGTAGGTACAGCGGCCGAGTGCCCTCTAATATTTTTCAGTTGCTTAGCATAGTCACTGACCACGTTGATGATGATGATGCTTCCTCTGTTGCTGATGGTGCGGTGGCATAGTCAGTCCTGCGGACGAGGATGTTCAACATGCAACATCAGACAATTTGTGTTCCTTTGCTGTCTTTTGCATTTGTAGTGCCTTGCCTCGACTATCAACTCTCGAATGGAAAATTGTTGTTATGTTCAATTATTTTAGCATGTAAATTTGTTGTTTTAGCCATGTTTTTCTGCGTTGTTGGTGTTCCTGTTCCCTGTTGCAGCGACTGGCCCAATGGCCGGTGTTGGTTTAAGGTGACAAGAATTTTAATAACTTGTTTTCAATTAGTCACATAAAATGTTATAAAATGTTTTCGTCGATCGTGCTTTGGCTAATTCTGACAAACCTAAAGTGAAACAAATAAAGGGGGAATAACATGAGCTTTCATTTAGTATTAGGACTGAACAAAAGCTAAGGTTACTATTCGAAGCAGCTATTTAGAGTGTGAACATTAATCGAAGTGGAATAATTGGTATTATTTTTTGTTGCACAGTGTAAATATAATTATGATGGATTTTAGTTAAAAGATTTTAAGATATATTTCACCTAGTTGCATGACAGTGAAACTAGGGTGTCTCTTGTTAACACGAGATTGGTAAATCTTAATCGTTTCCGCCCTTCAGGTTTATTTGTTAGGAGGCCTCAAAACTGGAATATAAACCAGTAAGGAAAGCGGGCGGGGCCGACTATATAATACCCTACACCACTCTCGTAATATTGAATAACACATGTATAAATTGTTTACATAAATTTACTTTTGGGACATTTTATACTTAAATAATACCCTGTGTGGTGTAGGGTATAAAAACGATTGGATCTAAAGAGCCAAATCGGATGAAACATATATATGGGAGCTATAGCTAAATCTTTACCGATTTTCTTCAAATTCGGCAATGTTTGTTCATGGATCAAGAAACTCTACCATTCTAAATTTCAAAACGATTGGATGTAAAATATAGCTTCTATAGAACTAAAGGGCCAAATCGGACGAAACATATATGTGGGAGCTATAGCTAAATCTTAACCGATTTTCTTCAAATTCGGTAGTGTTGGTTCATGGATCAAGAAACTCTACCATTCTAAATTGGATGTAAAATACAGCTTCTACAGGACTAAAGAGCAAAATCGGACGAAATATATATATGGGAGCTATAGTTAAATCTTAACCGATTTTCTTCAAATTCGGCAATGTTGGTTCATGGATCAAGAAACTCTACCATTCTAAATTTCAAAACGATTGGATGTAAAGTACAGCTTTTATAGGACTAAAGGGCCAAATCGGACGAAACATATATATGGGAGCTATAGCTAAATCTTAACCGATATTCTTCAAATTCGGTAGTGTTTGTTCATGGATCAAGAAACTCTACCATTCTAAATTTCAAAATGATTGGATGTAAAATACAGCTTCTATAGGACTAAATGGCCAAATCGGACGAAACATATATATGGGAGATATAGCTAAATCTTAACCGATTTTCTTCAAATTCGGCAATGTTGGTTCATGGATCAAGAAACTCTACCTTTCTAAATTTCAAAACGGTTGGATGTAAACTACAGCTTCTATAGGACTAAATGGCCAAATCGGACGGAAGATATATACGGACGGACGGACGGACAGACATGCTTAAATCGACTCAGCTAGTGATTCTGAGTCGATCGGTATACTTTAAGGTGGGTCTAGCTGTGTTATTTTCAGGTGTTACAAACATCTGCCATGAAACAAACTTATAATACCCTGTACCACAGTGTGGTGTAGGGTATAAAAAAATGATTTTGCACCGTGCACCGCTTTGAATGTGTGGTATTTCTATATAAAGGGTGGTTAAATTGTAAGGGTCGATGTTGAACGTGAACTACACCTGTCGTCAAGTTTTTTTTCTGCATTTCATTTGACATTTCTCAATTTCAGACTAACTCAATTTGAACCATGGAAAGATACACAATCGAGCAACGCGTTGAAGTTTTTAAGCCTTTTACGAAAATGGTCGTTCAAATCCAAATGCATTTCGTGCACTTCGTGATGTTTTTTTGATCAGCATAATCGACCAAATATGTCCACAATCGGGAGAATTGTGCGCAAATTTCAGCAAACTGGGTCTGTAAGAGATGTGAAAACACCTGTGCATGCTCGCCCAGTTCGTTTGGTGCGGCTTATGGGTTGGCGACGTCATCGGGCCATACTTCTTCGAAATGAAGCCAGTCAGGCAGTAACTGTGAATGGTGCTCGCTATCGTGTGATGGCCCGAACTGGAAGATATGGATGTGGACAATATGTGGTTTCAACAGGACGGTGCCACTTGCCACGCAGCTAAAGAAAGAATGGCTCTTTTGCGCAACAAATTCAATGGCCGAGTTATCTCACGTCGTGGCGATGTCAATTGACCGCCAAGATCATGTGATTTGACTTCTTTCTTTGGGGTTATTTGAAAGAAAAAGTGTACGTCGATAAGCCAGCAACAATTTAAGAGCTAAAGATTGAGATAATTTGGCACATTAACTGCATAGAACCTCAATTATGCCTCAGCGTCATCGAAAATTTGGACCATCGGATCGAGGTGTGCTGCCGAGGTTGCGGCGGCCATTTGGCCGATATTTTGTTCCATACATAATTGAACCATACCTATATTATCATAATAAAAAGAAATGACAATAATTTCCTAAATAATTTGTGTTTTATTCAAATTCAACATCGGCCCTTCAAATTTAACCACCCTTTACAATTCTCCAATAGTCTTTTTATGAATCAACAGATACCGAATGTTCATATCTATAAATATTGCCCTAATACAGGGTGGCTTATATGTAATGCAACAAAGTATAGCGCTATATTTTTTTAATTTTTTTTAAATTTTATTGTTAGAAACAGTTTAGATTTGTTCGAATTGGCCACCTTTGGCACGAATTATGGCCTTCAAACGGCCGACAAAGCCATCACACGCTGCACGAAAGTGGCTCTGCGGTATTTTGGCCCATTCCCGGCGAAGCGCCGTCTTGAGATGATCGATACTTTGGTATTTTTTAGTGCGAACCTGACTCTCTAAAATGCCCCAGGCGCAAAAGTCCAACGGATTGAGATCCGGAGATCTTGGTGGCCATTGTGCGGTAAAAATTAAGCGAGGAACCTCCTTTTTAAGCCATTCTTGGTTGACGCGTGCTGAGTGCGATGGTGATGAGTCCTGTTGGAATGTCCATGGTCTGCGGCCAAAATGTTTGTCTGCCCAGGGCTTTAATACTGTCTTTAGGACATTTTCCCGATAATATTCGGCATTTATTTTGACCCCATGGTCGATGAATACGAGCGACCATCGGCCGTTACGGCGACCCACACCATTACCATCGGCGGCGCTTGAGTTCTGGTGGCCAATCGAAGGTGTCAATTTTCAGCTGACCTCTTTGGCAAGTAAACCCGATCATTTTGTTTGTTCACAAACTGCTCAATTTGGAATGGCTTCTCATCGGAGAAAACCAAATTCGGTAACTGGCCACTTTCGTGCAAGCGAAGCAACTCCTTCGCTCTTTCCAGTCTAACTTTTTTTTGTGCATCGGTGAGCTCTTGCACTTTTTGGAACTTCAATGGTTTTAGTCCAAGCTCATTTTTTAATATGTGTTGTATCCGTTCTCGCGATATGTTCAGCTCACGAGCAATTTTTCTACCACTGCGGCGTGGATTTCGATCAAATCTGGCCTTCACTTTTCGGATCATTTCTGGTGTTGTTACCGTTTTTTTCGTCCACTTTTTGGATGCGATGCAACACTGCCAGTATCACGGTAACGAACAATGGTACGAGAAACAAAAGATTTATTCACATTTAAATGCTGGAGGGCTCTAACGATAGTCACTTGTGTTTTTCCACCCAAATATAAAGCAATCACACTATCACGCTTGAATTCCATCACGAATAACTTTTTTCTGAATGCAATAGATCAAAATGCTTTTGTAAGCTTGTAAAAAATAAAATGAACTGTCACTGAAATAAATCTGTCAGCTATCAGACTAGCGGTTTAGAAATGATAGCAACCTGAAGTTGGTTGCAATACATATCAGCCACCCTGTATATTCATATCTTCGGTGCGCCGACGAAAACTCCTTTGTGTAATTTTTCGATTTTTTTATTGTCGACTTAGAAAGTCCTAGCGGTGATACGACTACTCACCAACACATTTTGCGCTGTCTTCGCTGGTTCAGAAGTTACCAAAAACACCTATGTTTATCCCTCTGTAGAAATGCGCCGACAAAAACTCCTATGTGTTGTAGGCACAGCGTGTCCCAAGGGATAGAAGGTTGGCTTAGATTCACGCCTAAAAAACGGCTAATGAGGTTTTGTTCAGAATCATTCCTCTCTATTCGACAATGAATAGATCAAAATTGGATCTGCTTCCATTCGCGAGTTATGGCGAAAACAGTACTTTTATTCAAAATAAACTTAATAGCTTTGTTTTTTTTTTTTTTTTTTTTTTTTTTTTTTTTATTCTATCTGCTTTCATAGTACATATTTTTGTTTTTGTACTCAGGCTCAAGATCGTTATTGTTGTTTTCAGTATATGAAAACAACTTTGTTAAAAATTAAAGAAGAAGCAAGTGACATGTATTGGGGGCGGTTGTAATGGTTGGATAGACAGATCTGTTTCGGTTTGATTGATTAGTGAAGAAAACCGCGGAAATTTAGAACTGTAATAAAATTTTCTTTAAATATAATAATTTGTAAGACGCTCTGTAATCCATAAAATCGACTTACACCGCCAAATTTTTCCAAAACTATAATACCGAATTTAATAAGAATAATATATTTGCATATCAGCATTTCAGCGAAAAATATCCCTCGACGAAAAAATTTTGTAGAAAAAACCAGTAAGGAAAGGCTAAAGTCGGGCGGTGCCGACTATATAATACCCTACACCACTCTCGTAATATTAAATAACTCTGACATATAAATTTTGTAATTCATGTATAAATTGTTTACATAAATTTACTTTTGGGACATTTTATACTTAAATAATACCCTGTACCACAGTGTGGTGTAGGGTATAAAAACGATTGGATCTAAAGAGCCAAATCGGATGAAACATATATATGTGAGCTATAGCTAACTCTTGAACTCATGAATCAAGAAACTCTACCATTCTAAATTTTAAAACGATTGGATGTAAAATATAGCTTCTATAGAACTAAAGGGCAAAATCGGACGAAACATATATATGGGAGCTATAGCTAAATCTTAACCGATTTTCTTCAAATTCGGTAGTGTTGGTTCATGGATCAAGAAACTCTACCATTCTAAATTTCAAAACGATTGGATCTAAAATACTGCTTTTATAGGACTAAATTGCTAAATCGGACGAAACATATATATGGGAGCTATAGCTAAATCTTAACCGATTTTCTTTAAATTCGGAAGTGTTGGTTTATGGATCAAGAAACTCTACCATTCTAAATTTCAAAATGATTGGATGTAAAATACAGCTTCTACAGGACTAAAGGGCCAAATCGGACGAAACATGTATATGGGAGCTATAGCTAAATCTTAACCGATTTTCTTCAAATTCGGTAGTGTTGGTTCATGGAACAATAAACTCTACCATTCTAAATTTCAAAACGATTGGATGTAAAATACAGCTTCTATAGAACTAAAGGGCCAAATCGGACGAAACATATATATGGGAGCTATAGCTAAACCTTAACCGATTTTCTTCAAATTCGGTGGTGTTGGTTCATGGATCAAGAAACTCTACCATTCTAAATTTCAAAATGATTGGATGTAAAATACAGCTTCTATAGGACTAAAGGGCCACATCGGACGAACCATATATATGGGAGCTATACCTAAATCTTAATTGATTTTCTTCAAATTCGGCAATGTTGGTTCATGGATCAAGAAACTCTACCATTCTAAATTTCAAAACGATCGGATGTAAAATACAGCTTCTATAGGACTAAAGGGCCAAATCGGACGAAACATATATATGGGAGCTATAGCTAAATCTTAACCGATTTTCTTCAAATTCGGTAGTGTTGATTCATGGAACAATAAACTCTACCATTCTAAATTTCAAAACGATGGGATGTAAAATACAGCTTGTAGCGGTTGCTATTATATATTATTTGTCCTTATTTATATTTGTTCCTATGTTATTATTCATTCAATTTCAATTTGCTCAATACATTTTAATAATTTTAGAAAACAGACTTTTGTAAAACTTTCTTCGTTGTGTTAACTGTCATTTGATATTTGTTTCGAAAAGCTTTTGTGAAAATGTATAAAAGGGCTCACACAACGAAAATTGTTCATTCTGTTTTCTCAGGTTTGTTAGGATAGTTCAATAATATGAACAGGGAAACAAATGGAATACGTGGTGGCTATTCGCTACCGTTTCCTGTTGTTTCCATGTTCCCATTATTTCAAAACAAATACATATAGGACAATATAAGTATTCGTGGTGGCGATGGCCGTCGTTACTTAATTGTTCCTATATGTATATGATATCTGTAAATGTATAAGACGATTTGTTAACAATTGTTCATTCTGTTTTCTCAGTTTCTCAGTTTCATTCAATAAAGAACTTCTGTTTTTGTATAAAATATTGAAACCAACATCTTTCAATTCCGGAAGGCAATCCTTTAGAAAATCTTCAACAATTGGCGCCCATACAATATTTACAAGAAAACCCCGTTATAATTTGGCGCCCAACGTGGGGCCCGAACAACGACCATAAAGCCGTGAAAAGGAGTATCGAATTGAAAGGACAGAAATATATTGGAGAATTAGTTTCCGACATTAGTGGCCGTGACTATTTGTGAATTGTGGCCCATTACGTCTGGCAAAATCCCAATTTTTTTTTATCCATATTCTTCAAAAGTAGAGAAATCCTGGCTGAATCATCAGATTTTGAAGACAAAGAAGTTATTGTTGAAGGTTTACGCAGAAGCGATCGGATTGCAGGAAAAACAAACATGGTTTCGTTGACCACTGAACAATTTGAAAGACTTCCGAGTGCTGTCAATAGGCCCAGCGAGAAGTGTGGCTCTTTCAGTAGCTGTTCTGCAAGATACAGTGGAGAACGAAGTTCAATCAAGGTGGAAGAATTCATATCCGCAATAACGACGTATCAGAATGTGGAAGGTATTGCTGACGCCAGCGCAGTTAACGGCATGCCGATGCTCCTCCAAGGAGATGCTGCGGATTGGTGGCGAGGTGTCAAATCTAAAGCGAAAACGTTCAATGATGTCATAACAATGCTACGTGAAGCATTTGCGCCACCAAAACCAGCATGGCGAATTTACTCGGAAATATATGATACGAAACAACACAAGAATGAACCTACTGACACTTTCATACGTAAGAAGAGAACATTATTTGCACAACTGGATGAGGCTCCGACAGAATCTTGCCAAATCGATATGGTATTTGGGATGCTTCATGCCCAGATAAGGGAGCGTGTATACCGACACAAAATAATAACGTTTGAAGAACTTTTGGCAGATGCAAGGGAAGCCGAGCATACAATACAAGAACGCATTGTAGTGAACGCAAATAATTTCAATAGTGGTCCTCAAGGCGGTCAAAATCGTTGCTCGTTCTGCCGTAAAAAAGGCCATACTGTTGAGAATTGTTTCAAGAAACAGAGCGTAGTTGAGGAGGCTACATCTGATGCCAAGACAGAAGTATTAAAACCGAAATTAGTCTGCTACGGATGTAATACACCTGGTTATGTTCGTGCAAACTGCCCGAAATGCAGTGAAAAGCCGAAAAGTAAAGCCCCAATGAATGTAAGCTTCAATTCATTTGGTATGTTGTTGGCTGCGACATTCCAATAGTGAATGTTGAGTTATTTGGAATTCCCGGTCAAGCTTATTTTGACACTGGATCAAAAACGAGTATAGCCAGTTCAAATCTTAAGCGAATTATGGAATTTAAAGGTTGTAAATTTGATAGAATTGAGTGTCAAACTACATTAGCCGATGGCACTGCAAGTGTTCAAAAATTTCTTACAACGACATGCAAGATTGTGATTGGTGGAAGGTGCCTTAATATTGATTTTTTGATATTCCCTGATGACAAAAACAATCGCACTCTTCTTGGATCCGATTTTATGGAGCAGGCGAATATTGTGTTAAATATGGGTCAAAAGCACTGGCATTTCGAAGGTTGCCCATCTCAAGTGTTCGATTTTGCTGAAGATCTACCGCTAGGTTTGAACTTAGTGGAGACAATTAAGGTAGCAGAGTCGTACCCTAAGCGCAAGTCAACAGTAGTTGCGGATAAACGAATTAAATCACCATTTTTAACACCAAAGAGAAATCGCCCATCTTATGTTTCGGACTTTGAATCATATGGTCCTGACTATCACCCAGAATCTGATTATTCTCCACATTCAATCCAGGCCATATTTAAAGATGCCATATCAAGTGATCTCACCACTCCAGAAAGAACAAAGAATGACGGCCTATTTCCTAGTGTGCGTTATGTGCACGCTCAAAGTGTGGAAGGTCCAATTTTCACTGAACTCAACATGTTTGATTTTGAAATTCTGAAAGATACGGATGCAGCTCATCTAAAGGAAGATGAAAAGTTACAGCTGGATACCTTATTAACAAAGTATGAAGGCGCATTTGCTATTTCCGGAGATCCTACGCCATATGCAACTCACAAGATAAACACCGCCAATCAGGAGCCAATATTTTCACCGCCATATCGTATATCGTTTGCTAGAACGGAACAGTTAAGAAAGGAAATGAGAATAATGCTTGAGAATGACGTAATTGAAGAGTGTGATTCAGCATGGGCTTCACCTGTTGTGATGGTACCGAAGAAGGATGGTTCTGTTCGCGTTTGTGTTGACTACAGAAAATTGAACGCAATTACAATCCCTGACAGATATCCGCTTCCCCGTATGGACGATTTATTACATGCTGCGAAGAGTACGAAGTATATGACAACCCTCGACTTTCAGAGTGGTTACTACCAGGTTGAAGTAGCACTCGAGGATAGAGATAAAACATGTCTTATAACACCATTCGGAACTTTTCGATTTAAAAGGATGCCATTTGGTTTACGGAATGCTCCCGCAACCTTCCAAAGATTGATAAACCGATTCAAAATTGGCATTCCTGATATATGTATTCTGGCTTACTTAGACGATATTATCGTCTGTTCTGAAACATTCCAACGACATTTACAAGACATTGAAATTGTCCTTGAGAGATTAATGTTATACAAACTGCGATTGAATAATGGCAAATGTAACTTTTGCTGTTCACATGTGAAATTTCTCGGACACATATTGAAACCTGAAGGTATTGCAGTTGATCCAGCAAAAGTTCAAGCTATAATCGAACGTAAAGAACCAATAAACCTAAAGGAGCTCATATCGTTTCTGCAAACATCCTCATGGTATCGCAGGTTTATTAACAAGTATGCAGAAATTGCAAGGCCTCTTACCAATCTTACTAAAAAGTCTGCTACGTGGAAATGGGAAGAGCCTGAACAAAATGCATTCAACACATTGAAACTTGCGTTAACGGCACCTCCAGTACTAAAGCAAGCTGTGGATGTTATGCCATTTGCAATCCAAACAGACGCAAGTGCGTATGCGTTAGGAGCGGTTTTACTCCAGGGGGAGGGTCAAGAAGAACATCCAATTGAATATGCTAGTCGTTTGTTAAGTGTTGCTGAACGCAACTATTCCACTACAGAGCGGGAAGCTCTAGCTATAGTATGGGCATGTGACAAATTTCGTGGATACATTGAAGGTAGTGAAGTAAAACTTCTGACTGATCATCAGCCATTGAAGTGGCTTTTAAGCATTAAATCACCAACGGGGCGACTCGCAAGATGGGGTCTTCAGCTACAGCAATTTAACTTTTCGATTGAATACGTCCCTGGTAAGATGAATGCCACAGCTGACTGCATATGTGCATTCTTTGTTGATATGCCAAATAAAACTTCATCTCAGATTCGAAATGCACAACTGGAAGATGAATATTTAAAAGATATAATAACATCTTTGGAAAGTCAAGATGAGAATTCTTTAAAGTGGGTTAACAGGTCTTACATTCTGAATGATGGTATCCTGTACTGCTATTCAAACGATGACTGTGATGATGCACAACTTGTTATACCGAGCCACGAACGCGCAGGCATTTTGAAAACATACCATGATGACAGTACTGCAGGTCATTATGGAACGGAAAGGACAATTTATCGTATTGCTGCAAGGTATTTTTGGCCTGGGATGCGTGGTGAAATAGCTAAACATGTTAAAAACTGCATTGATTGTCAACGTTTTAAGGCCACAAATTTGAAACCTGCTGGTCTTTTACAAACCACAAGTAGTAAACAACGATTTGAAGTAGTGGCGGTCGACTTGTTTGGACCTCTACCACAGACTGAGGGTGGTTACAGGTGGATTTTGATAGTCGAAGATGTTGCAAGTCGTTGGACAGAATTATTTAAACTAACGGATGCTACGTCCGAAGCATGTGCAAAGATACTTATTGAAGAAATATTTTTACGATATGGGGTTCCAAGAAGAATTAAATCAGACAATGGAGTTCAATTCGTATCAGCGATAATGCAAAAAGTCACTTGGTATACAGCAGCAGTTCACACCAGTATACCACCCTGAAGCGAATCCTGTAGAACGGAAGAACAGGGATTTAAAATACCAACTTTCGATAATGGTACAGGAACATCACGAAAATTGGCATCATTGTTTGCCAGCAATCCGTTTCGCCATGAACTCGTCAAAATGCCAAAGTACTGGTTCTAGCGCATCTTTTTTGACATTTGGACGAGAGATGCGTACTCTAGATGATGTTCAACACGATGTGAAGTCAGTTATTGAATCGGAAAATTTTATACCTGGAATATCAAAGTACCTCGAAACCATTGTGGAATTTTTGGAAAACGCAAAAGAAATGGAAGTTCAGTCTCAGGACAAAAATAAATTTTATAAAGACAAACGAAGACGACCAATACCAAATTTCGATATCGTAACAAAAGTCCTTGTTAATAGTGAAATTGCGACCTGTAGTCGACGAACAACTTTATTTTTATTATAAGTTTGTTTCACGGCAGATGTTTGTAACACCTGAAAATAACACAGCCAAACCCACCTTAAAGTATACCGATCGACTCAGAATCACTAGCTGAGTCGATTTTACGATGTCCGTCCGTCCGTCTGTCCATGTAAAGTTGTTCGTCGACTACAGGTCGCAATTTCACTCCGATCGTTCTGAAATTTTGCAGTTTAGAGTATTTCGCGGCAGTTAAGATCGCTATTGAATTTGGTTGAAATCGGTTCAGATTTAGATACAGCTCCCATATATATCTTTCGTCCGATTTGGCCCTTTAGTCCTATAGAAGCTGTATTTTACATCCAATCGTTTTGAAATTTAGAATGGTAGAGTTTCTTGATGTATGAACCAACATTGCTGAATTTGAAGAAAATCGGTTAGGATTTAGCTATAGCTCCCATATATATGTTCCGTCCGATTTGGCCCTTTAGTCCTATAGAAGCTGTATTTTACATCCGATCGTTTTGAAATTTAGAATGGTAGAGTTTCTTGATCCATGAACCAACATTGCCGAATTTGAAGAAAATCGGTTAAGATTTAGCTATAGCTCCCATATATATGTTTCGTCCGAGTTTGCTCTTTAGTCCTGTAGAAGCTGTATTTTACATCCAATCATTTTGAAATTTAGAATGGTAGAGTTTCTTGATCCATGAACCAACACTACCGAATTTGAAGAAAATCGGTTAAGGTTTAGCTATAGCTCCCATATATATGTTTCGTCCGATTTGGCCATTTAGTTCTATAAAAGCTGTATTTTACATCCAATCGTTTTGAAATTTAGAATGGTAGAGTTTCTTGATCCATGAACCAACATTGCCGAATTTGGAGAAATTCGGTTAAGATTTATCTATAGCTCCCATATATATGTTTCGTCCGATGTTGCTCTTTAGTCCTGTAGAAGCTGTATTTTACATCCAATCATTTTGAAATTTAGAATGGTAGAGTTTCTTGATCCATGAACCAACACTACCGAATTTGAAGAAAATCGGTTAAGATTTAGCTATAGATCCCATATATATGTTTCGTCCGATTTGGCCCTTTAGTTCTATAGAAGCTGTATTTTACATCCAATCGTTTTGAAATTTAGTATGGTAGAGTTTATTGTTCCATGACCCAACACTACCGAATTTGAAGAAAATCAGTTAAGATTTAGCTATAGCTCCCATATACATGTTTCGTCCGATTTGGCCCTTTAGTCCTGTAGAAGGTGTATTTTACATCCAATCGTTTTGAAATTTAGAATGGTAGAGTTTCTTGATCCATGAACCAACACTACCGAATTTGAAGAAAATCGGTTAAGATTTAGCTATAGCTCCCATATATATGTTTCGTCCGATTTGGCCCTTAGCCGATTTGGCCTATAGAAACTATATTTTACATCCAATCGTTTTGAAATTTAGAATGGTAGAGTTTCTTGATTCATGAACCAACATTGCCGAATTTGAAGAAAATCGGTTAAGATTTAGCTATAGCTCCCATATATATGTTTCGTCCGATTTGGCCCTTTAGTTCTATAGAAACTATATTTTACATCCAATCGTTTTGAAATTGAGAATGGTAGAGTTTCTTGATCCATGAACCAACACTACCGAATTTGAAGAAAATCGGTAAAGATTTAGCTATAGCTCCTATATATATGTTTCATCCGATTTGGCCCTTTAGATCCAATCGTTTTTATACCCTACACCACACTGTGGTACAGGGTATAAAATAAGTATAAAATGTCCCAAAAGTAAATTTATATAAACAATTTATATATGAATTACAAAATTTATATATCAGAGTTATTCAATATTACGAGAGTGGTATAGGGTATTATATAGTCGGCACCGCCCGACTTTAGCCTTTCCTTAGAGGTTTTCTTGTAATAATGATCAGTTAAACAAATATTTTAAAGTGCTTATATTCAAACTAGGCAGATAGGTATATACGGAGGCTATATATAAATCAAAACCGATTTTCTTCAAATTTGGCTAGGTTTGTTCTTCGATGAGGAAAACAGCGATCTTCTAATTTTTCAACGGATCTGTTGAGAAATATTCTTAGCACATCAAACTTTTATCTGCCAATACGAGTATGGATAAAGATGCGTTGAGAAAATATCTAAATCGGTACCAATTTTTCAGAAATTCTATAGTGTTCTCCTTGGATCATTAAACACTTCTCTGCTAAGTATTATAATTCCATGTTTTTTTTTTTTTGAGTAACAGCACTTCGATAGGTAATGATGCGCTGAATACATCGATCGTATTTCAAATACGTGTTCTATAGAGCATAGCTTCCAAATCGAAATAAACATATTCGCGTACATGGGAGTTATATTTAAATCTGAACCGTTTTTTTAAATTTGGTGGCATATCTGTTTGTCTAAAGAATTTTTTGTCGAATTTCGTGCACATCGCTTAAAAAATCTGGCTGCTGTAGCGCTTAGCTTTAAAACCAAATTGAATATATACTCGTACACATATCGATAACTCCATTCTAAACTATGCTAAGTGCTAAAAGGTAGTGTTTCAAGAGAGGCGACCAAAGTTTGATTATTTTTTAAATTTGTGTGGAATTATTTTATAATGAAAATCTAATGACCTGTACTCTTTTGTGAATAACTTTTGGTTGGGTTGACGGATAAACACCAAATTTTTACTGAATATAACTTGGAATATTTAGAAATTTAAAATGCAATTTCCCTGAAAACATGCTAAGTCGACTTAGCATGTTTTAGAATATGTTTTATCGATATGGAGACGAAATCTGAAGCGATTTTTTTTTAAATTTAGTAGCATTTATTCGTGTCTCAAGAGGCTTCTTGAATTTTCGTAATTGTCGTGTGTAAAATAAAGCACCTATAGTATTTATATGCCAAATCGGAACAAACATATATATATGGAGGCTATATCTAAATCTGAACCGATTTTCTTAAAATTTGGTAGGGTATATTTGTGAGCCAAGAGACTCTGCCCAGTAATTTTTCATAATAATGGTATGTAAAATGTAGCTTCTATGGGGCTTAGATGCCAAATCGGACAGAAAATATATAAAATGGCTGTATCTAAATCTAAACCGATTTACTTCAAATTTGGTAGCGATTGTTCCTACAACAACGCACATGTTTTTGCTCTATTTCATTCAATTCGGTGAAAAATTTGGATTTTTCAGTCTCTATATGGCGAATCGGAGGTACATGAGAGCTATATTTAAACCTATATTTAAATATTATTTTTATACCATACACCACATTGTGGTACAGGGTATTATAAGTTTGTTTCACGGCAGATGTTTGTAACACCTGAAAATAACACAGCTAGACCCACCTTAAAGTATACCGATCGACTCAGAATCACAAGCTGTCCGTCCGTCCGTCTGTCCATGTAAAGTTGTTCGTCGACTACAGGTCGCAATTTCACTCCGATCGCTCTGAAATTTTGCAGTTTAGAGTATTTCGCAGCTGTAAAGATCCCTATTGAATTTGGTTGAAATCGGTTTAGATTTACATATAGCTCCCATATATATCTTTCGACCGATTTGGCCCTTTAGTCCTATATAAAAACGATTGTATTTTACATCCAATCGTTTTTAAATTTAGAATGGTAGAGTTTCTTGATCCATGAACCAACATTGCCGAATTTGAAGAAAATCGGTTAAGATTTAGCTATAGCTCCCATATATATGTTTAGTCCGATTTGGCCCTTTAGTTCTATAGAAGCTGTATTTTACATCCAATCGTTTTGAAATTTAGAATGGTAGTGTTTCTTGATCCATGAACCAACATTGCCGAATTTGAAGAAAATCGGTTAAGACTTAGCTATAGCTCCCATATATATGTTTAGTCCGATTTGGCCCTTTAGTCCTATAGAAGTTGTATTTTACATCCAATCGTTTTTAAATTTAGAATGGTAGAGTTTCTTGATCCATGAACCAACATTGCCGAATTTGAAGAAAATCGGTTAAGATTTAGCTATAGCTCCCATATATATGTTTAGTCCGATTTGGCCCTTTAGTTCTATAGAAGCTGTATTTTACATCCAATCGTTTTGAAATTTAGAATGGTAGTGTTTCTTGATCCATGAACCAACATTGCCGAATTTGAAGAAAATCGGTTAAGATTTAGCTATAGCTCCCATATATATGTTTAGTCCGATTTGGCCCTTTAGTTCTATAGAAGCTGTATTTTACATCCAATCGTTTTGAAATTTAGAATAAACAATTTATACATGAATTACAAAATTTATATTTCAGAGTTATTCAATATTACGAGAGTGGTGTAGGGTAATACCCTACTCTCGTCGGCCCCGTCCGACTTTAGCCTTTCCTTACTGGTTTTTTTTTAATTTCTTAGAAGAATACATACATATGTGTTATATATAAATATAAAAAACCAGTAAGGAAAGGCTAAAGTCGGGCGGTGCCGACTATATAATACCCTACACCACTCTCGTAATATTGAATAACTCTGATATATACATTTTGTAATTCATGTATAAATTGTTTACATAAATTTACTTTTGGGACATTTTATACTTAAATAACACCCTGTACCACAGTGCGGTGTAGGGTATAAAAAAGATTGGATCTAAAGAGCCAAATCGGATGAAACATATATATGGGAGCTATAGCTAAATCTTTACCGATTTTCTTCAAATTCGGCAATGTTGGTTCATGAATCAAGAAACTCTACCATTCTAAATTTCAAAACGATTGGATGTAAAATATAGCTTCTATAGAACTAAAGGGCCAAATCCGACTAAACATATATATGGGAGCTAAAGCTAAATCTTAACCGATTTTCTTCAAATTCGGTAGTGTTGGTTCATGGATCAAGAAACTCTACCATTCAAAATTTCAAAACGATTGGATGTAAAATACAGCTTTTATAGGACTAAAGGGCCAAATCGGACGAAACATATATATGGGAGCTATAGCTAAATCCTAACCGATTTTCTTCAAATTCGGCAGTGTTGGTTCATGGATCAAGAAACTCTACCATTCTAAATTTCAAAACGATTGGATGAGAAATACAGCTTATTCAGGACTAAAGAGCAAAATCGGACGAAACATATATATGGGAGCTATAGCTAAATCTTAACCGATTTCCTTCAAATTCGATAGTGTTGGTTCATGGATCAAGAAACAATGTCTCTTATATTTCTTTCTCACATATAGCGAATTCAATATAAGCTAAAGCATCATTTAAAAACGAAAAAATATGAAACAAGATTTTTTTGAATTTCCCTAACATTTACAAAATGGCTCATAACTTTTACATCCATAGATTTCAAATAGACAGTATTTTCTTTGTTAGCATGCTGGCTTTTTAAAAATATGATAAAATAATTTTTTCCATTTTTTTTCTATTTTTTATTTTTTTTTTTGTAACTTGAAAAAGTGTTTTAAAAAAAATCATTTTTTTTCATATTTTTGACCACTGTTACTAAACCAAAGATTCTACGTGAAAGCGAAAAATTATGGTCCAAATACTGAATGCATGAAAGCTGGAATTTAAAAAAAAAATTACCATAAATTTTTTTTAATATTTTTTTCGTGTTTGTGACACATAATTGCACCAGAAACTGTTATCCACATCCCTTGGACAAACATTTTGTTGCATAGTGTTATCGTCACAATCGGACCATAAATACGACCTACGTCTACAGACGGACATGGATAAATCGACTCAGGAAGTGATTCCAAGTCGATCGGCATAATAAGCGATGGGTCTACATATCTCTTCTCCTTTTGGGTGTTACAAACATATGCACAAACTCAAAATCTGCTGATCCATAGTGTGGTGTAGGGTATACAAATAGACTAAATGTGCAAAATGACTTATAATATAAACATGTGTACCAAGATAAGACAGAAAATCGAATCTACACAGGCCTCAAAATTTAAAAAAGTCTCCAACTTCGACAATACTCAAAGTTGATGCCATCGAGGTGCAAGAATATTTCAGACGATATTATCACCTGCAAAATTTATATTTTTGTGATAGGAAGATACATAAATTTGTTAATAAAGAGCAAAAAGTGCATACAACTCGGCAATTTATTTATATTTATTTATTAATATTTAATTTATTTACTTGTTCAAGTGATGAAATTAATTCTTAAAAATTTATTTGTACTTAGGAAAGAAAACTTGTTTTAAATAATGTTAAAAGAGTAATAACTTTAGCAAAACACGGTTTAAAAACGCAAACATCTCCAGAATAATCCTGCAGTAAAACTTTTTTCAAAAACATGTACTCTGATTGAGTGAATTTGTTGTTTTTTTTTTTTCATTTGTCATGTGTGTTTCAGTCTTCGCAACCCCTAAAGTTGACGACACGCTGTCTGTCACGCTATATTATCAATCACGTACCATCCAATCCGCTGTGTTGAAATTTTTTCATTCGAAATTCTTTTCAGTTCATTGTCATTTGACAGTGGACAAAGACCGAAAAGGTTTTGTCAACTTTAGTCCAGTGCCGTTGAATCACGTGAGAGTGTCCATGACAAGAATTTTTTTGGTTTGGATATAATAAGAATATACGAGGTTCACACGCAATTTATTTTTGAGCTGCCAAAAATGCATAGATTTGATGACTTTTCTGTAAAATAGTTTCAATGTTAAGATTTGTTCCTTTACTTTTTTAATAGTAAATCTAGCAAAAGAGAAATAATTCAAAATTCTCTCTGAGTAAACATGTTTTAAAAAAGTACGGGAACGGAAATCTGGTACAAATAGCAAGCACTGAAACATTTCTTCTATTTGAAGTTTCTGTTATATTACTTTCAATGTATTTTGAAAGCAACTACTTTTACTCGGAAAAATTTGTCGAGTATAAACTAGTAAAAAAGTAGTAAAAGTGAAAGACATTTTGAAAGTTCTCTCTTAAATTTGTATACTATTTTTACTAGATTTTGGAGTAAAGGAACGCTTTTTGGAGTAAAACTGGTAAAAATGGTAAAACTAGCAACATGTAGTAGGTAAAGGAACAAAGCTATAGTTAACCAGTAAGGAAAGGCTAAAGTCGGGCGGTGCCGACTATATAATACCCTACACCACTCTCGTAATATTGAATAACTCTGATATATAAATTTTGTAATTCATGTATAAATTGTTTACATAAATTTACTTTTGGGACATTTTATACTTAAATAATACCCTGTACCACAGTGTGGTGTAGGGTATAAAAACGATTGGATCTAAAGAGCCAAATCAGATGAAACATATATATGGGAGCAATAGCTAAATCTTTACCGATTTTCTTCAAATTTGGCAATGTTGGTTCATGAATCAGGAAACTCTACCATTCTAAATTTCAAAACGATTGGATGTAAAATATAGTTTCTATAGAACTAAAGGGCCAAATCGGACGAAACATATATATGGGAGCTATAGCTAAATCTTAACCGATTTTCTTCAAATTCGGCAATGTTGGTTCATGAATCAAGAAACTCTACCATTCTAAATTTCAAAACGATTGGATCTAAAATACTGCTTTTATAGGACTAAGTTGCTAAATCGGACGAAACATATATATGGGAGCTATAGCTAAATCTTAACCGATTTTCTTTAAATTCGGAAGTGTTGGTTTATGGATCAAGAAACTCTACCATTCTAAATTTCAAAATGAATGGATGTAAAATACAGCTTCTACAGGACTAAAGGGCCAAATCGGACGAAACATGTATATGGGAGCTATAGCTAAATCTTAACCGATTTTCTTCAAATTCGGTAGTGTTGGTTCATGGAACAATAAACTCTACCATTCTAAATTTCAAAACGATTGGATGTAAAATACAGCTTCTATAGAACTAAAGGGCCAAATCGGACGAAACATATATATGGGAGCTATAGCTAAACCTTAACCGATTTTCTTCAAATTCGGTAGTGTTGGTTCATAGATCAAGAAACTCTAAATTTCAAAATGATTGGATGTAAAATACAGCTTCTTCAGAACTAAAGAGCAACATCGAACGAAACATATATATGGGAGCTATAGCTAAATCTTAACCGATTTTCTTCAAATTCGGCAATGTTGGTTCATGGATCAAGAAACTCTACCATTCTAAATTTCAAAACGATCGGATGTAAAATACAGCTTCTATAGGACTAAAGGGCCAAATCGGACGAACCATATATATATGAGATATAGCTAAATCTTAACCGATTTTCTTCAAATTCGGCAATGTTGGTTCATGGATCAAGAAACTCTACCATTATAAATTTCAAAACGATCGGATGTAAAATACAGCTTCTATAGGACTAAAGGGCCAAATCGGACGAAACATATATATGGGAGCTATAGCTAAACCTTAACCGATTTTCTTCAAATTCGGCAATATTGGTTCATGGATCAAGAAACTCTACCATTCTAAATTTCAAAACGATTGGGTGCAAAATACAGCTTCTATAGGACTAAATGGCCAAATCGGACGAAAGATATATATGGGAGATATATCTAAATCTGAACCGATTTCAACCAAATTCAATAGTTAAATCGACTCAGCTAGTGATTCTGAGTCGATCGGTATACTTTAAGGTGGGTCTAGCTGTGTTATTTTCAGGTGTTACAAACATCTGCCGTGAAACAAACTTATAATACCCTGTACCACAGTGTGGTGTAGGGTATAATTATCCTTCTATCGGAACGTTGCATCGTTAGTAACTTTCAACGGGAGAAGCTTATCATAGATAACATTTTTGTAGGAAAAGCTTATCATAGATAACATTTTTGTAGAAAAAGATCATCATTGATAAATTTTCTAAAGGAAGGAAGATAACTTTATTTTAAAAAGGGCTCAACTTAATGACGTTTATATTAGCAAGTTACATACTTAGGGAAACTTGGCTATACTACAGGAATAAATAAAGGTTGATTACTATAGGGAAAGATCAACTTTGACGACTTTAATATAGGAAAAGGTCAAATTAGATGTATTTTCTATGTGAGATGTTAATCGTTGATGACTCTTCAATAGAAAAATTTTATCATTGCTGACTTTTATATAGGAAAATATAATATAATTATAATATCCATGTCTTTTGTATAGTTGTTGTTGATCACTTTTTTATCTGAAAGGCTTAAACATTATGTTTTTTACACAGAAAAGGTTAATCGTTATGGGGTTTCCACCGGAAAACTTCATCGTTGATTGTATTTCAAAAGAAAAATTTCTTCGTTTATCGTTGATGATTTTTCTGTAGAAAAATTTTATCGTTTATTGTTTTTATAGAAAAATTTCACAGCTGATAGCTTTTCTACAGAAAAATTTCATTGGCATAAATTTTCTACAGGAAAAGTTGTTGATAGATTTTCAGTAGGAAAAGTTCCCCGTTGATGGTTTTCGGTAAAAAAGAGTTCTTCTCCGATGAGTTTTCGACTGAAATAGTTAATTGTTGATGACTTTTTTGTAAGAAAATATCATTTTTGGTGAATTGTTTATAGGAAAATTTAAAAATTCCTAAAGGAAAAGTATGTTTGTAGTTGATGATTTTTATATAGGAAAACATCGAAGTGTGTGACTTTAACATGCGAAAGTTCAACGCTGTTTACTTTACAATAAGAAAGTTCAAATTTTTTTTTTCAACAGCTTTTGTAAAAAAGTTCAACGTTGATGTCTTTTCTGTATGAAAATCAGTGAGGCCTTTCTATAGGAAAAGTTCTTTGTTATTGTATTTCTACATTAAAAGTTCATCATTAATGGCATTAGGCATAGGAGAAGTTCATGGTTGATGACTTTTCTACAGGAAAATACATTATTGATGACTTTTCTGTATGAAAAGTTCATCGTTGATGGCTTTTCTATTGGAAAAGTTCATCGTAAAGCCTTTATAACTGGAAAAGTTTATCGTTTTAGCTTTTCAACAGAAATAGTTCATCGTTATGACATTTCTGTAGCCCATCGTTTATGGCTTTTCCATAGGAAAAGGTATGTCAATATACGACTTGTTCTTAAATTGTTCCTTCTGGCATAAGAGCTTGCATGCAGGATCACCTTTTACTTCTAACAGATATAAATATTTAAACAACTTTTTCTACATAATTAATTCAACTTATTCCATAGTTGTCTTTCATATTTATCATGTCGACTTAAATTGCAAAATTGTTTCCCTGGGACTATTGCGGCAAAAAAATCAAAAGAACTCGGGCAATTTGTAATCCAAATGCCACCAGTTTCCAACTTTAAATCTTGATATATTTTCATTAGCTGCTGAACATTTGTTTCAATTCGTTGTCTTTTTCTACGGCGATCTCAGATCGGTTTGTAGCGCCATCATCAAATCATTTGAAAGGCATGTTAAACAAATTTGTTAATTATTCGTATGTTGTAAATTTTTCATAAAAATGTTCACACACACACATACTTGCATACAATGCCATATATGTATGTCATCGTTCAAATGTCTATATGATCGTATGCATTTATGCAGATACATTAGGGTGTACTGAAGAAAATTTGTTTAGCGGGTGGTCTCACATGAATTGGTGCCAACGGTTGGCCGATGTAATATTCCGCACATACAGGGTGGATGAAGAAAGCTGCTACCAAAAAAAAAATTAATAACTTTTTTCTATTTAATGAATCTGGTTAATTTTTTTTTATTTTGCAGATTGATTTTTAGATTTAACAAAAATGGATAACTGGGACACTGAAACAAGAATTTGGATTGTGCGCCGCTATTACGCACTGAAGTCCGTAGTTTCGGTTCAAAGAGAGTATAGGGGCACGTTTGGCGGCAATCCTCCCAGCAGATGGACCATAAAGAGACTTGTTAACAATTTTTCCGAGCATGGGACAGTCAAAAGAAGACCTTACCATCGAAACCCTTCAGTTCGGACGGAGGAAACAATCGCTGCTGTAGCTGATGCCATACAAAACAATCCAAGAGTTTCGACAAGAACCTTATCTGCTTAAATGGGTATAAGCAGACAGTCATTGCAGTCAATTATGCACAAAGATTTGGAGTTATTCCCATATAAAATTCAAATGGCCGACAAAGTGAACTCTACAGACTTCCCGATTCGCTTGGAATTTTGCCAGAAGATGCTTCAAATGGTGGAAGAGGAGGGAAACATGTTGAACTGTCTTTTCATGTCTGACGAGGCCCATTTCGATTTAAACGGCAACATAAACAAACAAAATTGTCGAATATGGAGTGCTTCCAACCCACAGATACTCCATGAGACGGAATTGCAACCACTTCGTGTCACAGTGTGGTGTGCAGTTTCATCACGCGCATTGTCGGGCCCTACTTCTTCGAAGAAAACGGTCACACCGTTACAGTTACTGGAGGCCGTTACTTGAGCATGTTGAGAGAGATTTTCTATCCTTCTTTCAACTCTGTGTGGTTTCAGCAAGATGGTGCAACTCCTCACATAGCCCGGCCTGTTATGACAGAATTGCGACGAAAATTTCCCAATAAGCTGATATCAGAAACTCCACATTCCGTTGGCCCCCCAGGTCGCCTGACCTTACTGCACCTGACGTTTTCTTGTGGGGTTATTGCAAACAGGAAGTCTGCAAAGCAAAACCAACAAATTTGAATAAACTAGAGCAATCCATTCGAAAAACAATTGCGGCTATTCCCGTCTCAACTCTCCAAGCAGTAATGAACAAATTTTTGGTAAGATGCATCAACGAACAGGGAGGGCATTTAAATTCCATTATTTTTAAAACTAATTAAGCTATATTTAATTAAATTTAATGCGATTTAACATGAATAAAAGAAAACTGAAGTCCATACGCTGAAAAAAAAGTTATTTGAATTTCGTAATGTAGCAATATTCATCAGCCACCCTGTAGTTGTATTATGTATATTGAAAAAAAATTCTCCTTTTTTACTAAAATTGTTTTCTTATTTTAATGTGGAAACATACATATTGCAAGTAGAATAGAAAGGTTTTTACGCATCATAAATATCCTGTACCTACTGTTCATCGACTTGAAAAAAGCCTTCGACACCATCACACGGATTGCCATATGGAAAGCATTGAGGGAGCAGCCCAGAAATTTTTTCGAAAAATAAGCATAAATCTCAGTTCTTCACAACGGGAGCATCAGTCAACCATTTCATACTAACGCTGGAGTTAAGCAAGGATGCCCGCGATCGCCTCAGCTATTCACCATCGTGATGGATGACATCATGAGCGAAGTCTGTTCACAGAGAAAAGGCATAACATGGAGTCTCTCACACCAACTCGAGGATTTAGATTATGCGGATGATATTTGTCTACTCTCGCAATAGATCTCCAATATGCAGTCAAAATTGGAAGACCTTGAAAGATTGGTTCGCAATGTTGGTCTTGAGACAAATATCAAGAAAACCAAAGCCATGAAAATTAACAACACTAGCACAGACAAAATCATGATCCAGGGTCATCTAGTTCGAGTATTTAGACAGCTTTTGCTATCTAAGAGGTACAACGACAACGAATCTCAGAGTAGAAACAGACGTAAAAAATTGGTTTAATAAAGCGTGAGCGGCTCATATACATACATACATATATCCAGATGATCCAAACTCATAACATTCAACGCATGTCTAAAGTCAACTCTGCTATACGTTAGTGAAGCCTGGCTTGTGTAAATTATCATCACGCAAAGGCTACAGTTATTCACCAACAAGTGCCTCACAATCATATGCAAGATATTTATAACATTACTGTAAAATAGAAAAAATAGAATATATACATATATACATATATAAGGACAAGATAGAAAATTATTTGATTCTAGTAAAAGTTTTCAAATTGAAAACAGATTTTAAATTTGCTAGTCAAAAGAAAAAAATATTTGAAAAATAAAGATAAAGAGAATATTGAACTAAAAGGCTTCCGAGGCCCCAGAAATCATGATATAGTCTGTGGGCACGCAATGAAATACTTGCAATATATTTTGCCATGTAAAATACTTGCTTTCAATCACTGTATAGAAGCAAGTTGGTCTTTAGCCGAGAGAGTATCTTAGTTTATATTATTACGATTACAGACCGAAATAATAACGGGCAACCGACATGGACAAAAGCACGGCACAGCTGACTTGTTGTAAAATAAATATTACAACGAAACACTTAAAGCAATAAGAAAAAAGCTTTTTACTATAAAGCTTTACTCTTAATGTGTGAGTGATTTCTACAAGTAAATTCTAATTGAATTTCTTGTGGACATGGCAAAGTGCTAGTATTTCATTGTGTTTGATTGTTTGAATGATAGCCGAAAAGTGAGTCTTTGGGTGCAATTCTCATTTGCTCGTGTGAGTCGCCCCGTGATAGGCTTTGAGAGTTTGGTTATCGAATCATCAATCAAAGGCTTTTTTGAAAAGCCGGCCATGTAGACTACTGATGACGGGGGTCACGCCCCAGAAATCATGATATAGTCTGTGGGCACGCAAAGAAATACTTGCAATATATTTTGCCATGTAAAATACTTGCTTTCAATCACTGTATAGAAGCAAGTTGGTCTTTAGCCGAGAGAGTATCTCAGTTTAAATCGTAAGTAAGTACTATTAAATTTATATTAACACGGATATCTCTAACCACAACTTTATACTAATCAACATAATTTCCAACAAGAATTGATATTTCCACCAAAAAAGATATCAAGATTATATGTTTATTGATTAACTTCCAATATTATTACACATTCATAATTTTACATTTTGTTAATCCTGTAATCGATTTTTAGTTATGAAACAATAAAAATAATGTTTACTTGAATATTACGTATAAAATGATGAAACATATGGTCGCTCAGGTAAACAATAGGCATGTTTTCGTTACAAGCTAGCAATTTTAGTTTAGCACTTTGCAACGAAAACAACTGACTTTCACTAACTGTCACATAAGCAATAAGTCGCAGTTTTTCACTATCTGGTAGCAATGGTGTCATGAGTTGCGAAGAAAGAACAGTGCAAAACAGACGAAAAATTCGTGAAAAGTATTTATAAAACATATTTACTATTCTATGTTCAATTGTTTACACTTTCTTTTGCAAATATTAAAATATTTTCCCATTTTTTCGTTCTTCTTCCCATTAATTCACAATAATTGATAACAAAATGGGATGCCATATTGCTAAATATAGGGTGCCCAATATGGCAACATCATACTCGATTAAGACAGGAACACAAGCACCAAACTTCATCGGGAACTAATAGTGCTTAAAAGTGCTTAGCTCCCCATACAAATTAAGCACTTATGGTGTAACGAAAACACGCCTAATATAGGGAAGGAACATTGACCATTGATCAATGATAAATGTCCTTAATAATCCCAAGATTCCGAACTTCTCTTTTCCCTCTATCTAAATTCACTATCTTTCTAATAAAATAAATTGTGCAACTGGCTGTCCAAAGGACCCTCCCATTTTCCCTGACCACGGTCGGACGAGATTCCAGGACGGCGGTTCGTTACATATTCAAGACTATACTGTTCAATGTGTCGCCACAGGGACGTAAGGGAAAACATAAGTTATCCCTAGCCCCTCCCGTTGAACCAATACGATTGCTTTAAAAAAGCTCAAAAGTTGGAGGATTCCAACGTCAGCCAAATTAGAATTGGATCCTAAGGTTGCATGCCACCTTCTGGAAAGAGCGCGTCACATCACAGAACGTGTTCTATTGGTTCCTCCTCCCCTTTGTCACCACAACTTCTGCAAGAGTTTTCTCGCAAGTCTTTCAATCTATCTTCGTGCAGCTTAATAAGCCAATGACCCGTCATGACAGACACGATAAGTGAGTCGTCCGGTTTCGACAACGACAACAGGGCGTTTGGAATTAATACAGTATCACTTCAGCCTGTAGTGTATGCAGTTTCTGGCTCGCGCGTGTAATGTAGTTTTAAGTCTTGCAATCTCTTCTGATTTGCAGTTCCCTGGAATGTCACAGTGACCCGGACTTAATGCGCTACAATGATCAGACTGTCTTTTTGAAAAGGATAGCTCAAGTTCCACAGAAAAGACGCCAAAGCCTACTTTGTTGTTGATTTTGGAGCTGACTGTATAGAAGTTCACGTTCTTGGATACGACTATTCCATTCTGAACTATCAGGTATAAGAGTGAGTAGTATAATCAGCATTGAGTGGATGGTCAGGCATTGTGTCTCGAATGACACTATATCCTTGGCCATTCCCTGACCAGAATGACAATTTCCTAAGTCTAACAGCAGTAGCTGTGGCATATTGCTTTGTTATAATGTCTACATGAAAGAAAATATATTTGGAAACAAAATTTTTAAATATTATATGTATATTTGTGAACAAATATATTTATTTGAAAATCAAGAAATTTACTTTGGAACGCACGTGTCAATATATTAAAACAAAATATATTTACAAACTGACTTTCACAAACAAAATATGTGTTTACACAGAAACAAAGTTATTGTTTAAGGAATTTTTCTAATATATTTTATTTAACAAAGATTTTTTAAACTTTCTGACATTTTCGAATTTTAGTTCGTTTTTCATAGATTTCTTACATAGATTTCTTTACTTTAAACAATGTGTTTTTTAGACGTGTGGTTTTCAATCTGTTCGGAGTTGGTCTTTTTGACAGCTCTCACTTGATTTATGCTCAGTTTGGTTTGCCACTTTATAATATATAGACTTTGTCCGGAACAAGGGTTGCAAATTGTGCAAATTTATTACCAAAATAATGGTTCGGATTTCACAAGAAAATTTTGTTCAGCGATGAAGATCACTTTAAGATGAATGAGTACGATAATAAACAAAATTGTCGCATTTGGAGTACTGATAATCCACAAGTCATTCTTCAGATACCGTTACATACAAAAAGTAACTGTTGGTGTGCTCTATGAGCAGAGGAAATCATTGGTCCATACTTCTTCAAAAATGAAGCCGGCCATAATGTTACAGTCAATGTTGAAAGCTATAGAGTCATGATTAATGACTTTTTCTTGAATTGAAGGAAGTTGATGTGGATGATCTTTGGTTCCAACAAGAAGGCGCTGCATTCCATACATCCAACGAAACAAGCATTTATTGAAGAAAACTTTTGGTGAGCGCATTATCTCGCGTGGTGGGCCTGTGGCTTGGCCTTCAAGATCGTGTGATTTAACATCGCTGGATTATGTTTTATGGGGTTATGTGAAGTCGATTGTCTACGCAGATAAGCCCGACACGATTGACGCCTTGGAAGAGAATATTCGACGCGTTATAGCTGACGTACAGCCCCAAATGCTGCAAAAAGTGGTTGAAAATTGGGCCTCTCGGCTGGAATTTATTTGAGGCAGCCGCGGCGTCCACTTGCCCGAAATCATTTTTAAAACATAATGGCAAACCCTCATCTTAATAAAAGCTAAATTCTTGGCCATAACATTAAATTATATGCATTTAATTTCTTATTGAAAACCACACGTCTAAAAAAACAGCGTTTAGTTAAAAATGTCATAAGCAATATTAGCTTTTATTTTACAGTACTTTTTAATTTATAAATATTCCAATTCATCACTTTTTGTTAATCCATCAAATCAATTTATAGTCACGAAAGATTTTACGATTTAAATTTTTATTGGATTTTCAAACATAATGAAAACATACTTTTGTTTAGAGCAGCATACTACCAAACATATACATAATATTTGTGTGTGTCAAAAAATAGATATTTGTAGTGTACCCAAAACATATATATGTTTCAAGCAGAATATGTTTGGGACAATATACTACAGAAGCAATTTTTTTCAGCGTGTAGTGGCATTAAATGTAGTATTCAATTTAGTACCTCCTCAGTTTGTGTCGTTCTCAATGCACCAGCGACGCTTATAGGAGCCATTCCTTGATTTCCTGGATTTCTGCAGAGCTATCAGGCAGACCACAATTCCGTACAGTATTATAGGTCCGACCACAGCCGTATACAGCTAATCGCGGGTTCAATGCCAAGCGTTTTGCTATTGCTCTATATATAGGTATATGGGTCTTTGCTCTTTCCAGACTTGAAGTTTAACTTCCTGTTTTGTAAAATATCTAAGCATTTTGCGCTTTCAGATAAGGAATTTCAATACTCCAAGGAAACAGGTACCTTATATATTGGTACCTTATATCTACTGCTGAAAAGAATTAGTTCTGTAATGGTCGGGTTGACATCAAGACCATTATCCGAAGGCCATCCTGCAGCTGTACGTTGTAGGATGTCTCTAAGAGTACTCGGAAACTTCCTCTAACAACTATTACCACGTCATATACAAAGGCAATAACCTTAACACAAATCTTCTCCAGAGAAAGCAGAATATTGTTCATGGAAAGAACAATATTCTGCTTTATATGTATCCCGGAAATATGTATCCAGAAATACCCCCAGCGATTCATCATTGAATGTAGTCTAAAAACTCTCAACTTTCTTGATGTACCCAATAATACAAGGCGTTAAGGCTTACATTTTCCGTAACCCTGAGGCCTCGGATGAGCTTTCTTCACTATTTCAGAAATCTATCCAGGATTTATTTTGAGCCTTTTCCAACTCTTTTTTGTACTGCATGAGTTCTCCCTAATAGATGCCGCATTTGTGTCAACTCTTGTGGCCCCCGCCTTATTAAAGAGATTTCTGCAGCACTTCCTCAGCATAGCTAATTGAGACGACCACCACGGCGGTTTACCTCTTGGCATAGGTTTGGGACGTGAGGCTTGTACGAGCAATTAAGAGCCACGGCAGGGACGTATCCAGGATTTTGGTTCGGGGGGGGTCCAACCTTTTTTTCCATAACAAAGATAAACAATTAAAAAATTGCGTTTATTGTGTAGGTAATGGAAGTTAAGTTCCTAATTTTTTTATTCCTAAATATAAATGTGTATTTAGTACGAGATCAGTAAAACTTTTTATAATAAAATACGTAAGAGTTAAAAATGTAATCCTCGATTTTTTGAAAGAAATATATCAATTATTTCATCGATTTTGACTTCATCTTTGTATATAGACATCAAAGCCAGATAAGATAGCCTTTCTCCTTCCATTCTGTTCCGGAGTTTTTATTCTTCTTAACGTCGAGAAACTTCGCTCAGCAGATGCCGTTGTCACAGGTATTGTGGCCAGTATCTGCAAAAGGGTAAAAACGCTTGGGAACATGTCCTCGTCACAATTGAAATAGCATCTAATGTATTTGATGGCTTATCATTCTTCTGCTTCCAATAATCAATTCATATACTTATTTCAGCTAAAACAGATTTTGCTGAATTTTTTAAATCGTTTTTGTAAAAAAGTGTGACTTCTTCGAAATCTTCCTTTATTAGATTTACAACTCGTATCGGAACGATATTAAACAGTAATTACAGCTTCATGTTCGGAAAATCTATTATTTAAATGTGATATTACTTCGTCCAGATATGGTATGAACAATGTTGTCCTAAAATACGCCTTGGCATCTGAACCAGGAATATTAGCCCTATACTTTTGAGTCCCTACTCTTCTAGGTAGTGCAGCTTCTATTCCAAAACTTCTTGCAAGTTGTGTGGATTCTTCAAACAGTTTATCAAACTCCGCATCTGAATTTCTACGCATGTCACTTAATTTAGTCGTTGCCAATTTTATGATTTCGTAAGCCTTTATTATATCAAGGTTAATCGTTTGCAAATACCGTGATAAGTTCTGTGTAATGGCCAAAACCGTACTACTTATTACCACACTTAATATAAAGTCAAATTTACATACACGGTTGTGCAAACTCATTCCATCACTGCAACCTACGTGTTAAAAAGGTAGATAGATAAGAAATCATAAATGTAATTTTAACTTAATTTTCGCCATATCTGGTTGTCATAAATTTAAAGCCAACCAATAATTACACCGGTCGACAAAAACAACATTTTTTCTTGGGTTTCTGTTTTAATGCATAGATTATGATTCTAAACGTCAAAAAACGTCAAAATCTCCAATCTTAGCTTTTAATGTTTGTTTTTGTAAATTTTACATCGATAAGAAAGTTTTCAAGTTTTTAACATTTGTTCATTTTTAGATTGTTTTATGGGAGTTTAAAATTTTAACAAAAAATCACATTTTTTTGCAATATTTTGTAATACTCGTATATCGTCGAAACCACTGAACGGATGGAAAATAATATTTAATTCTTTAAAACTTTCCTCAACCAAATCGGATAAATGGTTCTCGAGTTATGCCATTATATGTGGTTCAACCACTAATTTCCTTCCATATCACAGCTTATCGCGAGAATTTAAAAAGACAACCCTTTAGGCTAAGAAAAAAGAGGTTGAACCACATATTATGGCATAACTAGAGAACCATTCATCCGAATTGGTTCAGGTAAGCTTTACAAACTTCAGAAGTAAGTAGCCTTCAACTTCGCACAATACAATTTTCCATCCGTTCAGCGGTTTCGACGATATCTTACAAAGTATTGCAAAAAATCATATTTTTTGAGAAAATGTTAATAATTTTTAAACAAAAGCCTCATAAAAACATCTAGAAACGCATAATTGTCATAGTTTTGTGATTTTATCGTAAACTCTGAAAGGTTATGAATAAATTGAGACCATTCCGAAGAAAATCGATGCATAATTTAAAAAGTTTTAGCTAGGAAACCATGCACTTTTCTTATTTTTAGTTGTTATTACTTTTACTGTTACCATTTTTTACATTTTGTATTGTTTTTAACGGCCTTCCAAATATTTTTCATGTTTTTTTGAGTGATTTTCAAAACTGTAAACAGTTTATGGCTATGTTTAAAACATTTCCCCCCCTCTGGATATGTCCCTGGGCCGCGGTGACTCGTTCCAGCGTTTCTTTTATATCTTCAAAAGTTCGCAAATTCGTTTCAGGTCGTTTGGCGGAGACCTGTTGACCGTGTCTCTATATGTTACTCTATCTGCCTTTCTAATATTGTGTGGGAAGACGGAACTATGGTGGCTTCTCATACAAGTAAAAGCTTATACATCTTAGGTCGGAAGAGCTATGAAGGTCCAAAACAATCCGATGACAAATCCTATCGCTAAATTATTAGAGACAATGATGGCATCTAGCGCCTCTTGTAATGAAGGCAGGTTGTTGCAAATCACAAGGTTACTACTTAAGTATAACATATTCTATAAGTAATTGGCCCCTTTCGTTGATGTCAGTACTTCCCCCACATATGATGGTGTGCATTGATATCACTACACACAATTAGGTATTTGTTATTTTCTTTTCCTGCTTCTACAAATGATTTCAGTGCATAGGGTGGCGTCTCAGTTTAATGACCTATATAAACGGAGGCTAACCAAACATTGGAGTTTTCAAACCCAAAACTAGCTGCTGCTATGTTTTCGGTACTACAAGAAAGAGCCTGTATACAGGCTTTACGTCCACAAACCATATACCCTCTCAACCGTGGTTCCTGACATAGGATATGGTCTGCTCCTCCTTGCATCAGGTGAGCTTTTAAGGTAGCTGATGCAGCCTTAGAGTGGTGGAGGTTTATCCGCAGAAGCCTTACCAGTCATCTGCGTCCGCTAGAATTCCAATCCTTGTACGAATCATCCGCTAGGATTCTTTCGATCCCGTGATGAAATGCTTGACCACACGTCCAAGCACACTGGAAAAGTGTGGAAAGCAAGTTCTTCTTTAAATACTACACCAGTGTTATCTGGAAGAGTATTTTTTCTAACTTCCTCCATTATCGTATACCTTAAGTCCGATTTTGCTGAATCCATATGATACCATGCCATTGGACTTGCCGGGTGGGATAGAGACTCAGTATTCAGTATAAATGCTGCGTGCCTCCAAAGTCCATTCGCCCAATTTAATCGACCGACCTTCCAGTTGCCAGTTGGAAGCCCGGGATTGCAAACCTTCAGCTGGAATCCACGCATGTGCCTTGGGTCGACACGGAATGTCCTCCTTGTTGACAGCACCCGACCATATTTCATCAATCGTCTGCAAAGCGCAGCGATAGCTTTGAAATGAGCGCATATTACTAAGCAGTATTAGTTTTTATGCGGACCTACTACCAGACTGCGTCGATACAGTCGGTTTCCAAACCTGGCAGCCCTTCAAGAATATCGAAGAAAACAGAGCTCAGTGCGTACTCTGTCTCGCTCCACTTGCCCCTTTGGATTTTGCCATTTTCCTCTCTCCTGCTGATGACCGCCAGTACCACGCAGTCCTTAGCATCGTTACTGAAAAATCGTGGACCAGCGTTATTTTTTTCAACTACATTCTGTGGCCACTTTAGAGATTATATTTGCTTGTAGGTCAGATAAAAAAGGTCAGCTTTCTCAAAGATCTCAAGAATCCTGAGAGCCATACGCCGATAATTTAACTAATTCTTTGAAGGACGGGAATACTTGCCAAAGGAAACCGAAATACCTAGTGGTGCTGCCGCCTTAGAAGAAGTTGTTAGATCACTATGCTTGTTATCAGGCCTAGTTTTGGATCCCCGGGAATTATTGTCATCGTTTTAGGTGTATCGTTATCAGTACAACTGACTGCGAACCGACAACTCCGATGAGCGCGGTTCGCATAAAACTCCTGACTTAGCTGTTATATGATATTTGTCATATAAATATTCGGTCATTAATTAATTTCATCATTTAATACTCCTATTAATTTTGTAAAAATATATTTTTCAGTACAAACTAATATGTACCTATGATTTTATATGTATATGTATACATATGTATGTATATTTCAGCCTCCCGAAAAACTAATGGAACGCCACTCTATAGATACGGTCATGTTGTGTCCAAATCATAATTTTTGAAGTTGTGAACAGTAACAAACTTCAAGTGTCAAGAAAATATGTGCGACTCTAAAGATACAAATGGACACATGAATGTATGTATGTACGAGTATTTCGGTACGTCTGCATCAACAGACTGACTACCTCCAGAGGCGCCAATGACAATATTTCCTCAAGTAACCACATATCTTATTTTAATTATACGCACCATGATTTAGCCGAGAATTCAAAATAGAATTGATTTATAACTATTTCATTTAAATCAAAAACTAATGACATCACATCAAATCATGATCAAGTTAACAAAAAATATTGATATAAAATCACAACAAGTCACAATCAAATACTAAGAAAACTGATATTATGCGACAGTTGTGCGTGTATGTATATCAATTGTTAAAATTGCCTTGAAGAAATGTTCGGTTAGCATGTTAAGATGGTTTTTGGGCTACAATTGAGTAAAATAGTGCTACAGTTGGTCTTCATGAATTTGTTAATAGTGTCATTGCTTGGTAAAACAAAAGACTTAAGACACATACGTGAAAGCACACAACAATGTTGTCTGGGTAGTAAATCTGGGCATTCAAATTGTGAAGATAATGTGATAGTTTCTAACTACTACATAGAATATTGTGTTATTTTATCAAAAAATTCCATTCACTTCCAAACAATTACATCAAATCATTTTCCTCATTTGTTTTAGGAAATTACCTATTGTAGGGTGTAACAATATTCCGCCGTGTCCCCTTTAGTCTAAAAGCAGTTATAAATCTTATGACAGCTTGACAGATGTGGAAATGTTGAATTTACGTTGAAAATTCATACTAAAATAAATTTGCATATCACATAGACAATGTGAAATACACATACTCGTATACCCAAATCTCAGTAGTCAAACACTCAAGAAAAAAATATTGGTAACTTTTAATAACTAACTCGGTATCAGCATATTTTTTGCAACGACAGTGTTGGCCAAGAACAAGTAAGAATGGTGGTAAGTTCAGATGCGTCTAAATATATATCCGAATATTATATACCATCCACAATTGATTGCATTTGATACAATGAGTATAAAGGGAAATATCTTTAGAAAAGAACCGAATCCCAAAAGCAACCAAGTTGCAACCAAATTGCTAGAAAATGCGACATCTATGACTAAACCAAAGATATTTAAGAGCGACCTCTATGTGGGGACTATAGGAAAATATAGACCCACATTGTCAACTTCCACAAATAAGCAAATTTGGAAGCGACCTCCTTAAGATGACTTAATCAAAACATGGATCGATTTTGTTATTTTTGGTTTAGTTTCAGGCAAATTGTTTAAAAAAATGTAGCTTAAATACATATATTCTCAAGGAAACTATAACAAAATATGAGCCGATGTGAGTAACATTTATTGTGTTGAATTCTAAAATAGGAACTACAACATTTCAGCTTAATTACAAAGAAAATGTAGTGGGTTTTTGGCTTAAAGTAACAATTTTGGGTATCACCACTAAGGGGAACTATTATATCAAAACATTAACCAATATGGCTAATTTGCATTCTCAAAAGGCTCTCAACAATAAGAAGTAATTATGCCAACTTTTATAAATCTACCTCTTTTATAACGAAGTGCAACGTAATTTAAGCAGAAAGACAGATTAGACGATTTAGAAGATTACATTAGAATTTTTCATGAGAGCAAAAAAAATGTTGAATTTTATGTATACGGACGTATTCCTTTGAATTTATATCATGTCAAATATATCGCGAAATAATAAAATTAAAAATTTTGTTGCTCTCCTGACAAATTGGGTTTTTAATATAATATAATTGGGGTTTCCAACAAGAGGTGTTATTTTGAATCACCCGGTATTACGGTAGCTGTCACTATTGAAGCTTTTATTCTTTGACATTTGACAAGTAAAAACTACGCCATTATTAAAAATGGAACGATACACGATTCAACAGTTCATTGAAATTATTAAAATTCGAAAAATTTAAAATCATTGAAAAATTATCTTACTGATGAGGCCCATTTCCACCTCGGTGGCTACGTCAACAAGCTAAATTGTCGCATGTGGGGCTCGGAAGACCCAAGAGTTATTGTTGAGAAGCCTCTCCATCCTCAACGTGTGACTGTTTGGTGCGGTTTATGGTCCGGCGGGGTTATTGGACCTTACTTTTTCGAAAATGAGGATGGATCAACAGTTACGGTGAATGGATTGCGCTATCGAGAAATGATTAATGATTTTTTATTGTCGGAGTTGGATGGTATTGATCTGGACAACGTTTAATTTCAACAAGACACAAGCAACGAAACCATTCCTCTGTTACGGGAAAGGTTTCCGTACCGTGTTATCTCTCGAAGAGGTGATCGCAATTGGCCACCGAGATCTTGTGTTTTAACACCTTGCGACTTCTTCCTTTGGGGCCACGTGAAAAATAAGGTCTGCGCCAACAGCCCAGCGTCGATTCAAGACCTCAAAGATCGAATTCGTGAGGCCATCGAGGACATAGGGCAGCCACTTTGCGATTTGGTTATGGAAAATTAAAGGAAAAGAATATGGTCCTGTAAGCGAGGTCGTTGTGGCCATTTGGCCGATGTTGTTTTTCATTATTAACGGCATACCTTCCTCTTTATTATGAAATAAACATCCGATCATTTATCTCAAAAAATGGCATTTTTCTTTGAACACCAAAATAACACCTACTGTTTGAAAACCCTATATAGCAGCTTTTGAATATAAGCCATCGGTATGCTATAGGGTACCGACCAATATCTAAAGGTGTTTCAAACAGAATGATAAACAAGAATAACCCCATCCAGATGTGAGGTCTCCTCCGAGGTCGACAACCAGCCGTCAGGAAGTGCAGAGGTACGGTAATACATTTTGGAGCCGCAGATCGTAGCATAAAGGCTGTAACACCCTTATCTGAGGACCAGAGCACTACTTCGGACACTGAGGGAAGGAGAAGGGCAACTGCAAATCTATGAGAAGGAGCCTAGAAAAGCGCAAAGGCGATCTCGGCTCACCTTCTGTTGAGAAATAAAAAGGTCTCGGATGCCGCAAGGCTGCGTAAGATATTATCCAATATACCCTTTACAGTGGGCCTTTTGAGGCAAATAGCGAATAATCCCTAAATGTACTGCTCGACATTTCCGGGGAAACTCACCAACAGAATCCGAGAATCAGCAGGACCAACAGGAGAGCGAATGAACTGCTAGCGTCGTTGACTGAGAGATCCCGAATAAGCTGGGCCAATAACAGCTTTGAGCCCTCCAAAGCAACTGTACAAGACGGCATCTCTTCAGCAGAAATGCAGAAAATGTTGAAATAAATTATCCACTGGCTGGAGAAAATTTATGAAGGCTGTATCAGGCGCTCATATATCCACAATGAATTCCGATGAAGGGATACCAAAGAGGTATTCATACCCAAAGCGGGAAAGATATCGCACACTAGGTCAAAAGACGTTAGACATATTAGCCTAACCTGCTTTCTATCGAAAGGTCATTAGGGAAAACCTGGATACAAAACTCTTGTCGGGGAACCAATATACTTACAATAAGGGAAGGTCTACACATCGAATCGGAATCAAGGAATTCACTACGTTGACATTTCTTGAAATAGAAAGGGCTTTTAACAACATTCACTCAGATGCGATAATTGCGGCGCTGTTACATCTAAATGTGAACTCTTGATTAGACTAATTCAAAGCCTGCTCAAAAGCAAGTCTTGGGTCTACAACTCCAACAAGGTTTGTAAACAAAGGGACCCCACAAGGACGAGTACTGTCCTCACTAATTGAGAACCTAGCGGTGTATGAAATCCTGCTAGATGTAGTACGTTGTGGCTGCAAGCTCGTGGCATATTCGAGAGACGTGCCGATCGCAGTAAGTAGAAAATTCGAAAACGTCCTCACAGACATCCTACAGGCGGCTCTGAACAAGTTGGTTAGACGGGCTTGAAGTAGCGGTTTGGGTGTTAACCCAAACAAGATAGAATTGGTTCTCTCTCCTCGTCCTCTAATAAATAGAACAGATCTAGTAATTTCTGAAAGTGCAAAATGCCTAGTAATAATTCTAGATAGTAAACTGTTATTCAGACTTAACGTACTGAAACATTTAAGGAAAGCCAACGTCGCCTTATATTAGTGCAGCAAGGTGGTAGTGGAGCGGTAGGGCAGCAGTTCGTCCAATGGTGGTATGAAGGACGGCAACTGACACGCTAACTATTACCAATCTACTATCAAAGGCTCAGAGAACTGCCGGCCTTTTCATAAGCGGAGCTTAAAGGACTACAGCGACTGAGTCTCTACAAGCCCTACTCCGTCTGTATTTACGTCTGGTTGGATTATCTCTGCAGTCTAACCGGTACCGATATTCGTACTATCGATAACTTTGTATATCAAACAGGTTGGCATAGGATTAAACTTAAACTTAAAACCACATCCAGAAACGGAGGTTATAATTAATTAACACAAAAATATAAAATAATGAGAAAAACCACTTCTTCGACCATATTTAACATTCTTCGACCCAGCTTATGTTCTAGTAGGTATCTCCACTTTTTAAAGGTACGAATTCATATCCATTGTTAATATTGCAATACCTACAATCGCTCCACTCTACCACATTCAACCTTTTACCCCACTGTGCCATATTTAAACGTTTTTATCCCATAGTACAGCGAATACTATGCATTCAGCAAAAATAAATAGTTTATCCTCCAAAAGCTACCTTCGCAGCCTAGGGCCGTATTTTACCCCTTTGGTAACATATTTAAACATTTTTTCTTCACTGCACCTCTAAAGTACGTATGTCGAAAAAGGCTTTATATCTCTAGTTCATGTTCCAGGAGGTACCACGGGGCCATATATAAGCCCTTTCTCCATTGGTATCTCAAAAAGTTTGAATTACAAAAATCACTTACTAACCTAATCCCGTGCCTTGGGACAACCCGCGAAATAAATTTCCGCGATATTTAGCATCTATCTATTTAGCATATTTAACCCTTTTTGTCACACTATGCGTCTGGACCCAAGAACTACACTACCACCAAATTTCTTGATGGGAAGGGCCGTGATCAGTCGGATAGTGATATTAGAGTAATCCGTACTTGAATCAAGCCGTAGCGGTGTCAAAAGTATGGGAAGTATACGTAGTTCCTATCGAAGGTATACACCGTATCCGCTCCACATTGATAGGCGCTTTAATATCAATGCCGCTCTGGTTGCAACTTCGGAAATTAAAAAATTTAAAAAAAAAATTGTTACAAAAAATGGCGCATTGTGTCCTCTTAAAAACAAAGTAAACTTTCAAATTTCGGTTCAGCCGATCGACAGAAAATAATTTTTTCAAAAACTTAAAATGCCAATAAAATTTAAAAAAAAATTGTACCGAGATCTTATTTTACCTATTTGTAACTGCTTATAAACATTTTAGCCAAAAATAAACAACATAGGTCGATATTAAATATTCTGACCCATATACATCTCGTCGTGTGTGTATAATGTTGCTTCAGCCATAATCAACCAATTAAATGAGAGTTGTTGAGACGGTAATTTTATTGCGCTCTATAATTGTTCCGCCTCTCCGGGATTAAACTAAGCTTTCTTCTTCTTACTTTAAGCCATATTGGCTTAATTTTCCTTTTTGAGAAATGTTTACTTGATTTCGAGTATTACATACTTATTGCAAGCATTTCAGCGCTTGATTTTTTCAATGTAAGCCGTTTTATACTTGTTTAAAGAAAAACTTAGTGCGAACCTACTGAAATTTTTAAGTACGATTTCGTCTGTGGCACATTTATTATTCTGTGTAAAGATAGCTAGATATCAAGAAAATTTCTAATTAGTTGTTTATTTGAGTCAACGATTTGTTTTTAAATAATTCGTTTATTTCAATTGATTAGTAATTAGCAGTACATAGGTGCCCCAGCGCCACTTAGGGCATTATTGGGGCGAGTTGGCAATAATATTATCTTCATCTTATAAAAAAGTAAAGCGAAATATTGACTAATATGATTTACATAGGGCCAGGAGAAACAAAAAAATAAATAAAATGAAATGTGCTGTCGTTAGAAAAACGGGGTTTCAGGATAATATCTAAACAAAATGATGCATATATATAATCACACAAATATGATTTATAACTTTTGTGTGAAAATTGCGTGAAATAGGATTTTTTAACTATGAAAAAAGAAATAATTTGTTGTAAGGCCTTTTTTAATTTCGTTAAGAAATTCGCCATTTTTAATATTACGCCGCTAAAATGTCGGGATGTGTATTTTGATGCATTGTACCGAAATCCATCAAAAACTAAATTTACATTTTTCTTGTTGTTACGCCCTTTTTCGTTTCTGATGACGATATACATATTTAATTTCAGATTTGGAAAACCGAGTAAAACCCTATGAGGAACGATTTATAAACTCAAAATTCAGACGAAAGCATGTGTTTTCTGACACATTGCCTTTTTTGAAATATAATGTATAATTTAGTCACACCTCATCCGATCAACCACATTGTCGATTGTTTCGGCAACTTCCATTTCATGTTTCAACGCTTCAATTGTCTCTCGATGCTTTGCGTAACATTTATTCTAAATGGCTCTCCACAGAAAATAATTCAAAGGGCTCAAATCACACGTCAAAGTAATCGGTAGTTCAAATTTAAAATTTTACCTGCGCAACGGCCTCTGTCCTTAGTTCGCCCATGCATACTGCCACCAAGGACACTCATGCCAAATTTCACTTCTGTAGTATTGGACATATTCAATTGCTGTATCCTACACCACTCTGTAGGATACAACGGAATCACTAGCTGATTCGATTCGACTATCTATGCCCGTACATCTTAAGTTGTTCGCAAAGTACAGATCGAAATTTTACTCCGATTTTAATAAAATTTTGTACGAATACTTTTTTGCACCAGCGAAACTTTTAGGATATATACGATATATAAAAAAAAAGTGGGTGGCTATTAAAGTACATTGTGGGGACATGCTTCAAATTTTCAAGCTTCAAAAATGTGCAGTTCGCAAGCAAAGGTCAAAGAAAATGTTGCACTTTTTCTAGAAACGAAAACACCATAATTGTTTTAATTAAAATGAGTTTTATTTAAAATAAGTGTTTTATTTAAAATATAAAAGAAATTATACCCACATAAATACGTTTGATTTTATTTAATTTAGATTGGATTACTGAAACATTTTTCACTTACGCGTAATTCAGATAAGTGAAACATGTTTCAGTTATCCGAACTACGGTTTGACGAAAACACGGATAACTTAAAAAAAAATTGGTCCATTTTCAGTTAAGCGGAGTCGGAGTCTGTATAGCCTAATTTTTCATTGCATGAATCCCTTTCTTTCACTTTTTTTTGGCTTTATTTCACTAAAATAAGAGCTGTTGTTTTGTGTTAAAGTTAAAGTCGTTCAAGAGATTTTTATTTGAGTGTAAACCATCCCATCTTATAGAAGACCTACATATATGCATACTTACGTTTATTCACACATCTGTATGTATGTATGCCAATCTTATAGTTAGACAAGAGTAAAAATTTATGAATTTTCTTGATTTGAGACTATGACTTTTTGTGTTAGAGAAGAGCCTTCAGGTGATACGATCCTCACGTTATGAAAATTCAATTAAATGCACGTTGCCACTTTTTTAATATGCCAAAAATATTTCAAGTTTTTATTGTTTTTGTTCTTTTTCATTAAAGCACAAAAATCCAGCAACCAAAGCAGAATTGTTATGAATATTTTCACATCATTGAAGACATATTTTTCATACCCGATTATTCCCTTGCTCACCCGCCCAGCTGTCTAACTCAAAACTGGGAAGTTAGCGCATTTGAACTGTTGTTGTTGTGGCAAATGACAATTTGCTTGTGTCGATGTTGCAATATCTACGGTGTCCAAATATTGGGTTACCCAATAGCCGCGACTCGTTGATGCGGCTATTCTTGGAGGTTAGTGGACATTATTGGTGTTTTATGTTCCTGTAATGGCTAAATTTATACTCAAATAAATGTCATAATTTTCTGCCATAAAATATTGTAAAATGAGGGGGGTAATTGCAACGGATGGCATCGTGTTTCTCCAGGCACTTCTCAAGGTATCATATATCTGAAAGTCATTAAATTGCATTTATTATTGCTACTACTTTATGATATTTATTTACTTGATGGGGTTAATGCGGGTATGATTACATGCAAGATAGATTCTGATGAATATTACAAAACAATATAGCCCCTCAACAGTTTGCGAAGACATTCGTAGGGGTCAAGGTCCAGTCCAAAAACTTGTGGACGATTTGCTAGGATTAACTCTTGAATATAAGACGAATATTTGCTCAATTACGGCATAGGAAACCGCGAGATCCTTACATTTTAGGTTTAGGATGTCTTCAGCAACATTACTTGAAACACTACGGAGAACATTTTAACCCTCTTGCTCCTAAATGTAGGGGTCTTTTTGATCCCTTTGGAAAAGGTTAAAAATCACCCCTATATCAGGTGTTTAGCAAGTCAAAATGTTTTATAAAAATATTTGCCACAAAATTCTACTATAAGCCTCTGAATACACCAAAACTTAACTTAACTGCCAGAATTAATTCAAAACTTCAAATCTATTTTTAGGTTTAGCACCAATTCGAAAAAGTACGCAATTAACTTAAAAATGTATCTTCGTTTTGACTTATTTCTGGTATTTAGATTGAGTATAGAGTTTTCGTTTCTTCAGAGTCTTATAGTAGAATTTTATGGAAAATATTTGTAGAACATTTTAACCATCTAGCTCCTCAATCTTGGAGAAGGGTAAAATTCACCCCTAAAACTAGTGTTTAGCGAGTCAAAAGTATTTGCCATAAAAATCTACTATAAGTCTCAGAAGAAACGAAAATTCTAAATTCAACCTAAATACCAGATATAAGTCAAAACATAAAATCCATTTTCAGGTTAATTTAGTATTTTTTCGAATTGGGGATAAACCTAAAACTGGCTTTTAATTTTTTAATTATTTCCGGCATTTACGTTGGCATTTAACGATAACCTTAGAATGCGTAGCATAGATCAGGAAACGCAAGGAACAAATAGATGGGACCATACATAATCTAAACAGATGTTCATAAACTTGGAGCAAAAACTTCATTTCTACAAAATTATATAAAGATAGGACGTAAAATGCAGTTTTAATAGCGGTTAAATACTAAATAGGCAGGAGGAATATATATATGTGGCTATATGTAAATCTAAACCGATTGTCCCCAATTTAAACAGTATTCGTTCCTACATTGAGAAACTTCTTTCTGTTAAATTTGTAATGATCGGAAGTAAAGTGCAACTTCTATAGCGCTTTGATACCAAATCTGGAGGAGGCTATATCTAAATGTGAACCGAAATTTGGCAGTGTCCATTAACGTAATAGGAAAACTCTTTTACCCGAATTGCGTACTGATCGGATATAAAATACAGTGCCTACATCGCTTACATCTCAAATATGGGGTAACTTAAATGGGGGCTATATCTATCCGATTTTCCTCAAATTTAGTATAGTCTCTAATGCTGATTTCGATTCTGAAAGAAAATTACATTACAAGTAGGTCGGTATAAAAAACAAGGGGTATATCACTTCTCCTTTTGGATGTTACAAACAAATGCACAAAGTCATAAAACCCTGTACCACAGTGTGATGTAGGGTAAAACTATTATAAAAGGTCCAAAGTCGAGCTGAGTCCATTTGTGTGGAGAGAAAAGAGTAGCTGTATGAACAATTGGTGTATATTATCCATATTCCCAACATTTTTCTTTTTTGCTATTGTCTTAATTAGGTTTTCCTTCAATGTAATTGACAATGCTTAACTGTTTCTAAACCATTTACCATAAATCGAGCCATTTTTATCAGACGAAATGAACAATTTTCAAAATATTTCAGTATTAGTGTCACTTTATCAAGTTCTGAAAGCAATTTTTACAACCCCACTATATTGTAAAAATTGCATTCAGAACTTGATAAAGTTCGTTGATTTATTATAAAGGAATTCCATACAAATTTAAAAATGCATAAAACTTCGATTACCTCTCCTGAAAAACTACCTGTTTCCACTTAGCGTACTTTGGAATGGAGGTATCGATATGTGTTCTTATTATGCTCTAACAAAGTGCTATAGGGTATGGAATGGTCGGCTGCGCCCGACATTAGTCTTTCCTTATTGAATCAATTTTATTCGAAATAAAATTTTATGTGCATCTATTTATTCGATTCTTTAGGAGGTGCCGCACAGTGGTTCTGAATCGTTTTTAACTGTAACTTTTGAACCGATACAGATATTTTATTATTTTTTTTTATTCGACAAATAACTCTTAAGCTTTTCTCCAGTTTTAATTAAATCGGTTTTGTAGTTATTGAGGAATTCAAGGTCAAAGTTCAACTTTTGATTTTTTTAATATTTACATGAAAATGTTGGGTTTTTTAATCTTCTTATGTGGATAATAAACCGTTTTAGTTTTTAGTTTCAAAATCGGTATATACAAATATATGGGGGTTATATCTAAATCTGGAACGATTTTGACTCAAGAAAATGTTATCTGCTAAATTTTCAGCGGTTCTGTTGAGAAACTTTCTTGACATATGATTTGTATCTGGTACCATGGATAAAGATGGGTTGAGAAATGTGATTATAGCGATTACGTGCAAAATCGGTATATAAAAGGCTATATCTAAATCTGTTTTTTTTTTCTACAAAATTCGGCAATGTTCTTTCTTGAATCAAGAAACTCTTCTCTGCTAAATATCATAATTATTAGATTGCAAATATTTTTTCCAGCCGTCGCCCGGCCGATTGTAGCGGCTCACATCGCCTGAAAATCAGCCACCGAAGTTTATTTAGTAAGTTAAAAAGATTTGTTTTATACAACCATGAAAATTAAAAAATGACTAGAAACTGTCATGTTGCATTAAAAATAGCATGACTTAGCATGGGTCTATCTCTTCTCCTTTTGGTGAAGAAGAAATGCACAAACTCATTATTCCTGGACCATAATATGGTGTAGGTTATAAAATGAAATAATGTAATAATTAAGGTGATATTTTGCAATTTGTGATTTTTTTGCAATCAAAGGGACTGTAAAATACAGCGTTTGTAGCATTTAGACGATAAATCGGAAAGAAGATACATATTGGGGCTATTTCTGAATCTGAACCGATTTCGACAAAATTTAGTAATGTTTATTCATGATTTTCCTGTACCAGTTTTCATATTGATCGGGTAGGTGTAAAATACAGCTTCTATAACATGTAGACGCCAAATAGGAAGAAACATATATGTAGAGGCTATGTCTAAATCTGAACCGATTTAGTTTCAATTTAGTAGTACTGGGGCTTGTATCAGGGAAATTCAATTATTTCATAATGATCAGTGCTTAGATTCCATATCAAAGAAACATATATGTGGACGCTATATATAAATCTGAACCGATGACCAAAAACCTCATTTCTGCCGAATAATACAAAGATCGAACGTAAAAATAGGGATCGTCCTTGGGCCAAAAAATAGGACTGTGTAAAATTTCATCACAATCGGACGATAAATACGACCTGCACTTTGGTTACAACGATACATCTACAGACGGACGGATGGACAGACAGACGGACATGGTTAAATGAACTCAGGGTCTATCTCTTTCCTATTGGGTGTTAAAACAAATGGCCAAACTCATAATACACTGGACCACATATATTTCTGCAAAATTTGATTAACGTAGCTCTATTATTATGGTAGTTAGCGTATTTTCAATAGACAGACATATGGACATGTCTAAATAGTCTCAAAATTTAATGACGATCTAGAATATATATACGAGTACTGTAGATGATCCCAAATCAATATTTCAAGGTTATTGCAAACGGAGTAACAAATTTCTCCTATCACAAATCTTATGGTGTAGTGTTTAAATATGTTGTTATTTGACAAATTTTGCACATTTCCATTTCTATTATTATTTTACAAACAACAAAAAAGGAGGTGATAAATAAGTAACTGCTAACACTAAATCACTTGGACTAAAAAGTCTTTTATACTATTTGACTAACGTATTTCATTAGAATTTGAAAGCAATAAAAAGTACTTCCCAAACACATCAGGTCTTTGTAGTAATATATTTATTAAAAATGGAAGCCAAGTGTTTTTTTACACATATTTACATAGCTTTAAATATGTGTCATCATTTGGAGAAAGAGGGTAGTAATGAGTTCCAGCCCACTTTATGAATAAGGAAAATAAACTTAGTGATCTTTTTGCTGCAGACTTGTCCGACATCCGACATACGTTTATGAAAGAAAAAATCCTAATTCCTAAATTACAATGATTATAATATTGATTATAAATTATCAACTTATACACTGAAATGTCTTATAGGTTAGGTTAGGTTAGGTTGAGAAGAGGAGGCGGTGCAATTCCACCTCATGTCCTTGGACATACACGTAAGCCAGTATTCGGCCTGTTGTGCGCTCTAATTGTTATTATTTAGAAAGGTCGGTAAGCTATTTTAGGAACTCTGTACTGTCGACATAGTCCTTAATTTTCTTCCAGTCTACGCCCCTAAGTTGGGTCAAGTCTGGTATAGCATCATTTCCTAAGAAACGTGATCTATTGTTGGCGAACGCTGGGCAGTGGCAGAGGAAATGCTCCAACGTTTCGTCATCCTCCCCGCATGCCCTACATATGCTGTCATCTACAACTCCTATCCTATGTAGGTGTGCTTGTAAGCATGTGTGTCCTGTAAGGACGCCCATGATCTTACTAATTTCTACCTTGCTCAATCTCAGTAAGGTCTTGGCCTTGTCCTCGTTTGGGTCACCCCACAAGACCTTCGTTGTCTTCCCAACGTTTTCACTATTCCATAGCGTGATATGGGCGTTCTTCGCCCATATTTGTAGTTCAGAACGCATAACTCTGAAGGGTATTGCGTTCTCTAATGTTGTTGTTTGCAAGTCTCTGGCTCTAGATGCCAAGGCGTTTGCTTTCTCGTTACCCCTTACTCCGCAATGGCCAGGCACCCATATGATGCATATAGTGCCGTATTCGGAGTAGGCGTTAATCGCCATTTTACAATCTAAAACGGTCCTCGACTTCACCGTTCTAGACGTTATCGCCCTAATAGCCATTTGGCTATCTGTGAAAATATTCACTTTTGTTGGTCTTGTGTTAGTCCCAAGCCAGCTCACACATTCTGTAATTGCTCGGACTTCCGCCTGCAGGACTGTGTTATGGTCTGGCAGACGGAATAAGAGTTCGGTTTCCGGTTCTTCGATGTAAAGTCCTAGCCCCGTTCTCTCCCCTAGTTTCGATCCATCTGTATAACAGCAATTTCCAGATGTTGTCTGTACTACGGTTCCATCAATCCAGGATTGTCTGTCTGGTATCATGGTCTCACACTCAGCAACCATTGATCTTTCAGGTATTCTGTCGGATACTGATGATATGTCAGTTAAATCCACCGTCACTACCTCAGCTATCTTTTGATGATATGACACGTGATCGCTTTCGATCCATTCTCCCATCACTTTGAGCCTCGTCGCCGTGAGGGCAGCTTCATATCTAATCTGTATTTCTATTGGTTGGATATTCAAGATCGTCTCCAATGCCCTACTGGATGTGGTCCTCATTGTCCCGCTTATGCCGAGACAACACATTCGTTGGACCTTTTGTAATATCATTATGTTGCACTTATTCTTCATTGATGTCCACCACACTACTGATGCGTAAGTCAAAATAGGTCTGATTACGCTCTTGTAGAGCCATTGTGTCATACTTGGATTAAGGCCCCATTTTGAGCTAATGGCTCTTCTACATAGTGCCCAGCATATGTGAGCCTTGTTTGCTCGTTCTTCTATGTGGCACTTCCAATTTAGTTTCCTGTCCAGGATAACACCTAAGTATTTAACCCTGTTGGAAACTGGAATTGTTTGGTTTAGGAAATGCGGGTCATCATACTGACCAATCTTCGTTTTCCTTGTGAACAGACATATCTCTGTCTTTTCTGGGTTTACATTTAGGCCTCTCGGTCGAGCCCAGTCATATGCAATTTTTAGAGCCGTTTCGGCCCTTCTACAAAGTTGATTAGGATTCTTCCCCCTCAGAAGTATTATAACGTCATCTGCGTAACATACTGGTTTAAGTCCTTCATCCGTTAGTATCCTTAGGAGACTATTTATAGTAGTGACCCACAGGAGTGGTGATAATATACCGCCCTGTGGTGTTCCCTGTGCTACTCTGTCTCTTATTTTTATGTCGTGGGACCCACAATTTATCCATCTATTCCTTAGCATGTGGCTTATCCAGTCTCGGAGAGCCCGGTCCACCTGAAACTGGTCTAAGGATTGGATGAGTGTGTCGGTCCGTACATTATTGAACGCCCCTTCAATGTCTATACATACCGCAAGTGTATACATCTTTCCATTGAAGGATTCTTCTATGTTGTGTACTACATCGTGTAGGGCGGTATCCACCGATCGCCCTTTAACATAGGCATGTTGTCTAAATTTTAGCATTTCGCCTGGTATCTTACTTTTAATCATGGTATCCACTATACGCTCCATGGTTTTGAGTAAGAACGATGTTAGGCTTATTGGTCTATAAGCCTTAGGTGTTGCATAACTTGCCTTGCCGGGTTTAGGTATGAAAACTACCCTTGCCTCCTGCCAGGCTTTCGGTGTGTATGCGAATTTTAGACATGCTGTGAAAATGGCGGCTAGATGAGTTGATATGTAATCCACCTCCATCTGTAGTAGTGCCGGAAATATTCCATCAGGTCCTGGTGCCTTAAATGGTGAAAAGCTTCTTACGGCTTCTTTGACCATATGGTCTGTAATGATATAACTTAGTTGTTCCTCATTTTCACTGTAGTTCGGTATCTCAGTCTGGCCCGTCGTACCTTGCGGAAAATGGGTGTTCATCAAAAGTCTTACCATCTCTTCGGTTGAGTCCACTCTTCTGCCCATATCGTCTACCATTGTTTCGGTTTGGGTATGGGTTTTTGAGAGGAACTTTTTAATTTTAGAAACATCGTTAACGCTATCGACCTGTTCGCAGAATAGCTTCCAGGAGTTTCGTTTTGCTGTTCTTGTGATTTTTTTATATTCTCTGAGTCTTCTATGGTAGTCGTCCCAGTATACTGGAGATTTTTTACGGCGTGCCCTATTGTAAAGTCTACGGACCTCTTTCCCAATGTTGCGAATCTCCCCGGTCATCCAAGGCTTCTCTTGGGCTGATTTCCTTTCTCGAAGCGGACAGCTGTCTTCGAAAGACCTTACTAATACATCCGTAATGTAATCAACATTAGTGTCAATATCCTCAACACTTAGGCACTCAAAAAGTCCATGCCCTAGTCTTTCTCTAATTAGCTTCCCGAATTTTGTCCATTTAGTTTTGGCCTTATTTCTGAAACTTATTGGGTTCGGCGGTGGCCGTGCTATCTTAAACCTTATGTAACGATGATCAGAAAAAGAATGTTCTTTAGAGACCCTCCATTCCTGTATCACGTCTATTAGATTTTCTGAACATATTGTTATATCTAATACTTCTTCCCTTATTCTATTAACGAAGGTAGCCGTGTTACCTATGTTAAGTGTTATTAGGTCGTTAGTATTCAAGAATTCTACTAGGGCCTGGCCCCGTTTATTAATGTTAGTACTACCCCACGCGACGTGGTGAGAGTTAGCATCGCAACCTACTAGTACTTCGTTACCTGTTTGTTTGACTTTCCTCACCAAGCGTTGTAGTTCCGACGTAGGTGGTAATGTCGGTGAATCGAAAGGCAGATATACTGATGCTAGGTATACACTTCCATTCCCTTGTTTCAGTAATGTAGCATCCGATGTTGACAACTCTGGAGAAAAAAGATAACATAAATTTTTGTGACATATAATACAAGTCCTTGGTCTAGTTCCTGTATTTGCATAAAACTGTTTGTAATTAACGTGATTTAAGCCAGTAACCTTGTTTCGAATCGTCCATGGTTCTTGGATTAAAGCAATATGAGTCTTACCTTTATTTATTATTTCCATCAAAGCGTTGGTTGCCGCCTCGCTCCGATGGAGGTTTATCTGGATGACTTCAATCATTGGTCCTCCAGTAACCGGTCTTCTTGGGAGTCAGTGATTGTAGATTCGGCTCCCTCATCATTTTTTGGCTGCAGTGGGCGCTTATCTTCATCGCTGCCTTTATTATTTATTGGCTCATTTTTCCGGTTTTCAGCGCCAACCAAAGCCTTACCAATTTTGAAGAAGACTGCTTTGTTCACATAGAACGCCATACCCTTCGTCTTGACCAGGCTGGCCATGGAGAGCCGATCCAAACCCACCACAAGGAGAGTGCCATCACGATCATTCTCTCTGTGGAAGACTTCCCACCTCTTCACGTCCAGTCCCTTCCCAGCCAGAAATTTATGACGGTACCACGAAAAATGCGTTGTGAAAGCACTGTATTGGGACGCTTTCACAACGCTTGCTTAAAATGTAATTGAAGCGCTGTTTCGTGATGGATTTACAATGCTTTGAGATCAAATTATTTGAGAAAATCGTGTTTGGAAAGTGCTATCTAAGTTAGTCTTTAAATCGATACCTCCATTCCAAAACATGCTAAGTTTAAATAGCTAGGTTTTTAGTGTACTGTATATAAAAGCAAAAAATCGAACTTAATAACCTTTTTAAAGTAACGTCACCAACATACAACAAAACATTTGAATCGTGTGGCTTTCCAAATATTTAAGTCTTATAAATTAAACGATTTTCTATGAAATTAATGACAAATTTTCCAGCAAAAAGTTAGGCAAATTCCGAAATAAACGAAAACGATTTTTTAAATTAACATGTAAAGTAATTCCGCACATATGCATTTCGTCAAAATTACGATTATATCAAAATTTAGAAGTTTCTATAAGTAACTGTTGATAAAGTGGGAATTGTCTTTTCTTTAAAAGACTGCAGGATTCGCTTTTACAGTGTATCTTTGATATGCGAAAACCCAGTCATACCTTTACAACATCTAAAGATTCAACAAGCAGGCAAGTTGCAGGAAAAATTCAATATTATGAATTCAAAATCTCATTTAAATGAGTACATACTTTAAAAATAATATATTTCATTTGATTTATTGATATCTAAATACGATTTTTTTTGGGAATTATTACCTTTAAAAAATCGAAAAAACATCATGAATTGTGTTTTTGCAACGTTTCAACAACGTTGTAAAATACCGCCGTCACACCGTATATCGGTGTTATCATTTTGACGCTTTTACAACGCTTTATCCCACCGTGTGATGACGATTCACAGTGCTTTCACGACGCTTTGAGGATGGTATTTTTCTGGCTGGGTTGTTTTGCTGGCCAAAGAGTTTGAGCATGCGTTCTGATGTGAAATTGCTGCCCCATCCTTTGACGTGTACTGTTGCTTTTATGAGCTGAGGGATGTCCTTCCTCCTCACTAGTTTCAGCTTAGCGCCTTCCCAGGGAGAGGGGATACTATCCACAAGCTCTTTGAGGGTCTCTATACATTCTGGTGACGCGAAATTCATCCTCAATGTGTCCCCTTTGAACTCGCTGCTCATTATTTGAATTGGGGGCCCGTCGTCGGAGTTGAGAGCGTGCTCCACAATTTTATTATTCAACAAGTCTTCAACGTTGTTGTGTTGGTCAGTGGGGATTTTGCCAGATGCTCTGTTGATGTCGATCACTGCGTAGCAGAGCTCGTCTCTATATTGCTTTCTGGATACTTTGGCATAAGATGGTGGCTTCTTACCTTTTTCGTCAACCAACTTCCTCTTCCGTAAAGATCGTGACGTCTTTTTAGATGTACTAAGCTTTCCGGAGGATTCCGTGGTTGCGCTCGCTTTCTTTGTAGTTGGATCGACTTTGTCGCCGCCCTCTCCACCAGGATACAGACTGGAGTCTCCTTCGTGAGGGGCTTGACTTACTCTCTCCAATTTACTTGAAAGCGGGGAGCTCTTTTTCTTTTTCGGCGGTTTCGCAGTGTTCTGCTCTTCTGGAGTTTCAGATAGCTCCTTTGGAGCATCCTGCACTGTGGCCAGTTTGCTGCTTCGGTTCAACTTCTTCAACTTTCGTCGTTGTGCCCCTGATAGCTTCTTCTTTTTTGTCGTGAGCTGTGCCATGCACGCGTTGACTTCTTCTACCATCTTGCTGACCTCGATGTCTTTGGAGTTAGCTAAAACAGTAATGTTAACGTGTTCGTTTGAGTCGGAGTCGGAATCGGATTCCCTACCTGTACTAGAAGGCTGGGCCCAGTTTATACTCTCCCGTGGTTCCTCCTCTTCCTTCTCCGTATTTTTGCCAATGGCTATATGTGCGCTTGTTGCATTGTCTGCGACTACAGGCGCCAAGGCACCCACACCTGTAGGAGGATTGGTTGCGCTTGTTACACTTACTACGACTACAGGTGCCAAGGCAGCCACACCTGTAGGAGACTTTGAAAATGTTTTTGGCTCGCTATTTTGGGATAACGACGACACGTGACTAGGGAGCACATCAACAATTGCCGCCGGTACTGGGGTTATTACTCCCTGCACCGTAACTTTATTTCCACTTTTCCTACTTTCCATAGTTGTTTTTTTTGTTTTAGGGGAAACACCCCCATGTCTTATAACAGGTAGTATCTAAACATGTGGGCACTATGCGACGCACTTCCGCAATAGCATTACTTCCTAATTTTAACATTATTTTGTAGTGGCCGGTGTACCCCTCAACCATATTTTCTTAGCAAATTTTGATTTACATTTTGCATTCCTCCACCTTTATGTTTGGCATGTTCGTAATCTCAATATCTGCTGATTGAACATATTTCGCATTTTGTTTCAATTTGATTTTATCTCCGTATCTCTGTAATTTAAAACGAACGAGTTAGTATTACAATTTCGTTATTTACATTCAAAGCCCTACCATTACGCTTCAGTCCAACAATTAAATTGTATTTGATTTTTTTCATTCTTTGTAAATAACATTCGGTCAATGAACAAATTATCAAACGGATCTTCTTGTGGTTTCTACTCTGTTTTGATCTGTATTCTATTTGATCCGCAAATGAGAGGATAGACGGACAGATCAAAAACAGCTGAGTAAACCCGCACAGTAAACCCGCATTCCGAGGTACTGTACATATCCTAGTAAAGAACTTCAATCCGATTACACAAGGGAACAATAAAATACTGCAATTTATATAAATTTGTGATCGTGCTCGTTTTTCCCTATGATATTTCGACGAGAAACGCAGAACTCTATTCAACTATCTCCGAAAATCTGGAAGGGAACTTTTATCGATTATTCTTCAACTACCATCAAATGTCATATATTGATTGGCAACACAGGTGATCTCGATTATCTTGTGTTTTACTGCCCACCGTTTTCGTCTAGGGGATCAGAGGTAATTTCATTTGTACACAACCGAATAACTTTCTTTCTTAATCGACTTCCACTGGTAAAAGATCACGAATTATCTGATTAAATACCAAAAAGGTCCACTAAGCAAGTTATATAGTGACCATATCAACCATATCACAGTGATTGTGTAATACGGCTCAATAATTCTACCTCTATCAGTTTCACTAATTTTTGCCGATTCCGTGGCCCTTTGGAAGGGATTTAAATATTAATTACCCCCCAAAAAACTCCAAATTCTAGAATTTTCTATTCATACAGTGTAGCCGCTTATCCAACACCAGCGTTACGTCATCCTATATGGTCATATTTGGACTAAGTTTGGCAGTAGAATTTCGGATATAAGTTCCGGTGGCAACTTTACCCACAGGACAAACGTGAGCCACCTACTTTTATTTGGGTTGGTTTGATTCCCATCATCCAGGAGCGTACAAATGCTCTGGTTTCCATCTGATATCTCTCTAGCAACAGGGTAGATGTGTATCTCAAAGCCCTTGGAACAACTTCATCGCATCCACATCCTCATTCTAATTACCATCGTCAGAGGACGAATACAAACCTTGGATCATCTTCATCTATTCACCGGGTAGACGATTATTCTGATACTCCGCTCTAAAACCTAACCTCATCGGTGTATGATTGCGTAACCTATTAGTTACTTAAGCATAAACATCCTCTAAGTGGACTTTCCCCATCACTCAATCGTTGTCATCATCCATTAATACTACCGTGGCAGTCAACCTAACCATTCCGTTACACCTACACCATTGGGATTGATGATTACCTTTTGATTCAATAACCATCCTCATCTATAGATGGCTGAAAAGTTTATTTTAGCATCTATCCAAATTTTACTTTCACCATTGATTAGAACATATTTTAATCATTTCAGTATAAAATGAGTTATAAAAAGATGTATTAATTGCCTATATATTCATTCTTGTTTGTTTTTCTTTTATTAAATCTTCTTCAAAAATGAATTATTACGCTTTACTAAATACATTAATGTACATCAAAACTTGCCACATGATATATTAAAGTATTTATTAAAAATATAGCAGACTAGCTGGACCCGGTCCACTTCGTTGCCCCAGATTGAGATTTCCGATCCCGTCCATTGTTAAACCAATCACGAATACTGTCGCCAAATAAATGTACATAAAATAACAGCACTCTCGCTAACAAATTGTGCAAGATATCTTAATTTCAAAATATGGCTTACATGGGCGGGGCCATGCCCATTAGTCTAATCCCGCCCATTTTTAACTAATCACGTAGACTGCCACCAGTTACATATAAACAGAATTACAGCACTGTCGTTAACAAATTGTGCACGATATCTTAATTTCCAGATTTGACTTATATGGGCGGGTCCACGTCCATTAAACCGATCCCGCCCAATTACGCGGACTGCTACCAGATACATATTCGCAAAATTTCAGCACCATCTTTAACAAATTGCGTAAGATATCTCAATTTCAATATTTGGCTTGCATGGGCGGGGCCATGCCCCTTGGTCCGATCGCGCCCATTTTTAGACCAATAACGTGGACTACCACCAGATACATGTACACAGAATTACAACACTCTCTCTAACATATTGTAAAAATATCTAAATTTCAAAATTTGCCTTATATCGGCGGTGCCACGCCCATTGGTTCGTTTCCGCCCAATTTTGACCAATCACGTAGACTATCACCAGAAACATATGCAAAAAATTACAGCACTCTCGCTAAAAAATTGTGCAAGATATATCAATTTGAAAATTTGGCTTACATGGGCGGTGCCACGCCCATTGGTCCGATCCCGCCCATCTTTGAACCAAGCACGTAGACAACACCAATATACATATGTACAAAATTACAGCACTCTCGCTAACAAATTGTGCAAGATATGTCAATTTCAAAATTCGGTTTATATGGGCGGGGCCACGCCCATTGGGCCAATCCAGTCCATTTTTGGACAAATCACGAACACTACCACCAGATACATATCAACAAAATTCCTGCTCTCTCACTAACAAATTGTGCAAGAAATCACATTTTTAAAATTTGGCTTATATGAGCGGCCCGTTGGTCCGGTCCCGCCCATTTTTTTACCAATCACGTAGACTGCCACCTGATACATATGTACAACATTACAGCACTCTAGCTAACAAATTGTGCAAGATATATCATTTTTAAAATTTTGCTTATGTGGGCGGGGCCACGCCCATTTTTGGACCAAACACGTAAACTGCCACCAGATACATATGCAAAAAATTACAGCACTCTCGCTAAAAACTTGTGCAAGATATATCACTTTCAAAATTTTGCTTATACAGGGTGGCTGATATGTATTGCAACCAACTTCAAGTTGCTATCATTCCTAAACCGCTAGTCTGATAGCTGACAGATTTATTTCAGTGACAGTTCATTTTATTGTTTACAAGCTTACAAAAGCATTTTGATCTATTGCATTCAGAAAAAAATTATTCGTGATGGAATTCAAGCGTGATAGTGTGATTGCTTTATATTTGGGTGGAAAAACACAAGTGGCTATCGTTAGAGCCCTCCAGCATTTAAATGTGAATAAATCTTTTGTTTCTCGTACCATTGCTCGTAACCGTGATACTGGCAGTGTTGCATCGCGTCCAAAAAGTGGACGAAAAAAAACGGTAACAACACCAGAAATGATCCGAAAAGTGAAGGCCAGATTTGATCGAAATCCACGCCGCAGTGGTAGAAAAATTGCTCGTGAGCTGAACATATCGCGAGAACGGATACAACACATATTAAAAATGAGCTTGGACTAAAGCCATTGAAGTTCCAAAAAGTGCAAGAGCTTACCGATGCACAAAAAAAAGTTAGACTGGAAAGAGCGAAGGAGTTGTTTCGCTTGCACGAAAGTGGCCATTTATACATAACAAACAAAATTATCGGGTTTACTTGCCAAAGAGGTCAGCTGAGTATTTACACCTTGAAGCCCTGGGCAGACAAACATTTCGGCCGCAGACCATGGACATTCCAACAGGACTCAGCACCATCGCACTCAGCACGCGTCAACCAAGAATGGCTTAAAAAGGAGGTTCATCGCTTCATTTCTACCGCACAATGGCCACCAAGATCTCCGGATCTCAATCCGTTGGACTTTTGCGCCTGGGGCATTTTAGAGAGTAAGGTTCGCACTAAAAAATACCAAAGTATCGATCATCTCAAGACGGCGCTTCGCCGGGAATGGGCCAAAATACCGCAGAGCCACTTTCGTGCAGCGTGTGATGGCTTTGTCGGCCGTTTGAAGGCCATAATTCGTGTCAAAGGTGGCAAATTCGAACAAATCTAAACTGTTTCTAAAATTTTATGTTATTTCCGACATTTTTTGCTTTTGAACAATAAAATTTAAAAAAAAAAATAAAAAAATATAGTGCTTTACTTTGTTGCATTACATATCAGCCACCCTGTATGGGCGGTGCCACGCCCATTAGCCCGATTCAGCCCATTTTTGCACCAATCACGTAGACTGCCACCAGATACATATACACAAAATTCCAGCACTCTCGCTAACAAATTGTGCAAGATATATCATTTTTAAAATGTGCCTTATATGGACGGTGCCATGCCCATTGGTCCGATCCCGTCCATTTGTGGACCAATCACGTAGACTGCCACCAGATACATATGTGCAAAATTACAGCACTCTCGCTAACAAATTGTGCAGGATATCTCAATTTTAAAATGTGTCTCATGTGGGCGGGGCCACGCCCACTTTATATATCAAAAATTCAAGTACCCTATTTTCACCACGCCCCACACATGTACATTCTGTGAAAATTTCAAGAAGAGCGGTCCGGCCGTTTAGACGTCTATTCGGTACAAACAAACAAACAAACAAACACACATTCTTCTTTATAACACACATTCTTCTTTATATATAGATAAACCATCCATCCTATTTATTATATCAGTCTTACCCAGTATTGTTTATCCCATGACAGAAAAATATCTCTGCAAGAATTTCTCTTAACAAATTTAATTACCAGCAGCAACTACAACAACATCATCAACTCATCTGGAGGCCTTCAACGTGAGCGGATTTTGTCGGTAAGTCGATAATAACGACCAACAATTGAAAACAACAATTCTTGCAAAGAGGTTTTAGTAGAGATAATACGAAGAGAGAAACCATTTAGTGAGATCCAATGTAACGGCTCCACATACTCTCCTTTTTTCCCCTTTTTTTGTTTTGTTACGTGGATCTCCTCACTGAATGGTCTTCTTCTTCCTGATTTTTTTTTACAATTACATAGTATATTTGTGCTTACTTTTTTTTCTATCTTTCTTAATTTTTTTTTAGTTTATCATAGTATTTTTTTGTTACTTTTCTCTTCTTCTTTTGAATGAAGTAGATATTAACCCTTTGAGGGAAGATTATATATTTTTTGTACTTAGGGTTTTATTATTCTATTCTTCAATGTGAATCAATATAATTTTCGCAAAATGTCTTTAATTATATAAACACTTATAATGACTTGAATTATAATTTAAATAATAATCATGGCGTTTTAAATAATAAATAGAGGGTTTCTTTCGTGAGGCATGAGTCATTAGGTTGGGGAGTAGAAAAGTAGGTGTCCTTTGCAAACTTTAAATACCAAAGAAAGGACATAGGATGGTGTGGGTTGTGAGGTAGCGTCTCTCAACGTCATCAGGGAGACTATACTACATTAGGTTCAGGGTATCGGCTATGTTTAATTTTTTCTAATTTTCATTAAAATCTCGGGGTATGTAACTATAGAATTTTTTTACTTTCCATTAATTATCTGTTATGTTTACTCATGTTGTAAATATTTATTATGAAATAATAAGGGAGTCTACAATAATTTTTGTAGTGAGAACAGGGCTTGGTATAGAGAAGGACAAGAACCCCACCAACCGACTAGGATAAAAAAAGGCTCCCGTAGTTCCGTCTCTGCCCAAGTTATAGGATGCCCTTGCTATGTCAGAAATAGCATCTCGAACCATTTATATGTTCGTGTACATAACAATTTTCATAATATTTTCTGATATCGCGATTACTTTTCCTTGGAGTATTAAACATAATACAGGAGTGTCTATTAGTCTACCAGAAATAACAATATATTGCTGAGTATATCGCAAAATACTTATTAGTATAAGGAAATCTAATGCATCGACTCTGATTTGAACCTGCAAGCTCAGGTTGTAGGTGGATACAATACCCAACACATCCTACGATCTTTTATTAATCATGCAAATGTTAATGTTCTGACATCTTTTATACCTTGTCAGAAATCCAAGTATTCCATAAATATTCGAAATTTTCGATACCATTTTTTGTTGCAATTTCTTTAGACTCTCCTGGTCTTTACAAACAACGCAATTTTGTTGAGGAATTAATTACCAAAGAGAACTTCCCTCCCTTGCATCCCAACAATGTTAAAGCGATGTTTGGAACTGCATTGCTTTTCAATCTCAGAAACATGAAGTTCATTACAAATTCTATTAAATACCACCCAAATAGTTGAATTCAACTGGTCACATCTGAAGTGTTTATCCAGTAGCTCAACTCGTACTCCACCTAAATGCATTTGTAATCCAGCAAAGCTGCGATCTGTGAGGCAAGAATCGCACTGATCTAGACGTAAATATGGATGTAAGTGAGGAAGCTGGAAACTGTACGTTTCTATGGACATCCAGCAAAAGGTGGAAAAATGATAACTCATTGCAAAGTAATAAAGTGTTTTACACAATAACGCCTCTCTGGCAATGGCTGGTTAAAAAACTAAGCAAAATCAAAGAAATCAATTGGACTCCATGAAGAAACCACACTTTAAGAAAAACAACAGCTCAGCATGTTTCCCCGCGTAACAAAATGTCTTTATGTCAATATAAAAGAAAGCAGGAGACTTATTTTCAGATTGAGAAAATAAATGTTAATATAATAAATTAATGCTATATGAATAATTGCTTTTATCACAATATGTTTCTCTGAGTGTATGATTTCCTATAGAGCTCTACACACATGAGGATCATGCAATTTCATACAAACCACCGCCTTTTACTCTGCGTTGTGTCCAGCTTCTCGAGTGGGGCCCATAATTATGGCACAAGCCAATGGATGGCAACCGAAGTCAATGTTATTGATGCAATCGCCTTCAAATCGCGTTGGGTGGTGTGAAACACTCGGTCAGCAGCAGCTTCACTTGGATAATTTTAAGCAAAATAAATATTTAGGTGTTAACATAGGAAAGGTTTACTAAATTGCTTCTGTTTTTATTTTCATTTCCTTAAGTCAAGTGGCACTTGGAAAATGTATGCGAAACATAGGGGATCGTTGGCAGTATACAAGGTATTGCACTTCAATGATGATATGATATCTCCATAAGAAAAGATCAACGTTGACTGATTTTTTCTATTGGAATAGACAATTGCTGGGAAATAGTTATTTTTGATAACACGAAAATTTAAATTTTGATGACTTTTCTATATGAAAATATGATCGTTGATTACCTTTCTATAAGATAACGCAAAGGTTCATGACTTTTCGGTTTTAAAAGGTCATCGTAAATGATTTTCTAAAGAAAAGGATATCGTTGATGAATTTTCGATACATAAATTTAACCGTTGATGCCTTTTCATTAAAAAAATCTAATTGTTGATTATTTATCGATACAAAAAGGTAATCGTTAATGACTTTTCCATAAGAAAAGGTCATCGTTGACAACATTACAATTAGAAAAGGTAAAAGGATATCGTTGATGACTTTTCGATAAGGAAAGGTAATCGTTGATGACGCTTCTATAACAAAAGTTCATCGTTGACATTTCGATGACCATTTCGATAAAAAAAGGTCATCCTTGATGACTTTTTTGTAAGAAAATGTCATCCCTGATGACTTTTCAATAAGAAAATGTCATCCCTGATGACTTTTCAATAAGAAAAGGTCATCCTTAATGACTTTTCTATAAGAAAAGGCTATCCATGATGATTTTCTGTAAGAAAAGGTCTACCTTGATGACCTTCCTATAAGAAAAAGTCACTCTTGATGACTTTTCTATAACAAAAGGTTATTCTTGATTACTTTTCTTTAAGAAAAAGTCATCGTTGATGACTTATCTATAAGAAAAGGTCATCGTTGATGTATTTTCTATAAAAAAGGTCATCCTTCTATTATCTATTAGAAAAGGTCTTGGTTGATGAGCTTTCTGTATTAAAAGGATATCGTTGATGACTTTTCGATAAGGAAAGGTAATCGTTGGTGACGCTTCTATAACAAAAGTTCATCGTTGACATTTCGATGACCATTTCGATAAGAAAAGACCAGCCTTAATAACTTTTCTATAAAAAAAGGTCATCCTTGATGACTTTTTTATAAATAAAAGTCATCCTTAATGACTTTTCTATAAAAAAAGGTCATCCATGATAACTTTTTTATAAGAAAAGGTCATCCTTGATGACTTTTCTGTAAGAAAAGGTCATCCTTGATGACTTTTCTATAAGAAAAGGTCATCCTTGTTGACTTTTCTAAAAGAAAAGGTCATCCTTGATGACTTTTTTATAAGAAAAGGTCATCCTTAATGACTGTTTTATAAGAAAATATCATCCTTAATGACTTTTCTATAAGAAAAGGTCATCCTTAATGACTTTTCTCTAAGAAAAGGTCATCCTTGATGACTTTTCTATAAGAAAAGGTCATCCTTGTTGACTTTTCTATATGAAAAGGTCATCCTTTCGATAAGAAGAGGTCATCCTTAATGACTTTTCTATAAGAAAAGGTCATCCTTGAAGACTTTTTTATATGAAAAGGTCATCCTTAATGCCTTTTCTCTAAGAAAAGGTCATCCTTGATGACTTTTTTATAAGAAAAGGTCATGACCATTGATAAGGAAAGGTAATCGTTGATGACGCTTCTATAACAAAAGTTCATTGTTGACATTTCGATGACCATTTCGATAAGAAAATGTCATACTTAATGACTTTTCTATAAGAAAAGGTCATCCTTGATGACTTTTTTATAAGAAAAGGTCATCCTTAATGACTTTTCTATAAGAAAAGGTCATCCGTGATGACTTTTTTCTATAAGAAAAGGTCATCCTTGATGACTTTTTTATAAGAAAATATCATCCTTAATGACTTTTCTATAAGAAAAGGTCATCCTTAATGACTTTTCTCTAAGAAAAGGTCATCCTTGATGACTTTTTTATAAGAAAAGGTCATGACCATTGATATGGAAAGGTAATCGTTGATGACGCTTCTTTAACAAAAGTTCATTGTTGACATTTCGATGACCATTTCGATAAGAAAAGGTCATCCTTAATGACTTTTCTATAAGAAAAGGTCATCGTTGATGACTTTTCTATAAGAAAAGGTCATCGTTGATGACTTTTCTACAAGAAAAGGTCATCGTTGATGACTTTTCTTTAAGAAAAGGTAATCGTTGGTGACTTTTCGATAAGAAAAAATCATCGTTGGAAACTTTTCTATAAGAAAAGGTCATCGTTGATGACTTTTCTATAAGAATAGGTCATCGTTGATGACTTTTCTATAAGAAGATGACCTTTCTATAAGAAAAGGTCACACTTGATTACTTTCCTTTGGGAAAACGTCATGGGTGATGACTCTTCTATATTAAAAGGTCATCGTTGACGACTTTTCTAAATGAAAGGTCGTTGTGGAAATTGATTGCAAGAAAAAGTTATTACCCATGACTTGTCATGCCGGTGGAATAAAATGTAATTAATTCTCTACAAGAAAAGTTAATCTAGGGTGACTTTGTACCTAAAAATTAGTTATTGTTGATATCTTTCCAAATCGTCCGCGATTCGCAAAGATCATTTCGATCACTCTAAATTTTTGCTAACATTCTGTTCTCTTTGTTGTTACTAGATATTGGCACTATCTGCTGCATTCTTACAAGATTTTCCAATTTTATCACTTTTGCTCAATGGCCCTGCCTTGTTATGACATATCATAATTTCCAGACTTGTTTTTAAAGATCAGAGACAGCATCAATTTTGTTCGTTCCATTATTAAGTGGACAAGCATTACTGTGGCATCTAGCGATTGCATGGCCAACAACAGTAACAACAACAAAACATAAAATTCCTGATTTTACAACATCATCCGATGATCATTTATTGATGAAATTACATCATAATTCGTTCATATTTTATTGTTTTCAAATTATTGACAATTTATTCCATACGACAAGAACGCCACACCACACAGGCACACACTTTAACTCGAGGAGGAGGAGGATTTGTCTGTCGCATGACAAGATTTATAAAGTGACACGCCCCATATTAACTTTACAATTTAGCACCACTGCCACCGCTCGGCCGCTATGAATGAATTCTGCAACGTCAAACGGTCTTGGGAGAACTCGTATCTGGCTGATACCTTCTCAACAAGCGACAATGTTTACTCTGCATATTCAATGTGAGACCGTAGAAGGAAGTCAATGCACAGAATATTGGAAATACATACTCAATATTTTATTCACGCCAGAAACTATTCACTGTATCGATATTGTTATGCGAAATGGCCGCATTTGAAACCGTTCGTTAACAGTAATTTACAAAGTAGTCGGGCGTTTGTATGAATAGAGAATTACAATGAAGTATAATGTATGCTATGGAAGGAAAAAATAGACTCAGTATTTCAAAGGAAATTTTTTTATGGCGATGTGCGAGTATTATCCGTTTTACTCTCAATCTACTTTACGTTGTAAAATCAATCACTTTTTCAATGCAATTTTCGAGTTACCAGCTTCATAATAGCAAACAAATGCAAACTAAATATAAAAGTTCAGCGATGTAATTTTATAGTTGTTTATTAACTCATTAATAATTAAATATTTAATTATGTTAGGAAACCTTTTATTGGCAACACTGTCTATAAAATATTTTTATTGGCAATCTTGCATATAAATATTTACAAAATATATTGTAAATGTATGAAATTGTAAGAAGACCCATCCTAAAGGAAAAAGCAAGCTGGGTATAAAAAAGGGTAAGGAATTACCATATTTTTCTCAAATATTCAGGACGAACTCTACTATGCCATAATTGATAGCAGTAGTGCTCTGGCAGAATTCCCGAAGAGCAAAAGAGTAACTTCGAAAATGTATTCTACGCAAAGGTATTAATGGACCAACAATCCAAGTAATGCGTTGAGAGGGGCGTTTTGATGCTGAAACTGACACCACAATGCTGTGTCGATGTCCTCGTAAAACTAGTGGAGAGCATCCCCTCGCTTTGGGACTGCGCAAAGCTGAAACTGGTAAGGAAAAGCGACATCATTGTACTCATAAAAACGTCTTTCAATGTCAGAGGATGGGCCAGTAAGGTACCTGGTGGCAGGCATAGACCCGTATTCCAAGGATAGCCTTGGAAAAGGCATGGCATTTTTCGGTATTTGGAAAATCTTTTTTAAGATTGGAAAAACCCCCATTGGAAGGACCGTTAAATCGAGCCAAACACGAACGTAACGCCTGAAGTGCAAACGAAAATAGTAAACAGATAGAAGCGAGTGAGACACTCCCAAAATTGAGGTGGAAGTGGTCGATAACATCGCCAAATTGCGGATAACATCATCACCAATTTTGCAGAATGTTTCCAGCAAAGTTGGTGATAGGAATAGGTACATAAAGAATCAAAACAAAGAGGGAGCGACAGAAAGTAACATCGCCTCCAAAAGATGTCTACTTAAAGAGTGTGTAATAGGTAGTAAACGAAAGAAGGAGAAACACCCACTACCAAATAATGAGGGAGTGCAACCAGATAGGATAGACGACTCCCAAAGAAAACTTTTACTGGAAAGATAATGATTGAGGTTATCCAGAAAAACCTCCACCGAAGCGAAACGGCATTCAATGCTCTGATAGACATAATAAATAAATGTAGGATTCATGTTGCTTTTGTCCAGGAACGGTGGACTACTAGTAAAAAGGTTACTGGCTTAAACCATGTGAACTACATTCATTTCTACGCTAACACAGGTACTTGTCCAAGGACTGGTATTCTGTGCTATAATAACTTATGCTATCCTTTCTCTCCAGAGTTGTCAACATCGGACACAACTGTGCTGATGCATGGTAATGGAAGTATGTACCTGGCGTCAGTATACCTGCAATTCGATGCGCCGACATGGCCACCTATGTCGGAATTACAACGTCTGGTAAGGGAATCCAAAAATACATGTACTGAGTTACTAGCTGGTTGTGATGCCAACTCACACCATATCGCTTGGGATAGTACTGACTCCAATAAAAAGGGACAAGCCCTTATAGAATTTTTGAACACTAACGATTTCCTAACTTTCAACATAGGGAACAAGGCGACTTTTGATAACAAAATTAGGGAAGAAGTATTTGATATAACGATATGCTCAGAAAACACTTCTATTTGGACCACCGTTATATAAGGTTTAAAATTGCACGGCCCCCGCCAATCACAATAAGTTTCCGTAATAAGACTAAAACCGACTGGACTAAATTCGGCAATCTACTTAGAATTGGGCCAGCCTAAACACGATTATCCAAGTACAGAAGACATTGATATCAATGTGAGGAGGAGTACGGAGGCTCTTGTAAAATCTTTCGAAGATGGTTGCCCGCTTCGAGAAAGGAAACCTCCCTATGAGAAACCCTGGATGACAGGGTAAATTCGCACGATTGGCAAGGACGTCCGCAGACTTTACAACAGAGCTCGACGTAAAAAGCTATCAGTATATTGGGACGACTACCACAAAAGACTGAAAGAATACAATAAAATCATTAGACTGGCGAAACGTAACTTCTGGAGGCTTTTCTGTGAGCAGGTAGACAGCGTTAACTGCATGTCTAAAATAAAAAAGTTCCTCTCAAAAACTCATTAAAACCGAAACACTGGTGGATGAAACGGGTAAAAGGATGGAAACTATAGATGATACCGTAAGGCTCTTGATGAAAACTCATTTTCCGACTGGTAATGCTGTGCCAACAGAGGAACAATTACAGAACGAACATGTGATGCACCCACCAAGTACCTATTACGGATATAACAGTTGCTATGGTTAAAGAAACAATAAAAAGCTTCTATCCTTTCAAGGCAGCGGAACCTGACGGAATATTTCCAGCGCTTCTTCAGAATGAGGTGGATCCGGTACCAACTCATCTGACTGACGTTTTAACTGCATGCCTAACTCATGCATATACCCCAAAAAATTGGCAGGAATCAAGGGTGGTCTTTATACCCAAGCCCGGCAAGGCGAGTTTTACGATCCCAAGGGCTTATCGACCTATTAGCCTAACTTCTTTCCTGTTAAAAACAAAGGAGCGAATAATTGACGGCATGGTCAAAAGTAAGATAGCCGATGACAAGCTAAATTTCAAGCAACACGCATATGTAAAAGTAAGATCAGTGGAAACAGCACTGCATGAGGTAGTACACCACATAGAACAGCCCTTCAGTGAAGAAATGTACACACATGCAGTTTGTATAGACATTGAAGGCGCTTTTAACATCCTTCATACAAATACACTTATCCAGTCCTTAGACCAGTTTCAGGTTGGGGCGCTGATAAACTGGATTAACAATATGCTAAGGAATAGGTCGATTTTTTGTGGGTCATATGACGTAAAATCAGAGACAAGGTAAATCGTGGTATACCTCAGGGGGCATTTAATCGCTTCTTCTGTGGGTTACGACGATACACAGTCTCCTTAAAGCCCTCACCAATGAAGGACTTAAACGTTATAATACTTCTAAGAGGCACACATCCAAACCAGCTATGCAGAAGATCTCATGAGGCACTTAACATAGCATATAACTGGGCACAACCAGGGGGATTAAATGTTAACCCAGACAAAACAGAAATATGTATATTTAAGAGAAATACAACGTAATACCATTGCAAAAAGTGCAACGTACTCGTATGTGCTGTCTAGGCATAAGCGGGGCAATTAGAACCGCACCAACGAGGGTTGGAGACTATACTACACATCCAACCAATATATCACTGGTCGGTCATATTCAAACAACGAAAATCTCCGACCGCATTCCTGAAGTGCGGCTTACAGCTACCTGTGATTCGTTCGTGCCAGACAGACGCTCCTGGGAAAACGGAACACTAGCTCATGAGCCAGTGGGAACCAGCTGCTACACTGATGGGTCCAGGCTAGGAGGAAGAAAGGGTCAGGAACTTTTTATTGATGAACCAGAAGTCGAACTTTACTTCCGCCTCCCAGTCCATAACACAGTATTTCAAGCAGAAGTTCGAGCAATCACGGAGTGTGTCAACTGGCTCAGTAATACCACAAAGCCTAAATATTAGGGATGCAACGAATATTCGCATTCGCATATGCGAACGCGAATTATTCGCATCATTTTAACATTCGCCTTTGCATTCGCAAAAACCATCTTTGGATTATTCGCTTTCGCTAAAATATATTTCAGTATTCGCTTCCATTTGTTAAAATTCCTTATTCCCTTCACACAATTTGAAGATAATAATACCAATGAAAACCTCTGCCACTTCTCTTCAAAACAGTTGAAAAATATGTTTGTCCTTGTATTAACAGGAGGTAAAAATATAGAAAACATTCTTAATACTTGAATATCCTGGAAAAAGTATCAATTCGGTTCCTTAAATTTGTAGGTACTAAAGGGTCAAACGATTATTCGCTTTCGCAAAAATGCATATTTCGCTATTCGCTTTCGCATTCGTAAGAAATATTTTTCAATATTCGCTTTCGCATTCTCTTTCGGTAAAGTCACTTTCGTTATATCCCTACTACATATGCCAACATCTTCACAGATAGCCAAATGGCGATTAAAGCAATAACATCGGAAAAGGTCAAATCCAGAACAGTGTCAGACTGTAAAAGAACGATAAATAATCCATGGTCAACTGCGTATTTTCTGGGTACCGGGACACAACGGAGAGATTGGAAATGAACGAGCAAACAGCTTTGCTTCAAAGTGCAGAGAACTTCGAGTAATAAACTTAGAAAATTTGAAACCTTTCGAAGCCACGAAGGATGAGTTGAAGCACTGGGCAGAGATAGCTCACAAAACTGTGTGGAATAGAGCAACTATAGGAGGAACTGCAAAGATACTGTGGGGTGACCCAAATGAGAAGAAAACAAGTAGTTTTCTGAAACTAAACAAGATCGAGATTGAGTGTTCTAACGGGACACTCAAGTTTACAGGCACATCTTCATGCACTGAAAACATCGAAACGATGAAACATTTTCTGTGTCACTGCCCAGCTTTCACACATGCAAGATCCCGATATTTCGGTTCCGATATATTGCCAGGCTTGACTCATCTCAGAGCATATGACTGGAAGATACCTAGAAAATTCGTGTCTAGTACCGACTCTCTGTAACCCGTGGGGTTATAAAAATCATAAATATGGAGCGAACAACAGACCGAACCACTGGCTTAAGTGTATGTCCACGGACATGAGACGTTTAAACGTCTCCTCTATTCAACCTAACCTAACATAACCATAGGTTTTCTTGCAATCGTCTGAACTGTTAATTCACATTTGCCTAACAATCTGTCATTGTCCGTACATTTGCAACACTTTAACTGGGTTGATAACGTTGTCCGATCTGCCAATCTTGTGTACTTAGCCTCAAGCAGTTTTTATTACTGGGTACGAATATCGGTAGGGGAAAGATATGTTAAACTTTCTAGAAAGTCCGACCCCAGTATATCCAGATGTCGTGTACTCAGTGCGGGACAGTAACAAAGCAGGAGCTCAATACTTTCAACATCTTACTCAAAGTCACAGAACAGGTACTTTAAGGTCAGAACTGACACTAACATTGACAGTATTTTCCTCTTTAGTGCGAAGAGAAAATTTGAGGCCATGTTTTGGCAAGATTTGTCTAGCTACCCTACATGTGCCGATTTCTGTTCATCTTTTATTGCACTGTCTGATTACCTCTTACCTATGCCGAGGCTTGCATGTAGACCGAGGCGCACCAATGTATGGAAATTCTTTGAGAATTGCTGTTTTAGTTGTGGAATCAAGACTTACGTCTTATGTTGACCAGGATTTGAAATATTCTAATCAAACTAGAGTTTACCCTTAGATGTAACAGTGCCACAATTAGTGCATCTAAGGGAATGTTGTTAAAAGTCCCTTCTATGTCAAGAAAGGCCAGACTTGCCTTATTGTAAGTATGTTGGTTTACCGACAGGAGTTTTATATCCAGGGTTTCTCTAATGAAACAATCTGAAAGTCTTTCCAGACCTTTCAATAGGAAGGAGGATAGGCTAACTGGTCTGAAGTATCAGGTATTCTTCCTTCAGCCTTTAGCTCAGTTTTTTAGTTTTACCCTTATGCTTTGGTTTTTGGACAGGCTTGGATGAAGTAGTGATATGATCGAATAAATTGTTTAGACCGACTATGCCATTCGGCCCCTACGAACGTTTAGAGCTGAGGATTTTTTATAATTTGTTCTCACACTTGTGCCACTTTGTCTTCCTCACATTTCAGTGGACGGCAGGTTTGGTGCTTTTTCAGCGTGTTTGTATCTCTATACTCTATATATATGATCTAATAATGGGTGGTCCACAACCAGACAGTAGCGCACGCGTCGTCTAGTTCTTTCAATCAGTCTTTATTTGCAAAGTTCGCTTTATTGCCTTTTTTAAAAATAGTTGGGTTGGTAGTTAGAACAAAGTCAAGAAGTGACGAACCTCTGCAGTTTTTATCCCTGCTACCCCAGATAGGTTGATGAGCGTACGTTGTTTCCACCAATTTTCAGTTCGCACTCATCAGACGTTGCTACTTCCACTACTTACCTGAAGAGAACTGTCGGTACAACCACATCTTTTTAAGGCAAGTGGCTGCAGGCCACCCAGAATATGTGTTTACCAAGCTGTTTGTTCTTTACCATTGAAATTAGTTAAGAGATAAATGCTTAGATATCCTATCCAAAATTCAGACTTTTCGAGTACTTTCACAGTTGTCCAAAAGCAACATAAAGTTGGGTGTCCTGATACCACTACTCACCTCTACTCCTTCTACGTAGGGCTCCTGTATCTGGACGTTGTCTACTGCACCTGTGGACGGGCACAGCAATAGAGCCGCTGAGGTTGCTTTAGTGCGACGGAGGTTAATCTGAAGAATTTTTGCCATCATTGGTAACCGACAGATTAACTTCCACCCCATCAATTGTGTTATATAATGTTGTGGGAATGTCCTCTTCAGATGCGTCAAAGAGTTCTGAAACTCTCCTCAGTGTCCGAAGTTTTTGCTCGCGTCTTTTTATAAAGTTGATACAGACTTTGTGTTATAGTCTGAGCCTCCACAAATTATGGGCATGGGTAACTCCGCACTTCCAGAGGGCTGCGTGTCAGTCACGGTGGATACCTCACCTTCCGCAGTGGGACCTTTATCCCGTTTGTATACCTTCAAAACTATAGTATAGGAACCATACCCCAGGGTTTCTTTTACCCGATGTAAGTGCGAGGTGAATTTAGCATTAAGGATGAGCTTAATCTGTCGTTTTTCATCCCCTCACCTTACAGGGAGGATGGTACATATCATTTGCTACGGGCCAAAAGTTTAACAAATCGATTTGGGTCATTTTAAGTCACTTGAGCAATGTCCGTCCTTCCGTCTGTCTGCTGGCAGGTGCGCACGATAACTCTCGAAAGGAGTAACCGATTGACTTAACATTTTGTATCCGGTAATATTTTTCTCCATCTCAGGGCATCTCGAGAATGGGCTAAGTTGTTTTCATATACTGAAAACAACAAAAACGATCTTGAGCCTAACTAAGTGCAAAAACAATATATGTACAAAAAAAAAATAAATGAATTTACGAAAATTTTAAGGGGATTCTTAAGTCGGTTTACCCTACTGAATTTTCTTACTTGTTTCTATCCGCCTTACCAATCTTGCTAATTCTCCAATTATGCCATACCACACATTGGAGGTTTTAGTAACTGGAGTATGTCAGCCGACTTTCTACTGAAACAAATGTGAGGACTCTGGAATGACTAGGGATGTAGTTTTTCTCGAAAACATCCAAATGGGCGCCCGGCCATACCTTACCCACTCGACTCAGAACAACCTCTACAGATCTGGCATCTATTTACTTGATATCACTATTGAAGAAACCCGCTCCACTGGAGCGTGAAGCTTCGTCCTGGATGCGGACATGACTAAATCGACTCAGAACATAAATGCATTTTTGCATTCTTCTTTCTTTTCCATATTGTTTCAAAAAAACACAATACAATAAAATAAAAATTTTATAAAAATCACTAGTGATGTGTACACAATCAATATATGTCAAACATTATTCCATATTTGAATTGCGTTTTATCTGGAACAAAAATGTTTTCTGAATTTGTCTTTCATTTGATCTATATTTTAATTATAAGACAAAAAAAAATATTTTTTTGTTTAATTTTTTTTTAAATAAACAATAAATATATTTCGATTTGTGGGGAGGCAAAAAAAGTCGCCATTGCTCAGTGAAAATCGTATTCTAGGGATCAAAATAGGAAACTTTGGCGAAGGATCCATACCTCTAAAACGAATTCTGATGTCCCGGAATTTGGGTCGAACTTTTGGGTATGGGCAAATTTTGAAAAATCCCACTTTGACCCATTTAGAGTTCTCCAATCGAGTCCAAATGTATGACCGACCCCCAATAACTTTGGAGGCCCGACCCACCCATGCCAGTGGCACACCCCCTGGAACCCCTTGGGGGTTCCATACATTTGGACTCGATTGGAGCACTCTAAATGGGTCAAAGTGGGATTTTTTCCGGGACATCAGAATTCGTTTTGGAGGTATGGTTCCTTCGGCAAAGTTTCTTATTTTGATCCCTAGAATACGATTTTCACTGAGCACTTCACTGAGTGGGAGTCGGTCATGCATTTGGACTCGATTGGAGCACTCTAAATGGGTCAAAGTGGAATTTTTTCCGGGACATCAGAATTCGCTTTAGAGGTATGGTTCCTTCGGCAAAGTTTCTTATTTTGATCCCTAGAATACGATTTTCACTGAGCAATGGGCGATTTTTAAATCGACCCTCCCTAATATTTATGGTTTCGACTACTCGACTAATTGATATTCGTTTTAATTAATCATTATAATAAATATGGGAAAGTGAGAAAGATGATGTTGCAAGCAATAAACTGACGAATTCATTAAAATGTATATTAAGTAAAATACTGTGAATATGCTATAGTAACAACGGTTAATCAGGCCAAAAGTGTTTTTTAGGTAATGTGTACTTAAAATTATAATAAAGATTTTTTATGAAGATGGCTGTAACTCTTTACCGACATATGGCTAGTACACCGCACAATGATCTGCAAATTTGTTAGAAGTTCTAATAATTATTAACTGCACTGGTCTTGCTATCAACTCCAGTGTGTGTAGGCCTTTTGAATACTGTAATGATTAAAATTTCAATATTGATTTCTGATTATTTTGGAAATCTGTATTTGCAATACATATGAAGTACTTAGGAATATTGTTTGACTTATTCTTCTCCAGTATTACAAAGTTGTGCAAAGACAAGACTGACAAATTCAACCAATCTGCATTAGTGAGAAAATATCAACCAACTATCGGTTTTGTTATTATTTGTCATTATTTTTGTGACTTTGTTACATAGTGGCCATTATGGAATTACCCCCTATTACTGCAACATAACGACCAATAAATGATACTCTTTTGCTAACCAATTATGCTCCTCCTTCATAAGACACCTCTTTATGGTCCCATACATTTACAACTATTCATCTGTTGATTGTAGTCCCCAAAAGAAAAGAAACGAGAAAACGGTAGAACAAAAGCCGCCTCTTCCTGCTCTACAATGGCAATGAGAGCGTACAAATCGCTTTATGATGCCCCTAACTACAGTCGCATGTACCTTGGCAACCGACCATGTTTTCCACATGTGCCTTCCATGGTTCTTCAATACGTCCCACCTGCAGAGGGACGTCCCCTTTCGACAATAGCTGCCGGGGTTGAGAAGTTTGCGCCTTCCAATTGTCTCGTTTTGCTGCTTTATGATTTGCGGCTCATTAGTAATTGATTAACGCCTTAATTATGTGGAGGGTTTCCGCAGCTTGTTAGGGGGGCCCCACTTTACGTACGATATGCCATTATTTAAGTGGACTAAGTGAGTATTTAAGGAGGCATTTGTTTTAGGCCAAATGCAGGCCGTAATTATGTGCACGCACCAACAATCAGTAGTCATAATGGGCCGCTTCTGCTTCTGGTAATTGACAAAAGACTTATGCATGGACTGGACACGTTGGAATGTTGTGGCATGTGATTTTGTGATTTTGTGGTATTTTCTTTTTCATTTTTGTGACTTCAGGTGCATCAACTGAACAATTTCTGTCAAATCGAATATATTGAGTCGTTTTTAATATGTGAATAAATTAAAGAACATATCGCTAAACTCTTACAAGATTGTTACATTTCAAAAACAGAAATTGTCGAAATGGTCTTACAAAAATGTCTAGCACCGCTAAACTTATAAAATACTCCATGTGACTTATTCTCGGGGAAGACAACTATGTACTCTTATGTATGTGTTGCAACCCATTGATTGATTAGTTAAATCTTCCGGTTTTGAGATGTGTTCGGCCTGTTGTGCGCTCCTCATTCATGATTTTTTTACCCAACGGGTTACAGAAAATCGGTACTAGACTCGAATTTCCTCAGTATCTTCCAGTCATATCCTCTGAGATGAGTCAAGTATGGCAATATGTAGGAACCGAAATATCGGGATATTGCATGTGAGAAAGCTGGGCAGAGACACAGAAAATGTTCCATCGTTTCGAGGTTTTCCCTGCATGCCCTGCACTCGAAGATGTGCCTGTAAGTTTGAGTGTCCCGTTAGAACACTAATTATCTTACTAATCTCGATCTTGTTTAGTTTCAGAAAACTACTTGTTTTCTTCTCATTTGGGTATCTTCGCAGTTGCTCTATTCCACACAGTTTTGTGAGCCATCACTGCCCAGTGATTCAACTCATCCTTCGTGGCTTCGAAAGGTTTCCAATTTTCTAAGTTTATTACTCGAAGTTATCTGCCCTTTGAAGCCATGCTGTTTGCTCGTTCATTTCCAATCACTCCGTTGTGTCCCAGTACCCAGAAAATACGCAGTTGACCATGGACTGAGTAATTATTTATCGTTCTTTTACAGACTAACACAGTTCTGGATTTGACCCTTTTCGATTCCAAAATCTTCTGATGGTACGACTTGAGGTCTCGATTTATCCATTCACCCATCATTTGTAGACGTCTCGCTGTGAGGGCTACCTCATACTTTATACGAATGTCTATTTGTTGGATGTGCAGTATAGTCTCCAACGCTCTTCTTGGTGCAGTTCTTACTGCTTATGCCTAGACAGCACATACGTTGAAATTTTTGCAAAGTTATTACGTTGCACTTCTTGTCCATTGATGTTCACCACACTATATAGGCGTAGGTTATTATTGATCTAATCACGCTCATGTAAATCCAGTGCTTCATATTTCGACGTAGTCCCCATTTTGAACCTATAGCTGTTCTGCACAACGACCAACATCTGTGGTCTTTAAAAACTCTTTCTTCAAGATGATATTTCCAGTACAGTTTCTGATCAAAGATTACTACTAAGTGTTTTACCTTTTTATCCCCTCACCTTAGAGAGGAGGGTATATATCATTTGCTACGAGCCAAAAGTGTAACACATCGAAGAAGTGTCCTAAGACCTGAAGTATGTTCTGCAGAAATCCGTTTTAGGACATTTTAAGCCATTTGAGCAATGCCCATCCGTCTGCCTGGCTGGAGCGCACGATAACCCTCGAAAGGAGTTACCGATTGACTTCAAATTTGTTATGTATTACTATTTTTCTATCTCAGGCTAAGTTCGAAGATGGGCCATATTGGTCCACTCCTTCTAGTACCTCCCTCAAAAAGGGTTAACATTTAGTGAATTATTGATTCTCTGATAACTTATATACTACTTATTCGAATCTTCTACACATAGTAATATTTTATATGATATCAGTTTGAGAAAAATGGGCGAAGTGGCCGTACTCCTTTAGGTACCTCCCACATAAAACGGGCCATTTTGTACAAAATGTAAAGTGCTAATAACATATTGTTGATCCCGTTTTTCAGCGCCCGGTCAACCTGAAACTCGTCTAAGGACTGGATAAGTGTATCGGTCTGCACATTGTTAAATGCGCCCTCAATGTCTATGCAAACAGCAAGTGTATAAATTTCTTTATTGCAGCCCTCTTCTATGTGGTGCACTACCTCATGCAGAGCTGTTTCCAATGATCTTCCTTTGACATAGGCGTGTTGTTTGAATTTTAGCCTGTCGTCCGCTATTTTACTTGTGACCATGTCATCAATTATTCGCTCTATTGTTTTTAATACGAAAGAATTTAAGCTAATGGGTCGATAAGCCTTTGGGGTCGTATAACTCGCCTTGCCAGGCTTGGTTCCATCCGGTCCCGCAGCCTTGAAAAGAGAGAATCTTTAACCACTGTATCTGTTATAGGTACTTGATGCAATACAATTTCATTCTGTAACTGTTCCTCTGTTGGTCCAGCATTACCAGTCGGAAAATGAGTTTTCCTCAAAAGGCTTACGGTATCCTCTATAGTTTCCATCCTTTTGCCCGTGTCATCCACATTGATATTGATATCAATGTCTTTTGTACATAGATAATCGCGTGTAGGCTGGCCCAATCGATTTTTAAGTAGGTTTCCGAATTTATTCCAGTCGGTCTTAGTCGTATTATGCAAACTTATTGTGATTGGCGGGGGCCGTGCAATTTTAAACCTTATATAACGGTGGTCCGAATAGGAGTGTTCATCCGAAACCCTTCACTAATGGATCTCATCGATAAGATTTTCTGAACATATCGATATATCTTATACTTCTTATTTTGTTAACAAAGGTTGCCTTATTTCCTATGTTAATATTTATGAGGTCGTTTGTATTCCAAAATTATATAAGGGCGTGTCCGCTTTTATTGGTGTTAGTACTACCCCAAGCGATATGAGGGCAGTTGGCGTCACAATCAGCTAATAACTCATTACTTGTGTGTTTGGATTCCATCACCAGAGTTGTAATTCCGACGTAGGTGGCAATGTCGGCGCATCCAATGGCAATTATATTAACGCCAGGTACATATTTCCATTACCTTGCTTCAGCATCGTTGTGTCCGATGTTGACAACTCTGAAGAGAAAAGAAAACACAAGTTTTTATGTCACAAAATACAAGTCCTTGGACGAGTACCTGTGTTAGATTAGAAAAGGTTGTAGTTCACATGGTTTAACCAAGTAACCTTGTTGCTAGTTGTCCATGCTTCCTGGATCAAAGCAATATGAACCATGCCTTTATTTATGATGTCCATCAGAGCGTTGGATGCTGTCTCGCTCCGGTGAAGGTTTATCTGGGTGACCTCAATCATTGTCTTTCCAGTAAAAGTTTCTTTGGGATCCTATCTGGTGGCACTCCCTCATTATTTGGTAGTGAGTCTCCTCCTTTCGTTCACTACCTATTACACCATCTTCCAGGGAGGCGGTGTTATTTTTTTTCGCTACCTCATTGTTTTGAATCGTTGTGAAGCCCTTATTATTTTGATCACCACCTTTGCTGGGAACTTCCTGCAAAAGTGCAAGAGTGGTACTATTGGTAAACTGGTGGTGTGTTAGACTACTTCCACATTAGTTTCTGGCAGTGTCTTACTTGGTTCCATCTGTTCAATAAGAGTGTTTGCCTCTTCAGACAGTATAGTTGGACTCGATTCATCTGTCATGCCAATCGGGACCTTTCCAATTTTGAAAAAGACTGCCCAGATCAAGAATTACGCCATGCCCTACGCCATGACAAGATTGTTCTTGGATTCAGGGTCTACGCCCAACACGAGGAGAATACCCTCGTTATCATCCTTACTATAGAAGACTTCCCACTTTTTTATGGAAAGTGTTGAATTCTGTTTGCCAATTATGTCGAGTATGTACTCTTATGAGAACTTACTGGGACATCCCTTGACATATAGAATCGTTTTTATGAGTTCAGGAAATGTTGTTTTTCCTTATCAATTTCAGTTTTTGAAGGAAACTATCCACAAGCTTTACGAGGACCACAGCGCAGCGTTGTGCTGTCAGCCTTATCATCAAAACACCCCTCTCAAACTTGCAACTCATTACTTCGCTTGGTGGTTCATCCTTAGATTCGAGGACGTACTCCGCTACCCTCGTATAGACAAAATCTTCGATGTTACTCCTTTGGTCTTCGGGAATTCTGCCAGATGCACTACTGCTTTCAATTATGGCATAGCATAGATCGTCTCGGAAATGTTGTTCGGCGATTTTAGAATAAGATGGTGGCTTCTTACCCTTCTTTGTGGCCAAATGATTTTTCCGTGTCTGTAGAGTCTTTTGAGTTTTAAAGCCTTATCCTTAACGGATGATTTGGTTGACTTGATCTGCTTTACCGGATAAACTTTACCGCCCACGATCGAAGGCCCCCGACTAGATACTCTCTTTTGCGTAGTTGCGTTAGGCTTCTCCGAATTACTGGAAGACGGCGAGCCTTTTTTCTTTTTAGTCACTTTCACAGCGCTATGTTCTTCGGGAGACCTGACTCTTTTAGCGGCCTCCATGTATGTGTTCGAGGTAGAATTGTCAGATTCATCCCACTGACACTCTCTTTGATGATTCAGAGTCTCCACTGGATTTAAAAGGCTGGGTTTGCTTAGAGCCCCAGTTGGGTTCTGCTTCATCTGTCTTATCTTTTGTTTTGGCTGCGGCTGGATATACTCCTGTTTAATTTTCGACTACAGGATCCAAGGCTTCACTCCGTAATATCCTTTGTCTTTTTTGGTTTAATCATACATTGTTTGGCGGAGACTCCCCATAGCCAGTATTATCCCGTAATATGTACGTCGATATACGCCTTCCAGACTAAGCTCAGAAATGTCTGTCCAGAGACCGATGCACCCAATTCAACCTGCGCTTTAAACACAACAAACCACGTGGTTGCGCAGTAGGTAGGTGAATACGTACTGCATATTCGCTCTGCTATAACACGTCCGTTCGCTACGACTGGCGGCAACTGATGTCTTTATTACTTTCCAGCAATCATGCGTTGTGTCCGAACTTAGACGGGAAGTATTAACGGGTGTAAAAGATTCTATGCTCAGGTATGCCAAACTGAAAGTGTGAATCAAATGCCTAATGATCACTTTTGAACACCGAAGTTGGAAAAATCCAAGTCAGAATAATCAAAAAATGAATTATGATGGCAACAAAACAACAAACATGCATTAAAAGTGCATATTATTAGTGCACGCTACACGAATTAAGAGCATGCGCTGGATTCAATAAATTCATATCATATTATTTAATAAAAGAAGTAGAATTTTTGGGGTTATGAACAGTCCAACTTTTGAAATCCTTCAATTAAGAAAATAAGATTATTTCCATAGGAACAACATTTTTGAAAACTTGTCGTTGTACAACAGATATGATAAACGTGAGTTTCATGTATCGCTAAGTTATTCACGTACAGATTCCGCTATAACTAAAAGTCCCATACTCTTACTTACTCAATTGCTCACAAGTAATGCAGAGTTTCATCAAAGAGATACTGACAAAAAAATCCAGCAAATTTTTTCTCGGGTATCTTCAATAAATGCAGTTTAGGACACATCTGTTTCGTATTTGTCCCAATAGAAGATCATCGCTTTAGTTTATTATAGAGTTTTCTTTTCCAGCCATTTTACTCCCGTCGATGATAGTGTTGACGAATACAAATGCAATTCTGGACATCTGCAACCACCAATCCCTCTGTCGCTCCCTCTCTACTGCCAATGACTTTCATTCAATGAGTCTGTCGGCGTTCCAAACAACAAATCTTAGGCACATGCTCGTCTAATAACTGTCCCGCATTGGGCTACCTGTTGCTACTATTTAATACCGAGATGAATTGATCGCATCGATCGTCCGATAGAACCTGCTGTATAAGCATCGTCATATGACTTACGATATTGGTAAAATGTGGACAATATTATCCAGCATACATTGAAATAAGAAAAGCAAGCAACTACAATAAAAATGCTGATAATACTTACCACAAAAGGTGGCAAGAAGGGAGAAAAGCCACAGAGAGCATTTCCTTCAATAGCTTTTTTACTACTACCGTTTGCTACCAAACGAAATTGCAACTTTAGTGGAAAAGTATAATTTGAAAGCAACACTTATCCATTCCACTTCCCTCAATAATCGCGGTCTGCAAAAAGAGGCAAAAGGAATATATGAATTCATATGCAGCAAACCCAGCAAAAGTGTATAGAGCGGAGGAAGGGCCCACTGGCCTTCTTCGAGGCCCTGGGTAAAACTACAACTAAATGAAAAACAAATAACTAAAGACCATTCATGTGGGCCGACTATACAATAATCCGCATTTGCAAAGCTATAAGAATAGCGCGTGATTCCTAGGTTCAATTTTTACTAAGACAAATTTTACCAAGAGTCAAATTTAAATTCCCATATTTCGGCCTGATCAACTAGAGCGCCAAATAGTCGTATTGGCAGGAATCTTTATGTCGACCTCAATCTAAACATAAAGCGATATAGCCCTTTTTCTTGGAACGGCCCCACGACGAATAAAATACAGGAGGACCATATAGTGCTTAGTTGCTAACTCGGAGCTGCGATTTGACAACGTTACATTTTTTGTATGGTACCGTGGAAGGCCAATTTTATGCGAACCATCCATTGACGATTCTGGCCCTTAAGGCGAATATCGAGCAATCCATTCGTGAGATAGAGAAACCGAACCATGGACTTGGATAATTGTTTTGACAGAAAGCGCTACGAAGGCGGCCACATGTAAGAAGTAGAGTGCCATTAATAATGGGAATGTTTAATCTTTCGAATGAACCAATAATATGCCGGAAAACTAATTTTCGTTATTTTTTATAATATTTAAAAATAAACTATAAATATGATCGCCATTATATCGCCACATAGTCGAAGTTGTAGTACTCAGAAGGGAAATATATTGATGACCATATACAAACATGGTCCGATGTGGCCAATTTGTACCAAGAATGGTAGACAAATCTGGCAAATAAACGAACCAAGAAGGTCAAAATGTCGTATCGCACTAGAGAGGAAAATACTGTCTATGTTGTTATCAATTCTGACGGGACACTTCCAGATTGGCGAACATGTCAGAAGGTTAGCTGGTGATAAGGAAGAAGCGCAGAGCATTCAACACCTGCTTTGCTTATGTCCCTCATTAAGTAAACGACATCTGGGATCGGCCTTTCTATGAAGTTTCGGTCCCGATATTCGTACTATTGATAACATGGTTTATCAAACAGGTTGGTTTCGATGAGGGGCAATTGGGCACGTGGTATCACTTGGGAGCTACATTGTTCTATGTGAGTTGACAAAACTGGCTGCCACCCTAATCTAAACCTAAGATAAACCTAGAAAAAAATAGAACTTACATCACATATTTTAGCATAACTCGAAAACTACTTATCCGAATTGGTTCAGGAAAGCTTGAACCTACTTAAAACGAACAATTACATCAGTCGGACCGTCAAGTTTTTAGTGCATACTTTTGATATCACTATACGTATTTTGGCATATAAACTGATAGGTGGAAGTGGCTGCGCCTGTAAGACGAGATTATTGAAAACGAAATATCTGGAGAGAATTATATCTAAAGTACCGCTGGACCAATTGTATTTCACTTTAGAGTGGATGCATTTGACAAATAAATTATTGATATTTATTTCTGCGTATACATAATATGCGAAACCACATTTTAAAGATTCTTATAAGTAAGGCCCTGAGAATTTTGCCTTTGGCTATACCATCGCACATCCCTCAAATATTGCTGTTATTGTATTGCATTTGGGGCTGACGACGATGACTTTGCTAACCGGCTTTTGTTTGTTGCAACAGTCAAACGTGGCGTTGTTGCAATGCTGATCTTTCAAATGGCGGTCGTGGTGATCATCTGCTTTTTGTCGACGTTGGTTTTGTTCAGCAGCAATGACTCCATCGATCTAACTGTCATTTAGAGAAGTTTTTCAATGTTGCGTGCCATTGATCGGTAAATGTTGTATTGAAAATCTGTCCGTCCGTCCGACTGTCTGTCTGTCTACCTCTTTGGCCGACTGAGTGTTTGTTGCGGTTAAAGTGTTTATTAATCGTAAAATTATTGCATTCGATTTAGCTTTGATGGTTTGTGGTTTCTTGCTACCATTTGTTTTATTTACTTCTTCAAAGTGCTACTGGATAATAATCATCAGCCACTATGACTTCGAATGCAGCATCAGGAGCAGCAGTACCATCAACCACTATCATCATCAGCCACAAACATTCATATTGTGGATGATGGAGCAGTATTTTCTTGTATATGTCGCTTCTCGAGATATGCCATGTGCAAGATTATGGTGGATTAGAGTGGTTAGTAGGAAATTGTAGAGAATCCGCAGGATTTGCTATGAGATTAAGTACTTTATTGTCTAAAATATTATGTGTGGTTTACCTACATCACAATTTACTATCGCATAATGTATGTACCAGTTGCACCATTGATTTCTGCTTCTGAATTCATATTTTTCTCTAATTTTCTTAATTTTGTTTATGTTACTACACCATTTTCAACTGTAATTCGAAAAAAATAAATTCAATTTCGAATTAGATCAATTGAAATTCGAAGATTCCATTTGAAATTCGAAAAAGGTCAATTGAAATTCGAAGATTCCATTTGAAATTTTCGAAACTTGATTGAAGCAAACATTGAAAAAAAGAACGCTGCAATTTTTAGCCAAATTTTAGGCCGCAAATTCTTTAGCCAACCTCTGCATCCGAAAAATGTGGTATCTATGGATTAAATAAGCATATTTGACGGCTACCTCTACACGGGGACTACAACAAAATATAAACTACAACAAAATATAAACAAACTGCAAGCCTTTTTGGGAGCGACATCTTTAGGTGGACTATAACAAAACATGAACTGATTTAAAAAATTTTTGCTGTCATGAATTCTTGTCTAAATGAAACACAAACTGCGAAGATTCGCTTAAAATGCTTAGAACATGTGGTATTTATGATTTAAATAAGCCTATTTTGAAGCGACCTCTATAGGGTGACTATTACAAAATATGAACCGATTTGCAAAATTTTTACTGTAATGAATTATTGTCAAAATAGAATACCAACTACAAAGGTTAAGCAAAATTGCTGAAAAACCTGGTATCTATGCCGCAAAAACTGTTTTTTGGAGCTATTTCAAAACATTGACCGATATGGCCCATTTGCAACTATAAGCAGTATTTCTACCAAATTTGGTCACCATAGCTCTTTTAATACGGGCTGTAGCGTGATTTAAACGGACGGACAGACAGACGGACATGGCTAAATAGTCTTAGAATTTCACGATGGTCAAGAATATATATACTTCATGGAGTCGCAGATCAATATTTCAAGATGTTGTGAAAGGAATGACAATGTTACTATATCCCCATCCTATGGTGCAGGGTATACAAATTTGATTTAAAAAAAAAAACTTTTTTTTGCTGGAAAAAATCCATAACAAATAGAAACCAGTAAGGAAAGGCAGAAAGTCTGGCGGGGCCGACGATATAATACCCTACACCTGCCTAACAATGCGATAAGGGTAGAAACATATTATCTAATTCTGATCGGACATAAAATAAAATTTTTACAACGTTTACATGTCAAATCGGGGATAACGTATATATGGGGGCTTTATCTAAATCTTGACTGATTTCTTCCAAATTTAAAATAGGAAACCTCTTTCTGCCGAATTTCATACGATCGGATATAAAATACAGTTTTTACAGCGCTTACATGTCAAATCGGGGGTAACATATATATGGGGGATATATCGAAATCTGAACCGATTTTCTCCGAATTTGGCAGTATTCCTTCATGTAATAAGAAACCTCTTACTGCCGAATTTCGCACTATCGGATATAACATAAAACTTTTACAGAGCTTACATGTTAAATCGGGGGTAACGTATATATGGGGGATATATCTAAATCTGAACCGATTTCTTCCAAATTTAAATGCGTTCATTCATATAATAGGAAACCCCTTTCTGCCGAATTTCATACTGATCGGATATAAAATACAGTCTTTACAGCGCTTACATATCAAATCGGGGGTAACATATATATGGGGGCTATATCTAAATCTGAAAAGATTTTCTCCGAATTTGGCAGTATTCGTTCATGTAATAAGAAACCTCTTTTTGCCTTTATTCGCGCTGATCGGATATAAAATACAGTTTCTACAGCGGTTATACGTCAAATCGGAGGTAACTTATATATGGGGGCTATATCTAAATCTGAACCGATTTTCTGCGAATTTGGCAGTATTCCTTTATGTAATAAGAAACCTCTTTCTGCCGAATTTCATACTGATCGGTTATAAAATAAAGTTTTTACAGCACTTACATGTCAAATCGGGGCTAACATATATATGGGGGCTATATCTAAATCTGAACCGATTCTAACCAAATTCAATAGGGATCGTCCTTGGGCCAAACAAAAGATATGTGTAAAGTTTCGTCGAGATCGGACCATAATTGCGACATGTACTTTGATTACAAGAATACATGGACAGACGGACAGACGGACAGACAGACAGACGGACATGGCTAAATCGTCTCAAAAATTGATTCTATGACGATCGGTATAATAAACTATGGTTCTATTTCTTCTCTTTTTGGGCGTTACAAACAAATGCACAAAGTCATAATACCCTGTACCACAGTGTGGTGTAGGGTATAAAAAATAGCAAAAAATGGTTTGTTCCAATTTTTGGTAGTCAGCATTCTAGCGCAAAAAACAATGCTTACTTGTAGAAAATCTATGGATAAATGTAGAAATTATAGCATTTTTGATAGAAATAAGAGAATTTCAACATAATCCAACATAATTTTTTCTAATTGTTTTAACGACAGTTACTAAACTTACATTTCTACGTGAAAGACATGTCTAGCCCCTAGAAAAAAAAATTATAAAAAAACTTTATCATTAAAATTTATTTTGTTTTGGTATCATAATACCTAGAAAAAAAATAAAACTTTATCATAAAAAGTTATTTTGTTTTGGTATCATAATACTCGTATACAAAAAATATTTACAAAAAAAGTTTTTATGTCTCAGAAACAAGAAAAAAAATTTGTTCCATTGTGTAATCATTTTACTTATTTTTCATTTGCTTATTTTACTGACCCATGAAAATATCTTACTAAGTCTGCTCTCCCAGAAGCTACATTTAAAGAGGATATTTCGGATAATAGTTACTAATTTCCGATTTTAAACTAGAAATGTTGGCGCAATAACGCAGATTTGGGTATCTCGGGTTATAGACCAGCATTAAGGATGGCCATACTTTGTCTACCGTTTCACCCAAATGTAAAGACAATGCTTCATGATTGCCGTTTCAATTACTTCTCATCTATTGCGGAAAATTTAATTACTGGAGTTATGAAGTTAAATAATATTATAAAGAATACTTTAGATTTGAAATTTGAGCCATAAATAATGATTTGGGTTTTGTATTTCTCTGCGCTTTCGCAGATTCCCTCTCGCGTATTGAATGTGCAAAGCAAGCAAATAGAAAATTACAAAATTATAGAATTATTTCTACGGGTCCATTAAAAATGTATCAATCATATAAATTACCGGTATGAAAATATGTCTGTGTTCCGGCTTCTTCACGAAAGAAAATAAGAGTATATTAGTGGTCGGTAATTTGATGTGGTAACTGTCCACAAAGCACGTTCGCCTTTGTAAGTCACGTGGGCCAAAAAGTGGTACGTAAATTTGGACTAGGAAAACCCTGTTCGTGATTTATACCCATCGTGGATCTGCGTTTGGTAAAGGAATTAGACACCCATAAAAATGTCAACCGATGTTGTACTGCCAAAAACATTTTAAACTTCACATTGATCTTAAAGTGAATTTTATAAATTTTTAACCCATAATAAAATAAGAATACGTATTTATTTTATATAGTCCTAAGAAAGAGGTAAGATTTTACAATATGCTGCATATAGAAATTATATGAACATGGTTTTAAAGATCTTAGTTATTCACACGTTCGGATTTCAAGTTTGAAGAAGCTACAAACTTTTATAACAAATAACTGATTGAGGGTTATCAATAATTGGAATAAATTTTCAACACGATATTATGATTTAAGCTCTATTTAAACTATTACTGATACAACTTTGTCACGATTGTATTAATCGATTTGAGTTATGTGGATCAATTTTCCTTCACAAGAACAAGTTACAAAATCGTTTTCCATTATAGTAGCTCGCATCCGACCCAGCCCTCTATTTTCAATAAAAATACCATCAATAACTGACAGTTTATCGGTATTAATTGGTTAATGTTACCAGAAATCTAGCCATGCCACACATAATTCATAGATACCGGCTATCGTTTCGAGAGCAGCGGACGGAAGAAACATGAAATCGAACAGAAGCTATTGCGTGACCACCATAATCGCGATGTTTATATAAAAACAAACCGTTTTTTGTGGTATAAAAAAATATCTAAAGCCTAACAACACGCGGGTTTCATTTCCTCTTCCTCGATTCATTGACCAACTTAAAAACGGCCGAAATGAACATTGAATGCTCAAATGAACGAAGGAATCATTAAAGACTGTCATATGTTACCAAAAGTCATTCATAGTGACACTAATTTATGCGTGCACTACACAAATATCAGCGGAAAATTAATCAGTCACATTTGGCCGAAATCATTTATTAACGTTTTTCTCCCGACCCTCAGCGTCTGCATCTCATATCTCGTTTTGGGTTGTCTCCATGCCTCCAGCTGAACTGAGCCAATTGCCTGCCCGCCAGCCAATCATCTCCATGTCCACAGAGGGAAGACAGCCGGGAAAAGACAAACCAGACTTGAAATGATGAGCTTTTGATAACAAGACAGCAGCAAAACGACAATGACCAGCAGCAGTCATCGTCCACAATTTGAGAAATGCAATTGCCCGAGCCTTAGGGCAGCAGAGCAAAGCTCAAATAACAAATACATGCCAAAAAATGTCATTTTCTAATAGAGAAAAATCTATAGAAAATAAAACGACGAGCCCATACATCGACACCGGCAGCAATGGCAAAAGCTGCGTCAGTAGCTAAGGTGCATCGAGGTGTACAGATGCTGCACACTGGGCTTATATCATCTTCTGTGTCGATTTAATCATGTCCAACAGTCTATCCACACATGCAGGTGATCAAAGTACAGCTAGCAAATATGAAGCGATCTTTTACCAAAATTTGCACAGGGACATCCTTCGGACAAATTATGTTTAAAAAAGGTATATAATGATCCATGATTATATAATGAATCCACCTAACTTTACAATTTTCCTATTGGACCCATAGTTTGCTCGGCAAAGACCATTTTTGAGAGGGCAATAGTAGGAAAGAGAAAATAATTGAAAACATATCGATACAAGGGTCCAAAGATTTGGATGCGACTCAAAAATCCCCTCAAAGGGAATACTAACTAGATACTGTCTTCTGCGGACCCTGCTCCCACAAATGTTGCTTTGGCGACAAATTTATGCTATTTCTTTTATCATTTCGCCTGACCCTTTTCAGAAACGGATTTAAGGTCAAGGTTGTGTAGCAGGCCCAAGATTCGATTTATTACATGGTACTTGGTAATCAATCGAGAAACTGGTCTCTAATAATTCCACTTCAGCGTCAGTGCATTATTCTTTTGTAATCTTCAAATTATCGAATCTGTGTAAGCCGTTAGCTTTAGGTTAGGGTAACAGTCGGTTTTACCAGCTAACATAGACCAATCTAGGTGCCTAGTGTTACTACGGCTAAGATGCTCCTCATCGAAACTAACTTGTTAATATCAGGTGATCAATGCTCTCCACCTCATCCCCATCACCACAACTCATACAGAAGTCTTTGATGTCAATACTAGCATAGAAAATCTTTTTCTCTCTAGTACGAGAAGACATTTTGACTTTCTCACTTCGTATCTTGGCCAGATTTGTCTATCTACCCTACAGGTGCCGATTATTTTTCCATCTTTTTGCCTAAGCCAAAGTTCCCCGGGATAACCCTCTGCTCAGACTCCCACATTAGCTGTATATTAATTTGCTCAGCCATCACGCTAAGAGATCAGGGGCAGTCGGGGGCTTGTACGCAAAGGACAATGATAGATCTGGTAGATCTTCATAGTATCTGAAATGAATAACGTCTGAAAGGTTCGAATACCGAACTGTTCTGGACTATAAAATGCCGATTGATGACTACTCCGCACATGGTCAGATGTGTATCTTTTGGTGTCAGGCCACAGCGGAGTAATTGGATATGAACGGGAAAATTATTAAGCGTATAAACCAGCGCTGTAGAGTCGAGCCAAAACTACTTGACTTCGACTCCAACTCCCGGAGTCGGATTTTAAAATGATTCGACTCCGACTCCTGGTTCGACTCAGGCAGTTAAGTAACATAAATGTCTGGAATTATATTTCTACTAAGACAGAGTTATTTTTATTGAAAATAAGATTGAGTTTTGTTAAAAAACAATAAAAAACCAGTAAGGAAAGGCAGAAAGTCGGGCGGGGCCGACTATATAATACCCTACACCTCCTTAACAATGCGATAAGGGTCATTGCCATAATAATTTGGAATAATTGGTAAATGGGTAGAAACATATTATCTAATTCTGAAACGATAATCGCTAAATTAAGCAATATTCGTTCCTAAATTGAGAAACATCTTTTTGGAAAATGTTAATGATCGAAATACAACTTCTATAGCGGTTTGATACCAAATCAGGAGGAACAATCAATATAAATCTGAACCGATCATCCCTGAATACTCATTCATGTAAAAATACCTCCTTCTGTCGAATTTCGTACTGGTCGCATATAAAATACAGTCTCTACAGCGCCTACTTGTCAAATCGGGGTTAACGTATATATGGGGGCTATATCTAAATCTGAACCGATTTCTTCCAAATTTAACAGTGTTCATTCATATAATAAGAAACCTCTTTCTGCCGAATTTCATACTGATCGGATATAAAATAACATTTTTACAGCGCTTACAAGTCAAATCGGGGGTAACGTATATATGGGGGCTATATCTAAATCTGAACCGATTTTAACCAAATTCAATAGGGATCGTCCTTGGGCCAAAAAAAAGATATGTGTAAAGTTTCGTCGAGATCGGACCATAATTGCGACCTGTACTTTGATTACAAGAATACATGCACAGACGGACAGACAGACAGACGGACATAGCTAAATGGACTCAGAAAGTGATTCTAAGTCTATCGATATAATAAACGATATGTCTATTTCTTCTCCTTTTGGGTGTTACAAACAAATGCACAAAGTTATACTACCATGTACCACAGTGTGGTGTAGGGTATAATAAATATTTATTATTTATTTATCGATGCTTCACATGAAACATAAAATTTTAAACATTCACTGCCGCTAATGTACCGCAATTTTTTGGTGAATTATGTTTCCTATGTTACAAATACAATTGGATCGCCCCAGGCTAACTTAAGTAGTTGTTCGTTAAGTACAGGTCGTAATTGCACCCCAAGAGAATAATAGCTCTTCACTGAATAAGAACTCGTTCACGTATTGGAATAGTCAAAATCGGTTCAGATTTAGATATTGCCCCATATCCGACTTGACCTTGTAGCCCTGTGGAAGCTGTATTTCGCAATCATTTTGAAATTTAGCATGATAGAGGTTATACTCGTATATTAAAGAACCCATATTAAATTTGATGAAGTTTGGTTTAGATTTAGAAGGTACTCCTTTCATATTGATATCAACTATTATACTCTAACAAGGTGGTGTAGGGTATAGTTGGCTTCGCGCTACCTTAGCCCTTCCTTAAAGCTAAATCTATGTATTAAACATTGTTGAGGATAACTTCCAGTTCCTTGCAGTTAATGAAATAGTACGATACACGCTATATGCTATGTGAGCCATACATAATTCGGATCTTCGCGGCCATAACCGGAGCTGTCTTTTCATAAAAAGTGGATAGTTTGGTTGACTTCATAGCTATTTTGGACATATTTGGTTAAAAGCTTCGAATGCTTTATTTTTCTATTCTGGAAAATATGTTTTCCCCAAAAATGTTGCAAAAGTTCTTTCACATTAATAGTACATTTTGAACAATTCATCTCGGAGTCGACCATAATTATTCGACTCCAGACCCCGACTCCGACTCCACAGCCCTGCCATGAACGGCAGAGACGGTAAAATATCTTCTCCCTTTGAACCTAACTTAACAAGAGGGGTACTCTTCCGTATTTTGTCTTGTTGAGTTTGGAAAACTTTACTGGGTTAGAAAAAGTCACTGATATCATTTTGATATCTGATAAACGCTACCTAGATCTCTAGAATTTGATATTATCTGAAAAGAAGTCCTCTAACCACAATTGGATACTCCTTAACATCTATCTTCCAGGTAAACAAAACCACTGCATATACAAAAAAATCCGTGGCCACCTTGAAAAAAATCTATAGACACAGCTTTGAAGGTATCGTGTCAACAAACCTGCATGCTACGAAAGCGGATCCTGGCAGCCTAGGATAAGCTGGACGAGAACAAGAAGTTCACAGCCATATTAGAATGAAAATCCTGGGTATACCTCTCCAGATCGATATATAGAAAAAGGTCTGATGAATTACTTATAATAAAGCTTACTGCACACTTTCGAGGCTATGATACGAAACATTAGACCACTAAAATAGTAAATTCACATTCAAATCTCCGGTACCACATTTCATTATACACTATACAAGTTGTATAGTGTGGATAACATAATAAAAGCAAATCTGGTTAAAATTTGAAAAGAAAAGTGACAAATTGTCTCCCCTCTAACATTGCCCCAGTGTAGTATAATCCTAGCTGAGGTTTCCAAAATTATTGATTCAATGCATTTTGATGGACTTGAAGTTTATTGCCGTTCTTTTATTTCCAGGAATGAATTTGAAGCAGAACCATTGTATATCCTATTCTAAATTCTATAATATCTTACCCATTATGGCTTACTTTATTAGAACCGGTTTTAAATGTGCACCTTGATTACATCAGCTACGAGTACGGACATCGCCACACCGTTTCTACTCTTTTAGTATTATTTCCACTAACTAATAAACATTTTAATGACTTCGTCAATGTAATGCTGGCAATTCCATCTTTTCCACACACCATTTTCTCTCTTAATGATACATTAATACGATTATCAATTGTAAGAGTAGTCGACCTAATTTTCTAAGCCTTTTTTACTGTATCTGTGCAGTTTGTATTTAATTTATACAAGAATTCATCACAGCAAAAATTTTTAAAACAGTTCATATATTGTTACATTCCACATATCGTTCACTCACTTCAAGAGTGACATAACTCAAAATTTGAATTTTTTGAGGTCGCCTAACAAAAATCGGAATTTTGCAAATGTCCATAAATTAATCTCAGCGAAATTTGGTCCATAAGTAAACAACCATATTTCGGATTATTCAAGCGTATTTAAACATCTTATTTCATGTTACTTAAGTTACACATCTTGGCAATTTTCAATTTTGAGTTATGTCAATCTTGAAGTGAGTGAGCGATATGTGGAATGATGTCGCTCCCAAAAATGCTTGTTTATGCCATAAACACCACCTTTTCTAAGCAATTTCGCTGAAACTTTGTAGTTGGTATTCTATTTTGAAAAGAATTAATCTCAATAAAATTTATACAAATCTATTTATATTTTGTTGTAGTCCCCCCGAAGTAGTAGCTCACAAATATGCAAATTTAAGCCAATAATGCCACATTTTCCAGATGAAGGGTTTGGCTAAAGGATTTGAAGCCTACAATTTGGTTAAAAAATTATGTTATTCCATTCAAATGATATTCCGTTCAAAAGTTATGTAGACCTCAAAATGTCTAAATGTGTAAAAAAAACATAAATACATATTCGCAGTGGGTCGGTTTCCTTTAGAATTACCCTATAGTATTATTACACACTCGTCCCACTGTTTCTTACCACATATGAATGTTGATATATTCTCAGTGGCTACCGCCAATGCCACCAACACCACCACCACCGCCATCATCATTACAATTCCCATCATCATCATCACCGCCAGCATAAATTCATCGCAGCATCACATTTCGCTGTTGGTTACGGCGTTTGGCGGTTGCTTGGTTGATCTAGTTTGCTTTTACTTCCATTGGATCCCGGTTGGGCTGTTGTTTTACATTTTACAAAGAGGCAAATGACTACCGTCTTTCATAGTTGTCATTCCGTGTATTAAGTGGTATCCGATGAAATATGTTTGCAATAGATACAACAAACATTCTTTCCTGGCTGCAGCCTCAAATGTCCCACCGCCGCAATATTGTCGTTTCGTTTATTTTCTTTTTGTTTGGTTCTTCGGGGGCACGAAGCTGCAGACCCAGTTCCAGTACCAACATTAGCTTAAGTTGCGGTTGGTTTGTGAACATAGAACGGGTAGCAGGCAAGCCAGCTCCTAGACGGACAGACCGACGACGACAATCGATGCACGTGGAATTTAATGTCATTCGTTTGTGTCAAAGTCGGCGGCGCATTGCCACCGACCAAACAAAGGCCAGAGCGACAAGTCGTGTGTCTGCTAATAACTTTTGAACAACAATAACAGCAACAAGAACGACAGCAACCGCAACAACTTCAGCCGAGAAAAGACAACAAATCTAACTAATGGATTGCTAGCTACCAGCAAGGTGTTGTTGGCCGGCTTCCACTAAAGCTGACTTCGTACGGACGGGCGGTGATCCCACCAATCGACCATGTACACTCTGCCATACTCCCGTTTTTATGGATACTCTAAATAAGAGTACGAAACACATGTACGAAATGTCGCACAGTGGTGCCAAAACGATTTTACTAAGAAAGTTATATACAACATGTCCTGTATTCAAATAGGTCCACCATAGAGGGTTGCTATATATATTTTTGGCCTAATAATGAAAATGCGAATATTTATCATTAAAAATGGTTTTATTGTTTTTCAAAGTATTCTCCAGCATGATTTATACACTTTTGCATACGCTCAAACCAATTGCCGAAGCACTTTTTCCACTCCGATTGAGACACCTCCAAAACATGGTTTTTGAACGCTTCAACAGCATCTCTGGCGACGAAAATCGTTGACCACGCATTTTTTTCTTGATGTGCGGGAATAAAAAGAAGTCATTGTGTGCCAAGTCAGGGCTGTACGGCGGATGACCCGTCAATTCGACGTTTTGGCCGGTCAAAAAGGCGCTGGTTTGAGCCGATGTGTGAGAGCTCGCATTGTCATGGTGCTTCAGGCAAACAAATTGTGGTGTACCACTCAGAATTGACCGTCCTACGATGCTAAAGCGGAACCGTCGCCACGTGACCAGTTTTGCCGAAGAAACAGGCGACCATTTGCTTCGAAGTGCTTCTTCCACGAACAACTTTCGTTGGATTTGGGTCTTCGAAGACGAGAACTGTCGATTGCTGTTTTGTTTCGGGCGCATACGTATAGATCCAAGATTCGTCACCTGTGACGATCTTATAAACGTCTTTTGAAGCACCAATCGACACGAGCCTCTTTTTGAGCGATTGTCAAATTGTGCGGGATCCAACGAGAACAAACCTTTTTTACGGCCAGGAGTACATGCAATATCGAATGTATGCTATTGGAAGAAATGCATGAATACATGACGATCTTGCATTATCCGTTCACGCACAGCATCAATGTTCTCTGGCACAACCGCCGTTTTTGGACGACCTTCGTCCTTGAGCGAGCATCGGCCACGATTGAATTCACTAAACCAGTGTTTCACAGTGCTATAGGATGGTGCTTCATCGCCATACAAAGATTTAAGTTCATCGATGCACTCTTGTCGTGATAATCCACGTCGAAAGTTGTGAAAAATGATCTCACGAAAATGTTCACGGGTTAATTCCATTTTTTTTTGCCAAATTGAATTTTTCAAGTCTTTGTAAACAGCACAAATGATGGTCGTACGTCAAAACGTTCTGAGTACGTTTATGCTAAAAAATGTCAAACATTCCAATGGAAATGTCAGATGGCGCCAGGCAACACTTAGTGTTGGGCCAGACATATATATAGCAACCGTATAATAACATTAGAAAATCTATCATATAGTTGATTCAAGTTTGGGAGATCGATGATATAAAGGGTCAAAACGAAGTGCGAAGACTATAAAAAATATGGACATGTGAAAAATTGAACGATAGTTATAAAATGTTGCCGCAACCGTTTACAATTTGTGAAAATGTTTAGGGAAAGAAACAACACGACAAAAACTCAAACTGGGAAAAACATAAGCTCACAACCCTTATGATTTGGTCCTTAGACCTCATAACCGCAGTATTCTAATATAGGTCCACATCGGTCAACTTTTTTTTGAGGTGTTAGCGACAAATAAACTAGTGGCGGTTACGTTTCTGGAAAAAGTGCTGTATTTTCTTTACCCAATTATCGAAAACTGGACTTTTCTTGCACATTTCGGAAATTTGAAAATTTAAGTTAAGCTAAATTCGGAGGACTACATCATGTCGACTAAAAGGTGCAAATATTTTCTAGTATTTCATGTCGACGGGACAACATTTTTTCCAGAAACGAAATCGCTATAATACTACACTGATAGAAAAACCGTTCGTCACCATGACGAATCAGTTTCGTCAATATATCTTCGCACTGGTGACGAAAAGTTTCGTACATGCGATGTTTTTGTACGTCAATAGAACGAACACGATCATCAACCATTGTTTTTGGCGATTTGAACGAGGCGAGGGAGCGATAAGGTTTCATTCCCATGACGAAAATATTTATTTGACCATTTTGCTGAAAATATGATAAAACGAAGCAACCAATTTATAGTTTGTGCTTAATTGTACTATTCCATATGCGTTCTGATTACGTTAGTTAAATCATTTGTTGTAAAAGTCTAATTTTAAAAAATCTACTAATGGTGATGAAAGTTCGTTGTGATGATTAATGATTTTCGTCGTGGTGATGAATGGTATTCGTTGTGGGTATGAATGGGATTCGTCTGTTTGCAAATACATTAATTAATAAGATTATTTTTGTTTAAAAATATCAGAAGTAATGAATACTATTGACTAAAAATAATCGTGATGATGTCCAATTTGTCGTCATGACGAAACTTTTTCTATAAACGTTGGTGGAGAATTTCAGAATTTTGGAGTAAATTGTATAGACGTTGTTAAGGAATAAATATTTCACTAAATGTCAACCCTTTGTGGTGGAGGTACTAGAAGTAGTGGACCTATATTGCCCATCTTCGAACTTTGTCGGAGATAGAGTAAAGTATTCCGTACACCAAATTTGAAGTCAATCAGTAAATCTACCAGTGTTCGATAGTTATCGTGCGAACGGACGGACATTGCTCAAATTACTTAAAATGAGCCAAATCTAATGTCCGCCAAACATACTTGGGGTTAGGTCACTCCTTCGATGTGTTACACTTTTGGCTCGTAGCATATTATATATACCCTCCTCTCTACGGTGAGGGGACTATTGATATATCAGTATTTTTAGAGGGGGAAGCCTTACATCGTTCCCCGCAATAAAGTATAGTGCATAATTTTTTTATAGTTTCGAGAAAATCACTTTTGAAGTTTTTGTGAAATTAGACTTCTTGGAAGATAAATATGTATATTTTAGAAGAGAATCGATGTTTTCAATTTCTTGCCATTTAAATATGTGGTGAAATAATCAGGCTACAGCCAGATGATATTCTATGACCTTCTCAATTCATATTTTAGTCAGATTTGTTTAGCTTCCCTACAGGTGCCGATTTCGGAACATCATTCATTGGACTGCCTGATGGTCTCTTGTCTAAGCCAAAGCTTGCATGTGGAGAGTGGCGTATCATATACGCAAATTCTTCAAGAAGTTGTAATGTTGTGCCTTTCCTAGCAAGTTCATCGGCTTTTCAGTGCACAGGTACCCATATGAGGTACATATCGCTCACTCACTTCAAGAGTGACATAACTCAAAATTGAAAATTGCCAAGATGTGTAACTTTAAGTCCGTATAAAAATATAATTAACATGAAATAAGATGTTTATATACACTTGAATAATCCGAAATATGGTTGTTCGCTGAAATTAATTTATGGACATTTGCAAAATCCGGATTTTTGTAAGGCAACCTCAAACAATTTCAATTTTGAGTTATGTCATTCTTGAAGTGAGTGAGCGATATGTTAGGTTAAGTTAAGGTGGCAGTCCTTTTTTTTGTCAACTCACATAGTCTAGTTTAGGTTCCTAGTGTTACCACCGGCTGAAATGCCCCTCATCGAAACCAAACTGTTTGATATAAAAATGTATCGATAGTACGAATAACGGTTCAATGCTCTCCACTTCTTTCTCATCTCCACAGCTTCTGCAGAAGTCATTGGAGTCAATACCCAATCTTCTGGCGTGTTCGCCGATCAGACAATGTCCCGGCAGAACTGATACTAACGTAGATAATCTTTTACTGTGCGAGGAGATATTTTGACTGCTCAGCCATCTCGTTAAGAGATCAGCGGCTGTCGAGGGCTGTTTGTGAATTTATGGATGTGGCCTCCAGAGAATTAATGGCAGCCTGGCTGTCCGAGTAAATGAGAACGCCAGTGCTGGTTACTTTGTTGCAACTCATCCACTAGGCAACTTCCCAGATTTCATATGCCATTATTTCGGCTTGATATACACTGCAGGTATCTGGTAGTCTGTGAGCTATATGCACACTATGTTCTTCACAGTGTACTCTGAAGCCAACCATTTCATCAAGCTTCGAACTATCCGTATAGAAGTGGAGATGGTTCTTGTACCTCCGCATTGATAGTGCAGTTTAATCTTAGTGCCGCTTTGACTGTAACTTCTCTCACCGCAGTATTAATCGGCATTATATCGAGTAGGGCTTGTAGAGACTCAGTCGCTGTTGTCGTTGAGGCTCCGCCTATGCACAGGCACGCTGTTCTCCTAACCTTTGATAGTAGGTTAGTGATGGTTATTTTGTCAGTTACCGTCCACAATACCACAATGCCGTATAAAGTATTGGACGAACTACTGCTATTTATATCCAATGGACGATTTTAGGGAAAGAGACCCATTCTTGCCAATCTAGCCAACTTGTTCAGAGCCACTTGTAGGATGTCTCTGAGGACGTTTTCGAATTTGCCACTTACTGCGATTGCCACGTCGTCCGCATATGCTACGACCTTGCAGCCACAACCTTCTAGATCTAGCACGATTTCATTCACCGCTAGGTTTCAAATTAGTGGAGACAGTACTCCTCCTTGTGGGGTCCATCTGAATATGAGGTACATATGTAAAACTGTTCTGCCATCTCATTTAGAGATCTGTGGAAGTCGCCTCCAGAGACTTAATGGCAATCACTATGTTGCGTCTAAGCCACTTGGCGACTTTCCTCATTCTCATTATGTCAGCTTGATAGACACTGCAAGAATCAAGACTACGTTCTTTACAGTGTAAACCGAAACCAAACTTATCATCAAGCTTCGAACTATATGTATAGAAGTGGAGAAACTCCGCCAACCTAGTCCTCTCTGGCAGATATCTTAGTGCAAAGTTCCATTCTAAGGTGTACAACATTGATATACGCGAATAGTCCACTCGGTCGGTTACCATAGCACTACATTGTGATATCCTCATGTGGCCATAGTAATTATACCTTCACATTGATTGATAGATTAATCTTAACGCCGCTCTTGTTGCAACTTCTCTAGCGACAATATCAATCGGCTGTTGTAGACACTCTGTCGCTGTAATCCGTAAAGCCCCGCTTATGCTTATGCAAGCAGTTCTCCGAATCTTCATTATTTGGCTGGGGATGGATCGCTTATCTGTTGTCATCCACCACACCACAATGCCGTACAGTAGAATTGGCCAAACTACTGCTATGTATATCTAATGGAAGTTTTTGGGAGAGTGTCCCCAATATACGTCTACAGCTTTCCTACAGGAATATAAGGCGACGTTGACCTTCCTTACCCGTTCAAATACAATAAGTTTGAAGGACAATTTCCTGTCTAGAATTGTGAAAAAGTTTGCAAAGTAAGCTCGAAATTTTGTTTTATAGCTTTCCACTTTGTCAAAACAAAGAAACACTACAACATCCGAAATGTCTCCCAAAATGCAAAAATATGCACTGTGGCCTAATGATCTTGGACTTTCGAAATAACCCAATGGCGTATGGGGCCTTAAAATTCGTATTTCCCAAAAAAATCACGGAGGTCCAAAACCACACAAAATACAAAAATCAATAAAGTAAAATATTTAAGGCCTGATATCCAAAATTTAAACACTGATTTGCATAAAATTTTAATACCTGGTTGCCACTGGGTTTTTTTCTTTTTTTAATCTTGTGGATATTTCTTTTCATTTGAGTATCACATCGGCTATATGTGGGCCTTGAGGCTTTTTTCAAGGTCCTAAGGATCGTTGCGCCACTGAGTACATTTTTGGCATTTTATGCGTCACTTCGGAGGTGGTCATGTGTTTTCTTTGTTTTGACATCTGCTCGCTAAATTGCATTTTGCCTGGAAATTTAACTAAAAATAGTCCAACTTCAAAGGGCTATAAAACAAAACTTCGAGCTAACTTTTCAAAACCCTTTGGGGGTTTTGATATACTATATACTAACATGTCCAATTGTTTTCGTTCGGGAAAGATTTGATGACCCAAAATTTGTTGCTCAGTGTAATTGGCAATTTTGTCCATATCGATCCAAGTTTAGCTGTAAACATAAACTTCCCTCATTGAAAATTGTCATTTTAGGATGAGTACAGTCTGAAAATCTGTATTTTGACGACAGTTTTTTATATTGACATTTTTTAGAAAGTTAGTTCTCAAACCATCAAAGTGTACAAATTTTCTTTTCTTTATGATTTACAGGGTTGCCCATATTCGACGGACCCACGTTGACTTGACTTCTTCTGTTGAATGTAAATTTCAACTATTTCAGAGCGCTCGCGTGGCGTGTATTGTTCCATGGTAAAAATCTGCTTGGACTGACGCTTCAAACGCGGTATGTCATTAAGCGATCTGACATCTCTGTCAAAAGTTATGGCGTTGCCAGATGGGTCCGTCGAATATGGGAGACCCTGTACACTTATTGACTTATTTGGAAACACTGTATGTTATGTTTCAATGCCTGAGTAACCTTTCGCTGTGATGATGTATTAGTTCTGATTAGAATTGAGTGTCGTTGCACTGGTATGGACCATTACCCAGCGATATATTCATACGTCCGTCCTTCCGACCATCCGTCTGTCGACCCATCTGCACATCTTTGTTGGGCTGTCTCTTAGTTAAATAGTGGTTTAACCTCCGGCTATTAGAATTAAAAAGCCACCACTGGCGTGGTATAATTCTTCGGGATGTGAGCCATTTTTTTCATCCTATTGGAGCAGTTTTTGTTATTGCTTATTTAGCAAGAGTTGTGTTGAGATATGTGTGGATATGGTTGCATGTGGCATGCAGCCGAAGACTGGACATTGGAATGGTTGGCATGGATGGCGGTGCAGGCTGGCTGCTATGTATGTCTTGGGTGCTGGTGGAGCGAATAAGGCAACTTGATTATGAGTTCTCGTATATCATCGGGACAGGCAATCTTTGATGATGACAAACTTTCGCTTGATTATTTTGTACATTGTTAGTAATTGATCCGTGCTAATACTAATTGCTTGAGCATGGCTATTGCCCGGCTGCAGATATGCAAATATTTCGTCTTTGAAACAAGAATAGTTGATAAATCATTGCAATGTGGCATTGACTTTTCGCTGACTCCGTAAGCGAAATTGGTCTTGGAAGTAGTTGATCAACATGAATGCTTCCAAAATATTTAATAAAGAAGGACTTTTCCTGTACCACAGTGTGCTGTAGGTTATAATATGTTGCCACATTTCTGGCTTTGGCACAAAGTAACATATTACATTCTAAATTAAATATCAAAAAATGGTGAACAAATATTTGTTTCTAAGCAAGTCTATACAAACATGTGAATGTTATGTTTTTAACCGCCACAAATGTTTAGAAGCATGATAAAATGTTCTTTACTTTTTCTGAAAGGATGTTTGAAGTAATTGCTACTTAAAGTTTGGTCAACGGACCCGCAAATATTATCGTCTGATATTGGCGAAAATTTAGAAAACTTTTTTTCTAATTTTAAACCAGTAAGGAAAGACAGAAAGTCGGGCGGGGCCGACTATATAATACCCTACACCTACCTACCAATACGATAATGGGCATTGCGATAAGAATTTGGCAGTGTTCATACATGTAATAAGCAAACTCTCTGCCGATTTTCGTACTGATCGGATATAAAACACGGTTTCTACAGCGCTTACATGTCAAATCGGGTGTAACATATATATTGGGACTATGTTTAAACCTGAACCGATTTTCCCCGAATTTGGCATTGTTCATACATGTAATAAAAAAACTCTCTCTGTTAAATTTCGTACTGATCGGATATAAAACACGATTTCTACAGCGCTTAAATGTTAAATCGGGTGAAACATATATATGGGGGCTATATCTAACTCTGAACCGATTTTCCCCGAATTTGGCAGTGTTTATTCATGTAATAAGAGAACTTTCTCTGCCGAATTTCGTACAGGTCGGATGTAAAATACGGTTTCTACAGCGCTTACTTGTCAAATCGGGTGAAACATATATATGGGGACTATATCTAAATCTGAACCGATTTTCCCCGAATTTGGCAGTGTTTATTCATGTAATAAGAAAACTATCTCTGCAAAATTTCGTACTGATCTGATTTAAAATACAGTTCCTACAGCGCTTACATGTCAAATCGGGTGAAACATATATATGAGGGCTATATCTAAATCTGAACGGATTTTCTCCGAATTTGGTAGTGTTCATTCACGTAATAATAAAACTCTCTCTGCCGAATTTCATAAAGATCGGATGTAAAATGTGGTTTCTACAGCGCTTACATGTCAAAGCGGGTGAAACATATATATGGGGACTATATCCAAATCTGAACCGATTTTAACCAATTTCAATAGGGATCGTCCTTGGGCCAAAAAAGAGCACTATGCTAAATTTCATCACAATCGGACCATAAATAAGACCTGCACTTTGATTACAAGAATACATGGACAGACGGACAGGCGGACAGACAGACGGACAGACAGACAGACAGACGGACATGGCTAAATCGACTCAGAAAGTGATTCTGAGTCGATCGGTATAATAAACAGTGGGTCTATCTCTTCTCCTTTTAGGTTTTACAAACAAATGCACAAAGTCATAATAACCTGTACCACAGTGTGGTGTAGGGTATAAAAACTCACATATGGGTAAATTTTTTTGAAAAATCCTGAAAAAACTTTTGTCGAATTTTGTGATGAAAATTGGTATGCGTGGTCGGGAGGGCAAATAAAAAATACAATTTAAGTAGTTTTGCAAAATTGTTATTACCTTATCACCTAATAAGTCCGCTCATGCCACATTTTGTATCTTAATTTTCTGGAGATCTGCACAACGGATTACGCTGAATTTTTGCATGTACATAAAGCGTAGATGCCACATACATATAACTAGGAATTTATATTTTGCTAAACGATTTCGGGTGCTACAAAAATGTGAAATTTGCACAAAGATTTGGTTTTTTTTAACTTTCTCTATCTGCATTTTGAAATATTATGTATCTTAAAATAAAAAGTGTTTTTATACCCTCCACCACCCTGCAACATCTTGAAAAAAATTGTAAAATTCTAAGACGATTTAGCCATGTATGTCTGTCTGTTGAAATCACGCAACAGTCCGTAATAATACAGCCAGGTTGATCAAATTTGGTAGAAATATTTCTTATTGGGATTGCAAATGGGCCATATCGGTCAATGTTTTGATATAGCTCCCCTATAGATGTCGCTCCAAAATCCTGTTTGAGCCATAGATACCACATTTTTAAAGTAATTTAGCTGAAACTGTATTCTATTTTGACAAGCATTAATCGCAGCAAAAATTTTACAAATCGGTTCATATTTTGTTATAGTCACCCTATAGAGGTCGCCCCAAAATACGCTTATTTAAGCCATTAATACCACATTTTCTAAACATTTTAGCTGAATATTTGCAGTTTGTATTTTATTTAGACAAAAATTTATCATTTTATGTTAAAGTCAACCTATAGATGTCGCTCCCAAAAAAGCATGTTTAAGCCATAAGCATCACATTTTCTAAGCAATTTAGCTGAAACTTTGCAGTCTGTATTCTATTTTAGCAAGAAGTAATCTGAATAAAATTTATATAAATCAGTTTATATTTTATTGTAGTCCCCGTGTAAAGGTTGCTCTCAAATATGCTTATTTAAGCCATAAATACCACATTTTTCACATGAAGAGTTTGGCTAAAGAATTTGAGGCCTAAAAGTTGTCTAAAAAATGCAGCGTTCGTTTATTTAATAATTTGCTTAAACAGATAGGATCGTTTCATTATTTGCTCCATATCCAAAGATTTGTCCAGTAATATAATTAAATACAATTCTTGGTGGAGGGTATATAAGAACTTAACGGTTTTACTTGTTCTAATATCACTGCACACAACATTTTACTTTATCGGCAACATTATACGTCTATTATGATTGAATCTATATGTTAGATTTGATGTAAAAACTGCACCCAAATTATAAGGACAATCTTTAAAAAAATGCCATTTTGAATTTCTAAAGAAAGGACACCGCTGGCTAAAATTTATCTTACGCAATATATATTAGACTCAATTTAAACTGAGTTCGGTACGCTGAAGTCGAATCTCTATAGTGTTAAAAAAATCGTTTTCGGGAGTTATGTATGAAAGTAAAACGAGTGAACACTGTTTTAAATGTTTTTTTCTAAAATCACATTCAGTGTATTTGAAAATACCCGTGCAATTAATCAACGTAGATGACATATAAACATCACCTTTCAATGAAAATAATTTTAAGTAAAATTTTTGTTTCTTCCTGTAATTGTCGAGAAAGCTCGCTTGCGACACAATGTCGAAAGTAAAAAATGTTGTAATAACCTACTAATAGTCAGTGAGAATTGGGATGTGAAATTTAAATCGTTCGTTGGCAAATTTGCTTGCGCAAGTTGTAAGTCTATGATGTCTAGAACACCACTTGGATGTATCAGTTTTGAAGAAAACAACTCTAAAGAAAGTGACAGTGTCGATTATGGAAAAGACCCCGAATTTAAAATCATGGAGCCACGACCAAAAAAATGCGAACCACTGAAGAAATTGATAGTACAGAAATGTTTCCTAAGGAACTAAAAACCGCATTTTCTCTTGCACATTCAAGAACTGACAAAATTGGGTTGTTAGCGACAATTCCTCTTAAATGGAGTGTATATAGAATGAGCAAAGAGTTTAATGTCACGAGGAGTTTGGCAGCGAAAGCAAAAAAAGGGCATATAGAATGTGGGTATGGTGGTAGACCCGAACCAAAAAATATTCGTAAAATGTACGCAAATATCTTAGAAAATATGAAACAATTTTATTTATCTGAAGAAAATTGACGCGTACTTCCTGGAAGAAAAGATTTTGTTTCCTTTGTAATGAACGACATCCGTGTGCACAAACAAAAATACTTCTTTACTGTAATATAAATGAATTATATGAAAAATTTAAACAGAGTTTCTTCACATCAAAGAAAACATGAGGTTCAAGTGCCTTGCAGTAGAGACGCCTTGTCAAAAAATGATGTCAAGTATAATACCAAATATAGTGAATATTTGAAAGAAGTGACTTGTTCAGAAGCAACTGTAGATTGCTTCTTTTCCAAGTGCGAAAACTGTCCTGGAGCTAAAGAAATATACCCCTTGTAAACTTTTAAAACTATACGAAAGAACAGAACATTTTCTGAAAATTATTAGTGATGACTTACCGGAAAACTTAAAACACGATATTTTGGCATGAAAACAAGCTGCATTTTTCTCTATTGTAAAGAACTTGATAGCAGAAGGAGAATTTGTTGTTTCGTTAGATTTTGCAACAAATTATACCTGCCAGATACAAAACGCCTTTCAATCACAGCATTAGGCAATTAAACTTGGCACCCTACGTCCCTATGTAATATAAAGGCTTTTCCAACAAGAAGGGTTATTTTGGTATTCAAAGAAAAATTAAATTTTTTGAGATAAATGATCGGATGTTTATTTCATAATAAAGAGGAAGGTATGTCGTTAATAATGAAAAACAACAACAGCCAAATGCCCACCACGATTACGCTTACAGGACCATATCCCTTTCATTAAATTTTCCATAACCAAATCGCAAAGTGGCTGCCCTATGTCCTCAATAGCCTCGCGAATTCTATCTTTGAGGTCTTGAATCGACGCTGGGCTGTTGGCGTAGACCTTATCTTTCACGTGGCCCCAAAGGAAGAAGTCGCAAGGTGTTAAAACACAAGATCTCGGTGGCCAATTGTGATCACCTCTTCGAGAGATAACGCGTAACAGAGCAATGGTTTCGTTGCTTGTGTGGCACGTAGCGCCGTCTTGTTGAAAGTAAAGGTTGTCCAGATCAATACCATCCAACTCCGACCATAAAAAATCATTAATCATCTCTCAACCTCATTTTCGAAAAAGTAATGTCCAATGACCCCGATGGACCATAAACCGCACCAAACAGTCACACGCTGAGGATGGAGAGACTTCTCAACAATAACTCTTGGGTTTTCCGAACCCCAGATGAGACAATTTTGCTTGTTGACGTAGCCACCGAGTTGGAAATGGGCTTCATCAGTCAAGATAATATTTCGATGATTTTCGATTTTTCGAATTTTAATAATTTCAGTGCGTCGTTGAATCGTTTACCGTTCCATTTTTATACCCTACACCACACTGTGGTACAGGGTATTATAAGTTTGTTTCACGGCAGATGTTTGTAACACCTGAAAATAACACAGCTAGACCCACCTTAAAGTATACCGATCGACTCAGAATCACTAGCTGAGTCGATTTAACGATGTCTGCCCGTCCGTCTGTCCATGTAAAGTTGTTCGTCGACTACAGGTCGCAATTTCACTTCGATCGTTCTGAAATTTTGCAGTTTAGAGTATTTCGCGGCTGTTAAGATCGCTATTGAATTTGGTTGAAATCGGTTCAGATTTAGATATAGCTCCCATATATATCTTTCGTCCGATTTGGCCCTTTAGTCCTATAGAAGCTGTATTTTACATCCGATCGTTTGGAAATTTAGAATGGTAGAGTTTCTTGATCCATGAACCAACATTGCCGAATTTGAAGAAAATCGGTTAAGATTTAGCTATAGCTCCCATATATATGTTTCGTCCGATTTTGCTCTTGTCCTGTACAAGTTGTATTTTACATCCAAAATTTAGAATAGTAGAGTTTCTTGATCCATGAACCAACACTGCCGAATTTGAAGAAAATCGGTTAAGATTTTGCTATAGCTCCCATATACATGTTTCGTCCGATTTGGCCCTTTAGTCCTATAAAAGCTGTAGTTTACATCCAATCGTTTTGAAATTTAGAATGGTAGAGTTTCTTGATCCATGAACTAACACTGCCGAATTTGAAGAAAATCGGTTAAGATTTAGCTATAGCTCCCATATATATGTTTCGTCCGATTTGGGCCTTTAGTTCGATAGAAGCTATATTTTACATCCAATAGTTTTGAAATTTAGAATGGTAGAGTTTCTTGATCCATGAACCAACACTACAGAATTTGAAGAAAATCGGTTAAGATTTAGCTATAGCTCCCATATATATGTTTCGTCCGATTTGGCCCTTTAGTTCGATAGAAGCTATATTTTACATCCAATAGTTTTGAAATTTAGAATGGTAGAGTTTCTTGATTCATGAACCAACATTGCCGAATTTGAAGAAAATCGGTAAAGATTTAGCTATAGCTCCCATATATATGTTTCATCCGATTTGGCTCTTTAGTCCTGTAGAAGCTGTATTTTACATCTAATCGTTTTTATATCCTACACCACACTGTGGTACAGGGTATTATTTAAGTATAAAATGACTCAAAAGTAAATTTATGTAAACAATTTATACATGAATTACAAAATTTATATTTCAGAGTTATTCAATATTACGAGAGTGGTGTAGGGTATTATATAGTCGGCCCCGCCAGACTTTAACTTTTCCTTACTGGTTTTGGTATTCAAAGAAAAATTCCATTTTTTGAGATAAATGATCGGATGTTTATTTCATAATAAAGAGGAAGGTATGTCGTTAATAATGAAAAACAACAACAGCCAAATGGCCACCACGACTACGCTTACAGGACCATATCCCTTTCATGAAATTTTCCATAACCAAATCGCAAAGTGGCTGCCCTATGTCCTCAATAGCCTCGCGAATTCTATCTTTGAGGTCTTGAATCGACGCTGGGCTGTTGGCGTAGACCTTATCTTTCACGTGGCCCCAAAGGAAGAAGTCGCAAGGTGTTAAAACACAAGATCTCGGTGGCCAATTGTGATCACCTCTTCGAGAGATAACGCGTAACAGAGCAATGGTTTCGTTGCTTGTGTGGCACGTAGCGCCGTCTTGTTGAAAGTAAACGTTGTCCAGATCAATACCATCCAACTCCGACCATAAAAAATCATTAATCATCTCTCAACCTCATTTTCGAAAAAGTAATGTCCAATGACCCCGATGGACCATAAACCACACCAAACAGTCACACGCTGAGGATGGAGAGACTTCTCAACAATAACTCTTGGGTTTTCCGAACCCCAGATGCGACAATTTTGCTTGTTGACGTAGCCACCGAGTTGGAAATGGGCTTCATCTGTCAAGATGATTTTTCGATGATTTTCGATTTTTCGAATTTTAATAATTTCAGTGCGTCGTTGAATCGTGTATCGTTCCATTTTTAGTAATGGCGTAGATTCTACTTGTCAAATGTCAAAGAATAAAAGCTTCAAAAGTGACAGCTACCGAAATACTGGGTGATTCAAAATAAGACCTCGTGTTGGAAAACCCTGTACTATAATGACCAAGGAGTTATAAATAATTTAAATTTTATTATGATTTCTGAATATCTGTCCATGATGCAAGTTCGGTACATTATTTTAATAGTCAATTAATAACCCATCTAAAGAAAAAAATTGTTACAAGAAATATACAGAAAGTAATATATTGATCGGACGGAGCCGCCTCACAGTACAAAAACAAATACAACTTTTTAAATTTGTGTAACCACCAAAACGATTTTGATGTAAAAGCTGAGTGGCATTTCTTTGCTACCTCACATGGCAAAGGCGCGTGTGACGGTAGCACAGTAAAGAGACAGGCTTTCTGAGCTGCCTTACAGGATAAAGATGTATCTACTCTTAAAAATCTGTTCGATTGGGCCCAATCTTTTTTTAAGAAAATTGATTTTGATTATTCGACGACGGAAGTTCAAATTCAATGTAAAAGATGTTTGGAATTGCGCTATAAAGATGTGAAAACAATTAAAAGCACTCGTCAATATCACGTTTTTTATCCAACCTCCAGAAATACCCTTAAGAGCAAGATATTTCCGAATCTAATAGCCACACATTAGTAACTGTTACAAAAAATAATATTTCCAAATAAAACTAAACCTACCGAACTAAAAGTTCCCCAATTATTTCTTTTTTAAGTTATAATCTGGATCGATATAACTCTCGACCGCAGTAGAAATTGAGTCTAATATATATTGCGTAGGATAAATTTTAGCCAGCGGTCATTCCATTCTTTAGAAATTTAAAATGGAGTTTTTTTAAAGCTGGTCCTTAAAAAAATTTAGTTTTTCCAAAAACTAATATTTTTAAATTGACAAAATGTGGGCCAGATGGTAACGAATATTGTGCCCTATATGTCCAAAAAATCATTTTGGGATCGCCGGTAGTTTTGGAGTTATCAATAAAAGAATAAGAAGAGTGAGTCCATACGCCATCGCGCGCAAAAATTGGATCTGGGCCCATTCACTTTATGGAAGATTTTGCGGAAGGATCTTGGTTTGCGGGCCAACAAAATCCAACTCGTGCAAGAATTGAAGCCGAACGGCCATCAAGCGCGTCGCACGTTCGGTGAATGGGCCCAAAATGAGATGGCCACCGGTTCAGATATTCACTATGAAGCTCACTTTTGGATGAAGGAGTACGTTAATAAACAATATTGTCGCATTTGGAGTAATGATAATCCACAAGCCATTTTGTCCAGAGGCCGTTACATCCACAAAGAGGGAATCATAGGTCCATATTTCTTCAAAAATTAAGCCGGCCATAATGTTACAAAATACATACAGCCTGTTTCTGTAACTTAAAAATCTGCTTTCGTTCGCCTGCCAGACGACAAACAGCTGATTTGGATTTCAGTAACTACCATCAGAACGACAAGTCGTACGATAATGAACTCGTAAGAAAACGTAATCATTTCAGTGCAAATTTTGGTTTCTCTATCTCTCTTTGCTGTCATCTCGGCGAACACAAATGTCAGATCGAGTCACATTATTTTATTTGTCGACTGATAGGAACAATGACAAAAAAACATTATTAAAAGCAAAAAATAAGTAGATATTAATCTAATTATGGTAAAAACAATTATATAATAATAAAATTGTGTACATATGGGTACATATTTAAGCATACAGAAGTCAATATTGGTTGCTCGCTAAGATGGAAAAAAATTATGAGTGCACAATGAGAGAGACGGGAGAGAGAGAGAAATAAATGAGAGTCTTGGTGCAGCTCAACTGACCACCCAGGGTTGCTTTTTTGGTCACGGCTATTGTGAATAGTACAGAGATGTATTTGCTAAGGTCGACCATACACAAATGTGTGCTTTTTTAGACCGGAAGTTGTGAAATTATTGATCTGGCAATTACATTATTTTCCAATTGGTAAATTGCTAACGTCGTTGACGTAAGTCCAGGCGAACGAACGATAGAACGTTAGAGAAACCAAATTCCTGACGAAAGTGAGTGACTGGTTTTCGTTCGCAGAGACTTTCGTTAGAAATACAGAAACAGGCCGATAATCTTACAAAATACAATACACAATACACTTTTTTCGCACAAAAATTACATACATCATATAGGAATTTTTGTTGCCAATTCAGAAAAGTTATTGTGAAAGAAATCTTTGAATACGCACAAAATACTAGGACATGGTAGGGAAAAAATTAAAAAAATCCAATTTTCAATTGCTGATAATTAAACGAGATAAATCTTATGTGAAAAACTTTTTTTGTGGACCTCGGTAAGTATAATGCATGCAAAATTTGTTGAGAAGATTTTATGAATCAGCCAAAAATTACATTTTATTCACAAAGGTGGCCAAGTTAAAGGCCCCGTAGCTCCGCTTCTGTACGCAATTGAGGGTGCAAATTCAAAACTTAACTTTTCGAATACCTTATCAATAGGCATGCCAAGTTTTGTCGCAATCGGTTGTCTGGTTAAGAAACGGTCGAATTATTGCTCTTTCGAATTATGCCCACTGTGCACCATAGGGGAGAGGGCTTATACTACATACTTATATCATTGTAATTCCGTTGCAAAACCTTTAAATATTGATCTGAGACCCTATAAGGTATGCAGATTTTTTCGAATTTCAGTTTTAATTTTTCCTTGGTTTCGAATTGTACCTTCAGTTATGATACCATATGCAGCATCAACTTCTGTTTTAAATCAATCATTTGAAATATCTGAGTATTCTAAGCCATCATTAGTTGTCAATCCTCCAAGTAATTTATTTTGTTCCAAGTTTATACGATTTCAATTATAATTATTTATTATTTTTGCCGACATTAAAATTTCCAAGAAAATTAACTTTGATTACAGAAAAATTTAACACAGTTTAGGCATTTTCTGAATAATTAAATGAAAATAAATCGGAAGAGAAACACGAGTTACACGCGCTTGAACATTTTCTTCACCCGATGTGACAACTTTGAGGCACTCTGTCTGACATAGGGGTCCAAATATAAAACTTAACTTCTCTAACACCTCTTCATCTCCCATGCCATGTTTGGTCTCAATCGGTTGTGTGGTTAAGAAACGGTCGAATTATTTCCCCTTTTTGAATTCGTACCACTGTGCAGTGTTCTGCAACAACAGACGAAAATTGTCAGACTAGTCTTGGTATTTCGTCGATAATTTTTACAAATATTGAGTCTCACAAAAATTTTGCTGTTCTGGATTTGTGAAAGTGCGACGAATATTCTGTGAAAATTTGAAGAAATTCGAGGGGGGAGCAATTTTATCTACAAAGGTTTTTCAAAAAAACTTTCGTAAAATTTTTTATTTAAAAAATTTAAATTTTTTCTAGAATTCACATTTTTGACTAGTCACTGTAAGTACTTTGCTTAAGAAACAGATGCCACATTTTCTAAACAATTTTTCTGAAACTTTTCAGTTTCGGTCCCTTTTCAAGCAAATATGTATCCTGTTTTAGAATTGTATGCAATTTCCATTGTGGAGGATATATGTATAGGTACAATTAATACCGCCCAAATTTGTTACCTTTCTGACTTGTTTAAAAATTCTTTGCATTTTATCAAAAATTTTATCTCCAACAAAATATTTTTTAATTTTTCAGTCCAAGTGTGTAATTATTGCACAGGATGAACGATGGCAAAATTGGTAGCATTTCTTCACGAAGTCATCAACATTGTAACTAAAATGTAACCAGCTCCCGGACTATAATAGTTGATATGGAAGTCTCTAAAATAGAAACAATATTACCTTCATTAAATGTGTAGCATTTAGATAATACCAGCAAAATACATTGAAAAACATGTCATAATCTGGACAATCTTATGACACTCTTTCTGTGGCAATCACTTGCCCTATGTTGGAATAGTCAGTCGTACAGTGTAAATATTCAGAAAGCTGCACTTTTCAGCTAAATGTTAAACGAAAGTCATATTTTAGATAAACATTGAACAATCGATGGCAATTTCTAGTACAATTATGTAGTTTGCATATTATGTACCACAGTTCGATACCGAATGAGGAAAACAAAATCGAAATCCACTAAAAACTCTAACAAATACACGTTTTAAACAACAAAACGAGCAATAAAGTTTAAAATAATGGGTTTCTTTTGGTCCACCAGTAGTTGCGGATGGATGCAATACTCCCCATACTCCATACCATACGGCTGGAGCGTAATGAAATGGTTCGGATGCTGCCGTTTTACCTACAAAACGTAAAATAAAACGAAAACGTCGAAGAAGACAGCGCACGTCCACCTGGAAATGCTTTGGCCATGTGCGCGCCTTCACTCATTTACCTTCACCACCATCAGCGACAAGTGGACACAATGAAAAGATGCCAATGGAAATCATTATTATCATCATCCTCGTCGTCAGTAACATCAGCATAACCACTATCGTTGCACGGTGGGACAATAGGTGAACGAATTACTGCAAAAAAATTATTTTAACGTGATCAAAACGTTCTATGACATCTGTGTACAAATTGTCATCCATGTGGTCAATTTACCAGTGAGGTACTGAAAAGGATTTGTGAAGTTTTTACCAACATTTGAGTCATCTTGACATCATTTAATCACATACTACATCCGATCAATTTCAATTAATAACAAAAAATACTTTAATTACACTATGAAACAATTTTTGTTTTAATTACAATTTTCGTGGAAGGTACCTCTAGTATTTGGACCATATTTTTTAAGTATAAACTTCTGGTAGCTGGGATACGCATTTAATTTAAGGAAATTATGAGGGCTACCAGAGTAGTTTTTTTAATTCATTAAATTTTTAATTGGATCTTTCATATTTACGAAAATAACAATAACAATACCTAGTACATTTCAAAGTTCAAATGATAAGTGATTTCATGTGCTATATAAAGTCCAGCGTATTTCTTCTTCTGAGGCAAGTATTTATATCATTATTTAGTAGTTGTCGGGCCAGGATATTAGGGTAATTGGATAGTTTGTCCACACAGTTTAGGCAGTATTCTTGAATTTCCTCAGTGACAGTTGGAATGTTGAGGTCCGTAAGATGATCATAAGATCCATTTTTCTAACCAGTTTTCTAAAGCTCGGACATGGGACTGCAGTTGATCGGATGTAAGTGAGGGGTTTTTATGAATACTGACGAAAGCCGTATCATATATATTATGTAAAGAGTGGGTCTCAGTATGCTGTCATATGCAACGCCGGCAGATATTTTCTTTGTACTGGAAAAAATTCCATTAAATTCTACTAAAAACGACCGGTTTGACAGAGCATTTTATGCGTGTTACTTGGTAAAAGTACCATAATTATTTTGGCGTTTTCAACTTAATTATACCCTACACCACACTGTGGTACAGGGTATTATAAGTTTGTTTCACAGCAGATGTTTGTAACACCTGAAAATAAAGTATACCGATCAACTCAGAATCACTAGCTGAGTCGATTTAACCATGTCTGTCCGTCTGTCCATGTAAAGTTGTTCGTCGACTACAGGTCGCAATTTCACTCCGATCGTTCTGAAATTTTGCAGTTTAGAGTATTTCGCAGCTGTAAAGATGCCTATTGAATTTAGTTGTAATCGGTTCAGATTTAGATATAGCTCCCATATATATCTTTCGTCCGATTTGGCCCTTTAGTCCTATAGAAGCTGTATTTTACATCCAATCCAACATCCAAAAATCTTTCAGATATTGGTAATAAAATTCTACTTATAACTAAAATTTTTTAACAAAATGTAACTGAAATATTTTAACTATAAATCTGATATATTTTTCAACTTTTCACGAAGATATTTAGTACATAAATGTTTGTTTTCTGCACAAATTCCACTTAGGTTCCCGGATACCTTGCCGCGCTGGAGAAGGTTTTTTTTGCCAGACTTTATCAAAAACTTGCGATATATCTATGAATAGAACATGACAATTCTCTTTGTTTTTAAAAGCATTTCTAATGTATGTAACACCACGATGAACTTACGGGACTATGACTCTTCCGAAAGCCGATTTCATGACAATGTATTATGTTATTTTAGACTATATGTGGGGTAATTTTCTTCTTTATTTTAAGCCCTTTGAGGAATTGGACGTACCAGTATTCGGAGTAAAAGTAGATTCAAAGTAATTTGCAAAGGCATTGACTTTCTCTTAGAACGGAGGATAGTAAGTAGACGGTTGCGATTGAAGTAGCTTGAATATGGTCGCTCCTCGCATAGGATAATGTTTTACATTGTTTAGCACAATTACTGCTGTACCGCCACAGGTTCTCCCACTGGGGTGTTTAGCATCGTATGTGGAATAACCACGTGTTCTAAAACAATTTCTTGTGGTAAAATGTGAGACTAATACGATGTCTATACTTTGACTTCGAAGAAAATATTCTACTTCGTTTCTGTATTGGCTTAAGCCGTTTGCATTCGAATAACTGATTACAGTGTGTGTGCAAAATTCATGTAAAAAATTACTATAGGTCGCCTCAATACACTTTAATGTCAAGCCTGTGGTTTTTTTTTATATCGTATTTATCCACGCAGTTTTTTGGGTGAAAACTGTTTAGGAAACACAGGCACAATTTAGTACAGAAGACTTCGGAGTAGATGTTCCAAGTCAAAGAGGAAAATAAAGGTGACACCTCTGAAAGTATTTCTCCCAAAACAACCAACACCCCTTCTATTGAAAACTTGATTGAAATCATGAATTCATTCATGGTATATTTATCCCCGCTCATCCACTCATCACTGATAATCTCCACCCAAAAATAATGATATCGCACCTGTTCAACAAAAGGGTAACCTTTTAAAATGAAAAAAAATTCAGTAGAGGCCAAAAACTACGTCCGCTAAAATTATTGCCGTTCAAAAAATATGTCAAAAATATGAAAATATCTTTTAAAATGTAAATATTTTCTTGCAATATAAATTTTTTGAAATTTACATTTATGGAAACAGATCTTGGACTCTAATTTTTTTATTTTGAGTTGTTTACATTTGGCCGAACAGGTGCGACCAAAAGTCGTAGAAATCAATATATTTTAAAAACGATTGTGTTGAATTGGAACTGCACAAACAAGAGCGTTTGGGACTATACTGCACATCCAATCAATAGACAAACGTATAAAGTATGATGTGGCTCTCACAGCAAGACTCTACAAGTGATGGGTAAAGTCGTACCATCAGAAGATTTTGGAAATTCTAGTTGGTCACATTCAAACGCCAGAACACTTTGAACACTTTAATGTCTAATGATATATTGTTATTTAATTGCCAATTCTGGTTTAACTTAAATTAATTTTGTCGAATATGGTGCACGTATTAAGCTGTTAATACTCATTATATCTATCCATGCAATTTTATTCTTATGAGTTACTATTGACTTGGACCTAATGATTTGTTTTTGGTTTTTTGTTGATAAAATGGCTGGGGAGCCAAATATTAGTTTCTGCGACAGTTATCATTTAATGTTGTTTTAGTTTTAGTTATGTAACTTTATTTTATTACTCAGTTTTATTGAACTATGTAATATAATTTATTGGCCTTGTAGGCTTCATATTACTGAACTGAATTTAATAAATAAAAAAAAATAAATAAAAATCTCGGACCGCATTCCAGAAGTACGGCTTGCAGCTACCTGTGGTTCATTTGTAACAGACAGACGCTCCTGAGAGAAAGAAACATTGACTAATGTGCCAGTGGTCCAAGCTAGGAGGAAGGACGGGTCTGTGGGTTTTTATTGAGGAACCAGCAGTCAAAGTTAACATCCGCTTCCAAGATCATAATAGTGTATTTTAAGCGGTAGGTCGAGCAATCACGGAGTGTGTGAACTGCCTAAATATGTCAATATCTTCACAGATAGCGAAATGGAAATCAAAGCAATAACGTCGCAAAGGGTCAAATCCATAACTTTGTTGGTCTGTACAAAAACTATAAATGATTACACAGCCTATGGTCAACTGCGTATAATATGGGTACCTGGACACAGCGGAGTGATTGGAAATAAACGGGAAACAGCTTGGCCTCAAAGGGAAGAGAACTTCGAATAATAAACTTAGAAAATTGGAAACATTTCGAAGCCACGACTGATGAGTTGAAGCACTGGGCAGTGGGTGAAACTATACTGATACTGTGGGGTGACCCAAATGAGAAGAAAACGAGTAGTTTTCTGAAACTAAACAAATCGAGCTAAGTTAGATGGCTAGTGTTTTAGAGGGACTCTCATGCTTACAAGCATCGCATAGGATTAATGGGTAACGACCAATGCTGGGCACGCAGGGATAACATCGAAACGATGGAACATTTTCTATGCCAATGCCCGGCATTCACACACGCAAGATCCCGATATTTCGGGTCCGGCTCATCTCAGAGGATATGACTGGAAGATATTGAGAACTTAAACTTAAATCAGCCTGAAATACTTATGGAAGTAGTAACTTATGGTGATTTCGTTTCTGAAAAATAATGTCAACACATCATGTTGCGACATTTTAAAAATTCCCCCAGCACACTCTTCTATTTTCGCAATTTGCATGCGAACAATCGAACAAAAATCGTGCGGTGAGTAAAACCCATACATATTTTATGGCGCAACCATGTGGTAGTGCATTAATAATGTACGCTTTCTTTTAGGTTTGGTTCTAAAGTCTGCTTTTTGACGGTGCAACAATCTACACTGTCGACTGGGCTGAGTGTGGAATATGCGATATTTTCGCATTTGCGGAGTCTAATAATTTTGCAAACGCAATCTAAACCCGTTCATTCGGCTGCACCATTTTTACAAACGAACCTAAAAATGCGGTTTCAGTGTAAGACGTAGAAAATGTTTTTCCTTTTTTTGCACAAACGAAATCACATTTACATTTAATAAGAACTACCAGCAAAATCCGTATTTCACCGAACTAATGGATCAGAGGGTCACAGACATTATATGTCACATCGCTGTCAAATGCGTTAAGCCCCATTTTATCTGGGAGCGGCAAATTCATGTATTAGCGACGTTATATACGAAACCTCTACCGATACTGCCCATTTTCAGTCCCAACATACCTGCAGATATAAGTTTATGTACCAAATTTCAGTCACCTAGCTCAAGACCGGTATTTTCAAGTTAAATAAAATGACATTTTTTCTAGCCCTATGAAAATAAATGCCGGTGTCCCACAGGGGGGCATTGTTGACCCTATTCTGTACGTTATTTTTACAGCAGATATGCCCATAACCAACTTTACGCACACGTCTACTTCTGCGGACGATACTGCTTTCGTCAGTACTCACAAAAACCCTTCAGTTGCGTCCGATCAACTGCAGTCTCATGTCCGAATCCTTGAAGAATGGTTTACACAATGAATACACGGGACAAAATCGCCTTTTTTGATATGTTTGAATCGAAAGAAAATATATTTGGAACACTAATTTTTAAATATTTTATATTTCTTAGCAAATAAATTTTATTTGAAAATCAATAAAATATATTTGGAACGCATATATTAATATATTACAACAAATTATATTTGCAAACTAAATTTCTCAAATAAAATATGTGTTTAAATACAAATAAAATTATTATTTAGGAATTTTTCAAAATATATTTTATTTAAAAAAGATTTCCAAAACTTTTGCTGAGTTTTTCAAATTTCAGTTTCAATTTTTCCTTGGTTTCGAATTGTACCTCCCAGTTATGATACCATATGCAGCATTACCTTCTGTTTAAATCAATCATTTAAAATTTCTGAGTATTCCAAGTCATCATTAGTTGTCAATTCTCTAAGTACTTTATATTGACCCAAGATTATATGATTTCAATTATTATTTTTTTTACGAACATTAAAAATTTCTAAAAATTTAACTTTGAAATACTGAAAAATTTGACACAATTTATGTATTTTATGAATATTTAAATGCAAATAAATATCTGTTTCACAAATAGCAGTCACATTGGGATGTAAAAAAATATTTGTTTAGAACAACATCTTCCCAAATATACAATTTTTGTATGTACCAAATATTACATGCTTAGAGTCTACCCTAAACATATATATGTTTCAAGCCGAATATGTTTGGGACAATATACTACAGAAGCGATTTTTTTTCAGCGTGTAATGGTGAATGCCTCACAGTGTACTGATGTTACTTTTACCCTACGAAGGGATACAAGTCCTCCAATTTCTATTTTCAATTCACAGATTCCCCAAAAGGATCATGTAAAATATCCTGGAATCCATTTAGATCGGCGTTTGACGTGGTCGCGCCACATATACTCTAAAGTAACTCAACTCAAATAAAACTCAAAACTAATCAACTTCAGTGACTTATCAGCCAAAGATCTGCCCTAGATCCAGAGTATAAAGTTCTTTTATACAAAACGGTATTGAAGCCCATTTGGATATATGGTATCCAGCTCTGGGGTACAGCGTGTGCTTCAAATTTATGCAAATTACAAAAAGACAATCGAATATTCTTCGTTTAATTACGGTTGCACCATATACCATGGTGCACCCGAAGAAACGCTAACATCCATAAGGATCTCAACATGCCAACAGTAAAGGAGGAAATTGAAAAATATTGCCGGTGTTACGTGGGCAAACTATTGAATCATCTAAACATCCTGGCTCGAGAACTACTAAATTTTTAAGGTCATAACCGCCTTAGAAGGAGAGATACGCTGGACATGATTTAAATTAAAACTAATCAAAAACTAAAATGAAATTATGAATTCTTAAATTTCAAATGTTAACCTTTTGTTAAAGTAAAAAATCGTGTAAAGTCTCAATGGTTTATTCGCAATGGCAATAACCCAGAGAATAGTATTTTGGGTTAAGATTTGTCCATTTATTGTTATGAAAGATTCAATAAAAAAATGTAATGAATTGGAAAAAAAAACCTAGCTCAAGCATTATAGATTGTAGAGTGACAGACGGACGGACAAACGAACATAGCTAAATCGTCTTCGAATTTTACGACGATTAATAATATCTATACTTTATGGACACTTTGATGAATATTTCAAGGTGTTACAAACGACAAAATGAATGTACCCCTATCCTATGGTAGACGGTATACGAATTTCGCTTGCAAGCTAAAATTTTGACATAATTAATATGACCGTACCACTGTGCTCCATCAAAATCAAGTGAATGTTAGCGAATGCTGCCATCTGTGGCTTCTATTACTCCTTTTTCACATTTTGTTGTTGTTGTTGTATGTCCGATCGTTATGGAATCACCTGTATTCACCTGTTTATTAAAAATTAGAAACAGAGCAGCAGAAGATCGTTTTGAAGTTTTAACAAAAAGTTATGAGTACAATTCACTCATAAAATTTGTAAAGGCTTTCAGAGGAAGAAAAAAAGCCTTTTATTTGCTGATACTATTGAGCTAAAAGAAAAAGTTGCAGCCAGAAATTCTGGAATTCCTGACAATTATTTTGGTTACACTTACAGTAGCGTAGTTTTCGAATAACAAGTTACATGAGAGCGAGAACATTTTAACAGACTACCTAACAAAAGTGTTAGGAATGTTTTATGGAAATTCATCATCGAAGAAGAATTAGATATGACAATATGTTTAGGAAATCTAATAGATGAGGTACAGGAATGAATGGTTTCCAGAGAACACTCTTTTTCTGACCATCGTTACATATGGTTTCAAAATACCACGACTACGCCGAATCCGAAATTCGGGATGCTATATAGTGAGTGTCCAAGTGTTGAAGTCATTGACACTAATACTGATAACATTACGGAGTTACTAGGTCGTCCGAAGATAATTGTCTGCTGCGGAAAAGATAATCAGTCCAAGAAAAGCCTTGGATGACGGCGGAGATTCGCAATATTAGGAAAAACTTGTCGACTAATAGGAACAATGACAAAAAACCTTATTGAAAGCAAATATATATATATATATAATTATGTTAATACAAATTAAATAATAATAAAACAAGTAAGAAAGTTCAGTCGGGTAAACCGACTAATGAATCCCCTCACCTTGAATCTCAACAAAATATTAGTAAATTTATTTATTATACCCTACACCACACTGTGGTACAGGGTATTATGACTTTGTGCATTTGTTTGTAACACCTAAAAGGAGAAGAGATAGACCCATTGTTTATTATACCGAACGACTCAGTATCACTTTCTGAGTCGTCTGTCTGTCCATGTATTCTTGCAATCAATGTGCAGGTCGTATTTATGGTCCGATTGTGATAAAATTTAGCATAGTGCTCTTTTTTGGCCCAAGGACGATCCCTATTAAAATTGGTTAAAATCGGATCAGATTTTGATATAGTCCCCATATATATGTTTCACCCGATTTGACATGTAAGCGCTGTAGAAACCACATTTTACATCCGATCTTTATGAAATTCGGCAGAGAGAGTTTTATTACTACGTGAATGAACACTACCAAATTCGGAGAAAATCCGATCAGATTTAGATATAGCCCCCATATATATGTTTCACCCGATTTCACATGTAAGCGCTGTAGGAACTGTATTTTAAATCAGATCAGTACGAAATTTGGCAGAGAGAGTTCTCTTATTACATGTATGAACACTGCCAAATTCGGGGAAAATCGGTTCAGATTTAAACATAGTCCCAATATATATTTTACACCCGATTTGGCATGTAAGCACTGTAGAACCCGTGTTTTATATCCGATCAGTACTAAAATCGGCAGAGAGAGTTTGCTTATTACATGTATGAACACTGCCAAATTCTTATCGCAATGCCCATTTTCGCATTGGTAGGTAGGTGTAGGGTATTATATAGTCGGCCCCGCCCGACTTTCTGTCTTTCCTTACTGTTTTTTTTTTTTTGTTTTATTTAAATTTCTATCGTAATAACATTAAAGTATGTACTGGTATTAAAGTTAAGAGACGTTTACTTTTAGTACAAAATGGTCCATTTGTGTGAGAGGTACCAAAAGGGGCGGCCCAATAACGGTCACTTTTCGCTGGACTCTAGGTACTATATAAGCATTAACTGTACAAAATTTCAAGTATTTATATGCACTAGTATTAAACTTATAAGCTCTTAACTTTTGATGTAAAATGCTCCATTTGTGTGAGAGGTACCAAAAGGGGCGGCCCAATAACGGCCTCTTTTCGTTGGACTCTAGGTACTATATAAGCATTAACTGTACCAAATTTCAAGTATTTATATGCACTAGTATTAAACTTATAAGCTGTTAACTTTTGATATAAAATGCTCCATTTGTGTGGGAGGTACCAAAAGGGGCGGGCCAATAACGCCAATTTTTCTCTGGACTCTAGGTACTATAAAAGCATTACACTGTAAAAATTTTCAAGTATTTGTATGCACTGGTATTAAAGTTATAAGCTGGTAATTTTGGTACAAAATGGTCCATTTGTGTGGGAGGTACCAAAAGGAGCGTGTCAATAATGCCCATTTTCCACTTTGTTGTAGGTAATATTAAACCATTACACTGTACAAAATTTCAGGTCTTTGTATGCGCTGGTAATAAAGTTATAAGCTATTAACTTTTGGTTCAACATTGTCCATTTGTGTGGGAGGTACCAAAAGGGGCGTGGCAACTTCGCCCATTTTTCTAGAGGCAACAGTGACTAATAAACTAATACAATGTTTAGAATTTCAGAGGATTCAATAAAGTAGTATAGAGGTTATTAAATAATCAGTATTTCACTAAATGTTAACCGTTTGTGGGGGAAGTACTAGACGGAGTGGACCAATATGGCCCATCTTCGAACCGGAGATAGAAAAAAATATTATCACATACCAAATTTGAACTCAATCGGTTACTCCTTTCGAGAGTTATCATGCGCACCAGCCAGCAGAGAGACAGACAGACAGACGGACGGACGGACATTGCTCATTCGACTTAAAATGACCCAAAACGGATATCCGCCGAACATACTTTGGGTCTTAGGTCACTCCTTCGATGTGTTACACTCTGGCTCGTAGCAAATGATATATACCCTCCTCTCTAAGGTGAGGGGTTAAATATATACTTAGATATGCATGTGTGGAATCTTTCTCGATGTTTTCTCTAAATCAGAAGTCGATACAATTTCGTGTTTCACACAATAACTTTATTTTCAGAATTAAAACAAAAGACTATTTACAAGCTATATATAGAATATTCGTTTATTAAAAAGTGACAGTCAAGTTGACAGCTGTAAAAAGTGTTACCATATTTTCATTATAATCATGGCACCATATGTGGGGGAAAGTACGCAACACATGTATACATATTTAAGGATTAAAATGTCAACATTGATGCAGCTCGCTAAGATGGAGAAAAACCATCAGTGCACAATGAGAGAGACATGAGAGTCTTGGTTCAGCTCAGCTGACCCACTCAGAGTTGATTTTGTGGTCACCGCTAGTGTATAGAGTACAGAGGTGTATTTGATAAGTTCGATCATTCAAAAATGTGTGCTTTTTTAGAAGTGAAGTTGTGAAATTATTGATCTGACAACATAATTATTTTCCAACTTCTACATTTCCAACGTCATAGACGTAAGGCCAGGCGAACGAACGAATCTTTGAGAAACCAAATTCCTGACGAATGCGTGTGACTGGTTTTCGTTCGAAATAGTAAAACAGGCAGTTAATGTATTGAAACATGTATGAAAAGACAACGTCATTATATTTCTGCAAGAAAGCTGTAGAATCGCATCGGACATGTCTCCCAAAATCGCCCATTGGATGTACATAGCAGTAGTACACCCAACACTGATGTACAACATTGTGGTGTGGTAGACGGCAACTGATAACGTATCCATTACAAACCAATAATCAAACGTTCAGAGAACCGCATACCTAGCATAAGCGGAGCATTGAGAACTATAGCGACTGATGTCTACGAGCCCTACTCCATCTATTGTGGCGACATAAGTTGCCACCATAGCGGCATTACGATTGAACTGTCTCTCAATGTGGAGCTACAAGAACTACGGCCACATGAGGAATTCACAATGTAGTGCTATGGTAACTGGCCGACTGGACTATATACCCACGGTGTACGCCTTCGGGAGAAACTATACCACTAAGATACCTGCCAGAGAAGAATTGGTTGGAAATATAAATAGGTAATGGAAAATACGATAATCTTCACTTCTACACAGATGGTTCGAAGCTTGATCAGTATTAATATAGCTCATAGATTACTATGTAGATACCTGTAGGGTATATCAAGCCGAAAGTTGCCATGGCTTGATATACCCTACAGGTATATGGAAGTTGCCATGTCGCTTAGCGGCTAGTGTTAGTGACTAACATTGGGGTTGTCATTTACTCGGACAATCAAGCTGCCATAAAGTCTCTGGGGTACACATCCCTTAATTCAGAAACAGCCCTCGACTATCGCAGATCTCATATGGCTGAGCAGTTTAACATACACCTCGGAATAGGTGTATTCCGGGAAACCGCCAAGATGGTGAACTTGCGAGGAAGGGGACGAAATTACAAATTATCGTTGAATTTGCATATATTGGTACGCCACTGTCTACATGCAAGCTTTGGCTTACCCAGCGTTTACACAGGACAATTGACAGAACACATTTGAGAATATTTATTGGATGTCTAAAAAGGGAAAAATTGTTCAGGTGACGTAGGCCAAAAACAATATAATTTAAGAAGACATTCCTTCCTGCAGCGAGTAATTGTCAGTTACGAACGAATAGGAAATTGATATCAACGAGTGAGGATTTTCAGACCGATTTTTCCGAATTTTTTATAACACTCGCAATTAAAAAATTAAATTTTAATCGATAAGTGGAAAAAAAGTTCGAGCTATGTTCGCGGAAAACTTTTTTTTCGCTAGTGACAATTCATTTCTATTCGTTCGTAACTGACGGATTTTGACATTTCGGCCTGAAGGAATATCTTCGTAGTAAATTATTTTTGACTTAGGCGTCCAGACAATAATGAAGAAAATACACCTTAGCCAACCCTCGTCAGTGTCGTTTCGCGCCCTGATTGGCTGCTTACACCAAAATGGCTGCTTACGCCAAGACAATTATGTGTATTAGTAACAAAGTGTAAATGTATTGCTTGCTTCCCAAAACTGTCTCGTGTAAACCTCAGTTTAGGCAAGAGACAATCAGGCAGTCCAACAAAAGATGGTCAGAAATCGGCACCTGTATGGTAGCTGGACAACTCTGACCGAACTGAGAAGATTTAAATGTCACCTCGCACTCGAGAGGAAAATTCTGTCTAAGTTTGTTTCAGTTCTAACGGGACAGTGCCTGATCGGCGAAACGTCGGAAGGTTAGGGTTTGAGTCCCATTACTTCTGTAGGAGCTGTGGAGATGAGAAAGTATAGTTGCTCATTAAGTAAACGACGTTTGCATGCACTGGGTTGGCCTTCTAGGAAGTCTAACAGATCTTCCGGTACCGATATTCGTACTATTGATAAGTTTGTTTATCAAACATAAAATTGGTGAGGCTTCTGATATGCACCAATTTTTCGCAAGGTACTACGGGACAAACAGAGATACCGGTACTACGGACGGACAGAGATACGATAGAAAAAAAGAGAACCAAGAGACCGCAAGAACAAAACTTGTATCTTGAATATCGCCTAGGCACTAACAAACTTAACAGGAGAGACAAACTTATACTAGATGCAGCAGGAAAAACGAGAAAACTCTTAAGAGAAAACCAGGACATACTTATATGTATTAAATGCCAACAAAGGAGGAAAAACGGTAGCTATTTACAATGACGAAAGCCAAACGAAAATGAAAATAATGTTGTGTGACATCTGCACATATCGACATAAAAAGAGACCCAACTTCAACTTTGCAGGCCAAAAATAATAGATTGGTGGACAAGTTATTTAACCTTAATATTATAAACTGTATGGAAAAATACAAATTGACGAATAGAACAGCTATTGCCCCAAGAATTTATGGATTACCCAAAATCCACAAAAATGGAACACCTCTGAGACCTATTTGTTTCTCGTTCAATTCACCATCATATGGATTAAGCAAATATATTGTTGATGTTCTCAAGAATCTAACGAAAACCCTTATAAACAAAGTTAAAGACGCGATTGAATTTAAAATAAGAATCAATAACGCCCACATTGATGACGATGAGATATTAATATCGTTTGACGTAGTGTCTTTATTTCCTAGTATTCCAATGAAATTAGCGATAAAAACTATAGAGGAATAATGGAGCACAATAGAAGCATACAAGATATTTTATATATGACGATAAACCACGAAAATAAATGTAGTTTTGTCAACGGCTAATGCCTTAGTTCGGCAAAATACGGGTTTGGTTAGCAGTTCTTGTTAAATTCTATTTACTGCTTCCATAAGTATTTCAGCTGATTTAAGTTAAAGACATACACTATTGCTACGGAATTCTGAAGATGATAGAGTGGTGTCTATCGAAACTGCAGTCAATTCTACCAATCAATTAAAACTCTACCAATTTTTGTATTTGTTTCTATTACTTTTTAAAGACATACACTATTGCTACTGAATTCTGAAGATGATAGAGTGGTGTCTATCGAAACTGCAGTCAATTCTACCAAGCAATTAAAACTCTCTACCAATTTTTGTATTTGTTTCTATTACTTTTTTGCAATAGAAAGAAAGTAAATGAAACATATGGTCTCAAACCAAAATAAATACTGACTGAATAATGACGATAAACATTACGAACAAAGAAAAGGGATGCCCATAGGACATCAAATATCAAAACCAAAGTACCTGAATAAATATGTTGACGATCTTTTTGCCGTTTTAAAGAAAACAGAAATAAATGAAACATTACAATTTCCCAACACATATAATCGCAAATCCAATTCACCGTGGAAGAGGAGAGAGATAACAATCTTCCGTATTTAGATTCTATAGCGCACAGACAAGGAAACCTGCTTAAATTGGACTGGTATTAAAAGCCTGCATCATCTAGACGAATCATCAATTTTTATTCGAAACATCCAAGAGGACTATAGTCAACACGGCGACTAATTTTATCAGACGATATTGGACAACGGCGATAAAGATTTGCACCAACAAAATGTTAGAAAAATTAAAGACATAATAACTTTGAATGACTTTCCGCAAAAAACAAAATCAAACCCTTAAAAGAAAAACATGACTTTGTATACAAAATCAAATGCAACGGGGACAAGTCCAACTTATGCAACGAGTTATAGTATGTTGGTACTACACGGAAGAAACTAATAACTAGACTCTCTTCACATAGATCAGACCAAAAAGCTCTTAAAAAAACACTTGAACAGAAAATTGCTCTTTCTTCACTAACTGGACACCAACCGAACTTTAACGTATTATAAGAAGAGAGCAACTACCACAGGAGATATATGCTTGAGATGTTACACATCACTGACGTTCCTACTGAGAGGAGACTGAATTTTAAAAACGAGACAGGCGCACATATAAAGAGACATTTAATGCACAAAAATAGAAAATAAAATTAAGCTTAAATTAGTTGTCATTGAGAAGTGAAAAAAGAAGGATAACTTATTTTTGCTTCGTTTTTATTAATGTAATTATGCCTTTTTGTTAAAATTCGTGGATATTGGTACTAATATTAACGTATATTCGTTTAGTGTAACCCCCTGAAGATGGTCGACAAAGTCGTTCGAAATATCAGGAATAAAAATTAGAAATGAAACAATAATACTAAAATAACAATATTGTTTACTTATGGCCTCAAGCTGAACGAACAAGTGAAACAATTTCGGAAAAAATTGAGGTAACAGATTTTGCATTAGAACCATTCATATAATGGACGATTTTAGGAAAGAGGCCCCAAGGTGCCCATACAGCTTTCCTACAGCGATATAAGGCTATGTACACTGAATACATACAAGACATTAACTCTGAAGGACAATTTCCTACCTAGGATTATATAATTTTGCACTTTCAAAACAGCTAAATGAAATCGTTGTTCAGCTTCTTCAATAGATGATCTGTAGTTTGAGAAATAAGCATGAGGACTGCAAAAAAAAGTAAAAACAAATTATTAAAAACATTTAAACAAATTATTAAATTTTGAAATCTCAGGCGAGTAAACTGAACGAAGTATCCAGCAATTTCTGTAAGATGAGGGTATACGACTACAAAATCTACTTCCCCTACGCCTCTGCAGCTAGTCTTGCTGCAAGTACCCCATTATATGTTACATATGGAAATAGTCTACATCACATCATCATTGTACCTCCTCGATGGTACCTCGACATGCCGATACTCCTTCCCTACATGTACCTCCTTTTGTCCTGCTCTTGGATAGACTCTCGAGTCCAGCTTTCAAAGTGTGATTTGTGTGGTTGCGGTACTATTTTAACGCGTGCTAAAGTACAACAACAGCAGCGGCAAACTTCACGACGAATATGGCTGCTCATTCCGCGCCAATGGTCGATGGACCACCACTTGAGGAGTCATAAGGCCGCAATGCTTCCTTGGCTGGTTCTTTGGTTGTTGCCACTGCTTACTACTGCTGCTGTGGCGGAGACTGTTCCTGGTGCCATACCAGCCAGTGTTCAGCGTAGCTATCGTTGTTATGACAGGCGAAAACGAAATTATTGGAATCTGCATATCCATTGGCGCTGTTTACTGTTGTCCGTCTTTGGGCTTGCGGTGCGGTGGTACCTCTTGCAGCGTCTTGCAATCATGGTCTAAAGTGAGGCCTCGAACGACCAACTGACTGACTGAGTCTTACTGGCTCTTAACTTTTTTCCAAACATTCTTGTGCTTCATCAGACATTTCACGTTTGCTCCAATTGTTGTTGTGGAGCCAATATCGTTTCGTTTTTTTACCAACAACCACAACTTATTGCCGATGCGGTTGTTAGTTCTGCTTCCAACAATGTTACAAGAATTGCATATAGGCTATTCCATGTGGAATTTTCGGGTTGCAAACGAAATGGGATTTTAAATTAATATAGCGCGCACAAAAGTTGTTTGAAACACTTACAGGGTGTGACTTTCTGAATTCTCTTATGGAGTTCCCGCTCGTTTAGACGACGAGTTTTTGTTTAAGCAACCACGAGACAATTTTATATTGAATATTCCTTCACTCACATTGGTTTTACTAGATTAGATTTTCGTAATCATTCACTCACAAAGGGAAATGCCAATTTGTTCCTTAAATTTTCAGTTCCTGAAGCATTACTACCTTACTACTACTAGTGAGTTAGATATAGCAATTGAAAATAGATTTTTTAATTTTTGTCCGATCTTGTTCTAGTATTTTGCGAATATCGGAGTAGAATATGCACCGATTTCTTTCACATCAACTTTTCTGAATTGGCAGCAAATTTGCTATATGAAGCAAATACCCATGGGCATTTGAAATTATATTTTCCAAAAAACAAACAAAAGAGTAAAGCTCTTTCCGTGATGCCAGATCAGTAGACCGGTATTAGGCTGCTCAGATTCGAGCGGGTGAGGTGTGGCCGGGCGCCCAGTTGGATGTTGTCGAAAAAACAACATCCCTAGTCACACTAGAGTCATCACCTGGGTTACAGAAGAACCCTCCAAAGAGGCTGACATATTAAAGATTCCAATCCTGGTCTGCGACGCATAATTGGATAATTAGCAAGGTGGGTGAGGCGGATGGTAAAAAGCGGCAGGTCAATTTGATCATAAACGCTGAATCCACCTCCCATATACAACGTGCAAGTGCAACCCTGCAAAAAGTTTCGAGACTATAAGCAGGATATAGCCCTCACTGCGGAAGGCAGATTTAAATTAAATAATTACAGCTAAACTATTACATTTGCTGTCAAACAATTCTATTTTGACATACCATTTAAAAATTTGCGTTCTTTGTAATATCGAGTCAAAAATGGTATATAGGTATAAAACGAACGAAAGCACAATCAATCAAGAATGATCATGTTTAAATCAAGTATTGATTAGGTTTAAACCAGGAATTGATTAAATCAGGAATTGATTCAATCAAAATGTTCTTCATTGAAGCGCGTTTCGCACTCAAACCAATCCCATAAAATTCTTAAATCAATAGCTTTATGCTTGAGATAATAAAATTTGGGGTTAAATCAAGCCTATTCAGGCTTAATGAGCCCTACGATTAAGAATTCAAGTATGAAATTTTTTTTTCGTGGCAACAAAATATAGTTTAAAAAAATCTAATTTTCTCCAATTTTTTTAACGACTGTTAGTTACTAAACCACTGTTTATACGTGAAATGAATATTTCCTCATAATTTATAGCCCTCATAATTTTTCCCTATTTTAAAACGTATCCCGGCACTATCAGACTTGTACTTATACTTGATACTTATTGTAGTCCAAATACTAAAAGTACTTTCCATAAAATTTCAAATTAAAAAAAAATTTTAAAAATATTTTCCATATTATGTTTTTAAATATTTATACCCTACACCACACTGTGGTACAGGGTATTATAACTTTGTGCATTTGTTTGTAACACCCAAAAGGAGAAGAAATAGACCCATCGTTTATTATACCGATCGACTTAGAATCACTTTCTGAGTTGATTTAGCTGTGTCCGTCTGTCCGTCTGTCTGTCCGTCTGTCTGTGCATGTATTCTTGTAATCACAGTACAGGTCGCAATTATAGTCCGATCTCGACGAAACTTTACACATACCTTTTTTTTGGCCCAAGGACGAACCCTATTGAATTTGGTTAAAATCGGTTCAGATTTAGATTAGCCCCCATATATATGTTAGCCCCGATTTGACATGTAAGCGCTGTAAAAACTGTATTTTATATCCGATCAGTGCGAAATTCGGCAGAAAGAGGTTTCTTATTACATGAAGGAATACTGCCAAATTCGGAGAAAATCGGTTCAGATTTAGATATAGCTCCCATATATATGTTACCCCCGATTTGACATGTAAGCGCTGTAAAAACTGTATTTTATATCCGATCAGTGCGAAATTCGGCAGAAAGATGTTTCTTATTACATGAAGGAAGACTGCCAAATTCGGAGAAAATCGGTTAGGATTTAGATATAGCCCCCATATATATGTTACCCCCGATTTGACATGTAAGCGCTGTAAAAACTGTATTTTATATCCGATCAGTATGAAATTCGGCAGAAAGAGGTTTCTTATTATATGAATGAACACTGTTAAATTTGGAAGAAATCGGTTCAGATTTAGATATAGCCCCCATATATATGTTACCCCCGATTTGACATGTAAGCGCTGTAAAAACTGTATTTTATATCCGATCAGTGCGAAATTCGGCAGAAAGAGGTTTCTTATTACATGAAGGAATACTGCCAAATTCGGAGAAAATCGGTTCAGATTTAGATATAGCTCCCATATATATGTTACCCCCGATTTGACATGTAAGCGCTGTAAAAACTGTATTTTATATCCGATCAGTGCGAAATTCGGCAGAAAGATGTTTCTTATTACATGAAGGAATACTGCCAAATTCGGAGAAAATCGGTTCGGATTTAGATATAGCCCCCATATATATGTTACCCCCGATTTGACATGTAAGCGCTGTAAAAACTGTATTTTATATCCGATCAGTGCGAAATTCGGCAGAAAGATGTTTCTTATTACATGAAGGAAGACTGCCAAATTCGGAGAAAATCGGTTAGGATTTAGATATAGCCCCCATATATATGTTACCCCCGATTTGACATGTAAGCGCTGTAAAAACTGTATTTTATATCCGATCAGTGCGAAATTCGGCAGAAAGATGTTTCTTATTACATGAAGGAATACTGCCAAATTCTGAGAAAATCGGTTCGGATTTAGATATAGCCCCCATATATATGTTACCCCCGATTTGACATGTAAGCGCTGTAGAGACTGTATTTTATATCCGATCAGTACGAAATTCGACAGAAGGCGGTCTTTTTACATGAATAAGTATTCAGGGAAGATCGGTTCAGATTTATATTAAAGCTCCATATATATGTTCCTCCTGATTTGGTATCAAACAAAATTTTCCAGAAAGATGTTTCTCACTTTAGGAACGAATATTGCTTAATTTAGCGATTATCGTTTCAGAATTAGATAATATATTTCTACCCATTTACAAATTATTCCAAATTATTATGGCAATGAATGACCCTTATCGCATTGTTAGGGAGGTGTAGGGTATTATATAGTCGGCCCCGCCCGACTTTCTGCCTTTCCTTACTGGTTTTTTCTGTTTATGACATCAAATTAAACCAACAATTTTTATGTACATTCCTCCGACAAAATTTTTGTAAACTGTTGTTAATAATACCTATACCATTTCTAGCAAAGGTGGACCAAATCAGAACGTCAAGGTCCTCATAAAGGTCCCTTCTGATTTTACCTCTTGACAAACTAGATACATCATGTTTAAGCAAATTAGGCTGAAGTGCAAGTTTTTATATTTTATAATGTCTAAAATCACTCCTTCTTAACAGAGGGCCCGTCGGTTAATGTTTCGATATATGAATACTAGGCTGGGTCGATTTGTGGGGAGGCAAAAAAAAGTCGCCATTGCTCAGTGAAAATCGTATTCTAGGGATCAAAATAAGAAACTTTGCCGAAGGAACCATACCTCTAAAACGAATTCTGATGTCCCGGAATTTGGGTCAAACTTTTGGGTAGGGGCAAATTTTGAAAAATCCCACTTTGACCCATTTAGAGTGCTCCAATCGAGTCCAAATGTATGACCGACCCCCACTAACTTTGGAGGTCCGACCCACCCATGCCAGTGGCACACCCCCTGGAACCCCCTGGGGGTTCCATACATTTGGACTCCATTGGAGCACTCTAAATGGGTCAAAGTGGGATTTTTTCCGGGACATCAGAATTCGTTTTAGAGGTATGGTTCCTTCGGCAAAGTTTCTTATTTTGATTTTGATCCCTAGAATACGATTTTCACAGAGCACTTCACTGAGTGGGGGTCGGTCATACATTTGGACTCGATTGGAGCACTCTAAATGGGTCAAAGTGGGATTTTTTCCGGGACATCAGAATTCGTTTTAGAGGTATGGTTCCTTCGGCAAAGTTTCTTATTTTGATCCCATGAATACGATTTTCACTGAGCAATGGGCGATTTTTAAATCGACCCGCCCTAATGAATACCCTACTTAAAGGTATCGTCCTCGGTCTGAATGTTACACATTTTATTTAAAATTATTTTAAATAATTTCTAGTTAAAAATGGCCTGTTTGTGAAATAGCCGTCCATATAAAGTGACCGACTTCCTATGTATCAATATATAAACATTTTGAGCGATTTAAAATTATTGTAATCGATCACATATTAATTAACAAAAATGGGTCATATCGCTAATCGTTTGTCTCCTGGCACATTCCCACAAAATCTCGAATGTGATCCTTTGGAGGGACTTTTAATATGAGCTATTTCAAAATATGTCTTGTCTAATGTTAACTTTTTTTTGTAGAAATAGGTAAAATTGCACCTAAACTGTACAATTCAATGCAGTTTTGCTGACAGTTGACTTATATCACTGTTCAGGCCTCATATTCATCCACTCTACAGTGAGGGTATAAAAATGTCCATGTAACGTCCCATATGAAAATGAAATGTGTTATTGTTGTTTTTTTTTCGAGAGCTCTTTCTTTACTACTGTTGTAACTTTAACAATTCTCGAAATCATCATAAATAATGCGAATGTGAGTGCGGTTGTGGCAGTGGCTGTGGTCCGGATAGATGGATACGTATTCTTTCTATCTTCAACTCGGCGATCATATCTTTCCTGAAATCGTCGGATGGAGTAAATTGTTCTTCTTCGACGACGACGACCTCCATATGCCGGTGATTATTTGGCGTTACCTGCTCTGCATTTGTCTCTAGGAAACTGTCAGCTTAAGTGTTTCACTTTTTGACATGTTTAAGGTGTCCAGATTGCAGCAGATAAATGAAAATTGATTATGAATTGATTACACACCCCACTTCAGTACATACACAAAAATTGGTCGAAGCGATGTGTTTTACCAAGTGGAAGGTGGAGCACAAATCCACATGTATGTACATACATACAAACATTTCGATTTTAGCGACAGACATTGCGATATGATTAAATATTGAAATTGCATTTACACAAAAGGTGGTGGTCAGTGTGCTTCTGAAATTGTATCAAATGACAAATTTATGAAGAAAATTTATAGCCGTTGAATGTGATTTTCGCAAAAATCCAGAGAGACGATATTCGATATTCCACCATAATAGTTCCAACCAAATAATAGAGAAACCAGTGCATTTCATGTCCTAAACAAAGACAAACGTATATGGAACACGTTTATGATAAGTACTTGGACCACTGTTTTTTTTTTCAAAAACTAATTTTTTTCTAGATTAAGTTACACAATTTACAAAAAGAAAGTATAAAGATAATTCACTATGGAAAACATTAACTAAGTAAAATAGTTCAAACATGTAAATATATGGTAAAATTCGGGCGGAGCCGACTATACGAAATCATACACAAATATGCTAGAATAAAAAAGGATATATTGTTATATTGTAAATTACAAGATTCCTATTTATAAGTATGTATTATAAAAATATGTGGATTAGTACATATTTGGACTGAATAATCCAGATCCCGTATGAATGCAATGTCCCTTAAAACATGCTTAGTCGCCAAAGTTCACTTTGAAATGATGGCATTGATATTCAGCTCTCATATGGAGGTTCCTTCCGGTTTGAAGTCTTGACGCTTAATAAAATGTGTAGCCGAATTTGTTAATGACATAAATTTCATTTCATTCAATACCACCAGTAAAAATAGGCTATATCGGGTTCCCTATAAAAAAAAAACCATCTAATAAAGGTCGAAGCCTCTTCGACATCGGGACGCTTAAAATCTTTTTACTTTTGATCTGCTGAAATTTAGAATTTTAACTATATTTTCGTTTAAATGACACTGGTGTATCTCCATCAAAATGTTTACATGCAATCCTGTATGTGTCATAGGGGAAACGACAAACAAAGATGTCAGACAGCCTTTATAAACATCAAACTTAAGTATCCTTCAGTTCAGCAATATTGCACCTCGGGAAGGAAATCTAATACACAATATACTGATTTATTAAAACGGGGTACGTTAATAATCACCCTCAAGTGAAGTTTATTATTTCACCACCACATTGGCACACGAACAAATTTTAATTAATATAAATTACAGCGAGGAGAAAAATATACAAATGACAAATCCCAAATATAAGAATTCTCCAGCCCAACCACATTATATCTCCTGGAGGAAATAATATAGGGAGATGGGGAAAAATTTAAGATTATGGACAAGTGGACGTTAAACCATGTTTGTCATTTATTATTACAAATGCGAAGGGGATGTATTTTTGTTTGTGAACAAACCCGAATAAATTGTTTGTCAATAATGGCTGCAATAACAAACATAATTGGAGAGTTTTAATATGGCTTATTCTGAGCTTTATTAATGACACCAATGAAGTGTTCTTTTCAACACCCCATGGGCATAGGTAAAGATTGGTATTAAAATAAATTCTCTTCTTGAAGCTAATGTATTAAAAACGATTCGCATCTCCGGCTACCACAATGTTTATCGACAGTCCTGGAATACTCGTAATGTGACAAACACAAATGTTTGACCTCCGTGATGCCCGTGGCAACTCACGAACATAAGTACTCGTAATTTCAAATACACTTCATCAAGTGGAGGAAACCAAATGGTGATACATCAAAGATTGCAAGCTCGATTTTGTTTTCATTCATCATTCGGGTTGCCAAGAGGCGATTCCTTCATCTATCGTTGTGGATAGGTTTGTCGTTGTTTGGGAATTATCGCGCCAATAACAATCATAATTGACGTTTTAAAGATTGTTTGTTATGAGGGGGGGAGGTAACGTTTATAAACTTTTTTAGCATTTTTTTTAATTTCTTTCTGAATAGAGAACCTTTCAAGTTTAATGTGTGAAAATTTGAGGTGAATCGCAGCAAAACTAACGAGGAAACAGCAGTCCAAGCAACCGCGCCTCATATGTAACTTCAGAAAAACTTTAAAGCTTTTTCCTCACAACCCATGTTTTCAAAGACAATGCCCCTCATAACTCAAAAACTACTGAATCGATCCTTCGAACACTTTGTCTTTACATAATTCACGAGTTAACGCTGTCGAGTTTTTTTTAATATATTTGTCAATATACAGTAAGCAATTTTTCACTTCAAAGTGTTTCCAAAAACTGAAAATTTTAAATTTCGAAAAAAAAATTCGACAGCGTTACCTGGCTATAACGAGTATCTAACTAAATAAACTTATTTTTTTAATATCAGATTATCGAGTATCGAGTTATGAGTGGCACCGCAATTCAACTTTTTTTCGAGACGTTTTCGCATAAATGCTGCCGTTGACATATTTTTTAATATTTTTTTATGACAGTTTTACACAGTAAACATTGAAAGTTAAACTTTAATGTACCATTGGTTTTAATCAAAAAATTTTAACCGTTTCGTCACAAAAAAATCGCTAAAATGAGCCTTTTTTTGCACGAATTAACGTTAACCCCCTTAACAAATGCCTTTGCACAGAAATCGAGTATTTTAACATAAAATTGGCTTAGGAAATATTGTAATTTTCATAAACGGCACAAAAGAGTAACAAACAGAATGGGATGTTAGTGTAAGTATAGGAAACATTAATTAATATAAATTACAGCGAGGAGAAAAATATACAAATGACAAATCCCAAATATGTATAAGAATTCTCCAGCCCAACCACATTATATCTCCTCCAGCCCAACCACATTATATCTCCTGGAGGAAATAATATAGGGAGATGGGGAAAAATGGAAGATTATGGACAAGTGGACGTTAAACCACGTTTGTCATTTATTATTACAAATGCCAAGGGGATGTATTTTTGTTTGCGAACAAACCCGAAGAAATTGTTTGTCAATAATGGCTGCAATAACAAACATAATTGGAGAGTTTTAATATGGCTTATTTTGAGATTTATTAATGACACCAATGAAGTGTTCTTTTCAACACCCCATGGGCATAGGTAAAGATTGGCATTAAAATAAATTCTCTTCTTCTAATGTATTAAAAGCGATTCGCATCTCCAGCTACCAAATGTGACAAACGCAAATGTTTGACCTCCGTGATGCCCGTGGCAACTCACGAACATAAGTACTCGTAATTTCAAATACACTACAACAAATAGAGGAAACCAAATGAGGATACATCAAAGATTGCAATCTCGATTACTTTTTCATTCATCATTCGGGTTACCAAGAGGCGATTCCTTCATCTATCGTTGTGGATAGGTTAGTCGTTGTTTGGGAATTATCGCGCCAATAACAATCATAATTGACGTTTTTAAGATTGTTTGTTATGAGCTGACTTAAGGGGAGTAACGTTTATAAACTTTTTTTACCATTTTTTTTATTTCTTTCTGAATAGAGAACCTTTCAAGTTTAATGTGTGAAAATTTGAGGTGAATCGCAGCAAAACTAATGAGGAAACAGCAGTCCAAGCAACCGCGCCTCATATGTAACTTCAGAAAAACTTTAAAGCATTTTTCTCACAACCCATGTTTTCAAAGACGATGCCCCTCATAACTCAAAAACTACTGAATCGATCCTTTGAACACTTTGTCTTTACATAATTCACGAGTTAACGCTGTCGAGTTTTTTTATATATTGGTCAATATATGTCAATATACAATAACCAATTAGTCGATTTTTATACCCTCACTTTAGTGTGACGAGGGTATATATCATTTGCTACGAAAAAAAGTGTAACACATCGAAGGAGTGATCTAAGACCCTAAGTATGTTCGGCGGATATTCGTTTTGGGTCATTTTAAGTCGAATGAGCAATGTCCATCCGTCTGTCTGTCTGTCTGTTGGCTGGTGCGCACGACAACTCTCGAAAGGAGTAACCGATTGACTTCAAATTTGGTACGTGGTAATATTTTTTTCTATCTCCGGCTAAGTTCGAAGATGGGCCATATTGGTCCACTCCTTCTAGTACCTCCCCCACAAAGAGTTAAAATGTTGTGAAATATTGCATCTTTAATAACTGCTATACTGCTTATTCGAATTTTATGAAATTCCACACATAGCATTAGTTTATTAGTCGCTATCAACTCGAGAAATATGGGCCATGTTGCTGCGCCCCTTTTGGTACCTCCCACACAAGTGCACCATTTTGCACCAACAGTTAACAGCTTATAACATTGATAGAAATGTATAAAAATACTAGAAATTTTGTATAGTGTAATGCTTTTATAGTGCCTACAGTTCAGTGAAAAATATCTGTTATTGCCACACCCCTTTTGGTACCTCCCACACAAAGGTACCATTTTGGACCAAAAGTTAACAGCTTATAACATTAATACTAGTGTATAAAAATACTTGAAATTTTGTACAGGGTAATGCTTTTATAGTGTCTATAGCCCTGTAAGAAATGGACGTTATTGCCACGCCCCTTTTTGTGCCTCCCACACAAAGGTAACATTTAGCACCAAAAGTGAAGAGCTTACAGCGTGAGTACCAATGCACGAAAATGCAACAACAATTTGCACAGGGTAACACTTTTGAAGTGCCTATAGCCCTGTAAAAAATGAGCGTCATCACCACGCCCTTTTTGTACCTCCCACACAAAATGGCCAAATCATACCAAATTTTAATATCTGATAACGTTAATATACCACTACACAGAAAGAAAAATGCCATACTAAATTCAAGTAAAAAATTCTTAATTTAAGCCGAAATCGTACTTAAACATTTAAGTACGTTCGTACTAAGTTTTTCTTAAAACAAGTATAAATCGGCTTAAATTGAAAAAATCAAGCGCTGGAAGCCTTACAATAAGCATTTAATGCTTGAAATCAAGTAAACATATCTTGAAAAGGAAAATTAAGCCTAATATGGCTTAAAGTAAGAAAAAAAAGCTTACTTTAATCTCTGAGAGACAGAACCATTATAGAGCACAATAAAATTACCCTCTCAACCCCTCTCAACCACTCTCATGCAAGTGGTTAATTTTGGCTGACGCAACATCAAACACACATGCATATACATTGTCGAGATGTACATATATGTATAAACATTTGTGGGCGACCATATCCAATTCGTTTCTCGTTCAAGCAGCGTTTGCAAATACATTACTTGGCGTGATTATTTTTGATTTTAGTTTTTTAAAGTTGTTAATAATTCTTATTCGTTTCGTTGATGATATTCCTTATATGTTTCATATTTAAATCGAATAAATGCAGCAAAACTTTTACATTTGCTGTCAAGCAATTGTATTTTGACATACCATTTTAAAAAAATTGCATTCTTTGCAATACAGTGGTAAAAATGGTATAATTAATATATGTACGAGTAAATGGTATATAGGTATAAAACGAACGATAGCCCAATAGGTATAAAACGAACGAAAGCCCAGGCTTAACTCAAGTATTGGTTAGGATTAAATCAAGAACTGATCAGGCTTATATCAAGAATTATCAGACTTGAATTAATTGGCCAGGCTTAATTCAATCAAAAATTTCTTCATTGAAGCCCGTTTCGCACAAAATTAATCCGATAAAATTCTTAATCAGTCGCTTTATGCTTAAAATAACAATTTTTCGGCTTAAAATCAAGCCTAATTAGGCTTAATAAGCGCTAATATTAAGAATTCAGGGCTTAAAAATCCGTACTTGATTTAAGAATTTTGTACTTGGTTTATGAAAATCCGTACTTAACGTACTTTTGACACCGCTACGGCTTGATTCAAGTACGGATTACTCAGTTTTTTCTTTCTTTGTATTTTTAAATATCTACTATTCAGCAAAAAATAGGTGCATTTGTTAAAAACCTTCTGGTACTTCCAACACAAATTGACAGAATAATTCGTTTAATGTATGTATACCTTATTCGGTTTACCGACTGAAACTTTCTTACTTGTTTTCCCGCAAAAAACGCATTTTTCACTTCAAAGTGTTTCCAAAAACTGAAAATTTTAAATTTCGAAAAAAACTCGACAGCGTTACCTGGCTATAACGAGTATCTAACTAAATAAACTTATTTTTTTAATATCAGATTATCGAGTATCGAGTTATGAGTGGCACCGCAATTCAACTTTTTTTCGAGACGTTTTCGCATAAATGCTGCCGTTGCCATATTTTTTAATATTTTTTTATGACAGTTTTACACAGTAAACATTGAAAGTTATACTTTAATGTACCATTGGTTTCAATCAAAAAATGTTAACCGTTTCGTCACAAAAAAATCGTAAAAATGAGCCTTTTTTCACGAATTAACGTAAACCCCCTTAACAAATGCCTTTGCACAGATATCGAGTATTTTAACATAAAATTAGCTTAGGAAATATTGTAATTTTCATAAATAGCACAAAGGAGTAACAAACAGAATGGGATGTTAGTGTAAGTATAGGAAATATTTGCAAAAGTTATGAAGCATTAACCATCTGCCCTTGGTTTGAAGCATTAAAAATTTTGTATTGATTTATCCACGAAAGAGGTTTCCACGAAGGAATACTGCCAAATTCGGTTCAGATTTAGATATAGCCCCCATATATATGTTACCCCCGATTTGAAATTCAATAGCTGTAGAAACTGTATTTTATATCCGTTCACAGCGAAATTCGGCAGAAGGAGGTTTCTTATTACACGAAGGAATACCGCCAAATTTGGAGAAAATAGGTTCAGATTTAGATGTAGCCCCCATATATATGTTAGCACCGATTTGACATTCAAGCGCTGTAGAGACTGCATTTTATATCCGATCAGTACGAAATTCGACAGAAAGAGGTTTCTATTTTACATGAATGAGTATTCAGGGAAAATCGATTCAGATTTATATATAACCTCCATATATATGTTCCTCCTGATTTGGTTACAAAGCGCTATAGAAGTTGTACTTTACTTCCGATCATTACAAAATTCTCCAGAAAGATGTTTCTCAATTTAGGAACGAATATTGCTTAATTTAGCGATTATCGGTTCAGAATTAGATATATCCGCATATATATGTTCTTACCCATTTACAAATTATTTCAAATTATTATCGAAATAACCCTTATCGCATTGTTAGGGAGGTGTAGGGTATTATATAGTCGGCCCCGCCCGACTTTCTGCCTTTCCTTACTGGTTTTTATTTCTTTCTGAATAGAGAACCTTTCAATTTTAATGTGTGAAAATTTGAGGTGAATCGCAGCAAAACTATCGAGGAAACAGCAGTCCAAGCAACCGCGCCTCATATGTAACTTCGGAAAAACTTTAAAGCTTTTTTCTCACAACCCATGTTGTCAAAGACGATGCCCCTCATAACTCAAAAACTACTGAATCGATCCTTTGAACACTTTGTCTTTATATAATTCACGTGTTAACGCTGTCGAGTTTTTGTATATATTTGTCAATATAAGTCAATATACAATAACCAATTAGTCGATTTTTTTCTCGCAAAAATCGAATTTTTCGCTTGAAAGTGTTTCCAAAAACTGAAAATTTTAAATTTCGAAAAAAAAACTCGACAGCGTTACCTGGCTATAAACTTTTTTTTTAATATCAGATTATCGAGTTATAAGGGGCACCGCAATTCAACTTTTTTTCGAAACGCTTCCGCATAAATTCTGTCGTTGCCATATTTTTTAATATTTTTTTATGACAATTTTACACAGTAAACATTGAAAGTTATACTTTAATGTACCATTGGTTTCAATCAAAAAATGTTAACCGTTTCGTCACAAAAAAATCGTAAAAATTAGCCTTTTTTCACGAATTAACGTAAACCCCCTTAACAAATGCCTTTGCACAGATATCGAGTATTTTAACATAAAATTAGCTTAGGAAATATTGTAATTTTCATAAATAGCACAAAGGAGTAACAAACAGAATGGGATGTTAGTGTAAGTATAGGAAATATTTGCAAAAGTTATGAAGCATTAACCATCTGCCCTTGGTTTGAAGCATTAAAAATTTTGTATTGATTTATCCACGAACCTAGGTTTAGGTTAGGATGGCAGTCAGTTTTTCCATTATTGATACCACGGGCACATATGCCTCGCATCGCAACCAACCTGTTTCATAAATAAAGTTATCAATAGTACACATATCGGTACCGGAGTGATCTGTCAGACTTCTTAGAAAGGCCGACCCTAGAACATCCAGACATAGTTTACTTAATGAAAGACAGTAGCCAAGCAGGTGCTCAATGCTCTTCACTTCTTCCTCATCACCACAGCTCCTCCAGCAGTCATTGGAGTCAATACCTAACATCTGGCGTGTTCGCCGGCGATTTTAGCAGAGAGACCCAAATGCGACCCTACAGCTTTCCTATACGAACCTAAGTCATATGCATTTATACAGGGGTCGACGCTCTAGTTGTTACCAACTTCATGCTACTGTATTAACAAAATTGTTCAATTCTTCTCGCTCATTACCCCTCATTTTAGAGAGGAGCAATAACATCGGAAAAGGTCAAATCCAGAACAGTGTTAGACTGTAAAAGAACGATAAATAATTACTCAGTCCATGGTCAACTGCGTATTTTCTGGGTACCGGGACACAACGGAGTGATTGGAAATGAACGAGCAAACAGCTTGGCTTCAAAGGGCAGAGAACTTCGAGTAATAAACTTGGAAAATTGGAAACCTTTGGAAGCCACGAAGTATGAGTTGAAGCACTGGGCAGTGATGGCTCACAAAACTGTGTGTAATAGAGCAACTGCAAAGATACTGTGGGGTGACCCAAATGAGAAGAAAACCAGTAGTTTTCTGAAACTAACCAAGATCGAGATTAGTAAGATGATAAGTGTTCTAACGGGACACTCAAGCTTACAGGCACATCTTCATCGCAAAGGACTAGCAGAAAACGACGAGTGCAGGGCATGCAGGGAAAACATCGAAACGATGGAACATTTTCTGTGTCACTGCCCAGCTTTCACACATGCAAGATCCCGATATTTCGGTTCCGACATATTGCCAGACTTGACTCATCTCAGAGGATATGACTGGAAGATACTGAGAAAATACGTGTCTAGTACCGATTTTCTGTAATCCGTGGGGTATGAAAATCATAAATAAGGAGCGCACAACAGGCCGAACCACTGGCTTAAGTGTATGTCCATGGACATGAGACGTTTTGAACGTCTCCTCTATTCAACCTAACCTAACCTAGAGAGGAGGGTATATATCATTTGATACGAGCCAAAAGTGTAACACATCGAAGGAGTGACCTAAGATCCTAAGTATGTTCGGCGGATATCCGTTTTGGGTAATTTTAAGTCGAATGAGCAATGTCTGTCCGTCCGTCTGTCTGTCTGCTGGCTGGTGCGCACGATATCTCTCGAAACGAGTAACCGATTGACTTCAAATTTGATATGTGGTAATAGTTTTTTCTATCTCCGGTTAAGTTCGAAGATGGGGCATATTAGTCCACTCCTTCTAGTACCTCCCCCACATAGTATTAGATTATTAGTCACTATTACCTCGAGAAAAATGGGCGAAGTTGCCACGCCCCTTTTGGTACCTCCCACACAAATGGACAATTTTATTACCAGTGCATACAAAGACTTGAAAGACATTGGAATGGTTTAATAGTATCTACAATACAGGGAAAAGTGGGCATTATTTCCACGCTCCTTTTGGTACCACCCACACAAATGGACCCTTTTGTACCAAAAGTAACCAGCTTGCATACTAATACTTAAAATTTCGTACAGTACTTGAAATTTCGTTACACTGTACAAAAGTGGCCGTCATTGGCACGCCCCTTTTGGTACCCCCCACACAAATGCACCATTTTACAGCAAAAGTTTACTGCTTATAACTTTAATTCCAGTACATACTTTAAAGTTATTAAATGCAATTTAAATTGATAATAATTTTATTAAAACAAAAAAATAAATAAATGTAATAATATTTTTTTGGGACTCAAGGTGAGGGGATTCATAAGTCGGTTTACCCGACTGAACTTTTTTACTTGTTTGTGATAAGCGTCAGTCTATTTGTTGTTTACAAGCCTACAGAAGCATATCATTTCATGTGACTAGAAAATCGCAATCAGTTCCTGAGCTACGACATTTACATATGCGCAAAATATTTGCGACCATTATACATGTAATTAAAACTTCTGTAGCACGAAAATACCAATTCCAAAGGAACGTATATGTGAGGGATATATCTAAATCTAAACGGATTTCTTAAAACGTTGATAGTGATCATTCCTGAATCAATTAATTTCTTTGTGCAAAATTTCTCCGTCTGTAATTCTCCGGTGTAAATTGCGACTTCCATAACGCTTAGATGTCAAATCTGTAATAAATATATATAGGGGTTATAACATAATCTTAATGTGAAATTTCAGCGTGATTGGTCCAGAAATGCACACATCGCTAGACCAAATCTGCTTGTGATTCTGGGTCCATTCGTAAACTTTTAATTAGATATACTTATAGTTTTTAGGCGTTACAAACATCTGGTCCCAAATAAACTTATAATGTAATGTACCGTAGTGTGGTGTACGGTAGCAAAATGGTAACATTAAAACGGAGTTACGTTCGTTCTGTAAGAATCTTATATACCATACACCATGGATCGCATTCCACAGCATAATAACTCAAACAGGAAGTTATATAAAATATTCAAAGAATAGGTCACATATACGAGTATGCATATCACATCCTTAGGCAGTCGAAATGTTTTTATTGCTGATTGGATTTGAGCAAAACTATTAGGGGTATATCAGGGTGCCCTGACGTCCTGATGAAAATAGGTACTCGTATATTAAAGTTTTAAATGGAAAAACTATTTTAATTCAGTTTGGAAAATATAGTTCGAAAACTTATCGAAAACAAGTGGAAGTACGCAATAAACCCACAGCGATACTTCAGCGCCTTATTCTTATTGTTTATATCTTCAAATAGAGCTATATATGTGGAGTCGAAAGCAGAATAAGCTTAACGTAGTAGGACGTGTAAATCTTGACTTTTTCCCATTTCGGTGAATGTGGGGGTGCAAGAAAATGCCTTTTGGTGTGTTTTACTCTAATTTGAAAGGTTTTTGCTTATTTATAAACATTTAGCTCTGCAGGAGAGCAAGTTAAGATCAGGAGAGCATCACTTCATAACTTTATTAAAAATTACGGCATATCGACTGCCGTAATTTGGCCCAGTTTTAGGAAAGCTCTGAATATATTTAGATAAAAAAACCAGTAAGGAAAGGCTAAAGTCGGGCGGTGCCGACTATATAATGCCCTACACCACTCTCGTAATATTGAATAACTCTGATATATAAATTTTGTAATTCATGTATAAATTGTTTACATAAATTTCGAAACAAGAAACTCTACCATTCTAAATTTCAAAATGATTGGATGTAAAATACAGCTTCTACAGGACTAAAGGGCCAAAGCGGACGAAACATATATATGGGAGCTATAGCTAAATCTTAACCGATTTTCTTCAAATTCGGCAATGTTGGTTCATGGATCAATTAACTCTACCGTTCTAAATTTCAAAACGATTGGATGTAAAATACAGTTTTTATAGGACTAAATGGCCAAATCGGACGAAACATATATATGGGAGCTATAGCTAAATCTTAACCGATTTTCTTCAAATTCGGTAGTGTTGGTTCATGGATCAAGAAACTCTACCAGTCTAAATTTCAAAATGATTGGATGTAAAATACAGCTTCTACAGGACTAAAGGACCAAATCGGACGAAAGATATATATGGGAGCTATATCTAAATCTGAACCGATTTTCTTCAAATTCGGCAATGTTGGTTCATGGATCAAGAATCTGTACCATTCTAAATTTCAAAACGATCGGATGTAAAATACAGCTTCTATAGGACTAAAGGGCCAAATCGGACGAAACATATATATGGGAGCTATAGCTAAATCTTAACCGATTTTCTTCAAATTCGGCAATGTTGGTTCATGGATCAAGAAACTCTACCATTCTAAATTTCAAAACGATCGGATGTAAAATACAGCTTCTATAGGACTAAAGGGCCAAATCGGACGAAAGATATATATGGGAGCTATATCTAAATCTGAACCGATTTCAACCAAATTCAATAGCGATCTTAACAGCCGCGAAATACTCTAAACTGCAAAATTTCAGAACGATCGGAGTGAAATTGCGACCTGTAGTCGACGAACAACTTTACATGGACAGACGGACGGACGGACGGACAGACATCGTTAAATCGACTCAGCTAGTGATTCTGAGTCAATCGGTATACTTTGAGGTGGGTCTAGCTGTGTTATTTTCAGGTGTTACAAACATCTGCCGTGAATCAAACTTATAATACCCTGTACCACAGTGTGGTGTAGTGTATAATAAAAAATAAATAAATAATACAATTTTATTCAATTACTGGTATTGAATACCTACCTTTTGTATTTTTTTAACAAAGCTATATCTTATTTTCAATAACATGAACGTCTTAGTAGAAATATAATTTCAGAAATTGATGTTATTTAACAACCGGATTCGGAGCTGGAGTCGGAGTCGAATGATTATAAAATTCGAATCTGGGAGTCGGAGTCGAGTAGATTTGTTCGACTCCACAGCCCTGTTTTAGTGGGTCTAAATATATATTAGAAAACAATCGGCCTTCGGTCGAACTCTAGTCTCTAACATAATTATCGTCTTAATATTACCTATTTTATTTAGAAAATATTGCCCAAATTGTTTTCGAAAGCTTTTTCTTCAACGTTTAAAAAAAATATAAAAAAATAACTTTAAACATGTTTTGACATTTTTGTAAAAAAAACATTTTTTGATTTTTTTTGTTCAAACGAAAGCTTAGGTAATTTCCTTTGATAGCTGTGTGGTCTATCAGTTGGATGGGACTTGTATATCTATCAAAATAAAGATAAACATCTTACAAAATAGAGGTTGAACCACATATTTTAGCTTAACTCGAAAACCATTTATTCTAATAGGGCTCCATCTTCTACTAATGTATTTATACCCTACACCACACTGTGGTACAGGGTATTATAAGTTTGTTTCACGGCAGATGTTTGTAACACCTGAAAATAACACAGCTAGACCCACCTTAAAGCATACCGATCGACTCAGAATCACTAGCTGAGTCGATTTAACGATGTCCGTCCATCCGTCCGTCTGTCCATGTAAAGTTGTTCGTCGACTACAGGTCGCAATTTCACTCCGATCGTTCTGAAATTTTGTAGTTTAGAGTATTTCGAGGCTGTTAAGATCGCTATTGAATTTGGTTGAAATCGGTTCAGATTTAGATATAGCTCCCATATATATCTTTCGTCCGATTTGGCCCTTTAGTCCTATAGAAGAAGTATTTTACATCCAATCGCTTTGAAATTTAGAACGGTAGAGTTTCTTGATCCATGAACCAACATTACCGAATTTGAAGAAAATCGGTTACGATTTTGCTATAGCTCCCATATATATGTTTCGTCCGATTTGGCCCTTTAGTCCTATAAAAGCTGTATTTTACATCCGATCGTTTTTAAATTTACAATAGTAGAGTTTCTTGATCCATGAACCAACATTGCCGAATTTGAAGAAAATCGGTTAAGATTTAGCTATAGCTCCCATATATATGTTTCGTCCGATTTGGCCCTTTAGTTCTATAGAAGCTGTATTTTACATCCGATCGTTTTGAAATTTAGAATAGTAGAGTTTCTGGATCCATGAACCAACATTGCCGAATTTGAAGAAAATCGGTTAAGATTTAGCTATAGCTCCCATATATATGTTTCGTCCGATTTTGCTCTTTAGTCCTGTAGAAGCTGTATTTTACATCCAATCATTTTGAAATTTAGAATGGTAGAGTTTCTTGGTCCATGAACCAACACTACCGAATTTGAAGAAAATCGGTTAAGATTTAGCTATAGCTACCATATACATGTTTCGTCCGATTTGGCCCTTTAGTCCTGTGCATAACAGAAGACATTGGTTTTCAAAATTGACTCACTTGCCAAAGTGACGGAATGAGTGTCAATGAAGTGATCATCAAAAAAATAAATAAATAAAATAACATCACTCTTGCAAACAAATTGTTCAAGATATATCAATAGGCTTATAGTTCTTAAAAATTTTCATTCAGTTCAGCCATATTACAACTCGGAGTGGAAATCCAATACGGAGAAGGAGACAAATCGAAGATTATACTTATATTCTCCAGTTCTTTCATTCAGTCACTTTTTGTCATTCATCCTCTCCAAGAGGATGGATTTTGTTTAAGGATCCTTCATTCTGTTGATGGGGACAAACACAATAAATTGATTTGTTAAAAAGGGTTACGTTAATAACTGCACTCAAGTGAAATTGAGCACTTCAGCACCTCATTGGCACACGAAAAATTTGTAATTAACATAAATTACAACAAGGAGAAAAATATACAAATTACAAATCCCTAACATAAGAATTTTCCAGCCCAGCCGTATTATATCTGGTGGAGGAAATAATAGCGAAAAATCGAAGATAATAGCACGAGTAATTTAATGTTTGCCATTCATTATTACAATTGTCAAGGGCATGGATTTTTGTTTGTGAACAACCCTAAGGAAAATGTTTGACGTTTTTAATGTGGCTTATTTTTTAGCTTTATTAATGACACCAATAAAGTGCTATTTTCAACACCCCATGGGCATAGGTAAATACTGGCATTAAAATAAATTTTATTCTAGATGCTAATGTATTAAATATGATTCCCAGCTCCAGCTACAAAAATGTTTATCGACAATCCTGAAATAATGACACTGTGTTTGAATCAGAAGGAAAAGCACAAACACAAATGTTTGACCTTAGTAAGGCCCATGGCAACTCGCTAACATAAGTACCCTTCATTTCGAAAGTGGAGTAAATCAAATACGGAAATGGGGATACATCGCAGATTACATCGCAGATTTAAATCATATCGCGCCAATAACAAACATAATTGAAGTTTTTAATATGGCTTATTTTTGAGCTTTATTAATGACACCAATAAAGTGCTATATTCAACACCCCATGGGCATAGGTAAATACTGACATTAAAATAAATTCTATTCTAGATGCTAATGTATTAAATATGATTCCCATTTCCTGCTACCAAAATGTTTATCGACAATCATGAAATAATGACACTATGTTTGAATCAGAAGTAAAAGCACAAACACAAATGTTTGACCTCAGTAAGGCCCATGGTATCTCGCAAACATAAGTACCCTTCATTTCGAAAATAGAACCACAAGTGGAGGAAATCAAATACGGAAATGGGGATACATCGCAGATTTAAATCACCGTTTCTTTGATTGATTCAATGTTGTTTTTATTCATCATTCCGGTTGCCTAAAGATGACTTTGGTTTGGGGACTCCTTCATCCTATCTTTTTCCATTTGTTTGTCGTGGTTTAGGAATTATCACGCCAATAACAATCATATTTTATGTGTTTAAAATTGTTTGTTTTGAGCTGACTTAATAAATGTATTGCAGAGGAATCGAGTATTTTAACACCCAATTGACTTAGAAAAGATTGTAATTTAAATGACATGAAATAAATAAAATATATTTGGAAAACTTTTAAACAATGATGTTGGTTGTGTGTATGCGTTTCAAACAAAATTTCTTGATTTTAAATAAAATTTATTTGTTCACAATATATAATATTTAGAAATTTTGATTCCACATATATTTTCTTTCAATTCAAACACGAAGATTTTCCCCCATGTTGCCACTCGCTCATTTTTTGACAAGCGTCATTCTATTTTGTTGTTTACAATCCAACAAAAGAAGAATATAATTTTACGACGCAGTTAAAAACCAGTATGGAAAGACAGAAAGTCGGGCTGGGCCGACTATATAATAACCTACACCTCCCTAACAAATCGAAAATGGACATTGCGATAATAATTTGGAATTATAAAGGGTGCGCAATCTAACGTTTTTTTCAACTAGTGCTTATTTCGTGAATGGTAACACTTAGAACATGTCTGATTTGACAGATAATTAGTTTTATCCTTCCGCTGAACGAATCCAATGCGTTTTCAATTCGCTAAGTGGGCCTGCGATCGACTTACAGAAGATGCCGATTTTGCCAAAAAAAAACATGTTTTCAGATGAAGCTCATTTTGATCTTGGCGAGTATGTAAACAAGCAAAATTGTCGCATTTGGGGCACAGAAAACCCGCACGCATACATTGAAAAGCCGATACACCCAAAACGAGTCACTGTTTGGTGCGGATTTTGGTCCAGAGGCATAATTGGGCCATTTTTCTTCGAAAATGAGCAAGGAGTGGCCGTTACAGTCAATGACGATCCTTATCGGGCCATGTTGAACGAATTTTTGTTCACAAAAATTTAAGAGGAGGATATTGGCAGCATTTGGTTTCAATAGGACGGCGCTACGAGCCACACACACAGCCGAAGCTACACTCGATGTTTTGCGCCCTGTTTTTGAAGATCGCATTATCAGCCGCAGAGCTGATGTCGTTTGTCCACCTCAGATCTGCGATTTGACACCGTTGGACTATTATTTGCGGGGTGCCCTCAAAGATAAGTGTAACGCCGACAAGCCAGAGACAATTGACGCTTTAAAGGACAATATTCGTGAAGCCATTGGTGAAATACAGCTGCACACAATCGATAATGTGCTTAAAAATTGGACCGATCATTTAGCCTACTGCATGGCCAGCAGAGGCAGCAATTTGAATGAAATTATTTTCCATTATTAACCGGAAGGATTGTACTTTCAAATAAAAAAAAAATTTGAGAAAATATTCAGTAGTTTTTTTTATAGCATTTTCAAAAAAAAAAGTTATTTGGCGGACTCTTTAGCTCCACCTCCACATCAAGGCTTATTCAAAGAAGATTTTAAATATGTTTATCTTTATAAAGTTGATCTGAAACGATAATCTCAAACTGCACAGTATTCTTTCATAGATGAAAAAAATCGGAAGGAACAAATAGATAGGACTATACATAATCTAAACAGATTACCATCAACTTGGATCAAAAAACCTGATTTCTGCCAAATAATACAAAAATCGATCGTAAAATACAGTTTTAATATTCCTTCCTAAATTAAGAAATTTCTTTCTGCCAAATGTTGCAATTATCGAAAGTAAAGTAGAACTTCTACAGCACTTTAATACCAAATCGGGGGAACATATATATGGGGACTATATTCTAAATCAGAACTAGATTTCCAAAAATGTTGCGGGGTTCATTCGTGTAATAAGAAAACTCTCTCTGCCGAATTTCGTAATAATCGGATATAAAGGGTGGTTAAATTTTAAGGGCCGATGTTGATTTTGAATGAAACACAATTTTTTTAGGAAATTATTGTCATTTCTTTATATTATGATAATATTGGTATGGTTCAATTATGTATGGAACAAAGTATCAGCCAAATGGCCGCCGCGAACTCGGCGGCACACCTCCATCCGATAGTCCACATTTTCGATGACGCTGAGGCATAATTGGGGTTCTATGCCGTTAATGTGCCGAATTATCTCATACTTTAGCTCTTGAATTGTTGCTGGCTTATCGACGTACACCTTTTCTTTCAAATAACCCCAAAGAAAGAAGTTCAACGGTGTCAAATCACATGATCTTGGCGGCCAATTGACATCGCCACGACGTGAGATAACACGGCCATTGAATTTGTTGCGCAAAAGAGCCATTGTTTCGTTAGCTGTGTGGCAAGTGGCACCGTCCTGTTGAAACCACATATTGTCCACATCCATATCTTCCAATTCGGGCCATTAAAAGTTCGTTATCATCTCACGATAGCAAACACCATTCACAGTAACTGCCTGCCTTAATTCGAAGAAGTATGGCCCGATGACGTCGCCAGCCCATAAGCCGCACCAAACGAACTGGGCGAGCATGCACAGGTGTTTTCACATCTCCTACAGACCCGTTTTGAAATTTGCGCACAATTTGGTCGATTATACTGATAAAAAAACATCACGAAGGTCACGAAATGCATTTTGATTTGAAAGGCCATTTTCGTAAAAGGCTTAAAAAGCATTAACGCGTTGTTCGATTGTGTATCTTTCCATGGTTCAAATTGACTTAGTCTGAAATTGAGAAATGTCAAATGAAATGCAGAAAAAAATTGACGTTTAGGTTTAGTTGACATTCAACATCGGCCCTTACAATTTAACCACCCTTTAAAACACGGTTTCTACAGCGATTAGATTTCAGATCGGATGTAACATATACATATATGGGAGCTATCTCTAAATCTGAACCGATTTTTAACAAATTTTGCAGATATCACTTATGTAATAATAAATCTCTTTCTTCAAAATTTCGTATTGATCGGATATAAAATACAGTTTCTACAGCACTTACATTTCAAATCGGATGTAACATATCTAAATCCAAACCGATTTCCCTCAAATTTTTTATTATCTCGAAGTGTACCAAGAGATTAATTTGTTCAAATATTTATAGAGACCGGTTAAAAAAAATTCTTATACAGTGCATATGTAAAATCAGAAGTACATACATATATATGGGAGCTATATGTAAATCTAAACCGATTTTGACCGTCCTTGGGTCGAAAAAGAGCACTGTGCTGAATTTCATCACAATCGGACCATAAGCAAGACCTGCACTTTGAATATAAGTACACATCTACAGAGGGACGGTAGGATGGACAGACGGACGTGATTTAATGACTCAGGAAGTGATTCCAAGTCTCTTCTCCTTTTGGGTGTTACAAACACGCAAACTCATAATACCCTGGCATACAATTCCGACGTTATTGACTTGTATTTTACTGAGAAATCGAAATCAGCCATTGTTACTGTGATTCGACATTCACGTTAGAACAAAAGGTTGCGTTCATAATTCCACACATACACACATAATACAATTTGGTTGCCTCAACCGAATTATTTGCTAACGAATTTTAGTAGTTCTGTCATCGCATATCATGCGATTCCATCAGGACAACCAACATTTTGTACTTTACTTTTGCTTCCATGTTGACAACAATCATATTAGGTTGCGCCATCTACGAAAATGGTGGCTAAAATTATCTGTTGTATGTTGCCACAACCAACAGTGATAACAAATTGGTTGTACTGACAAACAGTTTTCATTAATTTTTATTTTATTTATTGAACAAAAAACCAAACAGTTCATAAACAAATTAAAAATCCCATATTACAAATTTATCACTATTATGAGATGTGGAAATATTTCACACACATTTTAGTACAAAAAAACACAAAACTTTTATGCAAATATCGCGTTCTTTCAATTTCATGATTGTTCCTTTAATTTTTTATTTATGTAAAACATTTTGCACAACATATTCTGCATTACACACATTATTATCCACACGAGATTATTTTTGACTACATTTACCGCTCTTGAATAAAATGTTGAAGATTTATTTATGTTGAGTAATTTTATTTTTTGTTTGTCATGTATCAGCAAAATAACAGCAACCAATCTCGGTTGTATTTCCCAAAATACATTTAATTATTCTAAATTTGGAAAATTATTGGGATAACCAAAAAAAAAACGATTATTTATTAAAATTTTTTGTGTTGTAGTAACCAATTATTCGTTGCAGTAATAATCTTTTGTCTATTGATACAATTTCTGTTGTCAAGAATAAAACATTGATTGTCACAACCAAAAATCGATCATATGGTACTATAATGAATGTTTAAAATAGGTTACCACAACTAACCGAGTGTCAATGAAAAAAACATTTTAATTCGATTGATGCAACCATCGATTTAGTTTCAAGCATTTTCATTTGATCGTATCGATGTTATTATTGTTGTTTCAACTATTTATATATAATTACAATCGACACACGGTGTAGACAATATACATTTTGTTGCTAGTGCTATTTTTTTATTGTTACAATCGAATTCAAACCAATTATTTTCCTGGGTGTAGCATTAGTTTTTTGGTCGATATCACCTTGAGACAAATTGACGAAGTCGCCACGTCCCTTTTCGTACATCCCATACAATGGCCATGTTGCACACAAACTTAACGGCTTATAACTATAGTAGAAGTACATAAAATACTTTAAATGTTGTACAAGATAATGTTTTTGTAACGCCTATAGTCCGGTAAAAAATCTGTCCATGTATTTATGCCCTACACCACACTGTGGTACAGGGTATTATAAGTTTGTTTCACGGCAGATGTTTGTAACACCTGAAAATAATACAGCTAGACCCACCTTAAAGTATACCGATCGACTCAGAATCACTAGCTGAGTCGATTTAAGCATGTCCGTCCGTCCGTCCGTCTGTCCATGTAAATTTGTTCGTCGACTACAGGTCGCAATTTCACTCCGATCGTTCTGAAATTTTGCAGTTTAGAGTATTTCGCAACTTTAAAGATCCCTATTGAATTTGGTTGAAATCGGTTCAGATTTAGATATAGCTCCCATATATATGTTTCGTCCGATTTGGCCCTTTAGTTCTATAGAAGCTGTATTTAACATCCAATCGTTTTGAAATTTAGAATGGTAGAGTTTCTTGATCCATGAACCAACATTGCCGAATTTAAAGAAAATCGGTTAAGATTTAGCTATAGCTCCCATATATATGTTTCATCCAATTTGGCTCTTTAGTCCTGTAGAAGCTGTATTTTACATCCAAACGTTTTTATACCCTACACCACACTGTGGTTATTTAAGTATAAAATGTCCCAAAAGTAAATTTATTTAAACAATTTATATATGAATTACAAAATTTATATTTCAGAGTTATTCAATATTACGAGAGTGGTGTAGGGTATTATATAGTCGGCCCCGCCCGACTTTAGCCTTTCCTTACTGGTTTATTGTTACAATCGAATTCAAACCAATTATTTTCCTGGGTGTAGCATTAGTTTTTTGGTCGATATAACCTTGAGACAAATTGACGAAGTCGCCACGCGCCTTTTCGTACATCCCATACAAGTGGCCATGTTGCACACAAAGTTAACGGCTTATAACTAATAAAATACTTAAAATGTTGTACAGTGTTGTTGTTATTTATTGTTGGTCTGTGCTTTTGTTATTCAGTCAGAATTTATTTTTTTTTTGGTTTGAGACCATATGTTCCATTTACTTTCTGTCTATTCCAAGAAAGTAATAGAAACAAATACGAAAATTGGTAGAGAGTTTTAATTGCTTGGTAGAATTGACTGCAGTTTCGATAGACACCACTCTATCATCTTCAGAATTCAGTAGCAATAGTGTATGTCTTTAACTTAAATCAGCTGAAATACTTGTGGAAGCAGTAAATTGAATTTAACAAGAACTGCTAACCAAACCCGTATTTTGCCGAACTAAGTCAACATACTAAAACTCTCATACCAATACATTTTTGTTTTTTGCTTGGGTTCGCATCGCGAACCACGAAAACAAATGTAGTTTTGTCAACGGCTAATGCCGACGTCATCGTATCTCATGTGTTTGTATGTGTTGTTGTTATTTATTGTTGGTCTGTGCTTTTGTTATTCAGTCAGAATTTATTTTTTTTTTTGGTTTGAGACCATATGTTCCATTTACTTTCTGTCTATTCCAAGAAAGTATAATGTTTTTGTAACGCCTATAGCCCGGTAAAAAATCTGTCCATGTATTCTTATTATCGATTTGTCTGTCCATATATTCTTGTTATCAAAATGCAGGTCGTAAATATAAAGCAATCTTTATGAAAATTGGTACAGAGGGATTTCCTTAACTAGGGACAATCCCATATCAGTCCATGTTTTGATATAGCCCACCCATATAAAGGTACCCACCGATATCACTGCTTGACACTCTAGAGAACACATTTTTAATTGATCTGGCTGAAATTCAAGAATTTGTATTCTAACTTGGGCCTAATAGTCCATAGTAAAATTGGGGTACATCGGTCCATGTTTTGGTATTGCCCCCATATAAAGGACACCATCGAAGATATTTCTTGACCTTCTAGAGAATAATTTTTTTCAATTTATCTGACTGAAATTTAAAAATTAATCGTTTCTAGTACAAATGGGGTACATCGGTTCATGTTTTGGTATAGCCCCCTTATGCAGGACGCGACCGAAGACACTTCTTGACGCTCTAGAGAATACATTTTTCAATTGATCTGGGTGAAATTTAAGAATTTATACTCTATTTTCCACTTAATCGCCCCTAGTCAAAATATAAAGGCCCCTTACGATTATACTTCTCGGCGTTCTAGGGGACGTATTTTTTTAACCCATCATGCGGAAATTTAAGTTTTTGCACTTCATATTTCATTAAATCGTCTCTAGTGAAAATGGAGTATATCGATCCATGTTTTGATAAGTCCCTTATTAAGTTCACGTTCTTTAACCAGTATGACTGGTATTTAGAAATGTACTCTATTAAACCTGCAACTGTTGATAATAACAATTGTTCTCCTTGAATGGTGGAGGGTATTATACAGTCGGCTCTGCCCGACCTTAGTTTTTCCTTACTGGTTTATGTTTTTTTCGTGCTAGCAAAAAACCAATTGAAAAACAATTTTTTTTCTAAATGTTTTAACGATTAGTTATAATTTAATTTAAAGGGTATCAAGGCTGGGTAATACTTTAGAAAAATGGTTCGAAAGGTGAAAGTCGGAATTTTACATAATATACGAAAAAACGACGTTCAATTGGTTCAATGTGTCTCTAGATACAAATTTTACAATTCATCAGTAGTGTATGCAGAGTTGACAACAATTAAAATATTTGTTCACTTAATATCTGGTTCCCATAAGAAATTCATTTTTTTAGTATTATCGAAAACATTATTAAAGTATTTCCATTTAAGATATGTCGCCCTTATCATAACAAAACCAAGAAACAAGTAAAGATAAAATGTCAACGCTACTAATTAGCCTTTCACAACAATGCCGTTAATAGAAATCATCTCAGGCCTCCCAGAAGAAATTAACCAATTATGAAACTATCACTAGTAGCTCATCTTATCCCCAAAAAGGTGACATTTCTCAAACTTTTCTTATCCAACGAAATAACTATTAATTCGAAAATCTATTTTAAATCCGTCTAAAGACTCTATGTGGACTTCCCAAATGCTAAAAGCAATTTGAAATCATTGTTGAAAAATTAAATATGTTAAATAAATTGCTCCTTTATCAGATAAGAAAGACTAAAACAATACAAACTTTGATTTCCCCCCAAAGACCAATGACAGAGTAGAGAGATTAAAACGTTTAGTGCTTGGAGTTTAGTCATACAATGCAACCGACCACACGCATGCGCAGCAGTCCGCCACCGCCGCACACACAGTAGTAACTAGTTATCTGAGTGATATTGCTAACCGGCCATCGGATGGGATCTGATAGCGAATCCACATCAACATCAAGCGTATCAAAATCTTTAATATTGTGTGAACACTTGTAAAATATAAATTTAAATCAGACCAGATCTTGATAAAACAAAAAAAAACGTTACCTAAACTGCCTCTGGAAATCTGGAGAAATCTTTTGTTTTGATAGCTGCTCGTGCAACTAACTACACTTATCGGTGGGTGACTTACAAAACGAAATCGAAACAAAAAAACAGGAATCATAAACTGCATCAAAGATATCCGCGATGAACGAGATAAGAACTTAAAGAGTTTACATAAATTTGTTATTAAAAAAATTAGAAAATAATTTTATTAATTACTTTTATTCGTCTACATTTTTGGACTGATAACGCAGACATGATAAACTTTTTTGATGGTATTTCTTTCCGTTGTCATCATCAGCATCAGGTGGGACTTTGAGAAATTCGAATTAATTGTAATTTATATAGTATTTTGGTTATCTGATCGTGCAGTTATGTATCCGCCTATGGTACGGCATGAAATATTTCGTCATTTGTGTAAAAGGTCCATACAATGTCTGTTTTATGGACGGAGTTTAAAGTTTTCAAATTCCTTACTTTACTGTCATAAAAGATGTCATGGATAAATAGGCCATGATATCATTGTAACGTACATATCGGAGATCCGAAATCAAGGGATATAAAAATATAGTTGCTTTAAATCAAAACAATTACAATTAATAATTGAATGCTAAATTGAGAAATATAAGCTGATTTTCTTCAAAGACGCAAACATTGTTTTATTATATATAAATAGTGTTATCACTTTCATGCGTTGTACTTTGGTTTTCTTAAGCCAGAAAAAGAAATTTTTTTTTTGGAAAATTCAACTTTTTCTGATTTTGTTTTCGACGCTACTTAATGTCTGTTTCTACGTGAATGTGATAATTTCAACATTAGTAGCCACCATAATTGCCGTAAACTAAAAGAGTAATCCGGCTCTATGGGGCTTATACTTCAAAAAATATAGTAAAAACACTAAACAGTTCATGTAAATTGAAATAAAAAAATATAAAAATACTATTACTACGGAGCCGACTACTTATATGATACCTTACACCACCCTATTAGAGCATAATAAGAAGAAATATTGTAAAATTTCTTGCAAAGCTGTTTGTCTTATGATACTGATCCCTTTTTAAACCAGTAAGGAAAGGCTAAAGTCGGGCGGTGCCGACTATATAATACCCTACACCACTCTCGTAATTTTGAATAACTCTGATATATAAATTTTGTAATTCATGTATAAATTGTTTACCTAAATTTACTTTTAGGACATTTTATACTTAACTAATACCCTGTACCACAGTGTGGTGTAGGGTATAAAACGATTGGATCTAAAGAGCCAAATCGGATGAAACATATATATGGGAGCTATAGCTAAATCTTAACCGATTTTCTTCAAATTCGGTAGTGTTGGTTCATGGATCAAGAAACTCTACCATTCTAAATTTCAACACGATTGGGTGTAAAATACAGCTTTTATAGGACTAAAGGGCCAAATCGGACGAAACATATATATGGGAGCTATAGCTAAATCTTAACCGATTTTCTTCAAATTCGGCAATGTTGGTTCATGGATCAAGAAACTCTATCATTCTAAATTTCAAAACGATCGGATGTAAAATACAGCTTCTATAGGACTAAAGGGCCAAATCGGACGAAACATATATATGGGAGCTATAGCTAAATCTTAACGGATTTTCTTCAAATTTAGCAATGTTGGTTCATGGATCAAGAAACTCAACCATTCTAAATTTCAAAACGATCGGATGTCAAATACAGCTTCTATAGGACTAAAGGACCAAATCGGACGAAAGATATATATGGGAGCTATATCTAAATCTGCACCGATTTTCTTCAAATTCGGCAATGTTGGTTCATGGATCAAGAAAATCTACCATTCTAAATTTCAAAACGATCGGATGTAAAATACAGCTTCTATTGGACTAAAGAGCCAAATCGGACGAAACATATATATGGGAGCTATTGCTAAATCTTAACCGATTTTCATCAAATTCGGCTATGTTGGTTCATGGATCAAGAAACTCTACCATTCTAAATTTCAAAACGATCGGATATAAAATACAGCTTCTATAGGACTAAAGGACCAAATCGGACGAAAGATATATATGGGAGCTATATCTAAATCTGAACCGATTTTCTCCAAGTTCGCCAATGTTGGTTCATGGATCAAGAAACTGTACCATTCTAAATTTCAAAACGATCGGATGTAAAATACAGCTTCTATAGGACTAAAGGGCCAAATCGGACGAAACATATATATGGGAGCTATAGCTAAATCGTAACCGATTTTCTTCAAATTCAGCAATGTTGGTTCATGGATCAAGAAACTCTACCATTCTAAATTTCAAAACGATCGGATGTAAAATACAGCTTCTATAGGACTAAAGGGCCAAATCGGACGAAAGATATATATGGGAGCTATATCTAAATCTGAACCGATTTCAACCAAATTCAATAGCGATCTTAACAGCCGCGAAATACTCTAAACTGCAAAATTTCAGAACGATCGGAGTGAAATTGCGACCTGTAGTCGACGAACAACTTTACATGGACGGACGGACGGACGGACGGACATCGTTAAATCGACTCAGCTAGTGATTCTGAGTCGATCGGTATACTTTAAGGTGGGTCTAGCTGTGTTATTTTAAGGTGTTACAAACATCTGCCGTGAAACAAACTTATAATACCCTGTACCACAGAGTGGTGTAGGGTATAAAAATTGTACTTGACAAAACCTAGATTTTAAATCGGATATATATGCATATACTGGGGCTATATCTAAATCTGGACCGATTTTCATGAAATTTCACAGAGGTTTTTTTGTTCAACAAACTGTTATCTGTTAAATTTTATAAAGATATGTTGAGAAATGAGGATTTTATAGCGCTTAGATGCAAATCAGGATATAGGTATATATGGAGGCTACATCTAAATCTGAACCGAATTTCTTTAAATTCGGCAGCGTTCGTCTTTGGATCGAGAGACTCTAATCTACCAAATTCCAAAATGATCGGATGTAAAATACAGTTTCTATAGCGCAAAGAGGCCAAATCGGAAGGAACATATATATGGCATCTATATCTAAAACTGAACCGATTTTTTTTACTAGGCACTGTATGTTCTGGAGTCAAAATATTTCTTTGTGTCGAATTCAATACACATCGATTGAAAAATGAGGCTCTATTGCGCTAAGATGCCAAATCGGAAGGAACATATATGTGGGGGCTAAACCAAAATCTGCACCGATTTTTTTGAAATTCGGCACTGTATGTTCTGGGTTCATAATACTTCTTTGTGTCCAATTCCATACACATCGGTTGAAAAATTTGGCTTCTACAGCCCTCACATATAAAATCGGAGGTACATATATGTGGGGGCTTTTGGGCCAAAACAAACTTATAATACTCTATAAATACCCTTAATGGGTAAACAAATTTATTTTGATTTTATGAAATAGTGCGCCTTACTAATGTTTTGTCCAAATTGCCAGGATTCAGTTAAAATGCTTAGAAAATATGGTATTTATGGCTATAACAAAATATGAACCGATTTGTAAAATTTTTGCTGTGATGAATTCTTGTCAAAATAGAATACATACTGCAAAGTTTCTGCTAAATTGCTTTAAAAATGTGGTATCTAGGGCTCAAAACCGTATTTTGGAGAGACCTCTATAGGGAAGCTATATAAAAACATTGACCAATATGGCACATTTGCAATCCTAAACAACCTGCAACTATAGGAAATATTTCTACCAAATTTGATCCACCTAGCTCTATTATTATGGACTGTAACGTGATTACAACAGATGGACGGACGGACTGACGGACATGGCTAAATAGTCTTAGAATTTTACGACGATATATATACTTTATGGGGTCTCAGATCAATATTTAGAGGTGTTACAAACGGAGTGACAAAATTAAAAACCCCATTCCTATGATGTAGGGTATAAAAAATACATTGGAATATTTCACTTGTTTCCCCAATTTTTTTTTTGCACAAACAATTAACAGCTCAGCGAAATAGTTTACCTTTAGTTGCAAAATATAAGAAAAAATCATGAATTGTATCAAAAACAATCTCTTAGATTACTGGAGTGCATACCAATATTTTAGGAATTGGTGAATGGTAATATTTCGATATTTTTTATAAGCTTGTTTCATGGCAGATGATTGTAACACCTAGAAATACTACAGCTAGACCACCCTAAAGTACACCAATCGAGTCAGAGTCACTAGCTGAGTCGATTTAATCGTCCGTCCATCCGTCTGTCTGTCCATCTAAAGTTGTCTGTTGAGTACAGATCGAAATTTCACCCCGATCATGCTGAAATTTGTCTGTTAGGAATACCTGGAAAGAAGCCTATTGCGTTTGAAGAAAATCAGCTCAGATTTAAATATAGCTCCCATATATATGTATCGTCCGATTTGGCCCTTTATCCCTATAGGTGCTCTATTTTGCATCCAAATATTTTGAAATTTAGCATGGTTTCAAATTATCGCGCTCCACCCTGTATAAACCACGGACTATTCACATATTCGTTTTTTGGCCGGTGGTCAGTCCTCCTAACAGGATCAATTTTGAATTCTTAGAAGATGGTCAGTGTAGCAATTACCGGAGCAATTTTCATTCTTCCAAAAATCCCATAAAGAGCTATGGATACATATGTGCATATATGCATATATAGATCTTCAAGGTAATACGTCACGTATAGATTTTTTGGCATGTGGCCATTTCTAGAGCTATCACAAATTTTTAACGCGAGAACATACATAGCTTGAGAAAGTGTGTTTGCATACAATATGCACTGAGAAAAACATCTGTAAAACTATATTTGTGGGCGTCGAGTCTATACGAAACGCATGTTTCTATTTCGCTAAAATAAAATTTTGGGGCAACGAAGTGCAGTGGGCAAAGCTAGTTTTCAATATAAAATAATTTGTACGTTTGTTAGTAACGCATGATCTCCGAAACCATAAGAGCGAATGGGCTAAAAATTCAACAATAGGTTCAGTTTGGTGTCATCTGTGTTGAAGAATTATTTTCACCGTGATAAGTTGAAGAATGGTCATGATATTTGCAGATTCGCACTTCCAGAGCGATAATAGTTTGTATGTATGATTCTAACTGGTAGATGGCGCTGTAGTAGACTTATGGTCATAATAATTTTTATATGATTTTTTCCTTAAACTCGGAATGTTTGAATTTTTTAATGAAATATCAATGAATAACAAACCAATACGTCAAATATAAAGGGCATGGCAACGTCTGCTGGTATTATATAAAATTTCTAAAAAAATAATATAGAAATTAAGGACAACTTGAAGAAAAAAGCTCTGATATTGATAACATTTGGCTATAAAACCACTACGAATTCAAAGTTCACCACAAAATGTTCACATAATATGAAAATAAATAGGTCACATATTAACAGTTTCCAAATTCCTGGTTAGCTTTTAGATTGTCCGAATTACAGTATAAATTATATGGTATGGATCATTGCCTTTTTCCAGCATTTATGTCTACGCGGAAATTTTCGCTCTCAAAAATGTATCCATAGGAAACAACGGACACCCAATATTCCTCTATCTATTTTCCAATTTGTTAATGCCCATTTCAGAGATACCACAAAAAATAAATCGTTTCGCTGTCGTTTATTTCTCCCATCAAGATAAGACAAAATATTTATTGTTTCAAATTAATTACAGATCAAATTGTATATTATTTGCATTGAACGACGACCAATAAAAATCCCAACTCAGTAGTTGATTTGAATTTGTTACAAATCTTGGCGGGTTAGGTGGCGGTGCACCAGTTTACACAGAGATTGACGATTACCATAGAAAAGCCATATCCATATCCACATCCACCTCAACCACCACTCGCTGATTCGCAGTTGGGGGTAGTCATATGGTGTTTATGGTGATTATCATTAGAGACAGAAATTGTCACCGAAAACGGTCACTAGCTCCAGATACCCCCGGTGATGATCTCTTTAACAATTTAATGATGATGACGATTCGATGGCGATAATGCCAACAATCGTGTAGCTCTACTTAACTTGCTTTACATATGTACCATTCGTACTACCATCAAAATTGGGTTGCTGTCGGCAAAATGCTGCGTCGTGTTCTCAATCTGAAAATTCTCATCTCAAGTGTAAATTTAAATAATCACAATCTGAAAATCTCTTTGGTGGTTCGGGGGTGGGGCAGCAACCAAAATTCCCCTCAAAAGAAACCACCTGCAGTTTTTCGGTTTCGATTCTTTGGCTTACATTGGCGCCATAATTTTTTACGGGTGGGGAATGTCATCCATGTTGGACATGGCTGGCCTAGAAAGGTAGCCACAAACCAGGACGGACATATATGTCTGTCTGTCTGCCTTTACTTATTTAGTTTTATTGGCAGCCTATGAACGGATTTTATGCGGCTTTGGTTTGGAAGCACTAATTAAAGATCGTTAGTTAAATTTTTGGGTAAATATTAATTTTCATAATAAAAATATTCATAATTCATATTGAGTTTGTTTGTTTGTTGTTTTCGATATCACATTTTATGTTCGGCCGCAAGCTCATAAATAAATAAACAACACGAAATGTTGTTGAGACAACATTTTGTTGTTCGTCGTCGTAAGCGTTTTTGCTGTTGTCGTTGTGGATTATTGGCTAATATTTGGTGTTGAACAATTTATTTTGGGAAATTGTGTATAACAAGCTCAATCATTAATATTTTCTGTATTTAAACGTATAATTTGCATTGGCAAAATATTTGCATTTGAAAAAAATACATTTTATATAATTGTTGCAATCATTTTAATTGGTTCGATAAAGTATTTGATTTAGCAATATGAACAGGGAAGTTGTAGATACACTTTTTTATTTGATAGAAAATTTCTGAAGTGCAGTGTTACTAATCCAGTATATAAGCAGTAAGGAAGGGGGCTAAGGCCTTTGGGAGTCGACTATGTGATACCTACACCACCATACCAGAGCAGTGTAAGAAGAAATATTGTAAAATTTTATCAATGACAATTTTTTATTTGATAGAATTTAGATTTAAAAACAGGATACACACAAAAAGAAAAATGTCATACTAAATTCAAGTAAAAATTCTTATTTTTCGCCGAAATCGTACATAAAAATGTAAGTACGTTCGTACTAAGATTTTCTTAAAACAAGTAGAAAACGGCTTACTTTGAAAAATATGGCGCATAAAGGCTGTGTTGAACCCAGTTCAACCTTTCATACCATGAATTCCCAGGATCTGAATTACTTCTACATTAGCATTACTATAACCTAGCATTAAGTAAACTGAATTAAATTTTCTCATGAAATCCCTTGTATTTTTCCCTTACAATTAAATGGCAACTCTTTACCCATTTCCTTGCCACGAAGGCAAAAGCTTTTACTCGAATGGATAAAGAGCTGCCATCTTCTCTCTGTGTTCCAATGGATATTTTCGTTAAGTTGCCAAAATCCATGGCTGCCTTTTTGTTCGCTCTGCACCGCACTTTACTTTGGATTCGACTACTACAGCGGTAAGCAGCAGCGACCCAGACAATAAATCTGTGTTCAATACAAAATACAAACCAACTGCCTTTCTTTTTGTTCTCTATTTCCATACTACACCCTGTACCTGTTTACAATTTGGGAGTTTCGAATAATAAAAATACAGTCCACTTTCTACCAAAGGTCTCCTGGATTTGTGCATGGTCCTTCGAGCCGGATCCGATCCAGTGACCCGGTGAATTGTGTTGTGCGCGAAATACTTATATGTGTACAGATATAGGTAGACAGTGCCTTGCTTAAATTTTTGCCACTACGTGGAAAGTCAATTGTCTCCGTCGCTCCACCATTGATTTCATCACGTGAAACAAGGCTTCACGAGCCAGCGACGGATGACAACAGAATTTAAGCTTCCCGCAAATGCACTGCAGTCGAACTCAAAAAATTGCAACGGCCACAACAACAATTCGCATCACAAGGAACAGCAGCATCAATAACATCCAGCAATAACAACAAATAGTTGAGTCATCCAGTTGGCATTGCACTCGTGCAAGGGAGGCGGTATGTTGAAGTGCCAACAGCTGTTCATCAACAGCAGCGCCCCTACCTTCACTTCAACAACGATGCAGCTGAAATGCATTGCTGCTAACGCCGTCATGGTGCTGGTAACGCCGCCGTTTTTTGAAGCAGTTCACGACTCACCCGCTTATGGCACACTGCCAAACCGCTACGGCTCACGGCCAAAATAAAATAATAAAATTAAATAAAAAATATAATTTTAAACCAACCGGTCTAGTTATAACAAAAATAAATAGTTGTTTTAGTCTCGAACGTATCACCATCACTGGAGTTTCTTCGGATGGGTCTGGAAACAGAAAGAAATCACAGTAACGACAATATATTTTTGTGAGTCCTAAAACTCGAAAATGTCAAATCCCAGTAACTGTTGAATTATACAAAATATTATCCGAGGCCCACTTTAGAAAGCAAAGAAAAGAATCGACGTTCCGGTGGTCAAGAAGAATACTAATTCAATATTAAAATTTACAAGTCTGCCCCATTTCGTAAATATGTTCGCGTAAATTCAACCGAATACATTGATCAGTCACATTCATTTGCACCTTACGTCTATCATTGTGGAATCATTTCATTTATTTACAGTCAATGGAATTACAGTATTCCTTACAGACTAAAAGTCTAAAAATAAACTGATTATAATACCTTTGAGAATATTGCTAAACTTGAATTTATATCCAAATCCACACAATTTATGCGGTTAAACTCATTTAAAGCCCTTGAGATAGGTTCATGGTAAGAAAAACTCGTTCTGTTGGAACGGTACATAAAAGAACTTATTAGGTCTCAAAGTACGAGAAGGAACATCAAAAGGCAAAGTTCGAGTAAGCCAGAGCAATCGACTACACCATTAACAATTTTGAAAATAAAAGGAAGAGAAAAATCATAGCGGAATTTGTTGACAACTTAGAATTCTTGCGAGTCTTCACGCAAGTATCTCTACAGTTGTTCTGTTGACATTGATTTCTCATCCAAGAGCTATTTCGCATTATTATAGCTTGGTATTTCATAATATTGTAACGGAATATAGCTCCTGGGAGGCTCATAATTCCCTTTCGTAAAATTTGCGTTTACAAAATCGTTTTTTTTTTTTTTTGAGCGGCGTAGTGTCTAAAGTCCAAATATTACACCGAGAATATTTGCGATCTTTTGGTCGATTTATTCGCCTGTTTCTGGCCAGGGAATTAGAGGAATCGATTAAGACAGTTGACCCTTTCCTATCTCTGTTATCCGTTGTAACTGCTCGGCGAATCCAAGATGAGTTCCCAAAAGTTTACCTTTTTCTCCGACCAAGTGGTCACTTTCTGTACTGCATTCACTGACATTCCCATTGAGGATCACACAGCCTCGAGCCTACAGGTTGAGCTGGATGATTTAGAACGCCGTTGGCGTCAGCTTGTGCAAGTCTACGAAGCCGAAATGACTACAGAAAACCCTGAGATGACCGATGATATTCGTAGGTCAATCCACTCACAGTTTTCTGAGTCATGTAAGGCTTACAAGAATTGCAAAGCGGGAATTTTAGATCTGTTTCAAATCGAAAAACAAAAGCTTGAAAAGGCTAAGCCGAAAGATAAATCGGAAGCGCAAGTTGCTGTGGAAAGTGGTTTCTCCTTGAAAGTACCACCCTGCGATACGGAACTTTTCAATGGTGGCTATGATAAATGGCCCAGCTTCCGGGATATGTTCTCAGCAATCTATGCTAAACACCCAAAGTTGTCCCCGGCCCAAAAACTTTTTCATCTCAGAGCGAAAACAAGAGGTGAAGCGAATCAGATTGTGAAACAATTCGCTCTCACTGATGATAATTTCGAACTAGCCTGGGAATCTTTGCGCCAGCGTTACGAAAACAAACGCATTCTTATCAATCACCAGTTGCGAAAAATTTTTGAAATTGAAACTGTTACTTCTGAGAGGGGAAAAGCTTTGAGGAACCTACAATACACGATGAACAACTGTCTTTCTGTCCTGAGAACGTACAATATTTCAGTTATTTCCTGGGATCCACTATTAGTTTATTGGGTCTCGTCGAAGTTGCCGGAGGAGACCTTAACTGCTTGGGAAAATTCGCTCAATGATCACAAACAGATGCCCACATGGGATCAGTTAGATGATTTTATTACTAAAAGATTGAACTTGTTGGAATCAATTTCTGATATGCGAAAACCTTCACATCCTCCACCGACACATAAGGCTCAGAATTTTCATGCTAAGTCCGATCAAAATTATAGGCCCTGTAAAGCCTGTCACCAGAATCTTCCGTTAAGAACTTGTTCTAAATTCAAATCCTGGCCGCTTTCAGAAAAGCGAAAATTTATAAACACCAACAAAATCTGTGCAAACTGTCTTTCTTACGGACATGTATCGCAGAATTGTCAGAGTGATAAGTTGTGTCAACGATGTCAACAGCCACATCATACGCTTTTACATCCAGATTCTGGTCACGCTAGCAATCAAGATGTAACTGCTGGACCATCAAGCCCAGGCACCGCCAATAACCAACGGGATCCACAATATCAGACAGCGTCCTTTCACATCGATGCCCATTCCGAAGATCGACCGACCACGTCGGCTCCCGCTTACAACACCAGATCTCATGTCCAATCGCATTTTTCGGAATCGGGAGAAGGAACTATCTTACCCACCGCTTTAGTTGACCTAGATTACCTAGGATCTTTATTCACGATAAGGGTCTTCGTAGATCAAGGTTCACAAGAATTATTTATATCGCGACGAATCATTGACAGATATTCTCTTCCAACGAAGAAGTCCTTCACGAGGATTTCTGGACTTGGAGGAACTATTCTAGAAAATTCTTCGAAACAATGCCACATAACTTTGAGATCTCGTAAATCCGCGTTCAAGTTAAACATCACGGCGATTGTTGTCTCAAGCTTAAACCAGTTAATGCCAGCGTCTACTACTTTCATTTCTGATTGGTCAGGATTACGCACCTTGGATTTAGCTGATCCTAACTTTTTCGAGCCTGCTCAGATTGACATTTTGTTAGGAAGCGATGTTTTACCCTTCATCCTCAAATCTGGTGTCCAAAAGAATCTGTCTGGAAATCTTTTGGCCCAGGAAACTGAATTTGGCTGGCTAATAAGTGGCCCACCAACAACTCGCTCGGTAACGTCATTCGCTTCTTGGGTCACAACTCCTGATACCATAAACGAGGAAATTCGTAAGTTCTGGGAACTAGAGGAAGTTCCGCATTCTAAACCCCTTTCGGAAAACGATATTTGGTGCGAGGAATTTTACAAAAGGACTACTACCCGCCATCCTGATGGAAAATATATTGTTCGACTGCCTTTCAGACATGATCTCCCACCTGAAGTAGCCCTCGGATCATCCAGGAGAGCTGCCATGGGACAATTGCTCAGGATGGAAAAGACTTTGGGAAAGACGCCTGAACTAGCTTCGGAATATTCTAACGTATTAGCCGAATACCTGGAACTGGACCACATGGAGCCTGCTTCACCAACGGAAATCTGTAAGAACTCGCAATACTGTTCCTTTTATCTACCGCATCATGCGGTTCTCAGACCCGAAAGCAAATCAACAAAAGTTAGGGTAGTTTTCAACGCTTCAAAGAAAACTTCAACTGGAGTTTCTTTAAATGACATATTACATATTGGGCCAACCCTTCAGAACGATCTGATGAACGTCATTATACGGTGGCGTTTCTTCAAGTATGTTTTTAATGGGGACATTCAAAAGATGTACCGCCAAATTCATATACACGAAGAAGACCGACCATTTCAAAAAATTTTGTTTCGAAATCCTTCCTTCGAAGGAGTTCAGGATTACTGCTTAAAAACTGTTACATTTGGCGTTAACTGTGCTCCCTACCTGGCCATAAGAACTTTATTGCAGTTGGCCGAAGATGGCAAATCTACCCATCCAGTAGCCGCGTCCATTCTACAGGACCAGATTTACGTCGACGATGTACTTTCTGGAGGACATTCTTTGACCGAAGCAAAGTCATACTTACTGGAGCTCATTGATTTGCTTAACTCGGCAGGATTTCCCTTAAAGAAACTGACCGCAAACCATCCCCAAATTCTGCTTCATTTGCCCCCGGAGGATCTTCTGTTCGAAGATTTTTTGAAACTTGAGGACTCCAGTGAAACGAAAACATTAGGTATTCGATGGAATGCCATGTCGGATACATTCTTCTACAAAGTTTCGAATATCCCTGTTCCTTCTAATCCCTTGACAAAACGTAAGATACTTTCAATAGTGGCAAAGCTTTTCGACCCAGCGGGCTGGTTATCCCCAATACTAGTTGTAGCGAAAGTCCTCATGCAACAACTCTGGATTGACGGGACAGATTGGGATGAAGTAGTTAAACCGCATTCGCTGGAAAAGTGGAACTTCTTCATCTCCAACTTCTCGGCTATTGAAAAGTTAAAAATTCCCCGTTGGATACAGTATTCCCCAGAGAGCAGGATTCAAATACACGGATTTTGTGATGCCTCGGAGAAAGCATACTGTGCATGTCTCTATATCCGATCAGCTTCATCTGAGAATATAATTTCCTCGTCCCTGCTTGTTTCAAAGAGCAAAGTAGCGCCATTAAAGACTGTTAGCCTACCTAGATTGGAATTGTGCGGGGCAGCATTACTGTCAAGGTTACTTAAGTCTGTTTGTCAAAACCTACAATTCTCTGTTAATGACATTTTTCTCTGGTCGGATTCTACGATAACGCTTGCCTGGTTGGACAAACCGCCATATCATTGGAAAACATTTGTTGCAAACAAGATTTCTGAGATCTTGGACAATGTTGGCAATGTCAGCTGGAGGCATGTCCCAACCAGCGAAAATCCTGCGGATATTGGCACTCGAGGATGTACAGCATCGGAATTGGAGGTGAACCCGCTATGGTGGCACGGACCCAAGTGGCTAGTGATGACCCCTGACTACTGGCCGAAAAAAGCAACACACAAAGCACCAGAGCTGGAGAAGAAAGTTGCTAGCTTCCAGACTCAGACGCAACCTGAAGATGTTCTGACTCGGTTTTCATCGTTCGGACGTGCCTTACGTGTGCTCTGTTTAATGTTCCGGTTTATTAAGAGATGTAGGAAACAATCCAGCCTTGACGCCAATGAAATAATTACTGCTGAAGAAGTTCGCTTTGTCAAATTCCATTTAATCCAACTCGCACAACGAACATACTATCCTGCGGAATATCAAGCTCTTCAGAGTAATCAGAACATATGTTCGAAGAGTAAGCTCTTAACGCTGAACCCATTCCTGGACGAAAATAAGTTACTTCGTGTTAATGGACGCTTGGCCAATTCAGATATCAGTTATAACGAGAGACATCCAATAATCTTACCGGAACATTCCAGATTCTGTAAACTGTTTATTGAGTTCACACACAAAACACTGTTGCATGCTGAACACCAGGTTATGTTACGAGCAATTCGCCAAGAATTCTATGTCATCCGACTAAAAAATGCGGTTAAACACTGTATCCGAAGCTGTAGGGACTGTACTATTTACAAGCACCGTGTGCGTAACCAAATCATGGCCGCATTGCCATCCGAAAGATGCACATTTGCTCTTCCCTTCACCAACACAGGACTGGACTTCGCTGGTCCTTTCGAGATAAAAACCTCCAAGCTCAGAAATGCTAAGCTCCAAAAGGGATACGCTGCTGTTTTTGTTTGTTTGTCAACTAGGGCTATTCACCTAGAAGTCTGTTCCGACCTTACAACGGAAGCATTCCTCTCCGCTTTCAATCGCTTCGTAGGGCGCAGAGGTTTTCCCAACCAAGTTTTCTCCGACAATGGAACCAATTTTGTCGGAGCTAGTCGGTCGCTAACTCAAGAATACAAGAAGTTCCTAAGATCCGCCGAAAAACACATTGTCGATAAGTATAACTTACATGGTTTCACTTGGCATTACATTCCGCCACATTCTCCTCACATGGGTGGAATGTGGGAAGCTGCGGTCAAGAGCATGAAGACTCATCTTCGCAAAGTTGCTTCGAACATCAAATTCACTTTCGAAGAATTTTCCACTCTCGTAGTTCGAATAGAAAGCGTTTTGAATTCCCGGCCTTTGTCCCCACTCAGCGAGAATCCTTCCGAACTGATTCCCTTAACCCCTGGTCATCTCTTACGAGGAGCGGCTTTGCTCGCTATTCCTGAGGAGTATTCGGACAACCTATCCTTGCAGAATCGCTGGCAACGACTCAAAACGTTGCAAATACACTTCGCAAAGCGTTGGAAGCATGAGTACCTTTGCGAATTGCAGAAAAGGTACAAATGGAAGACAGCTCAAACCAATTTGAAAGAGAATGACTTTGTCGTAATTAGAGAAGATAACCTGCCCCCTTGCGAATGGTACTTAGGTAGGGTAATCAAAGTTTTCAAGGGCAAAGACTCTAATGTGCGTGTAGCAGAAATACGCACACAAAACGGTGTAGTAACACGACCTTTGGTCAAGCTTTGTATCCTCCCCAATGCCTAAAACCAATCTGTATCCAATTTGTTCAATCACTCGATAAACTTTCACCTTTCAGCTCATCTTCTAGTACCCCTAAGTGCCGCATTTGCCAGGAGAGGCACTTCCTGAGATCCTGCCCCGAATTCCAGCGAATGACTGTAGCGGAACGGCGGGAAGTGATCAAAGACAAGGGCTTTTGTTTCAACTGCCTCTGCACCGCTCACACACGGAATTTTTGTCCCTCCAGGAACAAATGCATCGTGTGCGAGCGTAATCATCACACGCTGATACATGTCGATGAAACCAGCAGCAACCCGTCGCGTCCTCGAACCACCCGGTCGAGACCATCCCTTGTCCAAGATCGCCTCCGCCGTCCCCAGCCTCCTGTATCAAGACGTTGTGAAGGCGCAACCATATCACCGTCCATTTCTCCTGATCGACGTCCTCCCGCAGCACGGCGTAGGTCTACCGCCGCAAACTCAACGGCTAGCAGCAATGCAACTTCGCGCATTACCGAGCGGCTCAGTAAACGTTCCCGCACGCATGTTTTTTTGCCCACCGCACTAGCGCGTGTCCTTACCTCCAATGGGACACACATGACACGGATGCTGCTCAGCTCCGGAGAAGCACAGACGCTAGTTTTGGAAGACCTGGTGGAGCGGCTGAATTTACCAACGACTAAGAGGAACGGCAAGGAATACTGCACCATGAACTTGCAGTCGTATCACGATGCCGAGGTGAAGTTGCAAGTGGTAGGTCTGGTGAAGACCAAGCTTAACACTAGCGCCCCTAAACCCACAAGCGACAAAAAGCTCCAGTCGGTCTACGATCACCTCCCCGACTTAGCCGATCCTCACTTCTACCGACCCTCCAAAGTCGAAATACTGATGGCAAATGACTATCTCCCGCGAGTGTTGCGCGCCGGGATGATTCAGACGTCTGCCAAACTACCCATCGCGCAAAGCACCATCTTCGGTTGGACAATCTCCGGGCCGTGTCAATATTGAAGTTGCGACATCGCAAGGCTGGCGGCATGTTGAACCCAGTTCAACCTTTCATACCATGAATTCCCAGGATCTGAATTACTTCTACATTAGCATTACTATAACCTAGCATTAAGTAAACTGAATTAAATTTTCTCATGAAATCCCTTGTATTTTTCCCTTACAATTAAATGGCAACTCTTTACCCATTTCCTTGCCACGAAGGCAAAAGCTTTTACTCGAATGGATAAAGAGCTGCCATCTTCTCTCTGTGTTCCAATGGATATTTTCGTTAAGTTGCCAAAATCCATGGCTGCCTTTTTGTTCGCTCTGCACCGCACTTTACTTTGGATTCGACTACTACAGCGGTAAGCAGCAGCGACCCAGACAATAAATCTGTGTTCAATACAAAATACAAACCAACTGCCTTTCTTTTTGTTCTCTATTTCCATACTACACCCTGTACCTGTTTACAATTTGGGAGTTTCGAATAATAAAAATACAGTCCACTTTCTACCAAAGGTCTCCTGGATTTGTGCAGGCTGATAATAAGTACAACGCTACCTGAGAGTGTAAAGGCGCTAAGTCCAATTTTCTAAATTTTCACTGGAGAGATAAAATACTTTCTATTTTTTTCATACTCAATTTTCATAAAAACTTTAAATGCATTTTATGTTAGATTCGTTCCCTTTACAATCCCAAACAATGCTAAATTAGTAATATATTTTAACTTTTTTGTGAGTTAGCGCTATTTCGCTTATGTCTATTACACTTTTCCATTGAACATTGCGTTTCCTTCTAATTATCTTTGAGAAAAAATGTTGTTTCTATATTTTTTCTTTTGCTTTTAAACGTTGACTAGTGGGCAAAAAGGGATAAATTTGGTATCACAGACAAAACTGAAACGACGAATGTCCTTAGAACAACGGATCGGGAGATTTTTTTTCGAAATTAGTACTAGTGGGCAAAAAGGGATAAATTTGGTATCACAGAAAAAACTGAAACGACGATTGTCCTTGGAACAACGGATCGGGATAGGCAGTTTTTTTTCGAAATTAGTACTTTTCGGTGCATATTGGCCCCATAGTGCTATGGTAGCTCTTGGAGTATAAACTCGAGATTATAAGGGTTTTTTGAAATTCGTACTTTAAGAGCCACAGGGGTGCAAAGCGGATAAATGGTTCAAACCCACCAAAATGATTTGGAATTAAACTTTTTTGCTACTAGTTTTAATGGTTAAAACGAGTTGCTTGTTCCTAAAAGTAAATCAAAGACTAAAAATTAAACTGTTGTTTACTTTAAAGGTCTATATCTTAAAATTAGTAAATTGTAGCATATAATGACAGATATAATATAGTAAAAGTAAGTCAAAGACTATACTATCCGGAAAATTTCACTGGTATCAAGACCATTTACTAATTAAAAAAAGCGCTTGAAGTATTTCGCCACTACTCATCACTCGAATTCCATATAAACAGTGTATTGAAAGCTGAAAAGAGATCTAAGTAGAAGCAAGCCACAGTGTCCATCGATAAACAATTAAAAATTCATTAAAAGCAGTTCGTAAACGCAAATAGAAAGCTCTTGGAAGCAATAGTTCAAACAGTCGACAAGGCTTAGCACTAAGTGGAAGTTGTGATACAGGCAGAATCAATTCAAATGAAACTATTCAAAATGCTGGCAATTTTAGAGCCTTGCTTAACAAATTCACCTCGAAATTCTATGCACATCCCCTCATTATGCACGTCCCCTCATTAAAAGAATAGTGTATAATTTTTTGTAGCTTCGAGAAAATCATATTTTAAGTTTTTGTGAAATTAGCCTTCTTGGAAGAAAAATGTGTATATTTTAGAAGAGAAACGATGTTTTCAATTTCTTGTCCTTTTAATATGTGGTGAAATAATCAGGCTACAGCCTTTATAAGTCTAAAAGTGGGCTATATCTATATAAATGGGATCAAAGTACCATACTACATAAATACACTATTTTTTCAATTTAACTTTTGACCCACTTTGTGTAGAAGTAGAATTCCACCAAATTTTTACCAGATATAAAATCTATTACGTAGATTCTTATAATGCAATAAAAAAATAATGGTGTATATGCGTATACGCTATTGTTATATTGAGGGGACGATATATGCATATATCGTGTTCAAAATGAAATTATAGTATTTGTCAAGCTATGCACACGATTGTGAGATGTAACAATATTGTCAGGAAAATGGCGGAAAATGCAACCCTGTGAACTTACAACCGTGTGGACATACAGTTTTTGTCTTGCAAGGTCGGCAGAAAAATTATTGTAATACAAATATATTGGTAGCAATCTGGCAATAGTGTAAACACACATCGTTGCCATTGCGATTAAATTTGCAGACATTTTTGATTGTCAGATGTGCAATTTTTATGATGTGACAAAGGGCGCCAGTGTCAGAGAAACATTTTATTGGCAATTCTTGCAATCGTCTGAACTGACAATTCACCTTTGCCTAACAATCTGTAATTGTCCGTACATTTGCAGCACTCTAACAGGGGTTGAGCAAGTTTCAATATGAATCCGGTACCTTAATGAAAACATAGGCGATGTAAAATTTGCGAAGATTAGTAGAGTTTCTTCCCAACAAAACAGTTCGATGGAAAAGGTTCAAAACTTCTTGTATTGATTGCTTAGTTTATATTTATGCATAATGGCGCCATTGTCAGAGAAAAATTTTATTGGCAGCACTGTCATTAAAATAGTTTTATTGGCAATCCTGCATATAAATATTTACAAACTATATTGTAAATAACGGGTTTTCCCATAGGGATGATATGATTTTGACGTGACGTTTCCGCCATTTATAATATGTCATGATCTTTCATTTGTTATACACCTAAAAATAACACAGATATACCTTAAAGTATACCGATCGACTCAGAATCACTACCTGAGTCGATTTAACCATGTCTGTCCGTTCGTTCGCCCATGTCCATGTAAAGTTGTTCGTCGACTACAGGTCGCAATTTCTCTCCGATCGTTCTGAAATTTTGCAGTTTAGAGTGTTTCGCAGCTGTAAAGATCGGTTCAGATTTAGATATAGCTCCCATATATATGTTTCGTCCGATTTTGCTCTTTAGTCCTGTAGAAGCTGTATTTTACATCCGATCATTTTGAAATTTAGAATGGTAGAGTTTCTTGATCCATGAACCAACACTACCGAATTTGAAGAAATTCGGTTAAGATTTAGCTATAGCTCCCATATATATCTTTCGTCCAATTTGGCCCTTTAGTCCTATAGAAGCTGTACTTTACATCCAATCGTTTTGATATTTAGAATGGTAGAGTTTCTTGATCCATAAACCAACATTGCCGTATTTGAAGAAAATCGGTTAATATTTAGATATAGCTCCAATACATATCTTTCGTCCGATTTGACCCTTTAGTCCTATAGATGCTGTAGTTTACCGATTTGGCTCTTTAGTCCTGTAGAAGCTGTATTTTACATCCAATCGTTTTTATACCCTACACCACACTGTGGTACAGGGTATTATTTAAGTATAAAATGTCACAAAAGTAAATTTATGTAAACAATTTATACATGAATTACAAAATTTATATTTCAGAGTTATTCAATATTACGAGAGTGGGTATTATATAGTCGGCCCCGCCCGACTTTAGCCTTTCCTTACTGATTTTTTATTTTATTCATTAGTGTTTACAATTTCATCGTGGAGAGATATACCCCAGAACAACGTTTACAAATTATTCAGTTTTTTTATCAAAATAATCGTTCTCCAAGTTCAACTTTTCGTGCGCTAAATCCAAAAATCACTTTTCAGTCGACCTACGACCTTAACACCCATGAGCAGTATTTTAGCTCTCGTTAAGAGCTATCTTTCTGCCATTGACCGATTGTGGCTAGGTGCCACACATCAAATGAAACAATTGAATTGTTGCGAGAAAAGTTTGGTGATTCGATTATTTCAAGAAATTGTGATATTGATTGGCCTCCAAGAAGTTATGATTTAACACCATTTGACTATTTCTTGTGGGGTTATTTGAAGTCATTGGTCTTTCGAAATAAACCAGACTCTCTTCAAGCTTTACAAGTCAATATTAAACGTGCCATTCATGACATACGACTTGATTTAGTGGAAAAAGTGCTCGAAAAGTGCATCAAATTCGTTCCTGCAGAAGAAGTCCCCAGAACAACGTTTACAAATTATTCAGTTTTTTTATCAAAATAATCGTTCTCCAAGTTCAACTTTTCGTGCGCTAAATCCAAAAATCACTTTTCAGTCGACCTACGACCTTAACACCCATGAGCAGTATTTTAGCTCTCGTTAAGAGCTATCTTTCTGCCATTGACCGATTGTGGCTAGGTGCCACACATCAAATGAAACAATTGAATTGTTGCGAGAAAAGTTTGGTGATTCGACTATTTCAAGAAATTGTGATATTGATTGGCCTCCAAGAAGTTATGATTTAACACCATTTGACTATTTCTTGTGGGGTTATTTGAAGTCATTGGTCTTTCGAAATAAACCAGACTCTCTTCAAGCTTTACAAGTCAATATTAAACGTGCCATTCATGACATACGACTTGATTTAGTGGAAAAAGTGCTCGAAAAGTGCATCAAATTCGTTCCTGCAGAAGAAGTCGTGGAGGCCATTTGAATGACATTTTACAGGGTTTTCCAACAAGAGGTGCTGTTTTGAATCACCCGGTATTTCGGTAGCTGTCACTTTTGAAGCTTTTAAAGCTTTTTATACCCTACACCACACTGTGGTACAGGGTATTATAAGTTTGTTTCACGGCAGATGTTTGTAACACCTTAAAATAACACAGCTAGACCCACCTTAAAGTATACCGATCGACTCAGAATCACTAGCTGAGTCGATTTAACGATGTCCGTCCGTCCGTCTGTCCATGTAAAGTTGTTCGTCGACTACAGGTCGCAATTTCACTCCGATCGTTCTGAAATTTTGCAGTTTAGAGTATTTCGCGGCTGTTAAGATCGCTATTGAATTTGGTTGAAATCGGTTCAGATTTAGATATAGCTCCCATATATATCTTTCGTCCGATTTGGCCCTTTAGTCCTATAGAAGCTGTATTTTACATCCAATCGTTTTGAAATTTAGAATGGTAGAGTTTCTTGATCCATGAACCAACACTGCCGAATTTGAAGAAAATCGGTTAAGATTTAGCTATAGCTCCCATATATATGTTTCGTCCGATTTGGCCCTTTAGTCCTATAGAAGCTGTATTTTACATCCGATCGTTTTGAAATTTAGAATGGTAGAGTTTCTTGATCCATGAACCAACATTGCCGAATTTAAAGAAAATCGGTTAAGATATAGCTATAGCTCCCATATATATGTTTCGTCCGATTTTGCTCTTTAGTCCTGTAGAAGCTGTATTTTACATCCAATCATTTTGAAATTTAGAATGGTAGAGTTTCTTGATGCATGAACCAACACTACCGAATTTGAAGAAAATCGGTTAAGATTTAGCTTTAGCTCCCATATATATGTTTCGTCCGATTTGGCCATTTAGTCCTATAGAAGCTGTATTTTACATCCGATCGTTTTGAAATTTAGAATGGTAGAGTTTCTTGATCCATGAACCAACATTGCCGAATTTGAAGAAAATCGGTAAAGATTTAGCTATAGCTCCCATATATATGTTTCATCCGATTTGGCTCTTTAGATCCAATCGTTTTTATACCCTACACCACACTGTGGTACAGGGTATTATTTAAGTATAAAATGTCCCAAAAGTAAATTTATGTAAACAATTTATACATGAATTACAAAATTTATATATCAGAGTTATTCAATATTAAAAGAGTGGTGTAGGGTATTATATAGTCGGCCCCGCCCGACTTTAGCCTTTCCTTACTGGTTTAAAATGGAACAATACACGATTCAACATGGCATTGATATTATTAAAATTCAAAAAATGGTGAAAATCTTGCAGTCACAGTTCGCAAAACTAAAGAATTTTTAGGTCGTCGTGAAGCACCTTGTCGGACGGCAATATATAAATTGGTGGAAAAATTCAAGCTGTTGGGACAAGTTAGTGATGCGAAGAATAAAACCCGTGCACGTCACTCAAGAAAAACTGAGAATATTGCTGCTGTAGCCGTTCTTTGGAATTGGGCATTCCACAAACGTCATTACACCGTATCTTGCGTGAAGACTTGAGTCTTAAGGCTTATAAAGTTGAGTTAACACAAGAACTCAAGCCGGCCGATCATCAACAAGGACGTGTCTTTGGTGATTGGGTCCTTGAAATGCATGAAAATGATCCGGCCCAGCAAAATTTCTCATTACCAAATAATCCGACGAGTAAGCAAAGTTCGATAATGGTAAGTACTTATTATTTAGCCACTTTTCTCATTATTTTAACATGGGGATGTCATTGGAGGGAAGTACTTCCCAAAAGCATACAATAAAGTAGCATAATAAGTACTTATTTGTAGCATTGGCATACCACATAAATATGTGCTTATGTTTTCACTATTTTAAGTACTTTAATAATGCATTACCAATAAGTTACAAAATACGTATTAGATATGGTAGATATGTAGAGATGCCATTGAAAGTAATTTTGGGCATATTGTCGCGCATATTTCGAATTTCTGAACCCAAACCACCATGTGAAAAATTCTTCAATGGTCTAACATCATACGATATACGTAAATATTTTTGGTATTTTCATTCAATTTGCACGTATTTTTGGAAAACTTGTTGAAAATAAATAAATCTTCTACAATAACCCACATATAGCCAAAATTGCATTATACTAAAATTTGCCAAAAATTATTTTGATAAAAAAAAATCACTTATTTCTGTTATTATTGGTAAGTCATTATTAATAAGCCGAAAGTAATTCAGCGAATAATGAGATGTCATTATTTGGTAATGCAGGGAATAATGACAGGTACTTACCAAGATTTTGCTGGGGGAATTCCATCGAAAAATCATCTTGACTGATGAGGCCCATTTCCACCTCGGTGGCTACGCTACGTGCCACACAAGCAACGAAACCATTGCTCTGTTACGGGAAAAGTTTCCGAACCGCGTTATCTCTCGAAGAGGTGATCACAATTGGCCACCGAGATATTGTGATTTAACACCTTGCGACTTCTTCCTTTGGGGCCACGTGAAAGATAAGGTCTACGCCAACAGCCTTCAAAGGTAGAATTCGTAAAGCTATGGGCAGCCACTTTGCGATTTGGTTGTGGAAAATTTCATGAAAAGGATATGGTCCTGTATATGAAATTGTAAGGTTTTCTTGCAATCACCTTTGCCTAACAATCTGCCATTGTCCGTACTGCCATTGTCAGGACTTTAAATGGGTTGATAACGTTGTCCGATCTGATAATCGTCTGTAGATAGCTTATGTTACGCACGCAAAGTAATCTCAGTTAGAAATTATCTCGCACCATATACCAATATCTTAAAGGCAAATAGCTCTCTAAGAAGCAATTTCTATTAACAGGAATTTCCGTGATGAAAAAAGCTAAAATTAAAGTGGTATTGCGAACTCTATGGGTAGAACAACATGAGTCTATTGAAATATATCTTCACCTACAAGTAGCCGTTATCGAGGCTTTGGAATAAATGCATTCCACCTGGTCTGAACAGAAAACTACAACATCTGCATTTCAGTTGTTGATGACTATAAAAACGTTGGATTTTCAAGTTTCGGTCCATGTAGTTCATTCAATTAGCTGCTTAAAATCAAGATTTATCTGAAGCCGTTCATCCGGCGGAATATACGAAAAAGGTGGACATACGCGAAAATTGTACTCTCCATTTTAAAATATTGTTAAAATATTTTGTGAAGAACAAGACATTATAAACAAGATACCTAGGATTTCGGCCGATAAAGTCATCGTTGCAATAAGATTTCGACCTATATTCCATACCTATATTTATTAATCACTCATCTCGAAGATCGCCTTTTGAAACACCGTGGAATTCTGTAAAATTTCCAATGTCTTATGAAGAAAGTTGTAAACAATTATTTGAAAAATATTTACCGAATTTGCCTGACAGTTCTTCTGAAATGTGGATTGCGTCGCCTAAAAAAATACTTGCGGTCAACCATGACTGAAAATCGTTTAAATTTATTGGCTTCCCTGAATATTCATCGTGACATTTTAGTAGAAGTTAACGCAGTATTAGACGAATTTTTTTATTCGCCTCGCCGTGTCAATTTATTAAAACTTCAATACAATAAATATAATGTTTAAATCATTACAATTAATATAATATTTAAATATAATACGTTAAAAATAGTTAAAGATGTGTCCAACATGTTTGTTCGGAATATCATAACATAAAATTTAAGTTAAACTTTAATTTTCGGAAGTACATTTTTTTCTCAAAAACACACAGGGTAGACACTATAGTTTTGTCTTTGAATAATTCTTATTGAAAGTACTCGTATTACCTAAGTATTATTTAATGTTAATGAAAATGTCAACCATCGATTTTTAATAAGAAAATTGGGTATTATATATAAAAGACCACAAAAAATGCATTTTGATAAATACTTAACATCAAGTAAACTTTTATTGCGGAGGAAAATTAAGCCTAATATGTATTAAAGTAAGAAGATACAGCTTATTATGGACGTGTGTATGTATAACACACTGAGATGTATATGTGTAAACATTTGTACGCAACGATATCGAATTAGTTTCTCGTTCAAGCGTTGTTTAAAACTATATTATTTGTAGTGATTTTTTCAATTTAAATTACGTAGGTCAGTAGTAATTTCGACGATGCAACTCCTTTTACGTCTTCGTTTTAAATCAGATAATTACAGCTTAGCTTTAAATTTTTCTGTTAAATAATTATATATATTTTGCCATACCGTTTTTAAAAACTTGCATTCTATGACAATATAGGGTATAAATGGTACCACATCAAAATGATTTTAGTTAATTATGATCAGGCTTAAATAAAGTATTGATCAGGCTTTAACTAAGTACTTATCTGATTTCATTATATCCAAAATATCTTTAATGAAGCCCTATTCGTATTCAAATCAATCATTGCCTAAGAATTCTTACATCAATCCCTTTATTCTTGAAGAAAGAATATTCCGGCTTTAAATAAAGCCCAATCAGGCTTAAAGAGCTCTAAAATTAAGAATTCAGCTCTTAAAAAACTGCACTTGAATCAAGTATTTGTACTTGGTTTAAGAAAATCCGTACACGGAAAGAAAAAAATGAGTAATCCGTACTTGAATCAAGCCGTATCGGTGTCAAAAGTACGTTAAGTACGGATTTTCTTACACCAAGTACAAAATACTTGAATCAAGTAAGAATTTTTAAGCCCCAAATTCTTAAAATTAACGCTTATTAAGCCTGATTAGGCTTGATTTTAAGCCGCAAAATTCTTATTTTAGGCATAAAGCGATTGATTTAAGAATTTTATCGGATTAATTTGAGTGCGAAACGGGCTTCAATTAAGAAATTTTTTATTAAATTAAGCCTGCCCAATACTTGGTTTAAGTCTGATAATACTTGATTTAAGCCTGATCAGTTCTTGATTTAATCCAAACCAATACTTGATTTAAGCCACATCAGTTTTGATTTAAGCCTGGTCATACTAGATATATTGTGCTTTCGTTCGTTTTATTTTGCCACTGTATTGCAAAGAATGCAATTTTTTAAAATGGTATGTCAAAATACAATTGCATGACAGCAAAATAAAAGTTTTGCTGCATTTATTCGATTTAAATATGAAACATATAAGGAATAGCATCAACGAAACGAATAAGAATTATTAACAACTTCAAAAAACTAAAATCAAAAATAATCACGCCAAGTAATGTATTTGCAAACACTGGTTGAACGAGAAACGAATTGGATATGGTTGCCCACAAATGTTTATACATATACATCTCCACAACTTATATGCATGTGTGTTTGATGTTTCGTCAGCCAAAATCAACCACTTGCATGAGAGTGGTTGAGAGGGTAATTTTATTGTGCTCTATAATGGTTTTGTCTCTCAGAGATTAAAGTAAGCTTTTTTTTCTTACTGTTGAACCCAGGTTCAACAACAACATATTTTATATTTATATCTGTATCTGAATTGAACTACCTGAATTAAAATGATAACTGAATTTAAATTACTTCGTTAATTCCTATAATTTTAAGCCTGAATTCCCTACAACATTGTTACATTTCGTCCAGATGGCAACCCTTTATCCATTCCCTGCCACTGAAGGAAAAAGCTTTTACTCAAATGGATAAAGGGCTGCCATCTTCCTTACTGTTTCCAGTTGTATCTTTGCTGAATTGCCTCTTCTAAGGCTTTTCTAATACTCGCTCTGCACCGCAATTTCACTTTGGATTCACCTACTAAAGCGATAAGCAGCAGCGACCCTTACACAATAAATCTGTTCCATACTGAATACAAAATCAACACTTGCCTTTCTTTTGTCTCTTTGCATAATACACATACATATACCTGTTTACAATTTTGGCGTTTCATCTATTAATACAGTCCAGTGAGGACTCGAGCCAGGAAGACGTGTGTCCTTGAACGACGACTGAGCCGCTCGTTGATGCGCGATGTGGTATTGCGACTAGAGGTCGAGCTTGCGGAGTTAGATCCACGCCGGGGCACTGGACGTCGTTCAGGGGACAAGGATGGTGATCTGGCGGCGTCTTCATCACGGTTTGAAACAGAGGACTTGGGACGGCGGAGGCGATCTTGGACTCGGGATGGTCTTGAAGTATGCTGGGCTGATCGAGGACGTGACGGCTTTTTGTGGATTTCATCAACGTGTATCATCGTGTGATGATTCCGCTCACACACTATACACTTGTTCCGTGAGGGACAAAAGTTTCGTGTGTGAGCGGTACACAAGCAATTATAACAAAACCCTTTGTCCTTGATCACCTCCCGCCGTTCCGCGACAGTCATTCGCTGAAATTCAGGGCAGGATCTAAGGAAGTGCCTCTCTTGGCAAATGCGACACTTTGGTGTACTAGTGGCTGAGCTGAAAGGTGGAAATTTATGAGGTAATTGAACAAATTGGATACACCCAAACCCACCAATGAGAAAAAACTTCAAACTGTTTATGACCATATTCCGGATTTAGCAGACCCTCATTTTTCGAAGCCTTCCAACGTGGAAATAGTGCTGGCGAACGACTACCTTCCCAGAGTGCTACGCGCACGTCTCATACAGACATCCTCTAGCTTGCCGATAGCGCAGAGCACCATCTTTGGGTGGACTATCTCTGGGCCATGCCAATATTGATGTTGCTGTCTCGCAAGGCGGGCGGCATGTTGAACCCAGGTTCAACAACAACATATTTTATATTTATATCTGTATATGAATTGAACTACCTGAATTAAAACCAGTAAGGAAAGGCTAAAGTCGGGCGGGGCCGACTATATAATACCCTACACCACTCTCTTAATATTGAATAACTGTGATATATAAATTTTGTAATTCATGTATAAATTGTTTACATAAATTTACTTTTGGGACATTTTATACTTAAATAATACCCTGTACCACAGTGTGGTGTAGGGTATAAAAACGATTGGATCTAAAGAGCCAAATCGGATGAAACATATATATGGGAGCTATAGCTAAATCTTTACCGATTTTCTTCAAATTCGGCAATGTTGGTTCATGGATCAAGAAACTCGACCATTCTAAATTTCAAAACGATCGGATGTAAAATACAGCTTCTATAGGACTAAATGGCCAAATCGGACGAAACATATATATGGAAGCTATAGCTAAATCGTAACCGATTTTCTTCCAAGTCGGCAATGTTAGTCCATGGATCAAGAAACTCTACCATTCTAAATATCAAAACGATTGGATGTAAAATACAGCTTCTAAAGAACTAAAGGGCCAAATCGGACGAAATATATATATGGGAGCTATAGCTAAATCTTAACTGATTTTCTTCAAATTCGGTAGTGTTGGTTCATGGACCAAGAAACTCTACCATTCTAAATTTCAAAATGATTGGATGTAAAATACAGCCTCTACAGGACTAAAGAGCAAAATCGGACGAAACATATATATGGGAACTAAAGCTAAATCTTAACCGATTTTCTTCAAATTCAATATGGATCTTTAGCCAGCAAAATCTTGGTAAGTACCTGTCATTATTCCCTGCATTACCAAATAATGACATCTCAATATTCGCTGAATTACTTTCGGCTTATTAATAATGACTTACCAATAATAACAGAAATAAGTGATTTTTTTTATCAAAATAATTTTTGGCAATATGTGTATGGCTATATGTATTGTAGAAGATTTATTTATTTTCAACAAATTTTCCAAAATACGTGCAAATTGAATGAAAATACCAAAAATATTTACGTATACCGTATGACGTTAGACCGTTGAAGAATTTTTCTCATGGTGGTTTGGGTTCAGAAATTCGAAATATGCGCGACAATATGCCCAAAATTACTTTCAATGGCCATATCTACTACGTATTTTGTAACTTATTGGTAATGCATTATTCAAGTACTTAAAATCGTGAAAACATAAGCACATATTTATGTGGTATGCCTATGCTACAAATAAGTACTTATTATGCTACTTTATTGTATGCTTTTGGGAAGTACTTCCCTCCAATGATATCCCCATGTTAAAATAATGAGAAAAGTGGCTAAATAATAAGTACTTACCATTATCGAACTTTGCTTACGCGTCGGATTATTTGGTAATGAGAAATTTTGCTGGTACAGCTGCGAAATACTCTAAACTGCAAAATTTCAGAACGATCGGAGTGAAATTGCGACCTGTAGTCGACGAACAACTTTACATGGACAGACGGACGGACGGAGAGACATGGTTAAATCGACTCAGCTAGTGATACTGAGTCGATCGGTATACTTTAAGGTGGGTCTAGCTGTGTTATTTGCGGGTGTTATATCAGGGTATAAAAAGCTTGAAATCAGCATCACTATCACATAATGAATATCATATTTCATATACGCGAAAATATATTGCATTTTTGATTTTATATTCGGATTAAGAACATCAAAATCCATCGATATCGGGTCCAATATCTGCTCGCTAGGAGTCGATTTGACCGGTGCAATATTTTATTCCAGTGTAAAATATGCGCCGTCGGGTTTTTACGAAATAAGTTTTTTTGTTGTTCTGGTATATCTGGCTATAGAATGCCACCATTACATTTTATTAATCGTGTTTCTGGTCCACATCCTAAAGTAAACTCACTTTATAACACGAAAAAAATCATAAAAAATTTGTAGGTTTGACATTTAAAATTTCAACAGCTTTTAGTGCGGTTGTCATCCCATTACGAAAATTCGTATTGATATAGTAAACAGAATGGGCTTTGTATTTGTAATTTAAAGATATAGAATCCCATCCGCGGAACATACATAAAACCTCGAGGAAACCATAAGTCGCGAGAAAAAAGTATGAAAATTAAATATTTGTACACAATTATCAATGTATACATATAAGCCAAGGTTAATTCAAATCGGTCCACATAGTCAGAAGGTACAAGGGTCAACATTGCAAACTTTGACACCTTGTATCTGCGTTACATATCACGATAGGAAGCTGTATTTTTGTCACATATCATACCCATAGTACTTCTGCATCCCCACCAAGTTTTGACGTGATCGGAATAAATTTGAAAAAAGTGTGTTTTACCCCATATAAAGGGTGGTTAAATTTTAAGGGCCGATGTTGATTTTGAATAAAACACAGATTATTTAGGAAATTAGTATCATTTCTTTTTATTATGATATCGGCCAAATGCCCGATAACGTCGCCAGCCCATAAGCCGCACCAAACGAACCGGGCGAGCATGCACAGGTGTTTTCACATCTCCTACAGACTCGGTTTGCTGAATTTGCGCACATCCCGATTGTGGACACATTTGGTCGATTTATGCTGATCAAAAAAACATCACGAAGTGCACGAAATGCATTTTGATTTGAACGCCCATTTCGTAAAAGGCTTAAAAAACTTTAACGCATTGCTCGATTGTGTATCTTTCCACGGTTCAAATTGAGTTAGTCTGAAATTGAGATATGTCAAATGAAATGCAGAAAAAAATTGACGTTTAGGTGTGGTTCACATTCAACATCGGCCCTTACAATTTAACCACCCTTTACAAATTATAGCTAAAAATATTCTTCAAACAAATTAACTAAAGAATTAACATTATATTTTTTGTAATTCCAAACAAAATGCCACAGTATTATTACAAAGATCCGCAGAAGAATAGAAGAACACAAAAAAATGAATACATTTCGTTTTCATTTAGCCAAAATAAATGGACTCTCACAAGATTGGTTAATGTCTTCTGAAGCCTGAAATCTGAAATGGTCCTGTCCAGATGCACCTTCGTTGAATTTGGGTTCGTTGATGTCGTCGTTATTTTTTCTGTCTACACCACAACAAAAACATGTATTTTGATTGCAACCTATTGTTGTTGTGCTGTTGACTTTTGAGATGCAATTGTTGTTATTATTATTATTGTTGCTGTTGTTACTGCAGTTGATGCTTAGTGTTTTGTTGTAGTTTATGAATCAGCCAAAGATATGAACACACAAAAAGTCATGTAATGTTTTTTATATGATTACGACTATGACGATGACGACGAAGAAGTCGCAGATGATGCCACCAATCCCTCCAAGAACTCCTCTTGATGTTTGTCCTCTCCTGGCGGTCTGTTACTGCGAAATGTTCTTATATCCGCAGTTGTCATTGTTGTTTTTGTTCTTTGCTATTACTATTGCAGACTTTACGGTTTTACGTTAACATTGCAACAGCAAAAGCAACAACAACAACAAGAGGTACAAAAACAACAGAACAATCAAAATCAAACCAAAAAGGTTAAGCCTTCATGGAACAGTCTCATCCTCATGAGAGCAATGAGACAATCTTCAGTGCGTCGCACATGACGGTGTGGTTAGTGCTGATGATGATGACGATGACGACAACGACGATGATGATGCCTTGGCCCAAAACAAGAACTACAACAACCATAACAACCATACCCATCGTGCAGCAAAAAAAATCAAAAACAACAAAATGTTGCATTTATCTCTACTTTTAGTCAGTCAAACAAAAAGATGCTCTGTCAAGTTACAAAACTAAAATTGTACCTATTTTGCTGCCAATAATAATGTCGAATACAAAGTACACTACTCAAACAGGATTTAATCCAAAATTCAAAAAATGTCATTGAATTTTCTTTAGATTTTCATGAATTTGGGCTTGATTAATTCGTACTGGCCCATTGATGGACACCATGGAGGGAGATTTATGACTGGTGCTGAAGGGAGCATATCACCGTACACATAACCTCATAATAAGAAAACAGATCGTTCGATTTTCACAATTTCTATATCGGCTTAAGAAGAGGACAATTTCTGATTGGTCAAAGAAGCGCAATCTATAACATTTGATTTTCACGATTTTTGGAATGATGGATTCGTATCGGCTCACGGAAGGATACAATGGACGAATTTTTTTGTTAAAATTTACGATTTTTGGCTTGATGTATTCGTATTGGCCTAAGAACAAAAATTGTGTATTTGTCAAAAGGGCGCGTCTCGGGCAACGTAACCTCAGAACTCGAGTATGGATCGAATTTTACAATTTTGAGTGATTTATATTGGCCCAGGGGTACACTATGGAGAACAATTTAGGATTGGACAAAGGGGCGCGACATGGCCAACCCATCCTCATATCATAATTCGAGAACGGATCATTCGACTTTCACGATTTTGGGCTTGGCGAATTCGTATTGGGTCAAGGAAAATTTAATATTTGAATGGCCATGATAACCTCATAACTCGAGAACAGATCTCTCGATTGTCACGGGTGCGTTAACTCCACACAAAAAATATAATATTTAGAGTACTGTATTGAATTAGCAAGCGCGTATCCTATATGAATCTAATACTAAACCCGCACTGAAAAAAATTGTCATAAAATTAAAGAATGGCTCCAAAGACGTCATTATTTTTTAAAATGTACTTATTTTCTACTTATTTTGTACTTAAAATATAGATAATTTCAATAATACTAAGTAATTTACTTAATTTTAATAAAATTTTCTTAATTTTAATAACAAAATGTACTTATTTTGAAGACTAAGGACGTCTTTGGAGCATTTCTTTAATTTTATGACAAATTTTTTTTCAGTGCGGATAACTATTGCATCACTTGCCTTGAAGTTTGGGGTTTTTGATAGCATTCCTAAAAAGTGATCGTGCTTCCATACGACTTGAGACTGCCGCTAGATGTACATCGACCTTATTATACTTCAGATATTCTCATTGAATGTAATACAAATCAAATCATTGAAAATAATTTTAATTGAACGAATAACGGAAGTTGGGCCGAACGAAGTTCGTTGGGCCAGCTAGTATATTTATAATACAGGGTAGAGCAATTGTAATCATTGCTGTATTTTTTTTTAAAAAATTGTATCCTTTAAAAAAAAATACAGCAAAAGGTTTATCGATCCAAATTTTTTTATTAAAGATACAAACCACTGACGTACATTCTAAACTTCTCAGAATTTGCCATATACATAAACATACCGTCATCCGAAACGAAAAAGGGCCTATCATCATGTTTGAAAATTTTACAGGAGAAGCAAAAAACTAAATAAAATGAAAAGTGTTGCCGTTAGAAAAACGTAGTTTTCAGGATAATATTTAAACATAATGATGCATATATAAAATCACACAAACATGATTTATAACTTGTTTGTGAAAATTGCGTTTACTAGTATTTTTTAACTATGAAAAAAGAAATAATTTGTTGGTAGGCCCTTTTGAATTTCAATAATAAATTCGCCATTTTTAAAATTACGCCGCTAAAAATTTGTCAGGATGTGTATTTTGATGCAAAGTACCGAAATCCATCAAAAACTGAGTTTCCATTTGTCTTGTTGTTACGCCCTTTTTCGTTTCTGATGACGATATACAATAGAGACAACTTCCAATTAGCACAAAGGACGTACAATACTGTGAACAACTTCTTCAGCAACACTAAATCAAAAGTCAAAAAGGAGGACAAATCTAATGTAGTTTATAAGATTAAATGTGAGGGTGACAAGACCAATATATGCCAGAAGGTATATGGCACGACAAAATCAAAATTAAAGACTAGGATATCCGGACACTACTGACAAACCTATGAAACAAAAGACGGCGCTGGCAGCACATTGCACTCTGACAGGACATAAGCCAAATTTGAAAGAAGATGACATTATGACACAGGAGAAAAATTACAAAAGGAGATATACATTAGAAATGTTACACATAATAAATGTACCAAACGATGAGGGAATGAACTATAAAACTGACACGGAGCATTGTTCACAGATTTACAGAAATTTAGTAGAAAACCAGTAAGGAAAGACAGAAAGTCGGGCGGGGCCGACTATATAATACCCTACATCTACCTACCAATTCGAAAATGGGCATTGCGATAAGAATTTGGCAGTGTTCATACATGTAATAAGAAAACTCTCTCTGTTAAATTTCGTACGGATCGGATATAAAACACGATTTCTACAGCGCTTAAATGTTAAATCGGGTGAAACGTATATATGGTGGCTATATCTTAATCTGAACCGATTTTCCCCGAATTTGGCAGTGTTTATTCATTTAATAAGAGAACTCTCTCTGTTAAATTTCGTACTGATCGGATATAAAACACGATTTCTACAGCGCTTAAATGTTAAATCGGGTGAAAGATATATATGGTGGCTATATGTAAATCTGAACCGATTTTCCCCGAATTTGGCAGTGTTTATTCATGTAATAAGAGAACTCTCTCTGTTAAATTTCGTACCGATCGGATATAAAACACGATTTCTACATTAAATGTTAAATGTTAAATCGGGTGAAACATATATATGGTGGCTATATCTAAATCTGAACCGATTTTCCCCGAATTTGGCAGTGTTTATTCATGTAATAAGAGAACTCTCTCTGCCAAATTTCGTACTGATCTGATTTAAAATACAGTTCCTACAGCGCTTACATGCCAAATCGGGTGAAACATATATATGGGGGCTATATCTAAATCAGATCGGATTTTCTCCGAATTTGGTAGTGTTCATTCACGTAATAATAAAACTCTCTCTGCCGAATTTCATAAAGATCGGATGTAAAATGCGGTTTCTACGGCGCTTGCATGTCACATCGGGTGAAACATATATATGGGGACTATATCCAAATCTGAACCGATTTTAACCAATTTCAATAGGGATCATCCTTGGGCCAAAAAAGAGGACTATGCTAAATTTCATCACAATCGGACCATAAATACGACCTGCACTTTGATTACAAGAATACATGGACATACGGACAGACAGACAGACAGACGGACATGGCTAAATCGACTCAGAAAGTGATTCTGAGTCGATCGGTATAATAAACAATGGGTCTATCTCTTCTCCTTTTAGGTGTTACAAACAAATGCACAAAGTCATAATACCCTGTACCACAGTGTGGTGTAGGGTATAAATACGGACGAAGGAAATAATTTGTTAGTTAATCGTTAACTCTGTTACTAAGTAGTCGATAGTTTCTGTTCTAAATGTAATTATTGTGATATTATTTTTGTTTTTTAAACATGTTTGTACAATTTGTAATATATTTGTGTTTTAAAGTGAATTTCCCTGAGGATGACTGTCGAAGACAGTCGAAATATTGGAAACAAATAAAATTGAAACTATTTAAAACAACAAATCCATCGTTTTTTAAATAATACATGACCTCAAGCCAAACCATCAATAACTTCATTAAAAAAAATAATTTCGGAAAAAGAACATTGAGTGAATCATTTTGCCCCGTGTGGTTACTTTCGCCCCACCCTGTATATACTAGTGTCTATTGATTGTCCTTACCACTGATTTCAAAGTATTGTCTACATTCTGGTGTTTTAACACCCAGATTGTCTTTTCACTTTTATTTTTTGTTTAATTTTGTGAGGAAAATCGGAATGCCGATTCGGAGAAGCAAATAAAAAAAATCGGAGAAATGCTATATATGGGAGCTATATCAAACAAGAAAACCCGGATTTAAGTTTGGCCAAACTGTATTTTATGTACGTTCCACCCTGGATCGCATTCCACAGTATCAAATCAGAAATAGAAATTATATAAAATATACAAAAAATTTAGGTTCTTTGTATGGGAGCTACATCAAAACGTGAGCCAATAAAAGAGATTTAATTACTGATTGCACTTGAGCAAAATAAGTGGGACATTTGTATGAGGGCTATATCAAAACATGGACGTATGGCGACCGTTGTTTGTGGGATGGGTTCTGAGTTCTGGGTAAAAATAGACTCATGTTACCAATTTTTAGCCCCATCAGCTAAAATTTTTGGGGTCTATGGCATTAAGAAGTGAAATCGGAATGGTCTTTTGTATGGAAGCTATATCCAAACATAAATCTACAACGACCATTGTTCGTATGCAGAGCTTCGAGTATTAATACACTCCTGTTACAAATTTTCATACCGATCGCTTTAAAAAAATATTTGTGATTATTTTTATACCCTACACCATACTGTTACAGGGTATTATAAGTTTGTTCCATGGCAGGGTTATGTAACACCTAGAAATACTACAGCTGGACCGACCCACCTTAAAGTGTACCGACCGACTCAAAATCACTAACTGATGTTAACCATGTCTGTCCGTCTGTCCATCTTAAGTTGTCCGTCGAGTACAGGTAGCAATTTTACTGCGGCCGTGCTGAAATTTGCAGTTAGCAGTCTTTCGTACCTGGAAAGAAATCTATTGAATTTGAAAAAAATCGGATCAGATTTAGATATAGCTCCTATATAAATGTACCGCCAAAATTCTTTTTAAATTTAGCATGGTAGAGTTTATTGATCTACGGACCAACATTACAGAATTTTAAGTAAATCGCTTCAGATTTAGCTATAGCCCCTATATATGTTTCGTCCGATTTTAACCTTTAGCCCTATAGAAGCTGTATTTTACATCCATTTGTTTTGAAATTCAGCATGGTAGAGTTTATTGATCTATAGACCAACATTGCCGAATTTGAGGGAAATCTGTTCAGATTTAGATATAGCTACAATATATATGTTACGTCCGATTTGACCCTTTAGCCATATAGAAGCTGTATTTTACTTCCAATTGTTTTGAAAATTAGCAAGGAAGAGTTTCTTGATCCATGGAACAATATTGATCAATTTGAGCAAAATCGGTTCAGATTTAGATATAGCTCCCAGCTCAATCTGTTACTCCCTTCGAAAGTTATTGTGCGCACGAGCCAGCAGACAAACAGACGGACGGACATTGCTCAAATTACATTAAATGACCCAAATCGAATTTCCAACAAACATACTTAGGGTCATAGGTCACTCCTAAGATGTGTTACTTTTTTGGCATGTAGCAAATGATATATACTCTCCTCTGAAAGGCGAGGGGATAACAAATATATGGATAAATGTATAAGTCATATTGTAAATGTAAGGGAAATTAAAAAAATTCTCATATGTTTTATTTTGACAATTTTGTTTCTGAGGTACCAAAAGGGGCATGGCAATAACTTCAATTTTCAAGGGACCGTAAGTACTACAGGACTAGGAATTTTTAAAACTTTACATTGCATAAAAATGTTGAGTGTTTACTTATATATGTTTGCATTGGTTTTTATGACATCAGCTGTAAACTTTTTGTAGAAAATTGTACGTTTGTATGGGAGGTTCCAAAATTGGCGTGCTATATACGCCCATTTGTCGACAAAAAACATGACACTGTACACAATTTTACGTATTTGTATGCACCAGTATTAAAGTCACATGCTGCTTAGCTTTCGTACAAAACTTTCGTACCAAAAGAGGCAGGGTAATAACGCCCATTTTCACTGGACTGTATGGTATTAATATTATAAGCTGTTAATATTTGGTGCAAAATGGTCCAAAGTGATTGCGACTAACAAAGTAATACTATGTGTGGAATTTCAGAATATGTCGATACGTAGTTTTGATGTTATTAATAAACCAATATCTCACCAAATGTCAACCCTTTGAGGGGGAGGTACTAAAAGGAGTGGGTCTATTTCTTCTATTTTTGGGTATTACAAAGAAATGCACAAAGTTATAATACCCTGTACCACAGTTTGGTGTAGGGTATACTTATACATATGTCATGCAGCTTCCGAACAGCATATCATCTACTTTGAATATCAAAAATTAGGTGTCTGGAAGCAAAGTTTCGAAAGAGCATTTTCAAAAGTACTGTTTCACAGTGTTTAAGGAAGCCAGTCAATAAATTTCAGTGTCGTAGCTCTGTTCCTTATATTTACCACCCTACGTTCCTTATCATCCCATAAAATATTGAGTTTTTCAAAATCATTTTTTGCTTAACTTTAAAGTGCAATGTGCTATCACATATAAAACATTAGAATTTAATTATCCATTTTCTGCACAATTTTACCACAAAAAGTAATACTTTCGAATAACAGAATATTTTCCCGGTACATAACTGACAAATGGGCGGACGGATATAGCCTAAAATGTCAGAAACTCTTTTACCCCCTTCTGCCCAAAATAGCCCAAAAGGGTGTCGCAAGTCACTACTTCAATGAATTACACCTTTTAACACTTTATGCAAATATTAATAAATAAATGGTATAAGCAAAACTAAAGACTTAAGACACAAACTCTCTGAATGCACTTCACTACTATAGAAAAATCTGGCAATACAAACCAATTGACAAAGTGAAAATACAACAAATGTGTTATGTAGTGCTGAATGGGCTCATGAGAAGAACACATCATCATGGCCGCCTCAGAGTATATATCCGTTCATACAGACAAACAGATACTGCGCTTATGGCTTTTAGTAAAACTGTTAACGCTTCACGGTGGTAGTGGTAATGGTTGTGGCATGGATAGTAGCAGTGATGGTGCCTGTCGCGCGCTCCTCTGTCTAGATGTGTGCCTGGGTTTGTCTTTCTTCAATTCATTACATGGACCAAACCTTATTCTATTTCCGGTCGTTTATTTCAACGGAAAAAAAGTCAAAACGAACAACAACAACGACGACGACACACACTTTATCGCAGCGTCGTCAATGTTTTGGCTGCCTTTTGAGCTGTTGTTTCTTTATTTTTTGTAATTTTTTTGAAGAAATCTCGGCTGTTTTTCGGGGAGTTTCAGTTGAGGCTTCTTCAGTTGTTCAGACACAACATGTTTGTGTATTTTGTTGCTTCTATCAGCGAATAGATGAGATATGAAATTGAAATTGATGACAGGGACATACTAATGGCGGGAAATTGATGAAAAATTCAACTTTCTTTTATTTTAATGTCACGAGTGTGCTGACGGTTATGTCTGTGTCTGGAGTTTGGAGTTTCGAGAAAAAAAGGTTTAAATTACTGGTAGACTTGAAGTGAATAGATATGATTTAGAAACTTTAAATTAATAACACCTTTGGCACTACGAGTATTGGATACAAGTTGCAAAAAATATAAATATCGGGATGGAGCTCCATACTAGGAATAAATACTATATGTATGTATGTACGCGGTCACTTTTTACAACATTTTTGCCAGATCAACTAAAAACTGCCGCTCATTTTTTCGGAAATTGTTTAAAATAGAATAATGAAAGGGAACTTTATACAAGGACTTCAACAAAACGAAAACCGATGTTGTTACAGACATAAAGGTGGGAAAAATATGAAAACAAGTAAGAAAGTTTCAGTCGGGTAAACCGACTAAGGTACACCCTCACTTTGTGAGTAATGTAATATTGAATATTACTCGAATTATTCTGTCAATTTGTGTGGGAGGTACCAGAAGGGGTTTATCAAATACACTTTTTTTTTGCTGAACATTAGATAATTTAAATTCATTGCACTGTGCCGACTTATAAGCATTTATGTGCACTGGTATAAACGTTATGAGACATTAAATTGTGGTATGATTTGGGCATTTTGTGTGGGAGGTACAAAGAGGGGCGTGGCAATAACGCCCATTTTTTACAGGGCTATAGACACTATAAAAACATGACACTGTAAAAAATTTCAAGTATTTTTATACACTGGTTTTAATGTTATAAGCTGTTAACTTTTGGTGCAAAAAGGTACCTTTGTGTGGGAGGTACCAAAAGGGGCGTGACAACAACACCCATTTTTCCCTGGACTGTAGGCAATATAAAAGCATAATACTGTACAAAATTTCAAGTATTTTTATACACTGTTATTAATGTTATAAGCTGTTAACTTTTGGTGCAAAATGGTGCATTTGTGTGGGAGGTACCAAACGGGACGTGGCGACTTCGCCCATTTTTCTCGAGTTGATAATGACTAATAAGCTAATACTATGTGTGGAATTTCAAAAGATTCGAATAAGTAGTATAGCAGTTATTAAAGAATCAATATTTCACAACATTTTAACCCTTTGTGGGGGAGGTACTAGAAGGAGTGGATCAATATGGCCCATCTTCGAACTTAGCCGGAGATAGAAAAAAATATTACCACATACCAAATTTGAAGTCAATCGGTTACTCCTTTCGAGAGTTATCGTGCGCACCAGCCAGCAGACAGACAGACAGACAGACAGACAGACGGACGGACATTGCTCATTCGACTTAAAATGACCCAAAACGGATTTCCTCCGAACATACTTGGGGTCTTAGGTCACTCCTTCGACGTGTTACACTTTTTTCCGTAGCAAATGATATATACCCTCGTCACACTAAAGTGAGGGTATAAAAATGCGCAAAAACTTATGTGTAAAAGGAAAAAAATGGAATAGAGGCACACGGTGCGTCTACACTGAGTAAATAGGAATTTTATAAGTGGCAATAATATTTTTCTCTATCTCCGACTAAGTTCCAAGATGGGCCATATTGATCCACTCCTTGTAGTACCTCCCCCACAAAGGGTTAACTTTTAGTGAAATATTGATTCTTTAATACCTTCTATGATACTTACTCGAGTATAGGTTCGATTCTACTACCAAAGGGTAGTATAACCCTATACTCGTTTTGGGGAAATTGGTGACCAATTTTTTTTATGGATTTCCAAAGTTTCTGAAAATCAGTGGGCCCCTCAAAAAAGATGTCATCAGCTTTTGTCCAATAACTAATTCAGACATGGTGATACTGCTTAACTATATTTGGCAATGATGTAGCTAAGAATAAAGTTTCTTAACATTTTATGCGAAAAATTGTGTTTTCCGTACTTTTTTTTTTTTTTGAAAAAGTGATGGAAAAAAATATTTTATATCGCTTTTTTCAGCATAACTATTAGGGACTCGTAATTTTTCACTAACAATATTTGGAAAATTTGTAGCCAACGTAAATCTGAACAACATTTGTAAATATATATCAATACGATCTGAACGTGTCTGCACTGAAAAAAAAATTGTCATAAATTTACAGAAATGCTCCAAAGACGTCATTAGTTTTTAAAATAAGTACATTTTGTACTTAAAATATAGACAATTTCAATAATATTATGTAATTTACTTATTTGGTTCCTTTTAAAAAAAAAGTGCGGGAAAAAATGTTTTTTCCATAAAATGTTAAGAAACTTTGTTCAGCATATTCTTAGCTACATTATTGCCAAATATAGTTAAACGGTATCACAAAGTCTGAATTAGCCCACTGATTTTCAGAAACTTTGGAGGCCCATACAAAAAATTGCTCACCAATTTCGCCAAACCGAGTATAGGGTTATACTACCCTTTGGTAGTAGAATCGAACCTATACTGATAAGTCCGTGTATTTTTCTAAAAGTGTTTATTTGTTGCATAGTGTAATGTGCAAAAATGTTTACACCAAACATACTACTAAGACTTCCCTTAGCTTGGTATGTACCACTTTGAAATCATCTCCTCAGAATCTCCAGAAATCGCTTGTAAATTACAAAATCGAATAGGTTTGTCTCAATAGAGACAGTGTTTTTTACCTTAAGATAAAACAATCTCAAAATGACGCATATAGAGGTTTGTTCAGTATAATCCGCGCATTATAAATAAATTGGTAACATTGTCCGGTCAGCTCTAGTTCACCAGTTATTGTAAAACATACCTTCAAGAAATTTTTTTGTACTTGGTTTTTCGTTTTATTAATGGGAGTCATTGAAAAATAAAATTCTAATAATACGAAAATGTTAGGCAGTTTTCTAGATAACAAAAAATTTGCAATATGATGATATTGCAAATATCGCGAAAATTGTAAAACGACTTACAATTACTCATATTTATTGGAAATTGTGTTAGTGTTCTAAATTTTCGCAATTTTTTATTTAGTTCATTGTAACTAACATCGTTTTTTTCTGTTTTCGCGATATCTCCAGAAGCGAAGCATATCCGATTTTGATCTCTTCACACTTGGTTATGATCCTGAACAAAACCTCATTAACAGTTTTTGGCGTCAAACTAAGCAAACTTTTTAACCCTTGAAGTACGCTGTGCAGCCCCCATGTATATGTTATCTCCGATTTCGTAGGGAAGCGCTGTGTTTTTTTTATCCTATCGGTACGAAACTTGACAAAAGGAGCTTTCTTATTACATAAATGAACACTGTCAAATTTGGGAAAAATCGGTTCAGATTTAGACATAGCCCCAATATACCCCCGATTTGACATTTAAGCGCTGTATAAACTGTATTTAATATCCGATCAGAATGACTTAGGCAGAAAGAGTTTTCTTATTACATGAATGCACACTGCCAACTTCAGGGAAAATCGGTACAGAGTTAGTTATAGTCTTCATATATATGTTCCTCCCAATTTGGTATCAAAGCGCTATAGATGTTCTAGTTTACTTCTGATCATTACAAAATTTGACGGAAAGCAGTTTTTTAATTTAGGAAGGAATACTTCCTAATTTAGGGATGATCGTTTCAGATTGTTTAATTGCTTTTTGTTGTTGTTTTTTTGTGTAATATAGAAAAACAAACGTTCTGTAAAAAAAAGAAGAATAAGAAATGTATTAAGGGCCATCGGTTGGTGGAAGATATCCACCAAGCTATCTCATCGGCACCTTGGGAAATACTCAGTCAATAATTGACACAATATAAGATCAGTTAAATATATAGTAATTGGGAACTGCTTACACAAATCTTATATCAACGCATTGCAGACAGTATATTTCTAACTTAATGCTTCCCCACATTTATTGTTTGGTTATTTGTGTGTCCCTGGACTTTGCGTAGATTTTTATTTATTTTTTTTTAATTCTAATTTTCATAGACGGTGATGTTAGTATTTGGTCCATAAGTATAAACTCGATGGAGCCGTGAGCCCTTTAATTTAACCTTTAAATTTAAAGAAAATTATGAGGGCTACAAATATTGGGAATATCCCTTTCTCGTTGAGACAGTGGTTTAGCAACCGTCGTTTAATGAATTAAAAAATAAACAACAAAATATAGAAACATTAATTTCCATTTTTTGAAAGCTATCCAGCCTCCTAGCAAACAAATAAATTCCTATTTGAAAAATGTTAGTAAAGGTATAAATGTGACCAATGTTGTAAAAGTAATAGAAATTCCAAAAAACATTTTTCATATTTTTTCTTTTGGCCATTTTGTATGGGAGGTACCTAAAGGTTCGTGGTTAATACGACCAGGTACTATTAAAGCATTGCACTCCACAAATTTGTAACTATTTGTATGGACTGGAATCAAAGTTATACGCCATAACTTCTTGTGCAAAATTGTCCATTTGTATTGGAGGTACCAAAAGAGGCATACATGCCGTATGACCCAAACAGAAGACCGCAATGGTGGTCGTATCAATTAGTTATGCTGAGAAAGTGCTATAGGAAGTTCTTCAATAGGGAAAAGGCCACCTGAGCGCCACAGTACTGGGACACATACAAGGAAGAACTCAAACGGTACAAAAAATTGTTGAGAAAGGCTCAAAATAAATCCTGGATAAATTTATGTAGTGGCGTAGAAAGCTCATCCGAAGTCTCAAGGTTCCCGGGCAACTCCGAAGAGGCATTGAATACTTCAGTTGGGAATTCCCTTGAAGTGCAACCATCAGAGATTGCCAATGAGATTGTAACCCAATCTAGAATTCTTTGGGTTATCAAAAGCTTTAAACCCTGCAAGTCGCCAGGATCAGACAAAGTCTCGCCGGCGGAGCTACAAGCAGTGGCTGATACAAGTGCTCCCTAGCTCAGATACAACACATGTTGTATCAATCAGGCATACATACCAACAAAATGGAAAGAAGCCAAGGTTGTTTTCATCCTAAAAGCGGGAAAGCACAGGATTTCCGGCCAATTAGTCCATCGTCATTTTTCCTTAAAAGTATGGAGAGATTAATAGATAGTTACAAGGCCGGGTCGATTTGTGGGGAGGCAAAAAAAGTCGCCATTGCTCAGTGAAAATCGTATTCTAGGGATCAAAATAATAAACCTCGCCGAAGGAACCATACCTCTAAAACGAATTCTGATGTCCCGGAATTTGGGTCGACCTTTTGGGTAGGGGCAAATTTTGAAAAATCCCACTTTGACCTATTTAGAGTGCTCCAATCGAGTCCAAATGTATGACCGACCCCCACTAACTTTGGAGGCCCGACCCACCCATGCCAGTGGCATACCCCCTGGAACCTCCGGGGGTTCCATACATTTGGACTCGATTGGAGCACTCCAAATGGGTCAAAGTGGGATTTTTTCCGGGACATCAGAATTCGTTTTAGAGGTATGGTTCCTTCGGCAAAGTTTCTTATTTTGATCCCTAGAATACGATTTTCACTGAGCACTTCACTGAGTGGTGGTCGGTCATACATTTGGACTCGATTGGAGCACTCTAAATGGGTCAAAGTGGGATTTATTCCGGGACATCAGAATTCGTTTTAGAGGTATGGTTCCTTCGGCAAAGATTCTTATTTTGATCCCTAGAATACGATTTTCACTGAGCAATGGGCGATTTTTAAATCGACCCGCCCTAATAGTTACCTTAGGACTAACATTAATCACAGGCTACTGTCTACCCAACTGCATGCCTACAGCAAGGGCAAGTCCACTGAAACCACCTGCATGGTATATTCAGCTTTATTGAAGGATCTTAAGGAATATACATGCTATGGTAGCTTTCTTAGATATAGAGGGGGTCTTCAATAACATAAATCCAATACTTTTACGCAATTACGGCGTTAGTAAAGCTGGGGGTTGACAGAAGTATACGTAGGTTCATTCATAACCTTATAATTAAGAGACTCATTTCAGATAGTTTAGGATCAACTGACCTCCATAGATATGTGAGCAGGGGAACGCCCCAAGGGTGTGTTCTGTCTCCTCTGCTACAGAATCTCTCCATGAAAAACATTTTGCTTTCTCTGGAGATGTTGGGTGTCAGAGTTGTTGCCTATGCAGATGACGTGACAATACCTGTTAGATGAAATTTCTGGACACTCTCTGAGACTTACTACAGCAGGCCCTTTCTACAACCGCAAGATGGGCTTCCGATAATGGTCTTGATGTTAAACCGACCAAGACGGAACTAGTTATTTTCAACAGGAGAAATAAGGTACCACGAGTTATATCTTAAGGGAATTTCAATCCTTGGGGAGTATTGAAATTCCCTTCTCTGAAAGTGCAAAGTACTTAGGTATTTATTTTACTAGACAGCAAGTTGCACTTCAAACCCAACATTTTGGAAAGAGCAAATAAGGCTGTGGTAGCGCTATATATCTGTAAAAGGGCAATAGGAAATCGATGGGGTCTGAATCCGCGTATTGTTTATTGACTGTATACGGCAGTAGTCAAACCGATAATGCTGTACGGCATTGTCGTCTGGTTGTCGGCTATGCAGAAATCCACCTTCTGTGCAATACTAAACAGGGTTCAGCGAATAACTCCTATATGTATCACATGTGCACTGATAACGACACCAAGAGTGCAATATGCCACATGTACTGCGATTAGACTCAGGAAACTGTGACTTTGGTCAGGAAATTACTAAGGACATATTGCCATTCTAGACAGAATACCTTACTATGACTGAACCACTCTTTGACAAGAAGTATCTCACTCTTATACCTGATAGATCAGAATGGAATGGCCGTATCCACAACAGATGAGATTCGTCAGTATTATATACTGACGGTTACAAACTCAATTACCAAGTGGGCTTTGGTGTCTTTTCTCAGGAACTTGAGCTATCACTTGCAAAAAGACTGCTTGATCACTGTAGTGTTACCTAGGCATAAATATTAGCTTCTAAAAAGGTAGCGGAATGGCTGAAATTTAAAGTGCTGACCAAAATCGTTACAAATATTTTCTCTGATAGTTAGGCTGCTATCAATTACCTGGATACTATATTCCTGAATTCAAAAACTGCCCTGGACTGACGCAGATCTCTTAACGAGATGGCTGAATAGTTCAATGTTCACCTGATATGGGTGCCGGGCCACAGGCACATACCGGGAAACTGCAGGCCAGATGAACTTGCAAAACTAGGAATTACCTTTGACGCTCCAGGGTACCTGGAACATGTGGACATGCCGACCTGCAATCACCTCTTGAGATATAGTGCACTTACGGCAACAAATGACATGTAGTCACTAGACAGGAACTGTATACATTCCAGGCTGATATGGCCTGGCCTAGGCTCAAAACGCACCAAAGCACTGCTGTCGTTGTCGAGAACGGACGTCTCACTTATGGTGTCTCATGACAGGTCACTGTCTTCTTGGACGCCACGCAGATAGATTAAAGGTCTTGCATAATGACTTTTGCAGAAGCTGTGGTGACGAAGAGGAGGAGAAATCAATAGAGCACCTTCTTTGTCTGTGCCCCGCTCTCTCCAGAAGGAGGCATACAATCTTGGGCTCTTATTACTTTGAGGAGTTAGATAACTCGGCTAATGTTGGAATCCGCCAACCTTTGAGGTTTTTAAAGCAATCAAATTGTTTTAACGGGAGGGCCTAGGGATAACTTATGTTTTCCATTACGTCCCTGTGGTAACAAAATGGACTGTGTAGTCTAAGTGAGTCGGTTTTACAGGCTACCACTCTTAACCTAACCAAACATAAACTGTGACGTATATGACGAAGAACGTCGTAAACCTAATGTCAAATCAAGAAAAATTTTATTTTATAATGAACGTTTTAATTTTATTTTATTTATTTATTTATATGAATTACAATTCAAAGTAAATTTATATTCTAATTGTACGGTCTAAGGTAAAGCCGGGTTACAAAGACCATGTGGCTAGAGTTTGCAACGACAGACCAGAGCCTCTGGTGGGAATCGAACCCATGATCCCCAAACTCATATACGAGCACGCTACCAACTCACCTACTGGGGCGCTCAATTTTATTTTATTTGCAATCGAATCATGAGATTCACTAAGAGGGATTTGTTCGCTTATTTTAACAAGACATATTCGAGTATTAACCAATATTAATGACATTTTATAAATTTTTAGACTGGTTTATGACGTATGTGACGTTTACACCTTTCTTACAGTCGTAAACCTAGAAACACAGGCTGCGGACCATCCCATATTTGATAAAGAAATCGGTCAGATATGTCCCAGAATTGTCAAAACATAGCTACATTGTCTCCAATCTGGAATCTAGAATATGAAATTCTTTATGATTTGTATAAGTAGAAATGTATTAGACGATAAACAACAAAAGGAATTTTGAGCCCAGCTTTTGTTATAGTTTTGGGATTTTCGAATTTATTTTGAGAATTGTGAGATCTAACTTACCACAGACAATGATGATTCCACATCTCCGGTTTGCAAACAAGAAAAATGCATTTAGTTACTTATAACCATAGAGATAATATTTTCTTACCATTTTTTAATTAATATGTATAATAAATTCGACGATTTGTTTGACATTCCAAAAAGTGGAAATGAACCGAATTCCTCAAACATACCCACTATTATTTCTCCATTGAATTCCTATATGGAATTCCTTAATACGCGAATTTTTTTTTCTAAATCATTTTCTTAGTTTGGCTTAATTTCGTTGTGTTCAGCGGAGCATAAAACTGAAAAACCACAAGACGTCAACATAAAAGACAACATTGCTAACAGCAACAACAACAGTAACTACAGCAGAAGCATCAGTATCGACTCACAAAAAAATCCTTATCTTAAGTGCAAACCTCCAAAGAAATCTGACATAGTCATCTCAGCTGGTGGCTAAATAAGGCGCGTGCTAAGTTCAAATTTTTTCCTCTCTTTCTTCTTCTTTTACCGATGCCCATTTTATTTTTTCTGGGTTTTTTGTTACTGTCCATTTGGTTTACAAAACAGTCATGTAACCAACAGCCATATTCAGCCATGAGTGCCCCGGGGGCCACAAAAGAGTCACCGTTGATGGCTGCAGTTGTTGGGGTACATATATGTAGAAAATCTCCGTAAGTTTCAGAGATATTTAACAAATATTTCCGTCTCTTTGCCTCATAGTTTGAAAGTACATGTCTTTAAAGTAATGAGTTCAATGAATAAATGCTTTTGTAAATTGGCAGATGAACATAATTTATTTAAATTCTGTTAAATGGAATGCAATATAATGTGATCTATTTTGTATAGCATTAATCGAAAAATTCGGGATACTAATAGGAAAGAAAAGCGAATCCAAATCAGTAATTTTTCTACACATCCAATCCTTTCTAAATTTCAATCTTATCACTGTCCTTTAAGAAGGCCCTGACGAATGAATATGGTCTTCATAACCCTGCATGCCTCTACATATTTATAAGTATATAAAGTATAGTATATAATACTGTTGCCGTAAAAGACACACAAACTATTGAAACCTATTGAATCCGATATAAGGATGGAATTTGACATGAATATAGGGATTTAGAACTTGCAACGCACGTACTCTCTTAAAACCTTCATGGCTTGCCCAAATGAAAAAGATTTTTTTGCTTTCAAACGTACTTTAATGTGATTCTGCGGAAGTGAGCGTGGGCTTTCAATGAACTACCTCGATCCAGTGACTTTGGAATTGTTTTCAAAAATCAAAAAAAAAGCGCTATTATTTCTTGTAAATCACGCTTAGATACAATCGTCACTGATAGAGTGTGTGAGAGAGATAGATGAATCAAGTTCGTAGAAAGAATTATGATCTACTGAGCCAATAACAGGAAGCGAAGAAGATAGTACCATACGAATGAGTGATGAAAGTGAACCCGAGTCTAACTCTACGATGGACGAAATGATAGAAATCCTCGTCAACATGAAAAATTACAAAGCCTCAGAAGATGATAACATCACAGCATAATTATTACAAGGTGAGGGGACAGTTTGTCCACAGTTCTGTTTAACCTATGCCTGCACTATGCTATTAGGGTTCGGGAAATGTGTTCAACCCCAGCAAAATTTCTCATTACCAAATAATCCGACGAGTAAACAAAGTTCGATAATGGTAAGTACTTATTATTTAGCCACTTTTCTCATTATTTTAACATGGGGATGTCATTGGAGGGAAATACTTCCCAAAAGCATACAATAAAGTAGCATAATAAGTACTTATTTGTAGCAAAGGCATACCACAAATATGTGCTTGTTTTCACGATTTTAAGTACTTGAATAATGAATTTGTGTGCTTTTTGGGGCTCAACTTAATTTGTTGTCTGCTTTTTGGGGCTTACTTTTATCTATAAATTTAGAAACAAGTGAGGCTACGCATAAAAGATATATAATTATTAGAAAATAGGTTCTTATGCGTGTATTATTACGTACTCCCTCGAGTTACGAAGAGGGGTGTATTTGTTTTTCTTAGTGTTTTTTGGGGTGTATTTTCATTTCATGCAGTTTTTATACCCTACACCACACTGTGGTACAGGGTATTATAAGTTTGTTTCACGGCAGATGTTTGTAACACCTGAAAATAACACAGCTAGACCCACCTTAAAGTATACCGATCGACTCAGAATCACTAGCTGAGTCGATTTAACGATGTCCGTCCGTCCGTCTGACCATGTAAAGTTGTTCGTCGACTACAGGTCGCAATTTCACTCCGATCGTTCTGAAATTTTGCAGTTTAGAGTATTTCGCGGCTGTTAAGATCGCTATTGAATTTGGTTGAAATCGGTTCAGATTTAGATATAGCTCCCATATATATGTTTCGTCCGATTTTGCTCTTTTGTCCTGTAGAAGCTGTATTTTACATCCAATCATTTTGAAATTTAGAATGGTAGAGTTTCTTGATCCATGAACCAACACTACTGAATTTAAAGAAAATCGGTTAAGATTTAGCTATAGCTCCCATATATATGTTTCGTCCGATTTGGCCCTTTAGTCCTATAGAAGCTGTATTTTACATCGTTTTGAAATTTAGAATGGTAGAGTTTCTTGATCCATGAACCAACATTGCCGAATTTGAAGAAAATTGGTTAAGATTTAGCTATAGCTCATATATATCTGTTTCGTCCGATTTTGCTCTTTAGTCCTGTAGAAGCTGTATTTTACATCCAATCATTTTGAAATTTAGAATGGTAGAGTTTCTTGATCCATGAACCAACACTACCGAATTTGAAGAAAATCGGTTAAGATTTAGCTATAGCTCCCATATATATGTTGCGTCCGATTTGGCTCTTTAGATCCAATCGTTGTTATACCCTACACTGTGGTACAGGGTATTATTTAAGTATAAAATGTCCCAAAAGTAAATTTATGTAAACAATTTATACATGAATTACAAAATTTATATATCAGAGTTATTCAATATTACGAGAGTGGTGTAGGGTATTATATAGTCGGCACCGCCCGACTTTAGCCTTTCCTTACTGGTTTTGATTGGGGTTTAATTTCCTAAAGCAATTTTTGTATCGAAAATAGGCCCCAACCTTGGGGCGCACTTTCATTTTCAATTTGGGGTGTATTTTCTTGGGGTCCAACTTCCGGCCGCCTGTCCAGACTGGTGAAAGAAGAAGACCACGTGGTAATAATATCGGCGACTTTCAGTTTAAAGAAGTAGACAAGTTCATGTTCTTGGGCGTACTAATAACCAACGACAACAGTGTTAGGGATTGTACACAAGATCGAATGGTATATGCAAAGCCTATTTTGCGCATAATAAAATATTTATATCAAAACTTTTATCAAGAACCTGCAAACTAAGTATAAGTTTGTTTGGTCCATGACGAATTCTAAGGAAGAGTCGCTCATGATGTTGTAAAATATATAAAGGCTCAAAGATTTAAATGATAGGCCATGTCCACAGCAAAAACAGGCAGTTTAAAAATTTCAACAAATGTATCTGTATGTTAAAATTTCTGAAGTTCAACAAATATTGTTAATGAAATTTGGAAAATAATTTTCAAAATTATTCCTAAACTAATCAAATGATAAATTTGTCAAAGTCTTACTTATTTCTTGTAATATTATTCGTATATTGAGTTTGGTGTTAAAATTTATACACACAATAAATATGCACATACAAAATGTCATTAAAAATTTCAAAATAAAAATTGATTGATTGTCGTGCCCTTTCCGTCGAAAACAAACGCGTTTTTAATTTATATTAAAAGAATATAGGGAGTGTTATGTGACCGCATAACTGTGGATAAAGAGGTAAGTGAAATTAAGAAACTGTTGCCCAGGGTATTATAAGCTTGTTTAGTACACATCTTCTATTAATCACTAGGTGATTCGATTTAGCCATGTCCGTCCCTCTGTACATCGTATGTTGTTCGTAAAGTACAAGTCGGAATTTCACTCCAGGAAGAAGGTGGTCAAAATCTGTTAAGATTTAGATGTAGCGGCATATATTCGTATATGTACTTCTGATTTGGAATTTAAGCGCTATGGAAGCGACATTATTTAACAAATGTGGACCAAACAGAGATTCCTCTGATATCCCAACAAATCATCTAAAATTTAGATATCTTAGCGCTATAGAAGCTCTATTTTACAACAATTCATTCCAAAATTTGGGAGACTGAATTTGCTTAACCCAAGGGCGGGCTTGAAGAAAATCCGTTCAGATTTATATATAGCGACTTCACATACTTATATCACGATTTTTCATCTAAGTGCTATAAAATCCGCATTTCTGTGGTTTCCGTATTTCGGTGGTAATGATGGATGTAGCTCACATACATAAACTTTATCTAGATTTTGTATCTAAGGGCTATAAAATTCATATTTCTTAGCAGATCTTTAAACGATTCAACTGATAATTTCAAGAAAATCGCTCGAGATTAAGATATATGCGCATATACTTATTTACATACCTATATTCCGATTTTGAATCTAAGCGCTACAGAATACAACATTTTCGACATATCATTATCATTAGAAAAACAATATCGGCAACTTTACACTAATTCTTTATCTGCATGTTATATTTCGCACTTCCTTACTAGGTTTTAACTCAGATTTGTTTACCCAGTTATAGAGAGCAATTAACTGGACGCAGTAAAACATTTGCGTTCCAAAAATATAAGAGCAAATGACGTGGACCTGTTTTAGAGGAAGTACTGAAGCAAAGCCAAAATCATACACCTCATCTCTAAGTATAAAAGCTAAATAATTTAGATCCTTGCGACGAAGGTAAGGTATTATTGCATAAAATAATATCGATCATTAACATAATGTTTTGTGTTTTTTTGTACTTTTTTTCAACGTTTCTTCACTAATAAAATATCCTTAAATATAAAAAAATCGATATATAATATTGTTTTATTCAATAACTGCATTGTATAAAAACTATTAATTTACAGGGCAATTAACAAATTTGGTTGATAATATGACAATATATTTGTTGAATTTAAAGCCAACATATTTTCAATAAATGATTCGATTTGTTGAGCAATATCAAAAATATTTTTAATAAACAAATTACAAATATTGTTGTTGAAATGAATTTTTGTATTTGAGTTTTTGAAAATTGTAGTTGAATTTAAAACTTTGTTTTTTCTGTGTACTACGGAGGGATCAGAACCGGGCACAAAAGTTTGCTATATTTTGACCCTCACATTACAAATGGTCCAACTAGAAGCGTGATGTTGCGAACGTTAGTGAATCCTCCCCGATGACCTAGGTTAGGTTAGGTTAGGTCTCATGTCCATGGACATACACTTAAGCCAGTGGTTCGGCCTGTTGTGCGCTCCTTATTTATGATCTTTTTATACCTCACGAGTTACAGAAAATCGGTACTAGACACGAATTTTCTCAGTATCTTCCAGTCATATTCTCTGAGATGAGTCAAGTCTGGTAATATATCGGACCCGAAATGTTGGGATCTTGCATGTGTGAAAGCCGGGCAGTGACACAGAAAATGTTCCATCGTTTCGATGTTTTCTCTGCATGCCCTGCATTCGTCGTTTCCTGCTAGTCCTATGCGATGAAGATGTGCTTGTAAGCTTGAGTGTCCCGTTAGAACACTCATCATCTTACTAATATCGATCTTGTTTAGTTTCAGAAGACTTCTTGTTTTCTTTTCATTTGGGTCACCCCACAGTATCTTTGCAGTTGCTCCTACAGTTGCTCTATTCCACACAGTTTTGTGAGCCATCACTGCCTAGTGCTTCAACTCAATTTTCGTGGCTTCGAAAGGTTTCCAATTTTTCAAGTTTATTACTCGAAGTTCTCTGCCCTTTGAAGCCAAGTTGTTTGCCCGTTCATTTCCAATCACTCCGTTGTGTCCTGGTACCCAGCAAATACGCAATTGATCATTTATCGTTCTTTTACAGTCCAACACAGTTCTGGATTTGACCCTTTCCGATGTTATTGCTTTAATCGCCATTTGGCTATCTGTGAAGATGTTGGCATACTTAGGCTTTGTCGTGTTACTGAGCCAGTTCACACACTCCGTGATTGCTCGAACTTCTGCTTGAAATACCGTGTTATGGTCAGGGAGTCGGAAGTGAAGTTCGACTTCTGGTTCATCAATAAAAAGTCCCAGACCCGTCCTTCCTCCTCGCTTGAACCCATCCGTGTAGCAGCTGGTTCCCACTGGCACATGGGCCAAAGTTCCATTTTCCCAGGAGCGTCTGTCTGGCACAAACGTATCACAGGTAGCTGTAAGCCGCACTTCAGGAATGCGGTCCGAGATTTCTGGTGTTTGAATGTGACCAACTAGATATTCTAAAATCTTCTGATGGTACGACTTGTGGTCTCGATTTATCCATTCACCCATCACTTGTAGACGTCTTGCTGTGAGGGCTGCCTCATACTTTATACGGATGTCTATTGGTTGGATGTGCAGTATAGTCTCCAACGCTTTTGTTGGTGCAGTTCTAAATGCCCCGCTTATGCCTAGACAGCACATACGTTTAATTTTTTGCAAAGGTATTACGTTGCAATTCTTGTCCATTGATGTCCACCACACTACAGAGGCGTAGGTGATTATTGGTCTAATCACGCTCATGTAAAGCCAGTGAGTCATATTTGGACGTTGTCCCCATTTTAAACCTATAGCTCTTCTGCACAACGACCAACATCTGTGTGCCTTTGTAACTCTTTCTTCAAGATGATCTTTCCAGTACAGTTTCTGATCCAAGATTACTCCCAAGTATTTTACCTTTTTAGTTATAGCAATTGTCTTATTCAGGAATCGAGGCGGGGTAAAACGTGGGATCTTCGTTTTCCTTGTAAATAGACATATTTCTGTTTTGTCTGGGTTAACATTTAATCCCCTTGGTTGTGCCCAGTTATATGCTATGTTAAGTGCCTCTTCAGCTCTTCTGCATAATATATTTGGATGAAAGCCCCTTAGAAGTATTACAACGTCGTCTGCATAACAGACTGGTTTAAGTCCTTCATTGGTGAGGGCTTTTAGGAGACTGTGTATCGTCGTAACCCATAGAAGAGGCGATAAAATGCCCCCCTGAGGTATACCACGATTTACCTTGTCTCTAATTTTTACGTCATATGACCCACAAATAATCCACCTATTCCTTAGCATATTGTTGATCCAGTTTTTCAGCGCCCGGTCAACCTGAAACTCGTCTAAGGACTGGATAAGTGTATCGGTCTGTACATTGTTAAATGCGCCCTCAATGTCTATGCAAACAGCAAGTGTATACATTTCTTTACTGAAGGACTCTTCTATGTGGTGCACTACCTCATGCAGAGCTGTTTCCACTGATCTTCCTTTGACATAGGCGTGTTGTTTGAATTTTAGCCTGTCATCCGCTATTTTACCTTTGACCATGTCATCAATTATTCGCTCCATTGTTTTTAACAGGAAAGAAGTAAGGCTAATGGGTCGATAAGCCTTTGGGGTCGTGTAACTCGCCTTGCCAGGCTTTGGTATGAAGACCACCCTTGATTCCTGCCAGTTTTTTGGGGTATACGAATGGGTTAGACATGCAGTGAACACTCCAGCCAGATGAGTTGATACCAGATCCACCTCATTCTGCAGAAGTGCTGGAAATATTCCATCCGGTCCCGCAGCCTTAAAGGGAGAGAAACTTTTTATCGCTTCTTTAACCATACCATCTGTTATATCCGTAATAGGTACTTGATGCAATACATTTTCATTCTGTAACTGTTCCTCTGTTGGTCCAGCATTACCAGTCGGAAAATGAGTTTTCATCAAGAGCCTTACGGTATCCTCTATAGTTTCCATCCTTTTACCCGTTTCATCCACCAGTGTTTCGGTTTGGACATGAGTTTTTGAGAGGAACTTTTTCATTTTAGACATGCTGTTAACGCTGTCTACCTGTTCACAGAAAAGCCTCCAGGAGTTACGTTTCGCCGATCTAACGATTTTATTGTATTCTCTGAGTCTTCTCTGGTAGTCGTCCCAATATACTGATTGTTTTTTACGTCGAGCTCTGTTGTAAAGTCTGCGGACATCTTTGCCAATCGAGCGAATTTGTCCTGTCATCCAGGGTTTCTCAAAGGCAGATTTCCTTTCTCGAAGTGGGCAACTATCTTCGAATGATTTTACAAGAGCCTCGGTAATCTTCTTAACATTGATATCAATGTCTTCTGCACATAGATAATCGCGTGTAGGCTGCCCCAATCGATTTCTAAGTAGATTCCCCGATGACCTAAATTGTATTTAAATATAAACTATCCCTAAATAGGATTTGACAACGCAGAAAAATTGGTTGATTTATCAGATATGCAAAAATCCGAGGTCTAGATTTTTTGCATATTTGCATTTCGACGTTTTATCGTTCAAACATGCAAAATTGTAGTGCATGTCGAAAATATACAAAAAATATATTTTTAAACGATAAAACGTCTAAATGCGAAATTTGGTTCCAGTCGGATGAAAAATCAAAAATATTCAACAATTCTAGGACTATTAATCAGACTTCCGAGCTAACAAATCTTCCGTCGATGAGTGAGCAGTTGCAGGATTATTGCAGAACAGTCTGTTGAATGGAGATCGCTGCCATGTTTCGTATTTATTGATTTCGAAAAGTCTTTTGAAATCCTCAATAAGTAAGATATAGCACCTGTTCCACAAAAGGGTAACAACTCAAAATTTAAAAAAATTCAGTAGAGGCCAAAAACTGTTTCCGTTAATATTAATAATATATTACAAAAAAAATATGTTGTTGCAAGAAAATATCATAGAAAAAATAATAACGCTATTTTCTTTTTTATTGATTATAGAAAAATAACAACTTTTTGAGTTGTTACTCTTTTCCTGCAAAAAGTTTATATATAAAGAGTGGTATTATTTTGAGTTGTACCTTTTTAACTGAAAAATCTTGCTCGGATTATAAGTTGAAAAGGGCACAACTAAAAATATTACTCTTTAGATGATAAATCAATGGTCCGATTTGGTTAAACACTTGAGGACAATTCAAAATGTAACCCTATTGTTGAATCTAAAGGCGTTATTCTGAAAACACAGAGAGACTCATAACGGTTTTTTATTATGAAAAAGGAGAAAAATCAATGGACATTTTTTGCAGTTTGTAGAAATTGCCATTGTACGTTGTTTTCTTGCAAAAAAGCTAAATATATAAATTTTAAGTTGTTACCCTTTTGTGGAACAGTTGCGATATATGGGGCACTTCAGCACGTAGTCAATGAAACAAGTAAGAAAGAACATCTCAGTGGTGTAAAGCAACTGAAGTATACCATCACTTTGAGGGTAATATATTATGGAAATTTTCCGTCGAGTATACCGGCTGAGGTATACCCTCAATTTGCGAGGATTGGTTTTTGAGCCATATATACCACTTTTTTTGTGGTAAATTTTTGTTCAATCAGTTCATATTTTGTTGTAGTCCAACCATAGATGTCGCTCGCAAAAAGACTTATTTAAGCCATAAACACCACATTTTCTAAGAAATTTAGCTGAAACTTTGCAGTTTGTATTCTATTTTGGCAAGAATTAATCTCAATAAAATTGTGTTCTGTTGTAGTTCCCGTGTAGACGTAGCTCTCAAAAAAGCTATTTTAAGCCATAAATACTAAAGTATTTGCGGCCTAAAAATAGCAGCGTTCGTTTTTATCCCCTCACCTTAGAGAGGAGGGTATACATATATCATTTGCTTCGAACCAAAAGTATAACACATCGAAGGAGCGACCTAAGACCCTAAGTATGTTCGGCGGATATCCGTTTTGGGTCATTTTAAGTCGAATGAGCAATGTCCGTCCGTCCGTCTGTCTGTCTGCTGCGCACGATAACTCTCGAAAGGAATAACCGATTGACTTCAATTAATATTTTCATCTATCTCCGGCTAAGTTCGAAGATGGACCATATTGGTCCACTCCTTCTAGTATCTCCCCCCCCAAAGGGTTAACATTTAGTGAAATATTGATTTTTTTATTAACTTCTGTACTACTCATTTGAATCCTCTGAAATTCTACACATAGTATTAGTTTATTAGTCACTATTACCTCGAGAAATATGGGCGAAGTTGCCAAGCCCCTTTTGGTACCTCCCACACAAATGGACAATTTTGAACCAAAAGTTAATAGCTTATTACTTTATTACCAGTGCATACAAAGGCTTGAAGTTTTGTACAGTGCAATGGTTTAATAGTACCTACATTGCGGTGAAAAATGGGCATTATTGCCACGCTCATTTTTGTACCTCCCACACATATGCACCATTTTGTACCAAAAGTTACCAGCTTATAACTTTAATACCAGTGCATACAAATACTTCAAATTTTGTACAGTGTATGTAATGCTTTTATAGTACCTAGAGTCCAGAGAAAAATGGACGTTATTGGCCCGCCCCTTTTGGTATCTTTCACACAAATTGACCTTTTTGTACCAAGAGTTAACAGCTTTTAACTTTAATACCAGTACATACAAATACTTGAAATTTCGTACTGTGCAATGCTTTTATAGTACCCTAGAGTCTAGAGAAAAGTGGACGTAATTGGCACGCCCCTTTTGGTACCTCTCACACAAATGGACCATTTTGTACCAAAAGTAAACAGCATTTAACTTTAATACCACTACAAACTTAATGTTATTAAATGCAATTTAAATTGATAATAATTTAAATAAAAAAAAAATAGATTTACTAAATTTTTTAAGACACAAGGTTTAACAAGGGTAAACCGAAAAATGTACCCTTCAGTTTTCGGTTTACCCGACTGAAACTTTATTTTATATCCGATCAGTGCGAAATTCGGCAGAAAGAGGTCTTTTTACATGAATGAGTATTCAGGGAAAATCGGTTCAGATTTATATATAACCTCCATATATATGTTCCTCCTGATTTGCTATCAAAGCGCTATAGTAGTTGTACTTTACTTCCGATCATTAATATTTTCCGGAAAGATGTTTCTCAATTTAGGAACAAATATTGCTTAATTTAGCGATTATCGGCTCAGAATTATATAATATGTTGCTGCCGATTTTCAATTATTCCAAATTATTATCGCAATGACCTTTATCGCATTGTTAGGGAGGTGTAGGGTATTATATAGTCGGCCCCGCCCGACTTTCTGCCTTTCCTTACTGGTTGTATTTGATTTTTTAAAAATTGTAGTTGAATAAAAAAATTTGTTTTTTTCTGTGTATAAATACATGATTTGTTGAAATGCACTTACTTCTACAAAAAGGTTTATAATTTCTAAAATTTTCCATAGATTGACATTGTTTTCTTTGTAAGGCTACTTCAATGGCTATTTGAATAAATAAATATTAAAAGTTTTTCTAATTTTTTAACGACTGTTACCAAACCACTGTTTCCAACATTTGTACCTTAAATTTAACGCGTATCCTGGCACTATTTGACTCGTATTTGATTCGAAATATAGTCAAATACTTTTTATAACCAAGATACTAAAGGTACCTTCCATAAATATTGGAATTTAAAAAAATTACATAAACTTTTTTTTTGCTTTGATTTTATGCAATTATATCCCTTAATCTACGCCAAACAAAAATAAATTGTTGCATATTGATATTCGCACCGAACGACTGTACCTTTACTTTTTATTTTTTTTGTTGAATTTAATTGGTATCAACAAAATTTAATTGGTATTTTTAAAAGATTCGAAATATTCACAGCTCTGTAAATAACTGAAATGTCTTTCGTTCCTTTCTTCTCTCTTCAAATTATGACCAGTCATTGAATAACAAATAAATAGCGTGAAAAAATTGGCACACTACCTTAGGATAGGTTAAGATAATGTGTACAGATGACGGCATGTAAAATACACACATATAACATCGCATCATTAGAAAACACGAGCTGAAAGAAGGGTGTTGTCGTTAGGGTGAAGTCAATTTGAAAACAATGTAAGATAATTATATGAATTCCCATTGTTCCGTTGAGGAGCATAGGGCCATAATCTGAAATAATTTAGAGAACATTTATGAAATTGTGCATAATCACTTCACTTTAGACATACAGTATGGAATTAAAAAAATGCAAATCGATCTGCTTTTTGCAAAGGTGTGTAGAGCGCGAAATGAAAATTTAGCCCAAAATATATTTTTTAGTCGCCCAGTTTGAACAATGTGCCAAATAATAAAAAATTACTCAAAACCATGATTACATGTAATCAAAACGATGATTAAATTTTTGGTCTGATATTATGTAGTATGTATGTAAGTTCTAGTCCTCTAGCAGCTTAATCTAGAGATGTCACATTTAGCGTTTTCTTCCCCCAAAAAATAGAATTCTGTTTGAATCTTATTTCTAAATTATTGATAGACTTCAAGATGTTATCATTCCTAAACTCCACCACTGTCATACAAATATGTAAAATCATATAAACGCATTACCACAGCGTGCTGAAATGTTTGCATAATTTCAATCACTCATAAACGGAAGTTAAACTTTTTCTTATAAATTTCAATTCATCTGGCCCTGTCTGCCCTATTCGTCTTGAGGGGACAGAAAAAACGTGACTTTACAAGTGCCACTTCTTATCAAGCCAAGAGTTGGAAATAATAGCAATTTTAGGCTCATCTCAAAACAAAATAAAAAACCTCAACAAAAGAAATCCAAAGGTACTTAACATACCTGACCATACCTGGCACAGAAAATAAATACCAAAAAAATTAAACCCTAAACACTCACTATGATAATGACAAAATATTCGGTGAGAATTATACAAGGAATTATAACACTTTTTCAATAGTCATGAGAAAGGAGTTTTTGTCTCCAGAAATTGAAAAATAAATTTCCCGAAATCCCCAAAGACAAAATTGTCATCTTTCGAATGACAATTGTATGGTCTTAGAACACATTTAGATGTGATTGGCATTAAATGCTTATGATTCAATTCAATTCACTTCATTTGTTACTTACATCTTAAGGGATGGGCATATCCGAAATATTGAAATCTGACGGATAAATTGGTTTCTTAACGAAGAGTTGAACAGCAGGAAAATAACAACAACAATTGCTATTGTTGGTAACAACAACTGAGAACAACCACAACACAAACAGCAAAAACAACAATAGCAAACAAATAACTCTATTTAACAAACCTCAAAATCTCAATGGAGTCTTGCAGAGATTGTTGATCGACTCTGTGTACCGATCGATACGAGTACAATGGCCAACATTTTACAGTGTTCACCATAATTTAACGACCAGAAAAATCATCAATGTATCAATCACAGGTAACACAATTTCCCTCCCCTGATTTGACTTTTTGATGCTACATAACGTTCACAGTTATACCCATCGCACTATGGGATGAAAAGCCTTAAATCGAATTTAATGGCGATTTCGATTCTGGAAAAATGCAGCATTCAAAAAGCTGCACTTTTACACATTTTGGAAACCTGAAAATTTGAATCAAATTACGTTTGAGAGACAACATAATATCGACCTGAAAGGTGCAAATATTTTCTAGTATTTCTCGTCGACGGGGCTACATTTTTTCCAGAAACGAAATCGCTTCTTTCAAATAATTTTAGTTTTATTTAAATATATCTTGTAGAGGCGTTTAAGGAGACGCTGATTCCAAATCTGAAGTCAACATTTTAAAGTTAAAATTTTAAGATACAATATGGCAGCTTTTCAAAATATTTTCAATTGTGATTAAGTGTTTCGTCTGTGGGTTTTGGGAATAGATAAATTTTTTTATGAAGTCAAAATATCATAAGGCCGTTTGCAAATATGGTTGCAATTTTTAAAAGCAAGATCTTTATAACACAGCTTTATACTTTTCAACACAACTTTATACGCACTGTACGCTTTGAATTTGTTGTCAAGCATACATACGAGGTATGTTCAAAAAATATCGCGAATTATGTATTTTTTCAAAAAGTATTTATTTATTCATGAATATCTATTTTGTCCCCTTCAAAGTAATTCCCCTCGGATATAATACACTTCAGCCAAATTTTTTTTTCCAATCCTCGAAGCACTTCAAATAATAATTTTTTGTGATTTGTTCAGCTCCTCCTTCGATGCCGCCTTTATCTCCTCAATCGTGGCGTAGCGTCGTGCTTTCATGGGCCTTTTCAGTTTTGGGAACAAAAAATAGTCACAGGGGCTAGGACAGGGAAATACGGTGGCTGCAGCACCATTACTGTGTTGTTTTCGGCCAAATATTCGCGCACAAGCAACGATGTGTTTGCAGGGGCGTTATCATGGTGCAAAAGCCAGTTTTTATTCTTCCACAAATCCGGGCCCAATTTGCGCATAACTTGCAGGTAATATTCTTTATTGAACGTACTACCCTGTGGCAAGAACTCATAATGCACCACGCCCCTGCAATCAAAGAAAACTGTGAGCAAAACCTTTACGTTCGACCGAACTTGGCGCGCTTTTTTCGGTCTTGGTTCATGCGGCAGCTTCCATTAGGATGATTGAGCTTTAGTTTCCACGTCGTAACCATAAACCCATGATTCGTCACCAGTTATGACCCTCTGGAGCAAATTTGGGTCGTCACGGACCGAGTTCAACATCTCCTGAGCAATGTTAACGCGATGCTGTTTTTGGTCCAAACTGATCAATTTTGGCACGAATTTAGCGGCGACCCGACTCATGCCCAAATCATTGGTTAAAATCGAGTGGCACGAGCCAATCGATATGTTTAGATCCTCCGCAACTTCTCTAATGGTAATTCGTCGATTGGCCAATATTATTTTATTCACTTTATCAATGTTTTCGTCTGTTGTTGACGTGCTCGGGCGTCCGGCACGCTGTTCGTCCTTCACATCTTCTCGGCCCTCTAAGAACATTTTGTACCACCGATAAACGTTGCTTTGGTCCAAGGTCAGCGCACTTTATTTTGTTTTTCACACAAAATTTGATGCAGATTCTTTGATCCATTTTCTGAAATAGATAAAAATCGAAGACAAGTTAAAACACATCCAAGCACAACAGCTGTCAAAAATTAACTAAACATTCAAAATGGCCGACCTTGTCAGCATAAGTAAGGGACATGAGTACCAACATAACGCTACAAAAAAATCAAAAATCAAACACACGTAGCCCGCGGAAATTAAAAATTCACGATATTTTTTGAACATACTACGTATCTGGGGCTATATCTAAATTTGAAACGACATTGTTCGCACAGTAGTAACTGGTAAAATAAGATACTATGTACAAAATTGCATGAATGTCGGAAGGAAATTATATCTTATATAGGAGATGTAAACTAAATCGAAGGTACATACATATATAAGAAGGTATCTGGTTTTGAACAGATGTTCAAATTTTTTAATATGGTTCATCCTAGTACCAAGAAACACATATATGTCAAATTTCAGAATGATCGAAGGCAAAATATATCAGCCGGATTCAAAACAGTTTATCCACATTACAATAACATTAGGGCGAGTTAAAAAAAATATCGCGGTTGTCCTCATCTCAAATGAAAGCTATATCTTGAACCGCCAGTGACCTAGAGCGATATTAAATAACCTCTAAAATTCACGTTTTCTTGCAGATTACGGACATCTTGGACTAAAGCGCTACATTTTTCATATATACTGCTAGAAGCCGCTATGCTGTTCACAATGAAGTTAGTAATGAAAGCAGCTGTGGTCAGGAGAAAGTAGACATATAATTGCTTAGGTATGTCCACAATCCCCTGACCACAACTACTTTCATACAAAATAACGCCATCAGATAGTGAATAACTTCGCTTCTATCAGAGCGAGAATCATAATATTGATATTGCAGAAATACGAAAAATTTCGCGCTTTAGTCCAAGATGCCCGATATTTGAAAGTAAAACATGCATTTTAGAGGTTATGTAATATCGCTCTAGCTCACTGGCGGTTCAATATATTAGATAAGAGAAAAATGTTAATATCATACCCGATCAAGATGCAGGTTCTGAGAGTTACTTCAGAGTTGGCCAGAAGGCTGTAAATGCTGAGTGTTCCAATTCCATACACCTTTCATCCTAACGATAGTAGGACGATGTATCACGACGATGTCTACAACATCAGACGCAATAATAGCGTTGCTGAGGCTGTTTTAGCGTGATGGAGGTTAACATATAGATTTCTCCCCCATCATTGGTATTAGGCAGATTAAGCTCCACCCCCAACAAGTGTGTTATTGAACCCTTCGTCCGAATCTTCAAGGAGTATGTTCTCATCAGATTCCCCAACTACTGGTGGGTAGGCCAGGATTGCAAACTCTTATCGAGAATGTCAGCCGTGTCAAATGGTTATTCTGTCACCCGGGTGAGTGCTGTGGGGCGAATAGGACAGCCTTACACAGGACTACCTATCTGGTGTTACTGTCAACCTCTCTTGTTAATTTTCCAACTCTAAAATGTTATAATTCATATTCCTGTATAGGATAATAATCGGATTTGCGACTTCAAACTATAAAATTTTCAAACATCACTATATTGTCGTAATTTTATTGTTGAAGTGTGTGGGTGGATAAGGCTATAAATTGGCATGTACATAGATGGGGCAAAAAGTAAAAAAATTAAATTAATAAATGCATTCAAGCCAGTCTAGACTGAAGTTTTGACAAAAAATATTGTGATTGATAGAAGTAATGAGCAGTCCAAGACCTAAACATTTTTATGTGTAGAAACCAAAACAAAAAGTTTTTTCTATGGTAAGGTTTTTTTTAATTTTTTTTTTTAAATTCCAATTTTTATGGAAGCTACCTTTAGCCACATTTTTTGATGTAAAAGCCACTTTAAATAAAAAACATATGAGGGCACCAAATGGGAATAGTGGTTTAGAAACTGTCGTTAAAAAAATTATTATCATTTCTTTTTATTATGATAATATTGGTATGGTTCAATTATATATGGAATGAATTATTTCATCCTTTAGCTCTTTAATTGTTGCTAGCTTATCGACGTACATCTTTTGTGTCGGTGTCCAATAACATGATCTTGGCGGCCAATTGACATCGCCACGACGTGAGTTAACTCGGCCATTGAATTTGTTGCGCAAAAGAGCCATTGTTTCGTTAGCTGTGTGGCAAGTGGCACCGTCCTGTTGAAACCACATATTGTCCACATCCATATCTTCCAATTTGGTCCATAAAAAGTTCGTTATCATCTCACGATAGCGAACACCATTCACAGTAACAGCCTGACCGGCCTCATTTCGAAGCGAGGTGGAGAACAATATTACGGCATATCAAATTTGAGGTCAAACGGTTACACCTATTGGAAGTTATAGTGCGCACAAGCAAGACAGACGGACGGACGAACATTGCTTAAATGTCTTAAAATGACCCAAAATGTATTTCCGCCAAATATTCTTAGGGTCTCAAAGGTCACACCTTCGATGTGTTACACCATTAACCCGCAGCAGCTGATATATACTCACGTTCACAATAGTGGGGGTATAAGAAAATGATTTTGTTTCTCTACTACTACCAAATGGGAATTGAACCTACGACCCCCAAACTCATAGGCGAGCACGCTACCAACTCACCTACTGGGGCGCTCGATTTATAGACTTATTAATTTTTTATTTCGCTCCGACGAGAATTTGAACCCGGGTTACTTGCTTCAAAACTGTGCATGCTAGCTTTCTCCAAAGGTCTCGCACTTATCAACGCTAAATTGTACTTAGTATTTAAGGAACAAGATTTTTTCGATTTTTGGAATTACGTAGACAATTTGACTGTTAGTAGACTTGTAGACTCGCTTACTTTTGCGGACTTTTGGAATTAAGTTCTCCATTAGAAAATCCAGAAAAAATATAGCACATTATATTCCGGAAGGCAAATATACATTGAAGAATTAATGTCTTGGCGCCAGTTCTACAGTTACTTCAATAGAATGCAGATAGCAATGCTTAATTGAATCTTGGCAAACGAAAATGGAAATATTTCTGGGCGAGTCAGTTACGAATATAAACAGTAATTTTTTACTGGGTACGCACAAAGCTGCTTTATTCCCTAATCGATTGCTTTTTGGGAAAATTTTTTACTGGGTCTTTTCTGAGGAACTTCAGCTATAAATTGCTATTAAAGAGGTAGCAGAATGGCTGAAAATTATTGTGCGACTAAAGTCGGTACAAATATTTCCTCTGACAGCCAGGCTGCCCTTTAAACAATATTCCTCAATTCAAAAACAACGGATCTCTTAACGAGATGGCTGAACTGTTCAATATTCACCTGATATGGGGGTCGAGCCATAGGGATATACAAGGGAACTGCAATGCAGATGAACTTGCAAGACTAGGAACAACCTTACACGCTCCAGGGAACATGTGGCATGCCTCTAGCAACCTACAAGCTCCTCCTGAGAGATAGTGCACTTACGGCAACAAATAACTGGTTTTCACTAGTCAGGAACTGCATACATTCCAGGCTGATGTGGCCCGGTCTAGACTCAAAACATACCAAAGCACTGCTGTCGTTGTTGAAAACGGACGTCTCACTTATCGTGTCTGTCATGACAGGTCACTGTCTTATAGGACGGCACGCAGAGCGATTAAAGGTCTTGGACTTTTGCAGAAGGTGTGGAGACGAAGAGAAGGAGGAATCAATAGAACACCTTCTGTGTCTGTGCCCGCTCTCTCTAGAAGGCGGCATACAACCTTGGGCTCTTATTACTTTGAGAAGTTAACTAACTTGGTTGATGTTGGAATCTGCCAACTTTTGAGCTTTTTAAAGCAATCAAATTGGTTCAACGGGAGGGGCTAAGGATAACTTATGTTTTTCCTTCCGTTCCTGTGGTAACACAAAAGACTGAACAGTCTTAGTGGGTCTGTTTTACTCTTAATCTAACATAACCTATATCTAGTTTCCAAAAAATAGTAATTTGATCCATTTAATTAGTTAGGCTATCCTAAGTTTATACCTAATATTACACTCTTTTGCTACTATTTAGGAAAACCATTCCGAAAGTACCGTTTAAAAAAAAGTGTGCTCTTTCCTACGGTATAAATATTTTTGCTATACCCCTTTTAGAAATATAAGCATTACCGTTATTCCGTAATAGAATTAAATGAGGCTATCCAATGTTTACGCACTGAATACTCCTCTTATAATGGTTAAACACGATTTGACTTACAGCCAGACCCACCTTAAAGTACACCGATAGACTCAGAATCAGTAGCTGAGTCGATACTGGGGCGAAGCCTATTGAAACTGGTAAAAAGCGGTTTAGATTTAGATATAGACCCCTTCCGATTTTACGTAGATTCCGATTTGGCCTCGTAACGATGAAGCAGCTCTATTTTACATTCAATTATTTTGGAATTTGGGAATGGGGAATTTCTGGACCCAGGGAAGGACACTGCCTAATTGGAAGATAATCGGATCAGATTTATATAAAGCCCCCACTTATTCCCGATATAGAGTTTCATCGCTATAGAATTCACATTTCTCATCAGATCTACGTAAAATTTGACTAAGAACGAATAGTGCCAATGTTAATGAAAATCGGTTCAGATTAAGTTAAAGCCAATATCCAGATTACACCAAAGCACTGTAAAATCCGCATTTCTCCACGGATTTTTATAAAATATTAATGATATAACATTAGTATACCAAAAACGTATATTGTGCAATTTCAAGAAAATCGTTCCAGATTTCCATATATGTAGTCCTCGCATGTACCTATATTCCGATTTTGAATCTAAGCGTTATAAAATACAAAATTTTTAAACACAGCATTACCATTGATAAAACTTTTCTTCTAACTCTACTCTGATAGCGTGGTGTAGTGTAGCACATAGAATGCTCCGCCCGACTTTAGCCCTTCCTTACTAGTTGTTATTTTACACAGAAATATGTCAAGTAGTATTGAACCTCCACATTTTGGCCAATACAAAGGTCCAAACCTATTAGATTTTCGGCATCACAGAACTCACCAACTCCTAACAATCTGGCAGAAATTTGATAGTTTACGATTAATTTTACATGAAACCATTCCTACGAATAATGACCGTAATTGAATAATGTTTTGGTATAGTCCACAGTTCGCTTACAGTTTTTCATTATGAATGTATTTGCCATCATAATTTCATATCAAAGTTTTTTCGGTCCTATTGAATTTGTGTTAGAACTTTACACAAATGTTCTATTCTATGTGTGTATTTATTATGTGTGTAATTCTTATGGGGTCCACTGTAGAGTTTGATTATTCGGCGACTAAGGAGATAAGTAACATACTGGCAAACGCACAAACATACATATCTACTTGTATATGTGAGGCTGTAAATGAATGAATTGAGTTTTTTGTCTGATATTGTATAAAAGATTTTGAATTTTGATTCATTGTTCGATTTGATTGATTGGATTAGGTACTTATGTTATTAATTTCTTGTTGGTTTTTTTAACATGTTTTGATTTTTGTTGTTGTTAACAATACTCTCAAACACATATATATGTGTAAAATGGGTCTGCGGTGAAAATTATGTAGTTGTTCCTCATATGAAGTGTGTGTGTACTCAGTATTTATATATTATTTTTTTTGGACTGGAGTTTCTTGTCGTCTTTAGGATCTCCCTTAAAAAGCCTTAACGACAGTGATGTCAAAACATATGAATGGACGGACAGGCATACAGACTGGCGGACGGACAATTATGCCAAACGCGTGCTAGCCTCTTTTTAAAGCCATCTTTGGAGTTGGTTTACTGCCTTCAAATGTTGGGGATGTTGAAGTTCATGTTCGATGTTTTTGGTTTGGCTATAATTCATTCATTCATGTCTGTCGTCTCTTTCATTCATGAATTTTGTGCTGTGCGCGTATGTGATTTAGGCGATTTCGTCAAAGAGGATTGTCTTTTGGGATGGATTCTACTCAGACTGTCTATGACTTCCATGGCATTTCGATTCATTGACAAATTGTAAATGTCGAAGTCTTGTCAGAAAGTAATAACAAAAATATACTGGATGGAAATTTAAGTTAGATTTTTGGAATTATTTCATTGTGTCTTGAAGAAATTACTTTATTTGTGCATAAAAGATTAATGTTATACATCCGTTTTAATATCGAATAGGAAAGTCCATAGAAAATAGGTTAAATTTGAATATTATTTTCAAGTATAATTATTATCCCCTCACCTTAGAGAGGAGGGTATATATCATTAGCTAGGAGCCAAAACTAGAAAAACATCGAAGGAGTGAACTAAGACCCTAAGTATGTTCGGCGGATACCCGTTTTGGGTCATTTTAAGTCGAATGACAATGTCCGTCCGTCCGTATGTCTGTCTGCTGGCTGGTGGTAATATTTTCTCCTATCTCCGGCTAAGTTCGAAGATGGGCCATATTGGTCCACTCCTTTAAGTACCTCCCCCACAAAGGGTTAACACTTAGTGAAATATTGATTTTTTATTAACTTCTATTCTACTTATTTGAATTCTCCGAAATTCTACACATAGTATTAGTTAAGTAGTCGCTATTACCTCGAGAAAAATGGGCGAAGATGCAACGCCCCTTTTGGTACCCCCCACACAAATGAACAATTTTGAACCAAAAGTTAATAGCTTATAACTTTATTATCAGTGTATACAAAGACCTGAAATTTTGTACAGTTTAATGGTTCAACAGTACCTACATTACAATGAAAAATGGTCATTTTTGCCATGCTCCTTTTGGTACCTCCCACACAAATGGACCATTTTGTACGAAAAGTTACTAGCTTATAACTTTATTAACAGTGCATACAAAGACCTGAAATGTTGTACAGTGTAATGGTTTAAAAGTACCTACAATACAGTGAAAAATGGGCATTGTTGCCACTCTCCTTTTGGTACCTCCCACACAAATGGACCATTTTGTACCAAAAGTTACCAGCTTATAACTTTAATACCAGTGCATACAAATACTTGACATTTTGTACAGTGCAATGCTTTTATAGTACTCAGAGTCTAGAGAAAAGTGGCCGTTATTGGCGCTCCCTTTTGGTGCCCACCCCACAAATGGACCATTTTACACCAAAAGTTAACAGCTTATAACTTCAATACCAGTACATACTTTAAAGTTATTAAATGCAATTTAAATTGATAATAATTTAGTTAAAACAAAAAAATAAATAAATTTACTAATATTTTTTGGGACTCAAGGTGAGGAGATTTATAAGTCGGTTTAACCGACTGAACTTTCTTACTTGTTTACACAAACATTTGCTACAAAAAAAGATCACATCGAAGCAGTGAGATCTATGTATACTTTTCGGAAATCCTTTCCAGTGCATGCTAAGTCATTTGAGCAATATATGGTCTGCTCCCATCACACGGTGCACCCGATTGCAATACAACTTGGTATGCTGTAGAAGAGGTATTAAAGAACCTAATTTGTAAGTTTTGGGCCTCTTATGGTGCACAGGAGCGGAGCTACAGGGTCCCAAAGCTGGCCACCTCGGATGAACGTGTGTACCATTTGTATATTTCGTCTGATTACACGATTTTTTGTGTTGGCTCTACTATCTGAGGCCTACAAATGACTTTTTACGCCTAAGAGTTTGCTCATATAGTTACGGAGATATTAGCAATTGTAAATTTAATTTTAATTTTTTTTCCCGAATTAGATAGTTATGGCCACTTGAAGTAATATTTTCAAAAAATTAAATTTTTTCTAATATTTTGTGGGAAAAAAGTATATGTTTTATTTTGGAGTTATAGAAGAAGTTATTTTAAAAAATTATAACATATTCATTAGGCCGGGTCGATTTGTGGGGAGGCAAAAAAAAGTCGCCATAGCTCAATGAAAATAAATGGGTCAAAGTGGGATTTTTTCCGGGATTCGTTTTAGAGGTATGGTTCCTTCGGCAAAGTTTCTTATTTTGATCCCTAGAATACGATTTTCACTGAGCAATGGACGATTTTTAAATCGACCCGCCCTAATATTCATATTTATCTTAAACTAGCTGAACCCAGCAGACGTTGTCCTGCCCGTCCTGCCCGCCCTGTTTGGGATGTATTGGTTTGTTATTCAATGATATTTCATTCAAAAACGCATACATCCCTAGTTTCTGGAAAAAATCTATATTGACCACTACATTGCCATCTACCGGTTAGAATCATACATACAAACAAATATATATTTTAAATTTCTGGAAATGCGAATTTTGCAAATAACTGGACAACTTCGAAATTTATCGCGTTGAAAATAATTCTAAAACACAAATGAACTCAATCTGAATATATTGTTCAATTTTCAGCCCATTAGCTTTTATTGTTTCGGAGATCATGCGATATTAACAAACGTACAAAGGATTTTATATATAAAGATATAGGGCCATAGGGATTACGACTTTTTGTTATACCTTCGCTGCAAATGCTTGACATTCATTCATTTTTCATTCATCTTTTGAGGATGAAAATAAAAAAAAACCTAGAATTATGGAATGACCCAAATTTCAATCCAATCGTTTGATATTGGTGGCTTCTAAGGCCTCAAAAAGTCATATCGGGTGGAACCTTTGTCCGTTACTCATGAGAATGGTTTTGTGTGTAATTTATTCTTTAAACCGGCATGACTAATTTTCAATCACAAACAACTCAAATCTAAAAAAAATATTCCTCCCAATTTTGAATAGCGCAACCTTACGGGGCCTATTGAATATTGAACTTTCTCGGGCTACGTGCATTCGATTATCGTTTTTTTTCGAACATATGTTTATAGTTGAGTTTGTTTGTGTTTAGTTTAGTATGTGTTTGTGAGAGACATAATAGTTATAAGTGTTTTGCTTGTTCGGCGATTCGGTTTTTATCTCCTCAATCGTCGCAAAGCGGCTTCCATTCCCGGATGTCTTCAATTTTGGGAACAGGAAAAAGTCGCATGGGGCCAAATCTGGTGAATACGGTTCTTGAGGCATGATTACGGTATTCTTTTCTACCCTGCCACACGCTATATGCCCAAAATTTCCGAAACAATTGTATGGCATGAGCAACCAGTATCCTCTGTTAAAAAATGACTACGCGAAAAGTCAGTTGTTTATACAACACTCTGGTCTATGGTTGTGCAAAATTTCAGCTTTATAGATCTGATCAGCGTCAAGTAGTCAGCACCACCTGTTGAGAATTTTGCGACTTTTATTTTTCCTAAACCTTCGCGTACAAATTTCGAACAAATTCGCAGAAGGAAGTATCCAATATATATTTATCACTTACAAACTGACAATTCACAGATTCACATTGTTACGAGTATATGTGTATGTATGTCGTAAATGAAAATTATTTCATTCTAAACACGATGAAAACTGCTCAAATTATCACATGAAAAAGAAAAATATACTGTATTTTCAAATGAAATAACATCCTAAATACATCATGAATCTGAGTAGCGTTACATGTAACACTATTACTTGTAATAGTTGGTCTCAGTGGTCAAGAGGGTAAATTTTCGTTGTCTCTACAAAGATTTAGGTTTGTTTCTGGTAAGAGTTTTCTGAAAGCATAAAAATAATACGAACAAAAAATTGTGCGAAAACGTACCACTGGTCAAAATCCGATACTGTGAAAAGTCCGTGGTCTATAAAACACTCTAGCCTATCCATATGCTAAATTTCAGCTTTATAGTTCTTACAGGAGACTCAGCGGTCAAGCGGTCAAAAATTACTTGGCGTAAAAGCACTTCCGTTGGAGATCTGTATATATACACATCAGTTTGTGGAATCATAGTTCTTAAAAGAATTGTTAAGTACTGAAAGATTGACAATTGCTTTGGTCACTTCAGCTTGACCTTAGGCTAGACAATGAATAGTTGTTTTCGAACGTTTGAGATATGTATGTACATACATACATCTACATTTTTAGATTCTTTGCTCTTAAATAACATTCAAAAACACTGAAATTTTATCTATTGATCTTATAAGGTGTTTCTGAAAGAACAAACACAATACTCAATTTATTGATAGCGCTAGAACTGACCACAGGGCAAAAAATGGCTATGTGAAAAGTCAAAAAATCCCATTTTGCGGATTTTTTAAATTATTTTGAAAAATTGTCTGATTGACTTTCGCAAATATAATGATTCGATAATTACTTTTGACTTGAGATATCAATGCCTTAAAAGTGCAGAATATTTCATTGAAATATATTGATTTTTAAATATTTTAAAAATAAATATATTATTAAGTTAAGTAATATATATAAGATTACATTTGTTAAAGAAAATAACCCAAGCTTTCGTTTAAGCAAAAAAAAAAACAAAAATAATACCATGGGTTTTGTCACAAATGTTAAAAAAGCTGTAACTTCGCAAAAAAATCACCAACAAATATTTTTGTGCATTTTTTATACCCTACACCACACTGTGGTACAGGGTATTATAACTTTGTGCATTTGTTTGTAACACCCAACAGGAGAAGAAATAGACCCATCTTTTATTATACCGATCGACTTAGAATCACTTTCTGAGTCGATTTAGCTATGTCCGTCTGTCTGTCCGTCTGTGCATGTATTCTTGTAATCAAAGTACAGGTCGCAATTATGGTCCGATCTCGACGAAACTTTACACATATTTTTTTTTTGGCCCAAGGTCATCCCCTATTGAATTTGGTTAAAATCGGTTCAGAGTTAGATATAGCCCCCATATATATGTTAGCCCCGATTTGACATGTAAGCGCTGTAAAAGCTTTATTTTATATCCGATCAGTATGAAATTCGGCAGGAAAAGGTTTCTTATTACATGAAGGAATACTGCTAAATTCGGAGAAAATTGGTTCAGATTTAGATATAGCCCCCATATATACGTTACCCCTGATTTGACTTGTAAGCGCTGTAAAAATGTTATTTTATATCCGATCAGTATGAAATTCGGCAGAAAGAGGTTTCTTATTATATGAATGAACACTGTTAAATTTGGAAGAAATCGGTTCAGATTTAGATATAGCCCCCATATATACGTTACCCCCGATTTGACATGTAGGCGATGTAGAGACTGTATTTTATACCCGAAATTCGACAGAAGGAGGTCTTTTTACATGAATGAGTATTCAGGGAAGATCGGTTCAGATTTATATTGATTGTTCCTCCTGATTTGGTATCAAACCGCTATAGAAGTTGTATTTTACTTCCGATCATTAAAATTTTCCAGAAAGATTTTTCTCAATTTAGGAATGAGAAGCTTAATTTAGCGATTATCGTTTCAGAATTAGATAATATGTTTCTAACCATTTACCAATTATTCCAAATTATTATGGCAATGACCCTTATCGCATTGTTAGGGAGGTGTAGGGTATTATATAGTCGGCCCCGTCCGACTTTCTGCCATTCCTTACTGCTCTTTTTTAATATAGATTGAAGCAAGAGCCATTGAAAACACTTCGGAAAAAATTTTCTAAATACAATAAAGTATCCTTTTTTAGGTTCCAAATATATTTTCATTCAATTTAGACATATTAAAAGTTGTGCTTTTCCCCGTGCATTTAGTTTTTTATATTATACCGATCGAATTTTCAAAACACTCTGAGCCTACTTAGCTATGTCCTTCTGTACATGTACAGGGTGGAGCGCGGTAATTTGCTTATTTGGGAATGAAATAAAAAAGTTCTGAACCTTAGAAAAATGTATTTTATATTATATGATATTATATGGAACAGTAAGGGAATTTTTAAATTACATGGTTTTAAATAGTGTATCTGGCAAATCTGCAACGTTTTGAAGAGTTTTTTTAAACAAAATGCATTTCTTTGTGACCTGACTAATATTGCGACTTGTACATTAGTTACAAGTCTACCTGGTCAGACACCTTTAAGACGTTGAAAACTAATATAATAATCTGTTAATTTACTATTTTTTTAAAAAATTTCAGTTCCTTTGGATAGAATTGTTTCTTTCGGTGTATATAAGGACATTTATTTGACCAATCTTCACCGTGTCGTTTACTTCAGACAGATAGACGGACATGCAGACGTACAATTGAAGTTCTATTTTGGAGTTAGAAACGCCATGAACTTCATTAAATCCATGTACCCCAACGCTGTGGTAAGGACAAATGACACAGCAACGCTGGACACTAAAATAAAAATTAAATCAAAGTTCATGTAAAATGGAAAACAACATCGGACAGACAATGCTAAGAAGAAAAAAAACCAAAGAACGACACCGAACAACTGGCATTTTGTTTGACATGAAAGAAACAAAAACTGATCATTTGTTATTACCAAAAAGAACGACAACAGCCCTGGAACGAACCAACAAACCAAACTGAACTGAACTCTTTAATGTCAACTCCACAACGGCTTGGTGGCCACGACGAGAGGAGCATTGCGAAATTTATTAAGACTGCACTGAAATAACCATCACATGCACGGCGTGGCACCAGTGAAGTGGCTCAATGTGACTGAATCAAAAGAAAAGAAAAAACCGAAAAGTAACTCCAAGATGGTCAAGAGGAGCTGTCACTGCCACAACGGCTGGCCACACCAGAGAAGTCAATGTGCATCTTTAGCGTGGCATACTATAGTAGGTGCAGTCAAAATACATTAGACAGACAGACCGAAGGGGCGATGTCACCAAGAAAATGTTGAAAATGGTCAAAGATACCTTTTCAGCTGCGGATTAGAAGAAAACATAAACGAATTTCAGTCATATATAAAGGAGAATTTTGGAGTACCCTATCAGAAGGATGGATTTGGATACTTTTAGGTATACAGCGAAAATAGTTTGATTGCGACAACCAAATTTGCTCGACTCCTGCGCACGGTAGGGATATTTCTGTATATAGTATATGAACCGATGAAGTCCATTACGTCTGTGAATGGTACAGTCTAAAATTGAATTAAAGAAGTAAATTTTAATTACATTACGACCTGTTTGTATTTGTGGGTCTTACGGTACAAATAAGTTAAATCTGTAGGATGTTTGTATTGGGGTATATACAAGGTGCATTTTGTTTGACATGAAAGAAACAAAAACTGAAAGAAACAAAAACTTTTTTAGATGTGTGGTTTTCAATCTGGCATTACTTTTTTCGGAATTGGTTATTTGACAGCTGTCTCTTGATTTGTTCACAGTTTGGTTTGTCATTTTATAATGAATAGACTTACTCCGGAACAACGTTTGCAAATCGTGCAAATTTATTACCAATATAATGGTTCGGCTCGCGCGACGCATTGCGAACGATTCAGCGATGAAGATCACTTTTGAATGAATGAGTACGTTAATAAACAAAATTGTCGCATTTGGAGTAATGATAATACACAAGCCATTGTTCAGGCGCCATTACATCCACATAGTCACTGTTTGGTGTGCTCTATGGGCAGAGGGAATCATTGGTCCATATTTCTTGAAAAATTAAACGGGCCATAATGTTACAGTCTATGGGGAACACTATAGAGCCATGATTAACGACATTTTCGTGCCTGAATTGGAGGATGGTGATATGGACGGCCTTTGGTTCCAACAAGACGGCGCTACAGGCCATACATACAGCCAACGAAACAAATATTGAAGGAAACTTTTGGTGAGCGCATTATCTCTCGTGTAACGTGTGACGTGGCCTCCAAGATCGTGCGATTTAACACTGCTGGACTATTTTTTGTGTGGTTAACTGAAGTCGTTTGTCTACGCAGATAAGCCCGACACGATTGACGCCTTGGAAGAGAATATTCGGCGAGTTATTGCTGACTACAGCCCCAAATGCTGCAAAAAGTGGTCGAAAATTGGGAAAAGTGGTCTCGGCTGGAATTTATTCGACTGTTCAATTTTGTTTGATTTGATTTTGTTATTAATTCGAAAGATCATTATTACAATGGTTAAATACGCTTATAGCTAACATTTTTCATTCTTATGAGATAACTTACATACATTAGGTATCTTATCTATCTATCTATCTATCTACCGGGTGTTTTTTTTACAGCTTTGTTTTTCGAATAGAGATAAAACTGGCATTTTGTGGTCAAATCTGGCAACTCTAATGTCATTTATGTTCAGTTTGGTTTGCCATTTCATCATGAACAGGTTGACAAAAGAACAACGCTTGCAAATCGTGCAAATTTATTTCGAAAATAATGGTTCAGTTCGCGAAGTTTACCGCAAGCTCCGTCCATTTTCGACATAATCGTCCATCAGAGCAATTAATTCGGTTAACCATGGATCGTTTTCGCACTACGTTTACTCTATGTGATAATACGCATCCGCAGAGACGTCGAACAGTGCGCACCGAAGAAACAATTGCCGCTGTAGAGCAAAGTGTTGAAGAGGACCCGAATGAATCGATTCGCCACCGTGCACAGCAATTGGAGCTGTGGAGAGCTAATGGAGACCGGTATAGAGCCATGATAACCGACTATTTTGTTCCCGAATTGGATGGCATGAATGTGGATGAGTTGTGGTTCCAACAAGACGGCGCTACATGCCACACAGCGCACGTCACAATCGATTTATTGAAGGAAACATTCGATGAGCGCATAATTTCGCGGAATGGACCTGTCAATTGGCCACCAAGATCGTGTGATTTGACACCATTGGATTATTTTCTTTGGGGATATGTGAAGTCGCTCGTCTACGCCAACAAACCAGAAACGTTAGGGGAATTGGAAGCCAACATTCGTGGCGTTATTGCCGACATACGGCCCCATATGCTCGAAAAAGTGGTTGAAAATTGGACCTGTAGAATTGGCTTTATTCGAGCCAGCCGCGGCGGCCACATGCCCGAAATCATATTTAAACATTAATGGCATAAAATTATCCTTCCAATAAAGCCAAATTGATGTACCTTAAAACGATTTTCTTGTGTTTTATTTCAATTCGAAGTTCTATACCCCAAAAAAAAACACGCGATATATATATAAAAATGAAACGGTCCATCTGTGTAATGGCATCACGTCAGAACGGCTGGAGCGATTTGGATGATTTTTTTTTATTCGATTCTAAATTTTCACGAGATGGTTTATGGTTTAAAAAAAAATTAATTGGACAAAGGGGCGTGGTACCTCCCATACAAATCGCAGGTTAAAAATCCGATATTTCTGCTCCTATTATAGGTATAGTGCTGAAATTTTGTTTGTATGCATTTAATGGCAGATTATGTGAATTTTCCAAAAATGGGCGGAATCGGACCAATGGGCGTGGCCCCGCCCATATAAGCCAAATTTTGAAATTGAGATATTTTGCACAATTTGTTAGCGAGAGTGCTGGAATTTTGTGTATATGTAAACGGTGGCAGTCTACGTGATTGGTCCAAAAATGGGCGGGATCGGACCAATGGGCGTGGCCCCGCCCACATAGACAAAATTTTGATATCTTGCACAATTTGCTAGCGGGAGTGCTGCAATTTTGCGTATATGTATCTGGCGGCATTCTACGTAATTGGTGAAAAAATGGGCGGGACCGGACCAATGGGCGTGGCCCCGCCCATATAAGCCAAATTTTGAAATTGAGATATTTTGCACAATTTGTTAGCGAGAGTGCTGGAATTTTGTGTATATGTAAACGGTGGCAGTCTACGTGATTGATCCAAAAACGGGCGGGATCGAACCAATGGGCGTGGCACCGCCCATATAAGCCAAATTTAAAAAATGTGATATCTTGCACAATTTGTTAGCGAGAGACCTGGAATTTTGTGTATATATATCCGTTGGCGATCTACGTGATTGGTCCAAAAATGGGCGGGTTCAGACCAATAGGCGTGGCCCCGCCCACAATGACCAAATTTTGAAATTTTTATATCTTGAACAATTTGCTATCGGGAGTGCTGCAATGTTGTGTATATGTATCTGGTGGCATTCTACGTAATTGGTCAGAAAATGGGCGGGATCGGACCAATGGGCGTGGCCCCGCCCTTATAAGCCAAATTTTGAAATTGATATAACTTGCACAATTTTTTATCTAGAGTGCTGTCATGTTGTTATGTATGTATCTGGTGACAGTCCACGTGATTGGTCCAAAAATTGGCGGGATCTGACCAATGGGCGGGCCACCGCCCATATAAGCCAAATTTTGAAATTGAATTATCTTGCTCATTTTGTTAGCGAGAGTGTTGAAATTTTGCGTATATGTATCTGGTAGCAGTCTACGTGATTGGCTTTCAAATGGGCGGAATAGGACCAGTGGGCGTGGCCCAGCCCATATTTTGATATATCTTGCAAGTATTATATAGGAAATACATGAACAAAAATGCTCGGTATGCGATAATTACAGCTGCTCACTCCAATACAATCGCAATATGATAATGTGATGCAATATCAATGAAACAAGAATTTGGAAATTTTATAAGTATACATTTCTATTTTCTGGACTTTCCACTGAATTCGGTATTTTTTCATTCAGTGAATTTATTACTAATACCAGTAAGGAAAGGCAGAAAGTCGGGCGGGGCCGACTATATAATACCCTACACCTCCCTAACAATGCGATAAGGGTCATTGCGATAATAATTTGGAATAATTGGTAAATGTATTTTGAACCGATAATCGCAAAATTAAGCAATATTCGTTCCTAAATTGAGAAAAATCTTTCTGGAGAACTTTGTAATGATCGGAAGTAAAGTACAACTTCTATAGCGCTTTGTAACCAAATCTGGAGGAACATATATATGGAGGTTATATATAAATCTGAATCGATTTTCCTAGAATACTCATTCATGTAAAATAGAAACCTGTTTCTGTCGAATTTCGTACTGGTCGGATATAAAACACAGTCTCTACAGCGCTTACATGTCAAATTGGGGGTAACATATATATATGGGGGCTATATCTAAATCTGAACTGATTTTCTCCGAATTTTGCGGCATTCCTTCATGTAATAAGAAACCTCTTTCTGCCGAATTTCTTATTGATCGGATATAAAATACAGTTTCTACAGCGCTTGAATTTCAAATCGGGGGTAACATATATATGGGGACTATATCTAAATCTGAACCGATTTTCTCCGAATTTGGCAGTATTCCTTCATGTAATAACAAACCTCTTTCTGCCGAATTTCGTACTGATCGGATATAAAATACAGTTTCTACAGCGCGAATTTTGACATGGGCAGCGAAGCGCACCGGGCTCAGCTAGTAAGTAATATATATTTAGTTTAGTTATTGTATTTCTACATTTCACTTATACTGTTTACTAGACCGTTTATAGCACATGATGCAAAAAGTGAAAGTTGTTGCGATCTTTGATTTCCGAACCGAAAAAAGTTTCCATTTGGCCTACAAGACTTCCATAAAAAATGTTGTGCCGATCGGATAACCCTAGGGTCTGCCCAAAGTTCATTCAAAATTTAGAACACACTTTATAGGGGAAATATTTTTTTATTAACAAATCGTATGTTTAAGTAAGTAAAATTACATTTCTTTGTATTATTAATTAATAAATAGTTTTTAAATATTAAGATCGGTGAAAAAAAAAACAAAAAATACAATTAATTCAATATTATATTAGATCTGACTTGGTATGTGAGGGACATTTTCAACGATATTCTTCAATGCACTGTAATATAAATTGATTTTGTTCTACGTCTTTCGTAAGTATTCTGTTGTAATCATTCATAAATTGTACACCGCGTTCAGCAGTGTCGTTAACAACAAACAGATTACGACAAACATCGGGAGCATCTTGATAATCTTCCCAAATGGATGTGTCATGCTTTAAAAATTCAGTACTCAATCCAAAAGCACCGAAAAATTTTTTGGTTTTGTATGAGACGAAATCGCTCAAATTATTACACAGCAATAGTTTCGGGTCGGAGAATTTTCGATCGTTTTCCAGATTAACCATTTTTTGTTTCTCTTCGAGTGAAACATCTGGGGCCAAATACCACAAATGATTTTTCCATTTCTTCAAAACCGCTTCAGACACATCTCGGTCGATTTCTGCGTATGCGATGGAGTCTTTCAATAAGTGTATATCTTGATTTGGTGCTCGTATGGCATTTGTGCATGTAAACCACGCTTTGACATACAGCCGCACGAGAAAAATACATATGTATATCCCGTAGCCCACTGGACTCTCGTTTTGTCAATGCAAACTGCTCTAGAAATAGGTATATTTTTAAGGCATAAATGCCTTTTCCCATGAACCTTGCGTGGGATGTTGGACCAGGTGTTCGGAAGTTATCGCCGACACCACCAAGAAACATTATTGTTAATTGTAATAGTTCCTTGTAATCAGCTCGAATTTGTGTTTCATTTAGCTGTTTAATGCAGAATTTCTTAATGACTTCGCAGTCACACTCAAAAAAAAGTGAACCCTAGAGCAAGTTAAAATGAACTTAACTGTAGGAATATTGAACTTCGTATTTCGCTAAAGCTATTTTTCCTTATATCAAGTTCATATATTTCCTCACAATTATGAAATATTTTTAACTTATTTCTAGTTAACTCGTACTTCCTTTAAGTAACTATTGAAATTAAAATAGGGAAAATTAACTCAATACTAGCAAATTCGGACTTGAAATTATGCAAATTCAGCATACTTTTGTCCTTATTGCAAGTAAATTTTTACTCATATTTAGGAAAATTTAATTAAATTTATGCAAAAAGAAAAGAAAAATTAAAATTTTCTTGGACTTTTTAGTCCACGATTTTTGATACTACTTCACACCACTTTCCTCCTCCTCCATTTATATGTTGGAATCTCTCTCTTACCACTTCTTCTTTGGATTTCTCTCTTCTGCTTTATTTTAGGAATTGAAATTTATTTTATTTAACATTAAACATTATGTATGTAAAATTTTACCTCCGAATGCGATTCGATCCCAGAACCTTCCGTTTTATGAACCACATGTTTACCAACTGAGCTACGTAGACACTTAAATTTTTATGAAAAATTTGTTTTTAAATACAATTATATATCCCAAAATTTTCGAAACAATGTATTGTTATGTACACTTGAATTTGATAAAATGATTGCCATCATTGAATGATAAATAGAGTTGCCATATACTATATTTATAGCCGAAGAATAAATTTTATTATGAATGACATTTTCATATCAATCCCAAAAGAGTTTCGTAGCTCGATATATAGTGTGTCTGCCTCACTATCATAAGGTTGTCGGTTCGACTCTCGTCCCGGGCGTAACATTTTTAATGTTTCTCCATAAATTTAAGTTTCTGCAAGTAACGATTTGCGAAAAAATAAAAATTGCGGAACGAAAAAGAACAGAATTTTTTGTTTTTTTTTTTAGCACTACAACATAGTCCGAAAATAGTTTATTTTTCCTTGATTTTAGTATGTTTTCCTAATTTTGAGTTCAAATTCATGGACTCGAAATAAGGATTCATGATTATTTTTAGTTAAAATTTCCTAAAAATCATGCTTTCCATTATTAGTTCATAATTTCCTTATGTCTATGTTGGGTGTCCACCGCATATGTTTAAATTTGATAAATATATGAATATTCGAACTTTTTTCAAGAAATATTATTTTAGTAAAAGAATATCCTCATTTTTAGTTAACGAACTATTCTGCATATCCCAAAAAAAATAAAATTTGGTAGTACTAAATAAAATTTCCCAGTTTTAAGAAAAAATTAACTCAATATGAATAAAAACATTGAACTAAATTGGAGTATGGATTTTACTAAAATTTAGGAAATACATTTTTTTGAGTGCAGCATTACTTATTTTTGAGCGTACAGTTGGATCTTCGAGTCCGTTTTTAAACGATTTGTTATCGAGAATTACCCAAACGGCAGCAAAACGATTAAAAATAGGCACTTCAGGACCACAAGTCGCCGAAGTTTAACCTCAAACACATGTTTCAATACTACCTCCATCATGTGATGAGAACATGGGAACTTGATTAATTTTCGATCTAATTTGTTCTGCAACAAAATGCACGATCCAGTGTTTTGACCTGTATTTCATGAGTGTATCATGAGTGTATCATGAACGACTTTGGCCATATTTTCTCCAGTACCAGTCGGGATTTTGGGGCGCCCAAAAAATTTGATGTGTAGAACGATTAATCACAAGCTCACCAACAGAGGTCAGAGGCGTCGCAGCGTTAAACATTACAGTTATCACATTATGAAATATCTGTCTATTTGACGGCAGTTTGGCTCCCAACTGATTCTACGGTGCGAAATTTATCACTGGATCTAGTAACCATTTTGGATGTGGTCAGTCTGGAGACAAATAAGAATATGACCAAAATTAAATTTTGTGCGAAGCTGTCCCTTTCTCAATTCACTTAGGCTGGAGACAGAGCGCGTTCTGTAAACGACCCTGTTGCATGGCCGTATAGCGCGCTGCAAAGTTCTGCTTATGTTTTCTTATTTGACCAGTAGAAAAATGTCAGACTGATGCGAAAAATCAACTATCATGCAAATCCGTTTTTTTTTTTTCATGCATGCACAAGCATGATCTATTTTTTATTGTGATTGCTCTTACGTCTACATAGGTACATAGAGGCCATGTCGGTGTGCATGCATGCCCTGTCATGACGTAAAATTCAAATGAAAACTGCTGTAACTTTTTCGTTTTTCGGTCGATTTTGATTGTTTACGACCTGTAAGAAAGAAAATTTTATTCAAAGATCATTTAAAAACTTTTCATGATAATAAAATATTTTTTAATTACTTGAACATGTGACATTTGATAAAAACCCAAATTTTGTTCATGTAAAGTGAGTTTTATGTTTTCAAACAACTTTGGGCAGACCTTAGCGTTATCCAATCGGCACCAAATTTTTTATTGGAGGTTTGTAGGTCAAATGGAAACTTTTTCGGCCCGGAAATCAGTACCGAAAAAATAATAAATGGTCTACTGTTTACAATGCTTTGTCGATATATTAAATATTTTCCCAAAAAATCGAATTACAAAAAGGGAAGGAATTTATTCAAGCCAGCTACTTGCCACCTGCCCGAAATCATTTTTAAAACATAATAACAAACACTTATCTTTAAATTAAATAAGTACTGTCAAATTTCATCCCAATCTGACCCTTCCAATTTTACCATATTTAAGTCAACTCACATCTAAAAGAAGTATTTCTATTATTGTAAACTGTGGCGGGAGTCCAACAAACCTACGACAAACAGATGAGCACGACTATGTAGCATACATATGACACCAAATCAGCCATTATGGATTTTCCTAAGTGTAGCGTATTCACAAAATCTAAGGCTCAATAGATGTCTCCAATTTAAAGTGTGACTGTGTCTCTGTGCCAGTTGAGTTAGAATGACGAGTCCAAAGATTGAAAAGGTCCACCAGAGAGATAGATGGACGGACGGACGAATGGATGGACAGATCATTCGTTTTTTGTCTTCCCTGGTTTATTATGTGATGTTTTTAAGTACATAATACTTGCAACCAGCTCGTGGTGCCCCATCTTTTTTCCTATGTCAATTGTCTGTGGAGCAAAGTTGCCTCAGACATTCAAAGGCCACAAATGCATTTTGGACATTGGGATTAGATTCTAAAGCTTGTTCGTGTGGTGTGGAAAATGTATCTTTTTCGCGGTACCACCAGCACCACCTCCACAAGCACCCATGCCTTCCACTCCTGCTTCCAAGTACCAAATGTAACAATTGAAAAGTATGTTTATGCAACATTTACATTGCGGCAACAACAACATCTCCGTACCTTTAGATTGTAGTGTTGCTGTCATGTCAATGACACAAATAAACTATTATTACATCTTAAAAGTTTAATCACACAAATGTCGACCATAAAAGCAGTAATATCCAAGTGATACTGACGGACAGACATTCAACACATCCGGAGACCATCGTTCATCGACCATAGAAACTGTGTTTTATATCAGATCAGTACGAAATTTGGAAGAGAAAGTTCTCTTATTACATTAATTACTGCCAAATTCGGAGAAAATCCGTTCAGATTTAGATATAGCCCCCATATATATGTTTCACCCAATTTGACATGTAAGCGCTATAGGAACCGTATTTTACATCCGATCGGTACGAAAGTCGGCAGAGAGAGTTTTCGTATTACATGAATGAAAACTACCAAATTCGGGGAAATTCAGTTCAGATTTAGATATAACCCCCCCATATATATGATTTACCCGATTTGACATGTAAGCGCTGTAGAAACCGTATTTTATATCCGATCTGTACGAAATTCGGCAGAGAGTTTTATTATTACCTGAATGAAAATTACCAAATTCGGGGAAATTCAGTTCAGATTTACATAGATATAGCCCCCATATATAAGTTTCACACGATTTGACATGTAAGCGCTGTATAAACCGTGTTTTATATCCGATCAGTACGAAATTCTACAGAGAGATTTTTCTTTTTATGTGATTGAACACTACCAAATTCGGAGAAAAGCCGTTCGGATTTAGATATAGCCTCCATATATATGTTTCACCCAATTTGACATGTAAGCGCTATAGGAACCGTATTTTACATCCGATCAGTACGAAATTCGGCAGGGAGAGTTTTCTTATTACATGAATGACCAAATTCGGAGAAAATCCATTCAGATTTAGATATAGCCCCCATATATATGTTTCACCCGATTTGACATGTAAGCGCTGTAGAAACCGTCTTTTATATCCGATCAGTACGAAATTCGGCAGAGAGAGTTTTCTTATTACATGCATTGTTAGGGAGGTGTAGGGTATTAAGTAGTCGGCCCGCCCGACTTTCTGTCGTTCCTACGCAATGTTTTAGTTTAGGTCTTATTTCGCGATATTGAACCACAAAGTTTGGAATCAAGTTAGTTAAATCAGAGGTGATTTTGAAATGGAAGGCTTCGGAGTACACGCTTCATTCCAAAGAACGAAATAAAGGGAACCCTTTTTTGTTTGTATCTTTGGGAAAAATATTTCTCGCGAAAAATTACTATGAGTCTCCTTGCAATATATTTATGAAAAATTAACAGGTTTGATAATTTAGCAGGTTTTGTTGGTTACCTTTGAAATTTCCATTGCCACTAAACAGAAAATAATTTACAAAAATTTAAGTCAACAAATTTTATTTCAAATATTTTCTGCTATAAGTAGAAAAATATACAAATTATGTAGTAACTCTAAATCTGATTAATTCTCATAAAAAAGTTGAGAAAAGACTCTATAGCTCAAAAATGAATTTCGAGCCCCGGATCTTTCAAAATAGGTATATTTTCTAAAATATTCCAGAACAGAGAAAAAAATACGAAGGCGCATAGCGATTCTTGTTCTATGTGCCATTCCAAGAAACTTTGACGAAGAACCATACCCCGAACTATACCTCAAAAATTATTTGCGCGCCCCCGGATCTTTCAAAATAGATTCATATAGATGTCGCTTTGAACTTTCAGACCTACTTCTATACAATGATAAAAAGCAAGTATTTTTACATGGCAAAATGTGTTGCAAGTATTTCATTGCACGCCCACTGATTCTATCATTATTCCTTCGGGGACGTGACCTCCAACCTCAGTAATCTGCTTGGCTAGCTTTTAAAAAATTCATTGATTTATAAGTTCGATAACCAAACTATCGGAGACTATAAGTCACTCAGGCAAATGAGAAGTATACTTAAAGACTCACCTTTCGGATAACTATCACACACAATCAAAACCAAATGGATTTTGAGATATAGTACACTCTGAAGGAGAATGTGAGCGTATGACAGGCCGATGGACAGACTCGATAATACAAGGTGGCGCAAAAGTAATCCTCCTATCAGAAAATGCTATAAATTTTGCGATTGGCCCCTAATGTCAGTTCTGTTTTGACATTTGTGTAGTAAACACATGCGAAATACACGTTAATAAACAATGTTACGCTACACTGCTCCAGAACGCGGAATATTGCTGACTATTTATTTGACCAATAATCGGTCGGTGACTTTGGCACAACGTGAATTTCGTCGCAGGCCCATTTCCATCTTAGCGGGTACGTAAATTAGCAAAATTTACGCTTCTGGGGCACTGAAAATCCGCGTGTAACCCACGAAGAGCCATTACACCCGCTCAAAGTCACTGTATGGTGTGCTGTTTTCGCTGGAGGAGTCATCGGACCTTTTTTCTTCGAAGACGTCGCGGGCCAAACGGTTACTGTGAATGGTGAGCGCTACAGAGCAGTGATCAACGAGTTCTTTTTGCCGCAACTTGATGAATTGGGATTGGAAAACATGTGGTTCCAACAGAACGGTGCAACGGCACACACTGCACGTGCCACAACCGATATGCTGAAGGATGCATTTCCCGGACGCCTAATCTCCCGTTTTGGCGATTTGCACTGGCCAGCAAGATCGCCTGATTTGACCGCTCCAGACTTCTTTTTGTGGGGCTTTTTGAAGTCGCGGGTTTATGTCAACAAACCTAAAGACAATATCCGTCAAGAATGTGAGGACCTATCGCCGGAAGTTTTGGCCAAAGTGATGGAAAATGCCATAAAAAGGGGCTCAAATGTCAATCAACTGTGGCGGCGGCCATTTACATGACATCATATTCTCGACTTGATGTAAAAAAAATTAAAAGACCAAATAAAAATAATCCACAAGAAGAATCAAAGTTTTTCATTTTTTTTTTAAATTACAGCCAAAAAACATCGAAAGGTTACTTTTGCGCCACCTGTTATAATCTTGTGATCAAGGCAATGGTTGGAAATGTGAAGCAAACTTTATGAATATTGGTACAGAGGCATTTCATAGACTAGACACGATCTCTACTGAAAATAGAGGCGTATCGGTTCATGTTATGATATATCCCCCACATAAATTTACCTAAATCTATGGATAAATGTCGAAATTGTAACGCTTTTGGTAGAAATAAGTGAATTTTCAAAAAATCACTATTTTTTGTGATTGTGAAGGAGGTTATACTCGTGTATCATTTGCGGGCCAAAAGTGTAACACATGGAAGGAGTGACCTAAGACCTCAAGTATATTTGGCGGAAAGCTATTTGGCAAATTAGAGGAATGTTTGTCCGTCCGTCTGTGTCCTTGGTGAGTACTATAACTCTCGAAAGGGGTAACGGATTGACTTTAAATTTTGTATGTGATAATATTCTTTTCTATCCCTGGCAAAATTTTAAAATGAGCCATATTAGTCCACTCCATCTAGTACCTCACTGGCAAAGGGTTAACATATAGTGATACGTTGATTCTCTAATAACTTATATACTAAATATCCGAATTCTCTGTAATTCCACACATAGTAATTGATTATCTGTCGCTATTACCTTGAGAAATGGGCGCAGTGATCCCGCCCCTTTTTATACCACCCACACAAAGGGACCATTTTGTACAATACAGGGTTGCCCATATTCGACGGACCCACGGACTCGTTGGGCCCATTCCAATCGACGAGGCTTGTCCGCAGGCAACAATCTTTGCGTCAATTGAATTTTGTACGGGAACAAATGCAAATCAACGCGAATAATCCGTTGTAAAGTGGACCGAGCCATGCCCAACTGCTGAGAACGGCGTTTTTGGGATGTTCTTGGGGACCTCTCAACACTGGCTCGTACGGCAGCGATATTCTCGGCCGATCGCCTTGGTCGACTTTTATTTGGCCTCTTCGGATCAGAAAGAGCCTCACCAGTCGAAAATTTTTCGTATAAACGCTTAATGGTGTTCTTAGAAGGCGCACTTCTCACATTTTTTAATATTTTAAAAGCACGTTGACTTGACTTCTTCTGTTGAATGTAAATTTCAACTATTTCAGAGCGCTCGCGTGGCGTGTATTGTTCCATGGTAAAAATCTGCTTGGACTGACGCTTCAAACGCGGTATGTCATTAAGCGATCTGACATCTCTGTCAAAAGTTATGGCGTTGCCAGATGGGTCCGTCGAATATGGGAGACCCTGTATATGAACTGCTTATAACTATAATACCAGTATATATAAATACTTTTTGTGCAGTTTAATGCTTTTATAGTACCAACAAATTGGTATTATTGTCACGACCCTTTTGTAACATCCTATACAAAATGGCCACATCACACCAACATTGAACGGCTCATAACGTTAATAATAGTGCACGTGAACACTTACAATTCGGTATATTGCAATGACTTTGTAGTATCTACTCTTCAGCGCAAAATATACGTATTAGTCAAGCCACTTTTGGTACTCCTACAAAAATTTAAAGATTCATTCGAACACAACATTCCCATAACTTCTGCAGAAATCATGTAAATGTGTTCAAATTTTGTATAACTTTCTGGCATCTCTCACCCGCAGTAACATATTATGTACATTAGATCCATCCCAAAGTGCGGGTATACTCGAACCACGTAGATAAACATCTACAAGATATTTTCAAATTTTATAGTAAGAAATCCAATACTAAAAAACAATAAATGTCAAAAACAGCTTGACAATTCGAACAAATTCTCCGAATCTACGTAGCTAGCCACGCTCTTACCAGTATTTGAGCACACTTTCTGCTTAATAATTCACTGAGGAGTCTCAATAGTCAAGATGTCATTAAACACATCACTATTATTTCTCATAATATGTCATCTATGTTCCAAGTTTCGATACAATCTCGTTAGTCGTTAAGTAGTGATATTAGGAAGATCACGATCATATTGACGAAAATCTAACATAAGATAAAATCGGTGTTAGATATCTTACCACTCTTATTGGTAAGAGATATACATATTTGGATAACAAATATTGTAGGTTCATATCTTTGAAGGCGCTAAAACAATACTAAAGTTATTGATAGGGCAATAGATGACCACGGACCAAAAAAAATTATTTTGATCTTTACAACACTCCTATTTATGCATGTTCTAAATGTCACCTTTTCGGCTCCTACAAGCTAGTCAAGTGGTCAAAAATCACTTGGCGGAAAATTTAAAATTAGGTAGTCTACATAACTTTCCAGGTTTTGGCCTCTGCGTCCACCACGTTTCAAGAATATTGGTTCTGCTGTTAATAACACACCAACGAATTAATAATACTACTATCCATTTTTTATTTCTCTAAACAGCAATACAGACGTTTAAACCAGATTTTTTTTGGTTAGCAAAATATTTATTTAAATTATATTAAAGGTATTCCCAAAAATATTGCGCCCCTCGTGAGCCTTGCGCCCCTGGGCTTCAGCCCAGTTAGTCCATATGGTAGATCAGGTACTGGGTATCCGGTAATATTTTTCCCTATCACCGGCTAAGTTCGAAGATGGGCCATATTGGTCCACCCCTTCCAGTACCCCGCCCACAAAGTGTTAACTTTTAGTGAAATATTGATTCTTTAATACCTTCTATACTACTTACTTGAATCATCTGAAATTTCACACATTGTATTGTTTGTTAGTCGCTAACACGACAAGAAAAATGGGCGAAGTGGCCACTCCCTTTTTGGTACCTCCCACACAAATGGACCATTTTGCACCAAAAGTTAAGTGCTTATGGCTTTAATATCAGTTCATACAAATACTTGAAATTTTGTACAGTGTAATTCTTTTATAGTACATAGAGTCCAGAGAAAAGTGGGCGTTATTGGCACGCTCCTTTTGGTACCTCCCACACAAATGGACCATTTTGTACCAAAAGTTACCAGCTTATAACTTTAAAACCAGTGCATACAAATACTTGCAATTTTGTACAGAGTAATGCTTTTATAGTACCTAGAATCCACAGAAAAATGGGCGTTATTGGCACGCCCCTTTTTGGTACCTCCCACACAAGTGGACCATTTTAAGTTAACAGATTTTAACTTTAATACCAGTACGTAATTTAAAGTTATTAAATGCAATTTAAATTGATAATAATTTAATAAAAACAAAAAAATAAAAAAATTTACGAACATTTTTTGAAACTCAAAGTGAGGGGATTGTAGTTTTAGTTTATAACCTGTTATCTACTACACAGAAAGAAAAAATTTACTAATCCGTACTTGAATCAAGCTGTAGCGGCGTCAAAAGTACGGTAAGTACGGTTTTTCTTAAACCGATTACAAAATACTTGAATCAAGTACGTATTTTCAAGCCCTGAATTCTTAATCTTAGCGCTCATTAAGCCGAAATATTCTCATTTCAAGTATAAAGCGATTGATTTAAGAATTTTATGGGATTGATTTGAGTGAATAACGGGCTTAAATGAAGAAAACTTTGATTAATTAAAGCCTGCCAAATACTTGATTTAAGCCTGATAATACTTGATTTAAGCCTGATAAATTCTTGATTTAATTCTAATCAATACTTGATTTAAGCCTGATCATACTTGATATATTAAGCTTTCGTTTGTTTTATACCTATGTACCATTTATATTACACCATTTTTGGCTTTATATTGCAAAGAATGCAAATTATTTTCAATTGCTTGACAGCAAAAGTAAAAGTTTGGCTGTAATTATTCGATTTAAAACCCAAACACATAAGGGATAGCGTCAACAAAACGAACAAGAATTTTTAACAACTACTGTCCTCACAAATTAAAAAAAATATCGCCAAGTAATGTATTCACAAACATCGCTTGAACGAGAAACCAATTGAATACCCTGCAGCGAAGCGAACCAGTTCATGAATAGTTCTTGACTGGTCGACGAAAATATATGAACTAGTTCTACATAATATCCATTGCCCAGCAAGCAACTGTTTCTTTTTACATGGGCTTGTCCTAGGAAGAATCAATTGTCTCCAGCTGCATTCGTTTGGAACAGTTCTGATATAGTTCAATATGTAATAGTTTAGAATTAATTCTAAGGAACTAGATCTGATATAGTTATTCAGGAATATATCTAAACTACTCCAGAACTGCTCCAAACGACTGCAGCCCTAGACAATTGATTCTTCCTAGGACAAGCCCATGTAAAAAGAAACAGTTGCTTGCTGGACAAATGATATTATGAAGAATTAGTTCATGCGCTCTTGGTTATGGACTATTCTAGAACTACTTCTCAGCTTGCCTTTATTATGAAATAAAATTTAAGAAATAAAAAGAAAATATATATTGAGTGGTTTTTATTTTTATTATATTTAAAAAAATTAATTTCAAATTCAAATATATTTATAAAAATTCATTGAAAAAAGGAATTACATTATTTTTATTCACAGAAAAAGGAAATTTGAAATAGTTATAATTATTATAATCATTATTACGGCTTACTTGGTCAAATTCCCTCTTAACAAGGCACACAAAGCTGAAATTACAAGCACCGCCATAAATTCCTAACGGTAAACACTTAGAATTATTTCAATGCAAACGAAAAAACACAAACAAATGTTCACAAAAGCAAATCAAAAGCAGCGCTGCCTAGGCAGATCTCTTTGAATTCTCTTGTGGTTTTTGCGCTCAACTGTTTCTCGATGCATTACTTTTGCTCTAGTCTGGATCTAGTCCGTTTTGGACCATCTCAGAATCGGTCGTTTTCAGAGACTGTTTCTAATTTCTCTGTAGGGTATCGTTGCGCACAAATGTTTTTGCATATACATCTCCTCGATTTATACGCGTGCGTGTTTGATGTTGCATCAGCCAAAATCAACCACTTCAATGAGAGTGGTTGAGGGGGTAATTTTATTGAGCTCTATATTTATTCTGCCTCTCAGATATTAAAGTAAGCTTTTTCTTCTTAATTTAAGCCATATTAGGCTTAATTTTCCTTTTTAAGAAATGTTTACTTGTTTTTAAGTATTATATACTTATAGTAAGCCTTTCTGCGCTTGATTTTTTTAATGAAAGCCGATTTGTACTTGTTTTAAGAAAAACTTAGTACGAACGTACTTATAATTTAAAGTACGATTTCGGCTTAAAATAAGAATTTTTACTTGAATTTAGTACGGCATGTTTCTTTCTGTGTACTTAGTAGATAACCACACGCTGAAAAAAAATCGCTTCTGTAGTATATTGTCCCAAACATATTCGGCTTGAAACATATATATGTTTGGGGTAGAGTCTAAGCATGTAATATTTGGTACACACAAAAATTGTGTATTTGGAAGATGTTGTTCTAAACAAACATTTGTTTACATTCCAATATGTTTTTATTTGGGACCATTATTTCCGAAACAAATATTTATTTGCATTTAAGTATTCATAAAGTACATAAATTGTGTCAAATTTTTCAGTAATTCAAAGTTAATTTTTTAGAAATTTTTAATGTTCGTAAAAAATAATAATTGAAATCATATAATCTTGGATCAATATAAAGTACTTAGAGGATTGACAACTAATGATGGCTTGGAATACTCAGAAATTTGAAATGATTGATTTAAAACAGAAGGTAATGCTGCATATGGTATCATAACATTCGAAACCCAAGAAAAATTGAAACTGAAATATGAAAAACTCAGCAAAAGTTTTGGAAATATTTTTTAAATAAAATATATTTGGAAAAATTCCTACATAATAATTTTATTTGTATTTAAACACATATTTTATTTGAGAAATTTAGTTTGCAAATATAATTTGTTGTAATATATTAATATATGCGTTCCAAATATATTTTATTGATTTTCAAATAAAATTTATTTGCTAAGAAATATATAATATTTAAAAATTTGTGTTCCAAATATATTTTGTTTCGATTCAAACATATCAAAAAAGGCGATTTTGCCCCGTGCAGTTGGGTTATCTACTCCTTAGAAGACGACTATTTGGGTTAGTTTTTACAGTTCAACCATTAAATAGTAAACCCCTAATTGGTTTTTAAATGTAACTTATTGCATTAGGCAAGTACTTGTTTATGTCAAAGGTTGGCATTTCACCAGCTCCAGTGCCAAAGAAATGTTAAAGTTAACGGTTGTTTTCATATAAAAAGGAAAATCTGCGAACCGAAACCCCGTGTGGTCACGTTTGGTTTTGTACCGTTCCAATTTCTCCTTGGCTATATTTTGTTTCCTTCGGAAAATTAAAAATAATAAACATGAAGGATTTAATTACAATCAGTTGACTGATGAAAACGGCCGATTTATTTCTGTATTTTTTCTAAATTCACCAATTGTACATTGGCAAAACTACCTTTACAATTACCTCGTTTAATACTATAATGACTCATGGAATAGAGTACACCGACGGTCTGGTCCTCATTAAGTATATAATCCTTTCCTATTTTGGTATGAAATGACTCACATGTTATGTTAAACATTGTTGTTTGTCCCATTAGCACACATTACGCCAGAACATTTTGCGGCAATATTTTAACATTGATTTGTTAAAATTAACATTAATTGCCAATTTTGTAGAGGCATGTGCTGCTTCACCATAATGCTGACCTTCACTACACTAGCAATTCTCTGGAAGAAAAAAGTATTACTAACCTACTGCAAAAAAACATTATGGGATACCCATGTCGAGATAATCTCAACAAACACGTGCCATAACATGTACCAAGGCGCTATGCGCCGCTAATCATTACAAACATGTTACGGGCGCAAGTGTTTGTTGCAACATTAATAAACATGAGCTGATATTGAATGTTAAACAAAAAAACACACAGTGTTATCCAACACTGATCATAATTAGCAATTAAAAACGCCACTTGGGGGGTTATGGCCAATAAAGGATCATATTGCCATGAAGTGCAACAAGTCTTGTAAGAGTACAATCTCAACCAACCAACCTATACACTAACCAAGGATAAAGTTGCAACGGTGCTGCAGCCAATGCCAAGATACCTGAAGTTGCAATTGCCAAGCAAGCTCATTCCAGTTGAATGCATTAACAGCAATAATAAGAACGAATGAACAGCAACAACATTGCTAACCAATAAATAAATGTTAACATCGGTATTTTAGTAATTTAATTATCCCTATAATTCCCAGTTCATGAATGTCTTTAAAACATTCTTGTAGGCAAGACCGTTGAGGATCGACTGCTTATAGGCGTCACTACTATGTGGCACAGGGTATTATAAGTTTGTTTCGGGGTCCTATGTTTGAAACACCTAAACAAGTTTTTCAGTTAGATCTAACTTAAATTATAACAATTGACGATGAATCACAAATTTACTTCATCTTGCATTGAATCAGGGACCTGGAACGTCTGGGCATGCCTCTAGAAACCTGCAAGCTCCTCTTTGCACTAAAAAAAAATTTTTTTTCATTGTGGAGATAGTGCACTTACGGCAACAAATAACAGGTGGTCACTAGTCATGAACTGCATATATTCCAGGCTGATGTGACCCGGTCTAGACTCAAAACGCATGAACACTGCCAAATTTGGTGAAAATCGGGTCAGAATTAGATATATATATGCCCCATAAATATCATATCCTCAATATAATAAAGGTTGGGCCATTTACAATTTTAAATTTGAACTACCGATTACTTCGACTTATGATTTTAGCCCTTTGGATTATTTTCTGTGGATAGCCATTAAGGATATATGTATACCATCCAGAGACATTTGAAACGATTAAACATGAAATCGAAGTTGGCATTGAAGAGATTCGACCCGAAACAATCAAAATGTACTGAAAAATTGGGTTGATCGGATGAAGTACTGATGAGCCAGTCGTGGTAGTCATATTAATGATATTGTGTTCCATTATTAAATGACAAATTTCAAACTTTCCAATAAAACCAGAAATTAAAAAAAAAATCAGTACTTTTTTTAAAGCCGATTTAAAATTAAAATTTTAAATGACCCACCCGTTAGTAGCCTATGATACTCTATGCGTAGTGTATTATAGGCTATTATTATATTGATGGGACGATATATTCTCCCAGATTTGGTATCAAAAAGGTATAGAAGTTGCACATTACGTCCGAGCATTTGACAAATGAGTTTCATAGATTTAAAAACAATACTGTTGATTGTTTTAAAGACACACTGATAGAAAAAGCTTCGTCATGACGACGAATTTGTACATCATCACGATTATTTTTTCGTCAAAAGTCAGCTAACGTACGGAATAATCCTCTTGATGAATTTGTTCGTCACCATGACGAATTTCTGTTTCCAAAAACTTTCGTCCTCAGGATGATCCATTCATCACCACGACGAACCCCATTCATCATCACGACGAACCCCATTCATCATCATGACGAACCCCATTCATCATCACGACGAATAGCATTCATCACCATGACCGACTCTATTCATCACCATGCTGAACTCCATTCATCACCACGACGAATCCCATTCATCATCACGACGAATTCCATTCGTCACCATGACGAATCCCATTCATTATCACGACGAATCCCATTCATCACCACGACGAATTCATGCCCACGACTATTTAAATTTTAAAAATTCCAATAAATGTTCTTCTAATTTTAAACCACTTAAAATGGTATGGAAAATAAAATTATTTGACTGCATTGCTAGGTTCAGTTGTGAATATTCGTTTCGAGACGCAGTTCTTATCAGGTAAGGCTGAAATCAAACAAACGAGAAGTATTCATTACTTCTGCTATTTTAAATCAAAAATAATCACATCAAGTAATGTATTTGCCAACAGACCACTAGCACAAATGTTTCACACTTATACAGCTTGTCGAGCTGCATGTACTAGTATGCATGTGTTTGATGTTTTGTTAAACAAACATCAGTTACGCCGTGCCAGTGCGGTTTGTTTGAACCAATCGGTGCTGCGTGGAACACACACGTGGACGAAAATAACAACGTCGCAAGTCTTACTTTATTTTGCTGTAGGAGCTGACGTTGCCGTAAAGGGCGAATAAGTCGATCGTTCTCATGATGAATGGATAATCTTATTGACGAACGGTGATGGTCATTAATTATTAGATTTTTTAAATTGATATTTTACAACAAATTATTTAACTAAGGTAATCAGAACGCATACAGAACAGTACATTTAAGCAGAAACTATAATTTGGTTGCTTCGTTTGATCATATTTTCAGCAAATTGGCAAAATAAATCTTTTCGTCGTGGGAATGAAACCTTATCGTTCTCTCGACGAATTTCAAAATTACAAAAAACATGACTTGATGATCGTGTTCGTTCTATTGACGTACAAAAACATCGCATGTACGAAACTTTTCGTCACCAGTATGAAGATATATTGACGAAACTTATTCGTCATGGTGACGAACGGTTTTTCTATCAGTGCATATTAGTTTTACTGGAAGATAATTAAAAATGTACTGTTGTGTTAATGAACAAAAGTTGTTCTGTACATCCACGCATGTCATACATACATACATACATAAATATTTATAAAGCTATTTAGCTATAAAACCTCGAAAAGCATACATTCCATTTTTCACTCAAGAAGTCACATGAACTGCATTGTCAACTAATTTAAACTCTCAAAACTGAATGTAATAATTTTGAAGCATGAGAGAAAATTAATGATCTCTCACTGCCACATGGTGAACAAATTATATTAAAACAAATGAAACAGAAAAACCGCGAAGACGAACATTAATTTTGTTATTGAAGTTTCTGAAGTTTTTGGAAATCTAGGAGAAATAGATTTTCATTAAGGAACACTCAGCTTTGGCCTTTTCGAATAAATGTAACAAATTTCAAGCAATACAACGAATGTTAAATATGTAGTCATCTGGTCTACCAACAACTAGACATTGGTTGCTACCAATGACAGATCAGCACCAGAGAAGTGGTAGCGTGACTGCGGTAAGAACACAAGTATTGTTTGATCACAATGCATTGTGGTCAAATAAACAATTTAATAATGTCACTATTTGTCAGCACTTTACCATGACACGGGCCACGAAACGATAGTGGCGGACCAACCAACTGATCGCCATATGTTTTTCAATTGAACAAAATTTGCCTCCTTCCGAACAATGAACACTAATAAATCGTATTGAATTCCATTTTCATTAAATCGCCTCCAATATTTCACCAAACACTACCACAGACAATCCGCCCTGCACCACCCTCTCCCAACCGTTGCCACAAACATTTGAAGTTTATTGTCCGACAATTCCATTTGTATTTCAAAACAATGGATGACCATTTGATCTATTAAACGGTTATGATGACAGACTCTATTGTTCCAGACTTGCAACATGTATCATAACCAACTAGTGGCTGGTGGAATGAGGAGGAGTATGAAAATGATGAGACAGATATCAAACTGTGGAAAATCAATTAGCAAATGTATTTTTCGGGTATATGTATACTAAGTGACTTTGTGTAATTATTTGTAACGCCCAAAAAAATATGATATACCCAGTATTGGCAGACAAATTTGACCCAAAATCGTCAAAGTGATTGCACAGAAATCGCTAAATCGATAAAATCGTTTTTGAATTCGTCAAATTTAAAATTGCAATACACAAGAAATGTTTTAGAGACAATTATGAATAATTATGTAGAAGATAGAAGATAGAAGATAGAAGATAGAAGATAGAAGATAGAAGATAGAAGATAGAAGATAGAAGATAGAAGATAGAAGATAGAAGATAGAAGATAGAAGATAGAAGATAGAAGATAGAAGATAGAAGATAGAAGATAGAAGATAGAAGATAGAAGATAGAAGATAGAAGATAGAAGATAGAAGATAGAAGATAGAAGATAGAAGATAGAAGATAGAAGATAGAAGATAGAAGATAGAAGATAGAAGATAGAAGATAGAAGATAGAAGATAGAAGATAGAAGATAGAAGATAGAAGATAGAAGATAGAAGATAGAAGATAGAAGATAGAAGATAGAAGATAGAAGATAGAAGATAGAAGATAGAAGATAGAAGATAGAAGATAGAAGATAGAAGATAGAAGATAGAAGATAGAAGATAGAAGATAGAAGATAGAAGATAGAAGATAGAAGATAGAAGATAGAAGATAGAAGATAGAAGATAGAAGATAGAAGATAGAAGATAGAAGATAGAAGATAGAAGATAGAAGATAGAAGATAGAAGATAGAAGATAGAAGATAGAAGATAGAAGATAGAAGATAGAAGATAGAAGATAGAAGATAGAAGATAGAAGATAGAAGATAGAAGATAGAAGATAGAAGATAGAAGATAGAAGATAGAAGATAGAAGATAGAAGATAGAAGATAGAAGATAGAAGATAGAAGATAGAAGATAGAAGATAGAAGATAGAAGATAGAAGATAGAAGATAGAAGATAGAAGATAGAAGATAGAAGATAGAAGATAGAAGATAGAAGATAGAAGATAGAAGATAGAAGATAGAAGATAGAAGATAGAAGATAGAAGATAGAAGATAGAAGATAGAAGATAGAAGATAGAAGATAGAAGATAGAAGATAGAAGATAGAAGATAGAAGATAGAAGATAGAAGATAGAAGATAGAAGATAGAAGATAGAAGATAGAAGATAGAAGATAGAAGATAGAAGATAGAAGATAGAAGATAGAAGATAGAAGATAGAAGATAGAAGATAGAAGATAGAAGATAGAAGATAGAAGATAGAAGATAGAAGATAGAAGATAGAAGATAGAAGATAGAAGATAGAAGATAGAAGATAGAAGATAGAAGATAGAAGATAGAAGATAGAAGATAGAAGATAGAAGATAGAAGATAGAAGATAGAAGATAGAAGATAGAAGATAGAAGATAGAAGATAGAAGATAGAAGATAGAAGATAGAAGATAGAAGATAGAAGATAGAAGATAGAAGATAGAAGATAGAAGATAGAAGATAGAAGATAGAAGATAGAAGATAGAAGATAGAAGATAGAAGATAGAAGATAGAAGATAGAAGATAGAAGATAGAAGATAGAAGATAGAAGATAGAAGATAGAAGATAGAAGATAGAAGATAGAAGATAGAAGATAGAAGATAGAAGATAGAAGATAGAAGATAGAAGATAGAAGATAGAAGATAGAAGATAGAAGATAGAAGATAGAAGATAGAAGATAGAAGATAGAAGATAGAAGATAGAAGATAGAAGATAGAAGATAGAAGATAGAAGATAGAAGATAGAAGATAGAAGATAGAAGATAGAAGATAGAAGATAGAAGATAGAAGATAGAAGATAGAAGATAGAAGATAGAAGATAGAAGATAGAAGATAGAAGATAGAAGATAGAAGATAGAAGATAGAAGATAGAAGATAGAAGATAGAAGATAGAAGATAGAAGATAGAAGATAGAAGATAGAAGATAGAAGATAGAAGATAGAAGATAGAAGATAGAAGATAGAAGATAGAAGATAGAAGATAGAAGATAGAAGATAGAAGATAGAAGATAGAAGATAGAAGATAGAAGATAGAAGATAGAAGATAGAAGATAGAAGATAGAAGATAGAAGATAGAAGATAGAAGATAGAAGATAGAAGATAGAAGATAGAAGATAGAAGATAGAAGATAGAAGATAGAAGATAGAAGATAGAAGATAGAAGATAGAAGATAGAAGATAGAAGATAGAAGATAGAAGATAGAAGATAGAAGATAGAAGATAGAAGATAGAAGATAGAAGATAGAAGATAGAAGATAGAAGATAGAAGATAGAAGATAGAAGATAGAAGATAGAAGATAGAAGATAGAAGATAGAAGATAGAAGATAGAAGATAGAAGATAGAAGATAGAAGATAGAAGATAGAAGATAGAAGATAGAAGATAGAAGATAGAAGATAGAAGATAGAAGATAGAAGATAGAAGATAGAAGATAGAAGATAGAAGATAGAAGATAGAAGATAGAAGATAGAAGATAGAAGATAGAAGATAGAAGATAGAAGATAGAAGATAGAAGATAGAAGATAGAAGATAGAAGATAGAAGATAGAAGATAGAAGATAGAAGATAGAAGATAGAAGATAGAAGATAGAAGATAGAAGATAGAAGATAGAAGATAGATGATAGAAGATTGAAGATAGAAGAAATTGTAGAAAAAATTGCTCCCCACTCGATTTTCTTCAAATTTTCACACAATATTCGTCTCTCTCACAAATCCAGAACAGTAAAAAAATTTTGTGAGACTTAATATTTGTAGAAATTATGGACGAAATACCAAGACTAGTCTGACAATTTCCGTCTGTTATTGCAAAACACTGCACAGTGGTACGAATTCAAAAAGGGGAAATAATTCGACCGTTTCTTAACCCAACAACCGACTGCGACCAAACTTGGTATGGTAGATGAAGTGGTGTTAGAGAAGTTAAGTTTTATATTTGGGCCCCCTATATCAGACAGGGGCGGAGCTAGAGGGCCTCAAAGTTGTCCACATGAAGAAAATGTTCAAACGCGTATAACTCGTGTTTCTCTTCCGTTTATAAAATTTCCTTTTGTGTGTGTTCTACTAACAAATTAACTGTTTACACCTAAGAAGTATCTCGTACAGTTACCGATATATCTGCAATTAAAAATTTAATTTTTCATTTTTTCCCGTACCGTGTGCTAGTATTTTGTAAATATGGGAGCACAATGCGCACCGATTTCATCCGTATCAACATTTCTGGATGGGCAATACAATTTCCTATATAAAACAATTGGTTCGATATACCTAATAGTACACTTAAAGTTATATTTTCAAAAAAACCATTTTTGTCAATTTGTTAGGAAAAATGTATTAATATGTACGAGGGTTGCTATATATATTTCTGGCCTAGACAACACTAAGTGTTGCCTGGCGCCATCTGACATTTCCATTGGAAAGTTTGTCATTTTTTAGCATAAACGTATACAGAACGTTTTGACGTACGACCATCATTTCTGTTGTTTACAGTGACTAGAAAAAAACAATTTGGCAAAAAAATGGAATTAACTCGCGATCATTTTTCACAACTTTCGACGTGGATTATCACAAGAGTGCATCGATGAACTTAAATCTTTGTATGGCGATGAAGCACCATTCTATAGCACTGTGAAAAACTGGTTTAATGAATTCAATCGTGGCCGACGCTCGCTCAAGGACGGCCGTTGTCGTCCAAAAACGGCCGTTGTGCCAGAGAACATTGATGCCGTGTGTGAACTGATAATGCAAGATCGTCATGTGACATACCGTGAGATAGAGGCATCCTTGGGCATTTCTTCCACCAGCATACATTCGATATTGCATGAACACCTGGCCGTAAAAAAGATTTGTTTTCGTTGGATCCCGCATAATTAACGAAAGTTGTTCGAGGAAGACGCACTTCGAAGCAAATGGTCGCCTGATTCTTCGGCAAGAAAAAACTGCTTGGTCAACGTTTTTCGACGCCTGAAGCAGCTATTGAAGCGTTTAAAAACCATGTTTTGGAGGTGAAAACAATTCGCGCTCAAATGACAAAACGGTCTGAGTGAAGTTATGCTAAAAAATGTCATACTTTCCAATAGAAGTTCCAGTTTTCATCTGCAACACCAGCATTGCCAGGACCGAAATAGAAACCCTCGTATAACTGTAAAGCTGAGTTTAGACGATTGCCAGATCGGCAAACATTATCAACCCTGTTAAAGTGATGCAAATATAGGGGCAATGTCAGATTGTTAGGCAAAGGTGAATTGGCAGTTCAGACGATTGCAAGAAAACATTACAATTTCATATATTTACAATATATTTTGTAAATATTTATATGCAGGATTGCCATTAAAAATACATTGTAGACAGTGTTGCAAATAACATGATTTTCTGGCAATGGCGCCGTTGTCACATGCATAAACTTCGCACATATAACAATCAGCAAATTATCTCGCAATGACTTTTCTGCTAACGTTGCAAAACAAAAATTGTATGTTCACACGGTTGTAAATTCACAGGGTTGCATTTTTGCGCCATTTTTCTGGCAATGTTGTCCCATCTGCAAATCGTCTGTACTTACCTTAAGACTAGTCTTGGTATTTCGTCTATAACTTTTACAAATATTGCGTCTCACAAAAATGTTTTACTTTTCTGGATTTGTGAGAGTGCGACGAATATTCTGTGAAAATATGAAGAAAAGCGAGGTGGCAGCAATTCTTTCTACAAAGGTTTTTTCAAAAAAACTTTCGTAAAAAATTTAAAATAATATTTACTAAAAATGGCGCATTGTGTCCTCTTTAAAACAAAGTAAACTTTGCAAAAATCGGTTTAGCCGATCGATAACAATTACAAATTTCGTAAAACACAATAACTCATTCTTTTAATTTTCAAAAATTAAAATGCCCACAAAATTTTTTCAAACCTAAATTTATACATAGTCGATATTAAATATTCTGACCCATAAACTCAAAGTAATTATACACGAAAATGTATTGAATACTTCAGAAACAAAAAAAAACATGAAATAACACAGCGCGATAAAATAAACTCAAGTTGAGAAGCTAATGACGCGATACTATTTTTCCTGTAGGCCTTGTCGAGTAAAACACGAATCTTTTTTTGGAATTCTCCGGACACCCCCAAAATCCGGATTTACGGGTAAAAAACGATTTTCTTCTGTTTTTCACTTGAACGCCTATAACTATGTTAATTATTAACCAATTTTAAAACTCTAAAAAAACTTGGAAAGAAGATAATTATACCTTTTTTCGTAATTTTCTTGTTAAGGCAATGTTTTTACCAATTATCATGTGAAAATAATTTAATTTAATTACACAATGTGTAATTAACAAAATCGAAATTGTGGAAAAGTCGTTATGGTTCAATGCCTAGACCAAATTATTACCTTATATGTGAGCCTCGGGCGTCGATGTGGACCGTAAATGCGATTTCATCGATAAAAGCAACTGTATAGTAATATTTTGAATTCTCTTTTGATTTCTTCATTATGTATTCTTCATTAAGAATTCAACAATTCAAATATTTATTCAAAAAAATATATGTGATGCTTTTTGTTTGAATTCAAATGCTGTAAGTAAAATTTTTTCATACACTGTATACATATACTCGTATATATAAGGCAGCGCAAAAGTAATGTCATAGTATTAATTGCCTACCATTTTGCTAGAAATAAAAAAATTAATTCTGTTTTTACGAAAAGTGTGTTTGAAGATGTAAAATTTATTAGATTAAGTTGGAAAAATTGTTTCGGTCAAATGAACACCTCCCGAGTGTATGCCCATATGTGCTCGTTTTACGAAATTTTGCAATGTTGCTAGCAAAACATCTGGCTTCAAATTGGAGATTTCTTCTTCAATGATAGCTTCCAAGTAATGCAAGGCTGTGGTCTTTTGTTGTGGTAAACCCAAGATATTAACAAGTCCTAAAGGAAGAAGTCTGGCTTTCTGGACCGCCAGTTAAAATCTTCAAACGGGAGATCTCGGCTCGGAAATTTGTGTCTCAAAATCTCCATTGTTGCTCCAGCTGTGTGAGTGGTTGCTCCGACTTACTGGAACCAATAATTCTCCTTACCCAATTCAGAAACTTTAGGGAAAATACTCGTTTAACATCTGCCTGTAACGCTCACGAGTTACGTTTACATTGGTTTCATCATTGTCCTCAAAAACATATGAGCCAATCTGTTTTTCACCACAAATGCCCTTAGGATATCCCCTAAAAACGTTCATAAAAATGTTATTGGAAAATATTGTATTCTAGATTCTTCTCGTATTCTAGTATTATTCTATAATTCGGGATTTTCATTCCATTTGTTTTCAAATGTTATCGTTAATTGCCCGCTTACCTTAAACTCACCTCGTATTCTCAGATTATGTCTTGTTGTGCGGCCTTTTCCATTCAAGACATTTATTACCGCAAATGGAGACACAGTATTGAACCCTCAAATAGAGCAGCGTTAACATTTTGTGTGCAGTGTTAAAATCATTTATTTGGTTGTGGTGACGATATACATATGAGAACCTACTAATGTTTTCAGAGCAATTTTCGGGTTTGTTTTGAATTTGTTTTTGATGTCGGCATTTGTTTGAATTTGTTACACCTAAAATGCATTGAACTCTCACTATGGACCAACATTTAAATACAAATCTGTTTCTTTAAGGGACATGAACATATTTTGACATTTTTCGGATGGTACTCAGACAGAAGACATTAATTAACAAATAGTTTATGCAAATAATACACCACGAATTCAAGGCCTGAGAGCATTTTTTTTTGGAAATTTTAATACGGAATGTTACAATTAGTTAAACATAATAAATAGTTTAGAGAAATTTGTGTTAACTCAAAATATGGCCACTGGAATTCCACAGTAATAGTGACCTTTAAGATCAAGCCTTTAACCCCAAAACTGAAAAATTACATTGAAAATCGAATTGTGATTCAAGTACAATTGTCAATAATTTGGAAATAAAAAGACATAAAGGATGGTTGTACTCATCGTTGTCAGTGCATTGCGCATCTGTCTTGCAGTCTGCTCCACTTTGTGACGTTGCCATGGTTTGTAACACCAAATGAGAAAAAATGCACTTTTAGCCATTCACAATTCGTTATGGTTCATCATCTCCATCAGACACTTCAACTTGTTTCGTGCGCACTACTGCTACTGGTCTATTCCTCAGGCGGCTACTGTTAAACACGTTCAATGTTCCCTCATCATTTGTGCCATCAGGTAGGTAGGTAGCTATGGTACCAGTATGTATGAAGGATTTCCCAAGAAAAAGGCACGATATGGGAAATTGAATTGGATTAGCGACGAAGAAAATACATTTTGTCGAGACAAGCGTAAACAAAATCAAAATGTTGGTCATACTTATAGCCAATAAAAACCTTCTTATGCCCATATCCACGCAATTTTCCCCCGCAGAATTGCAAGTGTGAATATGGACATAAGAAGGTTTTTTAAAATGTATTTTAAAAAATTAACAAAACTATTTTTTTTGCTCTTTCGAAAAAAACAATAATACATTTCCATTATTTATGGAACACGATTTCATTCATAGTTCCCTTAAATTCTTAGTACAATTTAGCGTCAATGAGTGCGAGACCTTTGGTGGTGCAGAAAGCTAGTATGCACTGTTCTGAATCAGTAACCCGGGTTCAAATCCTCCTCGGATCGAAATAAAAAATAAATCTATATATGGGGAAAAACACGTCAAAAGGCCCACTTTTTTCAATTTTATTCCGATCGCGTCCAAACTTGGTGGGGTTGCAAAAGTACTATGGGCATGAGAGGTACTTCCTAGCGTGCTAGGTTAGGAAGATACAGGGTGTCAAAGTTTGAGATTTTGACCATTGTATCTCCTGACTACGCACAGTGTCGTGATTTCATATAAGAGGTGGCCAAAAATAGAAGGAGCCGTCGCAGGTGAATGAAATTTTGCATAAGTCGTTTTTTTCGGTCGGAAAGAATAAAAACGAAGTTTTGGAAAAATTGACTAAAGGACAGATGTATCCCCATATATATGTTTTGTCCGATTTGTCTCTTTAGCCCTATAGAAGCTGTACTTTACATCCAATTGTTTTGAAATTTAGCATGGAAGAGTTTCTTGACCCATAGACCAGTATTGCCGAATTTCAAGAAAATCGGGTCAGATCTAGATAGAGCTCCCATATATATGTTTAGTCCGATTTGGCTACAGAACGAATCGTTTGTAAAGAAAACAGGCTCAAATTTTTAAGTTCGCCTTCATTTTCAATTTTGATTTGTTTTTAATTTTCGTTTATTTTTTGGATTTTTATCACATATGCATTTTGGACATAATAGTAAATGTTCAAAAAACGATTTAGTTTTTCATAATATATTTACAGCAAATCATAAAACATAATTTATTTGAGATAATATGTAATAAATACAGATATACTCGTAAGTACGAACAAATATACATACTACTCACTATGCTGTTAACTTTTGGTCTAAAAAGGTCAATTTGTGTGGGAGGTACCAACAAGAGAGTGGCCACTTCTCCCATTTTTCTTGGCGTATTAGCGACTAGCAAACTAATACTATGTGCGAAATTTCAGAAGATTCGAGTAAGTAGTATAGAAGTTATTAAAGAATCAATATTTCACTTAAAGTTAACCCTTTGTGGGGGAGAAAGGAGTGGACCAATATGGCCCATCTTCGAACTTAGTCGTAGATAGAGAAAAATATTACCGCACACCAAATTTGAAGTCAATCGGTTACTCCTTTCAAGAGTTATCGTGCGCACCAGCCAGCAGACAGACAGACAAACAGACACACTGACGGACGGATGGACGGACGGACTTTGCTCAAATGACTTAAAATGACCCAAAACGGATATCCGCCGAACATACTTAGGGTCTTAGGTCACTCCTTCGATATGTTACACTTTTGGCTCGTAACAAATGATATATACCCTCCTCTCTAAGGTGAGGGGATAAAAAGATTCACTAACAAAATGTGTGCAGAGCTGTGCAGCTGAGACTTATATATGCTAAAATACATAATTATAGCTAAAAAATATCAAAAAATTGGAGAGATGTTTTTTGATGTTTTTTTTTAATTGTCTGCGCAAGTTTGTGTATATTGTCAAAACCTGACTTCACACAAGACCTGTCTTCTTTCTAACGGTACATCACATATGATCAATATTTGTAAACTATAACAGTGTTGCAATTGTAGCAATATGTATCACACTTGCATTTCAATGGCATTTTGTACCAACCGTTAACAAAAAATTTGAATTTAACCTCTTGTTACTGGATACGAAATTTCATTGTGTTTCTTAACAATTATCATTTTGCAAACAAACCATAACTTTGAGCCACAATAACTTAAAAACTGCTCAATATTTTTGGAAAATATTTTACACTTTTATTAGTTGTTGTGTTTTTCATAAAATTGTGTAAAAATAAATCAACAATTCCAACATCAGCTCTTACCATTTTTGACCACGCTCGTGACACTGTGCTACGTGGACCGATTTGAAAGAACCGTGGCTTATATGACACCTATTTAGAAACGCACAAAATGTACATTGATAATTGTTTTCAAATATTAAATTTTCATACCTTTTTCATGCGACTTATCAGTTACAATGGGTTTACTGAAAGGCAAATTCGGTAAAGGTGTTATCTCGAGAAATGGTCCGGTAGAATGGCTACCTCGTTCATGCGATTTAACGCCATTGGATTTCTTTTTATGGGGCCACATCAAGTCATTGGTCTAAGCCAACAAGCCATACGGTCATACGACCGAAATCGAATTTCATTCTTAATAAAAACCCTTTATGAGCGCTAAGTATATATCTAAACATATTTTGACCAATTTCATTATTTATTTTCATCACTATCGGACCATAAATACGACCTGCACTTTGATTACAACGATAAATCCAGAGTCTGACGGACGGATATGGTTAAATCGACTCGGAGATTGATTCCAAGTCGATCGGAATGTCAAGACATTTTGTTTGGATTGCATATATTAATATATTATAACAACAAATATTTGTGAACTGACTTTTTCAAATCACATATGTATGTTAGTTAGTTTTGCCTAGATTTCGTGTTATACTTTAAAGTTAAAAATCAGGGATGTAACGAATATTCCCATTCGCATATGCTTTAGTTTATTCGATTTTTAGAAATATGTTTGTCCCTGTGGTAACAGGAGGTAAAACTATGGAAAACATTCTTAATACTTGATTATCCTGGAAAAGTATCAATTCAGTTCCTTAAATTTGTTGGTACTAAAGGGTCAAACTATTATTCGCATTCGCTTTCGCAAAAATGCATATTTCACTTTTCGCATTCGCAAGAAATATATTTCAAAATTCTCTTTCGCTAAAGTCACTTTTGTTACATCCCTATTAAAAATATCATAAGCAGCACTAAATTTTAACTGTTTATTTTGAAAGTGGCGTAAACGCCATTCTGTTTTTGAACCAAGAGTAATATCGTTAGAAGGCTATGTGAATAATAGACGTATATTATTTACATGCAGTTCATCTCAAGACTTCAATGTTTCTATATTAAGTGAAAATGTTCGCATTCTATTTTTATTAACCCCCTCTTTCTAATGTTGAATCGAATAAAACAGAATGGCGTTTACGCCACTTTCAAAATAAACAGTTCATTTAGTTTTACAGCACTAATTTTAAATTATTATGTTAGTTCCAAATAAAACAAGTAAAAACGTTGAGTTCGGCCATGCCGAATCTTATATACCCTCCACCATGTATTGCATTCAATTTTGTTACTGGAAACATCTTTGGATATGTAGCAAATCATGAAACAATCCTTTTTGTTTACGAACATTTTTAAAAAAACGAACGCTGCAAAATTGTTTTCCGCAAATTCTTTAGCCAAACTCTTCACCTGAAAAACATGGTACTTATGGTTTAAATTTGAGAGCTAAATCTATACGGAGTTGAAGTTGAATTCTAGCCAAAATAGAATACAAACTGCAAAGTTTCAGCAAAATATTTCAGAAAATGTGGTGTCTATGGCTTAAATAAGCCTTTTTGGGAGCAACATCTATAGGTGGACTATAACAAAATATGTAGCAAATGATATATACCCTCGTCACACTAAAGCGATGAATTCTTGTCTTAAGTTAATACAAACTGCAAAGATGATATCTGTATATTTAGGAACGATCTCTATAGGGTGATTATAACAAATATAAACAGATTTGTAAAATTTTTGCTGTTATGAATTCTTGTCAAAATAGAATACAAACTGCAAAGATTCTGCTAAATTACTTTAAAAATGTGGTATCTATGGCTCAAACCCCATATTTTGGAGCGAACTCTATAGGGGAGCTATATCAAAACACAGACCGATATGGCCCATTTGCAATCCCAAACAACCTGCAAAAATAAGAGGTATTTCTACCAAATTTCATCAACATAGCTCTATTTTTACGGACAGACGGACGAACATGGCTAAATCATCTTAGAATTTTTCGACGATTAAGAATATAAAGTGTTTTCCAACAAGAGGTGTTATTTTGGTTATGCCGTTAATAATGGAAAACAACATCAGCCAAATGGCCACAACGACCACGCTTACACGCCATATCATTTTCATGAAATTTTCCATAACCAAATCGCAAAGTGGCTGCTCTATGTCCTCGATAGTCTCACGAATTCTGTCTTAGAGGTCTTGAATCAACGCTGGGCTGTTGGCGTAGACCTTATCTTCCACGTGGCCTTTGGGGAAGAAGTCGCAAGGTGTTAAATCACAAGATCTCGGTGGCCAATTGTTATCACCTCTTCAAGAGATAACACGGTCCGGAAACTTTTCCCGTAACAGAGCAATGGATTCGTTGCTTGTGTGGCACGTAGCGCCGTCGTGTTGAAAGTAAACGTTGTCCAGATCAATACCATCCAACTCCGACCATAAAAAATCATTAATCATCTCTCGATACCGCAATCCATTCGATGATTTTCGATTTTTGTTGAATCGTGCATCGTTCCATTTTTATTAGCAATGGCGTAGTTTCTACTTGTCAAAGAATAAAAGCTTCAAAAGTGACAGCTTCCGAAATACCGGGTGATTCAAAATAACACCTCTTGTTGGAAAACCCTGTATATATTTATTGATATATATTGTAAACAAAAAGCACGCATTCATTCGAAATGTACACCATTGGCCTTCACACAAGTCGCACTGGCCAATCATCAAAAGCCGCACAGATGAAATGAAAGCTGGCAAATTGTTTCGAAGCCATGTCTGGATCGTTTTAGCTTTATGGGCCTGCGCAGGGCCTGGTTTTAGAATGGAAAATGGTTAAGTGGCTTCACAACAGCTTCCAAAACGATTTCGTGGTAAACTTTGGCCGGTGGCTTGACCCCTTGTTCACAGAAATGCAAGTCAATGATCCCTTCGTAAGAGACACCCCACCAAACCATGACTGAAGCTGGATGATGGCCTTTTGTGCTTCCTTAGACGACCGTGCATACACCCTATCATTTTGTTTGCTAATTTATTCTTGCACGTCAAAATTTTTTTCATAAGTGAACAAGATTTTTCTATGCAAGTGTTCACCAAAAGACGTTTGCATTTTTTTCCTATTCTTTTTTTAAAGCTGCAGTCATCAGATGTCCAGTACGGCGTTTGAAAGCCCCAAGTCCCAAGTCTTTTTTGATAATTCGACTCATGGATTTTTGCGTAATATTCATCTCATGGGCCATGATTTTTTGTTTTTGGAGCGGATTTCGCAGAATTCTTGACTTGAAGGCTTTGATGACCTGCGGCGTTCGAACAGTACGAGGGTGTGTCGACCGGTTGCGGTCGTTGACATCTCCAGTCTCCTCAAACAGTGTTATGCACCGGTAGACGAACATAGGACTAATCCCTAGCGGGCGGAGCGTTTTGAAAATGTCGTTTTTTTTATTCCACACTTAAATAGCACTATAACAGAATGTATTTATTTGTATTTCTCTACTAAATCATATGGACGTCTTTGCTAGGAATATCTCATACTTTCTTTTAAAGAGAATTTGTTCTTCGCCGACAAAAAAAATTGTTAATCTGTTTTCGCGCTTTTGTGTTTCTGCACATTTTGGTAGCAATGACGTGCGGTTGTGTTCTTAATGCAAAATGAATGAATGCTCTTTCTATTCATGCAAAGTTGTGAATTTGCACTGCCTTTTCTGGCATCCGAAAAGTTTACGTGCATTACAAATAATGCCAAAGCCACCAAATTACACTTGAAACGTTCACAATGAATGTAAAATGTAAAAGTCCACAGTAATACACAAATGCACAGACACATACACAGAGAAAAATATACATCATTTCCATGCTCATACCAATATAGCATAGGTTGCAGAAGTGGTAACACTAAATTACATTAGTTACGTCATGCGTGGGTTAGGGTTAAAAAGTTTAGCAACAGTACTAAAATTTGCAAATGCGTAAAAATTCCAACATTCCACAAAGGACATCTTTTTAGTAATGGAAGCTCTTTTACAACCATAGAAAATAGCGCCCACACTAAAAAAAAGCGTACTGAAAATCAATGAATTTTTCGTAAAGTTTAAGATTTCGGCAATGATTTCGAGCCAAAGACAATCGCTATAAAAATAAGAAGGTTTTATAGTTAATTTAAAGAAGTGAATAGTATTTGTTTTGAGGATGCATTTCATAGAATTAAGAATTTTGGGTAATAAAACTAATTAAGTTTGGTCTTAAAATAAGCACATTTTTGCGTAAATTTAAGTATTTATTTAAATTATTATAACTTATTTTTAGTAAAATATCATATAATTTTAAACATTATCGTAATAAAATTTAAAATGTTTGTCCTTGATATAAGAATATACTGGTAATTAATTTAAGGCATACATGAATTTAAATACAGTTTTTATACCCTCACTTTAGTGTGACGAGGGTATATATCATTTGCTACGGAAAAAAGTGTAACACGTCGAAAGAGTGACCTAAGACCCCAAGTATGTTCGGAGGAAATCCGTTTTGGGTCATTTTAAGTCGAATGAGCAATGTCCGTCCGTCTGTCTGTCTGTCTGTCTGTCTGTCTGTCTGTCTGTCTGTCTGTCTGTCTGCTGGCTGGTGCGCACGATAACTCTCGAAAGGAGTAAACGATTGACCTCAAATTTGGTATGTGGTAATATTTTTTTCTATCTCCGGCTAAGTTCGAAGATGGGCCATATTGGTCCACTCCTTCTAGTACCTCCCCCACAAAGGGTTAAAATGTTGTGAAATATTGATTCTTTAATAACTGCTATACTACTTATTCGAATCTTTTGAAATTCCACACATAGTATTAGCTTATTAGTCGTTATCAACTCGAGAAAAATGGGCAAAGTCGCCACGTCCCTTTTGGTACCTCCCACACAAATGCACCATTTTGCACCAAAAGTTAACAGCTTATAACATTAATAACAGTGCATAAAAATACTTGAAATTTTGTACAGTATTATGCTTTTATATTGCCTACAGTCCAGGGAAAAATGGGTGTTGTTGTCACGCCCCTTTTGGTACCTCCCACACAAAGGTACCTTTTTGCACCAAAAGTTAACAGCTTATAACATTAATAACAGTGTATAAAAATACTTGAAATTTTGTACAGCGTAATGTTTTTATAGTGTCTATAGCCCTGTGAAAAATGGGCGTTATTGCCACGCCCCTTTTTGTACCTCCCACACAAAATGCCCAAATCAAACCACAATTTAATGTCTCATAACGTTTATACCAGTGCACATAAATGGTTATAAGTCGGCACTGTGCAATGAATTTAAAGTATCTAATGTTCAGCAAAAAAAAGGTGTATTTGATAAACCCCTTCTGGTACCTCCTACACAAATTGACAGAATAATTCGAGTAATATTCAATATTACATTACTCACAAAGTGAGGGTATACCTTAGTCGGTTTACCCGACTGAAACTTTCTTACTTGTTTTAAATATATATGGAAAATTCGTTACATTATATTGATTATAATGTTACTCTTTTAAATGAATCATTTTCTTTGAAATCATTTACTATTCATAGAAAATTCAATAACACAACACTTTATCTTTCTAAATAAATATTTTATTTGTTATATTTTATATTGGAAAATACAAAAAAACAAGTAAGAAAGTTTCAGTCGGGTAAACCGACTAAGGTATACCCTCACTTTGTGAGTAATGTAATGTTGAATATCACTCGAATTATTCTGTCAATTTGTGTGGGAGGTACCAGAAGGAGTTTATCTAATACACCTTTTTTTGCAGAATATTAGAGACTTTAAATTCATTGCACTGTGCCGACTTATAAGCATTTATGTGCACTGGTATAAACGTTATGAGACATTAAATTGTGGTATGATTTGGGCATTTTGTGTGGGAGGTACAAAGAGGGGCGTGGCAATAACGCCCATTTTTCACAGGGCTATAGATACTATAAAAACATTACACTGTACAAAATTTCAAGTATTTTTATACACTGGTTTTAATGTTATAAGCTGTTAACTTTTGGTGCAAAAAGGTACCTTTGTGTGGGAGGTACCAAAAGGGGCGTGACAACAACACCCATTTTTTCCCTGGACTGTAGGCAATATAAAATCATAATACTGTACAAAATTTCAAGTATTTTTATACACTGTTATTAATGTTATAAGCTGTTAACTTTTGATGCAAAATGGTGCATTTGTGTGGGAGGTACCAAAAGGGACGTGGCGACTTCGCCCATTTTTCTCGAGTTGATAACGACTAATAAGCTAATACTATGTGTGGAATTTCAAAAGATTCGAATAAGTAGTATAGCAGTTATTAAAGAATCAATATTTCACAACATTTTAACCCTTTGTGGGGGAGGTACTAGAAGGAGTGGACCAATATGGCCCATCTTCGAACTTAGCCGGAGATAGAAAAAAATATTACCACATACCAAATTTAAGGTCAATCGGTTACTCCTTTCGAGAGTTATCGTGCGCACCAGCCAGCAGACAGACAGACAGACAGACAGACGGACGGACATTGCTCATTCGACTAAAAATGACCCAAAACGGATTTCCTCCGAACATACTTGGGGTCTTAGGTCACTCCTTCGACGTGTTACACTTTTTTCCGTAGCAAATGATATATACCCTCGTCACACTAAAGTGAGGGTATAAATATAATACATATTACGGATAACCTTGAACATTTTAAAACTTAAAACAATATGTAATTGTATAAAGACAAATCGGCCAACACACTATGAAGTTTGACTTTTATTCGAATATTGTATTGTTATGTTATGCGCGGGATTCGTTTCTCTATTTGTTGACCATGAACAATTTTTATCGGAACCGACCTTAATGATTTTTAACCTAGAATTTGACTGGAATTTAAATAGAAATTATATAAAACAAATATTATATTATTATATCATTTGGATGCTCACTCATTTCCTGCAATTTGTAAATTTTTATTCCCCACTGCATTTTTCATATATCCAAATAAAGTTGAATTGCGCGAACTAAAATAAAAATAATTTGAATAGAAATCAAACAGAATGTTTTATATACGATAAAGTATTAAAATAAATTTTATCATATAACTGTCACAAAATGTTGAAAGATAAGAGATATATTAAAATCTTTGGGAAATACTTACTTACACTGAAATATTTAGTCACTCTTCTACGACACAAATTCTCATAATAGATCCATACAAAATTTGCTGTACTACAAGTTAAAAAAAATATTTATGTAAGATATTATTAATAATAGAAACTGATTTTTTGAAAGGGGCGAAAGTGACATTTTTCATATAAATTGAGTTATCAAAAATAATTTTCTCAAAAAAATCAATCGTGACTTAGATTTTAAAATCTTAAGTTTTGTTAGCAAACAAAACTACAAAAACGTATTTAAAATTACTTCTGTAAAACAAAAGCTAATGCTGCTTATGACATTCTTAACCCTGGTGTTAGATTATCAAATCTGTACGAATCCTAGATTAAGAGTCCATTTGGTCAACATTACATTTTTCATATAAAATGAATATGGAAGACAATATTTTATATTTATTTTTATTCAATACTTCGTGAAAAGAAAACAGCTTATTTACAATTAATTTTGAGCAAAAACGCTTATTATTTTGATTTTAGTAAAACAAAAATATCCCTTGGACAAAATTATAAGGCAATATATATACCTACATATATTACCGTTTATAAAGGAAACGATACAAAAATTAGACCAAATGGGTCTAATCTAACAGCAGGTTTAATTATGAAGTACTTATGAAGCAATTATGAACACGAAATCAAGGAAAAATGTAAACTAAAATTAAAAAAAGGAAACAATCTTTTTAAATAAATTATATTTGGAAAACTTTTTAACAATAACTTTGTTTGTGTGAAAACACGTATTTTATATGTGAACGTCAGTTCGCAAATATATTTTGTTCTAATACATTAATATATGTGTTCCAAATTAAATTTCTTGATTTTCAAATAAAATATATTTGTTCAGAAATACATAATACTTACAAATATTGTTTCCAAATCTATTTCCTTTTAATTCAAACATTCCCATGTAGGTGTATGCTCACTTATTTTTTGCAAGTTATAAATGGCATTCAGCACTGCATTTTTCATATATCCATCACATTTATCTTTAAATATTGCGTGATCTAAAATTAAAATAATTAAATTTTTTCTGAAAATAAATGAAATAAAATTATCTATAAACAAAAAATATGCAAATAAATTTTATCATATCACAATTGGAAAACGCTGAAAGCTAAGAGAAATATTTCAACCGTTCATATATTACGTTGAAATATTTTGTAAAATTTGCCACTCTTCTCACAAAAGACCCATTCTAAAATTGTTTTACTAAAAAATTAAAAAAGATAGTTATATGTATAACATATTATTAATAATAAATTTCTATACTGCCACAAATAATTTTACATTTCTGCATTATGCGCTGGTATTTTTAATAAATAAATACTTTCAATTAAAATGTGTTTTGTTAATTTTGTAATTGCCAATAAGATGTTTATTTCAGGATAATAATATTATTTTTCACGTACCTAAACTAAAATTGTTCCCATTGTCTCTTTCAGTATTACAAAATCTATTACTCACATTTTTGTCATCCATTTGGCACAAATCTCTTCACAGGACTAACAAACAAGATCTCCTTCAAAAACGCATGTACATCGCCATAAATAACATACAGCAAAAATAACTATGACACACGCACTCGCTTATCACAGAGATCGATGGTGACGCCGACGGCATAACCACATGCATACACACATGTACACGACGGTTTCATTTGTTGTTGTTGCTATGCTTTAGCAAAAATAACAGTTAACAGCCCATATTAAAATTATTTTCGGTGCAATATGCACGTATGTATGCACGTATACTTACATATTCACAGCAATCAAATTTTTTCACAATCCGCGTCCCGAAAACAGGCAACCGTTTCCTTCCATCGCTTGTAAATAACTGACGATTTAGAAGAAAACGAACAGAACTGTTCTCTATTTTCTCTTCTAGCATTCCATAACAATTATTGATTCACACATTACCAAACAAAACTGATTCTCCGAGCGAGAGAGGGAGGGAGAGATTGTATAATTCTCTCGTATGTATTCTTAAAAATAATGACAATAGTCATAAAATTTATTACCAAGACAGCCTTTCCTTTAAGGGGAGCATAGCCTTAAATTTATTACTCAAATAAATCATACTGTTAATTAAGTCCGATTCGGCATTAAAACTATGACATGTCTACGTCGTAGTGTTAATGTAGAAAATCCTTAAAAGTATTGAAATATTACTTAAAATAATGCGGATTCTCACAAAAATAATGATTTTTTTCTTTAATTTAAATGCGTACATTTAAAGAAGCGCGTACACAAAACTAATGATTAGATAGACATTAATTCAAATTCAAAAAACTTTATATTAAGGAAAATTTCGTAAAAAACGTGTAAATTTTCATTCTTTTAATGAAAATTGTCATTGAATTGATGCCGAGGTAGCATACTTAATATAAGAATGTGTCATCATTAGTTTTCTTACTATTTTTTTTTTCAGTGCAAGCTAATGTCCCAGGCGATTTGACATCTTGGCAAATAAGGTTCAATTGGATTTATATCCATTTCTGTCCAGAGATTTTCCCATAATACTATTGAATGCGATCCAATGTCAGGTCCTGCATACGATATTGTTATGTTTTGGAATATAAGAACTCTTCACCATATCCTCGTAATTGGATATTTTGTCCTAAAGTTGCTCACACACACACGACGCAGCGGCACAGAGAAAACAACAACTAACAACTTGGCCTGGCACACAAAAGTGTTCTTCATAAATCGTTGGCATGTGTCAGACGATCTTTTAACGTATGTGTCTCTGTTGCTTTCCATATCTGTCCATTTTTGTTTGTCTATCTTGTCCAACGTCTTAACACTTTGTCTTCTTTTGAAAGCTCTACCACCAGAAACAACTGCAGACCATCAGCAACAGCAGCACCACCACCACTGCCGTATTTCTTTCCTTTTGTGGTTCATTGGGTTTTTTGATGACAAACCAAAAAAACCAAGAACTATGGCTGCGCAGTGCGCATGCGTAACTCCAGTTACCTCCGACTATGTTATGTGCAAAATGCTTTTCCTTTTTAACTGAAAAGATTATCTCGGCCATGTTTTCGTGATAGGTTTGTTGCGTCTACTGTAGTTGCGCAGAATTCATAATTTCAATTACCATGTTTTCAGTTCATTTCCAAAAAGGTCTCCTTTTATTCTCAAATTAGTTCTATTGTTCGCATTATTTTCCTTTAAGTCGAGATTTTGGTTTGGTTGTATTAAAATTTGTCAGAGTATTGTTAGTGGAGAGTTTCAATGGGAATAATCAGGAAGTGATGTACATTTTTAAATATACTTCATGCAAATAATGACGTTACAAAAATATCGCATCTTATTGCATTATACTAAATTGAATAAAAAGAAAGTTTTAGTTAGGTTGGATAACAACGATGCGTCGTACAGAAGTTGTCAATTAGGATTGAGGTGTGGAATTGGGGAAAGGCGTGGCCACAGTGTTTTCAGAAGTGACAATTTATCGTCATTTTAACAATTTGAAGGCCAAATTTTATTGTTTGCCCCGAAATTACTACTCTTAATTATGTATGTTTGTATGTGTATGCAAAAAAACATCAATCCAAACTAACTCACATGTGTATGACATGTTTCGGACAAATTTGAGTCACTTGACTTTATTATTGCGGACTTTATTATGATTTTAACAGACGGACAAAATCGTCTTAGAATATTACGATACTCCCCAAGAAAATATTTAAATTTGTTCGAAACTAAATGATAGCTTGTAACGACATGTTTTTAACTATTGGTTGGAGTTTAGTTACTGGCACGAGAGAGATCGAATTCACACTCTTATTTCCATTACGTTATAAACTTTATTACACCAATTATAATAGACGGCATTACATCCAATTTTTATCCGGTTCACCACACTAAAAAAAGCGTACTGAAAATCAATGAATTTTTCGTAAAGTTCAAGATTTCGGCAATGATTTCGAACCAAAGACAATCGCTATAAAAATAAGAAGGTTTTATAGTTAATTTAAAGACGTGAATAGTACTTGTTTTGAGGATGCATTTCATAGAATTAAGCATTTTGGGTAATAAAACTAATTAAGTTTGGTCTTAAAATAAGCACATTTTTGCGTAAATTTAAGTATGGCGCGTGCTTATTTTTAGTAAAATATCATATAATTTATAACATTATCGTAATAAAATTTAAAATGTTTGTCCTTGATATAAGAACATACTGGTAATTAATTTAAGGCATACATGAATTTAAATACAGTTTTTTTAAATATGTATGGAAAATTCATGACATTATATTGATTATAATGTTACTCTTTTAAATGAATCATTTTCTTTGAAATCATTTACTATTCATAGAAAATTCAATAACACAACACTTTATCTTTCTAAATAAATAGTTTATTTGTTATATTTTATATTGGAAAATACAAAAATAATATAATACATATTACGGATAACCTTGAACATTTTATAATTTAAAACAATATGTAATTGTATAAAGACAAATCGGCCAACACACTATGAAGTTTGACTTTGATTCGAATATTGTATTGTTATGTATCGATTCTACAGCGGAATTCGTTTCCCTATTTGTTTTCCATGAACAATTTTTATCGGAACCGATCTTAATGATTTTTAACCTAGAATTTGGCTGGAATTTAAATAGAAATTATATAAAACAAATATTATATTATTATATCATATAGTTTGGATGCTCACTCATTTCCTGAATTTGTAAATTTTTAATTCCCCACTGCATTTTTCATATATCCAAATAAAGTTCAATTGCGCGAACTAAAATAACACTAATTTGAATAAAAATCAAACAGAATGATTTATATACGATAAAGAATTAAAATAAATTGTATCATATAACTGTCACAAAATGTTGAAAGATAAGAGATATATTAAATTCTTTGGAATATACTTACTTACACTGAAATATTTAGTCACTCTTCTACGACACAAATTCTCATAATAGATCCATACAAAATTTGCTGTACTAAAAGTTAAAAAAAATATTTATGTAAGATATTATTAATAATAGAAACTGATTGTTTTGAAAGTGGCGAAAGTGACATTTTTAATATAAATTGAGTTATCAAAAATTATTTTCTCAAAAAAATCAATCGTGCCTTAGATTTTAAAATCTTAAGTTTTGTTAGCAAACAAAACTACAAAAACTTATTAAAAAATACTTCTGTAAAACAAAAGCTAATGCTGCTTATGACATTCATAACCCTGGTGTTAGATTAGCAAATCTGTACGAATCCTAGATTAAGAGTCCATTTGGTCAACATTACATTTTTCATATAAAATGAATATGGAAGACAATATTTTATATTTATTTTTATTTTTATTCAATACTTCGTGAAAAGAAAGCAGCTTATTTACAATTATTTTTGAGCAAAAACGCTTATTATTTTGATTTTAGTAAAACAAAAATATCCCTTGGACCAAATTATAAGGCAATATATATACTTATATATATTACCGTTTATAAAGGAAACAATACAAAAATTGGACCAAATGGGCCTAATCTAACAGCAGGTTTAATTATGAAGTACGTATGAAACAATTATGAACACGAAATCAAGGAAAAATTTAAACTAAAATTCAAAAAAGGAAAACATCTTTTTAAATAAATTATATTTGGAAAACTTTTTAACAATAACTTTGTTTGTGTGAAAACACGTATTTTATATGTGAACGTCAGTTCGCAAATATATTTTGTTCTAATACATTAATATATGCGTTCCAAATTAAATTTCTTGATTTTCAAATAAAATATATTTGTTCAGAAATACATAATACTTACAAATATTGTTTCCAAATCTATTTCCTTTCAATTCAAACATTCCCATGTAGGTGTATGCTCACTTATTTTTTGCAAGTTATAAATGGCATTCAGCACTGCATTTTTCATATATCCATCACATTTATCTTCAAATATTGCGTGATCTAAAATTAAAATAATTAAATTTTTTCTGAAAATAAATCAAATAAAATTATCTATAAACAAAAAAAATGCAAATAAATGTTATCATATCACAATTGGAAAACGCTGAAAGCTAAGAGAAATATTTCAACCGTTCATATATAATACTTACGTTGAAATATTTTGTAAAATTTGCCACTCTTCTCACAAAAGACCCATTCTAAAGTTTTTTTTACCAAAAAAAATAAAAAAGATAGTTATATGTATAACATATTATTAATAATAAATTTCTATATTGCCACAAATAGTTTTACATTTCTGCATTATGCGCTGGTATTTTTAATAAATAAATACTTTCAATTAAATTGTGTTTTGTTAATTTTGTAATTGCCAATAAGATGTTTATTTCAGGATAATAATATTATTCTTCACGTACCTAAACATTTTCCCATTGTCTCTTTCAGTATTACAAAATCTATTACTCACATTTTTGTCATCCATTTGGCACAAATCTCTTCACAGGACTTACAAACAAGATCTCCTTCAAAAACGCATGTACATCGCCATAAATAACATACAGCAAAAATAACTATGACACACGCACTCCCTTATCACAGAGATCGATGGTGACGCCGACGGCATAACCACATGCATACACACATGTACACGACGGTTTCATTTGTTGTTGTTGCTATGCTTTAGCAAAAATAACTGTTAACAGCCCATATTAAAATTATTTTCGGTGCAATATGCACGTATGTATGCACGTATACTTACATATTCACAGCAATCAAATTTTTTCACAATCCGCGTCCCGAAAACAGACAACCGTTTCCTACCATCTCTTGTAAATAACTGACGATTTAAAAGAAAACGAACAACAGAACTGTTCTCTATTTTCTCTTCTAGCATTCCATAGCAATTATTGATTCACACATTACCAAACAAAACTGATTCTCCGAGCGAGAGAGGGAGGGAGAGATTGTATAATTCTCTCGTATGTATTCTTAAAAATAATGACAATAGTCATACAATTTATTACCAAGACAGCCTTTCCTTTAAGAGGAGCATAGCCTTAAATTTATTACTCAAATATCTCATACTGTTAATTAAGTCCGATTCGGCATTAAAACTATGACATGTCTACGTCGTAGTGTTAATGTAGAAAATCCTTAAAAGTATTGAAATATTACTTAAAATAATGCGGATTGTCACAAAAATAATGATTTTTTTCTTTAATTTAAATGCGTACATCTAAAGAAGCGCGTACACAAAACTAATGATTAGATAGACATTAATTCAAATTCAAAAAACTTTATATTAAGAAAAATTTCGTAAAAAACGTGTACATTTTCATTATTTTAATGAAAATTGTCATTAAATTGATGCCGAGGTAGCATACTTAATATAAGAATGTGTCATCATTAGTTTTATTACTATTTTTTTTTTCAGTGCACTCATTCGAAGTGCAGAAACCCGCACCAATACTTTTGACGGCCACGCTGTCTTGTAATTCCGCACTCACTAGTGCCGTCTCCGATCAGAGCTTTGGCTTGAGTTCGAAAGTGAACTCATCTCTCAATAGTCGAGTCTACGATTTAGGTTTGTGTCTGAGCTCGAAAGTCAACTCCTCACTTAACTGTCGAGTCTACGGTCTAGGTTTGGTTTTGAGCTCGCAGATCAACTCCTCACTAAATAGTCGAGTCTTAGTTTTGGTCTGAGTTCGAAGATAAACTCCTCACTTAATTGTCGAGCCTACGGTCTAAGTTTGGGCCTGAGCTCGCAGAGCAACTCCTCACTAAATAGTCGAGTCTACGGTCTAGTTTTGAGTCTGAGCTAGAAGATCAACTCCTCACTTAATTGTCGAGTCCACGGTCTAGGTTTGGATCTGAGCTCGAAGCTCCTCACTAAATAGTCGAGTCTATGGTCTAGGCTTTGGTCTGAGCTCCAAGGTAAACCCCTCACTCAAAAGTCGGGTCGACGGTTCAGGTTTGGATCTGAGCTTGAAGATCAACTCCAGACTCAAGGGTCTAGTCAACGGTCAAAGAACTGTTTTAAGCTTTAAGATCAACTCCTCGCTCAATAGTCTAGTCAACGGTCAAAGAACTCTTTTGAGCTTGAATGTCATCTCCTCACTCAATAGTCGAGTATCCTCACTCAACAGTCGAGTCTCCTCACTCAACAGTCGAGTCTCCTCACTCAATAGTCGAGTCGGTCTAGGTTTGGGTCTGAGCTCAAAGGTCAACTCGTCTTTCAATAGTCGTATCTAAGGACTAGCTTTGGGTCTGAGGTCGAAGATAAACTCTTCACTCTATGTCTGTCAATGGTCAAAGAAATGTTTTGAGCTTCAAAATAAACTCCTTACCCAATAGTCTAGTCAACGGTCAAAGAACTGTTTTGAGCTTGAAGATCATCCCCTAACTCAATAATCTAGTCTACGGTCAAAAAAACTGTTTTGAGCTTAAAGATCAACTCCTCACTCAAGTCTATGGTCCTCCACGCTCAATATTCTCCAAACTACCAGTCCTTTACCAAACACCAGTAGGCGAGTTGGTACCATATTCGTCTATGAGTATGGGGGTCGTGGGTTCGATTCCCACCAGAGGCTCTGGTCCATCGCTGCAAACATTTAGCCATATGGTCTTTGAAACACGAGGTTTTCCTGGACCGTAGAATTAGAATATGAATTTACTTTGTATTGCAATTCATATAAATAAATAAATAAAAATAAAATACCAGTCCAAATATGTCTTACCAAGTCGCCGCCCTCAAGCGAACTGAACTTCCAACCGTCTCTATCCACCTACGCATGTACCCAAACATGTGGCGCAGGGTTGTTTTGATCATAGCCGCCAAATTAGCCATAGATTGCTGATGTATCTATTTCCCACTAGGTGGCATCAGTGTTGGCATAAACGAGCGTTGACAACTTTTGCGTTACAAGCATTCCTACAGGCCTATAAGACGTTGTCTTTCCCTTACCCGTTCCACTACATTATCGGCCTGTTTCTGTAATTCTAACGAAAGTCTCTGCGAGCGAAAACCAGACACTCACTTTCGTCAGGAATTTGGTTTCTCTAAGGTTCGTTCGCCTGGCCAATTTCCCAATTGAAAAAAAATGTTATTGCCAGATCAATAATTTCACAACTTCCGGTCTAAAAAAGCACATATTTTTGTATGGTCGACCTTAGAAAAAACAACTCTGTATCCTTTACACTAGCGGTGGCCAAAAATCAACCCTGGGTGGGTCAGCTGAGCTCTCTCTCTTCTCTCATTTCTTTCTCTCTCTCTCACGTCTCTCTCATTGTGCACTGATGATTTTTTTCAATCATAGTCTGCATTTACATAATACTTTTTTTATACCCTACACCACACTGTGGTACAGGGTATTATGACTTTGTGCATTTGTTTGTAACACCCAAAAGGAGAAGAGATAGACCCATTGTTTATTATACCGATCGACTTGCTATGTCCGTCTGTCCGTCTGTCTGTCTGTCTGTAGACGTATTCTTGTAATCAAAGTACAGGTCGCAATTATGGTCCGATCTCAACGAAACTTTGCACATATCTTTTTTTAGGCCCAAGGACGATCCCTATTGAATTTGGTTAAAATCGGTTCAGATTTACATATAGCTCCCATATATATGTACCTCCGATTTGGCATATATGCACTGTATAAGCAACATTTTGTAACCGATTTGTACAAAAATTTACAGAGAGTAGTCTCGTGATACACTTAGATACAATACAAAATTTGGGAAATCGGTTCAGATTTATATATAGCCTTCATATATATGTTGCACCCGATTTGACATGCAAGCGCTGTAGAAACTGTATTTTATATCCAATCAGTACGAAATTCGGCAGAAAGAGGTTTCTTATTACATGAAGGAATACAGCCAAATTCGGAGAAAATCGGTTCACATATAGCTCCCATATATATGTTACCCCCGATTTGAAATTCAATAGCTGTAGAAACTGTATTTTATATCCGATCACAGCGATATTCGGCAGAAAGAGGTTTCTTATTACACGAAAGAATACTGCTAAATTTGGAGAAAATCGGTTCAAATTTAGATATAGCCCCCATATATATGTTAGCACCGATTAGACATTCAAGCGCTGTAGAGACTGTATTTTATATCCGATCAGTACGAAATTCGACAGAAAGAGGTTTCTATTTTACATGAATGAGTATTCAGGGAAAATCGATTCAGATTTATATATAAGCTCCATATATATGTTCCTCCTGATTTGGTTACAAAGCGCTATAGAAGTTGTACTTTACTTCCGATCATTATAAAATTCTCCAGAAAGATGTGTCTCAATTTAGGAACGAATATTGCTTAATTTAGCGATTATCGGTTCAGAATTAGATATATCAGCATATATATGTTCTTACCCATTTACCAATTATTCCAAATTATTATCGCAATAACCCTTATCGCATTGTTAGGGAGGTGTAGGGTATTATATAGTCGGCCCCGCCCGACTTTCTGCCTTTCCTTACTGGTTAATTATTATTTAAGTATTATTAAGTATTTAAGTATTATTTATTATTTAAGTATTATTTTAAGTATTAAGTACACTTATCGGCGTTTTGTGGTCGAGAGAGGCAGTCGAAACCGTACTCGTACTTATTGAAACAACAACAATTCACACAGGAAAAGCCGAAACAAAACAAATGAAAATAAGTATAAGTATTGAAAACAAGTAAGAAAGTTTCAGTCGGGTAAACCGACTAAGGGATACCCTCACTTTGTGAGTAATGTAATATTGAATATTACTCGAATTATTCTGTCAATTTGAGTGGGAGGTACCAGAAGGGGTTTATCAAATACACCTTTTTTTTGCTGAACATTAGATACTTTAAATTCATTGCACTGTGCCGACATATAAGCATTTATGTGCACTGGTATAAACGTTATGAGACATTAAATTGTTGTATGATTTGGGCAATAACGCCCATTTTTCACAGGGCTATAGACACTATAAAAACATTACACTGTACAAAATTTCAAGTATTTTTATACACTGGTTTTAATGTTATAAGCTGTTAACTTTTGGTGCAAAAAGGTACCTTTGTGTGGGAGGTACCAAAAGGGGCGTGACAACAACACCCATTTTTCCCTGGACTGTAGGCAATATAAAAGCATAATACTGTACAAAATTTCAAGTATTTTTATACACTGTTATTAATGTTATAAGCTGTTAACTTTTGGTGCATTTGTGTGGGAGGTACCAAAAGGGACGTGGCGACTTCGCCCATTTTTCTCGAGTTGATAACGACTAATAAGCTAATACTATGTGTGGAATTTCAAAAGATTCGAATAAGTGGTATAGCAGTTATTAAAAAATCAATATTTCACAACATTTTAACCCTTTGTGGGGGAGGTACTAGAAGGAGTGGACCAATATGGCCCATCTTCGAACTTAGCCGGAGATAGAAAAAATATTACCACATACCAAATTTGAGGTCAATCGGTTACTCCTTTCGAGAGTTATCGTGCGCACCAGCCAGCAGACACACAGACAGACAGACAGACAGACAGACGGACGGACATTGCTCATTCGACTTAAAATGACCCAAAACGGATTTCCTCCGAACATACTTGGGGTCTTAGGTCACTCCTTCGACGTGTTACACTTTTTTCCGTAGCAAATGATATATACCCTCGTCACACTAAAGTGAGGGTATAAAAAGTACGTGTGTAACGTAAATACTTTTTCAAAAGAGAATAAGTCGATAAGTTACTTAAAAAAAAGTACCATGTAAATGGGGACTTAGCGAGCTGCCAATGTTGACTTCTTTATGCTTAAATATGTATACAATTTTATTACTATTTAATTGTTTTTACCATAATTATATTATTATCTACTTATTTTTTGCTTTTAATAACGTGTTTTTGCCATTGTTCCTATCAGTCGACAAATAAAATAAAGTGACTCGATCTGACATTTGTGTTCGCCCAGATGACAGCAGAGAGAGATAGAGAAACCAAAATTTACACTGAAATGATTACGTTTTCGTACGAGTTCATTATAGTGCGACTTGTCGTTGTGGTGGTAGTTAGTGAAACCCAAATCAGCTGTTTGTCGTCTGACAGGCGAACGAAAGCAAAATTTTAAGTTACAGAAACAGGCTGGAACAATTTATATATCGTCATTTTAGTTTGACGCGAAAGGGCTTTGTTTTTTAATTGCCTACTAAGCCCAAAGTAGCATCTTTTGGCAAGACTTATTCTCCACTTAATCTCCAAGCTGGCATCGTTATTGTTGTTGGCACTGGTACATAGGTTGACTATCGGGTCTGTTCTGTAATCACGGCGATTTGATATCACGGTGATTTTAAAATCACCGGCGACTTAACATCACTTTTGGAGTTCGAAATCACCCGAACATAATTCGAACAATCTTTTTTGGGAGGCTATGAATAATAAACCGGTAGATTTCGAACTCCAACAGTGATTGTACGTCGCCGTGATATCAAATCACCTTGCTACAGAACAGACCCGAATGTCTTTTACAACTTCAAAGCTGTAGTTTTCGATAAGAACGCGCTGTTCGATAGGCCGCGATGTTTTGTTATTCGAAATGAAATACTTCGTCTTGTCCTCGTTTACCTTGAGACCCATAATCTTCGACTGCTTGACGAGCTCCGCTTACTGCCCGCATATTCCGACCAATGATGCCAATATCCATCAGTAAGTTGAAGAAGTCACTCGATAAGGCATCGTCCTGCCTTATTAGCTTACCAAGTTTTCTCCACTCGGTTTCAACAGCCCAGCGCGCGGGTCAGCGGCTATAATATTCTTCAATCGTTCTAGTGTTGTTTTTATCTATATATGGTCAGTCTGTGATCAATGTAAAGTTCGCAAATATGAACCGGTCTTCACGAAACTATACGAATAAACTTTATTCGGGTCAATAACGAACCCTGTTGCAAATAATACATATCGTTTTATGTCTTGATATGCGACTTGACTCTTTTCGGGTTAGTATAACTGTGTCTTCCGATTCCAGAAGCGACCATTCCGGCTGGAATTCGGCCGTTAATATTTTATTTTACCCAAAATGTTTCTCGAAAAAATCGGTTAAATTGGTCAATACTTATAACACAACCCCCACACAAATGTCGTTTCCGGTTTGACTGCTTAACTTTCTGCATGCCACTTTTTGTAATTAGATTTATATTTTGTAACCACTCAATGCCAAGATAAAGAGCAATCTTATCTGTTTTATATCAATGACTTATTGGCTATTCTTATACACCACATTAGTAGGTCAATATAATTATTATTATTATTCCTACTTGGAGTTTAGTCGATGAAATAATCTGTCGATGTCTTTTTTCATTATATTACAGTACATTATACATTTAACAGTCCTCATACTAAGTAAGCTCTGCCCTTTGCAAAATGCTAACCTTAACATTTAGACATTCATATCGTATTATTAGTTGACATAAAATTACCTATTGGTTTGAGGGCAATACCGAGAAATGTCTATAGAGACTGTAAAATAGAACCACATACATGTGGTAACAATATCTAAGATTTTAAAAGCTATTCCACTGTAAATGAATTCCATACAAATAGCTCAATATCACTCAGATCCGAGGAATTGCAATCATCTCAAAAGAATTCGCAAAAATCTGACATTAATCAAATTTAGCCTAATAGAAATACCAAAGCTAACTAAGCAAACACATGGGTTAGCCAACAATAGAATTTGCTATTTAATGTCCGGGTATTATTACAGTGAAATATACACTGTGGTTTTCCGCGCAGCCCCACAATTTGACATTTAACAAAAACTGACAACAATGAGGCGATGAATACCGTCTGCAAGCGATGGAAGGAAGGAAGGACGTTGGGATGAACAGACGGAGGGGATGGGAAAGAAAATTATGGCACTAAATGTGACACTCGTGCCATGGCAATTTGTATGGAGCCAAAAGTGAACGACAAGAACAACATCTGAGACAACCAGAAAAGTTATGAACAAAACACCGGCATCAGCAGCAGAAAAAGTCGGCACGAGTGCAGGCAGACAGGCAAAAAAATTCAATAGATGACTTCGCATACGAGGGTAATCAGAAAATTACACTACAAACTTTATAGGTTTTTCTGATTTTTTGATATCTTCCTTATACAGTAGTGACTTATTAATATAAGTTCTATTAAAATTCGGAAATGAACCTGTTATACTTTGTTCTAAAGCTGTCTTTCTTTTTGAGGCGAATATACTTATATGTAAGGTGTTGTAAAAGAATATAAGAATATATATAAGGTGGCGCAAAAGTAACCATTCGATGTTTTTTGACTGTAATTTAAAAAAAAGATAAAAACTTTGATTCTTCTTGTGGATTATTTTTATTTGGTCTTTTAATTTTTTTTACATCAAGTCGAGAATATGATGTCATGTTAATGGCCGCCGCCACAGTTGATTGTCATTTGGGCCCTTTTTATGGCATTTTCCATCACTTTGGCCAATACTTCCGGCGATAGGTCCTCACATTCTTGACGGATATTGTCTTTAAGAGCTGCAAGAGTCTGAGGCTTGTTGACATAAACCCGCGACTTCAAAAAGCCCCACAAAAAGAAGTCTGGAGCGGTCAAATCAGGCGATCTTGCTGGCCAGTGCAAATCGCCAAAACGGGAGATTAGGCGCCCGGGAAATGCATCCTTCAGCATATCGGTTGTGGCACGTGCAGTGTGTGCCGTTGCACCGTCCTGTTGGAACCACATGTTTTCCAATCCCAATTCATCAAGTTGCGGCAAAAAGAACTCGTTGATCATTGCTCTGTAGCGCTCACCATTCACAGTAACCGTTTGGCCCGTGACGTCTTCGAAGAAAAAAGTGGCTCTTCGTGGGTTACACGCGGATTTTCAGTGCCCCAGAAGCGTAAATTTAGCTTATTTACGTACCCGCTAAGATGGAAATGGGCCTCATCACTCATGATTATTTTTGATGAAAAATCATCTTCCTCTTGGTGGTGATTAAGGATGGCTTGAGCGTGTATTAGACGCGATTGGCGGTCAGCAGCTAACAGCTAATGCACCGTCTGGACTTTGTACGGAAACATCTTCAAATCTTGTACCAAAATTCGCTGTAGAGACCGTCGACTGATACCCATTTGCGTGGCACGTCGTCTGGTCGATGTCGACGGCGCTTCCATGACATCCTCGGCTACAGCAGCAATATTCTCTGCAGAACGGCTACTCCGGGGACTGCCAAGTCTGGCAGCATCTCGTGTTGTGCTAGTCTCTTTGAGGTGAGCGCCTAAACGTCGCAGTGTTTCACCAGTAGGCGTTGGACGGCCAGGAAATCTGTGCCAAAGTCACCTACCGATTATTGGTCAAATAAATAGTCAGCAATATTCCGCGTTCTGGAGCAGTGTAGCATAACATTGTTTATTAACGTGTATTTCGCATGTGTTTACTACACCAATGTCAAAACAGAACTGACATTAGGGGCCAATCGCAAAATTTATAGCATTTTCTGATAGGAGGATTACTTTTGCGCCACCTTGTAGCTTCCACACAAAAGACCATTCCGATTTCACTTCTTAATGCCATAGGCCCCAAAAATTTTATCTGCTGGGGTTAAAAATTGGTAACTTGAGTCTATTTTTACCCAGAACTCAGAACCCATCCCACAAACAACATCCCATACGTCCATGTTTTGATATAGCCCTCATACAAAGGTCCCACTTATTTTGCTCAAGTGCAATCTGCAATTAAAGCTCTTTTATTGGCTCACGTTTTGATGTAGCTCCCATACAAAGAACCTAAATGTTGTGTATATTTTATACAATTTCTATTTCCGAGTTGATACCGTGGAATGCGATCCAGGGTAGAACGTACATAAAATACAGTTTGGCCAAACTTAAATCCGGTTTTTCTTGTTTGATATAGCTCCCATATATAGCATATCTCCGATTTTTTTTATTTGCTTCTCCGAATCGGCATTCCGGTTTTCCTCACAAAATTAAACAAAAAATAAAATGTGAAGAGACAATCCGGGTGTTAAAACACCAGAATGTAGACAATTCTTTGAAATCAGTGGTAAGGACAATCAATAGACACTAGTATATACAGGGTGGGGCGAAAGTAATCACACGGGGCAAAATGATTCACTCAATGATCTTTTTCCTTAATTATTTTTTTTAATGAAGTTATTGATGGCTTGGCTTGAGGTCATGTATTGTTTAAAAAACGATGGATTTGTTGTTTTAAATAGTTTCAATTTTATTTGTTTCCAATATTTCGATTGTCTTCGACAGTCATCCTCGGGGAAATTCACTTTAAAACGCAAATAAATTACAAATTATACAAACATGTTTAAAAAACAGAAATAATATCACAATAATTACATTTAGAACAGAAACTATCGACTACTTATTAACAGAGTTAACGATTAACTAACAAATTATTTCCTTCGTCCGTATTTTTCTACTAAATTTCTGTAAATCTGTGCACAATGGTCCGTGTCAGTTTTATAGTTCATTCTCTCATCGTTTGGTACATTTATTATGTGTAACATTTCTAATGTATATCTCCTTTTGTAATTTTTCTCCTGTGTCATAATGTCAACTTCTTTCAAATTTGGCTTATGTCCCGTCAGAGTGCAATGTGCTGCAAGCGCCGTCTTTTGTTCCATAGGTTGGTCAGTAGCTTTCTGATCAGACCTGTGTCCGGATATCCTAGTCCTTCTGGCATATATTGGTCTTGTCACCCTCACATTTAATCTTATAAACTACATTAGATTTGTCCTCCTTTTTGACTTTTGATTTAGTGTTGCTGAAGAAGTTGTTCACAGTATTGTACGTCCTTTGTGCTAATTGGAAATTGTCTCTATTGTATATGTTTGAATGGCAAAATCTTTCTGAGAAGTTTGGAATGTACGTCAATGGTTTGTACATCTTTAATAAAAAACTTTGGATCGATAAATCTTTTGCTGTAATTTTTTTTAAATGATAAAACTTTTTTAAAAATATACAGCAATGATTACTATTGCTCTACCCTGTATTATAAATATACTAGCTGGCCCAACGAACTTCGTTCGGCCCAACTTCCGTTATTCGTTCAATTTAAATTATTTTCTATGATTTGATTTGTATTACATTCAATGAGAATATCTGAAGTATAATAATGTCGATGTACATCTAGCGGCAGTCTCAAGTCGTATGGAAGCACGATCACTTTTTAGCAATGCTATCAAAAAACCCAAACTTCAAGGCAAGTGATGTAATGGTTATCCGGGTTTATTGGTGGATTAGTGGATTGCAGAAGCAAGCCGTCTGAGTAAAATATTGGTTTTAATTACATAATCCTACAGCCCAAGGGAAAGTAATTTTGTAAATTTGAAATCGAACAAGTAAGAAATTTCAGTCGGGTGAACAGTGTTGGCAGACAAATTTGACCGAAAATCGTCAAAATAGGGAAACAAAAATCGTCAAATCGTCAAAATAAGTTTTCGAAATCGTCAACACAAAAATATGCAGGTTACATACAGCTTTTGTTTTTTTTCTCGGGCGAAGGGCATGTTTCAGAGACAGATGTGTGTTTACGGCTGTAAGTACTCTCGAATGATTATGCGGATCCTCAAAGTTAGGTTAAACAAATTTGTGATTTGTCTCATATTCTTGAACTGCAATAATAATCAATTTATTATTTTATTATTTATATATTATTATTTACGAAATTTAACAAAACGTACCAAAAAGGGTCCGGTGTATATCCATGGTTCTTTGTAGTCCCAAACATTTTGTTATAGCACCCACCCGATTTTATTTTTCAGCGCCGCAGAAACTACAAATACCTTTCGATTGAGTTTAACCAGGACCTTTTTATGGAGTAAGTGACATCATTGGTCCATATTTTGACAAAGTCCCATACAGAGATCCCATTCAACTCGACTTTTAGGATCAACATTTTTTTTTTCGAAATTCTTTATTTGCAATCTATTTACAAGGAAAATATTCAGCAAAATGTATAAAAACTTACAAATAACAGTTTTGCTAAGCTCCAGCGAACTTATCAAAAAATTTAACATTGTTGCATTTGTAAATAACACATTAAAATAAATAATAAGTTTTTAGATAATTTTACAATTTTTACTTAGATTTAATGTAAATATGTGGTAGTTATGTAATAAAGGGCAAATCAAGGACATTAAGTCGTTTCAGTCTTCTAGATTCATTGCTGTCATCTAAAAGTGTTATGGCCAATAAATTCGAATGTTGACTCAATCTTTTGAGGTAATTCGTGCTATATCTCCCAATCTCGTTTTTAACTTGGGAGACATCGAGATCTGTATGTATGTTATTATTATTTACAAACCAAGGAGAATTAGTGATTAGTCTTAATGTTTTGAATTGATATCTTTGTAGAATTTCGACATTTGAATTACTTGCTGTCCCCCATAGTTCTAATCCGTATGTCCAGACCGGTTTTAATGTGGTTTTATAAAGAACCTCTTTGTTTTCCAAACTTAGTTTTCCAAAGTTAGTTCCGCTTTGTCTTAATCTCTAGTTGTTGCCTTTTCAATTTAATGTGCAGTTTCCATGTTAATCGTCTATCTAAATTTAGACCTAGATATTTCACATGATCTGATGAAGGAATAGTGAATCCGTTTAGCATCACCGGTGGGCAATCCCCTTTCCTAAGGGAGAAAGTTACATGTGTAGATTTTTCAGGATTGACTTTGATATTCCACTTTTTCAGCCACGATTGAGTCGTGTCAAGATGTTTTTGTATCAAATTGGAAGCTTCCACGGGTGATTTATGAACGCCCAATATGGCTGTATCGTCAGCGTACGTTGCTATGGTTACTTCATCGTTCGTGGGGACGTCGAATGTAAATATTGTATACAAAACTGGATTCAAAACACTGCCCTGAGGAACTCCGGATTTTATTAAACCAATTTCCGAGTCTTCATCATTTCCTTTCTTCTAGATATGATCTCATCAGTAGATAAAAAGGTGTAGGTAAGAGTGATTTTAGTTTATATAATAATCCAACGTGCCACACTCTGTCGAAAGCTTGTTTTACTTCTGGAAATATCGACGAACAGTACTGTTTATTTTCAAGACAATCCCTTATAGTTTTGACTATTCTGTGGCATTGTTCTGAAGTCCCGTGGTATGATGTTTAATATTTCCAGAACGGGGAGAAGTCTTTTCTGGAGAAGTCTTTCGAATAGTTTGGAGATTATAGGTAATAAACTTATTGGTCTATATGAAGCGATATCGTCTTCTTGTTTATTGGGTTTCAGTACCATAATAATTTTTGCAAACTTCCATTGTGTGGGAAAGTGGCTCAACCTTAGCACAGAATTAAATATAACGGTAAGAAATATAAGACCCTTTTTCGGCAAAGACTTAATTAATCACTTTGGCATCAATGAGGTCGTAACCAGGAGTTTTTTTAGAATTAAGTTTCTTTACTTCGTTTCCAACTTCTTTCACAATGGAGGGTTTTATAGGCCGATACATCTGACAAGGCACGTCAAGAAAATCTCTGATTTTTTCTTCCTCCAATGAATCACAGAATGGGGTGAAAGTCTCTTCTAGGAATGCTTTAAAAGCAGATACCTTGGACTTATCTGATGTACACCAAGTTCCAGAGGAATCTTTGATGGCAATATTTCTTGTTTGTTTAAGGTGTTTCGTAGCTTTCCAAAGGTTGTATTCATTGTTTTTAGTTGGGCTCAAATTTCTAAGAAATTTATTTAAGGAATTATTTTTAAAGTTTATTTGGAGCCTTGAGATATTGTTTTGTGGTTCTTGTGGAGTGGATAAATAGGCAGACTCGTGAATCAAGTTCGTGAAAGATTCGACTGCATCATCTAAATCATATTCGTTTTTGATGGGAACGTTTAAATTTATGTTTTTTTTAATCCAAAATTGGAACGAATTAATATCGGTTTTAATGTAAATAATTTAGGATTTTTGGACCGTTTACAATAAGTTGTGCTAAAATTAACAATAATTGGGCTATGGTCTGAGCTGAGATCATCGTTTGCAGTAATTTCTAGTGACGATCGGGGTATTCCTTTGAAAATAAAAAAATCCAAAAGATCTGGAACTGAGTTTGGATTAGTTGGCCAATAAGTAGGACTTCCAGTTGATAGAACATTGTAATGTTTATTAGAAACTCACATAAATCCTTTCCTTTAGGATTTGTTAATCTAGAGCCCCACCAGGGATGTTTGGCGTTGAAGTCACCACCAACAAGAAATTTTTTTCCAAGACCATTAAAAAAGGATTCAAAGTAATTACACGTAACTTTATATCGAGGTGGAAAGTATATTGAATAAATCGATACACTGGTATTTTCGCACGATATTTTAACACCAGCTGCTTGTAGAAAGGGCTTTGATATAGATTCTGCTACGTCATATTTAATATTGGATCTTAAAATAATTGCTGCTCCACCATGAGCTCGATTATCTGGGTGATTTGCATTAACAATATCATATCCATTTAGTCGGAAATACGATTTATTTGTGAAATGTGTTTCAGATACTAGCAATATATCGATGGCATAATTTTTGAGGAAAATATTTATTTCATTTATATGATTTAGAATACCATTAGCATTCCATTCCGCAATTACAAGATCTACTTGCATAGTTTTGTCATTAGCATAGACATCATGTGCATCAACGTGTTTGTGAGTTCTATTTGTTTTGCAAGCATTGCTTCTATTTTGTCTAAGACATTGCTGATACCGGGTGGCTCACCTCTAACTGCTTGCGAATATGTCCATGGGTTTGTATCTGGAACATGTGGAATATTACTGTATTGTCTATTTGATGGCTGAGTATAATTGTGATGGTTTATATGTTGAGCATCTTGGTTTGTATTTTTTTTTTGATTGACCTTGTTTGTATCAACTTTTGATATGCTGTGCATCCGCGGTAATTGGCAGTATGATTATTTGAGCAGTGAACACATTTAGGAGGAACTTCGGACGATTTAGTGCATTCTGCTGTTGCATGACCCAATCCACATTTGACGCATCGAAAACTTTTCCTACAGTATGATTTGGTATGTCCATAATCTTGACATCTATAGCATTGAACAATATCATCAACTTTCTTAGGTGCTTCTATTGTAATTTTAGCATTGTCGAAATACCGAATATCATAAACATCTTTATTATTTTCCTTTGGATCTAAGTCTACAAAGAACATAGGTAATGGCTGTTTTTGGTTTTTAACTTGACTTATTACATTTCTTACGCTTCTAATCTGATGTCCTAAGCTCAACTACATGGCTTTTATGTCCGAAATAGGAGTCGTGTGATGAAGTCCCTTTATTACAACCCTAAATGCCTTTTCTTGTTTCAATTGGAAAGTATGATAATTAATTTTAGCCGTATCAAAATGTTTTATAAGACTTCTATAAGAGACAATGTTATTAATTACTAAACGAACTTGGCCATCTCGCAAAGATTTGTAATGAAAATCGGAACTAGGAATTACTTTATTTATACTGTTTACCATTTTTCCAATGTCAGCAACATTAGGAATAAATATTGGAGGAGGCTTCGGAATAGTTTTTGAGGGTTCGTCTTTATCGTTGTCAGCTACATCATTAGTGGCAAGAGTTGCATATCAGTTGGAGGTTGATGGTCCATCATCATGATGAGGTCGTTTTTGGCGAAATATATTAGGTGACCCTGTATTTTTTCTCTTAGTTGCTACCTGCTGCCAGTTGCCGTCATTGTCGTCACTTGAATTCACAGACTCAGTGTTCATTGCAGACATGGTTGTTGTTGTTTCTTGAGTCAGGCTTGTTGTTGTTTTTGTTTTCGCACCAAATGTGCGTACACTTGGTGCGTGCGTTTATTGTTGTTTGTGCGAATCACTTGTCCGTTTATGACTGAGTTAATCCGTTTGTTTTTAGAAATTTTAAATATGTAGGATTGTTGTTTTAAAGTTATTTTGAAAATAACTTTAACACAACGCACAGTACGTGTTTCAACTACCGCATCCAAACAAAGACTGAGGATCAAAAATAATATAGTTAAATTTGCGTTGAAAGAACTATATTATGCGATTTATTTGAATTGCAACTATTCCTTGGAATAAATAACTCCTGAGTCCAAGTTTTGGTATAGCCTTTACTTTACTTAAAATGTTCAAAAACTGTGATCGAATCTACTACTTTCAATGATTGATTTTGATTGTTTCAATGATCAGCCATAATATTTGAGATTTTTACTAACATTTCCAATTTTAATTTTAAAAAGATAAATGGGACTGTAAATTATATCTGGAAATTATTATGAAAAATCCTTTGTATAAGAAAAATTTTTTAAGTTTTCCTTACTTTTTTTATAGCAAAAAAAATCGTCATTTCGGGGCAAAAATCGTCATGTTCTTTGTTTGGCTCCAAAAATCGTCAAAATGACGATAAATCGTCATCCCATCTTCGACCTTAGCCGGAGATAGAGACAAATATTAGCGCATACCAAATTTGAAGTTAATCTGTTAGTCCTTTCGAAAGTTATCGTGCGCACCAGCCAGCTGACAGACGGACGGACGGACATTGCCAAACATACTTGGGGTCTTAGGTTACTCCTTCGATGTGTATATATATCCTCGTCATAATGCTAGCTTTCAAACATGGAATAACATTATTTATTACTATATTTTTGAAAAAAATATTAAATTTTTCTAATTGTTTTAAGGACTGTTATAAAGGGTATCACGGATCTATCTGGATTATATTTCAATATGGACCAAATACTAAAGGTAAACTCCCAGAAAATTTTAATTTAAAAAAATTAGAATTGTTTTGCTTTCAAAAATATATATAAGTATAAATTTTTTTCTGCATAGTGTTATTTGTTGCTGTTAAGCGATGTGACCAAATTTGGGCGGAGCTAGTCTCTGTATACCATAGGGGCACAAATTTAAAACTTAAATTCCCTAATACCCCTTCTAATGGGTGGTTAAATTTTAAGGGCCGATGTTGATTTTGAATAAAACACAAATTATTTAGGAAATTATTGCCAAGATCATGTGCCAAACACATTCAACATCGGCGCTTACCATTTAATCACCCTTTACAAACATGTGAAGTTTTATCACGATCGGTTGGCTGGTTAAGAAACTGCCGAATTATTTCCCTTTTTGTAATTCCTCCCATTATGCGGCGGACAGCGAAATAATAAAAACAACATTTGGACATGATCAAAAATCCAATATAATCCTTCCTCGATTTCTGTATATAGCTCAGCACGATGTCTGGTGTCTACAACTAGAAATGCAAAACAACAAAGCCCTGAGGTAGTAGGCACTGGGTAAAGTCGAATTAAGAAAAGTAAGTAAATCTCAGTCGAGTAAACCGACTAAGGTAAACCCTCACTTTGTAAGTTAAGTAAGACGATTCTGCAGTTGGGAGATGCCAGACCATTGAGAATTCGTTCATTCTTTGTCAGTCTATAGTCATTGGAAATATTGTCTAAAATACAATATGTGGAAACATTTAGATGATTGCTGCAGAGGTTATGGGTATGTTGTGTTAGAATGAATCCGTCAATTTGTAAGTGTTTGTGTGCACTGGTATTAACTTTTTTATTAAATTTAAAATTAAATTTTCTATTAAATTTTGATATGATTTGGCAAAAATTATTATCACATACCAAAACCCAAAAAAAGTTTATAGCAAATGGTTAGTGTTATTATCGTAAATTATTTATATTTGTTACAAACCCTGTGAAACGTTTGGTGCAATGCCCGTTTATCCCAAACCCTGTGAAATGTTTCCTGCAAACGGTTATTGCGTTTGTCACTAGCAATGCCAGTTTATCAATAAATAAGAAAACGTTTGTCGCAAAAGAATAAATAGTTTGAATTACGATATTTACGGTGCTATTCTCGAATACATAACAATAATCATTCAAGAGTTTTTACTATCACATTTCTTATCATAATTTTAAATACCTATTCTGGAATTCCTGTGACAAAATGAAAGCTTTACAATTTAAAAAATTTCGGCATTGCTGCCCAATGAAAAAAATACATTATTTAAAGCTTTTGTGTATGAAGAAATTTACTGAAATTCAACATTTTCCAATATTGCATGATTTTTTATTATGACATAGAAAAAAATTCAAAAATAAATTTAAAATGAACAAATCATCCCCAAATTTTTTCAGGCAAAAAAATATATGTACAATAGCATGAAATATGTATGTATGTATGTGGAAGATTTGAGGTCTTTCTGCACCCATTCTTAATTAATCCCCATCATGTATATCCCCACATAGCATAATAATTTAACAAATAGAGATGTTTCTTTAAAGGGAGAAAATCATAGCGCAGGGTCAGGTAAATTGTCTGAGATGCAAAAATCCCGCATCCAGACATCGCCTTTTTTCCTTTCCGATAACAACACTAACAAGAAAACGCTGAAAAAAAACAGTTTTCTATAAACAAAATATATCTTATCATGAGCTACTGGGGTTGTGACTGCTATCATTGAAAATTATAACAAAAAGAGCTTCCATTTGAAACCCAGAATAGCAAATTGTTTTTACTATCACAAATGTTGTTACTATCACAAAAATGTTCTTGTCACTCGGTCGAGAATAGGGGTGTTAATATGTTTTATAAAATTATGTATTCAAAAATGTCACAATTTTTAGTAAAATGTACCCGGGAGCTGATATCATCTAATTGAGTTTAGACACACTGTAAATAAGAAAGCATATACTCGTATGTTAGAACATATTAACAGTTTAGGAGGCCATTGAATGGATCAAATCGAGAAGTTATCTCGATTTGATAAATCAAACTCGATTTGATAAATCAATCTTTTTTGTCAAAACTGAACTCCATAGGTCAGTACTAAAAATTCTAGGCTAAATGCTGATCATTCAAAAGTTTCCACGTCCGTGAATAGAATGCCAAAGTACATCAGAAAATAACATGAAAAACTTCAAGTGAAATATCGTGTTGCATAGTGTCATTAAACAAGTAAGAAAGTTTCAGTCGGGTAAACCGACTAAGGTATACCCTCACTTTGTGAGTAATGTAATCTATAACATTACACCAATAAATCTGTCAATTTGTGTGGGAGGTACCAGAAGGGGTTTTCCAAATACACATATTTTTCGGTAAACAGTACATTCTTAAATACATTGCATTGTGCTGAACTATAAGCGTTTATGTGCACTGGTATATTAAAGTTACGAGCTATGTAATTTTGGTATTATTTGGTCATTTTGTGTGGGAGGTACAAAAAGGGGCGGGGTGATAACGCCCACTTTTTACAGGACTATAGGCACTATAACAGCATTACACTGTACAAAATTTCAAGTATTTGTATGCACTGGTATTAAAGTTACAAGCCGTTTACTTTTGGTACGAAACGGTCCATTTGTGTGGGAGGTACCAAAAGGGGCTGTACAATAATTCCCATTTTTTACCGGACTATAGGCGTTACAAAAACATTATACTGTAGAAAATTTCAAGCATTTTTATGCACTTGTATTAAAGTTATAAGCAGTTAAATTTTGATGCAAAATGGCCCATTTGTGTGGGAGGTACCAAAAGGGGCATGCCAACTTCACCCATTTTTCTCGAGTTAATAGCGACTAATATACTAATATTATGTGCAGAATTTCAAAAGATTCGAATAAGGAGTATAGAAGTTATTAAAGAATCAATATTTCACTAAATTTTAACCCTTTGTGTGGGAGGTACCAGAAGGAGTAGACCAATATGGTCCATCTTCGAACTCATCCGGAGATAGATCAAAATATTAGCACATACCAAATTTGAAGTCAATCGGTTACTCCTTTCGAGAGTTATCGTGCGCACCAGCCAGCAGACAGACAGACGGACGGACATTGCTCATTCGACTTAAAATGACCCAAAACGGATTTCCTCCGAACATACTTAGGGTCTTAGATCACTCATTCGATGTGTTACACTTTTTTCCGTAGCAAATGATATATATACCCTCGTCACACTAAAGTGAGGGTATAAAGATAAAGTATAACTCTTAATTGTTGAAAATTTCATCTGTTTCAGAAGTATTCAGTTGTATTGTGCCTATATTGAGATGGCGATGGGTTTGACCATAAATTTATTTCACAATTACCATTAGGAGCTTCAGTACTAAACGTGTGATGATTGACTGGTTTTAATTTGCTTATTCACAATTTAGGATGTGTGGAAAAATAACCAGTTGGTCATTAACAAAAACGATAGTTGGTTTGTCACCGTTTCTGTTAAAATCTATTGTTTTTGCTATTTCGGCTTTCCACAAAATTTTCAATATTTTCATGCAGTGTTCTGTTTTTAGTTCATTTTATTTGGTGTTTCAATGATCAAAAACAATAAGTTTTAAAAAATATATATTACAAAATATTTTCGCAAATCGTCGCTTTGGGTTTGTTTTTGTTGCATCAGCCACCACTAAAACTTCGGAGGCAACGCAAAAAGACCGTGGCAATGTTGTTGGAATGAAATCATGCGCATTGTAAAGCATGTGAAGAAGCAAAACATAACTTCAGTCGATACCTAAAACCACTTTGTGGAAAGCCGGGATTCCAAGAACAGTAGATTTTAACACAAACTGTGGCGAACCATCTGTGACTATCTGGTTATTTTCCCACAAGCAAATTTACCATTTACCTATAACATTAAACTTACTTGCGAAATATCGCACCTCCGATAATTTAGAGTATTTGGTTAAATTAATTCTTTGCATGAAAAAAAATTGAGTTCTCTGATAAAAACATTTTTAATTTTGCCACACACGCGTACAAATACCGAACACCACAAACACCAGTACAAAACTAAAGGTCCAACAGCATACGACTCTACGCTGAGTACGATTTCAAATGTTGTGAAATAGTGCAACAGTTCGGTGGGAGGAATGCAGAGAAAAATTTCCACACAGCGTCTGCAGAATAACGGGAAAACAACGTTTTATTTTTGTGTTGTGTACACACACATATTCCGCACATATTATTCCAACACATTAAAAATAAAAATTAATAAAATCGCGCTCTCACAAAATGATAACAAATAACGTTCTTTGTTCTCTCAACTCTCTTTAAAATATTTAATCATGTTTAAATACAATCTGTTTGCATAAACGTTTTTCGTTCACCATAAACGTAAATTATGAAAATTTTGGAATGAAAGAATGTTCGTATACAGCAAGAGAAACTACGTTTTTGATAAACGCTTTCATTCACTAGAAATATTTCAACCGTTATGGGAAAAGTAGATCGTTTGATACAAACGATCTATGTTTGCGATCAAAGACCTCCAAAAAGTATTTATACCCTACACCACACTGTGGTACAGGGTATTATGACTTTGTGCATTTGTTTGTAACACCCAAGAGGAGAAGAGATAGGTCCATTGTTTATTATACCGATCGTCTTGTAATCACTTTCTGAGTCGATTTAGCTATGTCCGTCTGTCTATCCGTCTGTCTGTAGATGTATTCTTGTAATCAAAGTACAGGTCGCAATTATGGCCCGATCTTAACGAAACTTTACACATATCTTTTTTTTTGGCCCAAGGACGATTCCTATTTAATTTGGTTAAAATCGGTTCAGATTTGGATATAGCCCCCATATATATGTTAGCCCCGATTTGACATGTAAGCGCTGTAAAAACTTTATTTTATATCCGATCAGTATGAAATTCAGCAGAAAGAGGTCTCTTATTATATGAATTAACACTGTTAAATTTGGAAGAAATCGGTTCAGATTTAGATATAGCCCCCATATATACGTTACCCCCGATTTCACATGTAAGTGCCGTAAAAAATTTATTTTATAACCAATCAGTTATTCGGCAGAAAGAGGTTTCTTATTACATGAAGGAATACTGCCAAATTCGGAGAAAATCGGTTCAGATTTAGATATAGCCCCCATATATATGTTACCCCCGATTTTACATGTAAGCGCTGTGAAAAATGTATTTTTAATCCGATCAGTACGAAATTCGGCAGAAAGAGGATTCTTATTACATGAATTAATACCGCCAAATTTGAGGGAAATCGGTTCAGATTTAGATATAGCCCCCATATATATGTTACCCCCGATTTAACATGTAAGCGCTGTACAATCTGTATTTTATATCCGATCAGTAAACAAATCTACACAAAGAGGTTTCTTATTATATGAAGGGATACTTCCAAATTCAGAGAAAATCGGTTCAGATTTAGATATAGCCCCCATATATATGTTACCCCCGATTTGACATGTAAGTGCTATAGAGACTGTAGTTTATATCCGGTCAGTACGAAATTTGACAGAAAGAAGTTTCTTTTTACATGAATGAGTATTCAAGGAAAATCCGTTCAGATTTATATATAACCTCCATATAGTATATGTTCCTCCTGATTTGGTATCAAAGCGCTATAAAAGTTGTACTTTACTTCCGATCATTAATATTTTCCGGAAAGATGTTTCTCAATTTAAGAAATATATTGCTTAATTTAGCGTTTAACGGTTCAGAATTGGATAATATGTTCCTACCCATTTACCTATTATTCCATATTATTATCGCATTGTTACGGAGGTGTAGGGTATTATATAGTCGGTCCCGCCCGACCTTCTGCCTTTCCTTACTGGTTTTTCTTTGCGTGTAGGTCATTCCTTCGATGTGGTAAACTTTTGACCCGTATCGAATTATTTTTGTATATACCCTCCCTCCACTGAAGTGATGTTATAAATATAGGCCAAATATTTCAGTCAGTGCTTAAACTATGGCGTATTTTGAAAATTCTCCTTTTTGAAGTAAAACGAGCGATTGATTGATTTAATTCGATTTTTTAGATTTATGAATACAGTGTTTAAATGCGCTTATTGTTACCATTTGTTAATCTTACGTACTAACTACCATACTTAATGTATCTTCCTAGTAATATACAGATTGTGTCTTAAAATTAAGTACTTATATATATCACTTAGGTATACTATTACAATATTTTGTCAAAAGATTTTTTACAAAAATCGAATTTCCCTCTTCGGGAGATGAAATAGTAATGGGTTTTAAAAATTCTAACTTCTTCAAAAGATATGGGAATAAGGATCTAATTGAAAAAGAAAAAAACTAATATATATGGGAATCAATTAATTTTTTATAATTTCTGTCGACTGATTATGCTGACCTCGTAACTGCTACTGAATTGAATCAACTTTGTTGTGAAAACGTCTATTCCAGGCTGATGCGTTCAAAACTCTGTCCGAAGTTTGCAACTGGTTAGTACGTATGCGGTGGCACTGCCGACTACTTCGTCCGCCAGTCTGCCAATGGCCGACGGTCGGCGGAACGACTGACTACATGCCGAAGTACAGAAGCTAAGTGGCCTTTGACTTGTCAACTCAATGTATGTTAAACACTCAACGCACTGTTGACAACAATGAGTGTTCGCATCGTATCGTCATCATCGACCGCGTCCGCGGCCAGTCGGTTGATCTTATCATCTCTCACATACAACAAAGGTACTCTTTTGTACCTTAACTTCCTTCGACTGAATTACTCTTGAGCAAAGTTGCCCCCATCCGCTTTTTCATATTTTGCCTGTTTGGCAGCGGGAAAATGACGCAGTCGCGCTACTGTTCGCCATTTGAGAGCATGCGCAACTGAACACACGAGTACTCATAGGTACGTGAGCATAAGGTTCCCTTTGGAGTTTCTTTTCGAGAATCTACTCGTATATACCTACCACAAAATTTTCTTTTGCTTTGGTCAGGAAGTTTAATAAGCTGGAAACATTGCAAAAATGAATGCATAACAATAATAATGAAAGACAACATTCTTTTCCAGAGTCGCGCATGCGGATGACATACGACTGCAACACACAACCATCACCACCATTGCGGTTGTGAGGCTCGAATGTTGTTTACACCAACCAACTCTGGACAACTACGTTTATGCGACTATGATATTCTTTGGGAGATTAGGTCGGACAAAAGGAAAACTGTACTGCCACCTTGGCTACTTGGCAAACGTGTGGAGACACAAATGTGAACTGAAGGTTGTCATTAAAGGTGAAACTCTGGAAGTAATTTCCATGGATATTTCAATTGCTGTTTATTTCAGCAGTGGAAATGAATTGTTCGGAAGGGTGTTATTTGCCACCTGGTTGTAGTGTTGTTGTACATACGATACGTGTGCCCTAATGTTATATGTCACATTGCCCTCCTATTGGCTATAGCGGCATTGTCGTTAGGAAAATTCTGGTGAATTTATAGTTGAAATTAGTCTTATACGAATAGGATAGGTCTCCGATGGGTACAGATATCCTGTGTCATTTAGACCTGCTCCTATTATTCGCGAAGTTATTTAACGTTACGCTATTAACCTACTCAAATTAAGCCATTAAGAAAAAAAGTACTGAAAATCGAAGAATTTTTCTTAGATTTTAAGATTTCGGCAATGTTTTCGATGCAAATACAATCAGAATTCAAATAAGAATGTTTGTAGTTAATTGATTGCCATTAAACGTACTTGATTTGAGGATGCATGTCATAGAATAAGTATGACTTGTACTTATTTATAATAATATTTCTTAAAGTTAGGTACTCGTACGTCTGTATATTTAAATTTAAAATTTCTGACCTTGAAATAAGCGTGGTAATTACTTTAAGGCATACATGAACATCAATACAGTTTATGAAATATGTTTCGAAAAGTTCATTCATAGAAAATATGCTTTTTTCATAATCGTAGAATTTACTAAGATATTCAAAAGATAGCGCTTCGTCTTTCCAATGTTTTTATTTATAATTTTTTATACTCGAAAAATTTTGTTGCTTATATCGTCGAACTTTCTATAGAAATATTTGAAATTTGATCTTGTTCGTACATTTGGCATCGATGAAATTGTGGGTGTATCTTCATATTTGTTCCTCCTGCCACTATGAAAACTTTTCTTCGGAACCGACATTAAACATTTTGAACATTGTAATTGGCTGAAACTATTAACAAATTTATTAAATAAATATTACATATTACTTTAGCATATCATAAAATTGTATGCTCCCTAATTTTTAAAATTTTAAATCCTTTTCACCACGGTAACATATCTACATATCTTCAAATAAAGTTGATTGAGTTATCTAAAATTATAGTAAGGAATATATTTCTGAAAATAATCAAACAGAATTATTTATATATGATAAATAAATACTAATAAATTGCATCATATAACAATAAGAAACTATTGAAAAGTAATAGAAATATTTAAATCTTTATAAATTTACGTACAACACAATAACAGGCAAATTGAGAACGACGCTCAAGAACCCAGTATGCTTTTCGGCCTTTGATGACATTGTCGTCAATGATCATGTCATGCAGGACCTAAATCACATACACTTTTCTTCAATGACAATATAAGGGAAAACTTCATTCACGATCTTTTGCAAGATAAGTACCATAACAAAATGGTACATAGAACATGTTGAAGACACACTGTGAGACAATATCGGGCATGACAATCCGTTAGCGACAATTTCGGTGACAGCTTCACGCATCTGAGAATTTTCAGCGATAATGTTATGCATAATTTAGTCGTCAATAAGCGTACTGTTCCAGCATTGTCACCGTGGCATAGTGGAAGCACGCGCGATTTACAATTTGAAGGTTCGAGTTCGAGGACAGACAAAGGCATATCCAAATTATAACAGCTTAAATTAAAAAAAAACAAATTAACATATGAGAATTAGAAGAGAGAATGACTTACTATAATATTTGTGACATTAAACATAGCCATCAGCCTGAAGAAAAAATTGTTTTCAATATTTTCTTGTATATTTGATTGAAGACATTGTCTATTAATTGATCGTCAATGATTTGCTGCAAGACAGTCTCCATTAGTTGATCGTCAGTGATTTGACAAGATAGTGTCTTGCACGACTTTTTTGGCACTTGTGTGAAAATGTCATCGATGATTCTCTTTGCCTGTCCTCCAAGTGTCTTCAACGATTTATAAAGAGTCTTGCATCCGCCCCAGGAATGTCTTTAAGACAGAATAGCACATACACACACGTATACATGAAATTTCCGTTACAAAATGGTGCAAAGAACATGTTGAAGACACACTGCAAGACAAAGTTTAAGAATGTCGGGTATGACAATCTGTTGGCGACAAGTTCGTTGATAGCATCGTGAACTGTTCCTTAATGAAAATATAAGCGATACTATTATGCATAACTTAGACGTCAGTAAGCGTCGTGTTTTATAAAGAAGTTCGAGAGTTCGAGTTCGAGGACAGATCAAAACATTTCCAAATTATAACAGCGTAAATTTAAAAAAAAAAACAAATAAACATATGATAATTAGAAGAGACAACGACTTAATATAAGAATTGTTGACATTAAACACTGGTATCAGCCTGAAGAAAAAAATATTTCTTCAATATTTTCTTATATATATGACAAGATAGACCCTGTCCACATCGTTGCCCAAGATTTCAGATTTTCGATCCCATAAATTTTTGGACCAATCACGTAGACTCCATCAAATGCATATACACACAATTACAGCACTCTCGCAAACAAATTGTGCAAGATATCTCAATTTCAATATTTGGTTTATACGGGCGGGGCACGCCGTTTGTCCGAAAGTAGTAGTAGTAGTAGACTGTCACCAAATACATATGCACAAAATTACAGCACTCTCACTAACAAATTGTGCAAGATATGTCAATTTTAAAATTTGGTTTATATGGGATGGCCACGCCCATTGATCCGACCCGGCCCGTTTTTGGACCATTCACGTAGACTATCACCAGATACATATGCACAAAATTGCAGCATTGCTCCGATCCCACCCATTTTTGGACCAATCACGTAGACTGCCACCAGACACATATGTACAACATTGCAGCACTCTAGCTAACAAATTGTGCAAGATATATCAATTTCAAAATTTGGCTTATATGGGCGCGGCCATTTGGTACATCGAAAATTCAAGTACCCCATTTTCAGCACCCCCCACGTATCTACATTCTGTGAAAATTTCAAGAAGATCGGTCCAGCCGTTTAGACGCTACGTGAACTAATCACGTAGACTGCAACCAGATACATATAAACAGAATTACACTACTATCACTACTAAATTGTGCAAGATAACTCAAATTTGGGTTATATGGTCGGGGCCACGCCCTTTGGTCTGATCCCGCTCATTTTTAGACCAATCACGTAGGCTTCCACCAGACACATATACACAAAATTACAGCACTCTCGCAAACAGATTGTGCAAGATATCTTATTATCAAGATTTGACTTATATGGGCGGGGCCACGCCTATTAGTCCGATCCCGCCCATTTTTGGACCAATAACGTAGACTACCACCAGATACATATGCACAAAATTACAACACTCTCTCTAACAAATTGTGCAAGATATCTCAATTCCAAAATTTGGATTATATGGGCGGGGCCAGGCCCTTTGGTCCGATCCTGGCTATTTTTGGACCAATCACGAAGACTACCACCAGATATACATATATGTACATAATTACACAACTCTCGCTAACAAAATTTTCAAGATATCTCAATTTCGGGGTCACGCGCATTGGTCCCATCCCGCCCATTTTTGAACCAATCACGTAGAATACCACCAGATATATATACACAGAATTACAACACTCTCTCTAACAAACTGTTAAAAATATCTAAATTTCAAAAAAAATTTAGCTTATATGGGCGGTGCCACGCCCATTGATCCGTTTCCAACCATTTTTGAACCAATCACGAAGACTACCACCAGATATATATACACAGAATTACAACACTCTCTCTAACACATTGTGAAAAATATCTAGATTTCAAAATTTGGCTTATATGTATGGCCGGTGCCACGCCCATTGATCCGTTTCCGACCATTTTTGAACCAATCACGTAGACTACCACTAGATACATATGAACAAAATTAATTTAAAAAGTTGGCTTATTTTGCCACGCCCATTGGTAGACTACCACCGGATACATATGCACAAAATTACAGCACTCTCGATCCAGCCGTTTAGACGCCTATGCGGTACAAACAAACCAACAAACACACATTCTTCTTTATATATATAGATTGAAGACATTGTCCATTAATTTATCTTCAATGATTTGCTGCAAGGCATTGTCCATTAATTGATCGTCAATGATTTGCTACAAGACAGTGTCTTGCGTGACATTTATAGCACTTGTGTGAAAATGTCGTCGAGGATTCTCTTTGCCGGTCCTTTAAGTGTATTCAGTGATTTATAAAGGGTCTTGCTTCAGGGATGTCTTTAAGACATTCCCTACTGGGAATCTTCGTTATTTTGTACAGCATTCTTGTTGTTGTTACTAATAATAAATGTAAAATATTTTTAAATAAAATTAATTTTAGCCCAATCACAGTGCACGTCATAGAAGCCACAACATTCTTCATATAACATTTCTCAAAAACTGATCATATAAAAATATTAATCTGAAAGTTTACACACGATTTGACCTGCGGTCAGTGCTATAGTGACCAAAACTATATTCAATCTTCCAAAAGTCACTTAGGAGCTAAATATCTATAAAATAATGTACATATACTTTCTACTACAACTACTAAACCGATTAAATCGAAATATGGAACGAAGATATCTTTGTATGAAATGTATCATAATAGTATCATAAACCTTTTGATTTTCCGAGACGCGTTTTGCGAACTCTTCAACTCTGACATATAACAATACCCTACTCAGATTAACGAAATTTGAACAGTTGCGACCAGAATGATATAATTCTTTCTGATATTTAAAGGGTCGATTAAGAGCTAAAATTCTATATGATGCGCTGGCTAAGATATATTCACACATTATAATTTCAAGTTTGTGGTCAATGCAGTCGTGATCAAAAATATGTTCATACCGTATGGGTTGTTGAGGTCATTTGTTATTATTTTCAGGAGTCTGATAGACTTTCAAGTAGACTGATCCGAGATTATTATTAGAAAAATCTCCAAGCTTACTTTGAGGCCATGACTGGATCAGTGGAAGAAATTATTAGTTTAAGTATCGATGTAAACATTCAGTTCTGTTAAAGCGAGAACATCAATACGTTGAGAAAGTGCGTTTGCATGGAAAATGTAGTAGTCTTCTAATTTATATAAAACTATATTTGTGGGTGTCGAGTTCATTATACGAAACACATCACATGTCTCTATCACTAAAATTACATTTTGGGGGCTACAAAGTCCACCGGGTATCGACTAGTATATTAATAAAACACAGAATATTTAAGATAAAGAGTTAAAATTTATTCCAGGTGCATTGCAAATGTTACATTTGAAGAATGAAATTCGATTTCGGTCATATGACCACCACGAGCCCGTCTACAGCGATATATTCTTTGGACCCAATTTGGATGTTGTCTCTGAGCTCGTCTAAAGTTTTTTGGCTTGTTCGCATAGACCAATGACATGATGTGGCCCCATAAAAAGAAATCCAATGGCGTTAAATCGTATGAACGAGGTGGCCATTCGACCGGACCATTCTCGAGATTACACGTTCATCGAATTAGCCTTTAAATATCTCATGTTACCGACATGTTACCGTCTTTGACGCATATTTTGTGTATTGACAAAACCACTCAGCCAGAAATGAGCTTCATCGCTAAAGATGATTATTACGGGCGTAAATTGTAGTAAGCGCTCTTAAAGTTGCGACCACCAACTCAGAATTTCGGTAGTAATGTTTATTGATTTCCAAACGTTGCACATAAGTGAACTTTGCCATGATGAAAATGTTGACTTCGACTAACGTTTTGACACTGAAATATCATTACACAGCAAAATTTCTCATTACCAAATAATCCGACGAGTAAGCAAAGTTCGATAATGGTAAGTACTTATTATTTAGCCACTTTTCTCATTATTTTAATATGGGGATGTCATTGGAGGTAAGTACTTCCCAAAAGCATACAATATAGTAGCATAATAAGCACTTATTTGTAGCATAAGCATACCACATAAATATGTGCTTATATTAAGTTCTTGAATAATACATTACCTAAAGGTTATAAAATAAGTAGTAGATATGGTAAATATGTAGAGATGACCATTTAAAGTGATTTTTTGCATTTGTCGCCCATATTTCTCGAAACAAACAATTTCCTCGTGCCAGATTCGAATTTCTGAACCCAAACCTCCATGTGAAAAATTCTTTAATGGTCTAACATCATACGATATACGTAAATATTTGTGGTATTTTCATTCAGATCTGATAATTTTGTACAATAACCCACATATAGCCAAATATTAAAATTTGCCTAAATGATTTTGATAACAAAAAATCACTTATTTCTGTTATTATTGGTAAGTCATTATTAATAAGCCGAAAGTAATGCAGCGAATAATGAGATGTCATTATTTGGTAATGCAGGGAATAATGACAGGTACTTACCAAGATTTTGCTGGGTAGCACTTAACAGAGCGCGTTCTTCAGCGATACTCCATTTTAGAAATTATTTCTGATTGGAGAACAGATATACAGGGTCGGTTTTATCAAATCTATCAAGAATCCCGAGAGAAAGGTTTCGATTAATATTTGTTATTTTCTTTTCATTATTTATTTTTTGAAGGGCGGGTATATTTACCCTTGAAGTTGAAGTACCAGGTAGTACAATCGAACAGAACGGGACTTTCGATCACTGCGGCCATTGTCAGTCCTACGATTAAATCGTTAGTATCGTTATCAGTGCTTGTATCCATAGTCGCCCCAGTTCGATTCCAAAATTTGACAATGACTAAGTCGTTGCTAAGGGGACCAGGGGTCAGCAAAGCCCCCCGTCAATACACCGTCTAGAATGATCGCTGACTGTGAACCCAAATTTCCGAAAAGCACGTATCGCACAACACTATGGACTTTTTAAGTAGAACCACTACTGATAGACCATTTAGCGATACCCAGAGAGCTTAAAGTGGAAGCAGTATATCGTTACAACCCTATTTTGAGCCTTTCTCAACTCTCTTTTGTACTACTTGAGTTTTTCTTTATAGTAGTAGTTATGAAGAAAATTTGGATCAAAATCTATTGAACCGGGTTGTAAACTTCTTGGTTTATTACAGATTTTAGTCGTTATGTCAAACAGACCACGCAATCAAACGTTAAAAACATATATCTCATATGATTTTTTGCATAATTTATATCTCAACAAATAATTTGGTTAACTTTACAATTAAATATCTTACGGCCACAAACGGTTTTGCTACAAGATTCATATTTAGATTCTCCTCACAACAAACAAGAATTATAAACAGAGTCAAATGTCAGGCAGTTGGAGCAAGAGCAGTCCAGCTCCTCCAGTAGCAGAGTTGCTCGATGTACCCATCTAGATTGCGACAATTTATAAGACATTCACGTGAATACAACGATATCATTACACAATTCCATGAATCTCAAACATTTATTTCCTTTGGCTCCCAGTGCCGAAGAGGTGGAGAACAACCACAAAGCTGGAGAATGATACAAATTCTACTGGTGCATCAATAAAATAACAATTTATATTCAAATTGTTCTACGACTGTTGATGATGCGGATTGTAAACCACAGATGGATGCAACTGGAAAGGCTGGACATAACCAGTAGTGTTGTCGATGTTGGCTAAAATTCAATGCTAGACCACAATTACTTTGTCACTCTCCTCCGTGGAACAAGTTCAGTTGCAAGTATCTTGCTCATCGTGGCCCATTCCATCTGCATTCGGTCTAACAGGCCGATTGCTTGTTTTATCATTTCCACCTCTTACGACTCGACTACTGGCCTCACGACTGCTAGTGGTTGGTGATGGTGACGATGGCGATATTCCAACGATGTCTGTTAATTGAGTGACGCCATCCTTCATGACTCTGGCAATTTCCACAATCAAGGCGAGTTCATACAATTCAAATGATTGGCGGTACATATTGCCAGACAAATTTATTTTATTGAATATATATATTTTATGTATAGAGAATCAATTTTTTTTAATATATATTTTGATTGGAACTGATAAAAGATTTAACAGAAAGAGAGCATAAAGTTTGATGCTTTGACAGATTTTGAATTAGCAAATATAGAATTACATTCGAATAGGGACAAATAAGTTATTATAATATAAGAACATATATTACTAAAATTAGGTGGCAAAAATACATGGAGTTTTCAAAATTCCTTTGGTCAGAAAAGAAATACTAATGGAGAAAACTCAATAACGAACTCTTCAAAATTCTATTTACTAGAGGTTCAATAACACTATGCAACAAAAAAATTTTTTTTGTGTCCCAGACCTAAAAATTATTTTTCAAAACGAAAAATTTTGTATGGATACATTTTATTTTAAAAAAATTTTTATTAAAAATACTATTATCGTCGAAGGTACCCTTAGTATTTGCACTATAATTTTTGGACTATATGCCCGATAAAGTCGACTTATACGATAAATTGAAGCTATTAATGTGGGCTACCAATGTCGGAAATATCTCTTTCACTTAGAAACAGTGCTTTAGTAACGGTCATTAAACAAATTGGAAAAAGTAGATTTTTTAAAAAAAAATCCTGGGACGAAAAAAACATAAAAGATAGAAAAAAATTATTTATTTTATTTTTTAAAAGTTTGCATCCTAGCGAAGAAAATAATGCCTATATGAAAAAAATCTATGGATAAATGTAGAAAATATAGCCCTTTTGGTAGAGATAAAAAAATTTTTTTTTTTTTTTATTTCTGTTTCAATAGCGATTTTATTTATTACTTTTATTTATATTATGTACATTTGAGTATATTTACATGTACAAGTTTCATTAGAAGTAATTGTGAGTTCTTTGTTGACGTTTGTAGATTTCGGAATCGATTTCTCTAATGAGGAACTAAATATAATCTCCCATCATTCTTTCATCCCAGTGCCCTTGGTAACGCCGCTCGATGGACTTCATTTCTTGGTGAAACCTTTCACCATCTTCGACGCCAAGATTCTCGGGGAAAAAGTTTAAATGAGAATGCAAGAAAATACCTGTTGGAATACATAAAGCGAAAAATAAGTTGTGTTATGTGTTATATAAATAAATAAATAAAAAATATATTTCTTGCCAAATTTTTCCAAAAATTTTAACAAATCATTAATCATTTTTTCATATTGCTGGCTTTTATTGGATTCAAAGGCATTTGAAACCACAAGGTTAAACGACCTCCATGCTGCAATTTCATCCGACGTCAAATATGATTCGAAATTTACATCTTTCATCAGTTTCCTTATTTTAAGCCCATCAAAAACTCCTTCTTCGATTTTTTGAAAAGAAAGACTTTTAAATAGACTTTTAAAATATGACAGTTAATTGCCATCTTTCCTTAAGGATTTTAAAAAGTGTAAAAGAGCCCCAGCTTAATATGCAGTGGTGGCAAAATAATGTTTTCTTTTTGGACGAGAGGTGTGTATTTTATGTTGTTTTCACCCAATGTAATGTGTTTCTTGTTGGCCATTTCTTTCTTTTGTAATGATCTTCGCGAGCACGGCTATCCCAGAGGCATAACATATCAACTACTTTTAAATCGCAACAAATTATCCAGTCATGTTCATATTTTATGTATTTTATCAATTTAGCAAATTGTTTCGTATGATTCCTTAGTTTTGACAGCATGAGCAATGGGAATCGTCGGTTTCTGATTTCCGTTGTGTAAAAGTACTGCTTTCAAACTTTCTTTACTGCTGTCAACAAATAACCGCCATTCCTTTGAATTGTATGTTTGACTAAGTTCCTCGAACAATCCGGGAATGTCATTGCAAAAGCATCTGTTATCCACAGTTGTATAAAATTGTTTGTAAGGTATATCATGGACTCTTTAATATGATATGTTAACATCTGGGGCCAAAATATTGTACTGTTTCATTGGAGATGCAATTAGTTCTGCCTTGTCTTTGGTCAGTTCCAAATCTCTCACTAGATCAATAAGTTGAAACTGTGTTAAAAGCGATGACTTCTGACTCAAACTTGAATCGCTCAGAGTTGAGAACTCAGTTGGACTTGATGATGTTTCCGTAATTAGGCTGTTAGCTATACTTGGACACTTGGGAATTGGTATTGTTTCCGAATGTGCAACTGGCAAAGTGACAGATTTTACTTCAGCGTAATTCCAGCGAATGCTCCTTCCTACACCAATCTATTTGCTTAGGCAAAAATAGCAGTCCGTATCGTGAATGAATGGTTGTCTCCAAATCATTGACATTCCAAATCCCACGTGAAGTCTAAAATTAAAACGTTTTATTCCACAAAACATTGTAATACATAAATTGTAAAGTACTTACCGCATGCTTCCACTACTCCATCGAGTAAGATTTACATGGCACGAATTACACAAAATACTAGGTGTCCACGGTTCGTTCATATTTTTAACTCGTATACCAAAATATTGCACATATATTTCTTCTATTATTTTACTAAAGCACGTCGATTTTTTAATTACATATTTTCCGCAAATATAGCAGAAATTGTCGGGAGCATTTACACATTGAAAAGTTCTTTGCCTTTTACTCATACTTCGAAATATAACATTGTAATATTTTTCAGAAAATCGACTTATCTCTTTAAGGCGCTGAATTATACTAATTTATTAATAAGAAATTTCATTCATAAATTCCGGGTTTAAGGTTTATAAGTTGCAGTACCTGTAGCTGACATATAGTTTGCTTCGAACGTAGAAACCCAATATTTTCAAGACTGCCGCGTACTACTTTGTATTGTGTAGATATAATTTTATTACCTGTTTATACGTCTAGATGTCCATGCCCCTAAAAGGCGTAACTGAATGCAAACCTCATAACTAAAAAAACACAAATATTGTTGTATGACCCTCTACCTCAGCGGATCTCATCCAATATAGCTCTCACATTGCATATCATGTTTTATGGAGGGTTACGAACGTCCATAAAACCTCGTCCTCTCTATAATTTTATAATGTCTGACATCAATCCTGCAATGTCTCTCTCACATATGGCGAATTCAATATAAGCAAAAACATCATTTGAAAGCCAAAAAATATGAAACAAGATTTTTTTGAATTTCCCTAACATTTACAAAATGGCTCATATCTTTTACATCTATCCATAGATTTTTTTTCAAAAAGACAGTGTTTTCTTCGTTAGCATGATGGCTTTTTAAAAATGTAAAATTTTTTCGACATTTTTTCTATTTTTTATGTTCTTTTTTTGTAGAAGGACAAAGTGTTTTTTTTTTTAAAAAAATCGTTTTTTCTCATATTTTTGACGACTGTTACTAAACCAAAGACTCTACGTGAAAGCGATATTTGCAGCATATGAAGCCCTCATAATTCCCTTTAATTTAAGGCATAACGCGGCTCAATCAGATGATTATGGTCCAAATACTAAATGTACTTTCCATGAAAGCTGGAATTTAAAAAAAAATACCATAAACAATTTTTTTAATATTTTGTTCGTGTTTGTGGCACCAAATTGCACCAGAAACTGTTATCCACATCTCTTGGACAAAATTTTTGTTGCATAGTGTAGTAGCCGATGCCACAAAATTCGTTCATCTAAGCGACAAAAATATTAACATCGATTATTAACATAGCAAGATCATGTTAAGTTTGCAAAATTTACTTGATATTAATGAAACTGTGAAAACATACAATTGATATAATTTTTTTTTTGGAAATTCAGGAGCACATTGGAGCAAAAGGCTTAAATATGGTCCAAGGGTAGCTCTTACCACATAAACTAGGAATAAGGATCGTTTTTTTAATTCGTATTTTTATGGGCACATTGAAAGGGTTCAACTTGTCACAGAAGCTTAAAATGGGTGCGGAAGTAGTTCTTGGAATAAAAGTAATAATAAAAAATGTTTTTAATTCGTACTTTTTGGGGCTCAGTGGAACAAAAGAAAAAAAATCACGATGTGTACGACATGCATTTTAATTTAAACGCAAATTTCAGTAAAAGTCTTCAACAATCTAAATGCGCTGCTTAATTGTGTACGTCTCCATGGCACAACCTAGGAGCCGGTTAGTTACTGGAAAATTTAGACCATGCTCTTTGTAACCCGGATTTCCGTGGAACAAGTTCAGTTGAGATACCAAAATAGATGTGGCAAATTTGTCAATTTTTCTCAAGCTAATAGCGACTAATAAACTAATACTATGTGTGGAATTTCAGATGATTCGAATAAGTTTTTGGGTTGGTACTAAAAGGAGTGGACCAATATGGCCCATCTTCAAACTTAGCCTGACATAGAAAAAACTATTAGCTTACACAAAAATCGAAATCCATAGGTTACCCCTTTCGAGAATTATCATGCGCTCCAGCCGACTTTGCAGTTTGTTATTTTGGTCAACATAGTAAAACCAGTAAGGAAAGACAGAAAGTCAGACGTGACCGACTTATAAAACCCTAAACCTATCTAACAAAGCGAAAATGGGCATTGCAATAATAACCTGGAATAATTGGTTTCGTTTCAATTAACAAAGTACTTAGCTCCACCACCTCATCAAGGCTCATTCAAAGGAGTAGTTGAATATGTTGAACCTAATAAAGTATATCTGAAAGATTGTCGTCTTTCTTAAAATGCGCAGTATTCTTTCATAGATCAAAAATTGGAAGGAACATATAGATGGGACTTTACATAATTTAAACAGATTATAATCAACTTGGATAAAAATCATTTGGAAAATTTACCTTTGCACAGCCTTACATGCATAACAGAAATGATAATATCTAAATTTGAACCGATTTCTTGAAGATTTAGTTGCGTTTCTTTGTAGAGTAAGTGACTCCCTTCTTCCAATTTTCGTAACATGATGTAAAATACACCTTCTATAGTCCTTAGAAACCAAATCGATAGGAACCTGATGAAAAATTTAGCTTCCATACCACTTAAATGTCAAATGGAATGGAACATATATATGGAGTCTATATCTAAATCTGAATCGATTTCCACTTACTTTAGCAGTCTTTATTAATGGCCGAAGAGATTTGTCTGTGCCAATTTTTATCTCGATCTGGTGTAAAATACACCTTATATAGCCCTTAGAACGTAAATCGGAGGAAAATATATATTGGCGCCATATATAAATCTGAACCGATTTTCACCACCTTCGATATGTCTTAGAAGCCAGATCAGAAGAAACATTTATATGGGGCTATATTTAAATCGGAACCGATTTCAACTAAATTGAGTAGTCTTTATTAACGGCTGAAGAGACTTCCCTCTGCCAATTTTTACCTTTCATCACAATATTGCCACAATTTCAACCTGCACTTTGATTACAGGGATACATCTAGAGACGGACGGACGGGCATGGTTAAATCGACTCAGGAAGTGATTCCAAGTCGATAAACGATGGATCTATCTCTTTTCCTTTTGGGAGTTATAAACAAATGTACACTCAGGGAAAAGCTGCAAACTTAAAAATAAGAACTCGTCATATTAATTCAATAATTTAATATTATAAGAAAATTTTATAGAAATATAATTTTCAACATTGAATTAATGTAGTTTCTATTAATTTCACGGGAAACATTGAATCAACATTGTTTAAAAGTTGAAACGTATTATTTAAAAAACATTTTTTTCATTAATTTCTTAATTAATTTCTTAATTAATAAGAAACATTTTAAAATCTATATGGCAACCAGAGCCTGATCTAGGGGGTCTGGCGCCCCGGGGCTAATATTTATTTTGCACACCCAGGTCAATAATAAGCAAAAAATTTTAAAAATTATAATAACAAACCAAACTAAAGTAAAGAAAAATAAATGCAGTTTTAAACAATTGCACATTTGGAGAGAAGTACAATAAATCACCACAAAAATAAATTAGCTGAATGTCAAAAATGGCCGCAGTGACCATATACGTTTATGATTTTTCCTCTTTAAAAAATATCAAAAACAACATCTGCCACAAGGCGGTGGTTGTTGTGTGGCTGCCTTGTATTAGCCTCGGGTCTCTCTCTCTTTCCTCGCACCTTCTAAGGAGTCTGACACTTCTAACGAGCCTCTGCGTTCACTAGTCGTTGTCGAGCACTCTCCGAGTAAAGTAGTAAATTGTAGTCTTTGTTAGGCGATACTATCGCACACATTACTACTAGTCATTGTTTTTGCACTACGCTCGCGCACATCTACTTGTCTTTGGCTCTACTACTCAGCACTTCTTGTAGTTTTTGCTATCGAACTATCCGCACGGCCTTGTCGCCACCCTGATACATATACGTTACTACAAATAAAGGTCGGCCTTTATCATAACCGAAAATACTAATCTCTTGTGTTTTATTTATTTCTTTTCTATTTCGTCCTTTGCATTTCTGCATCGCCAACATCGGTCACTACATACGTGAATACACACACATCGTTCCCGCACTGAGCTGTCGTTGTTATTGTAGTTGGTGTGGAGTTTGTCATAGAAGGGACTTCGTCGCATCGCATACCCTCCCTTGCCGACAAACCCGCACCAAACTACACCAAAAAAGTGGATTTGGTCATCGCAACAACTGAGCTTTAGTCGCCCCAAAAAATAAATAAATCGAACAGTCCGATCTTTCAAAAATTTCAGAAAGATGTCCCCAGCCCATTTCACTAGGTGTCGTCAAAGACGTTTTATGAAAACCCACTTTTCAGGGGTCAATTTGTCTAGAATTTATGTTCTTATATGATGAATGAAGTCTCATGTTCCATTCGATTATGTCCGCTCAGACCACAATCCGCAGATAATAAATTTAATATCTAGTTACATTTGTTCAGATATTTGATTTATAAATAGTTTTTACCACAAACCGATCATAAAATAACTGTTTTTGAATGCAAATTGCTTTGGTCGCTGCTATACTGACCACAGTTTGAGAATCGAAAATATTTTTCGCGTGTATATTTGTCGTGAATAGATGGTTTCTTCAACAATCCTGTCTGTAAGTGTACAATGCTGTAATCTGCTTGAAGATCAAAAAATCAATTTTCAGATACTGGCCTATCTGTCCACCAATTTTCAAGAAAATTTGTTCAGCCGTTTAGGCGCGATCCTAGAACAAGCACACAATTTTATAATAGGATTTTTTATACATTTTTCAATTCTCAAACAACAATACAGTCTTCTAAACCAGAGTTTCTTTGTATTGCAAAGATTTGTTTAAATTGTATTAAAGGCATTCCCAAAAAATTTGCGCCCCTCAGATGCCTTGCGCCCCGGGTCTTCAGCCCAGTTAGCCCATATGGTAGATCAGGTACTGATGGCAACACTTTAAAGCAATATGTAAACCATTTCAGCTGATTTCCTCTTTATTAGGTTGTCAAATTGTGTATTTTGTGGACGCATTTAAAAAAATGTCGATGACATTTAATTTAGTGGATGTGACAACTTTGAGACAAAACGAACTCGAGAAAGGGAAAGGTGGGTGTTGTCCTTTAATCTAGCTAATTTAACTTGATGTAAAATAATTGTTTTATGTATTTATTTATTTTTAGTTTAAAATTTAAGATGACGCAGACTCTCTCAAGTATGTAATAAGAAGTGGGGGCAAGACAGCAGTCTTAATAGTACATCTTCAGCGACATCCCCTATAGTCGAAATATTACACCGTGCGACACAATTGTTCACCCATGAACGAAACTACATACAAATTAATCTACAGACCACATGTAGCAAAACTGCATACTCAGTTTTTTATTTCGTGATCGTTTGTTCTTTTTACAGGACTTTTAAATTTCAAAGGATATAAACGTTTGTACAATTTATTTTCGTACTTCTACAAGTCCTACATTGGACATATGGGTATTGAGTGAAAGAGGAGAGTCTATACTGTTTAACTATTTTTTTTTTGTTTTAATTTATCAGGACGAAAAAATGTGAAAAATGTCCTTTGGAAATTGTATCCTTGAATATCCTTGAAAATTTCTAATGAAATTTTCTTGGAAAAATATATGTTTAAGTTAATACAATTATCTTATATATACTTAAATTCCACCTTTCTAACTGTATTAGTTTAGCATTAACAGCCATTTCAAATTTTCCATCTTCAAAAGTTACACGCCTTATTGTTTTCACCCATGCACAAACCCATATATATATATGAGACTAGAGTCCCCATATAGTAAAACAGCGTACTAAGTTTTACATTTCGTGATGTTGTACAATTTTTAAAGGGCTATATATACGAGTATATATTTATACAATATTTTAACAACTGTTGAAAGTGTTACTTGCAAAACAAATAATTTATAGGTCTGAATAGGCTTTGATATTTTGGGTATAGCGTAAGTATTGTGTGTTATTTAGAAATTATCATAAAATAATTATCAGAAATTAAACTTTGTAATTTCTACTGTGAAATAGTGAAAAAGAAATAATCAAGTAAGAATCTTCAGTCGGGTAAATCGACTTACGAATCACCTCACCTTCAATCCGCCAAAAAAAAATCGTAAATTCATGTATTTTCTTGTTTTAGTTACACTATTATAAATTTAAATTGCATGTATTAGCTTTAAAGTATGCAAAGTAATTCAAGTTGTAAGCTGTTAACTTTTTATGTTAAATAGTCCATTTGAGTGGGAGGTACCAAAAAGGGCGTGCCAATGACGCCCATGTTTCACTGGACTGTAGGTCCTATAAAAGCATTATACTGTAAACAATTTTAGGTATTTGCATGAACTGAGATTAGAGCTATAATCATATGTGTGGGAGGTGCCAAGAGCGAGTTTTTCTCGAGATGACCCGCTAGGCATTGGATCTAGTTCAGAACCTGTAACTTCACCAGACCCCATGTAAACACCACTAGATCCAGCTCAATCCACTTTCAATGAAAATAAGTGGCGAAATTAACATGGGCTTGTCATTGGAGGTAACCAATTCACCCCCCTATGCATTACCATCCACCAGCAACTACGCTAGTGAGAACACACCAACCCTTGATGATGTCCATAGGGAATATCTCTAGCTCTAGTTTCAGTCAATCTACTACTAGTTTAGTACATTGGTACCAATTGCTTCACTAGTTCGTATCCACTAACTATGTACATATATACTGAATCAGAACTACTTACTCGTCTAGTTTTTTCATACCATGTGGTTCCATTGAAAAGATTATTATTAGGTTTTACACACTTTAATTAAAAAAATAAAATTGTACATTTTAATTAACTTAAATACATAGCAGTACATACTTATTGATAAGATTTTTATAAAATTTATTAGTAAATTAAGAATGAAATTCAGTTAAAAACGAAAATAAATACTCGTAGATATCAGTGCAGACTTGTTAAAAACGTTTGATGTCGATTTGGTTTATGTGAAGCAGGAATCAATTTTAAGTTGAATTCTGTGTCACAGTTGCTCGGTCTAAGCTACTCTTAGTTATGCTAACTTTTTTGAAATGCCGTTTTTTTGTGTTTCACCATTTGACGGAATTGATTCTGAAAAATTAAGGTTAATAAGATTCATATATGTACAACAAATTAAAATTTCTGTTACCTAAAAGGACTTTATAGAAATTCTCAAAATGTTTGAGACTTTTTTTGCCGTGTATTCCATCAATATTATAATTAATGATAATTTCATTACTTAAAGTGGTCTTCAAGTTTTTTTTTTATGCCAGCAGGTTGAATCAAGGATGTTACGGCTTGTATCTAAAATGAGAAAAACGTTATAAAATAAATATAATATAGTTGATAATATTAAACACTTACATTTATATCTCTGTTGTTGCTGCTGATCTCTTCATTCGTTCATCTCTTCATTCATTGTTTTTTGTTGTTCCCCACTATCTTGTTGAGTTTCTTCACGGGAATTTCCTATCGACATATATTTTTCCAGAAATATTTCCATCTTTTTTTCACAAGCCTCTTTAAATTTCTTTTGCTACTCATCTCACTTACCTGTTATCACTTATTTATTTGATCGTTTTCACACTTCACTCACTGAGCAACAGAATGCAACTGAAGAGAATTGACACAAAAAAAATCAGAACGATCATTTTTTTCCTGGAATAACGGAATGTTTTTGTTGTGAGCCTACAAAAAATCAAAGAAGAACTCTCTTAGAGAAAACTTTAAACTACGCACAATTTCTGTTCATGTGGTCCGCTTATGCATTACACGGGGCTAGTTCAGGGGATAAGGAATGTGGGCAGACCACACATTGCAGGGAATTTTCGTTGCTTGTAGCTAGATTGTGAACCAGTCGGTATATTCGAGGTGTATGTCAATTGGTTGCTCGTAATGCTAAATACCGCATTACATGAGATTGTGGGGAGAATTACTTCGCGTTCTGTAGCCAAAGGACTAGTGAATAGTGGAAATTGATTACATAGGGTCGACTGCATCACTAACAATCGCTGGCAATTGACTACCAAGTGTCGGCTACTGCACTAGCGATTGGTGACAATTGACTACTACAAAAACTGGCGGGGATAGCTACTGATAAACTAATACTAGTGACCTACAAACCTCCAATAAAAAATTTGGTGCCGATTGGATAACGCTAAGGTCTGCCCAAAGTTGTTTGAAAACACAAAACTCACTTTACATGAACAAAATTTGGGTTTTTATCAAATGTCACATGTTCAAGTAATTAAAAAATATTGTATTAGCATGAAAAGTTTTTAAATGATCTTTGAATGAAATTTTCTTTCTTACAAGTCGTAAACAATCAAAATCGACCGAGAAACGATAAAGTTACAGCAGTTTTCATTTGAATTTTACGTCTTGACAGGGCATGCATGCACACCGACATGGCCTCTATGCAATCACAATAAAAAATAGATCATGCTTGTGCATGCATGAAAAAAAAAACAACGGATTTGCATGATAGTTGATTTTTCGCATCAGTCTGACATTTTTCTACTGGTCAAATAAGAAAACATAAGCAGAACTTTGCAGCGCGCTATACGGCCATGCACCAGCGTCGTTTACAGAACGCGCTCTGCCTCCAACCTAAGTGAATTGAGAAAGGGACAGCTTCGCACAAAATTTAATTTTAGTCATATTCTTATTTGTCTCCAGACCGACCGCATCCAAAATGGTTACTAGATCCAGTGATAAATTTCGCACCGTAGAATCAGTTGGGCATGTATCACATACAATATCTGGAGCCAAACTGCCGTCAAACAGACAGATATTTCATGATGTGATAACTGTAATGTATAATGCTGCGACGCCTCTGACCACTGTTGGTGAGCTTGTGATTAATCGATCTACACATCAAAATTTGTGGGCGCCCCCAAAATCCCGGCTGGTACTGGAGAAAAGATGGCCAAAGTCGTTCATGATACACTCATCAAATACAGGTCAAAACACTGGATCGTGCAGAACAAATTAGATCGAAAATTAATCAAGTTCCCATGTTCTCATCACATGATGGAGATAGTATTGAAACATGTGTTTGAGGTTAAACTTCGGCGACTTGTGGTCCTGAAGTGCCTATTTTTAATCGTTTTTCTGCCGTTTGGGTAATTCTCGATCACAAATCGTTTAAAAACGGACTCGAAGATCCAACTGTACGCTCAAAAATAAGTAATGCTGACTGCGAAGTCATTAAGAAATTCTGCATTAAACAGCTAAATGAAACACAAATTCGAGCTGATTACAAGGAACTATTACAATTAACAATAATGTTTCTTGGTGGTGTCGGCGATAACTTCCGAACACCTGGCCCAACATCCCACGCAAGGTTCATGGGAAAAGGCATTTATGCCTTAAAAATATACCTATATATTGACAAAACGAGAGTCCAGTGGGCGTGGTTTACATGCAAAATGCCATACGAGCACCAAATCAAGATATACACTTGTTGAAAGACAAGATGTGTCTGAAGCGGTTTTGAAGAAATGGAAAAATCACTTGTGGTATTTGGCCCTAGAATCAATGGCTTTGGCATTTTTCGATTCGGATGTTCCACTCGAAGAGAAACGAAAAATGGTTAGGCATCTGCAATCAACAGAGCCCGTCGTAAATCTGGAAAACGATCGAAAATTCTCCGACCCGAAATTATTGCTGTGTAATAATTTGAGCGATTTCGTCTCATACAAAACCAAACATTTTTTCGGTGCTTTTGGATTGAGTACTGAATTTTTAAAGCATGACCCATCCATTTGGGAAGATTATCAAGATACTCTCGATGTTTGTCGTAATCTGTTGTTAACGACACTGCTGAACGCGGTGTACAATTTATGAATGATTACAACAGAATACTTACGAAAGACGAAGAACAAAATCAATTTATATTACAGTGCATTGAAGAATATCGTAGAAAATGTCCCTCACATAACAAGTCAGATGTAATATAATATTGAATTAATTGTATTTTTTGTTTTTTTCACCGATCTTAATATTTAAAAACTATTTATTAATTAACTAGCTGACCCCAGCAGACGTTGTCCTGCCCGTTCTGTTTGGGATGTATTGGTTTGATATTCATTGATATTTTATCTAAAAATTCACATATCCCGAGTTTCAGGAAGAAATCGTGAAAAAAATGTACATTGACCATGAGTCCACTTCAGCGCCATCTACCGGCTAGAATCATACATACAAATTATTGTCAAGACATACTGGAAATGCGAAGTTTGCAAATAACTTGACCATTCCGCCATTTATCGCGGTGAAAATAATTCTAAAACACAGATGAAACCAAGCTGAACCTATTGTTAAATTTTTAGCCCATTCGCTCTTATAGTTTCAGAGATCATGCGTTACTAACAAACGTACAAAGGATTTCATATATAAAGATAATACAAAGAAATGTAATTTTACTTATTTAAACATACGATTTTTGAATAAAAAAAATATTTCCCCTATAAAGTGTGTTCTAAATTTTGAATGAACTTTGGGCAGACCCTAGGGTTATCCGATCGGCACAAACATTTTTTATGGAAGTCTTGTAGGCCAAATGGAAACTTTTTCGGTCCGGAAATCAAAAATCGAAGCAACTTTCACTTTTTGCATCATGTGCTATAAACGGTCTAACCTACAGTCCATCAAAAAATGGGCGTTTTTATCACGTCGCTTTTGGTACCCCCCATACAAACGTACAATTTTGTAATTCAACATTTATTTTTTTGGACAGTCATCTAAATTTGTTTCCTGATAATTTGGGAAATTTTAACACGGTGAAAGGTTTCATCAAGACCTCCCACAATAGAAAATCGCTTCAGAGGAAAAAGTGGATGTCAAAGCTTAGCTAAATATTGTTGGATAATATGTCGCGACACAGATGCTCAATACAATCGACAAAGCAAACGCATTTGTTTTTCCTGAGCAATACAGATTGACTAATTTGTTTAATTTTTCATAAATACAAATATATAGCCCTTTAAAAATGCTACAACATCACGAAATGAAAAACTGAGTACACAGTTTTACTATGTGAGGACTCTAGTCTCACATATATATGGATTTGTGCATGGGTGAAAACAATAAGGCGTGTGAATAGGTATTTTATAAGTTTACTCATATTTATCTTTTGAAGATGGAAAATTTAAAATGGCTGTTAATGCTAAACTATACAGATAGAAAGGTACAATTTAAGTATATTTAAGATAATTGTATTAACTTAAGCAAATATTTTTCTAAGAAAATTTCATAAAAAATCTTCAAAGATATTCATGAATAAAAATTACAAAATGTATTTTTCAATTTTCTTCTTCCTGATAAATTAAAACAAAAAAATTAGTTAAACAGTATAGACTCTCCTCTTTCACTTAATGTCCATATATCCAATATAGGACTTGTAGAAGTACGAAAATAAATCGTTCAAACATTTATATCCTTTGAAAAGTCCTGTAAAAAGGACAAACGATCACGAAATGAAAAAATGAATATGAAATTTTGCTACATGTGGTCTCTAGTATTATTTGTATATAGTTTCGTTCATGGGTGATAAATAAAGTTGACTTTTGTCGCACGGTGTTATATTCGAATGGCAGTCACAAAAAGATAGTTAAAACCATATTTATTTATTTATATGAATTACAATACAAAGTAAATTTATATTCTAATTTTACGGTCTAGGGAGAAGCTGGGTGACAAAGACCATGTTGTTTGTTAATTTTTTTTGCGACAGACCAGAGCCTCTTTTGGGAAACGGCCCCCAAACTCATAGGCGAGCTCGTTACCAACCCACCTACTGGGGCGCCCAAAAACATATTTAAAAAAATCTATGTTAATTTGGATTTTCCAACTCTGTTGACAGAAACTTTTAAGGGAAGAGCGCTATATACGTCAATATACTAATCAGGGCTTGCAGAACTGTAATCGGGATGAACTCATCTACATAATTGTTGAAGAAACCAACTATCAGAACATCCACCTGAGACCTCATGACTTCATAGCTTTGGTAACGGAGATTTGTAAATTATTTATTTATATTAAATCATATTTTTATACCCTCACTTTAGTGTGACGAGGGTATATATCATTTGCTACGGAAAAAAGTGTAACACATCGAAGGAGTGACCTAAGACCCCAAGTATGTTCGGCGGAAATCCGTTTTGGGTCATTTTAAGTCGAATGAGCAATGTCCGTCCGTCTGTCTGTCTGTCTGTCTGTCTGTCTGTCTGTCTGTCTGCTGGCTGGTGCGCACGATAACTCTCGAAAGGAGTAACCGATTGACTTCAAATTTCGTATGTGGTAATATTTTTTTCTATCTCCGGCTAAGTTCGAAGATGGGCCATATTGGTCCACTCCTTCTGGTACCTCCCCCACAAAGGGTTAAAATGTTGTGAAATATTGATTCTTTAATAACTGCTGTTATACGTATTCGAATCTTCTGAAATTCCACACATAGTATTAGTTTGTCAGTCGCTATCAGCTCGAGGAAAATGGGCGAAATTGCCACGCCCCTTTTGGTACCTCCCACACAAATGCACCATTTTGCACTAAAAGTTAAAAGCTTATAACATTAATACCAGTGTTTAGAAATACTTGAAATTTTGTACAGTGTAATGCTTTTATAGTGCCTACAGTCCAGTGAAAAATGGGCGTTATTGCCGTGCCCCTTTTGGTACCTCCCACACAAATGCACCATTTTGCACCAAAAGTTAACAGCTTATAACATTAACACCAGTGTATAAAAATACTTGAAATTTTGTACAGCGTAATGTTTTTATAGTGCCTACAGTCCATTGAAAAATTGGCGTTATTGTCACGCACCTTTTGGTACCTCTCCCACAAAGGTACCATTTTGCACCAAAAGTTAACAGTTTATAACATTAATATCAGTGTATACAATTACTTGAAATTTTAAACAGTGTAATGCTTTTATACTGCCTATAGGCCAGTGAAAAATGAGCGTTATCACCACGCCCCTTTTTGTACCTCCCACACAAAATGGCCAAATTATACCACAATTTAATATCTCAACGTTAATATACCACTCCATATAAACGGTTACAATTCGGCACAGTGCAATGTATTTAAAGTATCTACTGTTCAGCGAAATATAAGTGTATTTCTTAAACCCCTTCTGGTACCTCCCACAAAAATTGACAGAATAATTTGTGTAATATTCAATATTACATTACTCACAAAGTGAGGGTATACCTTAGTCGGTTTACCCGACTGAAACTTTCTTACTTGTTTAATTATAATTTTTAACCTGGTATCAATAGAGTGCATTTTTAATTTCATGTTGCTTCAATATTAAATCAAAACTGAATAACCTTACTTCTAAATTGTTTCATCCTTTATTCAATATTGTTATACCCTCACTTTAGTGTGACGAGGGTATATATCATTTGCTACGGAAAAAAGTGTAACACATCGAAGGAGTGATCTAAGACCCTAAGTATGTTCGGAGGAAATCCGTTTTGGGTCATTTTAAGTCGAATGAGCAATGTCCGTCCGTCTGTCTGTCTGTCTGTCTGTCTGTCTGTCTGTCTGTCTGCCTGTCTGTCTGTCTGTCTGTGTGTCTGCTGGCTGGTGCGCACGATAACTCTCGATAGGAGTAACCGATTGACTTCAAATTTGGTATGTGGTAATATTTTGATCTATCTCCGGATGAGTTCGAAGATGGGCCATATTGGTCTACTCCTTCTGGTACCTCCCACACAAAGGGTTAAAATTTAGTGAAATATTGATTCTTTAATAACTTCTATACTACTTATTCGAATCTTTTGAAATTCTGCACATAATATTAGTATATTAGTCGCTATTAACTCGAGAAAAATGGGTGAAGTTGACATGCCCGTTTTGGTACCTCCCACACAAATGGACCATTTTGCATCAAAATTTAACTGCTTATAACTTTAATACAAGTGCATAAAAATGCTTGAAATTTTCTACAGTATAATGTTTTTGTAGCGCCTATAGTCCGGTAAAAAATGGGCATTATTGTACAGCCCCTTTTGGTACCTCCCACACAAATGGACCGTTTCGTACCAAAAGTAAACGGCTTGTAACTTTAATACCAGTGCATACAAATACTTGAAATTTTGTACAGTGTAATGCTGTTATAGTGCCTATAGTCCTGTAAAAAGTGGGCGTTATCACCCCGCCCCTTTTTGTACCTCCCACACAAAATGACCAACTCATACCAAAATTACATAGCTCGTAACTTTAATATACCAGTGCACATAAACGCTTATAGTTCAGCACAATGCAATGTATTTAAGAATGTACTGTTTACCGAAAAATATGTGTATTTGGAAAACCCCTTCTGGTACCTCCCACACAAATTGACAGATTTATTGGTGTAATGTTATATATTACATTACTCACAAAGTGAGGGTATACCTTAGTCGGTTTACCCGACTGAAACTTTCTTACTTGTTTAAATTTTATTTCTCAAATAAAAAATATAATTTCAAAAACATTTCCACATTGTTTCAATAAGACGACAATACAATATTGATATAAGAATTTCGAAAATTATTATTGTTTCCATATTAAAATTGCCAAATAAGGCAACTTTAAATTAATATTGTTCCATATTGAAATAAAAATGTTCAACATTACTAGACTTTTGATAATGTTTCTTATTGATTCAATATGGTTTTTATTGATTTTAAGTTGTTTTTTTCTCTGGGTGCACAAACTCATAATACCCTGGGCCACAGTGTGGTGTAAGGTAATATAGCCCATGTATAACTATATATTAATTCTGATCTAATCGAATCTGATCGGTACCATTTTTACATATAAATATTATCGAATGATGAAATATTATGGAACAATGTGGTAGGATTGAATTGGTTATAGTATTCCCATTTGTTACATACCACAAAGCGAAGATAACAATTAATAACAATTTAAATTATAAAATCAAATGTTAAAATATTTGCTATTTGAATGTGTTCACATGTACATTGTAGATAAATGCATATAATTATTGCCAAAGTGTGCAATTTATTGGCAAAAAAGATATCTATCTTCAACATAGCCCGACCTAAAACCAGCAACCACAAAATTATGCAATAGATCTATTTGGAATATAGAAAATTATAACGATTCGCAGTGGAATAGTAAACAAACAACGAGAGCAACAGAAGCAGTCTGTGTTCAGTGGCAACAATCTCCCGATTACCGGTCATAGCATTGGAGTTGCACCAAATGCTTTGGTCCCAGCACACAACTACATACACAAATCTAAACCTTAGAGGCAAATTCTTCACACCGTCAACTGCCGCAAGTGGCAAATACTCACAGTTTGGAGAACATCATAATCATAGTTATTTCACTCACATGCAAATATGTAGTTATGGTTATCAACAACACCGACCACCGACCACCAGCCACCACAGTAACCGTCCACTACAACCCCATAAATTCCACTAACATAATACCCGTACTATTTGCACAGTAGCGGGTAATACAACAGCTAAAATAATAATGTAAAGTTCATGAATCGCAGATAAATTAAATGGGGTAAATTATATAAAGGGAATCAATGCTGGAATAAAATTATAGGCAATATAAATTGCCTAATCGGTTCATCGGTCTCTAGAGCGTTAAGACGTCAAGAGACCTTTATATGGGGCTATATAAAAGTATGGTAAGAAGTAGCCAATTTTCTTTAGGGACGATTAAATACAATATTAACAAGTAAGAAAGTTCAGTCGGGTAAACCGACTAAGGTACATATAAACTCAATTTGTGAGTAATGTTATATTGAATATTACACGAATTAATCTGTCAATTTGTGTGGTATTAATAGCAAAGGGGTCTAACAAATACACCTATTTTTATCCCTTTACCTTAGAGAGGAGAGTATATATCATTTGCTACGAACCAGAAGTGTAACACATCGAAGGAGTGACCTAAGACCCTAAATATGTTCGGCGGATATTCGATTTGGGTAATTTAACATATGGACCATTTTGTACCAAAAGTTACCAGCTAATAACTTTAATACCAGTGCATACAAATACTTGAAATTGTGTACAGTGTAATGCTTTTATAGTACCTAGAGTTCAGAGAAATATGGGCGTTATTGACCCGCCCCTTTTGGTGCCTCCCACACAAATGGAGCTTTTTGTACCAAAAGTTAACAGCTTTTAACTTTAATACCAGTGGATACAAATACTTGAAATTTCGAACAGTGCATTCCTTTTATAGTACCTAGAGTCCAGAGAAAATTGACCGTTATTGGTTCGCCCCTTTTGGTACCTCCCACACAAATGGACCACTTTACACCAATTGTTAACAGCTTATATCTTGAATACAAGTGCATATAAATACTTGCAATTTTGTACAGTGTAATGCTTTTATAGTACCTAGAGTCCAGAGAAAAAAGGGCGTTATTGGCACGCCCCTTTTGGTACCTCTCTCACAAATGGACCATTTTGTACCAAAAGTAAACAGCTTTTATCTTTAATACCAGTACATACTTTATAGTTATTAAATTCAATTTAAAGTGATAATAATTTAAATAAAATAAAAAATAAATAAATTAGTCGGTTTACTCGACTGAACTTTCTTATTTGTTTATTGAACAGTAGATACTTTAAATACACTGCACTGTTCCGAATTATAATCGTTTATGTGAACTGGGATATTAACGTTATGAGCTATTTAATTTTGGTATGATTTGGCCATTTTTTGTGGGTGGTACAAAAAGGGAGTGGTGATAACGCCCATTTTCCACAGGGCAATAGGCACTTTAAAAATGTTACGCTATGCAAAATTTTGCAGTATTTTCATGCATCGGTACTCACGCAAAAGGTACCTTTTGTACGAAATGGTACCTTTGTGTCGGGGATACCAAAAGGGTACGTTGCAATAACGAACAGTTTTCTCTGGACTATAGCCACTATAAAATAATGCTTTTATTGTACACATTTTCAAGTATTTTTTATGCACTGGTATTAATGTTATAAGCTGTTAACTTTTGGTGCAAAATGGTCTATTTGTGTGCAAATCTGTCCATTTTCCTTAATATGGTAGCGACCAATGCACTAATACTATGTGTGGAGTTTCAGACGATTCGTATAAGACGATAAATAAGTATACATAGAAGTTATTGGATGAGCAATATTTCACTAATGGTGGGGGAGGTACTAGAAGGAGTGGACCAATATGGCCCATCTTCGAACGTAGCCTAAGATGTACAAAAATATTAGCTCATAGCAAATTGGTGTCAGTCGGTCATCCCTTTCGAACGCTCCAGCGATCAGACATACTCGTACAGACGGACGGACATTGCTCAAATGGCTTAAATTTCCTAAAATGGATTTCTGCCGAACATACTTAGGTCTTTAGTCCGTAAAAAATTATATACTCGTATACCCTCGTTACACTAAAGGGTACAAAAAGTGTTTAGGTCTAGGACACAAAAAAAAATTGCATAGTCTAGGAGAACAAGGCCCATCTTCGAACTTAGCCTGATATAGGAACAAATATTATCACTTACCAGATGGACAGACAGGCGGACACTGCTCAAATGACTTAAAATTTCTTTAAACAGATTTCTGCCGAACATACTTAGGATCTTAGATCACTCAGTCTATGTGTTACACTTTTGGCCCGTAGAAAATGATATATTCGTATACCCTCGTTACTCTAAAGTGAGGGTAAGAAAAGTGTTTAGATATCGGCAACAAAAAAAATGTTGCATAGGCTAGAAGAACATGTAAGAAAATGCAGTCTGGTAAACCGACTTACAAATCCACTCACCTTCAGTTTTATTATATTATTAATTTAATAACTTTAAAGCACGCAAAGGTACGGGGTTTTCCAACAAGACATGTTATTTTAGTATTCAAAGAAAAATGCAATTTTTTGAGATAAATGATCGGATGTTTATTTCATAATAAAGAGGAAGGTATGCCGTTAATAATGAATGACAACATCAGCCAAATGGCCACCACGACCACGCTTACAGGACCATATCCTTTTCATGAAATTTTCCATAGCCAAGTCGCAAAGTGGCTGCCCTATGCCCTCGATAGCCTCACGAATTCTATCTTTGAGGTCTTGAATCGACGCTGGGTTGTTGGCGTAGACCTTATCTTTCACGTAGCCCCAAAGGAAGAAGTCGCAAGGTGTTAAATCACAAGATCTCGGTGGCCAATTGTGATCACCTCTTCGAGAGATAACACGGTCCGGAAACATTTCCCGTAACAGAGCAATGGTTTCGTTGCTTGTGTGGCACGTGGCGACGTCAAAAGGGGTAGCGATACTTCGCCCATCTCTCACCATTCTCAAGGTTATAGCGACGGATCAACTATTACTATGTGAGAAGTTATAGTAGAATCAATATTTTACTAAATTTTAACCATTTGTGAGGGAGATACTAGAAGGAGTGGACCAATATGGCCCATCTTCGAACTTAGCCTGATATAGAAAAAACTTTATCACTTACCAAAGTGGATGTCAATCCGTTACTCCTTTCGAGAGTTAACGTGCGTTCCAGCCAGACAGACTGACGGACGGACATTGCTCAAATGATTTAAAATGTCTTAAAACGGATTTCCTCCAAAAACACTTAGGATATTAGGTCACTTCTTTCATGTTTTACACTTTTTCCTCGTAGCAAATGATACACATCCTCCTCCCTGTAAACTGAGGGGATACAAAGTACGATTAATTTATATGTAAGTAACTTTCGAAGAAAACATAGGCATCACAGTCGTGATGTAGGGTATCATGTAGTCGGCCCGGTCCGACTTTCAACTTACCTTATTTTGTTCCACTGTGAGTAAAATCCCGTCTTATTTAATTTAATGATCCTCGCTTGCGTCGTTTGCGCTAGGCGGTGATTATAGTCAATAAGTCAGTAACACAACAATTTGATATACATACATATATAGACAACTAGCTGGACCCGGTCCACTTCGTTGCTTCAGATTTAGATTTCCGGTCCCGTCCATTTTTGGATCAATAAAGAGTACTGCCGCCAAATATATATACAAAAAATAACAACTCGCTAACAAATTCTTCAAGATATATCAATTTCAAAACATGGCTGTATGAGCGGGTCACGCCCATTGGTCAGATCCCGCCCATTTAGTCACAATTTAACTTTATATTAAATGTGTGTTTGTTGGTCTGTTCCGTATACGAGGTATGTTCAAAAATATCATATTTTGTATTTTTTCAAAAAGTATTTATTTATTCATGAATATCTATTTTGTCCCCTTCAAAGTATTTCCCCTCGGATATAATACACTTCTGCCAACGTTTTTTCCAATCCTCGAAGCACTTCAAATAATCATTTTTTGTGATCTTGTTAAGCTCCTCCTTCGATGCCGACTTTATCTCCTCAATCGTGGCGTAGCGTCGTCCTTTCATGGGCCTTTTCAGTTTTGGGAACAAGAAATAGGCTAGATCAGGGGAATACGGTGGCTGCGGCACCATTACTGTGTTGTTTTTGGCCAAATATTCGCGCACAAGCAACGATGTGTGTGCCGGGGCGTTATCATGGTGCAAAAGCCAGTTTTTGTTCTTCCACAAATCCGGGCGTTTTTGGCGGGGCCTTGCTATTTGACCTGTGATAAGACTGTACAGCATCTTGAATGTTGAATGCTTAATTTTCCGAAAAATCTAGGGTTATTGAAAAATCACCTTATTCTAAATTGCTCTTTAGGAAACTCAAGTTTTGTAATTTAGCAATAAAACGTTTCTTTTCTAGATTATTTATAAAATCTGCAATATTTTCAATTTTTTGATTGATTCCGCACCGGAAAATATATGTTATTTATTAATGAAAAAATCTTTAATATATAACGGGTGATCCTACATAGTAGAGATACTTTTTATAATAACTTTTTTTGACAGATCACGTGTGAGTCGTGTCATGCTGTCATGTTATTTTTGTTAAGTATTGTTTGGCATTTCATCATGGAAAGACTTACGCCTGAACAACATTTACAAATTATTCAGTTTTATTATCAAAATAATCGTTCGCTAATTGCGCTAAGTCCAGTTTTTTAAATCCAAAAAAACACCTTCCAGTCGACCTACAACCTTGACACCCATGAGCAATATTTTAGCTCTCGTTAAGAGCTATCATTCACCGATACCCGATCCGACGTACCGGAATCATCGGTCCATATTTCTTAAAAAATGATGCCGGTGAGAACGTAACCGTCTATGGCGATCGTTATCGTGCCATGATAACCGACTATTTGATGCCTGAAATAGAAGCTCGTGAACTCGGCGACATTTGGTTTCAACAAGACGGCGCCACTTCCCACACATCGCATCAATCAATGGATTTATTGAGAGAAAACTTCGGTGAGCAGATAATTTCACGTTTTGGGCCGGTCGATTGGCCACCAAGATCGTGTGATATCACACCGTTAGAGTTTTTCCTGTGGGGATATGTAAAGTCTAATGTTTATGCGGACAAACCCGCTTCGATTCAGGCCTTGGAGCAAAAAAAAAAAACATCACGCGTGTCAGTCGCCAGTTACCACTCGAAATGCTCGAACGGGTCATCGAAAATTTCACTCAACGGATGGACCATCTGAGACGTAGCCGCGGTCAACATTTGATAGACATAATCTTCAAAAATTAAATGCCAAAGAATGTTCTTTCAAATCATAATAAACATTCCCCATTCAATTTGAATTTTCTGTGTTTTTTTCTTTAAAAAAAGTAGGGAACCGGAACGGAAATGCTGTCAATAATCTATTCCTCAGATATCATAAAATGCAAATATATTAATCTTATTAATCTCGCTATTCAAATTTGGCGGTGTAAGTCGAATTTATAAATTACAAAAAAAATCACTATGTAATAATTCTGCAAATCGCATACTTTATAAAACGACTTACAAATGTTCATATTTATGGGAAATTATGTTATATCTTTAAATGTCCGCGATTCAGTGTAATTATGTAGTGTTTTTCGATAAAAATGTTTTTTTTTATCGCGATAGCTCGCGAAATGAAACAGAACAGAAATTGATCTCTGATCTGTTTGATAGTTGAGTAGGGGCCATGATTCTGAACAAAACCTCATTAGCCATTTTTGCCGTCAATCTAGACGTCTTTCGATGTAACCGATGCAACAAAAATTTTGTCTATGGGATGTAGATAACAGTTTCTGGTGCAATTTGGTGTCACAAACACGAAAAAAATACCCAAAAAAAAATTTTATGGTAAATTTTTTTTTAATTTTATTTTAAATTCCAGCTTTTATGGAAAGTCCATAAATTAAAGGGAATTATGAGGGCTACATATGCTGCAAATATCGCTTTCACGTACATAGAGTCTTTGATTTAGTAACAGTCGTCAAAAATATGAGGAAAAAATGATTTTTTTTAAAAACACTTTTTCCTAGTGCAAAAATACCATAACAAATAGAAAAAAAGCGAAAAAATTATTTTATTACATTTTTAAAAAACCAGCATGCTAACGAAGGAAACACTGTCTACGAGGGTTGCTATTTATATTTCGGTCCTGGCAATGCTGGTGTTGCCCCATGAAAACTGGAACTTCCATTGGAAGGTATGACTTTTTTTAGCATAACTTCACTCAGACCGTTTTGACTTTCGAATTTCTCCGAAGACTTCAGGCAAACAAATTGTGGTGTACCACTCAGAATTGACCGTCCTACGATGCTGAAGCGGAACAGTCGCCACATGACCAGTTTTGCCGAAGAAACAGGCGACCATTTGCTTCGAAGTGCTTCTTACACGAACAACTTTCGTTGGATTTGGCTCTTCTTCGAACACCCACACGATCGATTGCTATTTTGTTTCGGACTCATACGCATAGATCCAAGATTCGTCACCTGTGACGATCTTATAAAAGTCGTTTGAAGCACCGCGATCGTATTTTTTCAAAATTTCTTTGCACCAATCGACACGATCCTTTTTTTGAGCGATTCTCAAATTGTGCGGGATCCAACGACAACAAACCTCGTATTTTAAAACAAAATCTATGGATAGATATAAAAGTTATGAGCCATCTTGTAAATGTTGGGGAAATTCAAAAAATTTTGTTTCATATTTCTTCCTTTTTAACTTGAGAGAGACATATAAGAGACATTGCACTTGCATTTTATTTTATGAGGATTGATGTCAGACATTATAAAATTATAGAGAGGACGAGGTTTTATGGAAGTTCGTAACCCTCCATGAAACATAAAATGCAATGTGACAGCTATATTGGATGAGATCCGCTCAGGTGGTTTTTTATTTATGAGGTTTCCATTCAGTTACGCCTTTTAGGGGCATGGACATCCCAGTCGTATAAACAGGTTGTAACATTATATGTACGCAATACAAAGTAGTACGCGGCAGTCTTGAAAATATTGGGTTTCTACGTTCGAAGCAGACTATATGTCAGCTACAGGTACTGCAACTTATGTACCTTTAACCCGGAATTTATGAATGAAATTTCATATTAATAAATTAGTGTAATTCAGCGCCTTAAAGGGATAAGTCGATTTTCTGAAAAATATTACAAAGTTATATTTCGAAGTATGAGTAAAAGGCAAAGAACTTTTCAATGTGTAAATGATCCCGACAATTTATGCTACATCTGCGGAAAATATGTAATTAAAAAAATCGGCGTGCGTTTAGTAAAATAATAGAAGAAATATATGTGCAATATTTTGGTATACGAGTTAAAAATATGAACGAACTGTGGACACCTAGTCTTTTGTGTAATTCGTGCCATGTAAATCTTGCTCGATGGAGTAGTGGAAGCATGCGGTAAGTATTTTACAATTAATGTATTACAATGTTTTGTGGAATAAAACATTTTAATTTTAGACATCACCTGCAATTTGGAATGTCAATGATTTGGAGACAACCATTCATTCACGATACGGACTGCTATTTTTGTCTAAGTAAACAGATTGGAGTAAGAAGGAGCATTCGCTGGAATTTCGCTGAAGTAAAATCTGTCACTTTGCCAGTTGCACGTTCGGAAACAATACCAATTCCCAAGTGTCCAAGTATAGCTAACAACCTAATTACGGAAATATCATCAAATCCAACTGACTTCTCAACTCTGAGCGATTCAAGTTTGAGTCAGAAGTCATCGCTTTTAACTCAGTTTCAACTCATTGATCTAGTGAGAGATTTGGAACTGACCGAAGATAAGGCAGAACTACTTGCATCTCGGATGAAACAGTACAATATTTTGGCCCCAGATGTTAACATATCATATTATAGAGTCCGTGATATGAACAACATAACTGGAAAATTTGTTGCGATTTAAAAGATGTTAGTATGTTATGTGGAACGCAATATTGCGGATATACAAAATATTGCTGTTTTTTATGCGTCTGGGATTGCCGAGCTCGCGAAGATCATTACAGAAGAAAGAAATGGCCAACAAGAAACACATTAATTTGGGTGAAAACAACATAAAATACATACCTCTCGTCCAAAAAGAAAACATTATGTTAAGCTGGTGCTCTTTAAAAATTTTGTAAAAGCCTTAAGAAGGATGGCAATTCACTCTCGTATTTAAAAAGTTTATCTAAAAGTCTTTCTTTTCAAAAAATCGAAGAAGGCGTTTTTGATGGGCCTAAAATAAGGAAACTGATGAAAGATGTAAATTTCGAATCATATTTGACGTCGGATGAAATTGCAGCATTGATGTCGTTTAAGCTTGTGGTTTCAAATTTCTTTGAATCCAATAAAAGCCAGCAATATGAAAAAAAGATTAATGATTTCTTAAAATTTTTGGAAAAATTTGGCAAGAAATATATTTTTTATTTATTTATTTATATAACACATAACACAACTTATTTTTCGCTTTATGTATTCCAACAGGTATTTTCTTGCATTCTCATTTAAACTTTTTCCCCGAGAATCTTGGCGTCGAAGATGGTGAAAGGTTTCACCAAGAAATGAAGTCCATCGAGCGGCGTTACCAAGGGCACTGGGATGAAAGAATGATGGGAGATTATATTTGGTTCCTCATTAGAGAAATCGATTCCGAAATCTACAAACGTCAACAAAGAACTCGCAATTACTTCTAATGAAACTTGTACATGTAAATATACTCAAATGTACATAATATAAATAAAAGTAACAAATAAAATCCCATCGAATCGAAATTCACGCACCTCTACCAAAAGGGCTATAGTTTCTACATTTATTAATAGATTTTTCAAATAGGCATTATTTTCTTCGCTAGGATGCAAGCTTTTAAAAAATAGAATAAAATAATTTTTTTGATTTTTTTTCCTATTTTTTATGTTTTGTTTCGCACCAGGATTTTATTAATTTTTTTTTTTGAAAAAATCTACTTTTTCCAATTTGTTTAATGACTGTTACTAAAGCACTGTTTCTAAGTGAAAGAGGTATTTCCAACATTGGTAGCACATATTAATAGCTTCAATTCAACGTATAAGTCGACCTTATCGGGCATATAGTCCAAAAAATTATAGTGCAAATACTAAGGGTACATTCGACGATAATAGCATTTTTAATAAAAAATATTTAAAAAAAAAAAATTGTTTTTGATTTAAATAACAGTATGCCACAATCTATACAAAAAAATAATTTTAAGGTCTGGAACACAAAAAAAAATTTTTTTGTTGCATAGTGTTACTTGGGGCACGATGTGAACGTTCGAATACCAAAACTCCTATGTGTTATTTTTTGTTATATTAATATTTAAAATGCTTCAAACAAAAAGTCCTATGTGTTGGGTATTTGTTATGACATATTGGTGGTAAATAATTAAAAGATAAATACAAAAATCTGATATATGATTTGACGAAATGGCACGGTTTTTTGTTTCTCCTGAAAACTAGTAAAAAAACACATAGGAGTTTTCGTCGACGCAACGACGATATGTATGTACGTGCAGAAACGTCCAAAATTTACAGACTAGTCCTGGTATTTCGTCCAATATCTTTTATAAATATTAAGGTTCACAAAATTGTATCACTGTTCTGAATTTGTGAGAGTGTGACGAATATTCTGTGAAAATTTTAAGAAAATCGAGGGGAGCAATTTTTTTACAAAGATTAAAAAAAAACATTCGTACATTTTTTGTGAAATTTCAGTCACATTTTTTTTTTAAATTTCGCCTTTTATCCTCCTTAGAACAACGTAAACTTTGCCAAAATCAGTTCAGCCTTTCGAGAGCAACTACAAAGTTTGTGAAACCCAAAAACTCAATTTTTTGCTTATAAACATTTAAGTCAAAAATGAACTACATATCGCTCACTTACTTCAAGACTGTTATAACTTAAAATTGAAAATTTTTGAGTTTGTCTTACAGAAATGCGAATTTTGTGAATATCCATAAATTAATCTCAACGAAATTTAGTTTATAACTAAACAATCATATTTCAGTATTTTCCACATTTTTTAAACATCCTATTTCATCTTTTTATACGGACTTAAAGTTACACATCTCGACAATTTTCAATTTTGAGTTACGACAGTCTTGAAGTAAGTGAGCGATATGTCGATATTAAATATTCTGACCCATGTATGGCTAGTTCTTTCTCATGTGTCACAGGTCAAAAATCTAGATCTTTCTTAAATTCTCAGAAAATGTTGCCCTAGTATGTGGGAGTAATGACCCACAATATTAAAAAATAATGAAAATTGGAGGCAGGAGGCGAGGTCAAAGTTTAGAAAAATTTACTTTTTTCCACTGTAAGGTTTTTGAAATTAATTTTACTGCTACAAAATTTAAGAAATTGAAAATAGAAAATATGATTTCTTAAAGCTTTTTCCGGTCACATTTCGCGTAAATAAAAATATAAATTGCGATATCTCAGAATAGATCTATTTTTTTGTTAAATTTGGTTAAATGGTGTACATTTTGGAGTGGTCACAACATTGGTTCAGAGGTTACATTATAATAACTGAAAATCTTCACTAAATTACAATATTTGAAAAAAATCAACAAACAATACTAGTATATAGTTGAAAACACATATGTACAAATATATTTTCTTTGTAGTTTGGCATTTTAGCCCTCCAGACTAAGTTCTTCACAGTGTACTCCGAAGCCAACCTTTTCATCAAGCTTCGAACCACCCGTGTAAAAGTGGAGATGGTTTCTATTACCTGGTATTCTGCCGACCCATTCATCTCTGGCGGGAATCATAGTGATGTAATTTCTCTCGAAGGCGTACACAGTTGGTATATAGTCCACTCGGTCGGTTACCATAGGACTACACTTTGATATCCTCATGTGACCATAGTTCTTGTACCTCCACATTGATAGGCAGCTTAATCTTATTGCCGCTTTGGTTGCAACTTCTCTCGCCACAATATTAATCGGCAGTATATGGAGTAAGGCTTGTAGAGACTCGGTCGCTGTAGTCCTTAAGGCTCCGCTTATGCTCAGGCAGGCAGTTCTCTGAACCTTTGTTAGTAGGTTGGTGATGGTTAGTTTGTCAGTTGCCGTCCACCATACCACAATACCGTATAACAGTATTGGACGAACTACTGCTATATATATCCAGTGGACGATTTTAGGAGAGAGTCCCCACCGCGACCCTACAGCCTTTTTGCAGGAATATAAGGCGACGTTGACCTTCCTTACACGTTCCAATACGTTAAGTCTAAATAACATTTTCCTATCTAAAATTATTCCTAAAAATTTTGCACTTTCAGAAAAGACTAGATCTGTTTCATTTATCCTAGGTGGAGGGTCCACATGTGGGACATTATTCATCCTAGTAAAGAGAACCAATTCTGTCTTGTTGGGGTTAACGCCCAAATCGCTGCTTCTGGCCCATCTAGCCAACTTGTTCAGAGCCACCTGTATGATGTCTCTGAGGACGTTTACGAATTTGCCACTCACTGCGATTGCCACGTCGTCCGCATATGCCACGACCTTGCAGCCACAACGTTCTAGATCTAGCAGGATTTCATTCACCGCTAGGTTCCAAATTAGTGGAGACAGTACTCCTCCTTGCGGGGTCCTCTGTTTACAAACCTTGTTAGAGTTGTGGACCCTAGACATGCTGTTATGCGTCTTCTGGTGAGCAGACTTTGAATTAGTCTAATCAAACTAGTGTTAACTTTTAGATGTGAGAGTGCCGCAGTTACCGCATCTGAGTGAATGTTGTTAAAAGCCCCTTCTATGTCAAGAAATGCCACCATGGTGAACACCTTGAAATGCAGGGACGATTCGATGGTGCTCACAAGTTCGTGCAGGGCTGATTCTGTAGACTTCCCCTTATTGTAAGCATGTTGGTTCACCGACAGACCTTTTCCACTTCACCACAGAAGGTATACCAAGAACGCCTTTGCGCCATTCTAAGCTCCTTCTTATAGATCTTGAGTTGCTCTTTATCGGCATCCCAATCATTAGCGACCCCAGTAGATTTAGCCTTATTGAATAGCTTGTTGCTGGTCTTTTTCATAGCCGTTAGCTCAGAAGTCCACCATTGGGGTTTAGTTTTACAATTGTACCTTGTTTTTGGACAGGCTTCTTCAAGGGATCTATTGAATATGGTGATATGATCGACCAGATTATCCAGACCGGCTTTGTCATTCGGTCCGTACAGAAGTTTGGAGGTACCAAAAGAGGCGTGCCCATCACAGCCACTTTTCTCAAAACTCTAGGTACTATAAAAGCATTGCACTGTGTGCAATTTCTAGTATTTGTATGCACAGGTATTAAAGTTATAAGCTGGTAACTTTTGGTACAAAATGGTCGAGTTGTGTGGGAGGTACCAAAAGGCGTGGCAATAATGCCCATTTTTACTGTAATATAGGTACTATTATACCATTATACTGTACAAAATTCCAGGTCTTTGTATGTACTGGTAATAAAGTTATAAGCTATTAACTTTTGGTTCAAAATTTTCCATTTGTGTGGGAGGTACCAAACGGGGCTTGGCATCTTCGCCCATTTTTCTCGAGGTAATAGTGACTTTTAAACTAATACTATGTGTAGAATTTCAGAGGAATCACATAAGTAGTATAGAAGTTATTAAATAATCAATATTTCACTAAATTATAACCCTTTGTGAGGGAGGAGTGGACCAATATGGCCCAGATTGGATAGAAGAAAATATCACCTCATACAAAATTTGAAGTCAATCGGTTACTCCTTTCGAGAGTTATCGTGCGCACCAGCCAGCAACAGACAGACAGATAGACAGACGGACATTGCTCTTTCGACTTAAAATGACCCAAAATGGATATCCGCCGAACATAAATATTTAGAGCCTTAGGTCACTCCTTCGATGTGTTACACTTTTGGTTCGTAGCAAATGATATATACCCTCCTCTCTAATGTGAGGGGATAATAAATGCTTTCGCTTAATGTTGTTCAAATACAAAATATACAATTTTTTTGTCGAAAAAAAAATATTTTTTTTAGTTTTGCAAAATTTATTGTTAAAATGGTTTATTTATCAACATATGACATTCTTTTAATAAATAAAGAAGATGAAAACAAAACAAAACCCCTCATATCAATGCTAAATATTAAAAAAATTCAAAAGTTCAACTTTGACCTTGAATTCCGCAATAACTGATGACCGGTTTTATTGAAATAAAAACTGGCGAAAAGCTTAAGGAGGTACCTGTCGAACAAAAAAAAAAATACTAAAATATCTCTATCGGTTCCAAAGTTACAGAGTTTTGGCCAGTAAAAAGCGATTCTGAACCACTGTAAGCCGATTCTCGAATTCTGATATACCTTCATATCTTCGAATTTGGTAAACATATCTTACAATTGCATTGTAAGCAATATTTAGTCTTCTCATACTTGTCTTGTTGCAAGAGGAGAACAATTCGCAACCGCAGGTAACGTCATGCCTTCGATTTAATTGAGGACGTTTTATTCGCTTTCGCAAAAATGCCTATATTAATATTCGCTATCGCATTCGCAAAAACAGACAAATTAATATTTGCTTTCGCATTCGCATTCGCAAGATATACTCGTATATTTAAATATTCGCCTTAGCATTCGCTAAAGCAACTTTCGTTACATCCCTGATATATATGTACTTTACAATGGGATAGCTGCATTGGCAGGTCGTTTATATAATGTGAGAAGAGGAGTGGTCCTAATATGGAGCCATGTGGAACTCCTCTCTTGGCTAGTAGGGGTCTATGTAGATATAAGTGGATCCATTAAGACAGACTGCGATCTACCACAGGGCTATGTTTTTATAAGACGAATGGCTGTACTGGAAAAATTGAAGAATAATTGGAGTTTCATGCAAAGATGATCCAACAGAACAAGAAGTGCCATAAGACCGCCATCCAGAAGCTTCTGATATTTTCGCATACGTCAGCTATTTCGGTAATACAAGTATGTTTAGGGCGAAATCCAGATTGCCGGTCAGTAAGTAATTTTTGTTAATTTATATATTTTGATGTCTGAAGTTGTAGTAATTATCCCCTCACCTTAGAGAGAGGGTATATATCTTATGCTACGAACCAAAAGTGACATCGAAGGAGTGACCTAAGACCCTAAGTATGTTCGGCGGATATACGTTTTGGGTCATTTTAAGTCGAATGAGCAATGTCCGTCTGTCTGCTGGCTGGTGCGCCCGATTACTCTCGAAAGGAGTAACCGATTGACTTTAAATTTAGTATGTGGTAATATTTTCTTCTATCTCCGGCTAAGTTCGAAGATGGGCCATAGTGGTCCACTCCTTCTAGTACCTGCCCCACAAAGGGTTAACATTTAGTGAATTATGGATATTATATATGTATATACTACTTATTTGAATCCTCTGAAATTCTACATATAGTATTACAGCCTGTTTCTGTAACTTAAAAATTTGCGTTCGTTCGCCTGCCAGACGACAAACAGCTGATTTGGGTTTCACTAACCACAATCACAACGACAAGTCGCACGAAAATTAACTCGTACGAAAACGTAATCATTTCAGTGCAAATTTTGGTTTCTCTATCTCTCTTTGCTGTCATCTCGGCGAACACAAATGTCAGATCGAGTCACATTATTTTATTTGTCGACTGATAGGAACAATGACAAAAAACATTATTAAAAGCAAAAAATAAGTAGATATTAATCTAATTATGGTAAAAACAATTAAATAATAATAAAATTGTGTACATATGGGTACATATTTAAGCATAGTCAATATTGGTTGCTCGCTTAGATGGAAAAAAATTATCAGTGCACAATGAGAGAGACGGGAGAGAGAGAAATTAATGAGAGTCTTGGTGCAGCTCAACTGACCACCCAGGGTTGCTTTTTTGGTCACGGCTAGTGTGAATAGTACAGAGATGTATTTGCTAAGGTCGACCATACACAAATGTGTGCTTTTTTAGACCGGAAGTTGTGAAATTATTGATCTGGCAATTACATTACTTTCCAATTGGTAAATTGCTAACGTCGTTGTCGTAAGGCCAGGCGAACGAACGATAGAACGTTAGAGAAACCAAATTCCTGACGAAAGTGAGTGACTGGTTTTCGTTCGCAGAGACTTTCGTTAGAAATACAGAAACAGGCCGTTAGTTTATTAGTCACTATTACCTAGAGAAAAATGGGCGAAGTTGCCACGTCCCTTTTGGTACCTCCCAGACAAATGGACAATTTTGAACCAAAAGTTAATATCATACCACTTTATTACCAGTGCATGCAAAGACTTGAAATTTTGTACAATGTAATGCTTTTATAATACCTAGAGTGCAGAGAAAAGTGACCGTTATTGGGACGCCCCTTTTGGTACCCCTCACACAAATGGACCACTTTGTACCAAAAGTAAAAACAGCTTTTAACTATACTACCAGTAGATACTTTAAAGTTATTAAATGTAATTTAAATTGATAATAATTTAAATAAAACAAAAAATATATAAATTTACTAATATTTTTTTGAGACTCACGGTGAGGGGATTCATCAGTCGGTTTACCCGACTGAACTTTCTTACTTGTTTTTTTTAGACTCACGGTGAGGGGATTCGTCAGTGTTTACCCTACTGAACTTTCTTACTTGTTTTCGAAGACCGTTGTACAGTGGGCTAAAATGGAAAAAATGGACATAATTCTGCCATATAAAAACCACTTATCGTATGGCGATGAATTTTTAGGTGTGGACACAAGAGGTGTTAGAGAGTATAAGTTCGGAACTTGGGCACCCTAACTTAAACAGGGGCGGATCTACAGGGCCCTAAAGTTGACCATCACGGTATACAAAATTTTCATCTGCTTCTAACTTTTGAATGGAGTGGAGTGGACTCAAAAGGATACTCCTAGACCAACAATAAACATTTTTTAGCTTGAAGATATCTTGAATAGTTTCCGAGATATGTAGATTTTAAATTTGAATTTTTTCTTTTGCCTTGAGTTTAGCCAATATCTCAGTCAAAAGTTTACCGATTTTTTAAGGATTTCCAATAAAATTTACAATATCATGAAAAAAGAATCGATAAGATATATCAAGAAGTAAGAACGTATGGCCCTATAAAGTAAAATTTTTGAAAAATTTAATTTTTGGAGATTTTTTGGCGAAAAAGTCCAATTCGTATTTAGGTCTTGTAGAAAACTTTTGTTATACAAAGTATATGAAATTTATACTCATTTTAAAGGATAATCTGTTAAAGAAATTCCGAAGCCAAAATTTTAATTGGTGTGGTTGGCACCCTTCTCCGAATTGGACCTTTTTTTACATAAATTTCAAAAGTTTGATCGATTTTCTCCAATCGCAAAGCTAAATTGTAATTTTTTTTATTTATTTGTATTAGGGTGTAACAAAATCGACTACAAAGGGAATCCCGAGCGCGGCTTTTCATATCGAAGATATAGGACTAAAAGTAAAAATCCCATTTTTGATGTATTTTGTGGGAATTGAGGGATTTTCCATTAGAAATTTCCACATGTTGCGCTTGATTATTATTTCTAATATCAAAATAAAGAATTTAAAAAAATCATCGAAATATATACATTTTTAAGAATTTTATGCCGTATTTACGTTTCTGTCTATATGCAAAATATTTATTTATAATTGTTCGCGCCGCTTGTGAACGTCCTATGTTGATAGCTGGGTTGGACGATTAGTAGTAACAGCAGATCTCAAAGTATAAACCACCCTCTATCGGACATTGTCGTTGTCGGCGTGGACAATCTGTCATTTCTTTTTAAAACCTTTTTCTTGTTCATACGAGTATAGTGTGATAGTTATACGTTAAAAAGAAACTCCAAAAAAAGGAGCTGTTCTAAAATAAATCTCTAAGTGACATTACCTAACAGAAGAAAGAGGGCTCAACTTATTTTAATAGGGCTTAGTGCTTTGCTATCGGGATTTTCGGGTTTGTTTACCCCCGCGAAATATTAACAAAAAGGGAGCACAAGACGTCTCCCCGCACACAACGACACATTACCAAGATCCCCGGCGAGTCACAGGTTATCTCGGGAACACCTGCAGACGGACTCCTATAGGTGAGTGACGTCCAATCAGCCCCAACGTGTCCCCGAAAGGTTCCACGAGAAGACGCCGGGTCCTAATAGGAGTTACGAACCCTCTTACATCAGCGCGGAAATCGAGCCTAGCGCAAGTCGGAGCACCCCTGTACCAGCCTCGATTGGTGCCGACGGAACACCCAAGTCCGACGTCATAACCACATAAGATAAGTGGAGGAAACAATAATTCCTTTCTTTCCTTCTTGTACTTATTGGTTATTATATCAGTCAATATGCACTGATTTCTTATAGATCACATGTTTTTATCAAACAATAATACAATTTAGTAAGATTAACAATCATGAAATTGAGTAAGAAGGATAAAAGATGTCTGCCTTTATAATATGTTGGTGTGACTCTTGTTGCCTTAAATTTGTGTATACCCATTTTGTAATCGAAAGACCCACTTCTTGAGAAAAATAATTTATTTTCTTATTTTATTCCTGTAATATATATTTTATTATTTTATTTCTGTAAAATAATCTGAATAGTACATGTCTAGGAGATAAAGCAAATACTTGTATTCCTCAGGATTGTCACACGACAAAGATCGGTAACATATCCATCTTTTTCATATTAAAGATAGAACAGGATCGCAAGATAGGACAAGATTTACAAATATATGTTCATTTTGAAATTCTCTTGAACTTTTTCGGGAGTGAAATTGCTGAACATTGCGAAAATCGCGATTTCGTGCCTCCTGGGCTTCTTCCGTAAGCTCGCCCAAAGGGAGAATATGAAATGCAATAATTATATCTCCATGACGCAATACTTTATGTACTGTCGGGGTCATATCTTTCCATTGATACAGATCTATTAGATGCTTCGAAATACCTAGACAGCATTTTCCAAATTTTTCTGCATTCACTTTGTTCTTGCTGTTGATTGTCATTAGATGTTGATGTTGATTTTTCTCAGTAATTCCATATCAATTCCTGTGATCTTAGATGATATTTCATAATCCTTACAGAAACGCCTTGCAGTGTTACCATCATTTGTATTTCCATATCCCACTAGTGGTTTGTCGACATTTAATCCAGTCTCTTTCCAAAATTCCTCTTGAATTCTTTTTTCTGGAACTCTCTCGATGCTTTTAATTCCTTTTTGTCCGGTAATTTGTTTGCACTCTCTGGATTACTGTAATAATGCAAATCGTATGCTATGTGTAGGAAATGTTCTAAAAACCGTATGCGAGCATGTAATGGGGAAATTCCAAATTTTAGAGCATATGTGATAATTGTTGGGTACATCTCCACGTAGATGATGTTCCCGTAACAGCATTGCAAACTTTCCCATCCCACCATAGTGAAAATTAGGATGAAGGAGATTGTGAAGCTGTAGTCCAATATTTTGATTGATATGGGTTCCAGCTCCTTTATTTCCTTCTCAATATGATCAACCAGGTTTTGTGTGTGTCTACAAAAGTTTTTTGATCCTGGAGTCGATTGATCCAAATGTCATCAAAACTAGTTGAGGGACAATCTGTGTCTTCTCCCTTTCTTAATCTGAGGGGAACTAATGATGAAGTGAACACACTTCTATAAACTGTCCCGCTCGAACTTGTTGATCCTTGTTTGTAATCAGAAAAGGTTGATAAGCCATCACATCCCCACTTGCACATAAGTTGCAAGTCACAATTATCCATTGTACTCAGCTGTTCTGTAGTAAGAGTGGAAACTATTCTCGATGCTGTATTTTCCAGAAGGTTAGGAAGACCAATACTGACTCCACTTGGTGAAACTTGTAGCGGTGAAGGAATAATAGACTTCTTTTTGTCCTTTATTTTGTTATATGAAGGTAAGACATCGACTCCTTTTTCGGACAAAGTCTTTCTAAGTGTGTTGTAGTTGTCTTTGCTGAGTCCCAGTTGTAGCATAAGAGCAAGTGCTTCTTCATCCGTAAAAACTGACTTAGATGATGGTGTCGGAAAACCAGAGAACGAAGCCAGCCAGGTTTTAGCCGATAAGCCGCCGAAGGCGATTTTTTTTTATTGAGCCACGCCGCCGCCGATAGGTCGGCTAAAATTGGCTTGAAATCGCCGCCGTTCTCATCGGCTCATACCGGCTTAAAATCGCCGCCGTTGTAATTTTTTAATTTCATTTATATACGACCAAACTCGTACATGTTTGTGCATGTTTTGTATGCATCATTGTGATATTTTTTATACATTGTGATATTTATGTATACAAATAATATACATACATACAAAGTTAAAACCTTACTAAATTAGCTACAACTTTTTAAATAATGCATCGATTTTCTTTGAAATGGTCTCATTTTATTTATGACCGATCAGAATTTACGATAAAATCCTAAAAAGGTAATATTATTAATATTTTCTTCAAAAATAGGAATTTTCACAATATTTTGTAGGATATCGTCGAAAAGGCCGAACGGATGGAAAATGGAATGGAAGAAGTTCAAGGCTACTTAGTTTTGAATTCTTTAACAGTTTCCTGAACCAATTCGGATCATTTTTTCAATATCACGATTTAGCGCGAGAATTCTAAGAAGTAATCCTTTAGGCTAAGAAAGAATAGAGGTTGAACCACATAACTAGAGAACCATTTCTCCTAATTGGTTCCGGAAAAAAATCAAATTAAGTATTCAACTTCCTACAATACAATTTTCTATCCGTTCAGCGGTGGAAACAATATCTTACAAAATATTGCGAAAAAATCCTATTTTTTTTGAAAATTTTAATAATTTTCAAATAAAGGCCTCATAAAAACGGACTACTGTTATTTTTTTTATGATTTTATAGTAAAGTCTGATCGGTAATGAATAAAATGAGACCATTCCGAAGAAAATCGATGTATAATATAAAATGTTGTAGCGAGGAAAACAATTCCATTTTCTTGAAATTCGAAAATTTGCTCTAATTTCTACAAAATAGATTTTAGCAAACAAAACATTTTTTCCCTTTATTAGTAACAAAAAATAAACCAAAATTTTACACTTAGCAAAATCCCAAAATCGTGTCGACCGGTGGAATTGAAAATAATCGGTATTTAATATCAAAAATTTACAAATATGTATAAATTTAATATTGTATTGCATTACAATATGTGTATATCAGCATTAAGCTTTGTGTTCAAAATGTGTTCAAGTTTTTCTATAACAAAAAATAAATATTTTTAAAAAGAAGAAAAAAAAATAGAAAACTAATTTAACTTTGTGTTTACTTTTTTCGATCAATGAACTAGTAAAAGTATTAGGCAAATTTAAGAGAGAATTTACAAAATGTCTTTTCCTTTGCCAGTTTTTACTCGACGAGTGAAAGTAGTAACATTCAAAATATTTTGGAAGGCATATAAAATAAACTTCAAATAGAAGAAGTCTTTCAGATCTTTCTAGATTTGTCAGATATACGTTTGTACAGCAAACATGTTTAATTTCAGACAATTTTTAATTACTTTTGCTCGATTTAATTTTTAAGGGAAAAATCTATTTTTACACTGTGCTCATACTTCCAACTAAGTTGTACAATAAATGTGTATCTGTTATGTTGCACAATAAATCGTAAGCCGAAATCAAGCCGAAAAGCCGCCGCCGCCGACCCATTTTTGACAAGCCGCCGCCGCCGACAATTTTGCCTCGGCTTCATTCTCTGCGGAAAACTCTCAACAATTCTCCTTAGACGTTTCGGTGATGCTGTTTGAAGAACACCGGCAATTTTTAAAGCATCAGTTGGTTGTTTCTCTTTTTTCAACATTGCCTTAAAAGTATCCGTAACTTCTTCAGTAGTCATTGCAGAAAGATTATTGGACAAACGACTCTTCTTAGTTCTTGTCGATACATCTTCGTAAGGTTTATGGGGTGCACCAACAGATGAAATACAAACTGTTAAATCTATGTTCTCGAGCCAATCTGAATATTTTTCAAGAAATTTTGAATGCGATTTTGCATTCAAGTCAGGGTAGTACAATGTTATAAATAACAAAATAATTTCCTACTGTTGTACGAATATAAATAAATAAAATGATGTTTTGATTAATAGAAAAATATGTTTTATTATCATATTTAAGCATTTACATTATATTTCTTGACATATATAAATTATACTTTCATCCATAAACGGAATGTCTTCTTCCAACTTCTATGGAAGGCACTGTCCAATTCCATTGTCCTACTGCTTTAGTAGCGTTAGCCGTCCATAATGTTTCTCCTGGCTTTTGCACACAATTGTTCTAAACATACAAACATAAATGTACATATCTAATTGTAAATGTACATATCACTTTACGTCAAATGTTTTAACAAACACTCAAATCGGACACTCCATTCAAAAATTAGAAGCTGATGAAAATTTTGTATACCCGAAGAGGTCACCTTTGGGGCCCTGTAGCTCCGCCCCTGTATGAGATAGGGGGCCCAAGTTCCGAACTTAAACTCTCTAACACCTCTTGTATATACACCTAAAATTTCATCGCCATATGATAAGTGGTTATGAAATGGAAGAATTATGTCAATTTTTTCCATATTAGCCCACTGTGCGTTGATAGGAAAGTTAAGATTACAATAGGACGGTATTCGTTATTTGATTTGGGTATTGGGATGACTCTTGCGTGCTTCCAAGAGTTATAGCTCCCAATTAGGCTACAGAGGCAGAGACGAACCAAATGCAAATTGTGTAAACACAGTTTAGCTGAAGTATACACATCTTACTAGAGTGGTGTAGGGTATCATAAAGCCACCCGACTATAGCCTTTCCTTACTGGTTTATATACCAGAATTTTTTGGAAAAATACCTATTTTGAAAGATCCGGGGCTCGAAATTCATTTGAGTGCTATGTTATCGGAAAAGTTTCTTTGACTTTGTTCGGCCAACTACAATTCGACCCACCCTACTCCATATAAAAATCTAATAATATAATCGATATAGGAGAAAATGGACGATTTATTTATATGTAAATATCATTCGCAGGAAAATATGCATCACAGTAGTGGTGTTGAGTATCATATAGTCGGCCCGGTCAGACTTTGAACTTTCCTTACAGGCTTCTTTCTACTGTGAGTAGAATCCCTACTATTTACGCGCATACATCCCACTATCTAGATTATAGCTTACGTCGTTTGAGCTAAGCGTTGATCATTCGGTCAATAAGTCAGTCACACAACAATTTGATTTACGTATGTAGATTATAGAGTATGTATAATTGTTATTATGATGATTCAGAAGAAAAAGTAATTTGAAGATATCTCGCAAAAAAATCAGTTAATTTGTATAATTATTATGATAGTCTGAAGGTCATTGTGGCTTGCATACAATGATGCGCTTGGTTTAAAACAAATCAGGTTAGGCAACATATCAAAAGTGTACAAAATAATTTTGTTTAATGTTTTTAAAATTATGATCATCATTATCAGTCCTGTCTTCGGAAATAATTTGCATATTACAAATTGTTGTTCTTTTTTAAACAGATTTGAAGCATTCTACCAAAAGCAATCGACAGAAAATGTTGCAAAAAATTCTATACATAATAATAGCTGTGAATTTGTTATCCTCATCACGGGTACATACTAGTATCTACGAACTTATTTTCCATTTAATACTAATTTTTTTCTTTTATATAGACTTTTGCAAAACGACCATTCCGCCTGGAAGTTAAAAATGTCTCCTGTACAGCTATGTCTACGGCTCTGGTAAAACGCTGTTCTGCCAATGTAATAAAATTACGAGAAAGCAGTTATGGAGTCAATGTACTTTTTGAATTTCAACAAAACCTCACCCCATCTGCAGAGGTAGAGTTTTTGATTGACGTTCTAAGCCATGGGGTAAACTTGAAATTTTTACGTCTAAAGCTAAATCTATGTGATACACTCAGCAATGCGAGAACTATGCCGTTGATCAAAGAAATCATAAATAGAATAATGCAGGCCAGCAATATGCAAATGCAATGTCCCATAAAAGGGGTAAGTTAATAGTAGTGAAACAAATCTAAAATATTCGTTGTGCACACTGAAAGAAAATAATTTTGTTGTGGAAACGGACCAGACCGTTCTATGTATTTATCTAATCAATGACAATGATTTTACCGTTTATACAATGAAACATTGGACTCGAGCAAACAATGTCCCGCCAGAGCAGATTCTAATGTAGAGAGTTTTTTTCATTTCTCGAGATGTTTGACCATTTCAGGTCATTTCTCTAGCTAATCTGCTAATGTAAATTTTTGGTACCATGAAATAACTCCCAAATGAAATAAGTCCCAAAAAAATTAAATAAGTCCCAAAAAATGTCCATGTAAATTGGACACAACCACAAGAAAAAGCTTAGATGCTATTTTGAACTGTTGCAATTATAATTTTTGAAAATGAGTACTTTCAGAAATGTTCTGTAAAATTTAAATTCAATTTAATTGGAACGACGAATATTTTTTGAACCACACACAATTTAAATGTTCATCCGACGTAAATAATTTATTGACAACCATATATTAATTTATTTGTATGAAGTTACTAAGAACAGCGTGTATTTACAACTTTTTTGTAAAATATTTTTCAAGGTTTTCTGGTATTCAAGGTCGGGTTGATTATATCAGCAATTTTTCTCCTTTACATCGAAAATTTTCAAATGACAGTTGTTCTAAATTTGCATAAAAACTCTATTTTTTGCTTCTAACATACCAAAAACGTAACTTTAATAGGAATTATTTCGCTTTTTTTACATTTTGTTATCAAAAATGTCAAGTGTTCTTATTATTTTGCACAGCATAAAAGTTACATCTTACATTGATTTTGTCAAATGTTAAACAATTTGTTAATTGGAGAAGTTTTCATAATCTACAAGCTACCAAAAACTATTTCTAATCACAATATTTAAATATTTATATTTCAAGACACTGTCGCTATTTTTTTTTCACATCACTGTATATATATTTTACCCCCGATTTAACAAGTAAGCGATGAAGAAACTGTATTTTATATCCGATCAGCATGAAATTCAACAGAAAGAGGTTTCTTATTAATGAATGAATGAACACTACCAAATTCGGAGAAAATCGGTTAAGATTTATATACAGTCCCCATATAAATGTTCCTTCAGATTCTGATCATTACAAAATTTAGCAGCCATAATAATTTTCTTAATTTAGGAACGAATATTACTTGTTTTGGAGATGATGAGTTTAGATTTAGATATAGCCACATTAGGGCATGTCAATTTGAACGGAGTCGAAAACACGTACAAGAAAATTTGCCCAAGAAACCATAGGTCAAAAATGAATTTCGAGCCCCCGGATTTTTTATTTAAATAGGTTTTTTTTTCAATATATTCATGAATAGAGGCAAAACATGTTATTTCCTCTACCCAAATGTGTAAGTAGGATGTTTTTTTGGGTCGAGGAATCCATTTTTGAGATTTATTTTATTTAAGTGTTATCGTTAATTTTTGTGATTTTATCGACTTTTTTGGCGAAATTTTGCAATTACAGTCCAAAAACCGCGATACTATTTTTCTTTTAGTTCTTGGCGCGTACCTGTAAAACAGACTCAGACTAGTCTATCCATTGTGTTACTGCAGGGACGGAAAAATATAAGTTATAACTAGCCCCTCCCGTTGAACCAATTTGATTGCCTGCAGTACCCTGGTATATACCTGTGGCCCGGCACCCATATCAGGTGAATATTTAACTGTTCAACCATCTCGTTAAGAGATCTGCGACAGTCGAGGTCAGTTTTTGAATTCAGGAATATAGTTTCTTATTTTGCTCCCTAGAAGCGACTGGATTTATGTTATGGAAGGCCCGCTCTATAGCTAACAAAGCTGCGATAATACACTGAAAATAAAATAGTACATCAAATAATGAAAAAGTTTCTTCAATTGTTTTTCATTGAATTGATGTAATTATTCCATTGATTTTGTGAATACCTTCTACAATTTGATGACCGCCAATTTCATTAAAATTGTGTACTACATGAAAACAATGAAATTTCTTACATCGACCTTTCATCACATAAATTGTCTACTTCGATTGTGTTGTGTACCAAATGTGTATTCCGTATGTGCATGTTCATGTTTGCTTTGACACAAGAAACCAATCATTCAGTTTACAATGTAAATGTAATGTAATGTAAACTTTACATTGAGAAAGAGAAATGTTTTGTTATGCCTGTATGAGTGTGCCGATCCCTGCTGTACATGCAGATTTTTGTCTATGCAAATTCTAAGGCTGACGGCAGACCCAAAGCAAGAAGCAATTTTGTTACGTGAGTGTATAGCGGCTGAAAAGTGTTTTCTGTGTTTTCTCATAAGAAAATCAAACCGAAAGCAAGTTGTGAAGCGTTTCTAGCTTAGTTTTGCTTCTTCAGAACACAAATGCAAGATAGAAAGAGAAAAAACAGACACTGTCAATCCTCTTTCTCACTTCCATACATGACTGTATATCTCTGCAGTCGGCCTGACATGTTGTGGCATGGCTTAGCAGTGACTTTGAGCAATTTTCGAATTGCACTGCTTCCGCGTGTGGTCTGCCGTCAGCTTAACAAACGCACAAAACACACAGCCACACAATGGTGGTGGTGTACATGAAGATTTTTCCGTATTAAAGAGATTGACTGCGACAACGGACGTCTGTCGGAAAATTAATGGTGTTTTCTTTTGTGCCAAAATATGCTACATTTTTTCTGCCTTCCGACTGCAGAGATATACATGACTGTATATCTCTGCAGTCGGCCTGACATGTTGTGGCATGGCTTAGCAGTGACTTTGAGCAATTTTCGAATTGCACTGCTTCCGCGTGTGGTCTGCCGTCAGCTTAACAAACGCACAAAACACACAGCCACACAATGGTGGTGGTGTACATGAAGATTTTTCCGTATTAAAGAGATTGACTGCGACAACGGACGTCTGTCGGAAAATTAATGGTGTTTTCTTTTGTGCCAAAATATGCTACATTTTTTCTGCCTTTCGCCCCAAAAATGCTTTTTTGTTTGCATAGTTTTGTTTTTTTTATATAGCGATTTTACATAGAAACAATGAATTATACGCATTTGATTGATGTAATAATTATATTAATTGATAGCATTGTTTGAATAATTTATAGTATAGTTTGCTACAAATGAATAAAATGTTGACGTTAATTTAATGTAAAAAGTGTATCAAGTCAATGAAGTTTTCTCATATTTTCGATGTACATTTTGCATCAAATTGATGTAAAAATAACATTTACTTGAAGTACGTTTTCATGAAAAGAAGGAATTATTTACTTAAATTCAAAGAAAATTGGACGTTACATTAATGTAATATGTAATTCAAACTGATGTCAAATATTCATTGAATCAATGTAATTTTTCGAAGAACTATTGATGAAACGTTTACATCAAACCAATGAAAAGTGTTGTAGGTTGAAAGACAAAGAAAAGTTTCATTAAACCAAAGTAGGAATTCATCAGATTGAAGATGATTTTTTTTCAGTGTATATTCCTTAACAGAGAGGGATTCTTCAATAAAGCTGACTAGACCATGCAGGGCGGTTTCGGTGGACTTGCCCTTTCTGTAGGCATGATGTTGTTGGACAGTAACCTGTGATCAATTTTAGTCCTAAGGTAACTATCCATTAATCTCTACAGAATTTTAAGGAGAAATGTGTGTTTAGCTTCTGTGTGGGACGGCTTTCAGGCTTTTGGGATGAAAACAACCTTCTTTTCTCTCCATCTTGTTGGTATGTATGCCTGATTGATACAACATGTGTATATCTCTGAGCCAATGGAGCAATTGTATAGCTGTACTTCAAGGGAATCTCCAACTGAAGTATTCAATGCCTCTTCTGAGTTGCCAGGGAAATGTGCACTCCCAGTGATTCCTCACTATACAGGGTGGCGTCTTAATGTTATGTGCCATATAAACGGAGGCCAACCAAACATGAGAGTTTTCTGAGCCAACAAATCATATCTCCATTCAACCATGATTCCTGGATTAGGACCAGGTCAGTCCCTCCTCGCATCAGGAGGTATTTTAAGGCAGCTGATGCTTTCTTAGAGTGGTGGAGGTTAACCTGTAAGAACCAGGCCATTGTCAGATTTCGCCACCACCATTATACGAGTATTTGCCTCGTCGTCTGTGTCCGCTAGAAGCTCATCCTCACCGGATTCATCCCCACAGGATTCTTCCGAACCCGTGATGAAGGGCTTCTCCACACATCCAGACACATCGGTAAAGGGTGAAACGCAAGTTCCGCCAGATACTGCTCTGATACTTGCAAAGAGGGAGGTTCTTCATTAGATACTACACCAGTGTTATCTGGAGGAGTTTTTTTCGAATTTCCTCCCTCATCGCTCCTGTACACATTAAGTTGGTTTTTGCTGAATCCATATGTAACCATGCCTTCGGACTTGAAGAGGTGGGGTAGAGACCCGGCATTCAGTATAAATACTGACAACTTTCAGTTGCCTCTTGGAAGCTCGGGATCGCAAACCTTCAGCATCTTAGTCACGGATTCCACATCGGCTGGTATAGCCAGAATCCATGCATGCGCCATGGGCCGAGACGGGTTGTCCTCCTTGTTGACAACTTCCAGCACAGCATCCAGGCAAATGTGTTAAATACGTGACCTTCATAAGGGGCTTATAATTTAAAAACATGGCTCAATATACACAATTTTTAGTAGAGACTATTTAATTTAATAAGAAGTACAAAAGCTTAATTTCAGAATTATGAGTTAAAAATGCATCCCCTAGAATGCCAAGGAAATAGGAAGGGACCTTTATATGGGAGCGATATCAAAACGTGAAGCGATGTTCCCCATTTTCAGTAGGAACGGTTAAGTGCAATATAAAATGTAACTTTTTAAATTTCAGCAAGATCAATTTAAAAATGTGTTCTCTAGAGCGTCAAGAAGTGACTTAGGTGGAGACCTTTATATGGGTACTATACCAAAACATGGACCGATGTGCCCCATTTTCAATAGGGATCGTCTAAGAAATGCCTCCGTAACAATTTATGCTTCATCGCTTTATATTCGCGTCCTGCATTTTGATCACAAGAATAATTGGCAGACAGACCGACGGACATGGCTAAATCGACTCAAAAAGTGTTTCTATGCCTATCGGCCTATCTCTTCATATCAAAGTCATAATACCCTATACCACAGTGAGGTGTCGGGTTTAAATAGCTAATTCAGCATGCAAATTAATTTCGCCATTTTTTTCATTCAGTGTAGTACATTTAAAATGCCTATCGATTAATCTATTTTGTTTAATTATTTTCACAGAACTACGCGTACAATCTTAACAATGTAATCGTTGACGCAGATTTATTACCAATTTATGCGCCTACGGTACTCTTCAATTTTACCTTCAATATTTACGACAAGCGACAACATACTGTCAGTTTTAAATTACTCGGATCTACAACTAAGTTGTCTTAACGGATCTAAATACAAGCGATTTCGAAGCCCATGTTGAAATTTTCAATAATACACTCTGAACTATTTATATATGTCAGAAATATTTATATATTTAACTCAATGTTTGATGTTCACAGTAATGTAGTTATATAATTGTTAACCTACGTCAATTTCTATTAAAAAATTATTAAATGTACAATAAGAAATGAGAAAGGTATTTTTATTTTATTCTTCGGGATTATTGTTAAATCAACAATACACGATCAGAAAGCATTATTTGAAAATATTTTTGGATTTCTGCAATAAAACTGCTTTGTAAATAGTATTTGCCAGAATTTCAGATTATCGTCATTTTGTGGATTTTTAAGAAAAACTCATAATAATGTGGTGTCGGGTATACATATTTAAAATAGCCATTTGACAATTTTGAAAAATTATACAAAAAAAGAAATAAAAACTGTGTATATATGCATGTATTACATCTTTCCATACTACTTTCGATAATTGGAGTTATCATCAAACAGATGCCTTGTCACATCTAAGGGTGAACTATGTATATATTGTTTAGACTAATTCACCGTAATACAATAAACTGAACCAGGCACTATTCATAATAATTAAATCCATTCAGGATTCTTATTTTAAGCCGGAATTCAGCCAAATTCAAAAATATACACATTGAGGACCAAAACATTGTGGTCCTCAAGCCTTATTGAACTCAATGAGACAGCGATTCTGGCCTGTTAAAGGAAAATAACAACACGTTCTACGGTTCAATGTATTAAATGTAAATCATGGGTAACCTTCCAAAGACCGAGTTACTCCTGCAAGGCCATTTATCAACGCTGGTGTCGATTAATGCGTACATTTCCGGATCCACTATAGGGTCAGAGGTGAAAAAACCCAACCAAGGCATATTTGGCCGTGTTTTGTTTTTTTGCAACAAAGGTCGTCCATCTTGAATTAGTAACGGATTTTACTAAGGAATTGTGTATATTCTGAAAATTCAACCAACTTTATAGAAGCAAAAAAAAAAACAAAATAATCTATATATGGGGAAAAACACGTCAAAAGGCCCACTTTTGTCAATTTTATTCCGATCGCGTCAAAACTTGGTGGGGTTGCAGAAGTACTTTGGGTATGCTATGTGCTTAAAATACAGCTTCCTAGCGTGATACGTTATGAAGATACAGGGTGTCAAAGTTGGAAATTTTGACCATTGTATCTCCCGACTACGTGGGCCGATTTGAATGAACCGTGGCTCATATGGCAGCTATTTAGAAACGCACAAAATGTGCATTGATAATTGTTTGCAAATATTCAATTTTCATATTTTTTTCTCGCGACTTATGTTTTCCTCGCGATTTTAATTGTGTTCCGAGGATGGGATTCTATATCTTTAAACTACAAAAATGAAGTCCATTCTGTTTACTTTATCAATACGAATTTTCGCTGTGGGATGAAAACCACAACAAAAGCTATGGAAATTTTGAATGTCAAACCCACTATTTTTTCATTACTTCTTTCGTATTTTAAAGTGAGTTTATTCTAAGATGTGGACCAGAAACACGATTAATAAAATGTAATGGTGGCATTCTATAGCCAAATACGCCAGAACAACAAAATAACTTACTTCGCAAAAAGTCGACGTCGCATTTTTTACACTAGCCTACAATATTGCACTGGTCAACTCGAATCCTAGCGAGCAGATATCGGACACGATCTCGATGGATTATGAGGTTCTAAATCTGAATATAAAATCAAAAATGCAATATATATTCGCGTTTTTGCGATATTGTATTAATTATGTGATAAAAGTGCTGATTTTAGGCTTTTTGAAAACAGAATCGCGACAGACTCACTTTTACCAAAAAAAAAATTGCAGGTTTCTCAAAATAATCGCTTTGCTATTAAAACGAGTATCAAACGAATTAAAAGTTAATTTTATAAAGGGTCAAAATCTTACACCATCTCGTAGATATCATATTTTAATTTTTTTTATTTTTCCAATTGTAGCTATATTAAAAAAACGATTTCTCCGACTAGGTTTCCCGGGAGATATCTTGGAGATGACTTACGATTATTACAGTTGTTGAATACTCGTATTAATTGAAAAGCGATTATTTTCCGAAAACTGATTTTTTTTTTGTAAAAGTGCGTCTTTCGTGTTTCTGTATTCATAAAAGCTGTAAAATCAGCATTTTTATCACATAATTAAAACAATATCGCAAAAACGCGAATATATATTGCATTTTTGATTTTATATTCGGATTTAGAACCTCAAAATCCATCGAGATCGTGTCCGATATCTGCTCGCTGGGATTCGAGTTGACCAGTGCAATATTGTAGGCCAGTGTAAAAAATGCGAAGTCGACTCTTTGCGAAATAAGTTATTTTGTTGTTCTGGCGTATTTGGCTATAGAATGCCACCATTACATTTTATTAATCGTGTTTCCGGTCCACATCTTAGAATAAACTCACTTTATAATACAAAAGAAGTAATGAAAAAATAGTAGGTTTGACATTCAAAATTTCCATAGCTTTTGTTGTGGTTTTCATCCCACAGCGAAAATTCGTATTGATAAAGTAAACAGAATGGACTTCATTTTTGTAGTTTAAAGATATAGAATCCCATCCGCGGAACACAATTAAAATCGCGAGGAAAACATAAGTCGCGAGAAAAAAATATGAAAATTGAATATTTGCAAACAATTATCAATGCACATTTTGTGCGTTTCTAAATGGCTGCCATATAAGCCACGGTTCATTCAAATCGGCCCACGTAGTCGGGAGATACAATGGTCACAATTTCCAACTTTGACACCCTGTATCTTCATAACGTATCGCGCTAGGAAGCTGTATTTTAAGCACATAGCATACCCAAAGTACTTCTGCAACCCCACCAAGTTTTGACGCGATCGGAATAAAATTGAAAAAAGTGGGCCTTTTGACGTGTTTTTCCCCATATATGAAATTGTTGCGTGACTGGTCGACTGACTGACTGATCATCGCCCAGACCAAACGGGCGATGATCATGAAATTTTGTGTGAGGGTAGCCCTTATGGGGTCGACCCCATATGACTGAATTTTTTTAAAATCCGAACATTTACGCGCACGATGGGGCGAAAGGGATAAATGTGTACAACAGCCAAATCCAAATGGCAAGAGCTAGAATCGTGAAATTTTGTGTGAGGGTAGCCCTTATGAGGTAGACTCAGAAATTTACAGGATTTTTCGAAATTCGAACATTTACGTACACATTGGGGTAAAAAGGGAAAAATGCGGTACAAAAGCCAAATCCAAATGCCAAGACTAGGGTGATCAAAAAACCGGTTATTTTGAAAATACGGTTTTCGGTTTCTTCGAAAATTAAGTTAACTCTAAAACCGGTTTTCGGTTTAACCGAAAATAAAAAACCGGTGAACCGGTTGTTTTCGACTTTTTCTTTTTTAATAAAAATGCATTAATAATGCTTAAAATTTTGTTAGATGACGTAAAATAAGCGTAGGGCAAATTCAATTCGTAACCATATTCCAATTAAATTAAGATTTATTTGAAAATTGTATTGTAAACACTTCATATTTTTATTTATAATATGTAATTGTTCCGATTTCATTTATGATATAATGTTCAGTTTTTAAAAAGATTTCTTTAAAAAAAAATGATTATGATTTTTATAAAACTTGACTAACAGCAAAGATCAGTAAAATCTTAGCTTTTACCATCATATGAATGGCTCAAATGGCAAACCGATTATATACATATATGTATTATCAGTAGTAGCGGATTCTGACTTGAGCATACTATAGAGATGAAAACTTGTCGAAATGTGAAATAGGACATATGTATTTTTATTTATACCTAGATTTCAATTAGAAAGGATTGTTAATTAATTTCTATACGGTAATAATTACCTAGACCCTTGATAAAATATGCAGACGAAGTCTATAGGGAAGTTAGCAATGTAAACAGTATAAATGCATACAAAACTGCATTTTGAAATCGATGGATATGCACAAATGATGTCAACGGTTTTTATACCCTCACTTTAGTGTGACGAGGGTATATATCATTTGCTACGGAAAAAAGTGTAACACGTCGAAGGAGTGACCTAAGACCCCAAGTATGTTCGGAGGAAATCCGTTTTGGGTCATTTTAAGTCGAATGAGCAATGTCCGTCCGTCTGTCTGTCTATCTGTCTGTCTGTCTGTCTGTCTGCCTGTCTGTCTGTCTGTCTGTCTGTGTGTCTGCTGGCTGGTGCGCACGATAACTCTCGAAAGGAGTAACCGATTGACCTCAAATTTGGTATGTGGTAATATTTTTTTCTATCTCCGGCTAAGTTCGAAGATGGGCCATATTGGTCCACTCCTTCTAGTACCTCCCCCACAAAGGGTTAAAATGTTGTAAAATATTGATTCTTTAATAACTGCTATACTACTTATTCGAATCTTTTGAAATTTCACACATAGTATTAGCTTATTAGTCGCTATCAACTCGAGAAAAATGGGCGAAGTCGCCACGTCCTTTTTGGTACCTCCCACACAAATGCACCATTTTGCACCAAAAGTTAACAGCTTATAACATTAATAACAGTGTATAAAAATACTTGAAATTTTGTACAGTATTATGCTTTTATATTGCCTACAGTCCAGGGAAAAATGGGTGTTGTTGCCACGCCCCTTTTGGTACCTCCCACACAAAGGTACCTTTTTGCACCAAAAGTTAACAGCTTATAACATTAAAACCAGTGTATACAAATACTTGAAATTTTTTACAGTGTAATGTTTTTATAGTGTCTATAGCCCTGTGAAAAATGGGCGTTATTGCCACGCCCCTTTTTGTACCTCCCACACAAAAATTCCCAAATCATACCACAATTTAATGTCTCATAACGTTTATACCAGTGCACATAAATGCTTATAAGTCGGCACAGTGCAATGAATTTAAAGTATCTAATGTTCAGCGAAAAAAAGGTGTATTATATAAACCCCTTCTGGTAACTCCCACACAAATTGACAGAATAATTCGAGTAATATTCAATATTACATTACTCACAAAGTGAGGGTATACCTTAGTCGGTTTACCCGACTGAAACTTTCTTACTTGTTATATTGATGTTTTCAAAATTTTAGGTAGGTTCCTGTTTAAAAAATAATATTTTCATTATCATTTCATAATGGTTTCAAAAAACCGAAAAGTCGAATAAACCGAGTTGAAAAAACCGACGGTTCGAGTTATTCGAAAATGCAGAAAACCCGAAAACCGATAGGCGGTTTTTAAAGAGAAACCGATTAACCGGTTAACCGGTGCGGTTTTTGATTACCCTAGCCAAGACCTAGAATCGTGAAGTTTTGGTGTGAGAGTTCGTCTTGGGACGTAAACTAGAACAAGGAGCGATTTTTTTAAAAAATTAGGGGCACAGTGGGGCAGAAAGGGATAAATATGGTACCAGCGCCAAATTTGAAGCCTAAAATTACAATGGTGAAAATTGAAGCGAGGGATGTCTTTAGGACAACGGATCAGGATAGTCAGTTTTTTTTTTTTGTTCGTATTTTTCGGTACACAGTGGGGCAAAAAGTGTAAAATATGGTACAGTGGCTTAAAAATGTCAAACATGGATCAATGGTCACAGGGTAACTTTTGGAACATAAACTAGAGATCGGAAGTGATTTTTAGTAATTCTAACTTTAAGAGGCACAGTGGGACAAGACGGGTTAATTATAGAGCATGGGGAAAAAATTTAACAATCATGAGATATGTTTTGGAACTTAAGCATGAGATATGAAGTGTTTATTTGGTTTTAGGAGCACAGTGGTCAAAACCGGTTAGATAATGCACAGTGGAGAAAATATGATTAAATATGGTACAGTCGGGGAAAAAGGGTTAAGGATGCTAGCGTGCATACACATTTTAAATACGGTACAGTGAGACAAAAATTTGTTAAATATGGTGCAATGGGGCAAAAATTTTGTACAATGAGATAAAGAGTTGAATGGGGAACAGTTGTGCAAAAAGGGTTAACTATGGTACAGTGGGGCAAAAATAGTTATATATGGTAAAGTGGGACAAAATGGGTTAAAAATGGTATAGTGGGGCAAAAAGCTTTAACTATGGAACAGTGGGGCACAAATGTATTTACTATGATACAGTGGGGAAAAAAATTTAAATATGGTACAGTGTACCAAAAACGGTTAACTATACAGTACAGTGAAGCAAAGAGTGTTAAAGATGGTACAGTGGGGCAAATACTGTTAAATATGGTACTGTGAGACAAAGGGTTTAATATGACACAGTATGGCAAGGAGGGTTAACTATGGAACAGTGGGGCACAATTATTTGAATATGGTAACGTGGGACAAAATGGGTTAAAATATGGTACAGTGGGGCAAAAAGCTTTAACTATGGAACAGTGGGACATAAATTTGTTAACTATGGTACAGTGGGACACAAATGGTTTAATATGGTACAGTATGACAAAAATGGTTAGAGTGGCCACAAATAGTAAAATATAGTACCGTGGAACAAAATGGGTTAAGTATGGTATAGTGTGGCAAAAATGTGTTAACTATGGAACAGTGGGGCAAAAATGGTTAAATATAGTGGACTAAAAGTTGTTAAATATGATTCAGTGGACCCAAAAGGGTAAAATGTGGTACAGTGGGTCAAACAACGTACATTTAGTACAGTGGGCAAAAATATGGATGCAGGGAGAGAGGGTAACTTAAATACGAAATAAGAATGTTTTTTTTCAAAATTTATGCTTTTAGTAGCACTGTGGTGCAAAAAGGTTAAAATTATGATGAAGTTGGGGGCAAGCCAAAGTTTTTCTGTAAGTTACAGAGGGGCGAAAATGTGTTAAATATGGTTTAGTGGAGCAAAAAGGGTTAAATACGGTACGATGAAGCAAAAAAGTTAAATACGGCACAAAAGTTAAAAAGGGAATCTATAGTCCAAGATATGTATAAAAATTTGTACTTCAGAAGCACAGTGTAATAAAAAGTGTTTAATATGGAACAGTGGTGCATAAAGTGTTGAGTGAAAGTTAGAGTGATCCCAGAGCTAAGAAAGGAAAAACAAGTTAAATAAATGACACATATAGGGGAAAAAATGTTGAAATACGGCCTAAGGTTGCGAATTTGGATCTTGAAATATCAATTATGATTTTTAAATATTGTACAATCGTGCAAAATTGGTTAATTATGACACACACAGGGTTAAATGTGGCACAATAAAGCGATTCACTTTAGCTTTTTAAATTCGTACCTTTATATGTAGATACAGTAGAACAAACATGGTTTTATATTGTACCAGGGTTTGAATGTAGCTACATAAACTAGGGGAAAGTTGCTAACGTATGATCCTAAAAATAGTTTTTCAACGTTCAGAGGTACAGTGAGGAAAGGGATAAATATTGTACCATAATGTCAGGGCAAGTAACACAAACTAGAAATGTAACGAGGGTTCGTATTTTAGGTAAGGTAATCAAATATTCTTCATTTTGCACCATATTGCATAATAATCATGTCATTTTGAAAGAAAGAGGTGTAACTACAAGGTGGCGCAAAAGTAACCTTTCGATGTTTTGTGCCAAAGTCACCGAACGATTATTGGTCAAATAAATAGTCAGCAATATTCCGCGTTCTGTAGAAGTGTAGCGTAACATTGTTTATTAACGTGTATTTCGCATGTGTTTACTACACAAATGTCAAAACAGAACTGACATTAGGGGCCAATCGCAAAATTTATAGCATTTTCTGATAGGAGGATTACTTCTGCGCCATTTATAGCATTTTCTGATATTGTATTTAACAGTACCCTAAACAGAAAATAAATAAAAGATGGGGGCTGCGAAGCGCACTGGGTTAAAGCTAGTACGAGTATATATTCAAAAAAAGCGCAAGGTGCAATCAGAGCACCACACTTTGGGGGTTTCTGGGAAGCAGCAGTTAAATCTGCAAAACATCTTCTACTTCAAAGTGTGGCAACAGCATCATTACCTCTGGAAGAACTGGAGACCGTAGTAGAGGAAATTGAAGCGATACTTAACTCTCGTCCTCTACATTTTAAATGACCCCAATGATCTTGAAGCATTAACTCCTGGCCATTTCCTCATCGGGGAACCACTCACATCGAATGTAGACTCTAGGGCACAACCAATGAAGCTTTCAGGAGCATCTCATTGTAAACTCGTGAGTCATCTAAAACATGAGCTCTGGAATAGATGGTCCACCGAGTACTTCAATGAACTGCAGCAACGGTGTAAATGGAAAGACCGTTCGCTATTTTGACTACTGGAGATATGGTAATAGTCAAAGAAGACAATCTATCGTCACTGGAATGGCGTCGTGAACGTTCACAAAGGATATAATAATGCCATAAGAGTGGTCGATGTTAAAACCGTTGAAGGCTTATTCAAACGCCCGACATGTCGCCTAGCTCAACTACCTGAAAAGGAAAATAAAACTACTCGTACCGACACTATGACAAACAATAAGGCTGTAGCCACTTTGGGAGAATTATCTCCAACTTCTGTTTAACAACAGCATTTCTAGTGATTATGGTCATGTGGGCATCTGAAATCGTAAACACTAAATTGACTTCAGATGTTGGAATACACATTGTAGGGAAAGGTCAGGTCAGAATGTCTAGAACCAATAGGAATTTCTTTGTCTATTAAGTGCTTGAACCATATTGGAAAGAAATTCAGCCGTTTTCAAACGGGATACTAGCTCTACGACAGTTATGTCTGGAATTGAAACAAGCAAATACCTGCAGAAATGTTTTTATTGTTTTACACCACGTTGAGGATGGATTCAAACTGGAAAATACTGTTTTGCCCACAAAGAGAAATGGGGGATAGATGGAAACATCACCAATTCCTTGTTTGGTGTATTAGATTCTGAATTTGCACTACACATTGAATCAGTCGAAGAAAATGAAGACCACCTTCACAACTTGTTGAAAAACCAAACATCTGTTCTCGAAGCTACCATTAACATAATCAAACAATATAAAGGAGCCACTAAAAAGTAGTTAGACGACAGAGATCTGAGATATTGTCAAGAATACAAAACATCGAAGTAACATATTACCAATAACGACTTTTTGAAATATTTATTTCATTAGCCTCACAATAGAAGCAGCAAACTTACAGCGAACAAAGTCATCGATTTTGAATGTGCTTACTGACACCCGTCATGGAAAAATAAGTCCCAGTTTATTATCTCCTAAACAACTACACGCAAAGAAAAATTTCGTTTCGCAGAAACGACAACTACAATTCTCGTTTACGACGACTGAAATTCTTTTGGTCAGAACAAACAATTGCTTACGCGAAATAAGTTTCTGTCACAACAAACGATATTTCAGTTCCGGCAAACGAGAAATGTAGTTGTCTAATATTTCGTTGCGCAGAAACGAATTTTTTCTTTGCGTGTACAAGAAGAATAAGTAACGATTCACAATTATTTACCTTCATCATTGGAGATACCTGTCGATAATGAAAACTATCTCCAGCTATACAAAGTGATGACAGAGGAAGGGGGACTAAATAAGGAACATGTCATATTTAATTATACACTACACCAAACTGCGGTACAGGGTATTATAAATTTGTACATTTCTTTGTAACACCCAAAAGGAGATGAGATAGACCCATCATTTATTATATAGGGTGGTTAAATTTTAAGGGCCGATGTTGATTTTGAATAAAATACAAATTATTTAGGAAATTATTGTCATTTCTTTTTATTATGATAATATTGGTATGGTTCAATAATGTATGGAACAAAATATCGGCCAAATGGCCCCCGCGACCTAGGCGGCACACCTCCATCCGATGGTCCAAATTTTCGATGACGCTGAAGCATAATTGAGGTTCTATGCCGTTAATGTGCCGAACTATATCATCCTTTAGCTCTTGAATTGTTGCCGGCTTATCGACGTACAACTTTTCTTTCAAATAACACAAAAGAAAGAAGCTCAACGGTGTCAGATCACATGATCTTGGCGGCCAATTAACCTCGCCACGACGTGAGATAACACGGCCATTGAATTTGTTGCGCAAAAGAGCCATTGTTTCGTTAGCTGTGTGGCAAGTGGCACAGTCCTGTTGAATACACATATTGTCCACATCCATATTTTCCAATTCGGGCCATAAAATGTTCGTTATCATCTCACGATAGCGAACACCATTCACAGGAACTGCCTGACCGGCATCATTTCGAAGAAGTATGGCCCGATGACGTCGCCATCCCATTAGCCGCACCAAACGAACTGGGCGAGCATGCACAGGTGTTTTCACATCTCCGACAGACCCGGTTTGCTGAAATTTGCGCACAATTCTCCCGATTGTGGACACATTTGGTCGATTATGCTGATCAAAAAACATCACGAAGTGCACGAAATGCATTTTGATTAAAAAACTTTAACGCGTTGCTCGTTGGTGTATCTTTCATGGTTCAAATTGAGTTAGTCTGAAATTGAGAAATGTTAAATGAAATGCAGAAAAAAACTTGACGTTTAGGTGTGGTTCACATTCAACATCGGCCCTTACAATTTAAACACCCTTTACCTTTCGACTTTAATCACTTTCTGAGTTGATTTAGCTTGTTATGGTCCGATCTAAACGAAACTTTGCACATATCTTTCTTTCGGCCCAAAGACGATCCCTATTAAATTTAATTAAAATCGGCTTTGATTTACACTTCGTTGCCCCAGATTTCTGATTACCGATCCCGTCTGTTTTTGGACCAATCACGTAGACTGCTACCAAATATATATGCACAAAATTACGGCACTCTCGATAACATAGTGTGCAAGATATCTCAATTTCAAAATTTAGCTTATATGAGAGGAGGGGCACACCCGTTGGTCCGATCAGACCTATTCTGGGACCACTTACGTAGACTGCCGTCATATACATATAATTTAAAAATTTGACTTATATGGGCGGGGCCACGCCCATTGGTCCGATCCCACCTATTTTTGTACCAATCGCGTAAACTGCTACAGATACAAATGGATAAGATTACAGCTCTATCGCTAACAAATTGTGCAAGATATCTTAATTTCAAAATGTGGCTTATACGGAAGGGGCCACGCCAATTGCTAAGATCCCGCCCATTTTTGGACCAATTACGTAGACTATAATCAAGTGCTCATTTGGCAAATATGCTCTGTATAAGCTAGATTTTTTAAGCGATCTGTATACAAATTGACACGGAGAAAACAACTACAATACTTAGAGACAATACTAAATTTGGGGATTAAAATATGTATATCCCCCACATACTTGTATTCCTTATATCTGATTTGACATGAAAGCGCTGTAGAAACTGAATTTTATATCCGATCAGTACGAAATTCGGCAGAAGAAATTTCTAACTATATGAATAAAGACTGGCAATTTCGGAGAACATCGATTCAGATTTAGATATAGCCCCCATATATATGTTCTTCCCGAATTTCTATCAAAGCGCTACAGAAGTTGTACTTACTTCCCATCATTACAAAATTAGCCGAAAGAAGTTTCTTAAACAATAACATGCAGCTTGAACATAGAACGTCTGAGAACAGATGCCAACATGGACGAATAACAACATGTGGATGTATTCCTTCTCCTAAGCGAATCAATGCTGTATGTGAAAGGCATAGACAACAACTTACTTTAGTTGGTTCCGGATTATTGACAATCAATAACACAGTGCGACAGTCTAAAAACCAAAAACCGCGGTATTATTTTTCTTGTAGGTCTTGGCGAGTAGAACAACGTTTGTTCAACGAAACTTGTCATACGAACACATTTTTTTTAATTTTTTCCGTCATTTTCTAGTTTCGGCAATGTTTTTTACCAATTATTTTGTGAGATTTTGACGATCAATTGATTCACATATCCGATTAATTGATTCACATTAATTGATTCACATATCGTCGCTTGGATGACCAACTGCAGTAACTGACATTTTCAAAATTGTTCAGGAGAGCAGTTTTTCTGTTTTTGAGACAATGTCCATTCTTCCCCACGGCGTAATATTTATTATATTTCCAGTTTGCTTTTCTTATTGTGTACTTAACTCCATCTGTTTCAATATTATTAACAAAAAAATAAAAAAATTTAATTATAATGCATGTTTTTCATAAACAATGCAGATACGTTACTTTGTGGGAAAAAAAATTATACTTAACGTCAGTTACGACTGATCACCGCCCAGCCCAAACGGCTAAAGCTAGAGTCATGAAATTTGGTAGGATGGTAGTCCCTGCTATATAGACGTGCAATATGGTAGGGTTTTTCGAAATGTTGGGCGCACAATGGGTCAAAAAAGCAAAAAATATGGTATCACAGCCAAATCCAAACGGCTGGAGCTAGAATTGCAACATTTCGTGTGAGGGTAGTGCCTAGGGCCAAGATTCCGTATGAATCACAATTTTTCGAAATTAAAAAATTTACGCGCACATTGGGACAAAAAGGGATAAATATGGCACCAAAGCCAAGTCCAAATGGCAAGAGCTTGAATCGTCTAATTTGGCTTGAGGGTAGCCATTGGAACATAGACTAGACACAAGGAGTTTTTTAGGCAAAAATGGTGGAAAAATGATAAATATTGTGCAGTGGGACAAAACTATGTTGGATATGGTACAGTGGGGAAAAAAGTGCTAAATATGGTACAGTGACGGAAAAATTTAAATTTGTGCAGTGGGTCAAAAATGTGTTAAATATGGCACAGTGGGGCAAAAAGGGTTAAATATGGTACAGTTGGGGAAATATTTTAAATTTGTGCAGTGCGACAAAAATGTGTTAAATACGGCACAGTGGGACAAACATGTATTTAATATTGTGGGGCAACATAGGTTAAATATGGTTAAGATTAAGGTTACGTATGGTACAGTTATGGAAAAATTTAATATTGTGCAGTTAGAAAAAACTTTGTTTAATAAGGTACAGTGGGGCAAAAAGTGTTAAGTATGGTACAGTGGGGGAAAAAATTAAATTTGTGCAGTGGGACAAAAAGGGTTAAATATGGTACCGTAGTGCAAAAATGGTAAATAAAGGGTTGAATATGGTAGAGTTGGGTTAAGGGTGCGAATTTAGTTTTTGGAATGTACAGTATGTTTTTCTCTTAATACATACTTATAGTGGCACTGTGATGCAAAAACGATTAAATGGTGTACAGTTGTGGTTTAATGGCATTTAGGGGCACATAACGGAAAAGGGATAAATACTGTAATCTTCAGATTATTCTAGCGGGTGTATTAGTTATTTATTGAGGAGGTGGCCCCGCGCATATAAGCCAGTTTGGAGTTATTATTTTCTTAGTGATTCCTACTGTTCCTACCTACGAATGGAGTATCGAGATTCCTACTGTCGTTATCTGATGATTGGGACTGGACCGTGATCCCGTTTCGAACGCAATCGGTCCAAAAATGGGCAACGAGTGGGCTGGGTCCAGCAAGTACTCCATAACTTTTTGCAATAATGAACAAACTTTTGGGGAAAACGAAATATTAAGTGACATATTGCACTTACGTCTCTTGGTGAAATTTGTTTTTGGCATTGTGTCAGTTACGTCTAAAATCATTTACCGTTTTTTGAGAAAACGGTAATATATATATGCACAAAATTTATACACACGCTGTACTTTGACTAGACAAATCGAATGGCGGCCTTAACTCAATTTCTGAAAAATTGTCAGTTACGTCGGTTAGTCATCCAAGCGACGATATGTAGTATACATATTTTATAAGGAAAAAATGCAACCAGTCTCTTAAAAATCCGTATGCAATTGACTGAGTTATTAAAGTTTCAATAAAACTATATCTATATATCTATACATATATGTATATGAAAGAGAATGTGTGTTTGTTTGTTTGTTTGTACCGTATAGACGCCTAAACGGCTGGACCGATCTTCTTGAAATTTTCACAGAATGTACATGTGTGGGTCGTGGTGAAAAAAGTGTACTTGAATTTTCGATCTATCAAGTGGGCGTGGCCCCGTCCACATAAGACAAATTTTAAAATAGACATTTCTTGCACAATTTGTTAGCGAGAGTGCTGTAATTTTGTTCATATGTATCTGGTGGCAGTCTACGTGACTGGTCCAAAAATAGGCGGGATTGGACCAATGGGCGTGGCACCGCCCATATAAGCAAAATTAAAAAAAATGTTATGTCTTGCACAATTTGTTAGCGAGAGTGCTGGAATCTGGTGGCAGTCCACGTGATTGGAAAACGGGCCAATGGGCGTGGCACCGCCCACATACTCCAAATTTTGAAATTGACTTATCTTGCACATTTTGTTAGCGAGAGTGCTGTAGTTTTGTGCATATGTATCTGGTGGTAGTCTACGTGATTGTTCCAAAAAAAACCGAGATCGGACCAAAGGGCGTGGCCCCGCCCATATAAGCCAAAACTTGAAATTAAGATATCTTGCACAAATTGTTAGCGAGGGTGCTGTAATTTTGTTCATATGTATCTGGTGGTAGTCTACGTGATTGGTCCAAAACTGGGCGGAATCGGATCAATGGGCGTGGCCCAGCCCATGTAAGCAACCTTTCTGAATTGAACTATCTTGCACAATCTATTTGCGAGAGTGCTGTTATTTTGTGTATACGTGTCTGGTGAAAGTCTATGTGTTTGGTTTAAAAATGATCAATTTTGAAACTGAGATAATTCGCACAATTTGTTAGCCATAGTACTGTAATTCTGTTTATATGTTTTATGGAGATATGGAGATATTTTTGGTGGAAGTATTCGTGATTGGTTCAAGACTGGACGGGATCGGAAATCTCAAGTCTGGGGCAACGAAGTGGATCGGGTCCAGCTAGTTCATTATAAAAAAAGTCAGTCACTTAACAATTTTATTTACATATATAGATTATAGAGTATGTATAATTTTTATTCTGATGATTTTGAAGAAAACGCAATTTTACGATATCTCGCAAAAAGAATCAGTTAGGATTTCAATTTCTTTAATTTTGGTAATTAAGATTCAAAGTTCGATTTTTCCTCATTTTTATAAATATTATGATAGCCTGAAGGTCAATGTGGCTGGTACACAATGAAACAATATATATTATTTAATGTTTTTATAACGACTACCTGCAAATTACGAGTATCATTATCACTCCTGTTTTCGCAAATAATTTCTATATTGCAAATTGTTGTTTTTTAAACAGATTTGTAGCAATCTACCAAATGCAATCGATAGAAAATGTTGCAAAAAAAGCTCTATAATAGCTGTGAATTTTGTATCCTCATCACAGGTATATGCAATGCAAGTATATACGAACCTGACATGTCCATTTAATATTTGTTTTTCTCTTCTATAGACTATTTAATGTTTGTTTAGAAACAAATTAGGTTTGGCTTAGTAGCTAAATTAGTGTAATATATATATTTCTAATGTTTTTATAACGACTACTTGGAAATTATCAGTATCAGTCCTGTTTTCGGAAATAATTTGTATATGACAAATTGTTTTAAACGGATTTGGATCATTCTTCCAAAATCTATCGACACAAAATGTTGCAAAAAGCTCTATACATTATATTAGCTGTGGATTTGTTATTCTCATCACAGGTACATACATACGAGTATATACGAACCTGACATGTCCTATTAATATTTGTTTTTCTCTTCTATAGACATGTGCAAAACGGCCATTCCGCCTGGAAGTTCAAAATGTCTCCTGTACTACTGTATCTACGGCTATGGTAAAACACTGTTCTGCCAATGTAATGAAATTGGCAGAAAGCCGTTATGGAGTCAATATGTTTTTTGAATTTCAAAAAAACCTGACTCCATCTGCAGAGATAGAGTTTTTGATTGACGTTCTAAGCCATGGGGTAAACTTAAAATTTGTAAATCTAAAGCTTAATCTATGCGATGCACTCGGCAATGCGAGAACTATGCCGTTGATCAAAGAAATCATAAATAGAATAATGCAGAGTAGTGATATGCAAATGCAATGTCCCATAAAGGGGGTAAGTCAATAGTAGTGAAAAAAATTTAAAAAATTCGTTGTGTACACTGGAAAAAAAATTGTCGTTGTGGAAACGGGCCAGATGGGTTCGATCTATTTATTTAATTTATGAAAAGGATAATAACGTTAAGCAATTTAACGTTTTTTAAATTAATTTCAATGCTTTGTACCCGCAACAAAATAAAAGTGTTAAATCATTGATACAGTAGAAAGTGCAATAGAAATGAGAAATATTTAAAATATATTGTTTTAAAAACAGTATGCAACAACAAAAGCTAGTTATAATAAGTTAGGTTAGAGTGAACGCCGGAGTAACCAACTCACATAGACCAATTGGGGCCTTAGTGCTACCACTGGTGTAGTGGCCCCTCATCGGAACCAACGTGTTTGATCAGAAAGTTATCAATAACACGAATATCGGTACCGGCCACATCTGTCAGACTTCAGACAGGAAAGACCAAAACCAGTAGTTTATATCCGGACATCGTTTGCCCAATACGGAACAGTTACAAAGCAGATACTCAATTTCTGCACTTCTTCTTCATTTTTCGCCGATCAGACAGTGTCCCGCCAGAACAGACACTAACGTAGAGAGTTTTTACTTCTTTTCGACCTTCTCAGGTCATATTGTGGCCAGATTCGTCTACATACTCTACAGGTGGCAATTTCCGTTCATCTCTCACTGGACAGTCTGATTGGCTTTTGCCTTAGCCAAAGGTTGCAGGTAGAAAGTCGCGACACTACATATATGCAAATTATTCAACAAATTTCAAGTTCTAATAAGTTCATAGGATTGAGAGATGGTGCCCTTACCGCAGCAAATGGTAGTTATGGTGGTTTAGATGGTTATATAAATATTTTTGGCATACATGTTTTTGTGGAAAAAAACTATTAAAACTGATCGAAATCACTTTAGATATACATACATATTGCTGCCACATATATGAGTGTGTACCATCATATTTGACTTTTCCAACTGCGGATGCTATATTTTGCCATCTCTCATTCTGAAATTTGACATGTATGTACACGGGCCAGTAAGGAAAGGCTAAAGTCGGGCGGTGCCGACTATATAATACCCTACACCACTCTCGTAATATTGAATAATTCTGATATATAAATTTTGTAATTCATGTATAAATTGTTTACATAAATTTACTTCTGGGACATTTTATACTTAAATAATACCCTGTACCACAGTGTGGTGTAGGGTATAAAAACGATTGGATCTAAAGAGCCAAATCGGATGAAACATATATATGGGAGCTATAGCTAAATCTTTACCGATTTTCTTCAAATTCGGCAATGTTGGTTCATGAATCAAGAAACTCTACCATTCTAAATTTCAAAACGATTGGATGTAAAATATAGCTTCTATAGAACTAAAGGGCCAAATCGGACGAAACATATATATGGGAGCTATAGCTAAATCTTAACCGATTTTCTTCAAATTCGGCAATGTTGGTTCATGGATCAAGAAACTCTTCCATTCTAAATTTCAAAACGATTGGATGTAAAATACAGCTTCTTCAGGACTAAAGAGCAAAATCGGACGAAACATATATATGGGAGCTATAGCTAAATCTTAACCGATTTTCTTCAAATTCGGCAATGTTGGTTCATGCATCAAGAAACTCTACCATTCTAAATTTCAAAACGATTGGATGTAAAATACAGCTTTTATAAGACTAAATGGCCAAATCGGACGAAACATACATATGGGAGCTATAGCTAAATCTTAACCGATTTTCAAAATGATTGGATGTAAAATACAGCTTCTACAGGACTAAAGAGCAAAATCGGACGAAACATATATATGGGAGCTAAAATACAGCTTCTATAGGACTAAAGGGCCAAATCGGACGAAACATATATATGGGAGCTATAGCTAAATCTTAACCGATTTTCTTCAAATTCGGCAATGTTGGTTCATGGATCAAGAAACTCTACCATTCTAAATTTCAAAACGATTGGATGTAAAATACAGCTTCTATAGGACTAAAGGGCCAAATCGGACGAAAGATATATATGGGAGATATATCTAAATCTGAACCGATTTCAAACAAATTCAATAGCGATCTTAACAGCTGCGAAATACTCTAAACTGCAAAATTTCAGAACGATCGGAGTGAAATTGCGACCTGTAGTCGACGAACAACTTTACATGGACAGACGGACGGACATCGTTAAATCGACTCAGGTAGTGATTCTGAGTCGATCGGTATACTTTAAGGTGGGTCTAGCTGTGTTATTTTCAGGTGTTACAAACATCTGCCGTGAAACAAACTTATAATACCCTGTACCACAGTGTGGTGTAGGGTATAATTATTATTTAGGAATTTTTCCAAATTTAAGAAAGATTTCCAAAACTTTTGCTGAGTTTTTCAAATTTCAGTTTAAATTTTTCCTTTTTTTCGAATTGTACCTCCCAGTTATGATACCATATGCAGCATTACCTTCTGTTTTAAATCAATCATTTATAATTTCTGAGTATTCCAAGCCATCATTAGTTGTCAATTCTCTAAGTACTTTATATTGACCCAAGATTATATGATTTCAATTATTATTTTTTTTACGAACATTAAAAATTTCTAATAATTTAACTTTGAATTACTGACACAATTTATGTATTTTATGAATATTTAAATGCAAATAAATATTTGTTTCACAAATAGCAGTCACGTTGGGATGTAAACAAATATTTGTTTAGAACAACATCTTCCCAAATACACAATTTTTGTATGTACCAAATATTACATGCTTAGAGTCTACCCTAAACATATATATGTTTGAAGCCGATTATGTTTGGGACAATATACTACAGAAGCGATTTTTTCAGCGTGTATGTATGTGTATTGGAATGTGGATGAACTGTTTTGAATCCGGATCATATATTTTGGTTTTGATCATTCTGAAATATATCCCCACATATACATATGTATGTGTTCCGTCCGATTTGGCATCTAAGCGCTATAGAAGTCATATTTTAGTCAGATGTACTATATTTGGCACAAACGATTTTTTAATCCAAGAATAAACAATCACTAACGAGGTTGGAAAATACAGTTCAGATTTATATATACATACATATGTATGTATATGTATACATTCCTCCCGATATGGTATCTAGGCGCTATATAAGTCGTATTTTCAATTTGAATGCTTTAGAATTTGGAAGAGAGGATTTGTGTATCCAGAAACGAGTACTGCCACCATAGGAAGAAATCTGTTACGAAATATAACATAATAAAACACAAGTAATAAAGTTCAGTCGGGTAAACCCACTTTAGAATACTCTCACCTTCAGTCCCAAAAAATATTCGTTATTATCGTAGCAAGTTAATAAAGAATCAGTTTTTCACTAAATGTTAACCCTTTGTGTGGGAGGTAATAGAAGGAGTGGACCAATATAGCCCATTTTCGAACCTAACCGGAGATAGAGAAAAATATTACCGCATACCAAATTTCAAGTCAATCGGTTACTCCTATCGTGCACACCAGCCAGCAGACAGGCGCACAGACAGACAGACGGACGGACGGACATTGCTCAAAATTACTTAAAATAACCCAAAACGGATTTCCGCCGAACATACTTAGAGTCTTAGGTCACTCCTTCGATATGTTACACTTTTGGCTCGTAGCAAATGAAATATACCCTCCTCTCTAAGGTGAGGGGATGATAACAAAATACTCGCATTCTGTTGTTTCATAGACAAATAATCATCATTCACAAAAAACAATTACCAACAGGAATTGAAAATAAAAAATGATATTTTTTTATATAAATTCTCAACATTACATTTGTTACATGATTTGCATAAGCTGGACCATATTTTATCACTCGGAATATCTTTTGGCAACAGCGTTTAACGCTTTCCGGAGACGACAAAAATCAGAATATAATTTATCATTATCAACTACATATAAAATATTCAATGTTTTGGAAGATTGCATAAAGTATCCCATGACAAAAGTTTCCTTGCAATAATTAAGTATATATAGTTATTGTTATATTGCTGATAAATTGTCAAATTATCAGTGTTGTGTACACAAATCTGTGATGAGCTAATATGGAAAAATGAGGTCGTAATATTATTTCCCCAGACACTGTGATATCGCGGGGAACGAGAAGGCGGACGAACTCTCGCGAGTTGGATCAGCGATGGACGCTGCAAGCATTGAGCCATCACATCCCCCCTCCCCTTATACGAATTCTTTAATAACATAGAGTGTTTTTTTTTTCTTCAGCTCATATAGACCAGTTTAGGTCCCTAGTGGTACCACGGGCTAAAATGCCCTTCATCGAAACCAACCTGTTTATATAAGGTGTCGCAAAAGTAATCCTCCTTTCAGAAAATGCTATAAATTTTGCGATTGGCCCCTAATGCCTAATGTTGACATTTGTGTAGTAAACACATGCGAAATACACGTTAATAAACAATGTTACGCTACACTGCTCCAGAACGCAGAATATTGCTGACTATTTATTTGACCAATAATCGGTCGGTGACTTTGGCACAAAAAACATCGAAAGGTTACTTTTGCGCCACCTGTTACAAATGTATCGATAGCACGAATATTGGAGCCGTTGCTGATCATTCGCAGTGAACGGACGTGTTTATCACATAGCGGATAGTTACCAATACCTATTACGCAATAGCAAAAATCTGTACAAAGTCCGTAAGGCCTACATCGTAGTAAATATTACGGTCTAATACAGACAAAATAAAAATAAATTCTCTTGACGGGGATGCCTTCGTGTTCCGATGGAGCGCGGTTCCCCAATCGTCCGACTGTCGTGTAGCGCTCAGAGTTTTGACGAAGTTGGAGGCTGTTGAGGTTTCGGCTCTTACCGAAAAACAAAAAGAGTCAAAGCTAAAGGCGTCATAGATGCTTCTAAGACCAAAAGTCTGCTGAAAGAGCCACAAATTCAGCTGTGTTAACGGCTAATAAAGTAACACGAATCAGAGCACCTGATGAACCCCTGCCTTTGAAAAAGGCAAGAGGCCCTAATGTCACCATCAACAGGACACTCACCAAGCCATTCAATGAAGTGGCGAAGGAGAGTCTAGTGATGGCTGTTATAGACAGAAGTAGTGAGGATGGACCCATCCTCAAGGACAAATGGAGTCATGTACAATCAGCCATTATGGCTCATTACCTCGATGTCCGTAGAGAAATGCCGGGCAAACCACCAATCTGCAACGATGCAGGATGGCATCAGGGGAGAGTAAAGCTCTTATATTTCGGTGATGCCAGACCAATAGACCTGTATAAGGCTGCTCTGAGTCGAGCGGGTGAGGTGTGGCCGGGTGCCCAGTTGGATGTTGTCGAAAAAAACAACATTCCTAGTCACCCTAGAGGTATCACCTGGGTTACAGAAGAGCCCTCTAACCCGGCTGACATCTTAGAAATAATAAAAGATTCCAATCCTGGTCTGCCGGCTCATAATTGGATGAGGCGGATGGTAAAAAGCGGCAGGGCAATTTTATCCTAAACGCTGAATCCACCTCCCATATACAAAGTGCGAGTGCAACGGTCGGTCGGTGACTTTGGCACAAAAAACATCGAAAGGTTACTTTTGCGCCACCTGTTACAAATGTATCGATAGCACGAATATTGGAGCCGTTGCTGATCATTCGCAGTGAACGGACGTGTTTATCACATAGCGGATAGTTACCAATACCTATTACGCAATAGCAAAAATCTGTACAAAGTCCGTAAGGCCTACATCGTAGTAAATATTACGGTCTAATACAGACAAAATAAAAATAAATTCTCTTGACGGGGATGCCTTCGTGTTCCGATGGAGCGCGGTTCCCCAATCGTCCGACTGTCGTGTAGCGCTCAGAGTTTTGACGAAGTTGGAGGCTGTTGAGGTTTCGGCTCTTACCGAAAAACAAAAAGAGTCAAAGCTAAAGGCGTCATAGATGCTTCTAAGACCAAAAGTCTGCTGAAAGAGCCACAAATTCAGCTGTGTTAACGGCTAATAAAGTAACACGAATCAGAGCACCTGATGAACCCCTGCCTTTGAAAAAGGCAAGAGGCCCTAATGTCACCATCAACAGGACACTCACCAAGCCATTCAATGAAGTGGCGAAGGAGAGTCTAGTGATGGCTGTTATAGACAGAAGTAGTGAGGATGGACCCATCCTCAAGGACAAATGGAGTCATGTACAATCAGCCATTATGGCTCATTACCTCGATGTCCGTAGAGAAATGCCGGGCAAACCACCAATCTGCAACGATGCAGGATGGCATCAGGGGAGAGTAAAGCTCTTATATTTCGGTGATGCCAGACCAATAGACCTGTATAAGGCTGCTCTGAGTCGAGCGGGTGAGGTGTGGCCGGGTGCCCAGTTGGATGTTGTCGAAAAAAACAACATTCCTAGTCACCCTAGAGGTATCACCTGGGTTACAGAAGAGCCCTCTAACCCGGCTGACATCTTAGAAATAATAAAAGATTCCAATCCTGGTCTGCCGGCTCATAATTGGATGAGGCGGATGGTAAAAAGCGGCAGGGCAATTTTATCCTAAACGCTGAATCCACCTCCCATATACAAAGTGCGAGTGCAACCCTACAATATGGCTTCGAGACTATAGTCTTGAAGATATACAAGCAGGATATAGCTCCCACTGCAGAAGGTGAGTCGTCCACCGTGGCACTTTCTGGAAGTGCGGAGGTACCCACGCCTATTATTTCTGGTGACTCCAACTCTAACAGAAGATCTGTAACGTCCTTCTCTGAGGACAAAAGCTCTACTTCGGACACAGAGAGGCTGAGGGGAGTCTCCGGACTCTTCGACGCATCTGGCGGGGACATGCTTCTCGACGATACGGACGAAGAGTTCGATAACACCCTTGTCGGGGTGGATGTTAATCTGTCAATTACCAATGATGGTAAGAATTCTACAGATTAACCTCCATCACGCTAAAGCAGCCTCAGCGGCTCTATTGCTGCGCCTGTCTACAGGCGCAGTAGGCATCGTCCTGATAAAGGAGCTCTACGTAGTGGGAGGAAGGGTGTGCGGTATTGGGACACCCAACTTTACACTGCTTGTGGCCAACTGTGAAGGCACTCCAAGAACCTGCATTTTGGCCAGGAAAGATCTAAATTTCTTTCTCCTGACTAATTTAAGTGGTAAAGAGCTCGAGCTGATTATTGGCGCAGACACGAACGCTCATCATACTATCTGGGGTAGTACGGATATAAAAATTGGGGTGATTCGCTTCTTGACTTTATTCTAACTACCAACCTTAGTATTTGTAACATAGGTAATAAACCGACCTTTACAATTAAAGACAGACAAGAAGTACTCGACGTAACGTTTGCTACTGACCGGCTGTCAGACAAAATTATTGGGTGGAATGTACTGGACGACCACTCATTCTCAGATCACCATTATATTGAGTTCAAACTCGCGGAAAAAGCGCCTAAACCTGCCGTCCACAGAAATGTAAGGAAGACAAAGTGGCACCTGTATGAGAAGAATTTCAAGAAAGTCCTCAACTCTAAACTTCTGTACGAACCGAATGACAAAGCCGGTCTGGATAATCTGGTCGATCATATCACCATATCATTCAATAGATCCCTTGAAGAAGCCTGTCCAAAAACAAGGTACAAGGGTAAAAGTAAACCCCAATGGTGGACTTCTGAGCTAACGGCTATGAAAAAGACCTGCAACAAGCTATTCAATAAGGCTAAATATACTAGGGTCGCTAATGATTGGGATGCCTATAAAGAGCAACTCAAGATCTATAAGAAGGAGCTTAGAAAGGCACAAAGGCGCTCTTGGTATACCTTATGTGGTGAAGTGGAAAAGGTCTCCGACGCCGCTAGGCTGAGGTAGATATTATCTGCTTCACCCTGTACAGTGGGATATTTACAGGATGAGGCAAATAACAGGACCAAAAACAGCGAGCAGTCGCTCAATGTACTGCTCGGCACACATTTCCCGGGGAACTCTGTAACAGAACCCGAGGATCAGCATGACCAACAAGAGTGCAAGTGGACTGCGAGCGTTGCTAGCTTGTTGACTGAGAGATCCAGAATATGCTGGGCTATTAATAGCTTTGAGCCCTTCAAGTCACCTGGACCAGATGGCATCACTCCAGCAGAAATGCAGAAAATGTTAAAGTACATTATCCCCTGGCTGGAGAAAATTTATGTAGGCTGTATCAAACTTTCATACGTCCCGAATCGATGGAGGGATACCAAAGTGGTATTCATACCTAAAGCGGGAAAGATATCACACACTAGGCCAAAAGACTTCAGACCAATTAGCCTATCCTCCTTCCTATTGAAAGGTCTGGAAAGACTTTTAGATCATTTCATTAGGGAAAACCTGGATACAAAACTCCTGTCGGGAAACCAACATGCTTACAATAAGGGCAAGTCTACAGAATCAGCCCTGCACGAACTTGTGAGCACTATCGAATTGTCCCTGCATTTCAAGGAATTCACCATGGTGGCATTTCTTGACATAGAAGGGGCTCTCACATCTAAAAGTTAACACTAGTTTGATTAGACTAATTCAAAGTTCTCACCAGAAGACGCATAACAGCATGCCTAGCGTCCACAACTCTAACAAGGTTTGTAAACAGAGGGACCCCGCAAGGAGGAATACTGTCTCCACTAATTTGGAACCTAACGGTGAATGAAATCCTGCTAGATCTAGAACGTTGTGGCTCAAGGTCGTGGCATATGCGGACGACGTGGCAATCGCAGTGAGTGTCAAATTCGTAAACGTCCTCAGAGACATCCTACAGGTGGCTCTGAACAAGTTGGCTAGATGGGCCAGAAGCAGCGGTTTGGGCGTTAACCCCAACAAGACAGAATTGGTTCTCTTTACTAGGATGAATAATGTCCCACATGTGGACCCTCCACCTCGGATAAATGGAACAGATCTAGTCTTTTCGGAAAGTGCAAAATTTTTAGGAATAATTCTAGATAGGAAAATGTTATTTAGACTTAACGTATTGGAATATGTAAGGAAGGCCAACGTCGCCTTATATTCCTGCAAAAAGGCTGTAGGGTCGCGGTGGGGACTCTCTCCTTAAATCGTCCACTGGATATATATAGCAGTAGTTCGTCCAATACTATTATACGGTATTGTGGTATGGTGGACGGCAACTGACAAAGTAACCATCACAAACCTGCTATCAAGGGTTCAGAGAACTGCCTGCCTGTGCATAAGCGGAGCGTTAATGACTACAGCGACTGAGTCTCTACAAGCCCTTCTCCATATACTGCCGATTAATGTTGTGGCGAGAGAAGTTGCAACCAAAGCGGCACTAAGATTAAACTGCCTATCAATGTGGAGGTACAAGAAATACGGTCACATGAGGATATCAAAGTGTAGTGCTTTGGCAACCGACCGAGTGGACTATATTTCAACGGTGCGCACCTTTGAAAGGAACTACATCACTATGATACCAGCCAGGGATGAATGGTATAGCAGAATACCCGGAAATAGAAACCATCTCCACTTCTATACGGATGGTTCGAAACTTGATGAAAAGGTTGCCTTCGGAGTACACTGTGAAGAACTTAGTCTGGATATAGCTCACAGACTACCAGATACCTGCAGTATCTATCAAGCCGAAATAATGGCAATATGGGAAGTCGCAAAGTGGCTGAGTCGCAATATAGTAACCAACACTGGCGTTGTCATTTACTCGGACAGCCAGGCTGCCATCAATTCTCTGGAGGCAACATTCCTAAATTCACAAACAGCCCTCGACTGCCGCAGATCTCTTAACGATATGGCTGACCAGTTTAATATACACCTCATATGGGTGCCTGGGCATAGGGATATCCCGGGGAACTGCAAAGCCGATGAACTTGCTAGGAAAGGGACCACTTTACAAACGACATTACAAATTCTCGAAGAATTTGCATATATTGGTGCGCCACTATCCACGTGCAAGCTTTGGTTTAGGCAAGAGGCAATCAGGCAGTCCAACGAAAGATGGACAGAAATCGGCACCTGCAGAGTAGCTAGACAAATCTGGCCACTATGCAGGTGCAAACCAAAAATAGTCGAGCAGAAATGACTGTAAAATTACTAAATCTCCCTGGCCAGCCATATCAAAATCTAGGACCAAAGATCTTCTTAACATCACATAGAGGAGCATTCGCTCCTAACATCAAAGTGACCAGTTAGCGTGCCTATCATTAAGCGAATGCTCCTCTATGTGATGGTAAGAAGATCTTTGGTCCTAGATTTTGATATGGCTGGCAAGGGAGATTTAGTAATTTTACAGTCATTCTGCCGACTACTGTCGTCTCTATGAGGATGAAGAGAAACTGGATCGAACTTCTTCTCTGCCAATGTCCTTCTTTATTAAGACGAAGACTTCGCTACCTAGGTGATTACACGCTACAAAATCTGGAATCTCTGTCATTCCACGATATTGATAGAATTACAACTATACATCTGTATCAAGAGGCGATATTTTGGTACTCCCCCTCCCTTAAAAAGCCCTGTCTTTTTTAGGAATGGGCTTTTTTAATTTATCTCCTCTTCTTTAATTTATCTTCTTTCTCCCAGAACAAACACAATGGACCAATTGGTCTCCGAGTGAAGTGGGGCACACCAGCAATGGTTGTGTGCCGCGCGTCATTAACCTCACTTATTCTATTAGTTTCTTCTCTATTTTATTTGGGAGGTACCAAAAGGGCGTGACAATAAACCCCATAAATGTAAAAAATTGAACGTGTTTGTATGCACATAAATCCAAGTTGTAAGATGTTTACTTTGGTGCAAAATGGTTTTCAAGATTTGTTCGGTTCGGTCGCATGTTAACTGTGCTCCAGAATAAAGAAACAATACTCCTAATACTGACAGACTCCAGTTCTGGTTTCGGTCACATTAAAAATTGCCCGGAATCTTTCCGAAGTCGTCACCTTTGGTAATGTTCGGCACGGTGTACTATCTCGATAATTTCATTTTTAAAAGTTGCAAAATATTCCAAAAAATATAATGTATCCACCACTGACAGAGACAGTAAACAAACAAAGAGTAACCACGGTATGTATATACACCCGTTAAGCTATGTACACAGGATTGTCAGATCGGACAACGTTCTCAACCCTGTTAAATTGCTGACAACATACGGACAATCACAGTTTGTTAGGCAAAGGTGAATTGATTCTCGTAGTTCCGACGATTGCAAGAAAACCTTACAATTTCATATATTTACAATATATTTTGTAAATATTTAAATGTGGGATTGCCGAAAAAATATTTTATAGACATTATAGACCATTAAAATATTTCTCTGACAATGGCGCCATTGTCAAATGCATAAACTTCGCAAATCTTACAATTTATTGACGATGACTTTCTGCCAACGTTGCAGGACAAAAATTATAAGTTCACACAGTTGTAAGTTCACAGGGTTGCATTTTGTCGCCATTTCCCTAACAATATTGTAAGATCTGACAGCCGTGTGTACATAACTTTACCTTCGTTCTAACTAGTGGTTGTCAAAACCACTGATTGATTTAACAAAAAAGATCCATTTGAATCAGCTGTCAGAAACGTTTCCATATCACCCTAATATCGTGTTTCGTTAAGTCAGACGATGCACACTGGTCCCAAATCCAAATTTTTTCGCATAAATTCAAAAAATAAACTAAAGAAATTACCAGAAGTATATATATATATTCGAAAAGGCAATCCTATAGCGGACGTAGAAAATGAAATTTTTTAAACTTAGGTGGCAACCCTGTTTTTATCCATGCGATCAAAGTTAGTAGTTCAATCAGGTGTTTTTAAGCACTTCTTCTTGAGAAAATATTGGCAATATCTTTGATACTGGAAATCGGCAGAAATAAAATTTTATTAAATCTGTGAAATATGGAAAATCAAGCTCAAAGTATGTAGATTATTATTATTATAACATAATTCATAATTGTTTCGTCTTGTACGCTGTTATTTCGTATTTATGGGGTGTGGTATTTTAGAGATACATAACCTCACGTTCATGAAAGTTTAAACGCACGATTGTTTATTAAAGTGTCCTTTATCATGTAGTATAGATGCGCTTTGCGCGTTTTGTGTTTTAGTTTATGTTCAGAAATATTTATCAAAGTTCAGAAGACATTTGGAAAGGTTAGTGGAGGCCCACTCAGAGTGAGTTTCTGAAAACTTTAAAAGTAATAACGAACACGATGATTATGCGAAACATCCACTGAAGTGGGAAAACGACTAAAAAGGTAATTGACAGCTGAACTGTGCATACGGCAACTATATCAGCGAGTAAGACAAAATGTACCGATTTTTTTTTTTAAATACTTTAACACAAACTTGTTACACATGTACCTTGTTACACATGGATCTTCCAGTCATATTGTCTGAGATGAGTCAAGTCTGGTAATATGTCGGACCCGAAGATCCCAACATTTCGGGTCCGACATTACCAGACCAGACTTGACTCATCTCAGAGAATATGACTGGAAGATACTGAGAAAATTCGTGTCTAGTACCGATTTTCTGTAACTCGTGAGGTATAAAAAGATCATATATAAGAAGCGCACAACAGGCCGAACCACTGGCTTAAGTGTATGTCCATGGACATGAGACGTTTAAACGTCTCCTCTCTTCAACCTAACCTAACATAACCTACACATGGACCTTGTTACACATGGAAAAATATACTTGTCAGCAACTTTCCTTAAAATATTAGCGCATTATTCTCAGATTATTGTCGCTTCTGCACTTCCTGTTGGCAGCTTAGGGGAAATGCTTCGGAGGCACTTAACAAATTTTATAAGTAAGACAGAAGTGACCGCTTGACAAAATAGCTGCATTAATTTTTCACAGATCTATGGATTCTTCGGATCCATTATTATCCAGTATTTGCATTTATAAGAGACAATCATAAATGCATGCAGTTATGATAACATCGGGAGGTATTGTATTATTGGGTTCACTTTTTTTGTACACCATAACTACTCCTAAAATATTTAGTGTGTCGATATTTATGCAAACCGAATGTCGCAGTCGGCGTATAGGGTCCAGGGTTATGACTAACAGGTGTGCAAATTTTTAGGGCTGTACGTACATTCCTTCATATTTATGCCACAAAAAATGGATTTGGGACCAGTGTGCGATGGTTGGCTTGGCTAACCACCAAACTTCTAAAACTCACCACTCATCAAATTCAACATTCGATTTTCAAAACAAGTAAGAAATTTCAGTCGGGTAAAACGCGTAAAGGCCGGGTTAGGCAACTGAAACCGTAACTTAACTTTAGCGCTGCCGTCAGGGCTGTGGAGTCGGGGATATTTGCTCGGAGTCGGAGTCCGGAGTCGAAAAATTATGGTCGACTCCGACATGGATTGTGCAAAATGTACCATTTATGCGATAGAATTTTTGGGAAAACAATTCTGGTACAAAAGAAGGATAAAACATTTGAAGTTTTTAACCAAATATTTTTGTATGTCCAAAATATCTATAAAGTCAACAAAATTATCGAGTTTTTATGTAAAGACAGTTTTAGGAAAGTTCTGTTTATATATGTGATCAATTTAGCAAGATGAATATGCTGCTAACAAAACAAAAATTTTGCAAGACTATACGCTATTCCTAAGCGAGTAAAAAACCAGTAAGAAAATACCAATGACTGGCGAGGCCAACTATATGATATCGTAAACCACCTTGTTAGAGCAGAATAACCTCAGATATAGCAAATATGAATATGAAATATAAATAATAATTATAAAACTAAATCTAAACTGATTTTGTTCAAATTCGACAATATGCGTTCCTGCATAAATAAACTCTACCCTACCAAATTTCAAAATGATTGAATGTGGAATACAGCTCCCATAGCGCTACAAGGCCAAATCTAAAGAAACTTTTATATCGATCTGAACCGATTTTGACCAATTACAATAGGTTTCCTCCCTGCTGTGAAAGAGTTCTTATTGCCCAATAACAGCAGGATCGGAGTGAAATTTTGACCTGAACTCAACGAACAACTTAAGATGGACAGACAGACAGACGGACTAGTGATTCTGAGTCGCAGAGAATATTTAAAGGTGTGTCTATCTGTAGTATTTTTCACAAATCTGCCAAAAACAACAAAGTTATAACCCCCTGTACCATAGTGTTGTGCAGAGTACAATAACTAACGAAGAAACGGGATGCCTGAAGCAAACATAATTTGCAAAAATTGCGGTATCCGGGTAATAAACCAGAGGCAGTGATTGTAGAAAATTGTATCATCATTTTGAGATAATTGTCATATTATTTGCAAGTCAGGCGTCGATAAATAAATAATAATTTAATTACTGGTATTTGATACCTACTTTTTTCTGTTTTTTTTTTAACAAAGCTATATCTTATTTTCAATAAAATGAATTCGCGTTTTAGTAGAAATATAATTTCAGAAATTTATGTTATTCAACTGCCAGAGTCGGAGCTGGAGTCGGAGTCGAGTACTTTTGGCTCGACTCCGCAGCCCTGGCTGCCGTAACGTTGCCCGCTGCAGCAATTACAAATTTCAGCAGATGCAGTTGTCCGTTTACGCTTCATTTTCGTTGGCTAATCGTTTACATTGATATGATATGATATGTCAGATTGAATCAGCTGATTCGTGCAAAAATGTTGAGTATTTATATGCAGTGGTATTCACGATAGAAGCTGTTAGCTTTTGGTGCAAAAAAGTTGCTTTGTGTGGGAGGTACCAAAAGGGGCACGGTAATAGCGCCCATTTTTCACTGGACTGTAGCTACTATAAAACCATTACACTGTACAAAATTGCAAGTATTTGTATACACTGGTATAAAAGTTATAAGCTGTTAATATTTGGTGCAAAATAGTCCATTTGTGTGGGAGATACCAAAAGGGGCGTGTCAATAACGCCTACTTTTCACAGAACTCTAGGTATTATAAAAGCATACTGTACAACATTCCACGTATTTGTATGAAGTAATATTAAAGCTATAAGCAGTTAACTTTTGGTGCAAAGTTGTTTTTTTGTGGCGGCGTGGCATTTTCGCCCATTTCTCTGGAGGTAATAGAGACTAATCAACTAATACTGTGTGGAATCCCAGAATATTCGAATGAACAATATGGAAGTTATTAAAAAATCTATATTTAATTAAATGTTAATCCTTTGTGGGGGAGGTACTGGAAGGAGTGGACCAATATGGCGCATATTAGAACTTAGCCTGAGATAGAAACAAATATTACCCAATACCAAATATGAAGTCAATCGGTTACTCCTTCGTGAGTTTAATGTGCGCACCAACCAGCAGACAGACAGACGGATATTACTCAAATAACTTAAAATGACCCAAAACTGATTTCCGCCGAACATACTTGGGGTCTTAGGTTACTCCTTCGATGTGTTAAACTCTTTGCCCGTTGCAAATGATACTCGTATATACCCTCGTTACACTAAAGTTAGGGTATTAAAAATCATAGATTCTTGTTTGAATTTCAATTAAAATATTAGCTGCTACAGCATACAATTCATTTCGGCAATGCAATTTTTTCCTTCAGTGTACAACATATCAATAATCTATTTTGTTTAATTATTTTCACAGAACTACGCGTACAATCTTACCAATGTAATCGTTGATGCAGATTTATTACCAATATATGTGCCGACGGTACTCTTCAATTTTACCTTCAATATTTATGACAAGCGACAACATACTTTCAGCTTTAAATTACTCGGATCTACAACTAAGCTGTCTTAATGGATCTAACTACAAGCGATCTCGAAGCTCAAATTTAATATTTAAATAATACAAATCAGTGTTTGATGTTCAGTGTAATTTTTAATTGTTATCGTACGTCAGTTTTGGTCAAAAATTAATAAATGCACAATAAGAAATGAGAAAGGTATTATTTTGATTTTATTTTTATGGGATTATTGTTAACTCAACAATACATGTTTAGAAGGGATAATTTTAAATATTTTTGGGTTTCTGCAATTAAACTCAGAAAATAGCTATATTTAATCTTTTCATATTACTTCCGCGAGATGCTTGACATTTACATAATCTGTTGGGGATGAGAATTACAAATTTAAGAACAACCGCTAGAAGGATGGCATAATCATTACAACAGCATGTCTCGAGACGACAACTCTAACGAGCTCTGTAAACAGATGGAGGTCAAAATAGAAGTACAGGGTGGGCCTAAAGAAACCAAGGGGTGTAAAGGGTGAATCGTTGCTGATCAGTCGTAGTGAACGGACGTGTTTAGCACAGAGCGGATAGTTAAAATCTATTACGCAATCGCAAAAACAAAACAAAATCTGTACAAAGTCTGGAAGGCTACATCGTAGTACCTATTACGGGCTAATACAGAAAAAAAATTCATTGGCGTGGATGCCTTCGCGTTCCGATGGAGCGGGGTTCCCCAATTGTCCTACTGTCCGTCCGTTGGTCTTGGCCAAAGCCGACCACACCAATCATGGTGAAAATTTCCCCCCAGTACTCACAGCAGGTGGTACGGTGAGGGGAAAACGTCATGTCCGACCGTCAAAACGGAAACACAATGAGCACCGGATAGCGCTCAGAGTTCTGACGATGTTGGAGGCTGTTGAGGTTTCGGCTCTTAACGAAAAACAAAAAGAGTCACTTACCTGGGCTAAAGGCGTCTTAGATGCTTCTAAGGCCAATCAGCCGGCTGAAAGAGCCACAAATTCAGCTGTGTTAACGGCTAATAAAGTCAAAAGAATCAGATCACCTGATGAACCCCTGCCCTCGAAAAAGGCAAGAGGCCCAAATGTCACTATCAACAGGACACTCACTAAGCCCTTCAATGAAGTGGCGAAGGAGAGTCTAGTGATGGCCGTTATAGACAGAAATAGTGAGGATGGATCCATCCTCAAGGACAAATGGAGCCATGTGCAATCAGCCATTATGGCTCATTACCTCGATGTCCGTAGAGAGATGCCGGGCACACCACCAATCTGCAACGATGCAGGATGGCATCAGCGGAGAGTAAAGCTCTTACATTTCGGTGATGCCAGATCAGTAGGCCTGTATAAGGCTGCTCTGAGTCGAGCGGGTGAGGTGTGGCCGGGTGCCCAGTTGGATATTGTCGAAAAAACAACATCCCTAGTCACCTTAGAGCCATCACCTGGGTTACAGAAGAGCCCTCCAACCCGGTTGACATATTAGAAATAATAAAAGATTCCAATCCTGGTCTGCCCGCCCATAATTGGAGAATCAGCAAGGTGGTTGAGGCGGATAGTAAAAAGCGGCAGGTCAATTTGATCCTTAACGCTGAATCCACCTCCCATATACAAGGTGCAGGTGCAACCCTACAGTATGGCTTCGAGACTATAGTCTTGATGGTATACAAGCAGGATATAGTTCCCACTGCGGAAGGTGAGTCGTCCACCGCGGTTGATACACAGCTTTCTGGAAGTGCGGAGGAAGTGCTGAGGACGAAAGCTCTACTTCTGACACAGAGGGGCTGAGGGGAGTCTCCGGACTCTTTGACGCATCTGGCGGGGACACGCTTCTCGATGATACGGACGAAGAGTTCGATAACGCCCTCGTCGGGGTGGATGTTAATCTGTCAATTACCAATGATGGTAAGAATTTTACAGATTAAACTCCATCACGCTAAAGCAGCCTCAGCGGCTCTATTGCTGCGCCTGTCCACAGGTGCAGTAGACATCCTCCTGATACAGGAGCCCTACGCAGTGGGAGGAAGGGTGTGCGGTATCAGGACACCCAACATTAAACTGCTTGTGGCCAACTGTGAAGGCACTCCAAGAACCTGCATTTTGGCCAGGAAAGATCTAAGTATCTTTCTCCTGGCTAATTTAAGTGGTAAAGACCAAACATCTGCTAGTCTGGAGATCGGTAATCGCATATATTGGGTGGTCTCCAGTTACTTGCCTTATGAAGCTGTAGTACCGACTGCTCTATTCAGGGAAGTAGTAGAAGAAGCAACATCTGACGAGGTCGAGCTGATTGTTGGCGCAGACACGAACGCTCATCATACTATCTGGGGTAATACGGATATAAACAATAGGGGTGATTCGCTTCTTGACTTTATTCTAACTACCAACCTAAGTATTTGTAACATAGGTAATAAACCGACCTTTACAATTAAAGACAGACAAGAAGTACTCGACGTAACGTTTGCTACTGACCGGCTGTCAGACAAAATTATTGGGTGGAATGTACTGGACGACCACTCATTCTCAGATCACCATTATATTGAGTTCAAACTCGCTGAAAAAGCGCCTGCCGTCCACAGAAATGTGAGAAAGACAAAGTGGCACCTGTATGAAAAGAATTTCAAGAAAGTCCTCAACTCCAAACTTCTGTACGAACCGAATGACAAAGCCGGTCTGGATCATCTGGTCGAGCATATCACCACATCATTCAATAGTTCCCTTGAAGAAGCCTGTCCAAAAACAAGGTACAAGGGTAAAACTAAACCCCAATGGTGGACTTCTGAGCTAACGGCTATGAAAAAGACCTGCAACAAGCTATTCAACAAGGCTAAATCTACAGGGGTCGCTAATGTTTGGGATGCCTATAAAGAGCAACTCAAGATCTATAAGAAGGAGCTTAGAAAGGCGCAAAGACGCTCTTGGTATACCTTCTGTGGCGAAGTGGAAAAGGTCTCCGACGCCGCAAGGCTGAGGAAAATATTATCAGCTTCACCCTGTACAGTGGGTTACTTGCAGGATGAGGCAAATAATTGGACCAAAAACAGCGAGCAGTCGCTCACACATTTGAGCATTTCCCGGGGAACTCTCTAACAGAACCAGAGGATCAGCAGGACCAACAAGAGTGCGAGTGGAGTGCGAGTGGACTGCGAGCGTCGCTAGCTTGTTGACTGAGAGATCCAGAATAAGCTGGGCTATTAATAGCTTTGAGCCCTTCAAGTAGGCTGTATCAGGCTTTCATACATCCCGAATCGATGGAGGGATACCAAAGTGGTATTCATACCAAAAGCGGGGAAGATATCACACACTAAGCCAAAAGACTTCAGACCAATTAGCCTATCCTCCTTCCTATTGAAAGGTCTGGAAAGACTTTTAGATTATTTCATTAGGGAAAACCTGGATACAAAACTCCTGTCAGTGATCCAACATGCTTACAATAAGGGGAAGTCTACAGAATCAGCCCTGCACGAACTTGTGAGCACTATCGAATCGAAGTCAAAGTCTTCAACAGAAGACGCATAGCAGCATGTCTTGGGTCCACAACTCTAACAAGGTTTGTAAACAGAGGGACCCCACAAGGAGGAGTACTGTCTCCACTAATTTGGAACCTAGCGGTGAATGAAATCCTGCTAGATCTAGAACGTTGTGGCTGCAAGGTCGTGGCATATGCGGACGACGTTGCAATCGCAGTGAGTGGCAAATTCGAAAACGTCCTCCGAGACATTCTACAGGTGGCTCTGAACAAATTGGCTAGATGGGCCAGAAGCAGCGGTTTGGGCATAAACCCAAACAAGACAGAATTGGTTCTCTTTACTAGGATGAATAAAGTCCCACATGTGCACCTTCCACCTCGGATAAATGGAACAGATCTAGTCTTTTCTGAAAGTGCAAAATTTTTAGGAATAATTCTAGATAGAAAACTGTTATTTAGACTTAATGTATTGGAACGTGTAAGGAAGGCTAACGTCGCCTTATATTCCTGCAAAAAGGCTGTAGGGTCGCGGTGGGGCCTCTCTCCTAAAATCGTCCACTGGATATATATAGCAGTAGTTCGTCCTATACTGCTATACGGCATTGTGATATGGTGGACGGCAACTGACAAACTAACCATCACCAACCTACTAACAAAGGTTCAGAGAACTGCCTGCCTGAGCATAAGCGGAGCCTTAAGGACTACAGCGACCGAGTCTCTACAAGCCCTACTCCATATACTCCCGATTAATATTGTGGCGAGAGAAGTTGCAACCAAAGCGGCAATAAGATTAAATTGCCTATCAATGTGGAGGTACAAAAACTACGGTCACATGAGAATATCAAAGTGTAGTGCTATGGTAACCGACCGAGTGGACTATATACCAACGGTGTACACCTTCGAGAGAAATTACATCACTATGATTCCCGCGAGAGATGAATGGTTTGGAAGAAAACCAGGTAATAGAAACCATCTCCACTTTTACACGGATGGTTCGAAGCTTGATGAAAAGGTTGGCTTCGGAGTACACTGTGCAGAGCTTAGATTGGATATAGCTCACAGACTACCAGATACCTGCAGTGTCTATCAAGCCGAAATAATGGCAATATGGGAAGTGGCTGAGTCGCAACATAGTAACCAACACTGGCGTTGTCATTTACTCGGACAGCCAGGCTGCCATCAATTCTCTGGAGGCAACATCCCTAAATTCACAAACAGCCCTCGACTGCCGCAGATCTCTTAACGAGATGGCTGAGCGGTTTAACATACACCTCATATGGGTGCCTGGGCATAGGGATATCTCGGGGAACTGCAAAGCCGATGAACTTGCTAGGAAAGGGACGACATTACAAATTCTCGAAGAATTTGAATATATTGGTGCGCCACTATCCACGTGCAAGCTTTGGCTTAGGCAAGAGGCAATCAGGCAGTCCAACGAAAGATGGACAGAAATCGGCACCTGCAGAGTAGCTAGACAAATCTGGCCAAGGTATTACCTGAGAAGATCAAAATATCTCCTCGCACTAGAGAGGCAAAGATTGTCTACGTTAGTATCAGTTCTGACGGGACACTGCTTGATCGGCGAACACGCCAAAAGATTGGGTATTGACTCTAATGACTTCTGCAGAAGCTGTGGAGATGAGGAAGAAGTGGAGAGCATTGAGCACTTGCTATGCGACTGTCCCGCTCTGAGTAAACGACGACTGGACATACTGGGGTCGGCTTTTCTAGGCAGCCTAACAGATCTTTCCAGTACCGATATTCGTAATATCGACAAATTTGTATATCAAACTGGTTGGTTTCGATGAGGGGCATTTCAGCCCGTGGTAACACTAGGGACCTAAACTGGTCTATGTGAGCTTGTATAAATACGGCTGCCACCCTAACCTAAACCTAAACATAAGGGGTGTAAAAGTTTAATAACTTTTTCGTTTATTAATTTTTTTTTATTTTTTCTTTCAGATTATATAGACAACACTTGGAGAATTTATAATGGAGAGGTTCACAATTGAACAGAGAACCAGAACAATAGAATTTTATTATTTAAACCAGAGATCAATTATTTCAAAGCAAAGAGTATATCGTCGACATTTTAACGTCAGAATTTCGCCCTCTGAAGCAATGATTCGTTGTTTAGTTGATCGTCATCACCAACATGGCAGCGTAAGAGATTTGCCTCGAACCGGTAGACCACGTGTAAGTCGCACTGCGGAAAATATTGAACGAGTACAGCAAAGTGTTAACGAAGCACCAGAAACATCTGTCAGAAGGCGTTCTGCTCAGCTAGAAATGTCTCGTACGTCACTACGGCGCATTTTAAAAAAAGATTTACAGTTATACCCATATAAGGTCCAATTGATGCAAGAATTAAAACCCCCAGATCATCGGCAACGTCTAAATTTTGCAGTTAAATTTCAAGAGTTGGCCAGAAATGTAATCAACTTTATTAAAAATTTGATTATGAGTGATGAAGCTCATTTTCATTTGAATGGCTTTGTTAATAAGCAGAACTGTAGGTTCTGGGGTTCTCAAAATCCAAGAGCCATTCATCAACGCCAATTGCACCCCATCAGGTGTACAGTATGGTGTGGGATCACATCTAAAAATGCCATTGGGCCTTACTTCATCGAGAATGAAGATGGAAGTGCTGTAACCGTAAATGGAGAGCGGTATCGGTTTATGATAGAAAATTTGTTACGTCCTGCTCTTGAAAACAGACCTGGTATATGGTTTCAGCAGGACGGAGCCACTGCCCATACTGCCCGAGACACAATGGCACTTTTAAGTCAAATTTTTTGAGAGCGAATAATTTCCAGAAATTCGGAAAAATTATTGGCCAGCGCGATCGCCAGATTTGACAGCACCCGACTATTTTCTTTGGGGTTATTTGAAGGAGCGAGTGTATGTGAACAAGCCAGAGACAATCCTTGAACTCAAGGCAAACATTGTTGCAGAAATTCGAACGCTACAGCCACAAGTTTTGAAAGGTGTTATGGAAAATGCTCTAAAAAGAGCCCATCAGTGCGAAGCTGAAAACGGTGGTCATTTAAGAGACATTATGTTTTCATACTTAGTGTAACAAAATTTGCCTTTTGTATATTATATAATCTGGAAGAAAAAATAAAAAAATAATAATAAACGAAAAAGTTATTAAACTTTTACACCCCTTGGTTTCTTTAGGCCCACCCTGTATAACAAATGTATACACACATTTTGGTGCCGATACTTTTTGAACTGTTAGTAAATTCGACCTCCTGAATACGAATCTGCAGTCGGTTTTTGCCTAGCAGCTCCCGTTTTCATGTTATGGAGTAGGGTGTTGCAAACCTGACACCACTTAGAAATACCCACAATAATTGTGAAAAGAAGAAAGTAAAACATTTTTTGTGTGTATATTTTGTCGTGTATTCACCACATATATAACAAAATTGGTCGGAATGATTACACAGATTCTGTGGCTAAACGACATTTTTGAAAATTAGCTCTCAATCACTTACAATATTAGTAATAAGAAGATGAGATTATTTTACTGCAATTCCTTATCATAAATATAAAATAAGATAAGAAAATGAACACTACCTGTAACAGAGAAGAAAATTATGTAAACACACGTTTGTTACGTGTATATCAGAAAAGCTTATGCACTTTTTAAATACATAGTAAGGTAAATTGGATATTTCTGTAACTCAAAAACTAGAGCTGCTAAGGAAAAATTGTATTCAGTTTTGAAATGCGCGTTAAAAGTACAAATAAAATCAGCTGCAATACTCAAGACACCAAGAATTTCTTTTTTGTAGACCTGTGTACTCATCTATAGGAAATTGGCCTTCAGACATAATGTATGGGGTCGGGTAGGGAAGTCCAACATCGCACATAGGGGTATTTGCTCAATATACGCGGCCAAAAGTCAATTATACAAAATGTTATAGTGATCAAAAGAATAGGCTGGAATACCATCCGGGAAAAAATATCTAGCACCTCAAAAAAAAAAAGGAATTTGTTGACGAAAAAAAATTTAATGTACTTTAAAATTATCCTTTTTTATACTAGGTTCAGTGTGTACTTCCGGAGTAGGAATTGTGACCAGCAAATACTTATTCAACCTTATGAAGAATCAAAATTTGCCCAATTTGGACGAAAAACTGTTTTTTTGAAAAACACACTGTTATCGCATGAAAGTACACAGAAGACCAATTTGAGAGCTGGAAAAGCAGTTTTTCCCATTTTAAATCAGAGATAAAGCAAAGATGCTCATAAAAAGGAAGACGTATTTCTCAAGTTAAATAAATTATGGTTGGACGGGACCTTCGAAATTCCCGTTCAAAAGCAACATTGGCCAGGTCGACCAAGCAAATTATTTGTAGGGTCAAGTGAAAGAAGTGAAAGGCGAAAAACTGAGAACATTCGCTCTGGTTTAGAAAAAGGTGCTATTGTTCATGCAGCACAAGTTGAGCTGAGAAAACAGGAAAGCGGCATGCATCCAATATATAAGTACTTAAAGAAATCACGAACTCTCCAACACGTGCAACAAATCATAAAGCGGCAAATTATAAATTAAAGAAAGGTAAATCTTCTTCTCTATCACCTATTCAAGCATTGCAGATGTTCGTGGATGCTGATTTAACCAGAGGACAATACGATATAATTAGACAAACTAATAAAAAGTTCTTTCCGTGTTATAGCGTTGTACGAAAAGCAAAAAAAGATTTTTACCCACATTGACAAGTATGAGTCCAGAAAGTCAATTGCAACCATTAATTGATCTTACTGTTAGACGATTGTCCTATTAACATTGACGGCTAGTGAACGAGATTACTTAAAGATTATTTGTAAATGGGGATGCGATAGATCCAAACAATCTCAATTCAAACAAAAAAGTAGAAAATGATGCCGATTCAGATGAGAATATATTTCAAAACTGCTTCGTGCCTCTTCGATTAGCTTGTGACAAGGAACATGAAAAACAAGTAAGAAAGTTCAGTCGGGTAAACCGACTTAAGAATCACCTCACCTTGAGTCCCAAAAAAAATGTTCGTAAATTTATTTATTTTTTGGTTTTAATTAAATTACTATCAACTTAAATTTTAAAGTATGTACGGGTTGATTTGTATGGATGAAAAAAAAAAATTTTAATCGTATAGCAAAAACGTAATCTACATTAAATTCAAAGAAAATTCTCCGAAGAAACCATGGGTCCAAAATCAAAAACTCCAAACGCCTCTCGACTTGAAATTTTTTTTCCTCTTCTTTCGCTAAAATTATTTTGTTTTTTTGAAATATATTATGTTTTATTATACCCTCACTTTAGTGATACTAGGGTATATATCATTTGCTACGGGCCAAAAGTGTAATTTTAAGTCCAATGAGAAATGTCCGTCTGTCTGTCTGCTGGCTGGTGCGCCCGATAACTCTCGAAAGGAGTAACCGATTGACTTCAAATTTGGTATGTGGTAATATTTTTTTCTATCTCCGACTAAGATCGAAGATGGGCCATATTGGTCCTCTCCTTCTCGTACCTCCCCCACAAAGTGTTAATATTAAGTGAATTATTGATTATTTAATAACTTCTATGCTACTTATTTGAATCCTCTGAAATTCGACACATAAAATTATTTTATTAGTAACTATCACCTCAAGGCAAATGGGCGAAATTACCGCGCCCCTTTTGGTACCTTCCACACAAATGGACCATTTTGCTCCAAAATTTAACAGCTTATAACTTGAATACCTATGCACAAAAAGACTTGAAATTGTGTACAGTGTTATGGTTTCATAGTACCTACCAACCAGTGAAAAATGGGCGAAGTTGCCACACCCCTTTTGGTACCTCCCACACAAAACGGGCAAATCATACCAAAATTTAATAGATCATAATATTAAAGTTATGATCTATTCAATTTAAGCAGTGCATAAAAACGCTTACAATTCGATACAGTGCAATTTATTTGAAGTTTACTGTTTAGCGAAAAATATGAGTATTTGTTAATCCCCCTCTGGTATCTCCTATACCAATTGACAGATTAATTCGTGTATTTCATATTACAGTACTCACAAAGTGAGGTATACCTTAGTCGGTTTACCCGACTGAAACTTTCTTACTTGTTATATTATAGTTTATGCAATAAAGGTTTTGTCTTGAGACTAATCAAAATATTCAATTATCAAAAAAACAGTTAAACTCCAATTTGCGTCTCCTCTGATTTGCGTTCTATTTTAAAAAGTAGTTAGAACACGATAAGAATTGTTTATCGAAACAAAAGAGGGTTATTTTATAAATGCTGAAAACAACTTTGAGTGCAATATTTTTTTTGTATTTCCAATATTTTTTATTAAATTATGAAAGACAATTTTGTTTATCTATGTTCCTTATAAAAATATTAAATATAAAATTATATACAAACTTTTTTACTTGGGTGGATATTTTTTTTTTAATGAAAACCAGTAAGGAAAGGCAGAAAGTCGGGCGGGGCCGACTCTATAATACCCTACACCTCCCTAACAATGCGATAAGGGTCATTGCCATAATAATTTGGAATAATTGGTAAATGGGTAGAAACATATTATCTAATTCTAAAATCGCTAAATTATGCAATATTCGTTTCTAAATTGAGAAACATCTTTCTGGAAAATTTTAATGATCGGAAGTAAAATACATCTTCTATAGCGGTTTGATACCAAATCAGGAGGAACAATCAATATAAATCTGAACCGATCTTCACTGAATACTCATTCATGTAAAAAGACCTCCTTCTGTCGAATTTCGTAGTGATCGCATATAAAATACAGTCTCTACAGCGCCTACGTGTCAAATCGGGGGTAACGTATATATGGGGGTTATATCTAAATCTGAACCGATTTCTTCCAAATTTAACAGTGTTCATTCATATAATAAGAAACCTCTTTCTACCGAATTTCATACTGATCGGATATAAAATAACATTTTTACAGCGCTTACAAGTCAAATCGGGGGTAACGTATATATGGGGGCTATATCTAAATCTGAACCGATTTTCTCCGAATTTAGCAGTATTCCTTCATGTAATAAGAAACCTCTTTCTGCCAAATTTTGCACTGATCGGATATAAAATACAGTTTTTACAGCGCTTACATGTCAAATAGGGGGTAACATATATATGGGGGCTATATCTGAATCTGAACCGATTTTCTCCGAATTTAGCAGTATTCCTTCATGTAATAAGAAACCTCTCTTTGCCGAATTTCGCACTGATCGGATATAAAATAACATTTTTACAGCGCTTATATGTCAAATCGGGGGTAATATATATATGGGGGGCTATATCTAAATCTGAACCGATTTCTTCCAAATTTAACAGAGTTCATTCATGTAATAAGAAACCTTTTCCTGCCGAATTTCATACTGATCGGATATAAAATAAAGCTTTTACAGCGCTTACATGTCAAATCGGGGCTAACATATATATGGGGGCTATATCTAAATCTGAACCGATTTTAACCAAATTCAGTTTTGTCGAGATCGGACCATAATTGCGACCTGCATCGACTCAGAAAGTGATTCTAAGTCGATCGGTATAATAAACGATGGGTCTATTTCTTCTCCTTTTGGGTGTTACAAACAAATGCACAAAGTTATAATACCCTGTACCACAGTGTGGTGTAGGGTATACAAAAAATGTTGGGTGTAGAAAAGATATAAAGTGCAAATGAACTACCTTACTAAACAATTTTATTCAGAAAATTCGATTTTGCTTTGGAAAAAGCTTTTTTTTTCTAACATTTATTTTTTTGTGGCAAAGTCGGGCATATATAGATTTTCAAGTCTAGAGGCGCGGATTAGGATTTTATTTTAGGTACATGGTTTCTGCGGAGAATTTTCTTAGAATTTTATGTAGTTTACGTTTTTGCTATACGATATAAAAGAAAAAAAATCAACCCGCCCTAATGTACAGGTATTAAAATACAAAATGGCCCATTTGTATGGGAGGTACCAAAAGGGGCGTGCCAATAACGGTCACTTTTCTCTGGACTCTATGTACTATAAAAGCATTACACTGTACAAAATTTCAAGTATTTTTATGCACTGGTATTAAAGTTATAAGTTGTAACTTTTGGTACAAAATGGTCCATTTGTGTTGGAGGTACCAAAAGGGGTGTGCCAATAACGCCCACTTTTCTCTTGACTCTAGGTACTATAAAAGCATTACACTGTACACAATTTCAAGTATTTGTATAAACTGATATTAAAACCATAAGCAGTTAACTTTTGGTGCAAAATGGTCCATTTGTGTGGGAGGTACCAAAAAGAGAGTGGCCACTTCGCCCTTTTTTCCTTGGCGCGTTAGTGACGATCAAACTAATACTAAGTTAAGGTATTTAACAATCAATATTGCACTAAAAGTTTACCCTTTGTGGGGGAGGTACTAGAAGGAATGGACCAATATGGCCCATCTTCGAACTTAGCCGGAGATAGAGAGAAATATTACCGCATACCAAATTTGAAGTCGTGCGCACCAGACAGACGGACGGACGGACTTTGCTCAAATGACTTAAAATGACCCAAAACGGATTTCCGCCGAACATACTTAGGGTCTTAGGTCACTTCGTCGATGTGTTACACTTTTGGCTCGTAGCAAATGATGAAATATACCCTCCTCCCTAAGGTGAGGGGATAAATATTGTGGGAAAAGCCGACACCTTCTTCTTCCAGATTCTGTCGGCGAATAAGATTCCAATTTGGGAAAGAGAGCACTGACGTTACATAGGAAGAAATTGACCATATTAACAATTCCTTAAAGTCTCTAGTCGAAACAAGGGTTGATATTAATTGGAAACAGTTTCTTGTCGCAAATTTTTTTATCATGGCAATGGTAGACGGCAAAATCTGCAATGCTACTCCTGGTACGACCTCCACAACCCAATGCTACATTTGTGGCGCAACTTTTAAAGAAGTTAACCAATTAGAGGATAAGGGAAAAGCAAACCCGAAGCTATTGAATTCGGTCTCTCAGATTTACATGCCAGAATACGATTATTTGAGAGCATACTTCATTAATCATATAAACTTCAGCCACAAAAATACAGAAAAAGAAAAACAGATTCAGAAAATCGAAAAAGAGCTAAAACGACTAATTCAAGAAAGGTTTCGCAAAGAAATGGGATTATTGGTGGATGTCCCGAAAACTAACTTTGGAAACACAAATGATGGCAATACAAGTAGAGGTTTTTTTTTAATTTACAGATTCTGATCCCGAAATAATATGCTCTGGAAAAAGCCCGCTTGTATGTCAGTTTGTACCCTTGGCATCCTATGACTCATACAATGCATAAAATATTAATGCATGGTGCAGTTATAATAAAGAATGCATTGCTACCTATTGGGCAGCATTTCAGGTTTTACCGCCAAGACTTTGCAAGAAAATTTTGAAGAGAAAGCTGCAATCAAGACATATTTAATAGACTACTATTGAGTTCAGATCCTTTGTTGAGTAGCATGAAAACCTATAAAATGAAAAAAAGCAAATTGTTTTTACCAGAAACTATTACTATTTTGTCTGAAAATCTATTAGAAAGTTCTTTAGATAGTGAAGAGGAGCAGATTTCTGAAGACGTATAGTTTAAACATGACTTTTGATTAATTTTTTATCTTTTTCCTTAAATATCTTCTTTTATCTATAAATATATCTGATTTTTCAAAAAGAGTCTTTGTTTTATTTATTTATATCAGGTAGAATCGAAATAAGCACAAAAAAAACGAAACCCTATCACAAAACAAAAACGCATTTTCGGGCGAAAGACAGAAAAAGGTAGCATTTTATCGCATAAAAGAAAACACAATAAGATTAAACTCTATATCAATATAGAGTAACAGGAACTACGGTAACCGAGGAATGAACGAGATTTGTCTATGATCTACTGACATATACCCATTATTTGTGAAAATAACCTTTTGTGAGCATTTTATGCGGCATTTAAATTTGCCACTCCCATAAGGAATGCACCGGAACACAAAACTTGTATACACTCCTCTGGAAATTTAGAGTTTTTACTTAAACAGGTATTCGTGAAAACCAAAGATATATCCCTTTTTTAAATTGCTCCAATGTGCGAGGTAGAACTTAGAGATATGTACCAAAATTGGACATATAAATTATTTTACTTTGTTTTTTATTAAGGATAAAAGTTCAAAATTTCTCACATTGCAATTACTGCCGAGATGTAAAATCTTAAAAGAGCTATGCCTCCAAAAAGATGTGTACATACATTCCAAGGCAAACATACGTATACATCACAAACAGACTTAAAGCTTTGTATGCTTATGTACATATTTACGAGTTTAGGACTCCCCGGTAGTAGTACTACCACACAGACGTGACGTCAGCAACCAAAATTTAAGGCACATGTCAATAATAACAGTACCATCAACAGAGAAACGACCGCAAAATGAGCGAAAATATCAACAACACAAAACAGGTCAAGTGAGCCTTAAGCTCATTCCATCGACAGCCTCACCGCCTTGCCCTGGTCAGGGTGAACGAAGAGGGGTAGAACACGAAATGAATTTTGCTGCCCATACTGCATAGATATTTATGTTTGTGAGGCAAAAAGTCCAGACCGAGAACAGAAGGACACACACACACATATATATGAGGGATGTGTACTCACAGATACGAGTACGTACCTCACAAGGGCTTTTTTCATACCTATACAGCGACATTTTGCTGAATGTGTGATACGCAGTGTTCCTTCCTTCTTTTCTGTGGCTTTTGTTGAGGTAGGGAGGACACGAAACGCAACAGTTATCAACTCAGGCCGCAGTCGGTTTCATTGTAAATACTCATATCCGGATATTTCATCCAGGGCGATACACATCTGAAAACAGATATGAAATATACTTTGACGACAGTTGCTATAGCAAATGCAATCAGATTAACTATTTATCTTTTTCTGTTGCTATTTCATATCAACACACTCATAGAAAATAATATGTTTATCTAAATCACGATTTGGAATAAAAGCGATAAAAAGTCACTATTTTAAAATATCTTTATGCATTTGGAAGAGAAGAGAAGAGCTGTTTGAGGCAGGGAAAAATTCCACCAGATAAGAATAAAATCACACATTATTACATTTGCAAAGATAAATCCGACTGTAAATATGAAAATCCAGAAAATGCACTATGTCAAATAGATTACATTTATAAATTCCAAGCACATAGTTTAAAAATCGTGACCTTCATAATGGGCTTATACTTATCAAAATATTGACCCATATACTCCATTTTTACTAGAGATCATTAAATGCAATATGAAGTACAAATTCTTAAATTTCGTCATGGTGGCTTAAAAAAGCGTCCCCTAGAATGCCAAAAAGTATATCGGAAGGAATCTTCATATGGGAGCAATACCAGAATATGGACCGATGTATCCCATTTTTACTATGGATGGTTAGGTCCAATATAAAGAATAAATTCTTAAATTTCAGCCAGATTAATTGAAAAAGGTGTTCTCTATAGCGTCAAGAAGTAACATCGGTGGGGACCTTTATATGGGGGCTTTACCACAACATGGACCGATGTGGCCAATTTTTTACTAGGGATCGGCCCTAGGTTTTAGTTAGAAAACGAGTGGGCAGAATTCAAATAATGAAGGCTTATTTTAAAGGTAATTGCAAGTGCTTTTCGTCTTGGCTACTAACCGCTACAGTTGGGCATTTTAGTTCTTTTAAGTTATCGCTCTTTTTAGCTCAGTTCAATTGAGTGAACAAGTTCGTTCATTTAGTTTAGCACCTCACTTTAGCTCAACCAGCTCTTTAGCGCACCAGCTGACTTTACTTAATCAGATCACATGTTCAAATCAGCCGCTTTTAAAGGAATCCGATTGGAACATGAATGGAATGAATTGAATATAAAAAAGCGTTTGTATAGGAAGAATCCTACATTCGTGATGAGATAAAAATGGAAACAACACATAACATCTGAGAAGAGAGAACGAAATGAAAGGGTTGAACTACTGAGCTGAAATGAACGAGTTGTGTGAATGAGTGAACTGCTCAGCCATCTCGTTAGAGACCTGCGGTAGTCGAGGGCTGTTTGTGAATTTAGGGATGTGTGACAGCAGCCTGACTGCCTGAGTAAATAAGAACACCAGTGTTGGTTACTATGTTGCGACTTAGCCATTTGGCGACTTCCCATATTGCCATTATTTCGGCTTGATGGACACTGCAGTTATCTGGTATTCTGAGATCTATATCCAGACCAAGTTATTTACGGTGCACAGTGCTCTGTCTTCACGTATCGTTGTGACAAAAATAGAAGGAGTAATTGCAGAATTATGAAAATTGGCGACCATTTGGCGACTTCCCATATTGCCATTATTTCGGCTTGATGGACACTGCAGTTATCTGGTATTCTGAGATCTATATCCAGACCAAGTTCTTTACGGTGCACAGTGCTCTCTCTTCACGTATCGTTGTGACAAAAATAGAAGGAGTAATTGCAGAATTATGAAAATTGGTACCAAGCTGTATTTGGTCATAGTTAAGAAAAAATTTAAATTTGTACCCAATCGGCCCGCGGGTCTCGTAACCCCATGCAAATTATTCCGGGACTTCAAAAATGCACCCGACTATAACACTGAATTGGAGCATTGTATACCTCCCACAGAAAGGGTTCACATGACTTAAATATACATACACGAGTATATTAGGCAAATATCAAAATCTTTTAATTTTGAAGTAAATTTTTGTTCAAGATTTTTTTGGCGAGCACGTCAACGTCTTTTACAACAGACGAAGATAAAAATATAAACATGCAAAAACCGTTTCATCAAAGGCCGCGAAAGTTAAGGCGGTTCCAAATTGAAATTAAAAAAAATTGTATAAAATGCAATTTTCAGCGGAATTCGGAAAACTAAAATTACAATCATAGAACATTAGCATTTCTATCAGCCTATGACAAAATATTCGCTGTAGCTTCATTATTCGGATAAATATAGCGAATCAAAAAAATCCAAAAATCGACCAGGTAAAATTTTCGTACGAAATATATTTTTGCAATGTGCATAATTTGCACAATCATCAAACTAAAATGACGGCCATCCGATTTCGGAATAGAGCGTTAAAAATCCTTTTATTTCATGTACACTTCAGCCATATCTGTACCCCACAATGGGTGTACCTTGACGATCATTGCAGAGACAAAAGTGTCACGTTCTTCGCGTACAAGACTTCAATCTTCAAATAAGTATCCATGATTGTTAAGTGCACCACAGCAGTACGCCCGAAGCACATAGAAATGAATTTCAGACGTTTATACTATTAAAAATGCCAATTTGCAATTTTTGCAAAAATTGAAAAAGTGAATAAAATTTCAGCGATTCATTATTTTGTTACGGCCACCTGATTTTTTGATTGTCCAGGTCAAAAGCCATCTGGGATAATTAATTCAGCTCAACCTATACATAACTGTCGATGTGCTCCGCGAAATACACTATCAAAAAAAAATTCACGCAAGTTTAACAAAGGTTTGGGAAGCTATAGCGGTGGTTCCATAAGAGCACATCAACGACACCTATATAGATTTATAGGTATTTCAAGCCGCTATAACCGCTTCTTTAGTGTTATTTCATTGCATCGCGGGCCGCGCTGACCGCGGTCAAAAAACACTTGAAATCGCATTTCAAAATGTTATGAGCTATAATTTTTTGCGGAAAGATCTCAATTGAACAGTGCTCACGAAAAAAATTTTCCGCCATGTGTCCCTCGTGTTTTTTTATAACTGACCAGTAACTTCAGAATAAATAGTTTGGCCACAACTTACAAAAGAATGGATGCAGATATGAACATTTCTAGGACGTTTTTCACAATTTTTAAATGTATGTACTTATAAAATCTAAAGTTTTTTAGATAATAACAAACTTTTTTTGGAAAAAACTTTTATGTTTGTGGTTTATCTAATTCCATCAACTTATCCCCCGAAATCTGTACACAAAGCGAGAAAAGGGTAAAAAAACATACATTACCCATGTGTTAAAAATTTTGATATTTGCCCATTAGGCCTGGTCGATTTGTGGGGAGGCAAAAAAAGTCGCCATTGCTCAGTGAAAATCGTATTCTAGGGATCAAAATAAGAAACTTTGCCGAAGGAACTATACCTCTAAAACGAATTCTGATGTCCCGGAATTTGGGTCGAACTTTTGGTATGGTTCCTTCGGCAAAGTTTCTTATTTTGATCCCTAGAATACGATATTCACTGAGCAATGGGCGATTTTAAAAATCGACCCGCTCTATTGCCCATATACATATATATAAAACGCTCAAGAGTGGCGCTGGATTTCGAACAAAGTTTGTAAAGTGTAAGAGGCTTGCTGTGAGTAAATGTGTGCACAAATTTTGGAGGAATTGTTTCAAGATCCTTCAACACAGCCTCCTAGAAAATCTTAAAAAATGTTTTTTGGACCATACATCGTGCGACCCATCAAATTAAAGGGAATTTTGCTTAGATAACAAATATGGTGAGAAAAATTAAAGACTCAATAGGGAAAATTTCTGTATGTCAAACGTCGGGTACGTGGACCAAAGTGTTTTTGCGTAGTATAGTACTATATTGTTTCGTTTAAAAAGTTTATTGCATGTATTTGCCGAAGAGTTTCCTTCGTTGACTTCTAAAATAATATTATCATTTCGTCGAAATTGTCATCAAAAATACCGCATAGATATGTCTTCGTTTAAAGAATACTTGATATATTACTCTTAAAAATATCGTATAATTTTGTGACTGGCTTCCTCAGATAAACAACCTTAAATAAATGTTTCCAGAAATAAAATTGTCAATACTTATAAATTAACTTATAACAAATTAAAGTATAAGTAACTAATAAAATCGTATCCATGACTTTGAAATTTTTAGAACTAAAGCAAAATAACTTTATCGTATTTTTGTGCACGAATAATTGGAACTTTTATATTTAATTTTTAAAGCGGATATAATTTGATTGCGAAAAAATGTAGATCTCTACGATTTTTTCCGACGTAAAAACACCATTTTTTAAAGTGGTACTCAAAAATATTTTATAAATATAATTTTTTGTATTTTTAAGAATTATGTCAACTATCAAGCGCAAAAAAAATATGGGTTTGTTCTACTAGTTAAAGGAGAAGGTTTTTGGAATACCACCTAAAAAAAATGTTTATTTTTGGTTTGAGAGTACGAAATTCGACAGAAAGAGGTTTCTATTTTACATGAATGAGTATTCAGGGAAAATCGATTCAGATTTATATATAACCTCCATATATATGTTCATCTGCATTTGGTTACAAAGCGAAAACAAATGTAGTTTTGTCAACGGCTAATGCCGACGTCATCGTACCTCATGTGTTTGTATGTGTTGTTATACCCTCACTTTAGTGTGACGAGGGTATATATCATTTGCTACGAAAAAAAGTGTAACACATCGAAGGAGTGATCTAAGACCCTAAGTATGTTCGGCGGATATTCGTTTTGGGTCATTTTAAGTCGAATGAGCAATGTCCGTCCGTCTGTCTGTCTGTCTGTCTGTCTGCTGGCTGGTGCGCACGATAACTCTCGAAAGGAGTAACCGATTGACTTCAAATTTGGTACGTGGTAATATTTTTTTCTATCTCCGGCTGACTTCGAAAATGGGCCATATTGGTCCACTCCTTCTAGTACCTCCCCCACAAAGTGTTAAAATGTTGTGAAATATTGAATGTTTAATAACTGCTATACTACTTATTCGAATCTTCTGAAATTCCACACATAGCATTAGTTTATTAGTCGCTATCAACTCGAGAAAAATGGGCCATGTTGCTACGCCCCTTTTGGTAGCTCCCACACAAATGCACCATTTTGCACCAAAAGTTAACAGCTTATAACATTAATACCAGTGCATAAAAATACTTGAAATTTTGTACAGTGTAATGCTTTCATAGTGCCTACAGTCCAGTGAAAAATGGGTGTCATATTCACGCCCCTTTTGGTACCTCTTACACAAAGGTACCATTTTGCACCAAAAGATAACAGCTTATAACATTAATACCAGTGTATAAAAGCACTTGAAATTTTGTACAGTGTAATGCTTTTATAGTGTCTTTTGCACTGTTAAAAATGGGCGCTATTGCCACGCCCCTTTTTGTACCTCCCACACAAAGATACCATTTTGCACAAAAAGTTAAGAGCTCACAGCATGAGTACCAATGCACGAAAATGCAACAACATTTTGCACAGTGTAACGCTTTTGAAGTCTCTATAGCCCTGTAAAAAATGGCAGTTATCACCACGCCCCTTTATGTACCTCCCACACAAAATGGCCAAATCATACCAAATTTAATATCTCATTACGTTAATATACCAGTGCAAAAAACGCTTATAATTCGGCGCAGTGCAATGTATTTAAAGAATCTACTATTCAGAGAAAAACAGGTGTATTTGTTAAAAACATTCTGGTACATCCCATACAAATTGACAGAATAATTCGTTTAATATTCCATATTATATTACTCACAAAGTGAGGGTATACCTTAGTCGGTTTACCCGACTGAAACTTTCTTACTTGTTGTTATTTAATTTCTAAATTTTATGCGCGATGAATTTGAACTTCATTAATAGTATCAGGCGAAAAAAATTAGGGATCTTTTCGATTCTTTTCCGATGTAATACAATATTTAATATTTTTTATCTTTCGGCATAAAAGCACCATACTAAAAGCCATTTTTTTATATATCTCAACAACAATTTACAAGTACGAATTTTTGTATTTTTTAAGAATTTTGTCAGCTATCAGCCGCAAAAAAATTATGGGTTTGGTTTAAACGTTAAGCGTTGGCGACAGTTTTTGGAAGATCAATACATATTATATTTGAAAATGAGGTTTTTAGACATAAAAAATTTACATTTTTTTAAGTTTGTGCACTTTTTTTTATGTTTTTTATATTTTTTATTTAAAAGTAACAGAACATATATTGTTTTTGAAGAATAACATTTTACGGATCTGTTCCAACAAGTTCCAAAATGTTGGTTTAATTTCTCTATTAAACGAATTTTATACAGCTATTTTACAACTTACATTTATGATAGTTTATTTTTTGGTCGGTTTGCGTATAAAAGAATTGACTTTGGCGCCCTCTCGCGGTGTCAAAAAGAGCTAAACAAAAAATATTGTTATTATTTATCTTAATTGGTTTGTTAAGATATGATGAGTGCGAATTTTGCCCTTATTTCAGCCAGTACATTGTTATCGATTTTTGTCAATGGGACAGAGCACTGTGCGTCGTCCGCATATGCCACTACCTTGCAACCACCACGTTCTAGATCTAGCCGGATTTCATTCACGCTGGGTTCCAAATAAGTGGAGATAGAACTCCTCCTTGTGGAGTCCCTGTGTTTACAAACCTTGTTAGAATTGTGGACCCAAGACTTGTTGCTATGCGTCTTCTGTTGAGAAGGCTTTGAATTGAATTTGAACGATTCGATAGTGAACCTACCTCAATTACTAGCACCAGACAAGAGGTGCTCGAAATTACCCTTGTCTAAGAAAAGCCCTCACAGCAAGACGACTACAAGTGATGGGTGAATGGATAAATCGAGACCACAAGTCGTACCATCAGAAGATTTTAGAATATCTAGTTGGTCACATTCAAACGTCAGAAATATCGGGCCGCATTCCTGAAGTGCGGCTTACAGCTACCTGTGATACGTTTGTGCCAGACATTTCCTGGGAAAATATATCTTTGGCCCATGTGCCAGTGGGAACCAGCTGCTACACGGATGGGTCCAAGCGAGGAGGAAGGACGGGTCTGGGACTTTTTATTGATGAACCAGAAGTCGAACTTCACTTCCGCCTCCCTGACCATAACACGGTATTTCAAGCAGAAATTCGAGCAATCACGGAGTGTGTGAACTGGCTCAGTAACACGACAAAGCCTAAATATGCCAACATCTTCACAGATAGCCAAATGGCGATTAAAGCAATAACATCGGAAAGGGTCAAATCCAGAATTGTGTTGGACTGTAAAAGAACGATAAATGATTACTCAGCCCATGCATGGTCAATTGCGTATTTGCTGGGTACCAGGACACAACGGAGTGATTGGAAATGAACGGGCAAACAGCTTGGCTTCAAAGGGCAGAGAACTTCGAGTAATAAACTTGGAAAATTGGAAACCTTTCGAAGCCACGAAGGATGAGTTGAAGCACTGGGCAGAGATGGCTCATAAAACTGTGTGGAATAGCGCAACAGTAGGAGCAACTGCAAAGATACTGTGGGGTGACCCAAATGAAAAGAAAACAAGAAGTCTTCTGAAACTAAACAAAATCGATATTAATAAGATGATGAGTGTTCTAACGGGACACTCAAGCTTACAAGCACATCTTCATCGCATAGGACTAGCAGAGAACGACGAATGCAGGGCATACAGAGAAAACATCGAAACGATGGAACATTTTCTGTGTCACTGCCCGGCTTTCACACATGCGAGATCCCAACATTTCGGGTCCGACATATTACCAGACTTGACTCATCTCAGAGAATATGACTGGAAGATACTGAGAAAATTCGTGTCTAGTATTGATTTTCTGTAACTCGTGAGGTATAAAAAGATCATAAATAAGGAGCGCACAACAGGCCGAACCACTGGCTTAAGTGTATGTCCATGGACATGAGACGTTTAATCGTCTCCTCTCTTCAACCTAACCTAACCTAATCTAAGAAAAGCGAAAGAATTTAAGATTGGAAAGTTTAAGGCGTTCATAGCTGTTCTGGCCATGAATTTGAAGCCTAATAGTTCCATCTTCCCACACGATATTCGGAAGGCTTATTGGGGAATATTTAGAGACACATTCAGCAGGTCTCTTCCAAAAAGACCTGAAATGATTGTGCGTACTAAAGAAGATATAGAAGAAACGGTGAAAATAGTCATTGCAAACCTTACATGCTCGTTACAAGGCTTATGTCCCAAACATAAAGCAAAGGGCAAACAACTACCGCCATTGCGGTCGTCACAATTTGTTTTATTGATGAGGTTCATACTTCTTTAATATGGCAAAGATCACAATAGATCCACAGGACCCGGATATCTATAAGGACGAACTCAAGCAGTGCAAATAAAGTTGAGAAAGGCTCACAAGAAATCCTGAAAGGACGTAGACGTCGATTTCTGCCAACAGAGTTGGAAGATCCTAAATAACATAGAAAAAAGACTATTTTTTTTCTTAAATATGGTTTTAACTACCTTTTTGAGACTGCCATTCGAATTTCGACTGCGGGGGATGTCGCTGAAAATTTACTATTATGACTGCTGTGTTGTCCCCTCTTCTTATTTCATACTTGATTGAGTCTACGTCATCTTCAATTCGTAACTAAAAATAAATTAAAATTGAATTAATTCAAGATCGATTAAGTAGATTAAAGAACAACACCCACCTTTTCCTTTCTTCAGTTTGTTTTGTCTCAGAGTTGTCTCATTCACTAAATTAAATTAAATGTAAATTTGAACTTAGTTAAGAAATGAATGAAATAAAAATTTTAAAATAATACGTTTCAACATTAAAACAATGATGATTCAATGTATCTTACAATATTAATAAAAACTGTATTAATTTAATTTGAAAACAAGTAAGAAAGTTTCAGTCGGTTAAACCGACTAAGGTATACCCTCACTTTGTGAGTAATGTAATATTGAATATTACTCGAATTATTCTGTCAATTTGTGTCACCTTTTTTTCGCTGAACATTAGATACTTTAAATTCATTGCACTGTGCCGACTTATAAGCATTTATGTGCGCTGGTATAAACGTTATGAGACATTAAATTGTGGTATGATTTGGGAATTTTGTGTGGGAGGTACAAAAAGGGGCGTGGCAATAACGCCCATTTTTCACAGGGCTATAGACACTACAAAAACATTACTCTGTAAAAAATTTCAAGTATTTGTATACACTGGTTTTAATGTTATAAGCTGTTAACTTTTGGTGCAAAAAGGTACCTCTGTGTGGGAGGTACCAAAAGGGGCGTGGCAACAACACCCATTTTTCCCTGGACTGTAGGCAATATAAAAGCATAATACTGTACAAAATTTCAAGTATTTTTATACACTGTTATTAATGTTATACGCTGTTAACTTTTGGTGCAAAATGGTGCATTTGTGTGGGAGGTACCAAAAGGGACGTGGCGACTTCGCCCATTTTTCTCGAGTTGATAGCGACTAATAAGCTAATACTATGTGTGAAATTTCAAAAGATTCGAATAAGTAGTACAGCAGTTATTAAAGAATCAATATTTCACAACATTTTAACCCTTTGTGGGGGAGGTACTAGAAGGAGTGGACCAATATGGCCCATCTTCGAACTTAGCCGGAGATAGAAAAAAATATTACCACATACCAAATTTGAGGTCAATCGGTTACTCCTTTCGAGAGTTATCGTGCGCACCAGCCAGCAGACACACAGACAGACAGACAGACAGACAGACAGACAGACAGACAGACGGACGGACATTGCTCATTCGACTTAAAATGACCCAAAACGGGTCCTCCGAACATACTTGGGGTCTTAGGTCACTCCTTCGACGTGTTACACTTTTTTCCGTAGCAAATGATATATACCCTCGTCACACTAAAGTGAGGGTATAATTATTGATTTAATGTATTGTGCAGACAAGGAAACGGAAACTTAAAAATAAGATTAAAATCGCGATGTTGAAGTCTGATGATAAACAAATACAATACGAAAGCTTAGGTACTAGTAAAATAGGCGAATTAGATCCAAGTACGCCAGATAATAGTCTTGAAACTCTCTGGGATAATTTCAAGACAATAACACCCAACGCAGCGAATGAGATTTGTGAAGAAGCTAAAAGCGGCGGAAGACACGTCAAATGTACCAAATGGTGGAATAAAATGCTGAAAAATTAAGTAAATAAAAAGAAAATACTGTGGAAGACATAAGCTTCGACGTTTGTAAGAAGCTGTTAAAATGATGAAAATAGGTAAAGCAGCCAGACATGATGCCATAGCACAAGAGTTCATCCGCTTCATGGGCGAAGCAGGGCAGGAGTTACTACACAAAATTATAAACACTGCATGGAGACAAGCAAAAATACCCGAAGGTTGGCAAGTAGCAGTAATAAACCCCATTTTCAAAAAAGGAGACAACCAGCTATGCCTAAGCCATCGTGGAATATCTTTATTAAGCGTTGCAAGGAAAATATACTCGAGAATTCCGACAGAGAAGCTTAAGGCTAAAGTGTAACATCAGCTAGAAGAAGAGCAATGTGGTTTCCGTCCTAATAGAGGCACTCAAGATCTTATATTTTCATTAAGACAGATATCAGAGAAAACAATAGAGTGCAATAAGCAAGTACACGTATGCTTCATTGATCTGGAAAAGCTTTTGACACTGTAAAATGGACGGAAATATGGAAGGTACTTAGAAGAAAGAACGTAGAGGAATCACTCATTAGGCGTATACAAAGCTTTTATAGAATTTGCCGTAACTACGTTAGAACTGGAAATATTACCTCAAAGGAATTTATCACAATACAAGGTGTCAGACAAGGCGATATACTGAGCCCATACCTATTCATTATACTCCTCGATGACAAACAAAGAATGAAAACATACACGTCAGGATACTGGAAACTTCAATCTGTGAGAACAAACATGCTCGCATACGCGGACGATATGGCCCTTAAAGCAAATACTGCAAATGACCTGCAAAACAACCTCAACCTCTTTGTCGACGAAATGATCAGCAGAGGATTCCGTATTAATACGAACTAAACCGAAGCAATGGTAATATGCAGAGAAAGTGTCGACCACTGCATTCAAATTGGAATAGAAGTTCTAAAACTTCCGTTATCTTGGATCAGTGATAAGTGAGGATGGTAAATTAGACAAAGACCTAAACGCCAGAATATCGGCGTCCTCTAGACCGGAAGAGGACGCAGAAGAAAAACTTGGCAAGACACGATAAATAACATCTTCGAAGAAAATGGTTTTGACAAACGAATGGCCAAAACAACAGCACAAGACAGACAACATTTGCAAAACCCTCTACGCTGAAAGGTAGAAGAAGTCCGGAATAAGTAAGTAAAAAGTATGTTTTTCTATTAAATTGCAAATTATTGAATTAATAAGACGGCTTCTTATTATCCCCTCACCTTAGAGAGGAGGGTATATATCATTTGCTACGAGCCAAAAGTGTAACAAATCGAAGAAGTGACCTTAGACCCTAAGTATATTCGGCGGATATCCGTTTTGGGTCATTTTAAGTGGAATGAGCAATGTCCGTCCGTCCGCCTGTCTGTCTGCTTGCTGGTGCGCACGATAACTCTCGAAAGGAGTAACCGATTGACTTCAAATTTGGTATGTGGTAATATTTTCTTCTAGCTCCGGCTAAGTTCGAAGATGGGCCATATTGGTCCTCTTCTTCTAGTACCTCCACCACAAAGGGTTACAATTTGGTAAAATATTGATTATTTAATTACTTCTATAGTATTAGGTTATTAGTCGCTATTACCTCGAAAAAAATGGGCGAAGTTTTGGTACCTCCCACACAAATGGACCATTTTGTACCAAAAGTTACCAGCTTATAACTTTAATACCAGTGCATAAAAAATACTTGAAATTTTGTACAGTGTAATGCTTTTATAGTATCTAGAGTCCAGAGAAAAATGGGCGTTATTGGCACGCCCCTTTTTGTACCTCCTCCACAAATTTTTGTACCAAAAGTTAACAGCTTTTAACTTTAATACAAGTGCATACAAATACTTGCAATTTTGTACAGTGCAATGCTTTTATAGTACCTAAAGTCTAGAGAAAAGTGGCCGTAATTGGCACGCCCCTCTTGGTACCTCTCACACAAATGGACCATTTTACAACAAAAGTTAACAGCTTATAACCTTAGTACTAGTGCACATTAATACTTGATATTTTGCTTTTATAGTACCTAGAGTCCAGAGAAAAGTCACCGTTATTGCGACGCCCCTTTTGGTACCTCTCACACAAATGAACCATTTTGTACCAAAAGTAAACAGCTTTTTACTTTAATACCAGTGCATACTTTAAAGTTATTAAATGCAGTTAAATTGATAATAATTAATTTAAAAAATAAATAAATAAATTTACTAATATTTTTTGGGACTCAAGGTGAGGGAATACATAAGTCGGTTTACCCGACTGAACTTTCTTACTTGTTTTTAAGTTGCAGCTTTTCCCTGAGTGTAAGTCTGAAGTCTTCACAAATCTAGATCAATACTAAATATTTCAATATCCCTCATTTGAATGCAAGTACTTTTCGCAGTTTTTGCACAAATCTCCCGCAGTTTTAAATTTTTTTCAAGAATTCGTTATGCTCGACATAATGGCACCATACATAACATTTCCACCAATTTTCGTTAAAATCGGAGACCATAAGGAAATTACCTTAACCACTTAATGTTATAATCGTCTATAACAAAATATTACTTTATTTCATTAATTCTCTTACGAGAAACACTTTAATTTATATTCATTCCCTTATATTCATTTAACTTTTTCTTTTATTGTAGTCGCATTAATTTAAAGATTTCAATGAAAAAAATACCTTAGGATCAACTTAATATGAAAAAGTTTTAAGCAGTTTTAAAACTATAAGTTCCCAAAACATGTTTGCGTATTCCTTATACCATAAAAACATTGCGTACAAAAGATTATTCCCCTCTTTGATGCTGCTGCAGTAATACTCCCTCTTTCTAGCGAATTTCATTCAAGAAAAAAAGTCATTCATTGCATTACAAGATATACACACTAACACTTATCTATAGACTTGTACGTAAACCGATAAGAATATTAAAAAAACACACACGCATACTGTGTAACAGGCGTTAACAGTGATAAACATCGACGTCGACGTCTCTAACTGTTTATCTGTGCAATGTCAATGACGCTATTCTGTTTGGGTAGCTTCGGGCCTTTTTTGCATTTCGCATATTTGTGCGTTTGTATGTGTGTGTGTTTGCCGACATGAGTTCACGGTCAAGGCGCATGTGCCGGCTTCGTGTGACGAGATACACAAGTTTGCACCTTTCCTGGTAAATTTTGTAGATCTGTGTGTGTGTTTGTGCGTTTGTTTTTGCCTGTGTCGTCATGCCGGTGTTGGTGCTCAATCAATAAACCATGGACTAACGTCAAGAGCAAGGCTGTTCGCGGTAATTTCTTCTCATTTGCAAAGTTTACATCGCAAAGTTGAAGGGAAAACAAAAGCTTTGCAAACATTTTGTGATGGAAAAAGCTCCGGTGGATGTAAAATTGTATTACAAATAACTTTGAGAACTAAAAGTTTTTTAGCACAGGAATTTGAAAGAGATATTATGCAGTAGCTTCTGAATCGACCTCGGATTATATGCAATTGCATATTTATACCCTCACATTAGTGATACGAGGGTGTATTTCATTTGCTACGGGCTAAAAGTGTAACACATCGAAGGAGTGACCTAATCCACTATGTATGTTTGGCGAATATCCCTTTTGGCCATTTTAAGTTGAATGAGCAATGTTCGTCCGTCCGTCCGTCTGTCTGTCTGTGTGCTGGCTGGTGCGCACGATAACTCTCGAAAGGAGTAACCGATTGACTTCAAATTTGGTATGTGGTAATAATTTCTTCTATCTCCGGCAAAGTTCGAAGATGGGCAATATTAGTCCAGAAAGAGTTAAGATTTAGTGAAATATTGCTTATTTAATAACTTCTATACTACTTATTTCAATCCTCTGAAATTCTACACATAGTATTAGTTCATTAGTCACTATCACCTCGAGTAAAAATAGGCGAAGTTGCCACTACCCTTTTGGTACCTCCCACACAAATGGACAATGTTGAACCAAAAGTTATTAGCTTATAAATTTATTACCAGTGCATACAAAGAATTGACATTTTGTACAGTGTAATGCTTTTATATTAACTAGAGTCCAGAGAAAAAAGGGCGTTATTGACCGGCCCCTTTTGGTATTTCCCACACAAATGGACCATTTTACACCAAAAGTTAACAACTTATAACTTTAATACCAGTGTATATAAATACTTGGGATTTTGTACAGTGTAATGTTTTTATAGTACCTAGAGTCCAGAGAAGAGTGACCGTTATTGGGACGCCCCTTTTGGTACCTCTCACACAAATAGACCATTTTGTACCAAATGTAAACAGCTTTTAACTTTAATACCAGTACATACTTTAAAGTTATTAAATGCAATTTAAATTGATAATAATTTAAATAAAACAAAAAATAAATAAATTTTTCTAATATTTTTTTAGACTGAAGGTGAGGGGATTCATTAGTCGGTTTACCCGACTGAACTTTCTTACTTGTTAAATTTTAGTTTGGGTGGGCGATGTCACGCCCACTAACACTATCACCGTTGTTTTCAGCACATAACGCGTACTGGCACCAAGGTCACACATACCCAATTTTGCGAATTCACTGTTTCCCCGTTTTTAGTCCTGTGACGCGTAATTGTACCAAGGTCAAACATAGTAAATTTCGAGAATTTTACTGCAATAGTACTCGAAATATTTCATATTTGAATTTTAGGCTGTGTGGGCGGTGCCACGCGCACTGTCACTATCACACCGGTTTTTGGCTCCATGTTGTTTAGTGGTACCAATGTCACACGTATCGAATTTCGAGTATTTTGAACCAATAGTACCCAAGATATTCCACTATTAAATTTTACGTTGTATGGGCGGTGCCACGTCCATTTGTCCAATCAAAACCGAATATACCTACGAACCTTCCACACACCAAAAGATATTCTCATGCGAAAATTCAGCAAAATCTGTTCAGCCGTTTTCGAGTCCATCGCGTACCAACGAACACCATTTCATTTTTATACCCTCACTTTAGTGATACGAGGGTACATATCATTTGCTTCGGAAAAAAGTGTAACACATCGAATGAGTGACCTAAGACCCCAAGTATGTTCGGCGGATATTCGTTTTGGGTCATTTAAGTCGAATGAGCAATGTCCGTCCGTCTGTCTGTCGGTCCGTCTGTCTGTCTGCTGGCTAGTGCGCACGATAACTCTCGAAAGGAGTAAGCGATTGACTTCAATATTTTTTTCTATCTCCGGATGAGTTCGAAGTTGCTTTTTTCCACTTCTTCTAGTACCTCCCCCACAAAGGGGTAACTTTTAGTGAAATATTGATTCTTTAATAACTTCTATACTACTTATTCGAATCTTCTGAAATTCTACACATAATATTAGTATATTAGTCACTATCACCTCGAGAAAAATGGGCGAAGTTGCCGAACCCCTTTTGGTACATCGCACACAAATGGACCATTTTGCACCAAAAGTTAAATGCTTATAACTATAATATCACTTCATGCAAATACTTGAAATGTTGAACTGTGTAATACTTTTATAGTACCTATAGCCCAGTGAAAATTGGGCGTAGTTGACACGCCCCTTTTGGTACATCCCACACAAATGTACTATTTTGCACTAAAAGTTAACAGCTTATAACTTGAATACCAGTGCATAAATATACTTGACATTTTGTGCAGTGTTATGCTTTTTTAGTGCCTACAGTCCTGTGAAAATCGGTGGTTATTGTCACGCCCCTTTTGGTACCTCTCACACAAATGTACAATGTTATACAAAAAGTTAAGAGCATGATTACCAATGCACGAAAATACAACAAAATTTTGCACAGTGTAACATTTTTAAAGAACTTATAGTCCTTTGAAAAATGGGCGTTATCAACATGCTCCTTTTGGTACCTCCCACACAAAATGGCCAAATCATACCAAAATTTAATATATCATAACCTTAATATACCAGTTCACATAAACGCTTAGAATTCGGTACAGTGCAATATATTTGAAAAATATATATATTAGCGAAAAATAGGAGTATTTGTTAAACCCCCTCTGGTACCTCCCATACAAATCGACAGATTAACTCGTTAATACTTCAGTACTCACAAAGTGAGGGTATACCTTAGTCGGTTTACACGACTGAAACTTTTTTACTTGTTATATATATAGATAAAGATAATAGTCATACGCCGATGATGCCAGTTTTGAAGATCTCTAAATTTAACTAAAGCTATGTACACACGGTGGTCAAATATTAAAATTTTGTCCACAAAATATCAAAAAAATGCAACAGTGTGAACATACAATTTGTGTCTTGGAACGTTGGCAGAAAATTCATCGTCAGTACATTGTAAGATATGGTAAGATGTGTGAAGTTGCACATCTGACAATGGCGCCATTGTCAGAGAAACATTTTATTGGCAACACTGTCTATCAAATATTTGTTTGGCAATTTTGCCTATAAATATTTACAAAATATATTGTAATTATATGAAATTGAACGGTTTTCCTGCAATCGCCTGCACTGACAATTGCAGGACTGAATTGACAGTCCAGACGATTGCAAGAAAATCTTACAATTTCATATATTTACAATTATCTTAATAGATTGCCAATAAAAATATTATATAATGCGTGATCCATTTCGAGGTTCCCTATTTTTTATAGCAAAAAAACACAGAAAATTCAAATTGAATGGGGAAATGTTTATTATTATTAAATTTGAAAAAACATTCTTTGGCATTTATTTTTTGAAGATTATGTCTATCAAATGTTGGCCGCGGCTACATATCAGAGTGGTTCGAGCATTTCGACTGGTAAATGGCGAATGACGAGCGTGATGTTTTGCTCCAAGGCCTGAGTCGAAGCGGGCATAAACTTTAGACTTTACATATCCCCACAGGAAAAAGTCTAACGGTGTTATATCACACAATCTTGGTGGCCAATCGACCGGCCCAAAACGTGAAATTATCTGCTCACCGAAGTGTTCTCTCAATAAATCCATTGATTGATGCGATGTGTGGGAAGTGGCGTCGTCTTGTTGAAACCAAACGTCGCCGAGATCACGAGCTTTAATTTCTGGCATCAAATAGTCGGTTATCATGGCACCGGTATCATTTTTGAAGAAATATGGACCGATGATTCCGGTACGTGAGCTAAAATATTGCTCATGGGTGTCAAGTTCGTGGGTCGACTGGAAAGTTTTTTTTTGGATTTAAAAAAAATGGACTTAGCGCAATTGGCGAACGATTATTTTGATAATAAAACTGAATAATTTGTGAAATGCCAAACAATACTTAAAAAATAACATGACAGCATGACACGACTCACACGTGATCTGTCAAAAAAAGGTTATTGAAAAAAATATCTCTACTTAGATCACCCTATATAAAAGCAGAATATATACCTATTTCTTTCACATCAACTTTTCTGAACGGACAACAGTAACGTGTTATCTCCTCACTCTACAGGGAGGAGGGTATATTTGTATATCATTTGCTATGAACCAAAAGTGAGTTAGGAGGAGTGAGGAGTGAGGAGTGAGTTAATGCCCCAAGTATGTTTGGTGAAAATTCTATTTGGGCCATTTTATGTCATTTGGGCAATGTCCGCCCGTCCGTCAGTATGTATGTCTGTATGTCTGTCTGCTGGCAGGTGCGCACGATAACTCTCGAAAATAGTACACGATTGACTTCAAATTTGGTGTGAGGTAATATTTTTTCCATCTCAGGCTAAGTTCGATGATGGTCTATATTGCTCCACTCCTTCTAGTACCTAATTTGATTCTCTTATAACTTATTTACTACTTATTCTAGTTTTCTGAAATTCTACACATAGTATTAATTTATTAGTCTCTATCCCCACACAAATGGTAAATTTTGCGCCAAAAGTTAACAGCTTATAAATTTAATACCACTCCATACAAATACCTGAAATTGTGTACAGTGTAATGCTTTTATAGTGCCTATAGTCTAGTGAAAAATGGGCGTTACTGGCACGCCTTTTTGGTACCTCCCACACAAAGGAACCATTTTGTACAAAAAGTTAGCAGCTTATAGCATGAGTGCCAATGCACGAAAATATTAAAAAATCGTGCACAGTGTAATGCTTTTAAAGTACCAAAAGCCCTGTGAAAAATTACCTGTAACACCTTGCCCCTTTGGTACATCCCACACAAATGGCCAAATGCTACCAAATTTGAAAAGCTCATAAGGTTAACAATGAACATAAACGCCTACAATTCGATACAGCGCAATGTATTTTTATTCTGCGAAAAATATGTGTATTTTTAAACCACTTTTAGTACCTCCACACAAATTTACACCTTAATTCGTGTAATATTTCATATTACATTATATGTACTTGTTTCTCACGTTATTACTTGTTTCCCTTTTCGTTTGAATACGTAACGTATACTTGTTATTTCGTTTATACCTTATAACACTCATACGCCTAGGATGCCAGTTTTTAGGTTTAAATTGCCAGATTAGTTGTTGAAGATCTCCAAAATGGAATAGGAATTCATACATAAGTACGACAATGAAAATATGTTATCTGTTCGAACTTTTTTGAAATGAAATCTTAAAAATTGTTTAATACAAATCATCAAAAATCATACAAAAATAAAATCTATGGATACATTACAAAGTTGCGTCCATTTTACTAACTATTGGTGAACCAAATTTGTCTTAGCTTTTGTAAATACTGTTTAATTCTTAGTTGTATCAATATGTAAAATATAAAATTATAGTGTTTAAAAGTATATTGCATTTAATACTCACTTAATAATTAGACCTTTAGATTCCGCCGACAAGCGCTTTTAGACTTACAAGATTTATTTGTGAAAATTAAAATTGCACATATGAATTATTATTTCAGAAAATTTCGCAAGGATTGCCATCTTGCGACTTAAAGTCAGATTGTAGTACACAAAATGAATACATATCCGAATTGATTGACATTATTTAGAGTCCAATTGGAAATTTTTTCGAATAACTTAATACGTATCCACATTGAAATAGTATTTTTCTTTAGATTTGATTGGCCAACATTTTAGATAAGCAGTAATTATTTATGTCCATTAGTTCTCGCCTCTTGTTCTCCATTTTTTATACCATCACTTTAGTATGAAGAGGGCATATATCATTTGCTACGGGCCAAAAGTGTAACACATCGAAGCAGTGGCCTAAGACCCCAGGTATGTTTGGCGGAAATCAGTTTTTTTGCTCATTTTAAGTCATATGAGCAATGTCCGTTCATCCGTCTGCATCCAAATTGATCAATTCATTTGGTTTTGGTTCTTCAGCAATCAATAAAATTGACTCTTTGCAAATATTAAAGGATCTTGCTAGGGATTTTTAACTTAATTCCGTATGGTTGTCCTTTTTACATAACCGTCAGAAAATTTAAATGCATTGTTTCTTTTTGTTATCAAATTATTTTCTATAATTTTATTAAAATCTATTTCCCTTTTTGTGTCTCCTCTCTTTCAAATTCCAAATAACAATCCTTCAATAAACAAAATTATTTGTTTCTTCCCTCTTATCGAAAAATCAATAGTGTCGTTTCCTTTCTAAGTTTTCTATTACATTTTTATACCCTCACTTTAGTGATACGAGGGTATATATCATTTGCTCCGGGCCAAAAGTGTAACACATCAAAACAGTTACCTAAGACCCTAAGTATGTTCGACGGATATCCGTTTTGGGTAAATTAAATCGTCTGTCTCTATGTCTGTCTGCTAGCTGGTGCGCACGATAACTCTCGAAAGGAGTAACCGATTGACATCAAATTTGGTATGTGGTAATATTTTTCTCTATCTCCGGCTAAGTTCGAAGATGAGCCACATTGGTCCACTCCTTCTAGTACCTATCCCACAAAGAGTTAATATTTAGTGAATTATTGATTTTTTAATAACTTATATGTATACTGCTGATTTGAATCCTCCGAAATTCTACACATCGTATTAGTTTATTAATCACTATCACCTCGAGAAAAATGTGCGAAGTTGCAACGCCCCTTTTGGTACCTCCCACACAAAGATTCCATTTTGTACAAAAGTTGACAGCTTACATCGTGAATATCAATACATATATACTCAAAATTTGCATAGCGTATAGTTTTTAAAATTCCTACAGTCCTGTTACAAATGGGAATTAGCACCACACCCGTTTTAGTATCTACCATACAAAAAGAGACAAGACATACCAAAATTAAATAGTTCATAATATTAGTACATATACCAGTGCATATTTACCCGACTGAATTTTCTTACTTGTTTTCTCATCATTTCAAAGTAGTTGTAAATGATTTCACAAATCGATACCAAAATTATTTTTGGGACCTCACAGGCTATCGAACATTGCTATATAAAATTATTGTCCTGTTTTTTAGGCTTTACGCCATAGTATTAGAACAATAAGCTCCAAATGTGGAATAATTTCATATTATTTTTCTGAAGAATAGATGCAAACTTAGCATTTGTAAATTCTATATATGGGCAAATCCCGGGTTGCGGACGTTACATTCGTATGCATTTTCTTTTACTAATATTCATCCCGTTGGTTAAAGTGAATTTGCATATTTTTATACCCTCACTTTAGTGTGACGAGGGTATATATCATTTGCTACGACAAAAAGTGTAACACATCGAAGGAGTGATCTAAGACCCTAAGTATGTTCGGCGGATATTCGTTTTGGGTCATTTTAAGTCGAATGAGCAATGTCCGTCCGTCTGTCTGTCTCTGTCTATCTGTCTGTCTGTCTGTCTGTCTGTGTGTCTGCTGGCTGGTGCGCACGATAACTCTCGAAAGGAGTAACCGATTGACTTCAAATTTGGTACTTGGTAATACTTTTTTCTATCTCCGGCTAAGTTCGAAGATGGGCCATATTGGTCCACTCCTTCTAGTACCTCCCCCACAAGGTGTTAAAATGTTGTGAAATATTGAATCTTTAATAACAGTTATACTACTTATTCGAATCTTCTGAAATTCCACACATAGCATTAGTTTATTAGTCGCTATAAACTCGAGAAAAATGGGCCACGTTGCTACGCCCCTTTTGGTACCTCCCACACAAATGCACCATTTTGCACCAAAAGTTAACAGCTTATAACATTAATACCAGTGCATAAAAATACTTGAAATTGTGTACAGTGTAATGCTTTCATAGTGCCTACAGTCCAGTGAAAAATGGGTGTCATATTCACGCCCCTTTTGGTACCTCTTACACAAAGGTACCATTTTGCACCAAAAGATAACAGCTTATAACATTAATACCAGTGTATAAAAGCACTTGAAATTTTGTACAGTGTAATGCTTTTATAATGTCTTTTGCACTGTGAAAAATGGGCGCTATTGCCACGCCCCTTTTTTTTACCTCCCACACAAAGGTACCATTTTGCACAAAAAGTTAAGAGCTCACAGCATGAGTACCAATGCACGAAAAAGCAACAACATTTTGCACAGTGTAACGCTTTTGAAGTCCCTATAGCCCTGTAAAAAATGGCCTTTATCACCACGCCCCTTTTTGTACCTCCCACACAAAATGGCCAAATCATACCAAAATTTAATATTTCATAACGTTAATATACCAGTGCAAAAAACGTTTATAATTCGGCGCAGTGTAATGTATTTAAAGAATCTACTATTCAGCGAAAAATAGGTGTATTTGTTAAAAAAATTCTGGTACCTCCCATACAAATTGACAGAATAATTCGTTTAATATTACATTACTCACAAAGTGAGGGTATACCTTAGTCGGTTTACCCGACTGAAACTTTCTTACTTGTTTTAGCTAAGTTTGCATAGTAATCAGAAAAATCGACATACATTAAAGAATAAGGAATATTTAAGGATATTAAAATAGCTCTCATTAGAATAAAACACTTCATGGTTCATCCAAAAACTAGAAATTCGTCTTTGGCGGACGTTACGTTGCGGACGTTACACAACAATTTCAATACGTTAAAACGACCATATTATGCGGACATTTTTATATAATGATATACTATATATTTTATAGAACATTCTGAACGTATTATTTCAATGGTGAGATCAGTTGAATGGACCGCAAAATAATGGTTTCATTACACACCTGGCATTTTTTTACATTTTTGTTATACTGTTTTTCGGTCTACATCTAAATTTATCAAATTTGGCTGTGTGCGTAAATCTTGAAACTATTCTCATCCAAATTTTAACCTGATCAGATGTCAAATATGACTTCTACATGTTAATCAGAACCGAGTTTCGATTTAATTTTCATTCGATCCATAATCAAGAAACTCCTCTTTGCCATATTTTGAAATTATCAACAAGAAAGTAAGACTTTTATATTGCCTAGATGCCAAATCAAGAGGAATACTAGTATATATAAATCACAAGCGATTTTTTAAACCTTGCCAGTGTTCGTTCCTGTGCTAAAAAACTCCTCTCTGTTAAATTTCGCAATGATAGGATGTAGAATAAATCTTCTATAGCACTTTCATAAAAAAACGGAAGGTACATATTAGGTTGGCTAAATTGAAATCTGAACGAATTTTGACAAAGGTTAATCTTATATCAAATAATTGTGCCAAATAATATGACTTCTATAGCGCTTACATGCCAAAGCGGAAGGAAAATATCTATATCTTAATCTGAACCGATATTGTTCATATCGACAAAGATGTTAATTGGTCTAAAAAGATATACTGCACACAATTTCATGAATATCGAGAGTAAAATATAACTCGCTAAATAAAAGGAACATACTCGTATATGTATCTGTGGTTTTCTGGAATAACCATCTATGTCAGAAGTTTTCGATTTCGGTATTTTAGCATGACACTCCTAGTAATGTCCAGGTTTTGGTAAGTTTTCAACATTCAACTATGCACATTTAGTATCAAATGTACTGTGAGAGAAAGAGTAGTTTGGCTCCCCTGAAATTTTTATATTTTGAGATGTGCTGCTATTCTAGATAACCACTGATATAAGGTTTAGGTTTAGATTAGGCAGCCGTTTTCTTTTTTTTCTTCAGCTCACATAGACCAGTTTAGGTCCCTAGTGGTACCACGGGCTAAAATGCCCTTCATCGAAACCAACCTGTTTGATATACAAATGTATCGATAGCACGAATATTGGTACTGGAAAGATCTGTTAGGCTGCCTAGAAAGGCCGACCCCAGTAGGTCCAGTCGTCGTTTACTCAAAGCGGGACAGTCGCATAGCAAGTGTTCAATGCTCTCCACTTCTTCCTCATATCCACAGCTTCTGCAGAAGTCATTGGAGTTAATACCCAATCTTCTGGCGTGTTCGCCGATCTGGCAGTGTCCCGTCAGAACTGATACTAACGTAGACAATCTTTGCCTCTCCAGTGCGAGGAGATATTTTGATCTTCTCAGGTCATACCAGCTACCTTGCCTGATTGTCTTTTGCCTAAGCCAAAGCTTGCACGTGGATAGTGGCGCATCATCCCAGGGAATTTGTAATTTAGTCCCTTTCCGAGAAAGTTAATCGGCTTTGCAGTTCCCCGGGATATCCCTATGCCCAGGCATCCATATGTGGTATATATTAAACTGCTCAGCCATCTCGTAAAGAGATCTGCGGCAGTCGAGGGCTGTTTGTGAATTTAGGGATTTTGCCTCTAGAGAATTGATGGCAGCCTGGCTGCCCGAGTAAATGACACGCTAGTTGCGACTCAGCCACTTGGCGACTTCCCATATTGCCATTATTTCGGCTTGATAGACACTGCAGGTATCTGGTAGTCTGTGAGATATATCCAAACTAAGTTCTTCACAGTGTACTCCGAAGCCAACCTTTTCATCAAACTTCAAACCATCCGTGTAAAACGGGAGATGGTTTGTATTACCTGGTATTCTGCCAACCCATTCATCTCTGGCGGGAATCATAGTGTTTTAATTTCTCTCGAAGGTGTACACAGTTGGTATATAGTCCACTCGGTCGGTTACCATAGCACTACACTTCGATATCCTCATGTGACCGTAGTTCTTGTACCCCCACATTGATAGGCAGTTTAATCTTATTGCCGCTCTGGTTGCAACTTCTCTCGCCACTATATTAATCGGCAGTATGTGGAGTAGGGCTTGTAGAGACTCAGTCGCTGTAGTCCTTAAGGATCCGCATATGAACAGGCAGGCAGTTCTTTGGACCTTTGTTAGTAGGTTGGTGATGGTTAGTGTGTCAGTTGCCGTCCACCATACCACAATTCCGTATAACAGTATTGGACGAACTACTGCTATATATATCCAGTGGACGATTTTAGGAGAGAGGCCCCACAGCGATCCTACAGCATTTTTGCAGGAATATAAGGCGACGTTGGCCTTCCTTACACGTTAAGTCTATACAACATTTTCTAACTAGAATTATTCCTAAAAATTTTGCACTTTCAGAAAAGACTAGATCTGTTCCGTTTATACGAGGTGGAGAGTCTACACGTGGGACATTATTCATCCTGGTTAAGAGAACCAATTCTGTCTTCTTTGGATTAACGCCCTGCTTCTGGCCCATCTAGCCAATTTGTTCTGAGCCACCTGTAGGATGTCTCTGAGGACGTTTTCGAATTTGCCACTCACTGCGATTGCCACGTCGTCCGCAAATGCCACGACCTTGCAGCCACAACGTTCTTGATCTAGAAGGATTTCATTCACCGCTAGGTTCCAAATTAGTGGAGACGGTACTCCTCCTTGTGGAGTCCCTCTGTTTACAAACCTTGTTAGAGTTGTGGACCCAAGACACGCTGTTATTCGTCTTCTCTTGAGCAGGCTGTGTATAAGTCTAATCAAGCTGGAGTTTACCTTAAGATGTGATAGTGCCGCAATTACCGCATTTGAGTGAATGTTGTTAAAAGCCCTTTCTATGTCATGAAATGCCACCGTAGTGAATTCCTTGAAATGCAGGGACGATTCGGTAGTGCTCACAAGTTCGTGCAGGGCTGAATTTGTAGACTTCCCCTTATTGTAAGCATGATGGTTTACCGACAGGAATTTTGTATCCAGGTTTTCCCTAATGAAATAATCTAAAAGTCTTTCCAGACCTTTCAATAGGAAGGAGGATAGGCTGATTGGTCTGAAGTCTTTTGGCCGCTTTGGGTATGAATACCACTTTGGTATCCCTCCATCGATTCGGGATGTATAAAAGCCTGATACAGCCTACATACATTTTCTCCAGCCAGGGGATAATGTACTTTAACATTTTCTGCATTTCTGCTGGAGTGATGCCGTCTAGTCCAGGTGACTTGAAGGGCTCAAAGCTTTTAATAGCCCACTTTATTTTGGATCTCTCAGTCAACAAGCTAGCGACGCTCGCAGTCCACTCGCACTCTTGTTGGTCCTGTTGATGAGTTCCCCGGGAAATGTGTGTCGAGCAGTACATTTAGCGATTGCTCGCTGTTTTTTGTCCAGTTGTTCGCCTCATCCTGCAAATAGCCTACTGTACAAGGTGAAGTGGATAGCATCTTCCTCAGCCTTGCGGCGTCGGAGACCTTTTCCACTTCGCCACAGAAGGAATACCAAGAGCGTCTTTGCGCCTTCCTAAGACAGCCGGTCAGTAGCAAACGTTACGTCGAGTACTTCTTGTCTGTCTTTAATTGTAAAGGTCGGTTTATTACCTATGTTATAAATACTTAGGTTGGTAGTTAGAATAAAGTCAAGAAGCGAATCACCGCTATTGTTTATATCCGTACTACCCCAGATAGAATGATGAGCGTTCGTGTCTGCGCCAATAATCAGCTCGACCTGGTCAGACGTCGCTTCTTCTAAAGGGTTTTCCAACAAGAGGTGTTATTTTGGTATTCAAAGAAATTTTTTGAGATAAATAATCGGATTTTTATTTCGTAATAAAGAGGAAGGTATGCCGTTAATAATGAAAAACAACATCAGCAAAATGGCCACCACGACCACGCTTACAGGACCTTATCCTTTTCATGAAATTTTCCATAACCAAATCGCAAAGTGGCTCTCGATAGCCTCACGAATTCTATCATTAAGGTATTGAATCGACACTGGGCTGTTGGCGTAGACCTTATTTTTCACGTGGCCCCAAAGGAAGAAGTCGCAAGGTGTTAAATCACAAGATCTTGGTGGCCAATTGTGATCACCTCTCCGAGAGATAACACGGTCCGGAAACTTTTCCCGTAACAGAGCAATGGTTTCGTTGCTCGTGTGGCACGTAGCGCCGTCTTGTTGAAAGGAAACGTTGTCCAGATCAATACCATCCAACTCCGACCATAAAAAATCATTAATCATCTCTCGATAGCGCAATCCATTCACCGTAACTGTTGATCTAACCTCATTTTCGAAAAAGTAAGATCCAATGACCCCGCCGGACCATAAAACTCACCAAACAGTCACACGTTGAGGATGGGAGGCTTCTCAACAATAACTCTTGGGTTTTAAGAGCACCAGATGCGACAATTTTGCTTGTTGACGTATCCACCGAGGTGGAAATGGGCCTCATCAGTCAAGATGATTTTTCGATGATTTTCGATTTTTCGAATTTTAATAATTTCAATGCGTTGTTGAATCGTGTATCGTTCCATTTTTAGTAATGGCGTAGTTTCTACTTGTCAAATGTCAAAGAATAAAAGCTTCAAAAGTGGCAGCTACCGAAACACCTCTTGTTGGAAACCCCTGTATTTTCAGGGTTCGTTATTTAATAATTTGAAATAATGTATCCATACTTTATCAACATTTTACGAAAATTATTTATATAGATTTTTTTGAAAGATATTTCGCAGACTTTACTAACCACTGTGACAGTGCAACAACCCCTCGCAGTTTCAGTAATAGGCACTTCAACGCTACATCCCCGCTTGGAAAGTTGCCTCCCGAAGCTTTAAGCTTTCCAAGCTTATCTACATACCGTATATGAATACATACATATGTATATCCCCGGTATCCTCAGATATGTATTCCACAATTCTCAAATTCATTCATAAGTTACAAAGTTCCTAACTCAAGGCTATTTTTAACGTAAACATTACAGATGTCATCTGTAATGGTCAGAGTATGAAAAAATCCAAAACACGAGTTGTCTTTACAAAAATAGCAACAACAACAACAATGTTTGATTGATGGAATCATAAAAATGTTTTCCAGCGAGTTACAAAGATGTAGTTATTTCTTAGAATTGTCCTGGACTGTGTAATCTATTGGTAGGAAATGCTCCATGACTTAAACCTGATTTGTCTATATATTAAGAATCTATTATTTTGTATACAGATATACACATACTCGTATACGAGTATATGTACTTAAATACATATATACGGAATATGAATATTGATATCGTCATTTGTGTACAAAATTCAGGAAAATAATTATACTAGTTTACAGAAATTTTAATAATTTGCATGCCCTCTCTTTGATGGAGGAAAAAAGGGTAACACATCAAAGGAGTGACTTAAGACTCTAAGTATGTTTGGCGCACATCCGGATTAGACATTTTAAGTCAATTGAGCAATCCACTGTTCAACTCAAAATGCGCATATGTGCCAATGCCCCTTCTGGTACTCTCCACACAAAAATTAACTTATCTAGCAATCATCTAAATTATATGTTATTTGATATTTAGACTTCATTCCAAGTGATTATATTCTGACAAAGAATGAACAAAATATATTTCCCACATAAAGGTCCACATAAAGTTCCCATTAAACTTTTTGATACATTTTTCGACAGATAAGGCAGGAAATAGTAACACTTCGAGCGCCGACCTCTTATATTCTTCCATGTATGACTTGGCAAATAGCAGGGGAGGGTATTGTAGAGATCTTCCGCCTCACTTTAGCCTCCATTTTCCATTCTTTGTTATTATTTCTTTGTTTATGTGCCCTTTATACACACACAGAAAACATATGATTATACATACATTCCAAATTTTCGGTAAACCAGTGTAATATGTAAAAACGAGGCTGAATACAAACAACTACACTCGTACTTAGTTCGGAAATCCCATTTTGATGATATCCATTATTATAGTAATGGTGGCACTGCTGATGCTAATGCTGCTGTTGCTGCTACTGGTGTAGCTGATCTAAAAATAAATCTACAACGACGCAATAATGAAAGAAAATCTGTTGCAGTCTGTCTAAAAATAACTTTGGGAAAAAAACATACTCGTACACTACATACATACATCATATGTATGTATATTCTTCTACATACATACATACATACATACTCTTTCACACATACAAAAAAGGAAAAGAAGCCGTCAGGACAACGGAAGCACTAAGGATGAAAGAACTGAACTTTTTCATGTTTACAAAGAAACAACGCATATTCTGCTCATGATTTTTTCTCTTGTAGTTGGGAAGAAGGAGGGGTCGGGGAAAAGTGAATGACTTTTTGCATTAATTAAAAAATTAAATGATTGGATTTTAACAGGATTACGAAGAAAGCTCCTCGTATTCTTTGTTTGAACATTTGAATTTGTACTTTCAATTGTTTAAATAAAGTTTGTGCATTGGATGTGCTTAAATGTATCAAAAACTTAATGTATACTTTTAGGCTGCTGAGAAATTAACGGCAAGACAAGTATATGGGTATTTCAACAAGTATTTCAATAGCATACCTGCACAAAATTTAAAATGTTGCATTCATTTTATGCATGTCCGACCGCAGTGAGGGGTTACCGTAGACTGTGTTTAGACGGCTGCCTTTGCTGATACTTGTCCCCACACTAATGGGGACAAGTATCAGCATATGTTTTTGTATACACTACAACTTCAACAAATACGATTACGAATACTATAACTGACAGCGATACACCTGCAACGAAAACGACGACGACAACTAATACACAAGGATCTAAACCCATGCCTGACAACAAGCCTTGTGATCCAACGACCTACTATAAGGCGTCAGCTCTGCCTCTATCCTTGAAAGACTTGAGAAAGCCGACCCTGCATCTCTAACCAACGAGCAGAGTGAATACCTTAAGTGGACACGGAATATATCTGAAGAACAGGATACGGTGTCAACTTTCATCTCCAGATAAACCTCTGGCTTCTTAAAGTACCAAAGTGTTCAGTAGTAAAACTACTCATCAGTCCTTTGCAGACGTTGCTAAAGCTTGGTACTGGCGGTCATCAATAGGGGATAGCAAGTCGGCAAAATCTCCACGTGCAAGTGGAGCGGACGCGCTGTGTTCTGTTTTCTTCGATGTTATTGAGCAGCTTCCGCGTCAGGCAATGAAGCCGAGCAAAATTATCAGCGGCGGCGGCGCATGGAAAAATACTGGTCGGGGGCGGCTGAGCCGATCAAATTTACACAATCGGCTGAGCCGATAAAGTTCCAACAAACGATGGTGCACAAGTGTCATCCTCAGGCAAAGATGTAGCTTTAAAATATTTATAATTATGTAGATGAACAAACTTAAAATTAACACAACAATTTAGAAAAAGTTATGGAAGTTTTGATGTTATGTCGAAAATCGGCTCCACAAATCTCTACTTATTGGTCTCTGTTGGGAAAGAGAATGTTGTGTTCTCTTCAAAACGACGTATACTTTATAAAAATTAGTTCGGCCGCTCAAGAGCTATTGCAATTTCCGTAAAAACCAAAAACGCATTTTTCAATTTCAAACCCATAATTTTTTTTTGGATTTTTAAATAAATGATAGCGAGTTAAATTTAGAAACTTTTTATAAATTTTTACGCAAAAATGAACTTTATTAAAAATTCTGGCCCTACTGTATTACTTAGTAGTCACTTTCATAGTTTTCATGGTTGCATGAAATACATTTTCTTGGCTTACTAAATAAACTTCGGCGGCTGAGTTTCAGCCGATGTGAGCGGCTAAAATAGGCCGGCGGCGGCGCGCCGCCGATTTGCGCCGCGTCGGCTTCATAGCCTGTTCCGGGTCCGGCTCCAGATTGTGTAAAACTAATATTGTAACGGACATTGAAATGGTATTTTATGAAAGCGGAAATTACTTAGGTATTTTACTAGACAGGAATTTGATCTTCAAACCCAACATTCTGGAAATAGAAAATCAGACTGTGAAATGCTGTACAGTACTCGTGTTGTCGCCTGGTGGACAGCTCTGCAGAAATCCACATCCTGCTTCATACTAATACTACTGAGGAACTCTAGTTATCCGTTGCAAAAATATATGATCACCCCTGTTTACCAGACAAAAATCTTAGCTATTGCAGAATGGTTGAAAATTAATATTCTGTCCAAAGCTGGTATCAATATTTTCTCTGAAGCTCAGGCTGCTAACAAATCGCTGGGAAAACTACCCTCGACTGCCGAAGATCTCTTAACGAGGTGACTGAACAGTTCAATAATCACCTGATAGCAAGGAACTGCAAAGCAGATGAACATACAAGACTAGGAACAACCTTTCGTGCTCCAGGCTTTCATGCAAGCTCTTCTTAAGAGATAGTGTGCTAAGGCAACATTTGACAAGTGGTCTATAGTCTGGAACTGCATACATTCCAAGCAGAGGAGGCCTTGTCTACACTCCAAACGCATCAAGGCCCTGTCTGATGTTAAAATCCTCCAACTTTTGAGCTTTTTAAAGCAATCCAATTGGTTCAATGGGAGGGGCTAGGGAAAACTTATGTTTTCCCTTACGTCGCTGCAGTAGTACAATGGACTATATAAGGGTGGGCCTTTTAAAATTTTAAATTTGAACTACCGATTACTTTGACTTGTGATTTGAGCCCTTTGGATTATTTTCTGTGGGGAGCCATTAAGGATAAATGTTGCGCAAAGCATCCAGAGACAATTGAAACGTTGAAACATGAAATCGAAGTTGCCATTAAAGAGATTCTAGCCTAAACAATCGAAAATGTACTGAAAAATTGGGTTGATCTGGGACTTGGACCTATAACATTAATAACATTGAAAGGATTCTAAGAAAATTTGTACGTTATGTTTTCGATTTGAAAATACAAGATCATGAGCGTGTAACGTGTAACCGAACTTACCCTAGTATTGTTAGGGTGTACTTTTAGGGATTATTTAAACTCTCGGCACTTACAATCAAGGCCATTATGGCACTTACTAACAAGGCCATTATGGCACTTACTAACAAGACCATTATGGCACTTACTAACAAGGCCATTATGGCACTTACTAACAAGGCCATTATGGCACTTACTAACAAGGCCATTATGGCACTTACAATCAGGGCCATTATGGCACTTACTAACAAGGCCATTATAACAAGGCCATTATGGCACTTACTAACAAGGCCATTATGGCACTTACAATCAAGGCCATTATGGCACTTACTAACAAGGCCATTATGGCACATACTAACAAGGCCATTATAACAAGGCCATTATGGCACTTACTAACAAGGCCATTATGGCACTTACTAACAAGGCCACTATGGCACTTACTAACAAGGCCATTATGGCACTTACAATCAGGGCCATTATGGCACTTACTAACAAGGCCATTATGGCACTTACTAACAAGGCCATTATAACAAGGCCATTATGGCACTTACAATCAAGGCCATTATGGCACTTACTAACAAGGCCATTATGGCACTTACAATCAGGGCCATTATGGCACTTACTAACAAGGCCAATATGGCACTTACTAACAAGGCCATTATGGCACTTACTAACAAGGCCATTATGGCACTTACTAACAAGGCCATTATGGCACTTACTAACAATGTCATTATGGCACTTACTAACAAGGCCATTATGGCACTTACTAACAAGGCCATTATGGCACTTACTAACAAGGCCATTATGGCACTTACAATCAGGGCCATTATGGCACTTACTAACAAGGCACTTACAATCAGGGCCATTATGGCACTTACTAACAAGGCCATTATGGCACTTACTAACAAGGCCATTATGGCACTTACTAACAAGGCCATTATGGCACTTACAATCAGGGCCATTATGGCACTTACTAACAAGGCCATTATGGCACTTACTAACAAGGCCATTGTGGCACTTACTAACAAGGCCATTATGGCACTTACTAACAAGGCCATTATGGCACTTACTAACAAGGCCATTATGGCACTTACTAACAAGGCCATTATAACAAGGCCATTATGGCACTTACTAACAAGGCCATTACGGCACTTACTAACAAGGCCATTATGGCACTTACAATCAAGGCCATTATGACACTTACTAACAAGGCCATTATGTCACTTACTAACAAGGTGATTATAACAAGGCCATTATGGCACTTACTAACAAGGCCATTATGGCACTTACTAACAAGGCCATTATTAAATGACAAAGTTCAACCTTTCCAATCTTTATATATAAAATCCTTTGTAAGTTCGTTAGTAACGCATGATCTCTGAAACAATTCCACATTAGGTTCAGTTCGGTGTCATCTGTGTTTTAGAATTATTTATTTCCAGAACGATTTAACTGAAATTTAAAATGTATGTGTGGTTTGTCTTGATAATAGATTGTAACAAGTAGATGGCGCTGTAGTGGATTTATGTCCAAAATAATTTTTTTGCTGATTTTTTTCTGAAACTCGGATTATATGCATTTTTTAATGAAAAACAAACCAATACATGCCGAAAAGAAAGGACATGACAACGTCTGCTGGGGTCAGCTAGTAAAAACAGAAATTTGAAAATAATTACCAGTACTGTTTTATAGCCGATTCAAATTTTAAATGACCCACCCGTACCTGAGTCCATCCCTAATATGCTTAATTGCCGAGCCAGTCGTGGTAGTCATATGAATGATATTGCGTTCCATTTTTAAATAACAAAGTTTAAACTTTTCAATAAAACCAGAAATTTGAAAAAATTATCAATACTTTTTTTATAGTTGATTCAAATTTAAAATATTAAATGACACACCCGTACCTGAGTCCATCCCTTAAATTCTCAATTGCCGAGCCAGTCGTGGTAGTCATACGTATGAATGATATTGTGTTCCATTATTAAATGACAAAGTTCAACCTTTCCAATAAAACCAGAAATTTGAAAAAATTATGTGTCTTTTTTATAGCCGATTCAAATTTAAAATTTAAAATGGCCCACCCTGCAATCTATGTGAGTCTGTTATATAGCCTGTAACTTTTAACCTATGTCCAACTATTGCTTTTTTGCTTCTTATTCTTCAAATATTTGGAATTTTGTACAAACATATGTATATAAAACAAGACAGGAATGTTTAAAATCGGGCCAGTCTATTATATTATGTCCTAAACTACCGGGTCAGAGTGTAATAAAAATAAATATCGTCAGGTTTTATCAATGTTGATTTTATAATCTATCTACGATGACAATAATGGTGTTTTCTTTTGTGCCAAAAAATGCTACATTTTTTATGCCTTTCGCCCCAAAAATTCCTTTTTGTCTTCGATTGTAAAATAAATGCTGCACTGTGAAAGGGTTTCGTTTTCTTTTGTGAAAAATGTCGCACTTGCACGGGGCAAAAATGCAACATTTCACCACTGTATTTAATTGAAGGGGTGGACGCTGCCCTACAAAACAGATGTTTTTTCGGCGTCGGGCGAATAGCCTAAATACCCGCGTGTGTCCGTGCGTTCTTTTTTGTAATGAAGTTTGGTCAGATGCTTTATTTAGGCGGCGCCGTGGAGTATTCTTTGTTTTTAGTTTACTTTTAGTGAGTTAGAAGGCTGGTTTTTCGCATTTTTGTTATCGATTCTCACTATAAAAAATGCAGCAGTACAGGAAGGCGTAGGCGACATTATTACTCTCTGACAGGGCAACATCTTATTTTAGAAAAGAAAACACCATAAGATGCCAAATTGGATATTTCCTATTTAGAATACCTCCATATAATTGGAACCAATTCAAGAGCGTTAGTTCATGGTTCAGAAAACTTACATGTGCAGCGTTTTTAAAAATCTGCGGAATAGTTAACTCTTATGGGATTATAAGCAAAATCGGTATATATGAGGACAACATCTAAATCTGAAATTCTATAGCGATTTGTTCAATTTCTTCAAATGTTGGTTATGTTTGTTCGTGGTTCAAGAAACTGTTATCTGATACATTTTATAAGAACCTGATAAGAAATTCGTATTCTATAGCGCTTAGAATAAAAATAGGGATATACTTATAAATATGAAACGATTTTATTGAGATACATTTACATTTCAATAACAGACACGCAGATAGATGGGTAGATCGGCCGTCGGCCATGACGTTTAAGATTTCTTCCTATGGACAGCGTACAAAGCCAGCTACGCGAATGGGATTTAAGTTTGGCTGTAATAAATTTTGGGGATTATATAGCATTCCCAAAATATTGGGTCCGTGTGGGATAAGTCCGGGCACCATGCAACACAATTCTGAGATATAACTACATCATTGCACTATTGCATCTGGAAAAGTTAATATATGCTTACTCATGGCTCCTTTGGCTTTTCAATGATATATACATAGGGCCAAACTCTCCCAGCAATTTTATTTAAAATTGTATTTTTCCCCAAAAGAGTAATAATATACTTGGACGTAAAATTAACGACTTTGTGAATTAATTTTCCTAGACTGCCTATATACCAAAAATCGATAGGAACGTGTTGACAATTTGCCGATAGATCTTGGACCTATCCAGTTTCCAATTTAAAAATATTTGCCAAGTTTAAGTTAATTTTAACCCAATTTGAACTCAATAAAAAAACTATTTTAGTTCTCCAAACACCACAAACTCACATATGTGTGCGTACGTACGCAGATAAAGTCATTTATATTCTCTCTTCTTACACCGCAAAAGAAAAAAATCTAGAGGAACCAACCAAACCAAACAAAAACTATTTCCAACTAAAAAGGTTCATAAGTGATAAATGTACAGAGAGTGTGAGTGGGAACAACAAAATAGCTATGAATGAAAACGTAAAGCCATTGTGACGCCCTAAAGTATGCAACACTCGGAGTTCCAAGAAAACATTAAAACGAAGTTGCCACTGCTAAACATTTATTGAGAAATGTGAGGGATTATAGATCTTCGACAGTTTTTTTGTGGTAAAAAGAGGCCATGAATAAATAGTCTAGTCAGGCTGTGTACTTGTAAAAATTTAATTCTAGAAATATCTATTTATATATGGGCATTTCCAACGAGATGTCAATCGCAGCCAAAAAATTGAAAGTCTATAAAAGTAAATAAATAAATTATAAATTTAACTAATTTTCCCAAAAACTACATTTATTCATAACACATTTTAAAATATTTGAGTGCAAATTCGAATAATTGCAAAATTTATGTTTTAAACATTTGTATTGTATGTTATGTTCTGATTAATGGTTTCTCTTTGAAATCTTGATTTATATTTAAGGGATATAAGAAAAATAATTTTTGTTGTGAAAATAAGTATATTGAATATATTAAAAATCATTTATAATCAACCTTTGGATGTCTAGTTGCATAAAAAGTAAAAAAATAAACATAAAAAGAACGATGGAATAAAAAGTCGCATGTCGTGATTAAAATTAAATAAAAAATAAACTAATTAATATTTTTGAATTAAATAAAAAACAATATTAAGATACATGAATCCATGACATTTTAAAATTAGTCGCAATAAAATATTCCATCAGGTTTCTCTGAAATCAGTGTTTGGTTGGTGACTTCTGTTTTTGTCGCGTGCGAATGGCTTGGTTTATTGTAATTATCTTGATAACGAACAATTGGCCAAAATCAATCATAGCACCAATTATAGTGCTAATCAAGAGCTATACGTTTCGTCTTCTGTCAAAATTAAATAATGTTTTGGCATATGTTTTTTTCACTTTGAATGCGTACGAATGACGCATTCGACATTGGAGAAATACCCATATGTTTATGTTTTAATAACAAGTAAGAACGATTTCGATTTCGTTTCTGGAAAAAATATAGCCCCGTCGACGTGAAATACAAGAAAATGTTTGCACATTTTAAAATGAAATGCTGTAGTCTCTCGAATTTTCCATAGCTCCAAGTTTATCAATTGTGTTCAGTTTTAGGAAAAAGTGCAAACAGAATGATGCACTTTTGTTCAGAAATAAAATCGTCATTATATCTCCACCACGGATAGCATTCAAATCTATAAAAGACTTGAATGCTAGGAAAAGAAGCAGGTCATCAAACGATATGGTTTTTAAAGCAAATTATTTTAAAAATAAAACGCAAGTTGAAAAGTTTCAGTTAATTTGTTTAGAACAGACTAAATTAAATTTAGTTTAAATTGTTTCATTCTTAAAATGTTCCCCTAATTTGAATTTTTTATCAAAATTTCGTTGAAATTGTATTTTTTTAGGAACATTCGTTGAAATTGAATTTTTTCTAAAAAAAAGTATGATGGAATTGCAATTTTTAAGAGGATGTAATAAAAATTTAAATTGTGTACAAAAATTTGGGGTTTTTTTTTTAAATTTCATCAAATTTAAATTTTTCTTGAATTTGCATTTTTCTAAGAAATTAAAATTTTTATTTATCTAAAAAATTTTTAAATCTTATTTGTGTACAAAAATTTATTCTTGAACATTTCGTCGAAGTTACATTTTTCGACAAAAATCGTTGTCTTGTATTTCTCTAAAAAAAATTGTTAAAATTGCATTTCTCTACAAAATTGAGTTTTTTTAAGAAAATTTGACCGGATTAAAGGTCGTTGACTTTATTAAAGACCCATGAAGGAAATTTTCTAGGAAAAATACAATTTCGAAGATAAAAAAATGCATTTTCGACGAGTATTTTTCTAAAAAAATTAATTTTGTCATAATTTTCTAGAACAAATGAAATTTTCAACAAAAATGTATTTTCGACAAAATTTTCCAAAAATGCGACTTCGACGAAATTTTCTAGAAAAATGCAATTTTGAAGACATTTAATAGAAAAATTAAAATTTGAAAGTTTTTTTTTAAATTAAATTTTGACAACGATTTTTAAAAAATCCAATTTTGATATAAAAATATAATAACAAAAATATAATAAAATAAAATTTAGTTTAAAATTAATTTTTTCTTGATATTTTGTCGCAGTCTACGTGATTTGTCTAAAAATTGGATAGTTCGGACCAATGGGCGTGGAACCGTCCACATGAGCCAAGCTTTGACGACTCCATGGATTCCATTCAATTCTATTGCTGAAAAATCTTTGGATATGGAGCAAGTCATGAAACGATCCTTTTTGTTTAAGCAAGTTATTAAAAAAACGAACGCTACAGTTTTTAGCCAAATGTTAGGCCTGTTTAGCAAAATTCCTAATCTTAAAAATGTGGTATTTATGGCTTAAATTAGCTTAAGCAAGCCATAAACAGGTCATAACAAAATATGACCTGATTTTAAAAACATTCCAAATTTTATCAACCTAGCTCAATTATTACGGACTGTAGCGTGATTTCAACAGACAGACAGACGGACATGGCTAATTCGTCTTAGAATTTCACGACGATCAAGAATATATATACTTTATAGGGTCACAGATCAATATTTCAAGGTGGTGCAAACGGAATGACAAAGTTAATATACCCTCATCCTATGGGTATATTAAATATATACAAATATATATTTCTTCTATTTATTAAGTTTGTTTTGAATAAATGTCTTAAAAATAGTTGTATATATGTATATAAAATACACATTTCGTAACTTCATTAAGCGGGATCCCGGGAACGGTTAAAAAAATCCCGATTTCCCGGGAATTTAAAAAGTTCGGGAAATAAAAAACTCTAGTTTTGACAGAAATATTCAATACCCAAACAATAAATGGGTAATACTAGAACAGTGGCCGTGGTTCCACCATTGACACTATTGTCTTTAGTGTGTAAGACCCTACAGAAAATTGGCGACATCGGAAAGGTCGGCGTAGCACCGCCCACATGACTCCCTTATTGAAAACGAAATATGTGGGGAACCATTAAACCAATAATCATGGAATTGGGACAGAACTGTGCGTGGCCCAACCAAAAACTTGGCGATATCGGAAAAGTCAGCGTGGTGCCGCACATACGATTCAGTTATTGAAAACGAAATATATGGAAAGCCATTGCCTTGAAATTGGATCAACAAAAAATTGACGATATTGGATTAGTTGGATCTGGAGAACCATTGCACGACTCGACTTGATCAGTAAATGGAAATACGTTTATAAGAATGTAAATACAATGGCTTATATCCAAAATCTGCTATATTAAAAAACCCAATTTTTCAGGAGAGCAAAAATCCGTTAAATTTTATTATTTCGCGATAGTTTTAATATGATATGAATTAGGAATTCGAAGGTATATAAATATTATGTTTATACGTTCGCATACATACTTCATATCATATAAAAGTTATCGCAAAATAATCATATTCAACAGTTTTTTACTCTCCTGAAAAATTAGGTTTTTTAATATAGCAGCTTTTTGATATAAGCCATCAACATGCATGTTCTACACGGTGCCCGGACTTAACTCCTACGGACATAACGCCCAAAAAGATTTTGGGAGTTATGTCCTATAGTATACTCGGACATAATTCCCAAAATTGGTTGGGCGTAATGTCCGCAGAGCGTTCGCGGACATAAAACCCAAAATAAACGCGGACATAACACCCAATGCATTTTGGGACTTATGTCCGCGTCATCGGCGGACATAAGTCCCAAAATTTAATTTTAAAATATTTCTCGATATACATACAGTACATTCATTTTATGTTAGTCCAGCGAAAAACCGTTATAAATCAAACTGAAGCACATGGAATTGCAGATCAATTCTAAAATGTTGTCAGAAGTGATTCAGTGGTCAAAGTAATAACATGACAGATTCATTAGAATTTGAGTACATCGAAGGTGCCCGTAAAGGTTGTGTGTTATTGTACTTAACTAAAGAAAAACAAATATTTGTTGGTAAAAGTCAATATTTTAGTAAAACTGCAGAAGAACATATAAAAAGATATGTTTGCTACCAAAGTGGATGTAAAGCATCGGTGCAAGTGAGAATGGAAAGTAAGATATGTACTCGGCTTGATTGAAATGATGTCCATAATGACCACGGGACCCAAGAACAAATAAAGGAGGAGTTGGATATTAAGAGGAAAATTAAAAATGAAGTTGCAAAACCAACTCTTCAAGCAAACAGAGTGCGATCAGTTTTCAATTCTGAATGTCAAGGTAATAAAAATGCAGCTCACTTGGTTGTTTTTAATAAAATGCAACGCCACTTACGAAGGCTAAAATCGGGCACCATGCCAAAATCTCCTCAAAGTCCACGAGATTTTATAAAATTATTTAAAAATGACTCATTTATGGCCAACTTTGGGATGTGCGAAAGTAACAGCACGGAAAAATTTTATCAAACTACTGTTTTCGAAGAAGACGTTTCCTATACATTGTTTTTGTCACCATCCATCACCAAATTAATCGAAAGCAATATAGATCCAGATGATCGTCACTATATGATGGATGCAACTTTTTCGGTGGTTCCAAGCTGTGGATACAAGCAATTATTAATAATCTATATTTCTCAAGATAGACATGTAAGTATAAAAATGTCTAACACATAAAAAAATCAAATCCTAAGTTCTATGCATTTTTTTAAATCGTGCATGAATTTCTTTTTAAATCGCGGGATTTAAAAAAGAAATTCATGCAATGCATTTTTTCTTAAATCGCGCGATTTAAAAAAATGCATTGCATGAATTTCTTTTTAAATCGCGCGATTTAAAAAAGAAATTCATGCAATGCATTTTTTTATCACCACTACACATCGTTTCATCTTTAATAAGTACATTTATGTTCATTTCTTATTTGTAGGTTTTCCCGTTTGCGTTCATACTCATGGCTAATAAAAAACAGAAATCATATGAACATATCCTACAGTTTATAAACTCTAACATTTTCAAACTTAATCCAAAAACATTTACTACAGACTTTGAGAAATCTATGAGGAATGCAATTATTTCCGTATTCCCAAATATCAAACTGAAAGGTTGCTGGTTTCATTTTTGTCAGGCTGTACGACGAAAGGCTACTCAAATAAGAAGTCTGACGAACACTTTACGCAGTTCCACCGATGCTAAACGGCTTTTTCACAAATTACTGGTACTACCGCTCTTACGACCAGAGGGAATCGTTAAAGGTTTCAACATATGCAAAATGGAAGGCTACGCAAATCCGGTGTTTAATAAATCGGACACTAATTTATTTGAACCATTATTCGATTATTACCAATCACAATGGATTAAGAAGGTACATATATGATTCAAGAAGTTGAATATTTACTAATTTGTTATAACTTATACTATTTCTGCAGGAAACACCTCAATTATTATCTCTACACAATGAATGTGTGAGAACAACAAGCGCTCTAGAAGGGTACAACAGTTATTTGTCTACCCTTATTCCAAAACATGGCAACTTTTGGGACTTCTTAAAAATTCTTAAACAAGACGAATTCCGACAATTTAATGAAATATCCCAAACACTCGATGGCGTGTATGAAGTTTTTGAAAGGCCCAAAAAGAAGTATAAAGACAGAAGCAGCATTATTACCGATCTCGTACATAAGTATGATTTAGGAGAAATAACACTACAAGTATTTCTTCAAAGTATGACTAACACAAGAAATAACATTTTACCAAATATTGAAAAATTAAACGCAACAACAGACTCAGTTTCATCCGAATCGGAAGATGAACCTGAAAAGACTCCTGACGGCCTATTGTGCGAACTTTGTTACTCAAATAGAAAAAATACAATTTTGAAACCATGCAGGCATGGGAAATTGTGTCGTCAATGTTTCGACGAAATTAATAAAAAATGTTTAGAAAGTGATACACTTACATTATGTCCATTCTGCAGGCAGATTGTAGGAAGCGCTGAAGAATTTTTCATTTAAATTAAATTGAGATGATATTGAGCATTATATATTATAAAATATATTATATTTCACATAATGTAATTATTTACTCCTATACTTGAACTATTCGGAATAAAATTATATTTCTAAAAAATAAAAAATAAAATTTAATGTAAATTTCTTAAAAAGGACATAACTCCCATTGGGCGTTATGTCCGACCGGTAACGTCGGACATAAGTCCCAAAAAAATTGGGTGTTATGTCCCAGATTACAAGCGGACATAACTCCCAAAATCGTTTTGGGCGTTAAGTCCGTTGGGAGTTATGTCACGGCACCGTTCTACACATGCACACTTTAAGCAAGTAATAGGTTTAATATTGTACAATGGGGTAAAACTGGTTAAATATTATTCAGTCGTTCTAAATAGGTGTTAAGTATGGCACAATTGAACAGAATTAGTCAAATATGGGAAAGTGTGGTTGAATATGATCACATGGTACTACGAAATATTTTATCGAAATTCATACTTTTGGGAACACAGTGGAGCAAAACATATTAAATATTGTACATAACGGGTTTTCCAATAGGGATGATATGATTTTGAAGTGACGTTTCGGCCATTTGTAATATGTCATGATCTGTCATTTGTTTTTCATTGCATTCAGTAATGTTTACAATTTCATCATTTACAAATTATTCAGTTTTATTATCAAAAGAATCGTTCTCCAATTGCAACTTTTCGTACACTTTCGAGTTGACCTACGACCTTGACTCCAATGAGCAATATTTTAGATCTCGTTAAGAGCTATCTTTTTGGAGATTCGATTAATTCAAGAAATTGTGATATTGAATGGCCTCCCAGAAGTTGTGATTTAACACCATTAGACTATTTCTTGTGGAGTTATTTGAAGTCATTCGTCTTTCGAAATAAACCAGACTCTCTTCAAGCTTTACAAGTCAATATTGAACGTCCATTCATGACATACGACTTTATTTAGTGGAAAAGTGCTCGAAAATTGGTTTCATCGAATTCGTTCCTGCAGAGAAGTCGTGGAGGACATTTGAATGACGTTTTATTTAGAACTTAATTGTATCGAAATTCCTTAACAATAAGTGTGTTTTTTTTTCAAAGAAATCCTATCACTCTTATTGGAAAACCCTGTATAATGGTTAAATATTATATAGTGGATCAAAAAGAGGTGTTAAGTGTGGTGCAGTGGTCTTGAATGGCTAAACACGGCACAGTGGTGCAAAAAGGTTTAAATATGGCACAGCAGGACAAAAAGGTTAAATATTGTACCAGAGCTCTAGAACATGGAATTGATATAAGAAGAGTTTTTTCTAAATTTATAAAGTGCGACAAAAAGTAATAAATATGGTACAGTGGGGGCAAACAAGGAGTTAAGTGGGTTACACTAGGGAACATGAAGATATAAGCATGGCGCAATGGAGCCAAAAGTGTTAAATATGGCCTCAGGGTGCGACGGAGTAAAATTTATATAAGAAAAGTTTTTTCGATATTCATGATTTTATTGGCACAGTGGGGAGAAAAGTCGTTAAATATTGCACAGTGGGGCAAAAAGGTGTTAAGTATGCAGTGGGCAGAAATGTTTAAATAGGGCACAATGGGGTGAAAAGTGTTAAATATGTTCCCAGGGTGCGAGAGTAGCACATAAACTTGATATAAGAATCTTCTTAAACTCTATACTTTAAATCAAAGGTGTACAATATTACACATTCGCTCCACTGGAACAGAAATATAGGTAGCCTGAAGAGATTTGCAATTTTCCATTAGGCAACCCTATGACAAATTGAAATTGTGAGCCATTACCGAGAAACAGGATGTCGAAGAAGAAAAGCACAATGCAGGCAAAAAGGAAGAGAAAAATTGATTTGGGAAGTTAAATGTCATTACACACCCATGTGCAGGTCCGCAAAATGTATACAGCCGCACATAGCGATACAGCCATCAGCCATCCACCGGGACGGCTGCGGAGCTGCTGAGGATGAGTGAGAGACAACGACAACAAGTAGAAATGTGGATGAATGAGTGAGTATGAGGTTGGTCGGTCTGTCGGTCACACGACCAGCATTTGGTGAAACTTGCACAACAACAAACACCAAAAACATTTTTACAACGACCTTGAATTAAAGCAAAGCCCAATCATGGCGATGGTAGTGGTGGTTTTGGTCTGTGTGGATATTTCTCTGACGGATGGATGGATGAATGGTATGGCCTGTGTCGTAGTTCAATGTTGACCGAGGCAACTGGGGAAATACAGCAGTTAAGAAATTCATTCATAAAAAAAATCACGGTTCGCCGGCCGAGGACATGCGCAATATCGCAATTCGGACAGTTTCGATTTTCGAATATTCCTTTAGATTTCCCCTATTTACGTAGAAGTAAATTTCTCTCCGTTCTCTCAGCTCTCGTTTTCGAAACCTCTCATTTTTTCGAGATTGTAATACTCAAGGCCATCTTATAACCCCGAAAAACAAACAATAAAATTTTCATTCATAATAAAAATCCTAAACAAAATATATATGTATATCATCGCCTAACGCCAGTCTGAGAGGAGCAGGAGAGCTATGACATTTTGAGAATACCTGTAACGCGAGCTCATCCTGACCACCCCGCCTTCCCAGTCTTCGCTCTTGGGGCCAGAGACCACAAAGCCAACAAAATTGTGACACAAGAATTCATTCATGAAAATATGGAAGTCAGGCGACACAATACGATTCACTTGAATGAAGAGTCCAATGTGGTGAATGAAACTGAAACTTCGGACAGAGACAGGGCCCACATTGTGCATGGATACATACTCGTACTACGGTCGACCAGACGAGAAGACCAGACCAGACACCTACTGTGTGTGTGGCCCTTGTTCTTGTCCTGCTGCTCTTTTTTCAGTTGTTGTTTTTTTTATTTTTTCAACGTCGTTTCCGTTTCCTACTTTCAGAGATTTTTTTCTGCAGGTTTTTCGCGCGGTTACTGTTTGGGAAATTTATATTATGCCTGGCGCCAAATAGTTTTCTTTAAATGTCTCTACCACCACTCCCTCCTAGACAAGCAACCAACGTTGTCGACATCCCTCGTTATGGCTGATTTCATTTCATTCTGTGGGAAATTCCGTGCATTTCATATTCACCTTTCGCCTTCATCTTGCCCCGGTTGAAATGTCAAGGCCATGATCTGGTGTGGCGGCCAACATAACCAAGCGTTTGGAGGTTCTTGAATGAATAACTCGCGTACATACGACTATGTATGCCATGATATTATGGTTGTTTGTTTTTGTGTTCCGGATTCTTTTGAATGTCATAGAACGAAGTATCCCATTCATGGTAAGTACCAGCATTTCAATTAGTCTCATTTTTATGAGTGTTTAGATTCTTAGAATTTCACACATCCCCAAGCCATAAGTACATATTTTCTGGGAATTGGATAACGATGGTTCACAGAGGCAAATGGCAGAGTGCAGTGTACGAGTTACAGGATTTTTTCCAAAGCGGGAATGGCACAGTGGACATGAATTCATTCATTAGATAAAGTATTTCCTGATAAATGTTTGTGAACCCAGCAAAATGGGGAGGTATTTTACGGAAAAGTCCGTAAGAAATTCAACAAAATTAGTAAATAATTTGAAATAAAACTGCTTCTTCTTAAAAAGTGTGGGCATTTTACGAGTATACTACACTTTGGCGGAGCTACAGAGCCTCAAGCCCATTGAGGTATATTTTCTTAAAACATAGCATCAGGAGCAGAACAAACAAATAAAGAGACTCTTAAAAATGCACTCGAAGAAAATTGTCGAAGAGAAGCTCAAGATGACAGGGAAAATTATCTCCTCTAGAAAGAACTTCCGTAGACTTTACAACAGGACCTACATGCTCCAGGGGAATTGGAATATGTGAGCCGGTCACCGCCCAACCAAATATTTCGGAGATTACATAGGCACTTTTAAAGTCACCCGGAGAAAAAGACCGGGGATAGTCTCTCGAATGGAAAGAATTGGCGTAGTCTTTATAACAGGACCAACATGGCTCCAGGAGAACAGGACTTTGTCGCATGCCTTTAATGACCTGCAAGCTCTTCTAGAAATATAATGTCCTTTTAACAACAAATAATAGAACCAGTATACTTTTAAACTGATGTGGCCCTGTCTAAACTCGAAACGCACCATACTGTTTTTTTCAAGACAGGACGGAACCAGAGACACTTTAGCTGAAGCGGAGGTAACGAAGAGTAGGAGGAAGTAATGAAACACCAGAATTCGTTTTAGAGGTATGGTTCCTTCGGCAAAGTTTCTTATTTTGATCCCTAGAATACGATTTTCACTGAGCAATGGCGACTTTTTTTTGCCTCCCCACAAATCGACCCGGCCTAATATACATACTTCAAAAAATATGGTACCTTCCAAGAAAATGGGATTTGTAAAGAAAAATTTATTAAATTTTTTTTACATATTTTTTCGTGTTTAGGACACCTTATTACTCCAGAAAATGTTATGTACAGCCCTTCGACAAAAATGTTGGTGCGGTAACAGGCGGTACTGGCAGGCAGGAACTGTATATATTGCAAGCTGAAACAACTGACACTTCTGACCCGTTTGCATTGACGGCTCGCTGTCTTATTAGAAGGTACGCAGAAACACTTAAACATACAATAGCTCAAAATAGTCCACATGAAATAAATCTTCCTGAACCAAATATTACGGAGATGACAGAGGATATTCTCTCGATTGAATCTCTTAATCCAGTGGAACTGGACGTTGTCACCAGCCTCTCGCGACATACAAGGTCTTCTTAAGATAGTGGCCTTATGACAACAAATAACAGGTGGTCACTAGGCAGGAACTGTATACATCCCAAGCTGAAGTGGCGCTACCTAACCTCGAAACTCACTAACTCTCAAATTTTGTTATCGAGGCAGAACGTCTAACTTATCTTCACTGCATTGATGGGTCAGTGTCTTACTGGGCAGTACGTTGAGGCTTAAAGCTACAGAACCTCAGAAAATGGGATAAATCTTCCTTAATACATAGCATCAGATTGACATCAGAGATTACACAGACACTTGAAAAATCTACCGAACAAAATGGCAGGGGATATTCTCTCGATCAAGTGAAATTGGACGTTGTCGCAAGCCTCTAGCGATCTGCAAGCTCTTCTTGATACATACAATGTAGTGCTCTTATGACAATAAATAACAGGTGGTCACTAGGCACGAACTGCATACATTCCAAGCCCTGACCTGCCTAAACTCGAAACGCCAAACTTTTTTATCAAGACATGACGTTTCACTTATACCGTCTGCATTGGCGGGTCCCTGTCTCATTTGACCATACGCAGAAGACAATTAAATCTACAAGGCCTCAAAATAAGCCACTTGGGATAAATCATTCTCAAAACATAGCATCAGGATCGGATAGCATTAGGGTCGATAAGCGCCGAACCAAGATTACATAGGCACTTGTAAAGTCACCCGAAGAAAATTGCCGGACTGTGGTACAGGATATTATAAATTTCTTTTTGGGCCAGATGATTTTTTTCGAACTCTGCACTAATAGTATCACTACCTAGTCTAAGTGAACCTGATATGTTCACCACTTAAATCTAACCTAAACTGACAACAGAGTACACCGTAAAGAACATCAGGATACTAAGACGAGGCTCAGGATATACAATAAAATCTTAGAGACAGTATACAGTATGTCCTCCATACCACCGCACCAAAGATCTTAATATATAATATATATTGATATAATGATATATAATCCCACTAAGACTTAACAACGGAACTTCTGGAAGCTTTTCTGTGAGAAGGCAGATACGAGTAACCGTGAAAAACGAAAAATAAAAAAATCCCATTTAAAATCGCACATCCAAAGCGAACGCCTATGGAAAATGCAGACTAAATGGTGGAAACAAAAGAGGAAAACATAAGGCTCCTGAAGAAGACTTACATTCCTACTGGAAATGCTAGACCTCCAGAGAAACATCAACAGAAGGAAGATCTGTTGAATGAATTACTTATTATATTAGATAGCGTGATGAAGGAAGCCATAAGAACGCGTCTCCCCGTTAAAAGACAGTGGGATCGGATGGAATATTTCGTTTAGAATGGGGAGAATCTGTCATAAGCTCATTTGACCGGAGTCTTCATCGCATGTATAACATATAGGCATATACCCCAAACAATTTACAGGAATCAAGTCTTCCCACCCAAGCCTGATACACGGGGCAAAATCGCCTTTTTTGATATGTTTGAATCGAAAGAAAATATATTTGGAACACACATTTTTAATAATATATATACATATATATTTCTGAGCAAATATATTTTATTTGAAAATCTATAAAATATATTTGGAAAGCATATATTAATATATTACAACAAAATATATTTGTAAACTAATTTTCTCAAATAAAATATGTGTTTATATAAAAATAAAATGATTGTTTAGGAATTTCTCCAAATATATTTTGTTTAAAAAGTTTTTCAAAACGTTGCAGATTTTTCGAATTTCTTTGATTTCGAGTTATACCTTAAAGCACTAATTTTATATTTATGTTTATTCCAAGTCGTAATTTGTTGTCAATCAATCGAGCAATGTATCAGTTTAATTATAAAAGAATCGTACGAACATTTAAAATTTCTGAAAAAAATTATCGTTGAATTACTGAAAATCCGAAAACTTGTCTTAAAATTAAGGCAGGGACGTACACAGGGCCCCCCCCCCCCCCCGAAATGTTTTAAACATAGGCATAAAATGTTTACAATTTTCAAAATCACTCAAAAAAAAACGAAAAATATTTGGAAGGCCGTTAAAAAAACAATACAAAAGCGTAAAAAATGGTAACAGTAAAAGTAATAACAACTAAAAATAAGAAAAGTGCATGGTTTCCTCGCTAAAACTTTTTAAATTATGCATTCATTTTCTTCGGAATTGTCTCAATTTATTCATAACCTTTCAGAGTTTACGATAAATCATAAAAATATGACAATTATGCGTTTCTAGATGTTTTTATGAGGTTTTTATTTAAAAATTATTAAAATTTTCTCAAAACATATGATTTTTTGCAATACTTTGTAAGATATCGTCGAAACCGCTGAACGGATGGAAAATTGTATTGTGCGAAGTTGAAGGCTACTTAATTCTGAAGTTTGTAAAGCTTACCTGAACCAATTCGGATGAATGGTTCTCTAGTTATGCCATAATATGTGGTTCAACCTCTCTTTTTTCTTAGCCTAAAGGGTTAGTAAGGTTTTAACTTTAAAACTTTCTTATCGATGTAAAATTTACAAAAACAAACTTTAAAAACTAAGATTGGAGATTAAGATTGGAGACGTTTTTTGACGTCTAGAATCAGAATCTATGCATTAAAACAGAAACCCAAGAAAAAATGTTGTTTTTGTCGACCGGTGTAATTATTGGTTGGCTTTAAATTTATGATAACCAGATATGGCGAAAATTAAGATAAAATTACATTTATGATTTCTTCTGTCTACCTTTTTAACATGTAGGTTGCAGTGATAGAATGAGTTTGCACAACCGTGTATGTAAATTTGACTTTATATTGGGTGTGGTAATAAGTAGTACAGTTTTGGCCATTACACAGAACTTATCACGGTATTTGCAAACGATTAACCTAGATATAATAAAGGCTTACGAAATCATAAAATTGGCAACGACTAAATTAAGTGATATGCGTAGAAATTCAGATGCGGAGTTTGATAAACTGCTTGAAGAATCTACACAACTTGCAAGAAGTTTTGGAATAGAAGCTGCACTACCTAGAAGAGTAGGCACTCAAAAGTATAGGGCTAATATTCCTGGTTCAGATGCCAAGGCGTATTTTAGGACAACATTGTTCATACCATATCTGGACGAAGTAATATCACATTTAAATAATAGATTTTCCGAACAAAAAGCTTTAATTACAAGTCTGTTTAATGTCGTTCCGATACGAGTTGTAAATCTAATAAAGGAAGATTTCGAAGAAGTCAGACTTTTTACAAAAACGATTTAAAAAAATCAGCAAAATCTGTTTTAGCTGAAATAAGTATATGGATTGATTATTGGAAGCAGAAGAATGATAAGCTATCTAATGCATTAGATGCTATTTCAGTTTGTGATGAGGACATGTTCCCAAGCGTTTTTACCCTTTTGCAGATACTGTCCACAATACCTGTGACAACGGCATCTGCTGAGCGAAGTTTCTCGACGTTAAGAAGAATAAAAACTTATCTCCGGAACAGAATGGAAGGAGAAAGGCTATCTTCTCTGGCTATGATGTCTATATACAAAGATGATGTCAAAATCGATGAAATAATTGATATATTTCTTTCAAAAAATCGAAGATTACATTTTTATCTCTTACGTATTTTATTATAAAAAGTTTTACTGATCTCGTACTAAAGTACACATTTATATTTAGGAATAAAATTAGAATAAAAAACTAAGGAACTTAACTTCCATTACCTACACAATAAACGCAATTTTTTAATTGTTTATCTTTGTTATGGAAAAAAGGTTGGGCCCCCCCAACCAAAATCCTGGATACGTCCCTGAATTAAGGTATTAATATATTTTCTGAATACATTCTTAAATATAAATATTTGTTTTGTAAATGATACGTCTACTATTAGGAAGAAACAAAGATTTGTTTAGAACAACATCTTCCCAAATAAATAATCTTTGTATGTGCCAAATATAATATACTTTGAGTGTACGAGGGTTGGTATATATATTTCTGGCCTAGGCAACACTAAGTGTTGCCTTGCGCATTTGACATTTCCATTGGAAAACTGGACATTTTTTAGCATAAACGTACTCAGAACGTTTGACGAACGACCATCATTTGTGTTGTTTACAGTGACTTGAAAAAATCATAATTTTTCACAACTTTCGACGTGGATTATCACATTCGATATTGCATGAACATCTGGCCGTAAAAAAGGTTTGTTCTCGTTGGATCCAGCACAATTTGACAATCCCGCACAATTTGACAATACGATCGCGATGCTTTAAAAGACGTTTATAAGATCGTCACAGGTTACGAATCTTAGATCTATGCCTATGAGCCCGAAACAAAACAGCAATCGACCGTGTGGGTCTTCGAAGACGAGCCAAATCCAACGAAAGTTGTTCGTGGAAGAAGCACTTCCAGCAAATGGTCCCCGGTTTCTTCTGCAAAACTGGTCATGTGGCGACTGATCCGCTTGAGTAACGTATGACGGTCAATTCTGAGTGGTACACCACAATTTGTTTGCCTGAAGTCTTCGGAGAAATTCGAAAAACGAACAAGAGAAGACGAATGATTGTGCACCATGACAATGCGAGCTCTCATACATCGGCTCAAACCAGCGCCATTTTGACCGGCCATTTTGAAACGTCAAATCGATGGGTCACACTGTAACCAAAACAATTCGCGCTCAAATGACAAAACGGTCTGAGGAAGTTATGCTGAAAAATTTCATTCTTTCCAATGGAACTTCCAGTTTTCATCTGGCAACACCAGCATTGCCAGGACCGAAATATAAATAGTAACCCTCGTACCCTAAACATTTAATTATTTCAAGCAGAATATGTTTGGGACAATATACAACAGAAGCGATTTTTTCAGCGTGTACAGAGAGTTAGGCGACCCTAACAACTCAGAACCATGGAACGATAATAGTCGGCATGGCACCTTCACGTCATGCTACAACTACAACAGACCAGTAGCATTCCAGCAAAAAATAAAAGAAGTACAGGGTTGCCCATATTCGACGGACCCATCTGGCAACGCCATAACTTTTGACAGAGATGTCAGATCGCTTAATGACATACCGCGTTTGAAGCGTCAGTCCAAGCAGATTTTTACCATGGAACAATACAAGCCACGCGAGCGCTCTGAAATAGTTGAAATTTACATTCAACAGAAGAAGTCAATTGTGAAAACTCAAAAAAAACTCAAAAAACTGTCCGATGAAGCCCATTTCACATTGAATGGGACCGTAAATAAGCAAAATTGCCGTATTTACGCCACTGAAAATCCTCAGGAGATTCAAGAATTGCCTCTTCATGACGAAAAAGTCACAGTTTGGTGCGGCGTTAGTGCGAAAACGGTCATTGGGACGTTTTTCTTCCAAAACGAAAATGGCCATGCTGTTACCATCAACCAGGAGCGTTATCGCGACATGATGACCAATTTTGTGATGCCAATTATTCGTCGAAAGCGTATGAGGCAGTTCTGGTTTCAACAAGACGGCGCTCCACCGCACACAAGTCGCATAACAATCGATTTTCTGAAGAATTTGTTTCCGGGCCGTTTGATGTCGAAAAGTGGTGATTTGGACTGGCCACCGCGTTCGCCCGATTTGACGCCGCCTGACTTCTTCTTGTGGGGATATTTGAAGTCAAAGGTTTACGTTAACAAGCCAAGGACCGTAGAAGAGCTCAAGGACAACATTCGTGAAGAAATAGCCGCTATTCCGGCCGAAATGTTGGCGAAAACGATGGAAAATGCTGCAAAAAGGGCACAATACGCCATCAACGCCAGAGGCGGCCATTTGAGAGATATCATATTCAAAAATTGATGTAAACAAATCTACTTGGAACAAATTAAATGATTAAGATTGCCAACCACCAAATTTTTATTTTTTCTTTGATTTTTTAAAAAAAAAACATGGGTCCGTCGAATATGGGCAACCCTGTACTTCAGCATTTAATGGAGTTCTTCTAAATAACCAAAATTTAATTTTGGAGTATAAATTATTAAACTTCAGCGCATAATTTCAAAAATAATAAATAAAGCTTTTGAAGTGATAAAAGCCCAGATCGGAAGGAACGTATTTATGGGGACTATATCTAAATCTGAACCGATTTTCTGCACTTTCACTCAGAAAGTGATTCTAAGTCGATCGGTATAGTAGGGCCGGCTCGTACCACAGTGTGGTGTAGGGTATAATTAATTCCCAGAATATCTGCTGAAATTATTTTATTGTAACCTACACCGCTCGGACAGCCAGGCTGCCATCAATTCTCTGGAGGCAACATCCCAAAATTCACAAACACCCCTCGACTGCCGCAGATCTCTTTCGATTTTTGTCCATTGTGCGGCCAGACAGCGTCATTTATTTTATTTTCACATGGAGATAACTGTCGAACAATCTCTCCCAGCTTTACAGCAGATACGATGACTGTCTAATGGGCCAGTATTCATTCGACCCCGTAGTGCACATCTTTCCTGATTTAGGTATAAGTACCACCATAGTCTCTCTCCACTTTGTAGGTAAATATATGTATATGCTTTGAAGGGTTTAAAGTCCATTATATCAGGGATTCAGCTAAAATGTATCCGACAATGCTTGGTGGCTTCACTTCAACAGCTAATTCCGTTGATGGTCAGGATCACCTTCAGATTTGATGATGTGTCCTAACATACATGTATAAGCGCAGGAAGGGGGTGGCTAAGGAGTTTTTTTAGAAATTCCTCTTAAATTATTTAATAAAACTGTATTAATTATTTGTTCTTTAATCATTTGTTGGTTGAAAAGACTTGCTTATGTAGTCATAGAAAGGTTGTAATAAGTCTTATTTCAATATTAATCATTTTCTTACTTTTCGTTGACAACTTCATCCGTCAATATTTTTAAAGCATAAAAACAAATTTTTCTTCTGGGGGCTATAGCCCTCCGCAGCAGAAATCCATTGCTACGCCAATGCATACATGGTGAGAAGTCTAGTATTTTCCTTAGCCTACACTGATAGAAAAAGCTTCGTCATTCGTCAAAAGTCAGGTAACGTACGGATAATCCTATCTATGAATTTGTTCGTCGCCATGACGAATCTCTGTTTAAGTATACTAGAACAAGAACTATTTAGTGGAATAAAAAAACCCCGCAGGGTGATTACATATCATCCCTACGATGAATCGGGCTCATAAATTAAAACAATGATTTATACCCTCCTCTCTAAGGTGAGGGGATAAATATGGGGATTTATTTGATTTATAATACAAATATCAATAAGTGTATATATAACATATAGGGTAATTCCAAAGGAAATCGACCCACTCTGAAAATTTATGAATTTCGATATTGCTGAAATTTTGCATGCGCATACTGCAAGATGATACGAAATAATGACAGTTTACCGTGTGTCAAAATTTGTAGCGGTTTAGATTTTATAGGGTGACAAAGTAGGACATCTACATTGTTTTGTAAAAAATTAAGCTATGTTCAAGTCGCCATAACTTTTGAACGGAATGTCAGATTTAATTGAAATAAGTTCCATCTTAAAGATATTAACGATATTTCTAAGTATTACACACATAAGGATAACTATATGTGTATTAAGAATATCAAAAGGACGAACATGTCCTTAATCCTTAATTATCCTGAAAAATGTATTTTCAATTTTTTTAATTTTATTTCTGAATATTACCCCCATATTGCTCCATAAAATATAAAATTTTCAGAATGGGTGCTCAATGGGTTCAAAAGATATGACTTATTTAATGTCCGTCTGTCTGTCCGTTTGACTGGTTTATGCCAATGATATCTCTGAAAAGGAGTGACCGAATGACTTACAAATTAGTATGTGGTAATATTTTCCTCAAACCTACTTAATGTTTTGAAGTGGCCCATTTCGGACCCCTCCTTGTGGTACCTCCCACACAAACGGTTAACATTTTATGACATATTAAAGCTGTTATAACTTCTGTACTACTCATGGGAATCCAATGAAATTTCATACATAGTAATTATTTCACCGTATTTATAAGCTGAACAAAAATGGGCGAAATTGTCACGACCCTTTTGGTACCTCCCACACAAAGGGACCAATTTTTACAATAAGTTCACAGCTTATAACATTAATACCAGTGCATAAAAATACTTCAAATTTTGTGCAGTGTAATATTTTTATAGTACCTACAGGCCAGCACAAAGCGGGCGTTATTGCCCCGCCCCTTCTAGTACCTCCCACACAAATTCTAACAATTTTGTGAAATGTTGAAAAATTATAAGCTCATTAAAATAAACATATAAATAAAAAGCTCTAACATTTCATAAAATTGTTAGAATTTGTGTGGGAGGTACTAGACGGGGAGGGGCAATAACGCCCACTTTGTACTGGCCTGTAGGTACTATAAAAATATTACACTGCACAAAATTTCAAGAATTTGTATGCACTGGTATTAACGTTATAAGCTGGGAACTTATTGTAAAAATTGGTCCCTTTGTGTGGGAGGTACCAAAAGGGTCGTGACAATTTCGCCCATTTTTGTTCAGCTTATAAATACGGTGAAATAATTACTATGTATGAAATTTCATTGGATTCCCATGAGTAGTACAGAAGTTATAACAGCTTTAATATGTCATAAAATGTTAACCGTTTGTGTGGGAGGTACCACAAGGAGGGGTCCGAAATGGGCCACTTCAAAACATTAAGTAGGTTTGAGGAAAATATTACCACATACTAATTTGTAAGTCATTCGGTCACTCCTTTTCAGAGATATCATTGGCATAAACCAGTCAAACGGACAGACAGACGGACATTAAATAAGTCATATCTTTTGAACCCATTGAGCACCCATTCTGAAAATTTTATATTTTATGGAGCAATATGGGGGTAATATTCAGAAATAAAATTAAAAAAATTGAAAATACATTTTTCAGGATAATCAAGGATTAAGGACATTTTCGTCCTTTTGATATCCTTAATACACATATACTTATTTCTATGTGTATAATACTTAGAAATAACGTTAATATCTTTAAGATGGTACCTTTTTCAATTAAATCTGACTTTCCGTTCAAAAGTTATGGCGACTTGAACATAGCTTAATTTTTTACAAAACAATGTAGATGTCCTACTTTGGCACCCTATAAAATCTAAACCGCTACAAATTTTGACATACGGTAAACTATCATTATTTCGTAACATCTTGCAGTATGCGCATGCAAAATTTCAGCAAAATCAAAAATGTAAAATTTTCAAATCGTCATTTTTGGGTCGATTTTCTTTGGAATTACCCTATAGCAAAAGGGTAACGCATCAAAGGAGTGGCCTAAGAACCTAAGTTTATGCGGAGGAAATCCGTTTTGGAACACATTAAGTAATTTTACTTATGTCCGTCCATCCGTAAGCCTGACTGGAGCGAACGATAACCCTCGAAACTATAGTTTCCAGAGATTAAACAGAGATTCGTCATTTGACGAATGACGAAGCTTCTTCTATCAGTGTAGAGACTTCGGAAGTTCCTTTACATTACTACAGAAGTCAATCTGAATATTTCTTACTACACTCTTGTATTTTCTGATTTCCGCTTTATAGTTGTGTCAGTTATATCGTACTCTGGCAGACTTTGTTCTTTTAAAGAACTTTTACAAATTAGAATATGACTCCAATTTTAGTTACATTTTACTGTTACTGATTAATTGCGATTTTCTGCCTTTTTGCAGATCTTTCATACCACCCCTCGTCATATCTAGTTCACATTATGTATTAATTTTGCCTAGCTTTCTATTGTTTGGTACGACCCGGGCTTGTTTGTTTTGAGCGATACATTCGCAGAATGTCAATCATTTTCTCACACAAAATTTCGTTAGCATTTCTTGAGATTTCTCTGAGGACCACGAGAGCGGCCGCTGTTTTCATTGATTTAGGATACAATTATTTTGTTTGGTAGTACGAGTACTCGTACAGATTTGTAATTCCGTAATCTCTAAACTAATCGATATTGTGCACAATTAATTGACTCTTAAATTGTGCATTTTCGCTTGCCCCACCGTTGTTGAAAACCTGAATGAGCTTTTCCGCATCACCACCACCACGATCGTCCCTTTGGAGGCACGTGTAACGTAATATTCCAGACCATTTTGTTTGTTTCACTTTTTTTTTGGTTAACAGCCCACGCAATTTGTAGCTTATTATCATTAATAAACGCTGAAGCCACAGATAAGTATTAGAAGGTTTATGCATTTTATGTTTATTATAACAACATGTTAATTGCTTTGCTAATTCAAATAACAATAATGATAATAATAATATGTAAACAAGAGGATAATTGAAGTTAAATCTACTTCGTTCTTTGTTCCATTTGATAAACAATTTTCTTTATTATGTAATAAATAAGGTGTGAAAGTATGGCGCCCTTTACATTAAGCCGACAAATTCCGTTTTGTGCAGAAAAGGGAGTGACATAAAGCCAATTATGTCTTAAGAATAAATTGTCGTCTATAGACCATCGTCGAATGAATAATTACTGGCGCCCAAACCATTAAAAAAGTAATCCACAATTTAAACACTGTGATTTTAGACTAGCTTTCGAAGGCATTTGAACAAGTTCCGTTTCCGTCTGAGATAATGTTATGACGGGTTTACTTTTTGGAGAAACAACTACATTATGGCGCCACATCAATTAATAGCTGTATTAACTATTTTAACTATTCCGAATTCATGGGAAATATGCGCACGTGGCATCTTGATGGAATATTGATAACAAAACCTTGGGTGGTCTACGTTTGAAAGCAGAGCGACAGGATTTTTCAATCAACCCATGAAAATTAAACCAATAACAGACCACACACATTGTGTTTGTTTATACCTTGTCAAAAAAAAATTAACTTACACCCCTAACATCCCTTATGAATTAAACCAAATGCAGATTAAATTATAGACTACTGGCACATGACCGCTGCGTCGCAAGTGAACTTTGTGCTCATAATATAATTTTGAATAAATAAGATAAAATGTAAATAAGATAAATGTGTATTTCTATACGGCGGCAAATAGTGGGGGTATAAAGCATAATTTTGTTGAAATTCTCTTATTTCTACCAAAAGAGCTGTAATTTCTACATTTATCCATAGATTTTTGCAAATATGCATTGTTTTCTTCGTTAGAAAGATAGCTTTAAACCAGTAAGGAAAGGGTAAAGTCTGGCGGTGCCCACTATATAATACCCTACACCACTCTCGTAATATTGAATAACTCTGATATATAAATTTTGTAATTCATGTATAAATTGTTTACATAAATTTACTTTTGGGACATTTTATACTTAAATAATACCCTGTACCACAGTGTGATGTAGGGTATAAAAACGATTGGATCTAAAGAGCCAAATCGGATTAAACATATATATGGGAGCTAAAGCTAAATCTTTACCGATTTTCTTCAAATTCGGCAATGTTGGTTCATGGATCAAGAAACTCTACCATTCTAAATTTCAAAATGATTGGATGTAAAACACAGCTTCTACAGGACTATAGAGCAAAATCGGACGAAACATATATATGGGAGCTATAGCTAAATCTCAACCGATTTGCTTCAAATTCGGCAATGTTGGTTCATGGATCAAGAAACTCTACTATTCTAAATTTCAAAACGATTGGATGTAAAATACAGCTTTTATAGGACTAAAGGGCCAAATCGGACGAAACATGTATATGGGAGGTGTTGGTTTATGGATCAATAAACTCTACCATTCTAAATTTCAAAACGATTGGATGTAAAATACAGCTTCTATAGAACTAAAGGGCCAAATCGGGCGATACATATATATGGGAGCTATAGCTAAATCTTAACCGATTTTCTTTAAATTTGGCAATGGATCAAGAAACTCTACCATTTTAAATTTGAAAACGATTGGATGTAAAATACAGCTTCTATAGGACTAAAGGGCCAAATCGGACGAAAGATATATATGGGAGCTATATCTAAATCTGAACCGATTTCAACCAAATTCAATAGCGATCTTAACAGCCGCGAAATACTCTAAACTGCAAAATTTCAGAACGATCGGAGTGAAATTGCGACCTGTAGTCGACGAACAACTTTACATGGACAGACGGACGGACATCGTTAAATCGACTCAGCTAGTGATTCTGAGTCAATCGGTATATTTTAAGGTGGGTCTAGCTGTGTTATTTTCAGGTGTTACAAACATCTGCCGTGAAACAAACTTATAATACCCTGTACCACAGTGTGGTGTAGGGTATAAAAAAGTGGAACAAACACATTTTTTTGCGAATTATGTTATTTTTTTATGGTTTTTTGTGCAAGCAAAAAACGACACGAAGGATCACGGCGAGTCACTTTTTGACTTTATTCTACCTACCTACTTAACTATTTGTAACAAGGGCAATAAACCGACCCCTGCAAATAAAGACAGACAGGAAGTACTCGATGCCACGATCACTTTTGATGTACGGTTGTCCGTCTCGTTATCAGATCAGCATTATATAGACTATGAAGTCGCTAAAAAAGTACCTTATCCTGAAGCCCACAGAAAAACGCTCTTGGTACACCTTATATGGAAAAGTGCAAAAGGTCTCAGACGCCGCAAGGCTGAGGAAGATACTTTCCACAACATCATGTACACTGGCGTATCTAGGATGAAAATAACAAGTGAACAAAATATAGCGAGCAGTCACTACAGGTGCCTCTCCACACACATTTTCCGACAGAATTGCAGAAAATGATGATGAAAGCTCTAGAAAGGCTCTTAGACTCTTTCATGCTTCCACTTATTGGGAATTTAGCGGATAATGGAACTCTGTTAGATCTAGAACGTTGTGACTACAACGTTCCTTATGTGGACCCTCCTCCTCTATACGGAACGGAGCTAGCCTTTTACAAAAGTGCAAAATTTCTAGGAATAATCCTACACAGGAAATTGTCCTTCAGTCTTAATGTATTGAAACAGGTAACGAAGGTCAAAGCCGCACAGGAATTCAGAAAAAGAAAAAAAATTCGGCAGTTTCTTAACCAGACAACCGTTTGTGACATAACTTGACACGCTTGTAGAAGAGGTATTAGAGAATCGAAGATTTCAATTAAGGCCCACTATGGTAAACATGGGCGGAGCTACAGAACCTTAAAGTTGGTCTCCTTCGAATAAATCTTTTATACACATAAGAGTTATCTCATACAGTTCCCAAGATATCTGTATTTAAAAATTGCCTTTTTCGTTTTTTCCCAACCCTATCTCTACATTTTGTCAATATCGGAGCAGATATATACAGGTTTCTTTCACATTTAACTTCTGAAAATTGGTAACTAAAATTAGCTATATGATGAAAACAAAATATCCACATAAATTTATAGTTTCAAGAAATAGGTAATTTTTGTATTTTTTTGCAAAAAGGTAGTAATTATGGCAGTATTTTAGAGACATAGAGGAAAAATAAGAAAAGTAACATATTTATATTCGTCGTAAAGGAAAATTCCTATAGAATGTTTTCGAGAAAAGAATGGTTCAAACATTTGTTGTGTTGCCATGAATCACCAAATTACTATATATATAATATTATTATAAGTATTAATGTATTACACGGTAGCCTGTAAAAGATATTTTGAGTCCGGCTTTTAGTATTATAGATTTTGGGTAACGACTAAAATATCCCTTTTTGGAGATTTTCGAATTTATTTTGGGACTTGTAGGTTTTTCTCAACAAATATAATAAAGTTACATAGAATAAACTTCGATTTCTGGTGTAAATTTTGTTTTTTTTTTTCATTTCTTTTTATATTTTTTAGTTCTCCTGAAGAAACGCTTTCTGCCATTTTTCGATAACTCATTCAGAAGTTATTGATATTTAAACCAGTGAGGAAAGGCTAAAGTCGGGCGGTGCCGACTATATAATACCCTGCACCACTCTCGTAATATTGAATAACTCTGATATATAAATTTTGTAATTCATGTATAAATTGTTTACATAAATTTACTTTTGGGACATTTTATACTTAAATAATACCCTGTACCACAGTATGGTGTAGGGTATAAAAACGATTGGATCTAAAGAGCCAAATCGGATGAAACATATATATGGGAACTATAGCTAAATCTTAACCGATTTTCTTCTGGTTCATGGATCAAGAAACTCTACCATTCTAAATTTCAAAACGATTGGATGTAAAATACAGCTTTTATAGGACTAAAGGGCCAAATCGGACGAAACATATATATGGGAGCTATAGCTAAATCTTAACCGATTTTCTTCAAATTCGGTAGTGTTGGTTCATGGATCAAGAAACTCTACCATTCTAAATTTCAAAATGATTGGATGTAAAATACAGCTTCTACAGGACTAAAGGGCCAAATCGGACGAAACATATATATGGGAGCTATAGCTAAATCTTAACCGATTTTCTTCAAATTCGGTAGTGTTGGTTCATGGATCAATTAACTCTACCGTTCTAAATTTCAAAACGATTGGATGTAAAATACAGCTTCTATAGGACTAAATGACCAAATCGGACGAAAGATATATATGGGAACCGATTTTCTTCAAATCCGGCAATGTTGGTTCATGGATCAAGAAACTCTACCATTCTAAATTTCAAAACGATCGGATGTAAAATACTGCTTCTATACACCTAAAGGACCAAATCGGACGAAAGATATATATGGGAGCTATATCTAAATCTGAACCGATTTTCTTCAAATTCGGTAGTGTTGGTTTATGGATCAATAAACTCTACCATTCTAAATTTCAAAACGATTGGATGTAAAATACAGCTTCTATAGAACTAAAGGGCCAAATCGGACGAAACATATATATGGGAGCTATAGCTAAATCTTAACCGATTTTCTTTAAATTCGGCAATGTTGGTTCATGGATCAAGAAACTCTACCATTCTAAATTTCAAAACGATTGGATGTAAAATACAGCTTCTATAGGACTAAAGGGCCAAATCGGACGAAAGATATATATGGGAGCTATATCTAAATCTGAACCGATTTCAACCAAATTCAATAGCGATCTTAACAGCCGCGAAATAATCTAAACTGCAAAATTTCAGAACGATCGGAGTGAAATTGCGACCTGTAGTCGACGAACAACTTTACATGGACAGACTGACGGACGGACATCGTTAAATCGACTCAGCTAGTGATTCTGAGTCAATCGGTATACTTTAAGTTGGGTCTAGCTGTGTTATTTTCAGGTGTTACAAACATCTGCCGTGAAACAAACTTATAATACCCTGTACCACAGTGTGGTGTAGGGTATAAAAAAATGGAACAAATTCATTTTTTTGCGAATTATGTTCTATTTTTATGGACGATCACGGCGAGTCACTTTTTGACTTTATTCTACCTACCTACTTAACTATTTGTAACAAGGGCAATAAACCGACCCCTGCAAATAAAGACAGACAGGAAGTACTCGATGCCACGGTCACTTTTGATGTACGGTTGTCCGTCTCGTTATCAGATCAGCATTATATAGAGTATGAAGTCGCTAAAAAAGTACCTTATCCTGAAGCCCACAGAAAAACGCTCTTGGTACACCTTATGTGGAGAAGTGCAAAAGATCTCAGACGCCGCAAGGCTGAGGAAGATACTTTCCACAACATCATGTACACTGGCTTATCTAGGATTAAAATAACAAGTGAACAAAATATAGCGAGCAGTCACTACAGGTACTTCTCCACACACATTTTCTGACAGAATTGCAGAAAATGATGATGAAAGCTCTAGAAAGGCTCTTAGACTCTTTCATGCTTCCACTTATTTGGAATTTAGCGGAGAATGGAACTCTGTTAGATCTAGAACGTTGTGACTACAACGTTCCTTATGTGGACCCTCCTCGTCTATACGGAACGGAGCTAGCCTTTTACAAAAGTGCAAAATTTCTAGGAATAATCCTAGACAGAAAGTTGTCCTTCAGACTTAATGTATTGGAACAGGTAACGGAGGTCAAAGCCGCACAGGAAAAAGGAAAATAATTCGGCAGTTTCTTAACCGGACAACCGTTTGTGACATAACTTGACACGCTTGTAGAAGAGGTATTAGAGAATCGAAGATTTTAATTAAGGCCCACTATGGTAAACAGGGGCGGAGCTACCGGACCTTAAAGTTGGTCTCCTTCGAATAAATCTTTTATACACATAAGAGTTATCTCATACAGTTCCCAAGATATCTGTACGAGTATTTAAAAATTGTCTTTTTCATTTTTTCCCGACCCAATCTCTACATTTTGTCAATATCGGAGCTGATATACACAGGTTTCTTTCACATTTAACTCTGTGAATTGGTAACTAAAATTAGCTATATGATGAAAACAAAATATCCACATAAATTTATATTTTCAAGAAATAGGTCATTTTTGTATTTTTTTGCAAAAAGGTAGTAATTATGGCAGTATTTTAGAGACATAGAGGAAAAATAAGAAAAGTAACATATTTGTATTCGTCGTAAAGGAAAATTCCTGGAGAATGTTTTCGAGAAAAGAATGGTTCAAACATTTGTTGTCTTGCCACGAATCACCAAATTACTATATATATAATATTATTATAAGTAGTAATGTATTACACGGTAGACTGTAAAAGATATTTTGAGCCCGGTTTTTAGTATTATAGATTTTGGGTAACGACTAAAATATCCCTTTTTGGAGATTTTCGAATTTATTTTGGGACTTGTAGGTTTTTCTCAACAAATATAATAAAGTTACATAGAATAAACTTCGATTTCTGGTGTAAATTTTGTTTTTTTTCCATTTCTTTTTATATTTTTTAGTTCTCCTGAAGAAACGCTTTCTGCCATTTTTCGATAACTCATTCATATTCATATTCATATTGATATTTAAAAAAAACGTGAAGATATCACTCTGTGTATCGAGTTTTTGGTCATATCTTCTTAAGTTATAATCCGATTTGAAAATGTTGGTATTTTCGGCACTTTTCAAAAAAAAACTATAACAAATATTAATTTGTTGGCGAATTTTTTATATTTTAAACATCAATTAATTTTTTAACATACAGGGGTTTCCAAAAAGAGTGATATGACTTCTTTGAAAAAAAAACACACTTATTGTTAAGGAAACTCAAAAGTTTTTTATTTAATGTGAGGTACAATCGATACAATTAAGTTCTAAATAAAACGTCATTCAAATAGCCTCCACGACTTCTTCTGCAGGAACGAATTCGATGAACCCAATTTTCGAGCACTTTTTCCACTAAATCAAGTCGTATATCATGAATGGCACGCTCAATATTGACTTGTAAAGCTTGAAGAGAGTCGGTTTATTTGGGAAGACCAATGACTTCAAATAACCCCACAAGAAATAGACTAATGGTGTTAAATCACAACTTCTTGGAGGCCATTCAATATCACAATATCTTGAAATAATGGAATCTCCAAACTTTTCTCGCAACAATTCAATTGATTCATTTGCTGTGTGGCACGTAGCCACTGGAAATTGTTTTTTTTTATTTAAAAAGAATGGACTTAGCGCACGAAAAGTTGCAATTGGAGAACGATTATTTTGATAACAAAACAGCGTTTACAAAATTTGTAGACGTTGTTCTTGCGTATATCTCTCCATGATGAAATTGTAAACACTACTGAATACAATGAAAAACAAATGGCAGATCATGACATATTACAAATGGCCGAAACGTCACTTCAAAATCATATCATCCCTATTGGAAAATCCGTTATCAGCTTGGGATGGAAGTGGGTGTTATATTTTAGTTATAAAGTTTACATTCACTTCAACAGACAAGTGATTGTTTTTGGTACATTTCATGATTTTTTCTTATATATATTTTGCAAATAAAGGTAAACAATTTCTTTGAGGTTGGTAATTTTTTTAAGTGAAATATTCTAATGTGTTTTGTTTTCAATTGTTATACTTTCGGTAAGGGTTTAGATTTTTTTATTTTTTTTCTTAACTTATGAAGTATAACTTGTGAAAATTTTGGCTGCCAAGACTTGATTTTCTATAATTATTTTTAGGAAATATGCAGATTAGGTGATTGGAAATTTTGATATTTGGTATAAAGTCAAAAACGTTTCGGAAAAAGTTCTTCGGTTTGCAAAAAAGTAAACAAAACATAACAAATTTGTTTAAACTATATGCATTAGCATGGAAGATAATTTCAATTTTAAATACATTTTTTTTTCAGAAGAAAATTACAATTTATAAAAAATTTTGAATCACATTTTTCAGAAAAGAAATCTATCGAAAACATGTTAACTCGCATGTTTTCGATAGTTTTTTTTTCTCGAAAAATATTATATTTTTTTTTCGCGCAAAATTGGAGCTTTATCCCACTGTGCGTCGAATTGTCGTGGAATTCCCCATATACTTTATGTCAAAATTAAAAAAAAAACCTTCATCCCATGGTGGAGGATATGAAAATAAATCTATTGATCAGCAGTTCTATAACGAGTCATGAATGGGAAAATCGGAACAACATTTTAGAAGTTATTTCCGATTTATTACAAAATGCATTCAAAGCATGAAAAAGTGACCTTTATATTGGAATATTTAGAGAATTTGTCATAACGTCTGGTAACAATATTGCTGGGTTTTTATTTTCTAATGACCGATTTCGTAAAAAATTAGAAATTCAAATTTTGTTGGAGAAAATCCAGATTTTTAGAGGATATTTCGATCACTAATAACACTATGTAACAAAATTTTTGTCCAAGGTATGTGGATAACAGTTTCTGGTGCAATTAGGTGTCACAAACACGAAAAAAATATTAAAAAAATTTTTTAATGTAAATTTTGTTTAAATTTTTTTTTTTTTTTAATTCCAGCTTTCATGGAAAGTACATTCAGTATTTGGACCATAATTTCAAGTATAAGCCTGATTAAGCCGTGTTATGCCTCAAACTAATGGGAATTATGAGGGCTACATATCCTGCATATATTTCTTTCATGTAGAATATTTGGTTTAGTAACAGTCGTCAAAAATATGAGAAAAAAATGATTTTTTTTAAAACAACACTTTTTCCTGGTACAAAAAAAAATAGAAAAAAAATCGAAAAAATTATTTTATCACATTTTGAAAAAGCCAGCATGCTAACGAAGAAAACACTGTCCATTTGAAAAAATCTATGGATAGATGTAAAAGTTATGAGCCATTTTGTAAATGTTAGGGAAATTAAAAAAAATCTTCTTTCATATTTTTTCGTTTTTAAATGATGTTTCTGCTTATATTGAATTCGCCATATGTGAGAGAGACATAAAAGAGGCATTGCACTTGCATTTTATTTTATGAGGATTGATGTCAGACATTATAGAGAGGACGAGGTTTTATGGCCGTTCGTAACCCTTCATAAAACATGATATGCAATGTGAGAGTTATATTGGATGAGATCATCCAATATAAATCCGGAATTTATGAATGAAATTACTTATTAATAAATTAGTGTAATTCAGCGCCTTAAAGAGATAAGGTGATTTTCTGAAAAATATTATAAAGTTATATTTCGAAGTATGAGTATACGCCAAAGAACTTCTCAATGTGTAAATGGTCCCGACAATTTCTGCTACATCTGCGGGAAATATGTAATTAAAAAAAATCGACGTGAGTTTAGTAAAATAATAGAAGAAATATATATGCGCAATATTTGGAAATATATGTGCAAGATTTGCAACTGACCAAAGATAAGGCAGAACTTCTTGCAGATTTTAACATATCATATTATAGAGTCCGTGATATACCTTACAAACAATTTTATACAACTGTGGATAACATATGCTTTTGCAAGGACATTCCCGGATTGTTCGAGGAACTTAATCAAACATGCAATTCAAAGGAATGGCGGTTATTTGTTGACAGCAGTAAAGAAAGTTTGAAAGCAGTACTTTTGCACAACGGAAATCAGAAAACGTCGATTCCCATTGATCATGCCGTCAACACTAAGGAATCATACAATGGCTAAATTGATAAAATACTTAAAATATGAACAACATGACTGGAAATGTTTTGCGATTTAAAAGTAGTTGGGATGTTATGTGGAATGCAAGGCGGATAATAACAAAATATTGCTGTTTTTTATGCCTCTGTGATAGCCGAGCTCACGAAGATCATTACAGAAGAAAGAAATGGCCATCAAGAAAAGACATTACATTGGTGAAAACAACATAAAATACACACCTCTCGTCCACTGCATATTAAGCTGGGGCTCTTTAAAAATTTTGTAAAAGCCTTAAGGAAAGATGGCAATTCACTCTCATATTTAAAAAGTTTATTTAAAAGTCTTTCTTTTCAAAAAATCGAAGAAGGAGTTTTTGATGGGCCTAAAATAAGGAAACTGATGAAAGATGTAAATTTCGAATCGCATTTGACGTCGGATTGTTTCAAATTTCCTTCGATCCAATAAAAGCCCGCAATATGAAAAAATGATTAATGATTTGTTAAAAGATTACGAAAAAATTGGTAAGAAATATATATTTTTTTATATTTATGTATATAACACATATGTATGTATTCTTCTAAATTATTTTTCGCTTTATGTATACCAACAGGTGTAAATATGTCCCTCAAAATTCATTTCTTGCATTCTCATTTAAACTTTTTCCCGAGAATCTTGGCGACGTAAGTGACGAACATGGCGAAAGGTTTCACCAAGAAATGAAGTCCATCGAGCGGCGTTACCAAGAGTACTGGGATGAAAGAATGATGGGAGATTATATTTGGTTCCTCATTAGAGAAACCGATTCCGAAATCTACAAACGTCAACAAAGAACTCACAATTACTTCTAATGAAACTTGTACATGTAAATAAACTCAAATCCACATAATATAAATAAAAGTAATAAATAAAATTGGTATTTAAACAGAAATTCTAAAAAAAAGATTTTTTGAAATTATCTTACCTCTACCAAAAAGGCTATAATTTCTACATTTATCCATAGATTTCAAATAGGCATTATTTTCTTCGCTATGATGCAAACTTTTAAAAAATGGAATAAAATATTTTTTTTTTCGATTTTTTTCTATTTTTTATGTTTTTTTTCGTCCCTATAAGTCGACCTGATCGGCCATATACTCCAAAAATTATAGTGCAAATACTAAGGGTACCTTCGACGATATTAGTATTTTTAATAAAAAATTTTTAAAAAAAAATTATCCATAAAAAATTTTTGGTTTTGATTTTATATAACAGTATGCCACAATCTATACAAAAAAATTATTTTTAGGTCTAGGACACAAACAATTTTTTTTTGTTGCGTAGTGTAATTAAACAATCGCAGAAAGGAAATATTTCGAGAATATGCGTAAGACATACCAAATTTGAAAAAAAGAAGCTTTAAACATCTGCACTTTTTTTGAAGCAACTGTGCTGCGCTGACGTTTGTAGGAGGCGTATGATCAAGATTTTCATTATTTACATTACGTATACGTCTCATACTTGTATGTCATGGATCAGCTGCAAGTCAGTCTGGCTGGCTGGTTGTTGTTCACGACAACTCTCACATGAAGTACTAAATCACTAAAAATGGAATTAATATTCATTGGAAAGACTGCCAGATCACTATTGTGTTGAGTCATTCAAGTTAGAAACTGCATACATTCTAGACTAAGATGGGCCGGCCTAAACTCATGTCTTGCAAAATTACTTTTGAAGAAGCTTTCGTAGGAAAGTTAGCAAACTTGGCTGATGTTGAATGCCGCCAAATCGTGAGCATTCTAAAGTAATCAAAATCTGCCTATTTGTATACATTTATTTATTCTATTAAATCCAATCAGCCACCAAAACGCGAATAATATTATTAGAAACCATTTAATTAATTAATTACATTTGCTTAATATAATTTGTAATTTGCCTCTTTGGAACGTGACTTTCAAAAAATCCAAATTTGCTCCCACGCGCACGCATCGAAACAAACACCCACACACTGTCGAAAGTTAACCACAATCTCTTAATTCCACCATTGAGTGCATTATAATCACTACTGTTGTTTGGTCACACGAACAATTATAAATCAATTAAACGAAGAGCATCGCATCGTATCGCAAAGCATCCACCTAGCTTTGCATAAGCCACTGACAACGCCACCACCAACAACAACTAGCTGTAGTGTGTGGACAATTAATATGACATTTATTTGTGTAGGACACCTACACCTCGTAGACAGGATGACCAGTGGTTTAAACCACGAAAACTATCCGAAAAAGGGCCTCCGAGAAGGCCCCCACAAAGGTACTCGTATATTCAGCAGAGTATGAAGCCGCCGAGCCGAGCCGCCGATTTTAGCCGCCGCCGGCCTTTTTTCACCAGCCGAAGCCGCCGCCGATCTTTGCGGCTCAAATCGGCTGAAACACAGCCGCCGTTCCATACAAAAACTTTAAGATATGGATAGATACAATTTACATTTTTGATAAGCAAATAGTTATATAGCAGATATATCGTCCCCTTAATAGAAGAATTATTTGTACGCATATACACTATTATTTTTTATTGCATTCTAAGAATCTACTCAATTGGTTCTATATCTGTTGAAATTCTACTTCCACAAATTGGGTTATTGGGTGTTTGAAATTGTTCATTAATAAATAATAATATCGAGTTTCAATTTCACAAAAACTTTAAATATGATTTTCTCGAAACGACAAATAAATTATACACAATTCTTTTATTGGGTGGACGATATGGAAGTGAGTGATTTTCGTTTTGATTCGTTTATTGTCACAAGCGGGAGCTTAACATGTCTTTCATTAAATTGATAGTAATAGAAAACCAGTAAGGAAAGGCTAAAGTCGGGCGGTGCCGACTATATAATACCCTACACCACTCTCGTAATATTGAATAACTCTGATATATAAATTTTGTAATTCATGTATAAATTGTTTACATAAATTTACTTTTGGGACATTTTATACTTAAATAAAACCCTGTACCGCAGTGTGGTGTAGGTTATAAAAACAATTGGATCTAAAGAGCCAAATCGGATGAAACATATATATGGGAGCTATAGCTAAATCTTTACAGATTTTCTTCAAATTCGGCAATGTTCGTTCATGAATCAAGAAACTCTACCATTCTAAATTTAAAAACGATTGGATGTAAAATATAGTTTCTATAGGGCCAAATCGGACGAAACATATATATGGGAGCTACAGCTAAATCTTAACCGATTTTCTTCAAATTCGGCAGTGTTAGTTCATGGATCAAGAAACTCTACCATTCTAAATTTCAAAATGATTGGATGTAAAATACAGCTTCTACAGGACTAAAGGGCCAAATCGGACGAAACATGTATATGGGAGCTATAGCTAAATCTTAACCGATTTTCTTCAACTTCGGTAGTGTTGGTTCATGGATCAATAAACTCTACCATTCTAAATTTCAAAACGATTGGATATAAAATACAGCTTCTATAGAACTAAAGGGCCAAATCGGACGAAACATATATATGGGAGCTATAGCTAAATCTTAACCGATTTTCTTCAAATTCGGTAGTGTTGGTTCATGGATCAAGAAACTATACCATTCTAAATTTCAAAATGATTGGATGTAAAATACATCTTCTTCAGGATTAAAGAGCAAAATCGGACGAAGCATATATATGGCAGCTATAGCTAAATCTTAACCGATTTTCTTCAAATTCGGCAATGTTGGTTCATGGATCAAGAAACTCTACCATTCTAAATTTCAAAACGATTGGATGTAAAATACAGCTTCTACAGGACTAAAGAGCAAAATCGGACGAAACATATATATGGGAGCTATAGCTAAATCTTAACCGATTTTCTTCAAATTCGGTAGTGTTGGTTCATGGATCAAGAAACTCTACCATTCTAAATTTCAAAATGATTGGATGTAAAATACAGCTTCTACAGGACTAAAGAGCAAAATCGGACGAAACATATATATGGGAGCTATAGCTAAATCTTAACCGATTTTCTTCAAATTCGGCAATGTTGGTTCATGGATCAAGAAACTCTACCATTCTAAATTTCAAAAGGTTTGGATGTAAAATACAGCTTCTATAGGACTAAAGGGCCAAATCGGACGAAACATATATATGGGAGCTATAGCTAAATCTTAACCGATTTTCTTCAAATTCGGCAATGTTGGTTCATGGATCAAGAAACTCTACCATTCTAAATTTCAAAACGATCGGATGTAAAATACAGCTTCTATAGGACTAAAGGGCCAAATCGGACGAAAAATATATATGGGAGCTATATCTAAATTTGAACCGATTTCAACCAAATTCAATAGCGATCTTAACAGCTGCGAAATACTCTAAACTGCAAAATTTCAGAACGATCGGAGTGAAATTGCCACCTGTAGTCGACGAACAACTTTACATCGACAGACGGACGGACGGACAGACATCGTTAAATCGACTCAGCTAGTGATTCTGAGTCGATCGGTATACTTTAAGGTGGGTCTAGCTGTGTTATTTTCAGGTGTTACAAACATCTGCCGTGAAACAAACTTATAATACCCTGTACCATAGTGTGGTGTGGGGTATAAATAATTATACAAATTATTTTTTAAAGGAAATAATAAGATTTTTTATTTATTGTTAGATTATGTACATATGGAGATAAAAATATTTTCGGAAAAAATCAATGGAGTATTAAAGAATAGTATAACATATAAATTAATACCTCCATTCTAAAGAATCAATCAAGTTAAGCTCAAAACAGTAGATGTCATTCTATTTAAACCACAAGGTAATTCCACACAAATTTAAAATTTCACTAAAACGTCAATTCGCCTCTCCTGGAAACAACCTGTTTCGACTTAAGCTATGTATAGAAGAATGGTGAAAAAATGCAACCCTATGAACGTACAACCGTGTGAACATACAATTTTTGCCTTGCAACGTTGGCAGAAAAGTCATTGTGAGATAATTTGCAGATTGTAGTATGTGCGAAGTTTATGCATGTGACAACGGCGCCATTGCCAGAAAAACATTTTATTGGCCACTGTCTATAAAATATTTTTATTGACAATCCTGCATATAAATATATATTTACAAAATATATTTTAAATATATGAAATTGTAAGGGTTTCTTGCAATCGTCTTCACCTTTGCCTAACTATCTGTCATTGTCCGTACATTTGCGGCACTTTAACAGGGTTGATAAAGTTGTCCGATCTGACAATCGTCTATACATAGCTTTAGCATACTTTGAAATTAGAGTATATCATAGAGCCGCCTAGCGGCATGGAATCGATGATTTTTTTACCCCATAATATCTTACAGTTAACTTGAAAACATCTATTATTTAAGAATAAATACCAGAGCTTAACTTTTCAACTATTATTTTAAATGTTAAAATGTCTATCATAGAGCCGCCGAATGTAAATTTTATGTCGGCTTAGCCGCCTAGCCGCCGCCGCCGATCTATAATTTCCAATGGCAGCCGCCGCCGCCAATTTTGGCTCGGCTTCATTCTCTGATATTCAGTTATTCACAGTTTTTTCATGAACTATAATCTCGATGTTAGGTTAGGTTGAATAGAGGAGACGTTTAAAACGTCTCATGTCCATGGAAATACACTTAAGCCAGTGGTTCGGCCTGTTGGGCGCTCCTTATTTATGATTTTCATACCCCACGGATTACAGAAAATCGGTACTAGATACGTATTTTATCAGTATCGTCGGAACCGAAATATCGGGATCTTGCATGTTAGTTTTTTTTTATAATTTCAATAAAATTACATAAAAGTAAGAACATTTCAGTTATATACATTAGGGCGGTCAAAAAATATATTCGGCCATATCTCAAGCAGACACTCAAGTTTTTCTTGTAAATATTGGGCTTCTTGAACTAAAGCGCGACAGTTTTCTATGTACATCTAGAACTGGGTATTCTGCTTAAAACAGTACCAATTTGTAATTATCGCTCCCATAAAACTGAAGATATTCACGATGTGAGGGCGTAATTTTGCATGAATGTAGCTGTGGCCAGGAGATTGTGGGCATACCTAAGCAATTATATATCAAAATGTGTGATATGGACGTCCACAATCCCCTGACTGCTACTTTTATGCATAATTGCATTGCGAACAGCTTAGAAATGTGAAAACATACCTTGCCAATAATCAACAGGATACATAAACATATGGGGAATTTTAAGTCAAGTGAGCCAATTTTTAAAAGCGATGTCTTCTGATCGGCTTGAAGCTTGCCCCAATTAGATAGTAGTTATGACACACAATTTCAACGAGATCGGTTAACGATTGTCCGAGTTGGAGGGTGTTGAATTTTGAAATTTTAGTCAAAAGCCTTTTTCGATCCACATAACTAATTAGCTATTGTAGGGAGAACATTTTGCCCGATATTTTTAGGAAAAACAAAAATCTTCATCTCATCAGCGCACAGTGGGAGGAATTCCAAAAAAGGGAAATAATTCTGCCGTTTCTTAACCAGACAACCGATTGCGACCAAACTTTATATGTTTGTAGAAGAGGTATTAGAGAAGTTAAGTTTTGAGTTTGGGTCCCCTGTGATATACAGGCGCGGAGCTGCAGGGCCTCAAAGTTGGCCACCTCGGATGAACAAAATGTTTAAGTGCGTGTAACTTTCATCTTTTCGATTCATAAAATCTTGTGTGTGTTCTAGAAACCGAGGTCTACGAATTTTGGCACCTAAAAGTTATCTTGTAAAGTTACCGAGATATTCATTAATTTTTTCCCCGACCCTGTGCTAGTATTTAGTAAATATCGAAGCAGAATATGTACTGATTTTATCCACTTAAACACGTCTGGATTGACAAAGAAATTTTCTATATGATGAAAAAAAATTGGTTCCATATACCCAATAGGACAAAAGTAATGGCCACTTGAAATTATATTTTCAAAACAAATCCGATTTTTAGTCATTTTTTAGGAAAAAAGTATATGTCGAATTTTTGAGTTTTAGAAGAAGTTAGTTAGAAAAAGTATTACATATTTACTATCATCTGAAAGGAAACTTTCCAGAGAACGGGATAAAAATATTCACTGGTATTATTACCAAGCTTCTCCAATTTACATCATTTTTTACACAAATTTCAAAAGTAAGCCACATTTTCTCCAAACGCAAAGCAAAAATGTTAAAACTTTTAGCATATTTATATGTGGTAAGGTGTTGTAAGTTGAACTGCAAAGAGAATCTGAAACTCGGCTTTTAGTATAGTAGATATAGGGGAAAATCTAAAAAAATCCCTTTTTTGGGGATTTTAAATATTATTTTGGGAATTTTGGGATTGACTTTAGAAAATTGAATAATTCGCAAATTACATTCATGTCAAGACCTCGAACTATTCATGTCAGGATCTCGAACTACAAAATATTTCATTGAAATATGTAAATTTTTAAAGATATTGTGTCGTTTTTACATTTCTGTCTGCATATAAAAAGTGATTTTTTCACTTTTTTCCTGACCCTGATCCTAGCATCATTTAATATCAGTGCAGAATATAAACCGATTTCTCTCCCATCAGCTTATCTAAATTGACAACAATATTTTCCATATGATGTAACAAATTTCTGTGAAATGTGCTCACTTATACAATAGTTATGGCCATATCAATTTATATTTTCAAATATAGGATGTAGTATATTGGAGATACAAAGAAATTTATAAAAAAGAAATTTGAAGAATATTTTCGAGAAAAAAAAACGAGTCAAAAATTTGTATTAATAATGTTGCTTCTCCAAATTACACAATTTTTTACGAAAATTTCAAAACTTGGCATTTTTGACAATCGCAAAGCTAGGATATGAAAACCTTTACCATTTTTATACCCTCACTTTAGTGTGACGAGGGTATATATCATTTGCTACGGAAAAAAGTGTAACACGTCGAAGGAGTGACCTAAGACCCCAAGTATGTTCGGAGGAAATCCGTTTTGGGTCATTTTAAGTCGAATGAGCAATGTCCATCACAGACGGACTGTCTGTCTGTCTGTCTGTCTGTCTGTCTGTGTGTCTGCTGGCTGGTGCGCACGATAACTCTCGAAAGGAGTAACCGATTGACCTCAAATTTGGTATGTGGTAATATTTTTTTCTATCTCCGGCTAAGTTCGAAGATGGGCCATATTGGTCCACTCCTTCTAGTACCTCCCCCACAAAGGGTTAAAATGTTGTGAAATATTGATTCTTTAATAACTGCTATACTACTTATTCGAATCTTTTGAAATTCCACACATAGTATTATCTTATTAGTCGTTATCAACTCGAGAAAAATGGGCAAAGTCGCCACGTCCCTTTTGGTACCTCCCACACAAATGCACTATTTTGCACCAAAAGTTAACAGCTTATAACATTAATAACAGTGTATAAAAATACTTGAAATTTTGTACAGTATTATGCTTTTATATTGCGTACAGTCCAGGGAAAATGGGCGTTGTTGTCACGCCCCTTTTGGTACCTCCCACACAAAGGTACCTTTTTGCACCAAAAGTTAACAGCTTATAACATTAAAACCAGTGTATAAAAATACTTGAAATTTTGTACAGTGTAATGTTTTTATAGTGTCCATAGCCCTGTGCAAAATGGGCGTTATTGCCACGCCCCTCTTTGTACCTCCCACACAAAATGCCCAAATCATACCACAATTTAATGCCTCATAACGTTTATACCAGTGCACATAAATGCTTATAAGTCGGCACAGTGCAATGAATTTAAAGTATCTAATGTTCAGCAAAAAAATGTGTATTTGATAAACCCCTTCTGGGTACCTCCCACACAAATTGACAGAATAATTCGAGTAATATTCAATATTACATTACTCACAAAGTGAGGGTATACCTTAGTCGGTTTACCCGACTGAAACTTTCTTACTTGTTATATGCAGTAATGTGTTATACGAATAACTGCTAAAGGAATTTTGAGCCCGGCTTTTTGTATAACAGATTTTGGGAAAAAATAAAAATTCTCTTTTTTGGGGATTGAGAAAATTTTAAAGATTTCTTAAAAACATCCACAAATTCACATTTATTATATTTTTATTATTTTATAGTAAATTCTGATCGGCCATGAATAAAATGAGACCATTCTGAAGAGAATCGATGATAAATTAAAAAGTTGTAGCTAATTTAGCAGACCTACCACATTTAAATATAGCGCTTTAGATAATTATTTCAACATTCAATCCTTTTGAAATTTAGCAGGGTGGAGATTCTTGATACAGGGATCCATATTGACGAGTTTGAAGAAAATCTGTTTAGATTTAGATATAGCCCCCATATATGTATATGTTCCTTCTGAGTTGGCCTCTTAGCGCTATAGAAGATGTATATCACATTCAATCCTTTTGAAGAGTTTCTTGATGAAGGTAGGTTTCATATTTATATATATCCCCCATATATATATTCCTTCCGATGTGATCTTTAAGCGCTACAAAATCTGTATTTTACATTCAATCATTTTGAAATTTATCAGAGTAGAGTTTATTCCAAATTGAGGAAACTCAGTTCCGATTTAGATACAGCCTTTTTATATGTGTTCCTTCCGATTTGGCCGTTTAGCTATTTCCATTTGCTATTTCACATCTAATTATTTTGAAATCAGGTTCGGCTTAGTTTCTTAATCCTAGGACCAACACCTTCGAATTTTGAAAAAAATCGGTTCAGATTTAGATATAGCCCCGGTATATACTTATATTCCGATTTTCTTTATAAATCTTGAAAATTCTTATTCTTTTTCTGCTCCGATAGGGTGGAGTAGGGAATCATATAGTCAACTCCGCCCGACTTTAGCCCTTCCTTACTGGTTTAACATATACATATAGCTTTATAATATTTAAAATTCAGTTTTTGAATCAAGTATGAACGTTACAAAATTTGAAGACAATAGCTTAAGATTTAGAAGTAGCCTCAGTATATACTTCCATCCCTATTTTTGATGTGCCGCTTTATAAAGCCTTTCCACAATTTGACTTCTTACCGCCATAGAAACAAAAAAAATAATTAACTGATCGAAATTTTGTAATATTTTTTTATATAGACCACTCTGAACCATTTACATGAACAATGCTCATAATACATCTATCTTCTGAAATAGGTGCCATATGTAGGTGACTCCCAATTTGACTTCTTTCCGCCATAGAAAGTACAAATTTCTACTGATAGGGTTGAAATTAGGCAATTTTAGTCCATTTATATTTGGAACTATGTTTTAATATTTTATATAATCCAATGTTCTTTATTATGCTATGTATTCCTATTAATTCTTAGTTTATTTTCATTCTTAGTTCTAAAATCCAAAGACCGGATGAAAGGCCTTAGTTCCCTTTTTGTGCTCCGCTCACTCGTTACACTATTAACTCCATGCATATTAGGGCGGGTCGATTTAAAAATCGCCCATTGCTCAGTGAAAATCGTATTCTAGGGATCAAAATAAGAAACTTTGCCGAAGGAACCATACCTCTAAAACGAATTCTGATGTCCCGGAAAAAATCCCACTTTGACCCATTTAGAGTGCTCTAATCGAGTCAAAATGTATGGAACCCCCAGGGGGTTCCAGGGGGTGTGCCACTGGCATGGGTGGGTCGGGCCTCCAAAGTTAGTGGGGGTCGGTCATACATTTGGACTCGATTGGACCACTCTAAATGGGTGAAAGTGGGATTTTTCAAAATTTTCCCCTACGACCCAAATTCCGGGACATCAGAATTCGTTTTAGAGGTATGGTTCCTTCGGCAAAGTTTCTTATTTTGATCCCTAGAATACGATTTTCACTGAGCAATGGCGACTTCTTTTGCCGCCCCACAAATCGACCCGGCCTAATGCATATACTCGCACATACGAGTATGCATATGTATAACCACTTGCACATGCATGTTTTCACTGAAGATAAGCGGATGCAGATATCACTGAATCCGTCGTGAATTCCTAGAAATACTCGTACAATACTATTTATTTCGATATTGCCATTGTCTGCTGGTGGTGATTGTGAATTTATGAATGAATGTGATTGCTGAAAACGTTTCTGAGAATATAAGAAGTACCTACGGATTGGTATTTAAGGTCACATATTTAGTTTTTCCGTTTATACATCTACTACTCGATACGCCAATTATCTATGTTATAGTTTCTTCAATTCGTCTAAGACCAGTAAGTTCAAACTATGACTTCGAATAGAGGGCGGTGTTGCAGCTTCTCTCGTATATGACATTTATCGTAATTTATTACGAAAATTGGCAAAGGAAGAGTCGCTTTTTCTATCCAAAAGTTTATACGACTACGCACTGGAGCATTGCATCTGTGTTGTTGGAGTGTCGTAGGAGTCTGTGTGGTGCTTCCAATATATCCTTTTGTGCGTGTGTGTTGGCGAGTGTGATTTCATGAATGAATTTATTCCTGCACGTGGGTTTACACTATAAACACATTTTTACGTTTGCAAATGCGAATGCAAAAGTTTAAGTGCACTTTCACAGTGAATTTATTTCACACAACCAAAATGTTTGCCTGCACGTATTTACATATAATAGAGTGGGTCCCGTAACATAGGAGTACACATAAATGTTTAATATGGGTAAATTTGTTTAAAAATTTAAATTTCAATGTATCAGTTTATAATGTCTGAAAAATTAGACGAAAAATACAATTTTTTAAGACATTTAGCTGATAGCCATAAATGTTACGGGGAAATGATTTTCCTATGAATTTGTTAATTGATATGAGGGACGATGTTTAAAAAATGAGGTCATTTTAGGCTGAACAAAACGAGTAAATAAATGCTGCTCATTCAAAGTCAGACTATAGTCATTGGATAAGGATAAGGATCCTCCACCATGAATCGCATTCCACAGTATAATAACGCAAATACTTATAGAAAGCTAATAACGCAAATACTTATAGAAAGCTAAACAATATTTTCGAGACGATCTATGCTATGCCATAATTGATAGCAGTAGTGCGTCTGGCAGAATCCCCGAAGACCAAAAGAGTAACTTCGAAGATTTGGTCTATACGACGTCCTCGAATCTAAGGATGAACCACCAATCGAAGTAATGAGTTGCAAGTTTAAGAGGGGTATTTTGATGCTAAGGCTGGCATCACAACGCTGCGCTGGTGTCCTCGTAAAACTTGTGGATGGCTTCCCCTCACCTTGGGACGGCGCAAAGCTAAAATTGGTAAGGAAAAGCGGCATTCCTGAACTCATAAAAACGACCCTATATGTTAAGGGATGTCCCAGTAAGTTCTCATCAGAGTACATACTCGACATCATTGGCAAACAGAATTCAAAACATTCCGTGAGAAAGTGGGAAGTCTTCTATAGGAAGAATGATACCGAGGGTACTCTCCTCGTGTTGGGCATAGACCCAGAATCCGAGAACAATCTGGACAGTCTTTTTCAAAATTGGAAAGGTCCCGATTGGCAGGATAGATGATTCAGATACTGCCTGAAGAGGCAAACTCTGGTAGTGGACGGATGGATACAAGTAAGACACTGCCAAAAACTGATGTGCAATTAGTCAATAACACCACCAGTTTACCAATAGTACCGCCACTTTTGCAGGAAGTTCCCAGCAAAGGTGGTGATCAAAATAAAAAGAGCCACAAAACGTTTCAAAACAATGAGGGAGTGACAAAAAATAACACCGCCTCCCAAAATTGTCTACTGGAAGATGGTGTAATATGTAGTGAACGAAAGGAGGAGTATGACCCACTACCAAATAATGAGGGAGTGCCACCAGATAGGATAGACTCCCAAAAGAGACTTTTACTGGAAAGACAATGATTGAGGTCATCCAGATAAACCTCCACCGGAGCGGGACAGCATCCAACGATCTGATGGACATCATAAATACAGGCAGGGTTCATATTGCTTTGATCCAGGAACCATGGACAAATAGCAACAAGGTTACTGGATTAAACCATGTGAACTATAACCTTTTCTACGCTAACACAGGTACTCGTCCAAGGACTTGTATTTTGTGCCATAAAAACTTATGTTTTCTTTTCTCTCCAGAGTTGTCAACATCGGACGCAACGGTGCTGGGGCAAGGTTATGGAAACTTGTACCTGGCGTCAATATATCTGTCATTCGATGCGCCGACATTGCCACCTACGTCGGAATTACAACGTCTGGTGAGGGAATCCAAACACACAAGTAATGAGTTATTAGCTGGATGTGACGCCAACTCCCATCATATCGCTTGGGGTAGTACTAACACCAATAAAAGGGGACTCGCTCCTATAGAATTTTTGACTACAAATGACCTCATAACTCTTAACATAGGAAACACTGCAACCTTTGTTAACAAAATTAGGGAAGAAGTATTAGATATAACGATATGTTCAGAAAATCTATCCATGAGTGGAGGGTTTCGGATGAACACTCCTATTCGGACAACCGTTATATAAGGTTTAAAATTGCACGGCCACCGCCAAACCCAGTAAGATTCTGTAATAAGGCTAAGACCGACTGGACTAATTTTGGAAATCTACTTAGAAATCGATTGTTTCAGCCTACACGCGATTATCTATGTACAGAAGACATTGATATCAATGTGAAGAAGATTACCGAGGCTCTTGTAAAATCATGCGAAGATAGTTGCCCACTTCGAGAAAGGAAATCAGCCTATGAGAAATCCTGGATGACAGGACAAATTCGCTCGGTTGGCAAGGATGTCCGCAGACTGCGTATTTGCTGGGTACTAGAACAAAACGAAGTGGTTGGAAATGAACGTTCAAACAGCTTGGCTTCAAAGGGTAATAAACTTGGGAAATTGGAAACCTTTCGAAGTCACGAAGGATGAGTTGAAGCACTGGGCAGTGATGGCTCACAAAACTGTGTGGAATAGCGCAACAGTAGGAGCAACTGCGAAGATACCCAAACAAGAAGTTTTCTGAAACTAAACAAGATCGAGATTAGAAAGATGATGAGTGTTCTAACGGGAAACTCAAGCTTACAAGCACATCTTCATCTCATAGGACTAGCAGAAAACGACGAATGCAGGGCATGCAGGGAAAACATCGAAACGATGGAACATTTTCTTTGTCACTGCCCGGCTTTCACACATGTAAGATCCCGACATTTCTGGTCCGACATATTGCCACACTTGACTCATCTCAACAGGCCGAACCACTGGCTTAAGTGTATGTCCATGGACATGAGACGTTTAAACGTCTCCTCTCTTTAACCTAACCTATTCTAACCTAGTGTCGTTAAAACAATTAAAAAACATTTGATTTTAAAAAAAATGTTTTTTTCTGGCACGAAAAAAACTATAGAAACTAGAAAAAAAATTGTTCCATTTTTGAAAGCAGCATCTTAAAGAAGGAAACAATGACTATTTGAAAAAAATCTATGGATAAATGTAGATATAAAATATATCCCTTTTCGTATAAGTAAGAGAATTTGACAATATTATGTTCTTATTCACCCACCATTGTGAACGAGGCTAGATATCAGTTGCTGCGGCTTGAAAGTGTAACACATAGACGGCGTGACCTAGGAGACCCCAAGAATATTTGGCGGAAATCCATTTTCCGTCATTTGAGCAATGTTCGTCCGTCTGTCTGTCTGGCTTGTGCGCACCATACCTTTCGATAGGAGTAACCGCTTTACTTAAAATTTGGTATGTGTTAACATTTTTTTTCTATATCAGGCTAAGATCAAAGATGGGCCATGTTGGTTCACTCCTTCGAATGCCTCCCCCACAGTGGGTCAAAGTTTACTGAGACAAGATAAATAACTTCTATACTACTATCGAAATCTTCTGCAATTTCACATATACATAGTATTAGTTTCTTAGCAGCTACCACCTTGCGAAAATGAACGACGTTGTCACTCCCCTTTTTGTAACTCACATACAAAGGGACAATTTTGCACAAAAAGTTAAGTGCTTATAACTTTGAGTGCAGTCTATACAAATATTTGAAATTCTGTGCAGTACAATGCTTTTATATTACCTACAGTCCCGTGAAAAATGGGCGTGACTGCCACGACCAGTTTTGGTACCTCTCAAAAAAAATTTCCAAAATAAAAATAGTTTTTTTTAATATCCCTATTTTCACAATCCGAGTCATATTTTATACATTTATCCATATAATATTTTGCAAATAGGCATTGTTTTCTTCGTTAGGATGCTAGCTTTCTAAAATAGAGCTTATACTTCTACATAGAAGTATAAGCTCGATTTTTGGAAAAGTACATAACATTCAAAAGAACCTATTGATTTTAGCGACGTTGGTACCGGATGAAAGTTTTAAATCTCTGCTTATGGCTAAATACAAAATAATTTGGTTTCGACGACATGGACCAAATAATAGCATGTTTTTCTTACTTACTTCAAAATGTTTAAATTCAACGTTGCAGAAAAAGTAGAATGCCATGTCCTATTACCCTAAAACATATTTACAATGTACTCTAATGCCCACTGCAGCATTTGCATAGATTACAAAACCCAACTTCAACATTAAGCACGTCTTTAAAGAAAAGCTATGAAAAAAGTAAAAAAATTCTACTTTTTGCAAATATCGTCCTTGCGCGACTTTAAAGAATTTTTTTAGATTTGTTTCCTTTTGATACAGCACTGTTGGCGTCCTGACACAACTTTTGTGTGTTACTCAAAAGTGATTAATGGTAATTTTTTGCTTTTCAATCCGGCCTATTGAGCATTTTACAAAATACTGAGACAAACCTGTCATAAAGATTTAATTAGCTATATTGTAGAGGACAATTTGGCCTAAAATACCAAAAAAAATAAAATTTTAATATAAAAAGGCGATTTTTTTTAAAAAATGTATTTTAATAAACTTTTTAAAAAAATTTAGAAAAAAAAATCTTTTTAAATTTATTTTCTATTTTTCATTAAAAGTATTTTTCAGGTCAGTGCGAGATTTCTTTTTACACGCATTTGAAGTTGGTGATTTTGGAACGCTGTCTAACAAGAAAAGATCATTGGAAATTTGATAAAATAATGCTTATTATTTTTTATTATCATGGAATGTTGTTTTTGGGGTAGAGGAATTCATTTTTGATATTTATTTTTACCTACAACTCACGCTAGATGGCGCTGACATACAAGTGGTGCTATTTCTTGTCAATTTTCATAGAAAAAACGGTTCAAAATCACCAACTTCAAATGCGTGTAAAAAAATTTCGCACTGAACTGAAAAAAAACCATTGAAGGTTTTGTTATGGATAATGTCAACTTTCATTTGCAATTGGTTTCATCCCATTCCCATTTTGGTTGCTGCACTGTGTAATTACTAACATTTTTCAATAAGTCCCATATTGATAGCTTTTACCGATAAAAAGATATTATTATACCCTACACCACACTGTGGTACAGGGTATTACAAGTTTGTTTCACGGCAGATGTTTGTAACACCTGAAAATAACACAGCTAGACCCACCTTAAAGTATACCGATCGACTCAGAATCACTAGCTGAGTCGATTTAACGATGTCCGTCCGTCCGTCCGTCTGTCCATGAAAGTTGTTCGTCGACTACAGGTCGCAATTTCACTCCGATCGTTCTGAAATTTTGCAGTTTAGAGTATTTCGCGGCTGTTAAGATCGCTATTGAATTTGGTTGAAATCGGTTCAGATTTAGATATAGCTCCCATATATATCTTTCGTCCGATTTGGCCCTTTAGTCCTATAGAAGCTGTATTTTACATCCAAAATTTTGAAATTTAGAATGGTAGAGTTTCTTGATCCATGAACCAACACTACCGAATTTCAAGAAAATCGGTTAAGATTTAGCTATAGCTCCCATATATATGTTTCGTCCGAGTTGGCCCTTTAGTCTTATAGAAGCTGTATTTTACATCCAATCCTTTTGAAATTTAGAATGGAAGAGTTTCTTGATCCATGAACCATTGCCGAATTTGAAGAAAATCGGTTAAGATTTAGCTATAGCTCCCATATATATGTTTCGTCCGATTTGGCTCTTTAGTTCTATAGAAGCTGTATTTTACATCCAATCATTTTGAAATTTAGAATGGTAGAGTTTCTTGATCCATTTGGCTCTTTAGTTCTATAGAAGCTGTATTTTACATCCAATCATTTTGAAATTTAGAATGGTAGAGTTTCTTGATCCATGAACCACTACCGAATTTGAAGAAAATCGGTTAAGATTTAGCTATAGATCCCATATATATGTTTCGTCCGATTTGGCCCTTTAGTTCTATAGAAGCTATATTTTACATCCAATCGTTTTGAAATTTAGAATGGTAGAGTTTCTTGATTCATGAACCAACATTGCCGAATTTTAAGAAAATCGGTAAAGATTTAGCTGTATCTGCCATGTGTATGTTTCATCCGATTTGGCTCTTTAGATCCAATCGTTTTTATACCCTACACCACACTGTGGTACAGGGTATTATTTAAGTATAAAATGTCCCAAAAGTAAATTTATGTAAACAATTTATACATGAATTACAAAATTTATATATCAGAGTTATTCAATATTACGAGAGTGGTGTAGGGTATTATATAGTCGGCCCTGCCCGACTTTAGTCTTTCCTTACTGGTTAGTAATGGCGTAGTTTCTACTTGTCAAATGTCAAAGAATAAAAGCTTCAAAAGTGACAGCTACCGAAATACCGGGTGATTCAAAATAACACCTCTTGTTTGAAAACCCTGTAGATTTGGAATCACACCACCTAAACCCGTGTTGCCACCCCCATCTAACATATTGCAAAAATGGGTAATTAATTGCAGCTTATTTATTTGGTAAATACGAATGTAAATGTTTTATACGTCCCACAATGTGTACACAAAAACCGCACGTTTGTGGTTTATATTGAAATTTTAAACTTAAATGTTTTTCTCTCAAATACTGTTGTTTTTGTTCAAGTTATGACTATCTTCTGGCAAAGGGCAATAATGCCAATACATGGATTTCATTATTTATATCATTTTTTGTTTAGACAATTACCTTATGTTTCAGGGTTTATTATTTAACCATTTCTACAACGCAGAGAAAATACCTGTTTAATCATGATCACGACAGCCATTTAATGTTTATCAGAAGTAAAATATGATTGCAATAACCGTATATCGCGACCTAAGAGTGTAAAGGCGCTAAGTCCAATATTTAAAATTTTACAGGAGAGGCAACATACTTACTGTATATTTATGTTTTTACAACTGGTATATGGACTTAGCGCTTTTACGATTTGGCTATTAGAGATGGCAGAGCATGATTTTTTAGACTTTTTGTTACCAAATCGATGTAACCAATATAATGTATATCGACGTCTTGCATTTCGCTTCAAAAAGTACATTTAGACAAAAGGTGGACTTAGCGCCTTTTCTCTCTTAGGTCACGATATATACACGCTGAAAAAAAATCGCTTCTGTAGTATATTGTCCCAAACATATTCCGCTTGAAACATATATATGTTTAGGGTACACTCTAAACATATAATATTGGGAACACACAAAAAGTATATATTTGGGAATATGCTTTTTTAAAGAAATCTTTGTTTACATCCCAACATGTTTTTATTTGGGACTATTATTTCCGAAACAAATATTTATTCGCACTTAAGAATTCAGAAAATACGTTATTTTTTAGAAATATTTTATGTTCGTAAAAATAATTAAAATCGTATTATCTTGTATCAAAATAAATTAATTGGAGGATTGACAAGAAACATGACTTGGAATACTAACTCAGAAAATTTAAATGATTGATTTAAAACATGCTGCATATGGTATCATATCTGGGAGGTACAATTCGAAGCCAAGGAAAAATGAAAACTGAAATTCGAAAAAGTCAGCAAAACTTTTGGAAATCATTTTAAATAAAATATGTTTGTTTAAATATTCCTAAATAATAATTTTATTTATATTTAAACAAATATTTTATTTGAGAAATTTTGCTTGCAAATAAAGTTTGTTGTAATATATTAATATATGCGTTCCAAGTATATTTTACTGATTTTCAAATAAAATATATTTGCTAAGAAATATATAATATTTAAAAATTTGTGTTCCAAATATATTTTCTTTCGATTCAAACATATCAAAAAAGGCGATTTTGCCCCGTGTAGTAGTTTTAGGGATATCATGTTTTCAGTAGGGCAATTCCAAAGCAGGTGTCTTTAGTTTTTCTAAATGCATTGCAGTTTTTGTGGAACAGAGCTCAGGGTATTTTTCTCAATATTAGCATTTGTTAAAATTTTCATATCTTCCTAATCGTGCCTCTAAATGGAGTCTTCATGGACCAAAATGATATAGCAATTTTACTGAATCAATATTGGAATTTTTGTTGTATATTTATCACCTCACCTTAGAGAGGGGATAAATGTACGCTGAATATACACGCTGAAAAAAAATTGCTTTTGTAGTATATGGTCCCAAACATATTCGGCTTGAAACATCTATATGTTTAGGGTATACTCTAAATATATAATATTTGGTACACACAAAAATTATATATTTGGGAAGATTATTTGGGCTATTCTTTCTGAAACAAAGATTTATTTGAATTTAAGTATTGCGAGAACATATCGAACCTTAATTTTGTTTTTCAGCAATCCAATGTTAATTTTGAGACCCTAAGTACGTTCGGCGGAAATCCGTTTTGGGTTATTTTAAGTCATTTGAACAATGTCCGTCCGTATGTCTGTGTGTCTGTCTGCTGGCTGGTGCGCACGATAGCTCTCGAAAGGAGTAACCGATTTACTACAAATTTGGTATGCGATAATATTTTTTTGCTATATCCGTCTAAGTTCGAAGATGGGCCATATTGGTCACTCCTTCTAGTACCTCCCTCACATAGGGTTAACTTTTAGTGAAATATTGATTTTTAAATACCTTCTATACTACTAACTCCAATCTTCTGAAATTTCACACATAGTAGGCGTGTTTTCGTTACTCCATAAGTGCTTAATTTGTATGGGGAGCTGAGCACTTTTAAGCACTATTAGTTCCCGATGAAGTTTGGTGCTTGTGTTCCTGTCTTAATCGAGTATGATGTTGCCAGATTGGGCACCCTATATTTAGCAATATGGCATCCCATTTTTGGAGAGATTGTTATCAATTATTGTTAATTAACAGGAAAAAGAACAAAAATGTGAAATTATTTTAATATTTGCAAAAAGAGTGTAAACAATTGAACATAGAATAGTAAATATATGTTTTCTTTCTTCGCAACTCATGACACCATTGCTACCAGATATCGAAAATCCGCCGCTTTTTGCTTATGTGCCAGTTAGTGGAAGTCAGTTGTTTTCGTTGCAAAGTGCTAAACTAAAATTGCTAGCTTGTAACGAAAACATGCCTAGTATTATTTTGTTAGTCGCTAACATGTCAAGAAAAATGGGCGCTATTGACACACGCCTTTTGGTACCTCCCACACAAACGGGCCATTTTGTACCAAAAGTTACCAGCTTATAACTTTAATAACAGTGCATACAACTGCTTGAAATTTTGCACTGTGTAATGCTTTTATAGTACCTATGTAGAGTACATAGAAAAGTGGGCGTTATTGGCACGCTCCTTTTGGTACTTCCCACACAAATGGACCATATTGCACCAAAAGTTAACAGCTTACAACTTTAATGCCAGTGTATACAAATACTTGCAATTTTGTGCTGTGTAATGCTTTTATAGTACCTTGGGTCTGGAGAAAAGTGGCCGTTAGTGGTATACCCCTTTTGGTAGGCACCTCCCGCACAAATGGACCATTTTGTAGCAAAAGTAAACAGCTTAAATTTATTAAATTGATAGTAATATAATTAAAACAAAAAAAAAAATAAATTTACCAATATTTTTTGGGACTCAAGGTGAGGTGATTCATAAGTCGGTTTACCCGTCTGAACTTTCTTACTTATTATAACCTCACTTTAGTGGAGGAGGGTATATATTATTTGAACAATGTCACTCCATCTATTTGACTGTCTGTCTGGTGCTTACAATAACTCCCGAAAGAAGTAACTAATTATAACCTATATAATTATTGAAAGCTGGCATCATAACGAAGAAAACGATGGATGCATGTAGAAATTATATACCTTTTGATAGAAGTAAGAGAATTTCAACAAAATCATATTCTAATAATCGCACTATTGTGAACGAGGGTATATATGTATCAGTTGTTGTGGGACAAAAGTGTAACACATCGAAGGAGGGACCTAAGACACCCCAATAATAAAGGGTGGTCCAACCAAAACACACGATGTTACTTGATAATTATGATAGAAGGATCTATGACAATTATGTATGAAACAAAATATCGGCCAAATGCTTGCCACGGCTTCGGTGGCATATCTCTATCCGATGGTCCATATTTTCAATGACTCTGAGAAATAATTGAGATTCAATGTCGTTAATGTGCAGAATCATCTCATCCTTTAGCTCTTGGATTGATCTTGGCTTATTGACGTACACATTTTCTTTTAAATATCCCCAAAGAAAGAAGTCTAACGGTGTCAAATCACATGATCGTGGCGGCACGACGTGAGATAACACGGCCATTGATTTTTTCGCGCAAAAGACCCATTGTTTCGTTGGCTGTGTGGCAAGTGGTACCACAAGGCCACAAGAAGTCCGTTATCATCTCGCGATAGCGAACACCATTCACGGCAACTGCTTGGCAAACCTCATTTTCGAAGAAGTACGCCCGATGACGCCGCCAGCCCATAAACCGCAAAAACTTTTACTCATTGTGGCTGCATCGGCTTTTCACCAATCACTCGTGGATTCTCATTTGCCAAAATGCGGAAATTCAGCTTGTTAACGAATCCACTGAGGTGAAAGTGTGCCTAAAGATGATTTTCTTTGTAAAGGCATCATTCACTTGGCTGTCTGCTCAACCAAGCATTCGGCGTATTGAACCTTGTAAGCGTGTAAATTCAAATTTCGCATCAGTGATGGTAGTGAGATGTTCAATTGTTGGGCACGACGACGTGTCGAGGTTGACGGCAGTCTTAAAAAATCATAACGCGCTGCTCAATTGTGTACATGGTTGAATTTGTCAAACACTGAAACAAAAAAAATTCAAATTATGTTGGGCCAAAATCTTGACGTTAAGGTGAGACTCACAATTAGAATCGTACATTATGGTTGGACCACACTTTATTTAGAGGAAATCCATTTTGGGCCATTTTAAGTCATTTGAGCATAGTACGTCCGGACGGACGGACGTCAATCTGTCTGGTTTGTGCGCATGATAAGAGTAACCGATTGACTTTAAATTTGGTATGTGTTCATTTTTTTCAATCTCAGGCTAAGATCAAAGATGGGCCACGTTGGTCCACTCGTTCGATATAATATATATCTATAATAACTTATATACTACTTATCGGAATCTTCCGTAATTTCACACATAGCATAAGTTTCTTAGTAGCTACCACATTGAGAAAAAAAGTCCCGTGAAAAATGGTCGTTATTTCCACGCCGCTTTTGGTACCTCTCATACAAAGGGGCCATTTTGCACAAAAACTTAATGGCTTATTGTTTCGATTCCAGGTAATACAAATACTTAAAATTACGTGGAGTGTAAAGCTACCAAAGTAACTATAGTCCCGTGAAAAATAAGCGCTATTACCACGCCCCTTTTGATACATCCCATACAAATTGATCATTTTGCACAAAATGCCTTTTTACAGTGTAATGCTTTTATAGTATCCACAGTACCTTTTGGTACCTCCCAAATTGCCAAAATAAAAAATATGGAAAATGTTTTTTATCTTGAATATTCATATAACTGTGGTTTTCTGGAATAACAGCCTATGTCGGAAATTTTCGATTTCAGGATTTTAGCATAAATGTATTCAGCTAATCACATCGATCGATTTATGACACTCTCATGTTAGTCCTTTTTTTTAATTTTTGGTATCAAGTGTACTGTGGGAGAAAAAGTATTTTGGCTCCCCAGAACATTTTGATTTTTTGTCTCTTATATATGGGGGATTCCATGTCAAGTGTGCTACTTTTTAAAACAGGTGTCTTTTGATCGGGATGAAACATCCACTAAGTTTAGTTGTATTGGATAGTAGTAGTTGTGACACAAATTTTCAACGGGATCGCTTAAGGACTGTCCGAATTGGAGGGTGTTAAATTTTGAAATTTTGTCAAACCCCATATTTTATTATCCCCTCACCTTAGAGAGGAGGGTATATATCATTTGCTACGAGCAAAAGTGTAATACATCGAAGGAGTGACCTAAGACCCTAAGTATGTTGGGAGGAAATCCGTTTTGGGTCATTTTAAGTCATTTGAGCAATGTCCGTCCGTCCGTCTGTGTGTCTTTCTGCTGGCTGGTGCGCATGATAACTCTCGAAAGGAGTAACGGATTGACTTGAAATCGGCTAAGTTCGAAGATGGGCCATATTGGTCCACTCTTTCTAGTACCTCCTCCACAAAGGGTTAACTTTTAGTGAAATATTGATTCTTTACTATCATCTATACTACTTACTCGAATCTTCAGAAATTTTTCACATAGTATTAGTTTGTTAGTCGCTAACACGTCAAGAAAAATGGTGCCTCCCACACAAATGGACCATTTTGTACCAAAAGTTACCAGTTTATAACTTTAATACCAGTGCGTACAAATACTTGAAATTTTGTACAGTATAATGCTTTTATAGTACCTAGAGTCTATAGAAAAGTGGCCGTTATTGGCACGCCCCTTTGGGTACCACCAACACAAATGGAATATTTTACACCAAAAGTTAACAGATTTTAACTTTAATTACTTATTTTGTTATATTTTTAAAAAGCCAGCATGCTAAGAAAAAAATGCTGTCTATTAAAAAAATCTATGGATTGATGTAAAAGTTATGAGCCATTTTGTAAATGTTAGAGAAATTCAAAAAAATCTTGTTTCATATTTTTTCGTTTTTAAATGATGTTTTTGCGTATATTGAATTCGCCATATGTGAGAGAGACATATAAAAGACATTGCACTTGCATTTTATTTTATGAAGATTGATGTCAGACATTATAAAATTATAGAGAGGACGAGGTTTTATGGTTGTTCGTAACCATCCATAAAACATGATATGCAATGTCAGTGTAATTCAACGCCTTAAAAAGATAAGTCGATTTTCTGAAAAATATTATAAAGTTATACAAGGTGGCGCAAAAGTAACCTTTCGATGTTTTTTGTGCCAAAGTCACCGACCGATTATTGGTCAAATAAATAGTCAGCAATATTCCGCGTTCTGGAGCAGTGTAACGTAATATTGTTTATTAACGTGTATTTCGCATGTGTTTACTACACAAATGTCAAAACAGAACTGACATTAGGGGCCAATCGCAAAATTTATAGCATTTTCTGATAGGAGGATTACTTTTGCGCCACCTTGTATTTCGAAGTATGTATGAGTAAACGGCAAAGAACTTTTTAATGTGTAAATGATCCCGACAATTTCTGCTACATCTGTCGAAAATATGTTATTAAAAAATCGACGTGCGTTTAGTGAAATAATAGAAGAAATATTTGTGCAATATTTTGGTATACGAGTTAAAAATATGAATGAACCGTGGACACCTAGTATTTTGTGTAATTCGTGCCAAGTAAATCTTACACGATGGAGTAGTGGAAGCATGCGGTAAGTACTTTACAATGAATGTATTACAATGTTTTGTGGAATAAAACGTTTTAATTTTAGACTTCACGTGGAATTTGGAATGCCAATGATTTGGAGACAACCATTCATTCATGATACGGACTGCTATTTTTGTCTAATAGATTGGAGTAGAAAGTGTCCAAGTATAGCTAACAGCCTAATAACGGAAACATCATCAAGTTCAACTGAGTACTCCACTCTGAGGGATTCAAGTTTGAGTCAGAAGTCATCGCTTTTAACTCAGTTTCAACTCATTGATCTAGTGAGAGATTTGGAACTGAGCAAAGATAAGGCAGAACTACTTGCATCTGGGATGAGACAGTACAATATTTTGGTCCCAGATGTTAACATTTCATATTATAGAGTCCGTGATATACCTTACAAACAATTTTATACAACTGTGGATAACAGATGCTTTTGCAAGGACATTCCCGGATTGTGCGAGGAACTTAATCAAACATACAATTCAAAGGAATGGCGGTTACTTCTTGACAGCAGTAAAGAAAGTTTGAAAGCAGTACTTTTACACAACGGAAATCAGAAACCGTCGATTCCCATTGCTCATGCTGTCATCACTAAGGAATCATACTAAACAATGGCTAAATTGATAAAATACATAAAATATGAACATGACTGGAAAATTTATTGCGATTCAAAAGTAGTTGGTATGTTATGCCTCTGGGATAGCCGATATTTTGCCACCGATGAATATTAAGCTGGGGCTCTTTAAAAATTTTGTAAAAGCCTTAAGGAAAGATGGCAATTCACTCTCATATTTAAAAAGGTTATTTAAAAGTCTTTCTTTTCAAAAAATCGAAGTAGGAGTTTTTGATGGGCCTAAAATAAGGAAACTGATGAAAGATGTGAATTTCGAATCATATTTGACGTCGGATGAAATTGCAGCATGGAGGTCGTTTAAGCTTGTAGTTTCAAATTTCCTTGGATCCAATAAAAGCCCGCAATATGAAACAATGATTAATGATTTGTTAAAAAATTATGAAAAAATTGGATAGAAATATATTTTTTTATATATATGTATATAACACAAATGTATTCTTCCAACTTATTTTTCGCTTTATGTATTCCAACAGGTGTAAATATGTCCCTCAAAATGAATTTCTTTCATTCTCATTTAAACTTTTTCCCCGAGAATCTTGGCGACGTAAGTGACGAACATGGCGAAAGGTTTCACCAAGAATTGAAGTCCATCGAGCGGCGTTACCAAGGGCACTGGGATGAAAGAATGATGGGAGATTATATTTGGTTCCTCATTAGAGAAACCGATTCCGAAATCTTCAAACGTCAACAAAGAACTTACAATTACTTCTAATGAAACTCGTTCATGTAAATAAACTCACATGTACATAATATAAATAAAAATAATAAATAAAATCGCTATTTAAACAGAAATATAAAAAAAAAAGATTTTTTTAAATTCTCTTACCTCTACCAAAAGGGCTATAATTTCTACATTTATCTATAGATTTTTTTCAAAAAGGGCATTATTTTCTTCGCTAGGATGCAATCTTTTAAAAAATGAAATAAAATATTTTTTCGATTTTTTTTCTATTTAAATACCCTCACTTTAGTGTGACGAGGGTATACAGGGTTGCCCATATTCGACGGACCCATGTTTTTTTAAAAAAAATCAAAGAAAAAAATAAAAATTTGGCGGTTGGCAATCTTAATCATTTAATTTGTTCCAAGTAGATTTGTTTACATCAATTTTTGAATATGATATCTCTCAAATGGCCGCCTCTGGCGTTGATGGCGTATTGTGCCCTTTTTGCAGCATTTTCCATCGTTTTCGCCAACATTTCGGCCGGAATAGCGGCTATTTCTTCACGAATGTTGTCCTTGAGCTCTTCTACGGTCCTTGGCTTGTTAACGTAAACCTTTGACTTCAAATATCCCCACAAGAAGAAGTCAGGCGGCGTCAAATCGGGCGAACGCGGTGGCCAGTCCAAATCACCACTTTTCGACATCAAACGGCCCGGAAACAAATTCTTCAGAAAATCGATTGTTATGCGACTTGTGTGCGGTGGAGCGCCGTCTTGTTGAAACCAGAACTGCCTCATACGCTTTCGACGAATAATTGGCATCACAAAATTGGTCATCATGTCGCGATAACGCTCCTGGTTGATGGTAACAGCATGGCCATTTTCGTTTTGGAAGAAAAACGGCCCAATGACCGTTTTCGCACTAACGCCGCACCAAACTGTGACTTTTTCGTCATGAAGAGGCAATTCTTGAATCTCCTGAGGATTTTCAGTGGCGTAAATACGGCAATTTTGCTTATTTACGGTCCCATTCAATGTGAAATGGGCTTCATCGGACAGTTTTTTGAGTTTTTTTTGAGTTTTCACAATTGACTTCTTCTGTTGAATGTAAATTTCAACTATTTCAGAGCGCTCGCGTGGCGTGTATTGTTCCATGGTAAAAATCTGCTTGGACTGACGCTTCAAACGCGGTATGTCATTAAGCGATCTGACATCTCTGTCAAAAGTTATGGCGTTGCCAGATGGGTCCGTCGAATATGGGCAACCCTGTATATCATTAGCTACGGAAAAAAGTGTAACATGTCGAAGGAGTGACCTAAGACCCCAAGTATGTTCGGAGGAAATCCGTTTTGGGTCGGATGAGCAATGTCCGTCCGTCTGTCTGTCTGCCTGTGTGTCTGCTGGCTGGTGCGCACGATAACTCTCGAAAGGAGTAACCGATTGACCTCAAATTTGGTATGTGGTAATATTTTTTTCTATCTCCGGCTAAGTTCGAAGATGGGCCATATTGGTCCACTCCTTCTAGTACCTCTCCCACAAAGGGTTAAAATGTTGTGAAATATTGATTCTTTAGTAACTGCTATACTACTTATTCGAATCTTTTGAAATTCCACACATAGTATTAGCTTATTAGTCGTTATCAACTCGAGAAAAATGGGCGAAGTCGCCACGTCCCTTTTGGTACCTCCCACACAAATGCACCAGTTTGCACCAAAAGCTAACAGCTTATAACATTAATAACAGTGTATAAAAATACTTGAAATACTTTTGTACAGTATTATGCTTTTATATTGCCTACAGTCCAGGGAAAAATGGGTGTTGTTGTCACGCCCCTTTTGGTACCTTCCACACAAAGGTACCTTTTTGCACCAAAAGTTAACGTTTATACCAGTGCACATAAATGCTTATAAGTCGGCACAGTGCAATGAATTTAAAGTATCTAATGTTCAGCAAAAAAAGGTGTATTTGATAAACCCCTTCTGGTACCTCCCACACAAATTGACAGAATAATTCAAGTAAAATTCAATATTACATTACTCATAAAGTGAGGGTATACCTTAGTCGGTTTACCCGACTGAAACTTTCTTACTTGTTTATTTTTTTTTGTCCCAGGATTTTTTTTTAAATCTACTTTTTCCAATTTGTTTAATGACTGTTACTAAACCACTATTTCTAAGTGAAAGAGATATCTCCAACATTGGTAGCCCACATTAATAGCTTCAATTTAACGCATAAGTCGACCTGATCGGACATATATTCCAAAAATTATAGTGCAAATACTAATAATACACAGCACGATCGAAGTGAAATTGCGAAGCTTACTCAACGAACAACATAAGATGGACAGACATGGTTAAATCGACTCAGCTATTGATTCTGAGTCGATCGATAAACTTTAAAGTGGGTTCTAGCTGTATTATTTCAAGGTGTTACAAACATCTGCCACAAAACAAACTTATAAGTAATACCCTGTACCACAGTGTGGAGTAGGTTATAACAACGGGGGTTCAAAATTCGCGTGACAGATCAGAAACTGATACCGACAGTGGCCGCCTAAGGAAACACTCTCTGCATATATTTCTCTACACAATTTATAATTATTACTGTTATCACAGAACTAATTATAACAATTATCATAGTAAATTAGCTCTCGCCAAATCCTGTGAACATTCATGTATACATATATATATTTAAAATTAAATTTGATTGTTATTTACCGTTTACCGACCGCACACAGTTTAAACTTAATTATAATGTGTAACTACTGATCAATTTCAATATCATCCAATGTTAGGTGATATCTACAAATGTATTTGAAAATAAACAAAGTTTTAGAACATTTCCGTTCTGTGTTCAAATGGAATCTGATAAAGTGCAAATCGTACTCTTCGCACAACAAGGCAGAAATGTATAAAAACCCATTGCATGTTTGAAAAAATCACAGTTAAGCATTTGTTAATATCTAATCCGTAATGGTTTCGACGTTCCATCTGCTCTTGGGCATTGGGATAATATTCACCCTTTGTGCCCTGATCCAATGCGACGAGGAAAAGAAGAAGTTGAAGTTGGTGCTGGACAAATTGGAAAAGGTGAATGATGCCGAACATATTGTAAAGACGGATTTGAAATTCGAAAAGGCGGAAGGAGACACTGAGGTGAAAGTCAATGGAGTAATGGAGCAAATGGTTGATTTGGATGACAACTATAAGGTATGATAAAATAATTATGAGAATATTTTGCTAAAAATGAAGTAAGGATGCTCCAAAGAAGTTCCAATTTTTAACATAATGATAATTCATACTTAGAATTAGGAAAATTTATTTAATATCAACATTGTTTTAATTTTAAGAATGAAATATTCTTGTTTTAAATATTAAGTAGGGTAATCAAAAACCGCACCGGTTAACCGGTTAATCGGTTTCTCTTTAAAACCCGCCTATCGGTTTTCGGGTTTTCTGCATTTTCGAATAACTCGAACCGTCGGTTTTTTCAACTCGGTTTATTCGACTTTTCGGTTTTTTGAAACCATTATGAAATGATAATGAAAATATTATTTTTGAAACTGGAACCTACCTAAAATTTTGAAAACATCAATATAAAAACCGTTGACATCATTTGTGCGTACCCATCGATTTCAAAATGCAGTTTTGTATGCATTTATACTGTTTACATTGCTAACTTCCCTATAGACTTCGTCTGCATATTTTATCAAGGGTCTAGGTGATTATTGCCGTATAGAAATTAATTATCAATCCTTTCTAATTGAAATGTAGGTATAAATAAAAATACATATGTCCAGTTTCACATTTCTACAAGTTTTCATCTCTATAGTATTCTCAAGTCAGAATCCGCTACTACTGATAATACATATATGTATATAATCGGTTTGCCATTTGAGCCATTCATATGATGGTAAAAGCTAAGATTTTGCTGATCTTTACTATTAGTCAAGTTTTATAAAAATCATAATCATTTTTTTAAAGAAATCTTTTTAAAAATTGAACATATATATTATAAATATTTCAGAGATTATAATATTATATCATAAATGAAATCGGAACAATTACATATTATAAATAAAAATATGAAGTGTTTACAATACAATTTTCAAATAAATCTTAATTTAATTGGAATATGGTTGGGAATTGAATTTGCACTACGCTTATTTTATGTCATCTAACAAAATTTTAAGCATTATTAATGCATTTTTATTAAAAAAGAAAAAACCGAAAACAACCGGTTCACCGGTTTTTTATTTTCGGTTAAACCGAAAACCGGTTTTAGAGTTAACTTAATTTTCGAAGAAACCGAAAACCGTATTTTCAAAATAACCGGTTTTTTGATCACCCTAATATTAAGACATCTTTGCAGCCAAATCTTTAAAATTAATTATTTCTTTACAGTGCTCTTATTTTCTTACAACATTTGAAAATTGTTTATTTTTTCCTGTCTTAGATAATTTTCGATATTTCACATGCCAAAGAAGAGAACGGAGAATACACTAAAGTGATGCGTACTCCCGAAAAAGGTGTGTGTGAGGTGATGCAAAATCATTATAAGAAATTCTTGTATGATTCCTTAAAAGAGCATTGCAATGCTCCGGATCCCGACAAATGTCCGGTGACCAAAGAGAAATACGAAGTAAAGGATTACCCGCTGGATTCGTCAAAATTCCAGCATTATTTGCGTCCGGGTTTCTATCACATTGTGGGCACTTTATTCCACAATGGCGAAGAAGTGTTGGAATACCGCATTGAAGCTCATACAGAAGATGAATGAAAACGCAAAGCAAAAGAGTTGCAAAATAATGTAGTTTTTCATCTTTTTTGTGTTGAATAAAAATCTTAAGAAACCACACCAGATAATATTTAAGCACATTTTTATTTCTTTGGAAGATTCCCAAAAGAAGGACATTTGTCTGCTGAAAAATCGAAACCAACGGGAAAGATCTGTCAGATTTCCTAGAAAAAGCAACCCCAGTATATGCAGACATCATTTCGAAACCTCAACACCACAGCTCCAGCAGAAGTCACTATGTAGACTCAATACCTAACCTTCTGGCGCGTTCATAGATCAGGCATTGTCCCATCAGAACTGACACTTAAATAGACAGTTTTTTTCGCTCTAGTGTGAGGAGACATTTTTCAGTTCGTATCTTGCCCTGATTTTTCTAGCTACCCCTACAGGTGTCGATTTCTGCCCATCTTTCATTGGACTGCCTGATTGCATCTTGCCTAATCCATAGCTTACTTGTGGCCAGTGACACATCAATATAATGCTCAGCCATCTTGTTAATAGAGAATTGATGGTAGCCTGACTGTCCGAGTAAAAGACAACGCCAATGTTGGTCAGTATGTTGCGACTCAGCCACTTGGCGACTTCCCTTATTGTCATTATTTCGGTCGGATTGAGTTCTTTACAGAGTATACCGAATCCAACCTTATCATCAAGCTTCGAATCATCTGTGTAGAAATGGATATGGTTTATATTTTATATTTATCTGCCAACCCATTCCTCGCTATTTTAGTGGTGAAGTTCCTCTCGAAGGTATACGCCATTTGTATACAGTCCACTCCACTATAGTATTCTCATTTGGTCATAGTTTTTATAAATACCTCCTCATTGATATACAGTTTAATCGTAATACCGCTCTGCTAGAAACTTCTCTCGCAGCAATAATAATGGGCAGTAGATAGAGTAGTATAGACTTGTATAGACTCAGTCGCTGTAGTCCTTAAAGCTCCGCTTAGACAGGCAGTTCTCTGTACCGTTGATAATTGGTTGGTAATGGGCCGTTTATCAGTTGCGTACACAACAACACAATGGCGTGCTACAGTATTTGGCAAACTACTGCTTTATACATACGAGCATGTAAGTTTTAAGGAGAGATGACCCAACGCGACCCACTTTTCCCGTTCTAATACATTAAGTTTGAAGGACAAGTTCATGTCTAAGATTTTACCTAGAAATTTTGCACTTTCAGAAAAGATCGCAGTTCCATTTATACGAAGACGGTTCACATGTGGGAACATATACTTCCTAGTAAAGAGAATCAACTCTGCCTTGTTTGGTTTAACGCCCAAACCGCTGATTCTGACTCATCTAGCCACCTATACGATGTCTCTGAGGACGCTGGGGAATTTGCCAGTTACTGCGATAGCGACGTCGTCCGGATATGCCACGACTATGCAGTCAGAACGTTCTAGATTCAGCAGGATTTATTTCGCCGCTAGGACCCAAATTAGTGGAGACATTACTCCTCCCTGTAGCGTCCCTAGGTTTACAAATCTAGCTAAAGTTGTGGCCTCTAGACTCGCTGTTATGCGTCTTCAGTTGAGCAGGCGCTGAATTAGTCTAATCAAGCTGAGGTTGACCCTTAAATGTGACAAGGCCACAATGACCACTTCTGAGTGCATGTTTTTAAAAGCCCCATCTAAGTCAAGAAAGGCAACCGTAGTGAATTCCTTGAAATGTAGGGACGATTCGATAGTACACACAAGTTCGTGCAGGGCAAATTCTGCAGACTTGCCCTTGTTGTAAGCATGTTTTCTCTAATTAAATAATCTAAAAGTCTTTCCAGACCTTTCAAAAGGAGGTAGGATAATTGGCCTGAAGTCCTTTGGACTAGTGTGTGTGATATCTTTGGGTATGTGTAACACTTTGGTATCCCTTCATCGGTTGGGGATATAAGAAAACCTGATACACCCTTCATAAATTTTCTCCAGCCAACACTTCTGTATTTCTGCTGGTTAAATTCCATCTGCACCAGGTGATTTAAAGGGTTAACTGCTGTTATTCACCCAGAAAATTCTGGATTCATCAGTCAACAAGCTAGCGGCACTTGCAGTCCGCTCGATCTCCTGTTGGTCATGCTGTTCCTCGAGTTCTGTTTATGAGTACCTCGGTCCAGTTATTAACCTCATCCTGCAGATAGCCCACTGTACAGGGTGGAATACATAGTATGTTACGCAGCTTTGGGGCATCAGGGACCTTTTCCACTTCTCCACAGAAGGTGTACCCAATACATCTCGGCGCTTTCCTTAGCTCCTTCTTATAGTTTATGAGTTGCTCTATATAGGCAACCCATTCATTTGTGAACCCAGTAGATTTGGCCTTGTAGAATAGCTTGTTGTAGGACTTTGTACTAGCCTTTAGCTCAGAAGTTCACTGTTGTGGTTTAGTTTTACCCTTGTACCTTGGTTTTGGATATGCTTCTTCAAGAAAACAATTGAATGACGTATTGATCTGCTAGAACAGATTATCCAGACCGACTTTGTCATTCGGTTCGTACAGAAGTTTAGAATTCATGTCTTTTTAAAAAATGTCCTCATACGGGTGACACTTTGTCTTCCTCACAGCGAATGCGAATAATAAAGAGCGCAATTTTTAAATCTCGCAACATTCGAAGTGTCATTGTTTGACATTTGAATAATTGTTATTGTTTGTTAGTAGAAGGTACGAGGTTAGTAAAAATGGAGCGCTACACGAATGAACAACGCATTCTCATTGTGAAATTGTTTTACCAAAATGGTGAAAGTTTTGCGGCTACAGTTCGCAAATTGCGATCAATTTGGGGTCACAATAATGCTCCAAAAGAGTCAACTGTAAAGAGATTAATGGATAAATTTGCCGAAACTGGGTCTGTTAGTGATGTAAAGACAACAACGCGCCATCGACCAGTTTGGTGGTTTTTGGGCTGGAGGAATCATTGGACCTTTTTTTATGAAAATGAGGCAGGTCAAGCGCAAACAGTCAATGGTGTTCGGTATCGTGAAATGATAACCAGTTTTTTCTTGCCTAGAATTGAAGAAATGAATGTGGAGGGCATGTGGTTCCAACAAGACGGCGCCACATGTCATACAGCCAGAGAAACAATTCAATTGCTGCATCAGTCATTTCCCGGTCGTGTTATTTCGCGTTTTGGAGATCAGAATTGGCCGCCTAGATCGTGCAATTTAACACCATTAGATTTTTTTCTTTGGGGTTTTTTTAAGTCGATGGTTTACGCGAATAAGCCGACGACGACTCAAGCCTTAAAAGACGAAATTGGACGCTGCATTAATGAAATACCGCAGCATTCATGCAAAACGGTCATTGAAAATTTCATTAAAAGATCGCGTGCATGCCAGCAAAGCCGCGGCGGCCATCTGCACGATATATTGTTCCATACATAACCTCGTTCTGTCTACTTTACGATATAATAAAGTTTCACGATTTTTTCTTAAATATCTGTTTTATTTAAAATTAAAAAATTGCGCTCTTCTTGGGACACCCTTTAGTTTGACCCTTTAGTAACAACCAAATTAAGGAACTGAATCGATACTCTTCCATGATATTCTGTTTTAAAGAGAAGTGGAAGATGTTTTCATTGGTTTTAATATCTTCAAAATGTGTGAAGCGAATAAGAAGATATAACACTTTTAAAATGGAAGCGAATACTGAAATATATTTTTGCAAAAGCGAATAATCCAATGATGGTTTTTGCGAAAGCGAATACGAATGTTGAAATGATGCGAATAATTCGCGTTCGCATATGCGAATGCGAATATTCGTTACATCCCTGGTTTTGATAAATGGACGCACCCAGAAAAATAATTGGTTAGAATTCGATTGTAACAATAAAAAATAGTACTAGCAACAAAAAGTATATTGCCTACACCGTCTGTCGGTTGTATTTATATATAATTAGTTGAAACAATGAAAAAATCAAATGAAAATGCTTGCAACTAAATCGATGGTTGTATCAATCGAATTAAGATTGTTTTTTTCATCGACACTCGGTTAGTTGTGGTAACCAATTTAAAATTTTCATTATAGTACCATATGATCGATTTTTGGTTGTGACAACCAATGTTTTATTCTTGACAACAGAAATTTTATCAATAGACCAAAGATTATTATTGCAACGAATAATTGGTTACTATAACAGAAAAATATTAATAAATAATCGTTTATTGGTTATCTCAATCATTTCCCAAATTTAGAATAATTAAATGTAGTTTGGGAAATACAACCGAAAGATTGCTTGCTGTTCTTCTGCTGACACATGACAAACAAAAAATAAAATTAAGCGACATAAAACATCATCAACATTTTGTTCAAGAACGGCATAGGTAATCAAAAATAATCTGTAATAATGTGGGCCTAAAAAAAGATATGTGCAAAGTTTCGTTGAGATTGGACCATAACTGCGACCTGTACTTTGATTACAAGAATACGTCTACAGACAGACGGACAGACAGACGGACATAGCTAATCGACTCAGAAAGTGATTACAAGTCGATAAACAACGGGTCTATCTCTTCTCCTTTTGGGTGTTACAAACAAATGCACAAAGTACCACAGTGTGGTGTAGGGTATAAAAATAAAAGCAACAATCATGAAATTGCAAGCACAGGGTTAAGGTGGGTACTATGTTTTTTCGGCACGAAAAAAATTCGCAAAATGTTATTTCGAGTTGAAAAATGGAACGCTTTTTTACAAAGTCGCATTTCAATTTGTAAGTGTGTGTGTCAAAGTGTCACTTTTATATGTATGTATGTATGTGTGTATATGCATGTGAATGTTTTCTTTTTGCTAACATTCTTGAAAACAAACAAAAGATAAAATTCGAATCAATAAACAATTGGAATAATGCCGACTTAGAAAATAGTTAATTTAAATGTCAGAATGGAAATATTGTTGGAGATCATTGTGCTAATGTTATACATAAATTATTTATTTTGTGTTGTTGCGGTGGCGATGTTTGTGAGACATGAAAAGTCAGGGTAGTACAATTTTATAAATAACGAAATAATTTCATACAGTTGTACAAATATAAATAAATAAAATGATGTTTTGATTAATCGAAAAATATGTTTTATTATTATATTTAAGCATTTACATTATATTTGTTGACATATATAAATTATACATCCATCCATAAACGGAATATCTTCTTCCAACTTTTATGGCTGGTAAGAACTAACTCTGTATGTTCCTTACAACTATTTCCAAATCGAGAACACAGGCAATGCCCAATTCCATTGTCCTACTGCTTTAGTAGCGTTAGTCGTCCATAATGTTTCCTTAGGCTTTTGCACACAATTGTTCTAAACATACAAACATAAATGTACATATCTAATTACAAGACAAATTTCACATTATTACATTTAGTTACATGTCCTTCCACTGTTTTGCAAATATTGTTTGCTTTTGCACTGCAATCCAATTGGAATTTCGCTCTTCTGGTTTAATCCATAAACATAATTATTTAGCCTTTCACATCTTTGCATTCTTTTTTCTTTATTTCGGAAGATAATTTAATTTATTATTATTGTTTATTAGGAAATTTTATTTCTAATATTTACAACAGTTGAGTTTCTTGCGGACAAAAATAAATATGAACAAATGTGAGTGTGACGGTGGCGGCATTAAATTTGTTCCGGCGTTTAATTTGTAACGGCGTTAAATTTGTGGTGGCGCAAAATGTTACTTTTTCGCGTACCACGCCTTAAGGTGGGTACTATGTTTTTTCGGCACGAAAAAATTTCGCAAAATGTTATTTCGAGTTGAAAAATGGAACGCTTTTTTACTAAAGTCGCATTGCAGTTTGGAAGTGTGTGTGTCAAAGTGTCACTTTTATATGTATGTATGTGTATATATGTATGTGCATTTTTTCTTTTTGCTTATATTATTGAAACCAAACAAAAGTTAAAATTCTAATCAATAAACAATAAATTAGAAGGATGCCGACGTAGAAAACAGTTAATTTAAATGTCAGAAAGGAAATATTGTTGAGATCATTGTGCTAATGTTATACATAAATTATTTACTTTGTGTTGTTCAGTGGCGATGTTCGTAAGGCATCAAAAGCCAGGGTAGTACAATGTTATAAATAAAAAAATAATTTCCTACTGTTGTACGAATATAAATAAATAAAATGATGTTTTGATGAACCGAAAAATATGTTTTATTATTATATTTAAGGATTTACATTATATTTGTTGACATATATAAATTATACTTGCAACCATAAACGAAATATCTTCTTCCAACTTCTATGGCTGGCAAGAACTCACTTTCTATGTTCTTTACAACCATTTCCAAATCGAGATCACAGGCACTGTCCAACTCCATTGTCCTACTGTTTTAGTAGCGTTAGCCGTCCATAATGTTTCTCCTGGCTTTTGCACACAATTGCTCTAAACATACAAACATAAATGTACATATCTAATTACAAGACAAATTCCACATTATTACATTTATTTACATGTCCCTCCAGTGTTTTGCACATTTTGTTTGCTTTTGTACTGCAATCCACTTGGAATTTCGCTCTTCTGGTTTATTCCACAAACATAATTATTTTCCTTTTCACATCTTTGCATCCTTTTTCTTTATTTCGGATGATAATTTAATTTATTATTAGGAAATTTTATTTCTAATATTTACAACAGTTGAGTTTCTTGCGGACAAAAATAAATATAAACAAAAGGGAGGGTGACGGTGGCGGCATTAAATTTGTTGCGGCGTTAAATTTGTGGTGGCGCAAAATGTTACTTTTTCGCGTTGAAATAAACATAGTACCACAAACGAAAAAATTTCGCAGTTTTTTTCGCTACTTTGTTTTTATATGGGATTTCAACGCGAAAAATGAACATAGTACCACGCTTTAAGCGAAATTTGCATAAAAGTTTTTTTTTTTTGGTGTATTAAAATGTAAAATATTTCCACATCTCATAATAGTGATGAATTTGTAATATGGGATTTTTAATTTTGTTACGAATTGTTTTGTTTTTTGTTCAATAAATAAACCTGTAAGGAAAGGCAGAAAGTCGGGCGGGGCCGACTATATAATACCCTACACCTCCCTAACAATGCGATAAGGGTCATTGCCATAATAATTTGGAATAATTGGTAAATGGGTAGAAACATATTATATAATTCTGAAACGGTAATCGCTAAATTAAGCAATATTCGTTCCTAAATTGAGAAACATCTTTCTGGAAAATATTAATGATCGGAAGTAAAATACAACTTCTATAGCGGTTTGATACCAAATCAGGAGGAACATATAAATAATAAATCCGAATAATTAATATAAATCTGAACCAATCTTCCCTGAATACTTATTCATGAAAAAAGACCTCCTTCTGTCGAATTTCGTACTGATCGGATATAACATACAGTCTCTACAGCGCTTACATGTCAAATCGGGGGTAACATATATATGGGTGTTATATCTGAATCTAACCCGAGTTTCTCAGAATTTGGCAGTATTCCTTCATGTAGAAAGAAACCTCTTTTTGCCGACTTTCGCACTGATCGGATATAAAATAAAATTTTTACAGCGCTCCCATGTCAAATCGGGGTAACGTATATATGGGGGATATATCTAAATCTGAACCGATTTCTTCCAAATTTAAAAGTCTTCATTCATATAATAGGAAACCTCTTTCTGACGAATTTCATACTGATCGGATATAAAATACAGTTTTTACAGCGCTTACATGTCAAATTGGGGGTAACATATATATGGGGGCTAAATCTGAGCCGATTTTCTCAGAATTTGGCAGTATTCCTTCATGTAATAAGAAACCTCTTTCTGCCGAATTTCGCCCTGATCGGATTTAAAATACAGTTTTTACAGCGCTTACATGTCAAATCGGGGGTAACGTATATATGGGGGCTATATCTAAATCTGAACCGATTTCTTCCAAATTTAACAGTGTTCATTCATATAATAAGAAACCTCTTTCTGCCGAATTTCATACTGTTCGGATATAAAATAAAGTTTTTACAGCGCTTACATGTCAAATCGGGGCTAACATATATATGGGGGCTATATCTAAATCAGAACCGATTTTAACCAAATTCAACAGGGATCGTCCTTGGGCCAAAAAAAAGATATGTTGTTGTTGTTGTAGCAGTATATTAGTTGTTTTCATTCGCCTTGTATAGTAGTTTCTGCTGTATTGGTTTCCAGGCCGAGGAAGATGGCTGCTTCCACTGGTTGGGTCCAAAGATACCTGGGATCAAGTTGAGTAGGTTTGGCAGGCAGTTAAAGAGGTGTAGTGTGTCGTGTGGTCCCTGGTTACAGGCGGGACATATGTTCGACGTGGTGCCATCAATCCTTGCCCAGTATGAATTGAGGTGGCTACACCAGCCAGATCTTAATTGGGCCAAAAGTACTCTTGTCTGTCTGTCAACAAGGTTTCTTTATCTGTGCTCCAAGTGCTGCCGGCTAGCGACTTGAGGACCTTGTTTCTACTTCTCATCTTATTGCAGATAGCTGTGGAATGCGCGTTAGACCTGAAGAGGCTATCAAATGTGACACCAAGAAACTTAGGATAGTTGGTGGTCGGAATTCTTGTGCCATCGACTATCACATTGAGTTGCTCCTTCACTTGCGCTGTCCATGCAGTAAAAAGGGTGGCCGATGATTTGGTGGCGGATATTTTTAAGTTCCTCGCAGCGAAGAAATTGGCAATCTCAGCGAGGTAGATGTTCAGCCTTCCACATATGTCATCGATTAAAGGGCCCTACGCCAGAATCGTACAGTAATCGTAAGATATGTGTAAAGTTTCGTCGATATGTTCGTTCGATATGTGTAAAGTTTTTCGGACCATAATTGCGACCTGTACTTTGATTACAAGAATACATGCACAGACAGACGCACAGACGGACATAGCTAAATTAACTCAGAAAGTGATTCTAAGTCGATCGGTATAATAAACGATGGGTCTATTTCTTCTCCTTTTGGGTGTTACAAACAAATGCACAAAGTTATAATACCCTGTACCACAGTGTTGTGTAGGGTATAAAAACCACAAATATTGTTGAATGACCCTCTACCTGAGCGGATCTCATCCAATATAGCTCTCACATTGCATATAATGTTTTATGGAGGGTTATGAACGGCATCTGACATCAATCCTCATAAAATAAAATGCAAGTGCAATGTCTCTTATATTTCATATGGCGAATTAAAAAAAAACATCAATTAAAAACGAAAAAATATGAAACAAGATTTTTTTAATTTCCCTAACATTTACAAAATGGCTCATTACTTTTACATCTATCCATAGATTTTTTTCAAATAGACAGTGTTTTCTTCGTTAGCATGCTGGATTTTTAAAAACATTTTTTTCTATTTTTTATGGTTTTTTTTGTACCAGGAAAAAGTGTTTATACCCTCACTTTAGTGTGACGAGGGTATATATCATTTGCTACCGAAAAAAGTGTAACACATCGAAGGAGTGATCTAAGACCCTAAGTATGTTTGGAGGAAATCCGTTTTGGATCATTTTAAGTCGAATGAGCAATGTCCGTCCGTCTGTCTGTCTGTCTGTCTGTCTGTCTGCCTGTCTGTCTGTCTGTCTGTGTGTCTGCTGGCTGGTGCGCACGATAACTCTCGAAAGGAGTAACCGATTGACTTCAAATTTGGTATGTGGTAATATTTTGATCTATCTCCGGATGAGTTCGAAGATGGGCCATGTTGGTCTACTCCTTCTGGTACCTCCCACACAAAGGGTTAAAATTTAGTGAAATATTGATTCTTTAATAACTTCTATACTACTTATTCGAATCTTTTGAAATTCTGCACATAATATTAGTATATTAGTCTCTATTAACTCGAGAAAAATGGGTGAAGTTGGGATGCCCCTTTTGGTACCTCCCACACAAATGGACCATTTTGCATCAAAATTTAACTGCTTATAACTTTAATACAAGTGCATAAAAATGCTTGAAATTTTCTACAGTATAATGTTTTTGTAGCGCCTATAGTCCGGTAAAAAATGGGCATCATTGTGCATCCCCTTTTGGTACCGCCCACACAAATGGCCCGTTTCGTACCAAAGTAAACGGCTTGTAACTTTAATACCAGTGCATACAAATACTTGAAATTTTGTACAGTGTAATGCTGTTGTAGTGCCTATAGTCCTGTAAAAAGTGGGCGTTATCACCCCGCCCCTTTTTGTACCTCCCACACAAAATGACCAAATCATACCAAAATTACATAGCTCGTAACTTTAATATACCAGTGCACACAAACGCTTATAGTTCAGCACAATGCAATGTATTTAAGAATGTACTATTTACCGAAAAATATGTGTATTTGGAAAACCCCTTCTGGTACCTCCCACACAAATTGACAGATTTATTGGTGTAATGTTATATATTACATTACTCACAAAGTGAGGGTATACCTTAGTCGGTTTACCCGACTGAAACTTTCTTACTTGTTTTTTAGATCAGTTTTTCTCATATTTTTGACGACTGTTACACCCAGCGAAAGATTCTACACCCAGCGAAAAACGAAGCACATACGTGCTTAATCTTTGCAAATTCGTTTATGATAATGAACCATGAATAAAGCATCAAAAATCAACAACGCTTCGTTGCAAAATGAATACGAACTGGGGATAATTTAAATCAAGTGTTGGGGACAACTATAGAACGTGCGGGGGACGACTAAAGCACTTGCTGAGGACGAATAAAGCACGCGCTGGGATAACTTTCCAATCTAAATCCCCCCTACCCCCTTCCCATTTAAACGGCATTAGCGTTTCAATACATTTATTAATGTTATAAGTAAATAAAACGTGAACACAACAAACATATAATTGCAAATTTGCATATTTATCACTAAGCAAATCACGTCTAAACAAAACACATTCGAATGTGCAGCAACACAGTATTACCTCTGTTTTTTCTCGGAATTCAGCTCGTAACCCTAATGGTGGCAGTCTCCTTCGTCTTTATGTACTACAAAATTTAATACCTGTGCTCTATAAAAAAAACACTCATTATTAACTTTTAAAATTGAAAAGCTTAGGTTGTTAAATATTCGTAGGCCGACACCATTTCTATTGATTCTAGAAATGTCTGCAATAGGAAGATGTCACTGGATTTTGCAATCACCTTATCCTTCTCATTCCATAGCCCAGAGAATCATCCACAATATCAAACAGGTCATTAAATTCTATTTCTTCGTCATTAATTTTCATTTTTCACGTCTTTATAAATCCTCGTAATTTCTTCTTCTAAGAACACACAATAACAAATCCAATGAACAACACAAAGCCGAACAAATAATCAGCAACCTTACGGCGACAATACATAACGCAACGCCGATCCAAAAATCATCCCCGTTTCGTTGATAATTAATGAACGAATCGGTGGCGATTTTTCATGCACGTTACGTCTATAAATTGGTACCAAACGGTGTTTATTTTGCAACGTCTTTTTGCCCTCAGTGTAGAAATGATTTTCAAACGCGAACACCTTTTTTTGACAGATCACGTGTGAGTCGTGTCATGCTGTCATGTTATTTTTGTAAAGTATTGTTTGGCATTTCATCATGGAAAGACTTACGCCTGAACAACGTTTACAAATTATTCAGTTTTATTATCAAACTTAGCCAATTGCGCTAAGTCCATTTTTTTTTAATCCAAAAATCTTTCCAGTCGACCCACGACCTTGACACCCATGAAATATATATTTTAGCTCTCGTTAAGAGCTATCTTTTTGCCATTGACCGTTTCCCGATCCGACGTACCGGAATAATCGGTCCATATTTCTTCGAAAATGATGCCTGTGAGAACGTAACCGTCAATGGCGACCGTTATCGTGCCATGATAACCGACTATTTGATGCCTGAAATTGAAGCTCGTGATCTCGGCGACATTTGGTTTCAACAAGACGGCGCCACTTGATGCGATGATTTATTGAGAGAACACTTCAGTGAGCAGATAATTTCACGTTTTGGGCCGGTCGATTGGCCACCAAGATCGTGTGATATCACACCGTTAGACTTTTTCCTGTGCTTCGATTCAGGCCTTGGAGCAAAACATCACGCGTGTCATTCGCCAGTTACCAGTCGAAATGCTCAAACGAGTTATCGAAAATTGGACTCAACGGATGGACCATCTGTGACGTAGCCGCGGCCAACATTTGATAGACATACACCCCTGTTCTGGTACTCACTTCACATTCATCTCACTTCTCACCTTTACTTCACAGGATGGTGTCTGGCAACTGCAGAAAGTATTGGCTGCTTAAATAATGCCTAGCATGTGATTTGCCTTCCATGCCATCCACGTGATAGCGACTTTTAGAATACCTCTTTCTTAAGACATTTTACGTGAGATGCTTCAAGTGAGTGCCAGAACATACCCGATAATCTTCAAAAAATAAATGCCAAAGAATGTTCTTTCAAATGATAATAAACATTCCCCATTCAATTTAAATTTTCTGTGTTTTTTTCTTTAAAAAAGTAGGGAACCTCGAAATGGATCACCTCGAAATGGATGGCGTTACACTTTTGGCCCGTAGCAAATCATATATACTTTCGTCACACTAAAATGAGGGTATAACTAGGATTGAAAATATAAAAACGAAATCCACCTAATTTCCAGTCAAAATTCTACCCAGGTTTAAATAAAGCGAAATAAAATACAAAACTGAGATATTTGATTTCTGTATTTATTTATTTGTTTATAAATATGTAAAAAATCCAATATTTATGGTAAATCATATGCCCGTATAATTGCATAGCTTGAAAATGAAATGAGTCATGATATAACAAATCTCTATACAGATATATTTATGCGAAAAAAACAATATTTAAAAAAACAACATGCAAAAAAACTGAAATGTAATAAAAATATCATATTTTCATGATATCATCTTTCATAAATACATGCAAAGATACTTATTTTAAGTACCTATATTTGAAATTTTCATTACTTTCTTTTCGATTAAATAATTTTTTGTTTGGTTTTAAGGCAATGTGATTGGATTTGTGATAAACGATGTTTATATGTAAGTTTGTAATAATTTAAGCTAAAACATGTAAACTAAAATTATATTTTAAAATTTGAAAAAAAAAAAACATAACTAAATTAACAAAATTCAAGGAACAAGTCGTTTTTAATTAGCATCTAGTTTTCTTGACGTTTCTTTTGAGGAATTGTTGTAAAAGTTAAGTGGGGAAAAGTATAGGGAGACTTACACACACACATAAATGTAGGTAAATGTTTTGGATAAAATAACAACAATTGAGAGAAAGTTTGAAAATGCTTCAAAAATTTAATGACAAAAAAACTTTTTAAAAATTGTAACAAAGTGCAAATTAAAATTATTTGGCTAAAGAATTCTTGAAGTTAATAATATACTGGATGTGTTTGTTGCACGCTTTCGTTGGTTAATGAAATATATCGTTTTTTATTCTTTTAATGTATTAATAGCAATGTAGATTTGGAGTAAACCTATTTTTAGATTCCAATACATAATAGTATTTTATATGAATCGAAATTACATGTGATTTACACATCACTATCTTTACTAATTAGAGCTATTCAGCGGAGTACTGTAGAGTAAAAATCATAGAGGAAAACGTACTCGACAAATAAGAATGAAAATATTCTAGTTATTGTAACTAAGCAATTTCTTCTAGAAGTCCAGACAAAGATTATTTTGGGGATTTATAAAACATAGTACGTTCAATAACGTAATTAACCAAACGTCAAATGGGTGGGAATTTTTAATAACGATCTACGAAAAAAAGTTGTTTGCTTAAAATGTTTTTAAACGTTTTCTGAATGATCGTTGCTATTATCGTTTAACAGCTTGAAAACGCTGAGGTAATAATGCTTACGCCTGTTTCTTTTAGAGACTCAGTTCTGGCATATGTTCGATTATCCCGGTAACAAACGATATTCTCATATTATTTAACATATTCTGTTAATTTTAAGGAATGGGTATTATTTGAATTTATCGTTACTATTCTCCAATATAAATGCTGATATATGTTAATTGTCGTCATTGTATTATGGCTATTTTAGATTCCCTCTTTTGTAATGGTTAAGAAGTTGTTCTTTTTGTGATTGTACGTCCGGAATAGTTATTTCCAGTTGCAGAAACTCGAGTTTATGATGAAAACACGAAATTTTGATTATTAATTTTACCAGTACCTCGCCCCGGCTGTGATTTGAACCAAGCGCCATCGGATTCGAAGCTTAGAATTGTTCGATATAATTTGTTAAAAAAAAATATTCTTATCTGAGTTTGGAACTTCAAAAAATTAAATAAATAACTTTTTAGCTTTTATGAAAATGCTCGCAGTTCTGGAGTGTGAAAGAGATTAGTACACCATTTTCAACTGTAATAAAAATATATCAACTGAAATACAATTTAAAATCAAGAACAATCAATTAAAATATAAAATTAAAATAGATCAGCTGATTTTCAAAACGGTACAACGGTAACACGTGTCAACACTTTTTTGTGGCATGGTAATACAGCTCTCAGCCTATAAGGTGTGCTTCTTAAAATTGACATTAGTTTTCGCGATAAATCGTTTAATAAACTATTTATACAAATTGGTAAGAACATTTTTCATTTGGGGCCATTTAAAAAAAGATTTTTAGACAAAAAATATAATAGGTCGATATTAAAATTTCTGTCTCCCCCACTGGTTATAGCAATTCAGTCCATGATGGGGTGGGCGGTTGATGAAAGCACTCTTTTTATTGAGGGGAAATTGTGATGATCTGAATTTCTACTTTTTCAAATAGATCAAATAAAGCTATTCCCTCAAAAATGCCTAAATTGTTGTTTTCAATTTCCCAAACCTCCCCCAATTCCCTAGATACACATGTCTTTTATTTTATTCTTCTTTGTCGTCCGTCGTCCACAATTGCAGTCAATGCTTCCAAAAACATATACTAGTACATACAATAATTTCTAGAACTACGCCTGATGAGCCGATGATGATTCGCTGGAATCTGAGGAGCCTACTATGCTCTGCATACTCGGTTCCGATTCTGATCGTTTGTGCGTACGTCTCATTAGACGTGTCTGTTGCGTACTCGTTGCCTTTGTGGGAATGCTGGATGTGGGTGTTGCGCTAACACTTGAAGATTGTTGCAAATCCGGTTCACTGCGAGCCAATGCCTCCTCTACAAAACCAGCTGTAGTCGTCGAGGTATTGGTGTCCAAAACATGTTCGTTGAGGCACACATCATCCAAATCCACATCACTGTTGGAGAACAGTGCTGTGGCTCCCAACTCCAAAGAACTTTTTACATCCAATTCTATGTCATTGTGATTGATGTTAATCACTGGACTCTTCTTCGCCGAAGGTGATGTTGTGTTGGCCGTCGACTTATTTAAGACACCTGGAGCACTATTGCACATGGTCGAGGCCGAATTATTTTTACTGCTGTTTTGTTTAGGAGTGGAAGAGTTCGAGGACATGGTCGTGGATAAATCGGTCGTTACAGACCTTTGTAATAGAAAACTGCTGCCACCACTACCGCCGCCACCACCTCCAGCCGAAGCTGGATGTGTGGGTGAAGTAGCCATATCCGTTCGCGCGAGCCTACTGGGTGCAGGAGATCCTGGCAAAGTCGTTGCTCCCGGCATACTCATGTTGGCCGCCGATTTTGTACCACTGCTCCCCACGGGCGGCATATTTGTCATGGAACTCGGTGTTGATGATGAGTTACTTTTCTCATCCTGATGCTCTTTCATCAGTTTACATGCCTTTCCCAGAGCACAAATGGTCAAACAGACTCTTAGACCCAAAGCAAAAACATAGGCCAAAGCAAATAGAATCCAAGCAGCCAAATTATTAAAAGATACCGCCGAATATATGGCCTTAATTAACACCACTGCCAAAGGAAAGGGTATGAAACCCATTCTTCGTGCCACCAAATCCGAATGATCCGAGAAGGCATGTTTCTGTCGCGTCTGTGTCATATCGTAGGCCAGACTTGTGGTGTATTCACGATAAATGCACTCTGGCAATTCGTTGAAACGCGTTATGAAGGCATGTTTTATCCAATCGATGAGGATTTCGGTGATCAACACCGAGAAACAATCGGGTAACATTACACAGAATTGAGTAATGCTCCAATCGAACTCTTTCATTGTCTGTATCATAACAATGAAGAGCAGCACCGAAAGATGAAATCGTTCGCGTACATCACTGCAGGTCAACTGGAAGAGATTGTTTTTATCGAACTTCTTAAATACGGAGCCTTTAAGTTCAACGAAATTATTTGAAATCATTATGGTGAGCAAACCTTTGTTGTTGGAATTGACGGCTACATTAAGGGTGGTGGCCTGGAAGAAAAACAAAATGCAGTATTTCATATCAGCGTATGTAAAGCATAAGACAATATTGAATAAATTAAGATTTTCTTAAAAAGAAGAATTACTTTTTTATTAAGTAGTTTTGTTTTTCTCTCCTTTCAGAAATAAATTATTTCACTTAATAAGAACGAGAATTTAAGTGGAAGTGCACCTCGCCAATTTTGCAGAAATTTTGTGACCCATTTTCAACTAGTATCGTCCGCTGTATAAGTTCGATTCCCACCCGGGGCACTTATAATAATTAACATAAGCAGTTTATGTTTTCATCATAAATTCGAACTTCTGCACCGCACCTAATCTACACCGAAACATCCGAATGACCAAGACCAGCATAATAACCTAATGCAGCGTTTCAAGTGGAGAATAGTTACGTTAAACTCAATATATTCCGACAATATGATAATGATAAAAAACATATGGCTCCTGCCATAATCGGTTATACGGATATATGCCGGAAAGAAGTCTAGTAGAAATACTCGTAGAGATAAGATCATTATTCTACAATGAGTATTTTAACGAAAATTTAAGAAATGAGTGGCATATTGGACTATTTCTTGCAACATATCGTTTTCAATCAATATTTGACCATGATTGAAATATTACATTTATGTTCCGCAGAATGTTATGATATATAAAGATTATTATCGCACATGTTTTATGTTCCGAGATCAAATAGTATCCGATTTTCTTGTTCAAAAATGTTTCCCATATTTTGAACTTTTACAAATTCTCCGTAAAAACATATCCTTTTAATTTTCCTATTCGAAAAGTATACAAAAAAACAAATCTAGAAACTCGATATCGGGACTACTGATTTGCACATCATATTCACTCATATTAGCCAATGTTAACCAGAACAGGCTGTGTGAGAGGGCGCTTTTCGTGAGGACGGTTAATCAATCGTAAAGCATTAATATGGTTAACCACGCCACATAGTTTTAGGACGTAATTTTCTGTCGGTTATATATGTGTTCGCCAGTTTTATTTGGAATTTACAGTGGAATTAAATACTGTAGGGGTAAACTGTGAGCTCCCCAAGGCGGGGTTATTATTCTGCACTTTTTAACCTATACTTTTTCAAATCGACAACCGCCGTACCGCGTTGAATGTCTACCCTGGAAACCTTGCCAATTTATTTACTGCTTGAAACATGCAGGTATCCGCTAACACATTCCTCCGCCATCTGCACTTCTTTGAGGGCCCTGCCGAGTCCACTCATTTGGCTAATAATCCCCATAGACGCACCCCCTTTGGAGCTGCCTCTGTATAGCCTCTTTTTGAAGGATCGACGATATACAAAGATGAATTGAAAATTATTGTGATTACTGGGGCGGCAAAAATTACATACACATTTCCACTCACCTGAAACATAATCAGGAAACTGTGCAAAACCACATATATAAGCGTAAACAAAATATGCGTTATCAAACCAAAATGTTCCCTCTTGGAATTCTTTTGCTCCGTTGCAGTCCAAAACAAAGCATCTATGGTATCTTGACCAAAGGCCGACAGCAAGCGATCACCCACCTCCAGCATATTGTAGAATAAATACAATTTTATAATCGATTGACTCTTGATGATGTGATACACCCGGTTTGTGTCCACGGACAACATAAGCAGTGTCACCACTATCCATATCGATCCTTTGAGTAGATCACAAATTTCCGCTGGGGTCAACAAACGCTGTGTCCTCCTGCGAAAACCCAAACAACGGGCGATGGGCCGTGTCAGCAGAGCCCAGACGGCCAAAGCAAATCGTACCGGCAGGAAAGTATGAATATACAGAAATGAGTCGGCACACTGCATTATGCCATACACCATGAATCGTTCCAGATCTCGGGGTATACGCATAAATGAATAGATTTTCTTTCGTCGAGCCGTGTAACGCTCCTCGTCATGTTCGAGCAGATAACCACGGGTCATTTCCAATTTGAAGAAGTCCATAAATGAAGGAAATTCTGCGGGCAATCAAACAAAAATAAAGTGCATGAAAACGCCGCGTACAATAAAAAGTTTCTGCTGAAAATGCAGGCCGAAGAAACCTGTTAGAGTTTCTTACCCCCTCCTCCTTCCTCGGATTTTTTCTCTTTGGTGGATTTTGCATCACTATTGTCTTTGCTGCTGCTTACACTGCCACTAGAACGAGCACCACCACCAACACCGTCTTCACCATCATCCCGCAGTTCATCTATGCGATTTGTAGAGTGTTCGCCTCGAAATCTTAACCTTTTCGATGCCATTCCAAAATGATAATCACTTTATTAATTGCATTTGCAGTTGTCTTTTCTAAGGATCAAATTTTAACGATTATCTCCAAAAAAATCTATAAATTATTCCTCCTTTTTGCAATAAAAATAAACTATTTTAGCTGAGAGATAAAACAGAAACAGTCTATTCACAATTTCAACCAAAACAAAACAGTGACGGGTCCATTGTTATTGTGAATGGTCACAACACAGCAAAGAGCTGCCATATTTGCGAATGAATGTCACTTAAATATATATATGTATGTGGGTTTTACACCATACGATTTTGAGATATTCCGCGTGACATCAATCCGAAAAAAAACAATTTTGCTTCAAATTACTTTATCGGCAATGCTCGGATTTGTCACAAAACTTCAGAGATAATAAAACTTTTTGTTCTGAACTTAACAACCATTTTTTTAGTCGGTCGCCTATGGTTCTGGAGTTATATACCTCCAAATTTCAGGTAAGCTGGAGACTTGCCTCAATAATTTTTACCACTGGAGACAGAAGGGTAATGGATCTGTAGGAATTTCCTTCATAATACTGCTTACCAGGCTTGATAATAGGAACAACACTCCAAATTTTTCACATGTTGGGGATCCAGCATCTGTTTAGAAACAGCGAGAAGTATTCAATGCTACGTGGACCAATGTGTTTCAGCGTAATGGTAGCAAGGCCATCTGGTTGTCAATGTTGTATACATGACATACTTTTATCTTCATATATCTGAAGGAGAAATGTATTTATTTGCTACATTTTTAATGTCGGCTATTATGTGACCGATATAACTATCCGTCAGTATTTGAGGTCTATCAGATATAGGCATAAGGGATATCGGTGGAAGGGTACCTAAATCACGTAACGTGATTCCGAAGTAAGTACATGAACAGTCGTTAATGATAACGAGATGTTGTACTTTATCGTTCTACTTCAGCACCACAGCTGATGGTGAGAATTGGGGTCTTTACATAGAATTATCTGCCTTGATGTTGTCAAGATCAGATGTGACGAATATTGAGTTTGGTAGTCGTTGCTGATCAGTCTAGTGTAGTGAACGGACGTGTTTAGCACAGAGCGGATAGTTAAAATCTATAACGCAGTACCTATTACGCAATCGCAAAATCTGTACAAAGTCTGGAAGGCCTACATCGTGGTCCTATTACGGGCTAATACAGACAAAAAATCGTTGACGGGGATGCCTTCGCGTTCCGATATATTTTAGAAATAATAAAAGATTCCAATCCTGGTCTGCCCGCCCATAATTGGAGAATCAGCAAGGTGGGTGAGGCGGATGGTAAAAAGCGGCAGGTCAATTTGATCCTTAACGCTGAATCCACCTCCCATATACAACGTGCAAGTTCAACCCTACAGTATGGCTTCGAGACTATAGTCTTGAAGGTATACAAGCAGGATATAGTTCCCACTGCGGAAGGTGAGTCGTCCACCGTGGTTGATACACAGCTTTCTGGAAGTGCGGAGGTATCATCCCCCTTGTCGGGGTGGATGTTAATCTCTCAATTACCAATGATGGTAAGAATTTTACAGATTAACCTCCATCACGCTAAAGCAGCCTCAGCGGCTCTATTGCTGCGCCTGTCCACAGGTGCCGTAGACATCGTCCTGATACAGGAGCCCTACGCAGTGGGAGGAAGGGTGTGCGGTATCAAGACACCCAACTTTAAACTGCTTGTGGTCAACTGTTAAGGCACTCCAAGAACCTGCATTTTTGCCAGGAAAGATCTAAGTATCTTTCTCCTGGCTAATTTAAGTGGTAAAGACCAAACATCTGCTAGTCTGGAGATCGGTAATCGCATATATTGGGTGGTCTCCAGTTACTTGCCTTATGAAGCTGTAGTACCGACTGCTCTACTCAGGGAAGTAGTACACGAACGCTCATCATACTATACTGGGTAGTACCGATATAAACAATAGGGGTGATTCGCTTCTTGACTTTATTCTAACTACCAACCTAAGTATTTGTAACATAGGTAATAAACCGGCCTTTACAATTAAAGACAGACAAGAAGTACTAGACGTAACGTTTGCTTCTGACCGGCTGCCAGACAAAATTATTGGGTGGGATGTACTGGACGACCACTCATTCTCAGATCACCATTATATTGAGTTCAAACTCGCCTGAACCTGCCGTCCACAGAAATGTGAGAAAGACAAAGTGGCACCTGTATGAAAAGAATTTCAAGAAAGTCCTCAACTCCAAACTTCTAGTGTTGGGCATTATCGTTCACTGAACGGACCGGTCCTTTTCGTTCCGTTCCGGTAAAGGAACTCGTTCGTTCTTTTCGTTCCATCGTTCCTTTTGGCTCCTTCGTTCAAATGACATTCATTCTGTCAAACATCACAACAGTTGTTTGTTTACTCGTTCAGTCTTCTTTTATGAACGTGATATAAACAATTTTGCCAGACAAGGAAATTGAAAATATATTTTTAATTTATTTAATTACGTTCTGCTGATTTTATGTGATGTGTATATAATGTGGCAATTCTGTGCACCCCTGTGAAAAAGACTAATGAAGGTAAAAAGTTAATAGCTCCCAACGACACCAGCATTTAATTTTGTAAAATTTTTTTGTGATAGCACTAGAGACATCATTGTTCGGTAAATTTGGCAACAATTAAAAAGCTGTTCAAAAGAGAAGAATGGTAAAATGAACAAGCGAATGAACGAAAGATGCATAACAGCAAAAGATCCGAAGTGAACGATGGAACTAAAAGAACAACATAGCAGGAACCAGTTCCAATCGTTCCTTCAAGGGAATCGTTCAATTGAACGAGTTCGTTCCGGAACGACCCAACTCTACAAACTTCTGTACGAACCGAATGACAAAGCCGGTCTGGATAATCTGGTCGAGCATATCACCACATCATTCAATAGTTCCCTTGAAGAAGCCTGTCCAAAAACAAGGGTAAAACTAAACCCCAATGGTGGACTTCTGAGCTAACGGCTATGAAAACGACCTGCAACAAGCTATTTAACAAGGCTAAATATACTGGGGTCGCTAATGTTTGGGATGCCTATAAAGAGCAACTCAAGATCTATAAGAAGGAGCTTAGAAAGGCGCAAAGACGCTCTTGGTATGCCTTCTGTGGCGAAGTGGAAAAGGTCTCCGACGCCGCAAGGCTGAGGAAAATATTATCAGCTTCACCCTGTACAGTGGGTTACTTGCAGGATGAGGCAAATAATTGGACCAAAAACAGCGAGCAGTCGCTCAATGTACTGCTCGACACACATTTCCCGAGGAACTCTCTAACAGAACCAGAGGATCATCAGGACCAACAAGAGTGCGAGTGGACTGCGAGCGTCGCTAGCTTGTTGACTGAGAGATCCAGAATAAGCTGGGCTATTAATAGTTTTGAGCCCTTCAAGTCACCTGGACCAGACGGCATCACTCCAGCAGAAATGCAGAAAATGTTGAAGTACATTATCCCCTGGCTGGAGAAAATTTATGTAGGCTGTATCAGGCTTTCATACATCCCGAATCGATGGAGGGATACCAAAGTGGTATTCATACCTAAAGCGGGGAAGATATCACACACTAGGCCAAAAGACTTCAGACCAATTAGCCTATTCTCCTTCCTATTGAAAGGTCTGGAAAGACTTTTAGATTATTTCATTACGGAAAACCTGGATACAAAACTCCTGTCGGTGAACCAACATGCTTACAATAAGGGGAAGTCTACAGAATCAGCCACTGTGAGCACTATCGAATCGTCCCTGCATTTCAAGGAATTCACCATGGTGGCATTTCTTGACATAGAAGGGGCTTTTAACAACATTCACTCAGATGCAGTAATTGCGGCACTGTCACATCTAAAAATTAGCTCTAGTTTGATTAGATTAATTGAAAGTCTGTTCAACAGAAGACGCAGAACAGCATGTCTTGGGTCCACAACTCTAACAAGGTTTGTAAACAGAGGGACCCCACAAGGAGGAGTACTGTCTCCACTAATTTGGAACCTAGCGGTGAATGAAATCCTGCTAGAACGTTTTGGCTGTGCAAGGTCGTGGCATATGCGGACGACGTTGCAATCGCAGTGAGTGGCAAATTCGAAAACGTCCTCCGAGACATTCTACAGGTGGCTCTGAACAAATTGGCTAGATGGGCCAGTAGCAGCGGTTTGGGCGTAAACCCAAACAAGACAGAATTGGTTCTCTTTACTAGGATGAATAAAGTCCCACATGTGGACCCTCCACCTCGGATAAATGGAACAGATCTAGTCTTTTCTGAAAGTGCAAAATTTTTAGGAATAATTCTAGATAGAAAACTGTTATTTAGACTTAACGTATTGGAACGTGTAAGGAAGGCCAACGTCGCCTTATATTCCTGCAAAAAGGCTGTAGGGTCGCGGTGGGGCCTCTCTCCTAAAATCGTCCACTGGATATATATAGCAGTAGTTCGTCCTATACTGCTATACGGCATTGTGGTATGGTGGGCGGCAACTGACAAACTAACTATCACCAACCTACTAACAAAGGTTCAGAGAACAGCCTGCCTGAGCGTAAGCGGAGCCTTAAGGACTACAGCGACCGAGTCTCTACAAGCCCTACTCCATATACTGCCGATTAATATTGTGGCGAGAGAAGTTGCAACCAAAGCGGCAATAAGATTAAACTGCCTATCAATGTGGAGGTACAAAAACTACGGTCACATGAGGATATCAAAGTGTAGTGCTATGGTAACCGACCGAGTGGACTATATACCAACGGTGTACACCTTCGAGAGAAATTACATGATTCCCGCCAGAGATGAATGGGTTGGAAGAATACCAGGTAATAGAAACCATCTCCACTTTTACACGGATGGTTCGAAGCTTGATGAAAGGGTTGGCTTCGGAGTACACTGTGCAGAGATAGATTAGATTGGATATAGCTCACAGACTACCAGATACCTGCAGTGTCTATCAAGCCGAAATAATGGCAATATGGGAAGTAGCCAAGTGGCTGAGTCGCAACATAGTAACCAACACTGGCGTTGTAATTTACTCGGACAGCCAGGCTGCCATCTATTCTCTGGAGGCAACATCCCTAAATTCACAAACAGCCCTCGACTGCCGCAGATCTCTTAACGAGATGGCTGAACAGTTTAATATACACCTCATATGGGTGCCTGGGCATAGGGATATCCCGGGGAACTGCAAAGCCGATGAACTTGCTAAGAAAGGGACGACATTACAAATTCTCGAAGAATTTGCATATATTGGTGCGCCCCTATCCACGTGCAAGCTTTGGCTTGGGCAAGAGGCAATCAGGCAGTCCAACGAAAGATGGACAGAAATCGGCACCTGCAGAGTAGCTAGACAAATCTGGCCAAGGTATGACATGAGAAGATCAAAATATCTCCTCGCACTAGAGAGGCAGATTGTCTACAGTTCTGACGGGACACTGCTTGATCGGCGACCACGCTAAAAGATTGGGTATTGACTCTAATGACTTCTGCAGAAGCTGTGGAGATGAGGAAGAAGTGAAGAGCATTGAGCACTTGCTATGCGACTGCCCCGCTCTGAGTAAACGACGACTGGACATACTGGGGTCGGCTTTTCTAGGCAGCCTAACAGATCTTTCCAGTACCGATATTCGAACTATCGATAAATTTGTATATCAAACAGGTTGGTTTCGATGAGGGGCATTTCAGCCCGTGGTAACACTAGGGACCTACACTGGTCTATGTGAGCTTGTATAAAAAATACGGCTGCCACCCTAACCTAAACCTAAACCTTGGTAGTACATAGTAATGGAAATGATATCAGAATTAACTTTATGATTTAGCCTATTGCGTGGGTTAATATCGTAGATTAAATAGGAATAATTTGTCCTATCGTTTCGTATAATGTCATTTATAAAGATCTCGTCAAAGTCGTCTAAAAGTCTTTCCAATAAAATGCAATATGAATCTTTGAGAACTTACTTCAATTAGAGTTTGTTATTTCTAATGATCCAAAAGTTCTTGTGAAGGGTCTCAGATCGATTCAAAGATACTGTCAATGATTTATCGTTATCGGAAGTTGTATCTATTGGTGGTGTATGTTCTAGCAGGTAGTTAAGTGAACCTCGGTTGGAGTATCCAATAAGACAACATCATCGCCCAAGGCTACAGAGGAATTTGGGCAATCGAAGAGGTGTGGAGTTTCTTTTTAAGTCGATAGCCGTACCTACCAGTAGGCATTTTCCTCCACTACCATATCCCCAGATGTTTTTTTAAATAGTGGGGAATTCTTCCTCAGCAAGGTAAAATATGTTGTCAGGTCTTATTGGATTGGTGAGCCTCTAATAAACGGATTTACTGGAAACAATTACCTTGTCTATATAAACATGTGTTGGTAATCTGTCATCAGAATCATGTCGGATTAAGATCTTCCGATTTATGCTTAATTGATAAATTCATATAGGATCGAAGGGCAATCTCTCTGACCGAAGTCTGCGTATATGTAGGTTTTGGCAGCCGGAGTTACAAGTCAATTTGAGACCAACTTAGGTCCCTACAGCTACCACGGGCCCAGTTGTCCGTCAACCTTTTTATACCGTCTAGATACGTCAGACCTCCTACAAAATTCCATCCTTAGTATATACAGACATCGTTTACTCAAAGCAGGATAGCAACAAAACAGGTACACAATGATCTCCTCTCCCTCCTCATTCCCACAGCTTATACATAAGATATTGGATTCAATTCCCAACCTCCTGGCGCGTTCGCAGATCAAGCAAAAATATTTTTACCTTCTACTTCACAAGTGTCGATTTCTGTCCATTTGTCATTGGACTGTATCTTGCCCAAGTCAAAGCTTGCATGTGGGCAATGGCTCACCAATATAAGCAATGTCCCAATTATGGACCCTAAGCACTTCGCGAGCTATTTCGACCACCTTTTCATTGAGCACTATAGTTTTTACACTCGAAAAATTACAAAACTTTTCCAGGGCAAAACCATCCAAAGCCCTTGGTCTATATGCCGATGCTCAAGCACTAGTTGGCTACGCAGGAGTTGAATTCCTGACAAATATTCTCAATGTGTCTTTAGTCACGTTAGTGATCCCAGAGTTATGGAAAAGGGTCGTACCTGTAAAATCGAGACACTGGTACCATTTAACAGACCCTTTTGTCACCAGTCGCACAGACACTTAACCAGAAATCTGCCAACCGCTGAACATGAGCATGGATTTCGGAAGACACTTACCGCTATTACAACATGCATCAGCCACAGTCTTAATGGGAAAAGACCTTGTGAACGAGTTGTTCTTGTGGCTCTTGGCCTGGCAAAAGCTTGCTACACACGACGAAATTTTCTGCAACACTTTTTACCACCTGGACGAGAGTGGTAACACTACACGGAGGAAAAAAACGGCCTCTGTAACATATTGTCCCAAACATATTTTGCAGGCAACATATATATGTTTGGAGCAGCTCCCAAACATATTATGTTTGGGGTAGCGGTAATGTTACCAAACATTTATATGATTGTATGCAAACATATATATGACTGTATGTAATCATATATATGATTGTATGCAAACATTTATATGATTGTATGTAATCATATATATGATTGTATGTAATCATGTATATGATTATATGTAATCATATATATGATTGTATTTAATCATATATATGATTGTATGCAAACATTTATATGATTGTATGTAATCATATATATGATTGTATGTAATCATGTATATGATTGTATGTAATCATATATACGATTGTATGTAATCATATATATGATTGTATCTCTTCTACTCTTCTCGATCCTTCATGAAACTATAACGGTTCACAGCAACAAGTAACCTAATGTAAATCGTCACTCACTACGTCAAATACAGAAATACAATAACAACAAACAGTAATACACACTTTGCTCCTGAAAAGTAGTTCATGCAGAACAGTTTTTGAGTTTTCTGAAAATTACTAAATTTTGAGTTGTGTCTCTTTAAAAGAATTTGTGCAGAGCAAGGCAAAACTTCAATAGTACAGTGCACTCTTCACTACTGTACCCGGGGTTATTTCAGATGAAAACAATTTGTTAGGGCGGGAGTGTGTTTGTTCAGAGAACATGAAAAGCACACATACATACGTACATACATATGTATGTTGGCAAAATAATTTATGTGGGGCAATAAAACGGCGTCAGTATTATAGAATGTTTTGTAAATAAAATGTTTTGAAGTAACATACATTCCTTTTTAAAAAAATTAATTTTGCACCAAAATAATTGTGTTTTTTAATGAATAACCTCAATACATCTTTGATATCATATTCTTTCTTTTATTTTGAATTTGTTGTACGTGTTAAAACTACAACTAATTTCTTGGAATTCGACATTCACCACCATATTCAATAAAAAACCCGACCTTAAACTCGACCGGGCGAGTAAGCATCATCAAATAATGATAATAATACCCTTTGGTGTCGGTGCCATTCCTCCTCATACACACGGTTACCATATACATATTACCCTTCTTTGCAAAAAATTATGAGTCATATAATTGGGCTCTCAGAGAGTAATACTCTCTAAAACTCTAAAAAATATGTTCTAATATATTATTTTGCCAAAAATATGTTAGGACACAATCATATCGTTTTTTAATATGCTATAATTTTGCCCCGAACATATTATGATTGTGTGCAAACATAATATGTTTACCCACAAACATATATATGATTGTGCCCGTCCCAAACATATATATGATTGCATCCAAACATATTTTTAACATATTTTTTTCTCCGCGTACAGCTGCCAATAGAAGTCGATGGAGAAAAAAAATCTGACCACAAACCACCGGAAAATTCTCGATGTCACATTGGACAGTTTTTTCTTTTCCTCAGCGTACACTTTCACCATTTGCAACAAAGGACGTTCCAGGAACAGTTCTCAAGTTGCTTGCCGGCAGCACTTGGGGAATGGACAAGGAAATACTGTCCAGAACTTACAAAGAGATTAACCGGTCAGTGTTGAAATACGGAGCAAACGTAAGCAAAACGCAGTGGGAACACCTGCAAGTCTGTCAGAAAGCTGCCTTAAGAACAATCAATGGCTGCGTTCAAAAGACATCTATAGACCACTTCGAGGAGGAAACGACCACTGCGAACTCCTCACAAAACAGTTCCTCCTGTGATGCCATCGGAGATAACCCAAATTATCGACTCTTTCATTTGGAAACCCCCCGATCCTAAGCTGGCCAGATTCGGCAACACACCGCCAATCCACTAACGGAGTTTTCATACCTTGCAGGGAGTAAGCAAGTTCACGCGGATATAGTACGGAATATTACATTTAATTACAGGACAAATATATGTAGTACTTGGAGGTCGTCCACCACCTATCGCAGATACGCTGCATAGGAAAACAAGAACTATCCTAGCGCAATTAATATCCTATAGGAGTAGGTTAGAAGAATCTATTCCTGATCTATGTCCCGCTTGTGGCACGGGACCTCACAGTACAGTCCACCTCTTCAACTGTCCAGCTAAGTCGACCTCTCTACAGCCGAGTTCGCTTTGGACAGACCCCATAAATGCGGCCGGATTCCTGTAAGTACGCACGGAAGAAAATCGCCATTTTTGATATGTTTGAATTCAAAGAAAATATACTTGGAACCACAATTTTAAAATATTATATCTTTTGAACAAATATATTTTATTTGAAAATCAAGAAATTTCGTTTGGAACTCTTATATTAATATATCACAACAAAATATATTTGGGAACTTACTGTCACAAATAAAATATGTGTTTACAAACAAACAAAGATATTGTTTAAGAATTTATCCAAATACATTATATTAAAAAAAAAATCAAAACTTTGTTGACTTTGGCAATTTTTAATTTTATTTTTTTCCTAGTTTTTGTGTTATACTTTATAGGTATCGTTACCCAAGATTACACGAATTAAATTTTAATATAATGTTTCAAACATATAAAATTTCTATAAAATTAAACCTTAAATTTGTTAAAAAAAACGGAAACTTTCCATTAAATTAAGGCATCGATACATTGCCAAAATACTTTAATACAAATTAATCATGGTTTTGGAAATATTATTTCCAAAATAAAAAATATTAGGATGAAAACATAATTTTGTTTAGAACAACATCCTCACAAAAATATAATATTTGTGAGTGTCAAATATTATATATTTGGGGTGTACCCTAAACATATGTATGTTTCCAGCAGAATATGTTTGGAACAATATACTACAGAAGCGATTTTTGTAGCGTGCATAAATAGCGGAAGTGTTTATCAGTAGTTTACTTACAACGCAGGTGGAGTGAGATAGTATCTGTACCCACAATGGACACAATTATGTTTTTAAAATAATAATTATGTTTTTAAAATAATAAAGTAATTAAAAATAATGATAAACTAAAAATTTGAAACGGTGTATAGACATTGGGCTATTTCCAGAACTTGATGATTTGTAGTAGTCTATTAAATAAGTCCGCGCTAAAATGTTGTTAAAAATTCTAATAATTTTTATCGCTCTGGATTTGTTATCCCCACCACAACAGGTAAATCAAACAGGACATACACACATATCGTCATCAGAAATGCCAAAGAGCTACATAATTAACCAAAAAAATCTTCAGCTCCGTACTATCAAATATGTCGAAGTGTTCCTTAATTGAAGTCTCATGATTCTCACTACACGTCCACAATTGTTTGATATAATGATTGATTTTCATCATTACATAATTTTTTGCATTCTACAGATTTTAGCAAAACGGCCTTTCCGTGTGGAAATGCACGACGCCACCTGTACAATTAAGTCCACTGCTTTTTTTAAGTACTGCTACACCGATGTAAAGAAATTGGCAGTTAATCGTTATGGAATCAATATATTGCTCGATTTCAATCGTTCACCAGACACATCTACGGAAGTAGAGGTTTTGATTCATATTCGCAGTAAAAGAGGGGTGACTTTGAAATTTTTAGATATTAAGCTGAATTTATGTGAAGCACTGACCCATGCAAAGACTCGGCCTCTATTACAACAACTTCTTATTCGATTATCCCAAAGCATTAATATGCAAATGGAGTGTCCTTTTCAGGAGGTCAGTGAGTCAGAAATGAAATGTATAGTTTGTATATATAATAATACAATGTACCTCTTTTCCTTTGTTATTTTGACAGAACTATATATACAACATTAGCAATTTAATTGTGAACGAAGATCTGTTCCCAGTATTTACGCCAGTACTGGATTTCAATTTTACCATGAATTATTATGTAAAAAAGGATCTACATTTCATCTATCAAGCACGTGGAGCTACAACTAAGCGATAGCTACAACTTAAGGGAGACACTGTTCGGATCTTTCAATACAAGATATTTCAAATGGAAAAAAATAAATATTTGTAACTCACAAATAATTTGTTTGTATAAACTACTGGCTATCAAAATGATACCATAATAAATGTGTAAATGTTTTGGGAATTTTTGACTTAATTTTTACATTTTACCTGTAACGGTTTTTATTATTCAGCTATTTTCCGATCAAATGAGTTTTAAACTAAATATGTATATTGGCTAAATGTTTGAAAAACACTCCAAGAATGGATCGATCGTGCGTATATCGATTCGGATCACTACACGGGGCAAAATCGCCTTTTTGGATATGTTTGAATGGAAAGAAAATATATTTGGAACACAAATTTTTAAATATTATATATTTTTGAGCAAACCAATTTTATTTGAAAATCAATAAAATTTATTTGGAACGCATATATTAATATATTACAATAAAATATATTTGCTGACTAAATTTCTCAAATAAAATATGTGTTTAAATGCAAATAAAATTATTGTTCAGGAATTTCTCCAAATATATTTTATTTAAAAAGGATTTTCAAAACTTTGCTGTCTTTTCTAACATCAGTTTAGAAAATCTACCTCCCAACTAAAAATGGCATATGCAGCATTGTCTTCTGTTTTAAAGCATTCATTTTAAATTTCTAAATATCCCAATGCATCATTAGTAGTGAAACCTTCGAGTAAATTGTTTTATAGTAAATTATTGTTTTAATATTATACGATTTCAATTATAAAATATTTTTATAAACATTAAAAAATTAACTTTGAATCCTTAGAAACTTAACGTTTTTAAGGTATCGGTATATTTTCTGAAAACTTAAATGCAAATAAATCTTTGTTACGAAAAAATATGCCCTAATAAAAAATATTAGGCGTGTTTTCGTTACACCATAAGTGCTTAATTTGTATGGGGAGCTAAGCACTTTTAAGCACTATTAGTTCCCGATTAAGTTTGGTGCTTGTGTTCATGTCTTAATCGAGTATGATGTTGCCAGATTGGGCACCCTATATTTAGCAATATGGCATCCCATTTTTGGAGAGATTTTATCAATTATTGTGAATTAACGGGAAGAAGAAGAACAAAAATGGGAAATTATTTTAATATTTGCAAAAGAGTGTAAACAATTGAACATAGAATAGTAAATATATGTTTTATAAATACTTTTCACGAATTTTTTGTCTGTTTCGCACTGTTCTTTCTTCGCAACTCATGACACCATTGCTACCAGATAGTGAAAATCCGCCACTTATTGCTTATGTGCCAGTTAGTGGAAGTCAGTTGTTTTCGTTGCAAAGTGCTAAACTAAAAGTGCTAGCTTGTAACGAAAACATGCCTATTAGGATGGAAACAAAGATTTGTTTAGACCAACACCTTCCCAAATATTTAATATTTGTGTGTACCAAATATTATATATTTAGAGTGTACCCTAAACATATATATGTTTCAAGCCGAATATGTTTGGGACAATATACTACAGAAGCGATTTTTTTTCAGCGTGTACATTAGGCGTGTTTTCGTTACACTATAGGTGCATAATTTGTATGGGGAGCTAAGCACTTTTAAGCATTATTAGTTCCCCATGAAGTTTGGTGCTTGTGTTTCTGTCTTAATCGAGTATGGTGTTGCCAAATTGGGCATCCTATATTTCGCATTATGGCATCTCATTTTTGGAGAGATTGTTGTCAATTATTGCGAATTAACGGGAAGAAGAAGAACAAAAATCGAAAATTATTTTAATTTTTGCCAAAATAGTGTAAACAATTAAACATAGAATTTATGTTTTATAAATACATTTCACGATTTTTTTTCTGTTTCACACTGTTCTTTCTTCGCAACTCATGGCACCATTGCTAACAGATAGTGGAAATCTGCCACTTACTGCTTATGCGCCAGTTAGCTGAAGTCAGTCGTTTTCGTTGCAAAGTGCTAAACTAAAATCGCTGGCTGGTAACGAAAACATGCCTATTGTTGCAGCTAAAGTACGAACGCGATTGAACGTCATGACCACGGAAGAAAGTAGAAGCTGCGAGCACAACAACGCTTACTCCGCTCGATTAACCCAATTGCTCCAAGAAAGCATGGCCCTATATTTGCACTCAATGCCAGCATTTTGCTTACTCCATGAAAAATGCTGCAAAAAACGTGATTTGGTACCAAAAACCTCGCAAAAAAAACTCATGGTACGAGTGACACAAAGCAACTGCAGAGAAAAATGCAGCATAAAATAAAATGTAGATGCCGCCATCAAGACATTGAAAAAGCGTGGTGGTTCCACAAGTAGAAACTACGCCATTACTAAAAATGAAACGATACACAATTCAACAACGCATTGAAATTATTAAAATTCACTACAAAAATTGTGAAAATCTGAAATGGTGAAATCCGGAATTCCATCGAAAAATCATCTTGACTGATGAGGCCCATTTCCACCTCGGTGGCTACGTCAGCAAGCAAAATTGTCGCCTCTCCATGCTCAACGTGTGACTGTTTGATGTGGTTTATGGTCCGGCGGGGTCATTGGACCTTACTTTTTCGAAAATGAGGTTGGATCAACAGTTACGATGAATGGATTGGGCTATCGAGAGATGATAAATGATTTTTTATGGTCGGAGTTGATCTGGACAACGTTTACTTTCAGCAAGACGGCGCTACGTGCCACACAAGCAACGAAACCATTGCTGTTACGGGAAAAGTTTCCGGACCGTGTTATCTTTCGAAGAGGGGATCACAATTGGCCACCGAGATCTTGTGATTTAACACCTTGCGACTTCTTCCTTTGGGGCCACGTGATAGATAAGGTCTACGCCAACAGCCCAGCGTCGATTCAAGACTTCAAAGATAGAATTCGTGAGGATATCGAGTACATAGGGCAGCCACAATGCGATTTGGTTATGGAAAATTTCATGAAAAGGATATGGTCCTGTAAGCGTGGTCGTGAGGAGATCGAGATGAACAGGAGAGGAAATGATGCCAAGAAATTGTATCAACGTGTAAAACATCAGACTGAGGGCTATGTCATAAGCATTTTCTCCTGTAAAGACGAAAAAGGTAAATTTGTTACAGATAAAGATTCGTTATAAAATGTTGGTAAGGTGCATGCATGAACTGATCTGCACAATTTGGCTGGAAGATCGCATGCCCGATTATTGGAATCATGGTGTGCTATGTTCCATCCACAAAAAATGAGATTAAACTACCTGCGCCAATTATAGAGGCATAAGTCTCCTTCCCATCGCATATAAGATATTGTTAAGCATACTGTGTGAAAAATTAAATGTTAAAGTCGACGAAATAATTGTCCCTTAACAATGTGGATTTAGACCTGGCAAATCCACCATCGACCAGATATTTACACTACTAGTCGACGAAATAATTGTCCCTTAACAATGTGAATTTAGACCTGGCAAATCCACCATCGACCAGATATTTACACTACGGCAAATCTTTGGAAAAATCCACGAGAATCAGATCGACAGTTACCACCTATTCGTCGATTACAACGCCGCTCGTGCTAGTACGATTTGTACAAAGGTGTTTGAGGCCACGTCTGAATTCGACATTCCTGCGAACCTATTGGAGAAAGTCGTACGCGAGGCAGCAGGAAATAGACACAGCTCGAATCAACATCACAGGACAAACATTGCGAGATGTCACCGCTGCGTTTGCTAACTTGGAGAAAAAAGCGCCAAAAATGGGTTTGACAGTAAATGCCGACAAAACATAGTTGATGGTTTCAACGAATAGAGAATCCACGAGATTAGGACAATCTGTGAACGTTGGAAACTACAACTTCGAGTCAGTAGACTAATTTGTAAACCTCGGTACCGCCGTTAGTAAAACTAGTGACATCAGTTTGGAAATCAAGTGAGGAAAGCAATTAAAAAGAAAATAACAAATCCAGGAAAATCTTTTCAAGCTAAATGTGATAAACTGGAAGACTTGCTTAACTTATATGGAGAGAAAAAGCTACTTAAGTCGATTGTGGTGTACGCCCTTTAAATGTCGTTACACATTGATGTCTGTAGGCGAGGTTTTTTTATGTGTATTCTTATAGAATGTTTGAAATTCGTGACGAAATTACTTATTAAGTAAGATGAATTTCGAATTTCTATCACAAAAGTCAAATGACATAAGGGGTGTTTTCGTTACACTATAATCGGTTAATTTCTATGGAGACCTAAGTGATTTAAGCATTATTAGTTCTCGATAGAGTTTCGTGTTTGTTCGTATTCCTGACTTAATCGAGTACGTCGTTGCCAGTAAGGAATTGTAAGAAATTCCAATGAAAAGAAACCATAAAGATGTCGTCGTTGCATTAGGTCTCATTCTTTAGTCCAGAAAGCACAAGAGGTCGCTGATCTAATGTTTTATACAGAAGTAGATGAACGACCTATTGTCCCACTTTATTATCTCTGAAAATTGGCATTACTCAGAAATTGAAGAAAAAGAATCAGTAGCATTAAAACTTATGAAAATTAATTCGTATGTTACTAGAAATTAACACTAGATATTTATGCCAAATTCATCTATGGGGTGAAAATTATTCCTACTAATTCTCGTCTTTGGAAAATCCAAAATTTTCTCTTGCGACTATTTTTTCTTGGGGCCATTATTACCAAATATTCGACAAACGTCAGTTCCTTAAGTCTGCACGTCGATGTAATTGGTCATCGTACACTTGTAGAGCATCAAATATAACCAAAGGTCGTACAATTTATTCCTGATTCGGGTAAAAAATATTGTTAATGCCAGTGAACGGCAAGTATTGTTTATAGATCCTCCTATAGCTATTTAATTTTACTAATTAATTATATTTCATTTACATTTCACCCATATATATTTGATAGTACGGCACAATATTTAGCAATAAAAGAGCTATTTTATTTTTTTTTTTGAAAAAAAAATGACTATTGAAAACAAACTTTTCTGCAGGGGATGGCAGAAAAATTACAAACATAGTTTTTTAATCCAGCAGCATTTTTTCTGTTAAATAATTGCAAACGTGTTTGTTAAAACGACTGTTTATAGCTAAAATAGCAAAGTCCTGATTCACACTCGGCATTTTTTACAAGAGAGTCAGGCGCAAAGAGCTCTCTGCCTCTCTCTCCTACAAACTTTGACACTTGCTTGCAAAAATTCCCGAGTGTGAATGAGGACAAACATAAGATTGCTAAAATAGAAGGTCAGTATGCTTTCCCTTTTTCAGCAGACAAAAACCGCTGTAACAACTTTTGTTTTACTGAGTGATTCTTTGAGTGTACTTCCACAGAAGGTGTACCAAGATCGGCTTTGTGATTCCCTTAGCTCCATCTGTAGTATATTACCCCAAACACATTCTGCTTGGAACATATATTTATATAGAATGCACTCCAAATATATAATATTTAACACACTCAAATGTTATATATTTGGGAATATGTTGTCCTAAACAATTTTTTGTATGCATCCTATTTTTTTTATCTGGATCAGGTTCTTCGTTTTTTCCATTTTAAAAAATTTCAAGTTGCCGAAAAATAACGATATCGTCACCTGAAATCGACAATAATGTGTTTCGTGTACTTCGCTCAACTTATGGTCAACATAATCGAGTCATCGAAAATTGGACTCAATGGATGGACCATCTGAGACGTAGCCGCGGCCAACATTTGATAGACATAAAATTCAAAAAATAAATGTCAAAGAATGTTCTTTCAAATGATAATAAACATTCCCCATTCAATTTGAATTTTCTGTAATTTTTTCTTTAAAAAAGTAGGGAACCACGAAATGGATCACCCTATATTTCCGAAACAGACAAGTTTCCTGTTTCTCAGATGTTCAAAGAACAATTTTTTTTATAAATGTTATATGTGTGTAAAATTTGATTAATACTTAAATCGTATAATCTTTCGTAAATATAAATTGTATTGATGGATTGACAAAAAGTAATGAATTGGAATATTTATAAATTAAAAGACATTTTAAGCTATAAAGCTTAACACGAAAACTAGGAAAAAATAACTGAAATTCGAGAAAGTCAGAAAAGTTTTAAAAACTTTTTTGAAATAAAATATATTGGGAAAACTTCTTAAACAATAACTTTGTTTGTGTATAAACACATATTTTATTTGTGACAGTCAGTTTGCAAATATATAATGTTCTAATAAATTAAGATATGCGTTCCAAACATAATTTCTTGATTTTCAAATAAAATTTATGTGTTATTAACAAATATAAAGTAATTAAAAAATCGTCTCCAAATATATTTTCTTTCAATTCAAAAATCACTATTTTCCCCGTGTAACCACTTCCCTGAAGAGAGCTGTCGGTACTACCACATCTTCATAGTTTTTTTTACCATCCGACTTACAATTCTTACAAATTCCCCAATTATGGGTCGGCAGACTAGGGTGGGTGAGGGCTCTGGGGTGACGCCCGGGCAGATCTCACCCACTCGACTCAGAGCTGTCTTATATAGGTATACTGATCTGGCATTACCGAAATCTAAGAGCTTAACTCACGCCTAATGCCATCCTACATGGTTGCATATTAGAGGTGTGCTCGGCATCTCACAGGTTTTGAGCCATAATGGTCGGTTGGTGAGAGTCCCGTTGATGGAGACATTATGGCTCTTGCCTTTTTCTAAAGCATGGGTTCATCAGGTGGTCTGTTTCTTTTGCCGCCTCAGTACCTTTGGAAGCTCGTAGCCCAGGTAATTGTAACATGAAGGCATATCCTGCCGTAGCATTCAGAGCCCAAAAACTGCGTTTGCTTTAGTATTTGTTGTAAACTAAAAATTTTAGTATCCATATAGTTCCCACGAATGTAGGGGAGATATATGTTCACCACATGTGGGTGGCGCCCAGGTATCAGCAACGCTCCGTAAAAATACAGTTGATTACCACTTGCTGTAAACCATACATCGATTAACACGATGTCGTTTTACATATCGGTGTTACCACTACTTGGTTGATCATTTGGCGTTTCCCAGGAATCCCTACGAGGAAGCGACATATTATACCCCAGACCGCTTGCTTAAACAATCCATTTCCAAAAGAAACAAACAAGCATCTGCATCAGCAGTGTCAACTATTCCCAGCACTTGCACTGCAATGATGCATTTCCGAAAAAGACCACAGTTCTGCAAATATGATCACCACAAACAAGCACATATTTTTCAATGCACCTACTAAACAAAAATGTATATATATATATTACAGTGAAGTGTATATATTACAATGTATAGCAGAAGTGTTGTCACTAGTGAACATAAATAGCAGGTGGAGTGAGGTAGTACCTGTACCCAAAGCCGGATAGGCAAGCTAATCGACCCTTTGGAGTAGGCACACAATTTTAGACACCATTCAACTTTTAAAAGTTTTGGAGTTTTATCACACATTTTCTTGTTTTCATCGAAACGACAAAAGTTAATTATGTTATGAAGTATTTAACGATAATAGACGTGTTTTCGTTACAAGCTAGCAAGTTTATGGTGTTTTATTTTGTGCCAAAAATGCTAAATTTAAATTTTTTCTGCCTTTTTGTTTTCTTTTGTTAAAAAATTGCGTCACTGCGAAAGGGTTTCGTTTTCTTTTGTAAAAAATGTCGCACTGAACGGTGCAAAAATGAAACATTTCAGCCCTGTATTTTTTAAGTGGTTTTAAAGGCTAGTTCTTTTTTCATTTTTGTTTTAGATTCTGACCACCCTAGAGGGTGTAGGCGACATTATTAAAATGCTGCTCTCTGAAAGGGCAACATATTTTTTTTAAAAAAAAAAAACATTATAAGTTTAGCAATTTGCAGAAGAAAACGCCTTATGGTGCTTTCTTTTCTAAAAAAAGATGGCACGAAAAAAACAAAAAATTGCCAATAATTTTTTTTCCAATTTTTAAAGACTAGCATCCTAAAGAAGAAAACAATGTAAATTGTAAGCAAATCTATGGATAAATGTACAAATCACAGCGATTTTGGTAGAAGTGAGAAAATTTCCACAGAAGTGAAAAAATTTCCCCACTATTGTGAACGAGGGTATATATCAGTTTCAATCCAAAAGTGTAAAACATAGAAGGAGTGACATAAGAGACCCCAAGAATATTTGACGGAAATCCGGTTTGGGTAGAGTTTTTTATCTCCCGATCCTATTCAATTCCCGGGAAAGCGGGATTTTTTTAACCGTTCCCGGAATCCCGCTTAATTAATTTACAAAATGCGGATTTTATGTATATAAAACTACTGGAAGACATAGATATATTCAAAACAAACTTAAAATATAGAAGAAATCTATTTATTTTTTATTTAAATAGATATACATACATGTTAATATTTTGACACCTTTTACACATTTTTAAATTCAAGTGTTTTAGGCAAAATATTGCGAAAAATTCTATTTTTTTGAGAAAATTTTAATAAATTTTAAATAAAAACGTCGAAAAAGGCACAATTATAAATAAATAATTGAAACAAAAATAAACAATAACACATGACATCAAGCTTGTTTTAATTATTTAAAAAAATTAAATTTCGTAAAGGTTGATTATTAAAAATTACTAAATAATAATTAAATATATATGTTATTTTATCGTAAAGTCCATTTCGAAGAAAGCCAATGAATAATTTAAAAAGTTATATCTAATTTAGTAAGTTAACAATCATAGATTATTCGGTTAAATAGCGTATATGTTAAAATACATTCGGTATTATATTTTGATCATTAGTGGGGTAATAAAGTTGGTTGGATTTGTGAAATTGTCTACATCTTGTAAAGTAATGCATATATTTTCTTCGGCTTGGTCTTATTTTATTCAAAACCTATCAGATTTTACAATAAACCAGTAAGGAAAGGCAGAAAGTCGGGCGGGGCCGACTATATAATACCCTACACCTCCCTAATAATGCGATAAGGGTCATTGCGATAATAATTTGGAATAATTGGTAAATGGGTAGGAACATATTATCTAATTCTGAACCGATAATCGCTAAATTAAGTAATATTCGTTCCTAAATTGAGAAACATATTTCTGGAAAATTTTAATGATCGGAAGTAAAGTACAACTTCTATAGCGCTTTGATACCAAATCAGGAGGAACATATGTACGGATGTTATATATAAATCTGAACCGATTTTCCCTGAATACTCATTCATGTAAAAAGACATCTTTCTGTCGATTTTCGTACTGATCGGATATAAAATACAATCTCTACAGCGCTTACATGTCGAATCGAAGGTAACATATATATGGGGCTATATCTAAATCTGAACCGATTTTCTCCGAATTTGGCAGTATTTCTTCATGTAGAAGGAAACCTCTTTTTGCCGAAATTCGCACTGATCGGACATAAAATAACATTTTTACAGCGCTTACATGTGAAATCGGGGGTAACGTTTATATGGGGGCTATATCTAAATCTGAACCGATTTCTTCCAAATTTAACAGTGTTCATTCAAATAATAGGAAACCTCTTTCTGCCGAATTTCATACTGATCGGATATAAAATAACATTTTTACAGCGCTTACACTTCAAATCGGGGGTAACGTATATATGGGGGCTATATCTAAATCTGAACCGATTTCTTCCAAATTTAACAGTGTTCATTCAAATAATAGGAAACCTCTTTCTGCCGAATTTCATACTGATCGGATATAAAATAACATTTTTACAGCGCTTACACTTCAAATCTGGGGTAACGTATATATGGGGGCTATATCTAAATCTGAACCGATTTATTCCAAATTTAACAGTGTTCATTCATATGATAAGAAACCTCTTTCTGCCGAATTTCAGACTGATCGAATATAAAATAAAGTTTTTAAAGCGCTTACATGTCAAATCTGGGGTAACATATATATGGGGGCTATATCTAAATCTGAACCGATTTTAACCAAATTCAATAGGGATCGTCCTTGGGCCAAACAAAACATATGTTCAAAGTTTCGTCGAGATCGGACCATAATTGCGACCTGTACTTTGATTACAAGAATACATGCACAGACAGACAGACGGACATAGCTAAATCAACTCCGAAAGTAATTCTAAGTCGATCGGTGTAATAAACGATGGGTCTATTTCTTCTCCTTTTGGGTGTTACAAACAAATGCACAAAGTTATAATACCCTGTACCACAGTGTGGTGTAGGGTATAAAAACATATAAAAACATAATATTAGTGGATATTTCGATGTTTCCGTGAAGATTTTATTAAAAAATGAAAATTAATGGTACTTAATTTTGATTATTTAATTAATTCGGATAAGTGCACGCAGAATACAGTTTGGTTGCCTCAACCGAATTATTTGCAAACCGAATTTTGTAGTTCTGTCTACTATCATGCGATTCCATCAGGACAACCAATATTTTGGCTGTGGTGTACTTCTGTTTCCATGTTGACAAAAATCATATTTGGTTACGCCAACTACGAAAATGGTGGCTTAAATTATCTGTTGTAGTTGCCACAACCAACTGTTTTAAAGAATTGGTTGTTCTGACAATTTGTCAGTCATATACTATCGACAATTATTAAATACAGTTTTCATTAATTTTTATTTTATTTATTGAACAAAAACAAAACAATTCATAACAAAATCAAAATTCCCATATTACAAATTCATCACTATATGAGATGTGGAAATATTTGGCAAATATTTTAGTACACGAAAAAAACACAAAAGTTTTATGCGAATATCGCTTAAACCTGTGCTTTCAATTTCATGATTGTTGCGTTTATTTTTTATTTTTGTAAAACATTTTGCACAACATATTCTGCATTCCACACATTATTATCCACACGAGATTTTTTTTGATTACCTATACCAAAACAAAATGTTGAAGATTTTTTTTTATGTCGAGTAATTTTATTTTTTTTTGTCATGTATCAGCAAAAGAACAGCAACCAATCTTTCGGTTGTATTTCCCAAAATACATTTAATTATTCTAAATTTGGGAAATGATTGGGATAACCAACAAACGATTATTTATTAATATTTTGTCTGTTGTAGCAACCAATTATTCGTTGCGATAATAATTGTTGGTCTATTGATACAATTTCTGTTGTCAAGAATAAAACATTGGTTGTCACAACTTAAAATCTATCATATGGTACTATAATGAAAATTTAAAAGTGGTTACCACAACTAACCGAGTGTCAATGAAAAAAAAATCTTAATTCGATTGATACAAGTATATTATACTATAGAAACAAAAGTCAAAATAAAACAAAAATTATAGTTATTAAAATAGTTTTAATATTAGTATCATTTTTAGCATTTTCAATTTTGCTGCGGAAGAACCAGATGGCTTTCTACTTTTATCAGGTCTTTTTTCAAGCCATACTATAGGCTGTATTTTCTGACATGCAGTAAGCATTCTTTTGGAAAGGCCCTCTAAAGCGCCTTTCGATTCACACCTTACAGGCCTTCGTTTCAACCCCTTGTAGAACTGATTTTTCAGATAGGATTAATTCCTTCTTTTGGCTGACCTTCAGCAGTCCTTTCTATGCCTTGTATACGAAGGCCTTCTAGAGGGTCTCTTGTAGGGAACGGGAAAGGAAGGCCTTGCCTCCCAATCTCACGCTAAAATGGAAAGGAAGTGGTAATGCCTTTGGAAGGCCTCCTGGGCCTTCCAGGCCTGATATAAGGCCTTCCAGCTCACGATTTCCGCCGCTGGGACCTTTCAAAGAGGAATGATTTGGCAGACTACCAGGAAATATGTAGAAACTGTCTCCACTTCTATACAGATTGTTCGAAGCTAGATGAGAAGGTTGGTTTCGGATTACACTGTAGATAATAAAGTCTTGATATATATAGCTCACAAAGCCGAAATAATGGCAATAAGGAAAGTGGCTACGTAGCAACATAGTGACCAACACTAGCGTTGTCATTTACTCGGACAACCACTGTCCGTATACAAGATTTGACTTAGGCAAGAGGCAGTCCAATGAGAAATGGACCGAAATCGTAGGGTATATGTTGTAGATTTAAGTTAAGTTTTAGGGTTGGTTAAGTTTGTAACATATTGATAATCAATTGTAGTATGTATTCGGCCAATAAGTGCTTCATGTATTACAGATGCACGTATCTAAAGTCGGGCGGTGCCGTCTTAATGATACCCTACCCCACTCTAGTAAGATTGGATAACAATGAAATATCCAATGTATACTTCAACTAATATTTGTTTACACAATTTACATTTGGTACGTCTATAACTAAATATGAACCAATTTTTTTTAAATTCGGCAATGTTGGTTCATAGATCAAAAAACTCTACCAATTTAAAATGCTAAATTTCAAAAAGACTGGATGTAAACTACAGCTTCTATATATATGGGAGCTATATCTAAATCTGAACCGATTGCAGCCATAGTGTGTTAAAAAGTGTTCTTTCCAGGAGCCAAAGACTCTTAACTATACAATTTCAGAACGAACAACATAAGATGGACAGACGGACGGACGGACAGACATGGTTAAATCGACTCAGATAGTGATTCTGATTCGCTCGCTATACTTTAATGTGGGCCCAGCTGTAGGATTTCTAGGTGTTACAAAAATCTTCCATGAAACAAACACTGTTCCACAGTGTGGTATAAACTAAGCAAATCTGGCCAAAATCCGAACATAGAAGGTCAAAATATCTCCTCGCATTAAGGTGGGTACTATGTTTTTTCGGCACGAAAAAATTTCGCAAAATGTTATTTCGAGTTGAAAAATGGAACGCTTTTTTACTAAAGTTGCATTGTAACTTGGAAGTGTGTGTGTAAAAGTGTCACTTTTATATGTATGTATGTGTGCATATGCATGTGCATTTTTTCTTTTTGCTAACATTCTTGAAAACAAACAAAAGATAAAATTCGAATCAATAAACAATTAATTGGAATAATGCCGACTCAGAAAATAGTTAATTTAAATGTCAGAAAGGAAATATTGTTGGAGATCATTGTGCTAATGTTATACATAAATTATTTATTTTGTGTTGTTGCGGTGGCGATGTTTGTGAGACATGAAAAGCCAGGGTAGTACAATGTTATAAATAACGAAATAATTTCCTACTGTTGTACGAATATAAATAAATAAAATGATGTTTTGATTAATCGAAAAATATGTTTTATTATTATATTTCAGGATTTACATTATATTTGTTGACATATATATTATACTTCCATTCATAAACGGAATATCTTCTTCCAACTTCTATGGCTGGCAAGAACTATCTATGTATGGTTTTTACAACCATTTCCAAATCGAGATTACAGGCACTGTCCAATTCCATTGTCCTACTGCGTTAGTAGCGTTAGCCGTCCATAATGTTTCTCCTGGCTTTTGCACACAATTGTTCTAAACATACAAACATAAATGTACATATCTAATTACAAGACAAATTCCACATTTAGTTACACGTCCTTCCAGTGTTTTACACATTTTGCTATCACATCTTTGCATTATTTTTCTCTATTTCGGAAGATAATTTAATTTATTATTCTTTATTAGGAAATTTTATTTCTAATATTTACAACAGTTGAGTTTCTTGCGGACAAAAATAAATATAAGTCCAGATTTACACTAGGCAAGTTTTTTCAGCAGCTTATCATCAAATTCTCTTTTGAACTTGCACGAAGAACTCAAAACGTTCAGGAAGAGTTTTTTCCTCCCTCTTGCCGACTGCCCCTCTCTCCTACAAAACGCCGATAATCTGTTGAACATTCAGCCAGTGTAAATTCGGACTAAACAAATGTGACCGTGGGGGCATTAAATTTGTAACGGCGTTAAATTAGTGGTGGCGCAAAATGTTACCTTTTCGCGTTGAAATAAACATAGTACCACAAACGAAAAAATTTCGCAGTTTTTTTCGCGACTTTGTTTTTAGTACCACGCTTTAAAGAGGAAAAGACGTCTGTTCTGTTCTAACTGGATATTTCCTGATCGGCGAACACTTCAGGAGGTTTGGAATGACTTCTGCAGAAGCATTGGAGATGAGGAGGAAGTTGAAAGAGTTCGTTGGGAGATATCATTGAGCACCTTTATTACTGTACATTGAGCACCTTTGTTACTGTACGGCATTGAGTGTCTGGATACACCGGGGTCGATCTTTCTAGAAAGCCTGAAAGATCTTGGCGGTACGGATATTAATATTATTGATAACATTATGCATCAAACAGGTTGGTTCCGATGATGGGCAACTGGAGCCGTGGTAGCACTAGGGAACTTAATTTAATATGTGAGCTGGTAAAGCTAAGTACACATGATTGACAGATCGGACAATATTGTCAGAAAAATGGCGTAAAAATGCTACCCTGTGAACGTACAACCGTGTGAACATACAATTTTTTGTCTGCCAACGTTGGCAGAAAATCATTGTGAGATAATTTGCAGATTGTTAGATGTGCGATGTTTATGCATGTGACAACGGTGCCATTGTCAGAAAAACATTTTATTGGCAACACTGCCTATAAAATATTTTTATTGGCAATCCTGCATATAAATATTTACAAAATATATGAACTTGTAAGGTTTTCTTGCAATCGTCTGAACTCTCAATTCACCTTTGCCTAACAATCTGTCATTGTCTGTACATTTGCAGCACTTTAACAGAGTTGATAACGTTGTCCGATCTGGCAATCATGTGTACTTAGCTTAACTCCGGCTGACGTTCTAGACTAACCTAATTTCTTTAAAAAAAAGTACAACAATATTTTTTTCCAATTTCGATTACTAAGGTAGTTATCGACAAATTTTCTTGTTTCTCAAACGAACACTTTCGTTCGCCTTCTGAGCGAATCAAAATCAATTTGAGTTTCTCTAAATGCTAAAAACGCAAGTGTTTTCATAGAAATCTGTCACTTGTTGTTTTCTGTGTGACTCAAAGAAAAAATATATTTTTTGACAGTCGCCTACTTCACAAAGAAACAAAAAACATACTGAAAAAAATCCTAAATAGATAGAAATGTATCTTAATTATATTAACATATATTTAGCCAACTATATATTTATAACCACTATAATAAAAAATATTATATAAATAAAATAAAATATATAAATATAATTATAATAAAAAATATGTATAAACAATTCTCATGCAGATGCGATCGCTAGTTGAGCATGTGTAGCGGTTTTCACAACCAAAACAAGAAATCACCCAAGACCAAAGACGCAAAATGTTTTTCGAGTTGAAAAATGGAACGCTTTTTTACTAAAGTTGCATTGCAGCTTGGAAGTGTGTGTGTCAAAGTGTCACTTTTATATGTATGTATGTGTGCATATGCGTGTGCATTTTTTCTTTTTGCTAACATTCTTGGAATAATGCCGACTTAGAAAATAGATAATTTAAATGTCAGAATGGAAATATTGTTGGAGATCATTGTGCTAATGTTATACATAAATTATTTATTTTGTGTTGTTGCGGTGGCGATGTTTGTGAGACATGAAAAGTCAGGGTAGTACAATTTTATAAATAACGAAATAATTTCCTACTGTTGAACAAATATAAATAAATAAAATGATGTTTTGATTAATCGAAAAATATGTTTTATTATTATATTTAAGCATTTACATTATATTTGTTGACATATATAAATTATACTTCCATCCATAAACGGAATATCTTCTTCCAACTTTTATGGCTGGGAAAAACTAACTCTGTATGTTCTTTACAACTATTTCCAAATCGAGAACACAGGCACTGCTGTTTTAAGCAACCAACGCCTTTCATGGTTTCTGCATGAGTTGTTAATTTGGGCACCGTAACATTACGTTTGGTTCATCCCACAGCGCCAGTTCTGCTTACCAAAAGTGGCCCACTGGGCACATTATATCACAACCACAACCTTCATACCAAGAAAGGTGAGGTTCTTACCCATTTAAAGTTTGAGAATAGGTTAAGGTCGTTTCGACCCTTTGGCCTCTAATCATTCGCTTTACCAGATAAGATTATTTTACATAATTTCTAAATGCACCAGCTATCCTGAGGGAAACTTCGGAGGGAACCAGCTACTAGATGGTTCGATTGGTCTTTCGCCCCTATACTCAATTCTGACAATCGATTTGCACGTCAGAACTGTTTCGGTCTTCCATCAGGGTTTCCCCTGACTTCAACCTGATCAAGTATAGTTCACCATCTTTCGGGTCACAGCATATATGCTCAAGGTACGCTCTAGTTAGAGGCATAAATAAAATAAATTTTATTATACATAACTGATAGAACGCCCCATTGTCCTACTGCTTTAGTAGCGTTAGTGGTCTATAATGTTTTCTTACATCCAAAAAAAATTGTTTGCTGTTAATAACAAACAACGTCTGCTAATTTTTAGCAACCATTTTTTCTGCTAATACAGCACATTTTCTGCTGTAATAGCAAAAAGTTTGCAGTTTTGCATTAGCAAACGCACTGCTGAAAAATTTGGAGTTTGCTGAAAATTTTTGCTGTTAATCAAAATATGTGAAAATAAGACAAAAGTTGCAATAATGTACATGATAAAGTTCAACTACCATTGAAAATCAAAAAGGTTAAGGTCATTCGTGAGATAAGACAAGTATATTTAAAAAAAAAATTAAATAATTATTCGGCGATATCTGTTTTCGAGTTACGGTTCTCAATATTTTTATTTTTTCATTAGATTTTAAAAATATTGGAAATAGGAGTTGATTAAAACTGCAAAAAGTAAAACACAAATCGATAACGAATATGATTTGACGATTTCAAAATCTTAGTTCCGGACATACAATTAAAATTAATCTATTGTGTTTAGATTTTAGTTTCTAATTTTTTATACATATTTTAATAAACCAAAGCTAAACATTAATATTTTATGTGCGATTTGTAAAAATGTTTATAAAGTCTGATTCAAGCAAGTCTCAAAGTTTGTAGGGTACAGAGAGCCCTTTCCGCTTGGAAGAAATTGCCTCGTGTGATCTAGGACTAAGTATTGTGTATGCAAAGAAAGTTAAAAAACGAGAGAATTCCTAAAGGCTTAGAGTGAGTATTAAGAGAAAATTTCGCAAGATTGTATCATTCTGTGCAAAGACGATTTTTATACGGTTTCCACGGCTATTACTATGTGTATTGTTGTGGTTTCAAAGTGCGAATAAAAAACAAAACGTTCAATCGAGTACGAGAGTTTTTTCCCCTCCCTTTCCAACTGCCTCCCCTACAAACACCATTAAACCGCTGATAAAATTGCCTCGTGTAAATTGGGACGAACATAGACACCTCAACACACCCGGTAATTCGGCGTCTCTCTCTGTCAAGCTTTGACACTTGCTTGGAAAAAGTTGCCGGGTGTAAATCTGGACATAGAGGCATACGGAAGATAATGTTCAGATTCACACTCGGCAACGTTTTCCAAGCAAGTGTCAAAGTTTGATGGAGAGAGAGGCGGGCGGAAAGAGCTCTCTCCAAAAAACTTCGACACTTGCTTGGAAAAGTTTCGGAGTGTGAATCTGAACATTATCTTCCGTATGCCTCTATATTGACAGTTCAGGCGATTGCAAGAAAACATTTACAATATATTTTGTAAATATTTATATGCAGGATTGCCAAAAAAATACATTATAGTCAGTGTTGCAAATAAACTGTTTTTCTGGCAATGGCGCCGTTGTCACATGCATAAACTTCGCACATATAACAGTCAGCAAATTATCTCGCAATGACTTTTCTGCTAACGTTGCAACACAAAAATTGTATGTTCACACGGTTGTAAATTCACAGGGTTGCATTTTTCCGCCATTTTTCTGGCAATGTTGTCCGATCTGCAAATCGTCTGTACTTACCTTAAGTCTTATTTCTGGTTGTTTTCATGATTCTCAGCAAGCTCTATGGCTCTGGACATGTACAATTACCGTGTATATAGGGTGAACCCAATTGGCTAACGCGTAGGAGTCACTCATCATCATACGGTCTTGGAGAACATCAAATATACCAAAGGTCGTACGATGTATGTTCTTTATTGTTATCATTCGGACAAAAAGAAGATAGTTATAATGCCAGTGACCGGTAAGTATTGTGTGTAGATGCTCCTATTTAATTTTCTAAATGATTATATTTTTTGATCAAGCGTACACAAATGCACATAAAGGACCATGTTATCAATTAATCAAGACGCAACAGGTAAGCGTACACAAATTGAGAATTAAATGTACTATGATTATAAGACTTAATTCTGTTTGTTTTCAAGATTCTCACCAAGCAGTGTCCTATTAAAATACGGGTATAAAAGATGATCTGAAATTTCGTAGCAACTACAATGTATAAATTCAGATAACTTGTGTCATGGATGGACTAACCATTTATTTCCTTGTCTACTTTTCCAAATCGCATACAACTCTTGGAAGTGTGACCCTAATGATAATACCTGCAACAACTCGTAAGTATTTTTTTTTCCTTTTTGTGATTTGTTTACCGAAATGGCAACATTGATTATTTACTCTATATGTTCCAACGATGGTCGCTAATATCCGAATCACGAAGCAACCTTTTGGCTCCAAAAATCTCAGGATAATTTAGTCTAATTTGGATGTAATCCATGGATAAGATCATTTTGCCCAATGATATGGCTCTGGACATGTACAATTAGATATCGTGTCCATAGGGTAAACGCAACACATTGGCCAATATTGACAGAGTTCGCGTCGATGTCGTACGATTTATGTTCTTTATATTTATCCTTCGGACAAAAAGAAGATAATTGTTAATGCCAGTGACCGGTAAGTATTGTTTGTAGATACTCCTATTGCTATTCAATTTTATTAAATGATTTATTTTTCATTTATATTTTTAGATCAAGCATACATACAGATTTCACAGTTCGAAACGCTTATCAATACATGGGCTGAATAACTTCAGGTTGGAGTCCTGGTTGATATACTATTCTCAAATATCAGGAAAATATAAAATTTGTATTTCTTTTATTAAAATAAAAAAAGAAAGAAACGTATGCTAGAATAACAAAAATAGTTTGTTCTCCCAGCCGCTTTTTTCTGTTAAATAATAGCAAAATTGTTTGCTAAAATGACTGTTCTAGTTTGCTACAGTAGCAGGCAAATTTATGTGCTAAAATAACAACCATAGGGTTGCTAAAATAACAGATAAAGTCTGCTTTCCTTTTTTCAGCAGACACAGACTGTTGAAACAACAAACATTTTTGCTAATGATACTCACAAAATTCTTTGAGTGTAGGCTTTTGCACACAATTGTTCTAAACATACAAACATAAATGTACATATCTAATTACAAGACAAATTTCACATTATTACATTTAGTTACATGTCCTTCCACTGTTTTGCAAATTTTGTTTGCTTTTGCACTGCAATCCAATTAGAATTTCGCTCTTCTGGTTTATTCCATAAACATAATTATTTAGCCTTTCACATCTTTGTATTCTTTTTTCTTTATTTCGGAAGATAATTTAATTTATTATTCTTTATTAGGAAATTTTATTTCTAATATTTACAACAGTTGAGTTTCTTGCGGACAAAAATAAATATAAAAAAGTAAGGAAAGGCTAAATTCGGGCGGGGCCGACTATATAATACCCTACACCACTCTCGTAATATTGAATAACTCTGATATATAAATTTTGTAATTCATGTATAAATTGTTTACATAAATTTACTTTTGGGACATTTTATACTTAAATAATACCCTGTACCACAGTGTGGTGTAGGGTATAAAAACGATTGGATCTAAAGAGCCAAATCGGATGAAACATATATATGGGAGCTATAGCTAAATCTTTACCGATTTTCTTCAAATTCGGCAATGTTGGTTCATGGATCAAGAAACTCTACCATTCTAAATTTCAAAACGATTGGATGTAAAATATAGCTTCTATAGAACTAAAGGGCCAAATCGGACGAAACATATATATGGGAGCTATAGCTAAATCTTTACCGATTTTCTTCAAATTCGGCAATGTTGGTTCATGGATCAAGAAACTCTACCATTCTAAATTTCAAAATGATTGGATGTAAAATACAGCTTCTTCAGGACTAAAGAGCAAAATCGGACGAAACATATATATGGGAGCTATAGCTAAATCTTAACCGATTTTCTTCAAATTCGGCAATGTTGGTTCATGGATCAAGAAACTCTACCATTCTAATTTTCAAAACGATTGGATGTAAAATACAGCTTCCATAGGACTAAAGGGCCAAATCGGACGAAAGATATATATGGGAGCTATATCTAAATCTGAACCGATTTCAACCAAATTCAATAGCGATCTTAACAGCTGCGAAATACTCTAAACTGCAAAATTTCAGAACGATCGGAGTGAAATTGCGACCTGTAGTCGACGAACAACTTTACATGGACAGACGGACGGACAGACATGCTTAAATCGACTCAGCTACTGATTCTGAGTCGATCGGCATACTTTAAGGTGGGTCTAGCTGTGTTATTTTCAGGTGTTACAAACATCTGCCGGGAAACAAACTTATAATACCCTGTACCACAGTGTGGTGTAGGGTATAACAAATGGGAGTGTGACGGTGGCGGCATTAAATTTTGTTGCGGCGTTCAATTTGTAACGGCGTTAAATTTGTGGTGGCGCAAAATGTTACTTTTTCGCGTTGAAATAAACATAGTACCACAAACGAAAAAATTTCGCAGTTTTTTTCACGACTTTGTTTTTATATGGGGTTTCAACGCGAAAAATGATCATAGTACCACGCTTAAAGGTGGGACTATGTTTTTACGGCACGAAAAAATTTCGCAAAATGTTATTTCGAGTTGAAAAATGGAACGCTTTTTTACTAAAGTAGCATTGCAGTTTGGAAGTGTGTGTGTCAAAGTATCACCTTTATATGTATGTATGTGCAGTTTTTTCTTTTTGCTAATATTATTGAAACCAAACAAAAATTAAAATTCTAATCAATAAACAGTAACTTAGAATGATGCCGACGTAGAAAACAGCTAATTTAAATGTCGGAAAGGAAATATTGTTGAGATCATTGTGCTAATGTTATACATAAATTATTTATTTTGTGTTGTTCGGTGGCGATGTTCGTAAGGCATCAAAAGCCAGGGTAGTACAATCTTATAAATTACAAAATAATTTCCTACTGTTATACGAATATAAATAAATAAAATTATGTTTTGATGAACCGAAAAATATGTTTTATTATTATATTTAAGGATTTACATTATATTTGTTGACATATGTAAATTATACTTCCAACCATAAACGGAATATCTTCTTCCAACTTCTATGGCTGGCAAGAACTAACTTTCTATGTTCTTTACAACCATTCCAAATCGAGATCACAGGCACTGTCCAATTCCATTGTCCTACTGCTTTAGTATCGTTAGCCGTCCATAATGTTTCTCCTGGCTTTTGCACACAATTGTTCTAAACATACAAACATAAATGTACATATCTCCACATTATTACATTTAGTTACATGTCCTTCCAGTATTTTGCACTTTTTGTTTGCTTTTGTACTGCAATCCAATTGGAATTTCGCTCTTCTGGTTTATTCCATAAACATAATTATTTTCCTTTTCACATCTTTGCATCCTTTTTCATTATTTCGGAAGATCATTTAATTTATTATTCTTTATTAGGAAATTTTATTTCTAATATTTACAACAGTTGAGTTTCTTGCGTACAAAAATAAATATAAACAAATGGGAGTGTGACGGTGGCGGTATTAAATTTGTTGCGGCGTTCAATTTGTAACGGCGTTAAATTTGTGGTGGCGCAAAATATTACTTTTTCGCGTTGAAATAAACATAGTACCACAAACGAAAAAATTTCGCAGTTTTTTTTCGCGACTTTGTTTTTATGTGGGATTTCAACGCGAAAAATGAACATAGTACCACGCTTAATGTAAAAATTTAATTATTTGTAAGTTCCTATTTACACTGGCTGAATGTTAAGCAGATTATCGGCGTTTTGTAGGAGAGAGAGGCAGTCGACAAGAGGGGGGAAAAGTCTGCCTTTAACGTTTTGAGTTCATCGTGCAAATTCAAAAGAGAATTTGATGATAAGCTGCTGAAAAAACTTGCCTAGTGTAAATCTGGACTAACTCGAGAAATTTGCCCAAGAGAGGGAATGAACATCAATTAGTCGAGTGTTTATGATCGCTACGCATGCTGAACAGAGTTGGAAATATTTTGTTCGAATTTACAAAAAGTCCAGATTAACACAAGACAATTTTTTCCAAGCAAGTGTCAAAGTTTTTAGGAGAGCGAGGCAGGCAGAAAGAGCTCTCTGTCTCTCTCTCCTACAAACTTTGCCACTTGCTTGCAAAAAATTGCATTGACACTAATGAGGGTTGCTTAAAGTGTATTTTCTTCATTTTTGTCTGGACGCCTTCGTCACATGAACAATTTTTCCCTTTTTTGACAACCAATACATATTGTCAAATAGCCATGTTTTCGTTACAAGCTGGCGGTTTTAGTTTAGCATTTTGCAACGAAAACAACTGAATTCCACTAACTGGCGCTTAAGCAGTAAGTGGCGGAATTTCCACTATCTGGTAACAATGGTGTCACGAGTTGCGAAGAAAGAACAGTGCGAAACAGACAAAAATTTCGTGAAATGTATTTATAAAATATAAATTTACTATTCTATGTTCAATTGTTTACACTATTTTTGCAAATATTGAAATAATTTTCCATTTTTGTTCTTCTTCTTCACAATAATTGACAACAATTTCTCCAAAAATGAGATGCCATACTCCGAAATATAGCATGCCCAATCTGGCAATACCATTCTCGATTAAAGCACGGTACTATATTCCGGTTTCACGCTGAAATCCCATACAAAAAACAAAGTTGTGAAAATATGAGGGAAATTTTTTCATTTGTGGTACTATGTTTTTTCAACGTGAGAAATTGACATTTTGCGCCGATACAAATTAATTGAACGAATTGAAGCCGCCAGCATTGTACTCCTATTTATTTATATTCACATTTGTCCGCGAAAAATTCAACTGTTGTGAATATTAGCAATAAAATTTCCTAATAAAGAATACTAAATTAAATTATCTGAAATAAAGAAAACTAATGCAAAGGACGGAAAATAATTATGTACATGGAATAAACCAGAAGAGTGACATTCCCATTGGATAGCAAAGCAAAAAATGTCCAAAACACTGGAAGGACATGTAACTATATGTAATAATGTGGAATTTGTCTTGTAATTACATATGTACATTTACGTTTGTATGTTTAGAACAATCGTGACGAAAACCCTGGAAAAACTTTGCGGACGGCTAACGCTACCGAAGCAGTAGGACAATGGAATTGGGCAGTGCCTGTGATCTCGTTTTTAAATGGTTATATAGCCGTTCGTGGTTAGTTTAATGAATGAATAAACCGGCTATATAATGTTTAATATAATAAACACTTTATTTAACTAATTCTAATAATATACATGAAATGATGATGAAATCGTGAGATCTTAGATGCAATACAATGACTGCGCAAAAAGAGAGTAGAACAAGAATGATAAGTTTACATGGTTGACAAAGTTCGTACTTTCTAACTACGTCTTAAATAATCCACAAATAAAGTAGTGAAATACCATGTCCACATATAGGCCACTACAGGGCTCCCCCTCTAGAGATACCTTGCCGGAAATCGAACTTGCCAGCCAGTTCTCGTTAGTCGGGCCTCGGGTGTTGGTTGGGGTTCGTGTTGAAAAAACGGCTGACCATTCGACATACTAGGACTTTCAAGAGATGTCGTTTCCTCAGTGGCCGGGTTCCTAGAAGCAGCTAGAGTTGTGTCGTTAAAATTGATAAATGCTGGTTTGAGACGGTCATTAGATACGTTCACATTCCGTTGTCCCAATTTGATTTTACAAAATTTATCACCCCTCTTCAATATCTCGAAGGGGCCCTCGTATGGCGCTTCCAAAGGAGTTCGAACTATATCAATGCGTATAAAAACAAACTTACAGTTTTGCAAATTGCGATCGATGTGCACATTAGGTTCGCCATGATGTGAAGTTGAATACTGACGCAACGATGCCTACGAAGGTTTTTAATGAAGTCGGATTCGCTAGCTTTGACTTTACCCGCATGTACAAATTCCCCAGGAATTCGTAGTTGGGAACCAAACAACATCTCCGCTGGGCTCGCATTTATGTCCTCTTTCACAGTAGTGCGTAGGCCAAGCATAACCAATGGCAACGCTGCCGTCCAGTCGTCTGTGTTGTAGCACTTGATGGCAGCCTTCAACGTGCGGTGGAATCGCTCGATCGTGCCATTGGCTTGCGGATGATAAGCAGTGGTCTTCAGATGCTGCACTCCCAAAATATTTGTCAATTCGGAAAAAACGGATGATATAAATTGTCGTCCCAAGTCGGTGGATATACGAAGAGGTATGCCGAACAAAGATATCCATCCCTCGATCAGAGCGCTAGCAACAGTCTCTGCAGTTATGTCAGTAATTGGTATGGCCACTGGAAATCGCGTGAATCTGTCAATGATCGTGAGGCAATACCGTTGGTTCTTGGAGACTGGAAGTGGTCCAATAATATCCACGTTGATATGATCAAAACGGGCCTCGACTGGCTCATAATTTCCAACAGGTGTTTTCGTGTGTCTACAAATTTTGCTTCGCTGACACGGTATGCATTCTCTGACGAAACATGCTATATAACCTCATCATACCAGGCCATACATACCTTTCTCCAACTATACGTTGCGTTCCCTTTCGTCCAGGGTGGGAGAGGTCATGTAGTTTCGCAATTACCTGACGACGAAAAGTTCGTGGTACGAAAGGTCGAATTTTGTCGTTAGTGGTATAGCAATACAGCGTCTCGGTCGAATTCGGAACAGCAACCTTTTTCAGTTTTTGAGTTGAACTATCGGTTTCTATAATTTGCTTCAATTCCGAATCGCGATCTTGCTCTCTCGCCAAGGCCTCAAAATCCGGGCTGTCTATCGAACTTATTCGGGACAAAAAATCGGCAACGCCTGCAATTTTCCTTGATTGCGCGTTGCATTCCTGAGAAAGGAGCGGTAAAAATTAATCATCCCCAGAAACCGCTTAAGTTCTTTAGCCACTTTAGGTTTGGGACAATCACGTATTGCTGTCACTTTCTCTTTAACTTCGGACTTGCCCAAAACACATTTGCTGCCGTTTACTGCCAAACCAGATTTACGTAGCCGATCGAAAACAATCCTCAGGTGTTTCTCGTGCTCGTCCGCTCTAGATGATGCAATGAGAATGTCATCGATGTAAGCGAATGTAAAATCGATGCCGTGCAAAACAGAATTGACGTGGCGCTGAAAAGTTTGTGCAGCATTCCGCAATCCAAATGTCATGTAGTTGAACTCGAACAACCCAAATGGTGTTGTTATCGCCGTCTTAGGTATGTCGGAGGATTCTATGAGTATTTGGTGGTACGCCTTTTGCAAATCTAGCACATAAAATATATATATATTCCATGGAGCATGTGAGTACAATCATGCAAAAATGGAATAGGGTAGCGATCTGGTAAAGTTTGCGCATTAAGCGCACGGTAATCACCGCACGGCCGCCACTCCCCGTTCGTCTTTTTTACCATATGAAGGGGGCTTGCCCAATTACTTTTGGATGGCTTGCAAATACCTTGCTCCACCAAAAACTCAAACTCTTTTTGGCAGCAGCGAATTTCTCAGGTGGCAGCCTTCGTGGTCGGGCAGATACCGCTGGGCCACCAGTAACGATGTGGTGTGTAACGTCCGTCTGCAATGACTCTCGATCTCGGTTGCTGCTTAACACGGTGATGTCTTTATACTCAAATAGCAGTCGTGAAAATATGTTGTCGGCATTGAATGTTTGAATGACGGGTGCACATGAATATACTGTGTCACCCTTAGCGTGCAGCAAAGTCCTGAGATCGACGAGACGATTCTGCTTTAAAAATCAGAACCTATTATGGCTGTTGAAACATCTGCCACGAGAAAATTCCATTCGAAGACTCTCCTTAATTAAAGAGATAACTTAAGACGACGTTCGCCATATGTTTTAATACGGGTGCCATTAGCTGCAAATAATGTTACTGAATTCGATGTGACGTTTCAGTCACATGAACGCGGTGGCAAAACGGAAACGTCAGCCCCCGTATCGATCAAGAACTTCATCTTTGTATCGTTGTCCAGCAATGTAAGACGTGCCACTGTAATTCGGCGTGGTGCGCTGGACAATGCACCAGCCACGGTAACTAGTTTTTTGGCATTGAATGGAATTCGCAAGGCTGGCGGCACTTCGTAGCGGCCTCGCCGAACTTCCAGTGGTACCAACAAAATTTCTCCGCCGATGGTGTAGCACTACGTTGGCTCTTCTTACGATTCGATGAGCGACTGCATGAACGAGAGTGGCCTAATTTCTCCAAACGTTCTTCCAAAACCGCAATTCTTTGCAATAAGTTGTCTTCGTTAGGTTCGTGGATGTGGACACAGCGGCGAGTTGTCGATAATCACTCACCTCCAAAATCTTATCCGCCAGTTTCGCCAATTCGGACAGCTCCGCGTTGGAGGCTTGGAGAATGGCACGAACATTCTGTGGTAGTCGTTGAAGCCACAATGATGCCAGGAAGTCATCACTTACCCTATCCTTCGCAAGACTACGGAGCTCGTTCAATAATTGTGTAGGTCGCCTGTCGCCATGGTGCATGTCGGACAGCAATTTCTGAATTTTCTTCTGTTCGCTTTCACAGAAGCGTTCGATGATGCATTTTCTCAAAAATTCGTATTTTCCTGTTGCAGGCGGCTTGAGGACAGCGTCCGAAATCTGCACTAACACCTGTGATTCAATCGCTGCTATGACGGTGCTGTATTTCGTTTCGTCAGCCACAATGCCTGAAACGACGAACTGAGCCTCTATTTGTGCGAACCAGATTTCAGGGTGATCAGACCAAAACGGTGGTACTATCACTGAAACTCTGCTTACAAAATTTCCGTACATCGGGGAACTCCTTGTCCAGCAGTGTCCGGAGCCTGGCCTGCTCCCACGGATGTGCTTGTCTTCTCGGTGCCTGTGTCTTCGTTCATCTCATACGTGTATTACTATCACGTCGGGGTCACCACTATAGCCGTTCGTGGTTAGTTTAATGAATGAATAAACCGGCTATATAATGTTTAATATAATAAACACTTTATTTAACTAATTCTAATAATATACATGAAATGATGATGAATCGTGAGATCTTAGATGCAATACAATGACTGCGCAAAAAGAGAGTAGAACAAGAATGATAAGTTTACATGGTTGACAAAGTTCGTACTTTCTAACTACGTCTTAAATAATCCACAAATAAGGTAGTGAAATACCATGTCCACATATAGGCCACTACAGTTATAAAGAACATAGTGAGTTCTTGCCAGCCATAGGAGTTGGCAGAAGAAATTCCGTTTATGGATGGAAGTTTAATTTATATATGTCAACAAATATAATGTAAATCCTTAAAAATAATAATAAAACATCTTTTCGGTTCATCAAAACATCATTTTATTTATTTATATTCGTGAAACAGTAGGAAATTAATTTGTTATTTGTAACATGGCTTCTGATGCCTCACAAGCATCGCCGTTGTATCAACACAAAATAAATAATGTATGTATAACAGCACAATGATCTTCAACAATATTTCCTTTCTGCAATTTAAATTAACTATTTTATAAGTCGGCATTATTTCATTTAATTGTTTATTGATTAGAATTTTAACTCGTGTTTGTTTTCAAGAAAAGCACGGTACTATGTTCCGGTTTCACGCTGAAATCCCATACAAAAATCAAAGTTGTAAAAAATGAGTGAAATTTTTTCATTTGTGGTACTATGTTTTTTCAACGTGAGAAATTGACATTTTGCGCCGCTAAAAATTAATTGAACGCCGCAATAAATTGAATGCCGCCAGCATTGTACTCCTATTTATTTATATTCATGTTTGTCCGCGAGAAATTCAATTGTTGTCAATCTTAGCGATACAATTTCCTAATAAAGAATACAATATTAAATTATCTGAAAGAAAACTAATGCAAAGCTTTGGAACAGAAAATAATTATGTATATTGAATAAACGAGAAGAGCGACATTCCGATTGGATAGCAAAGCAAAAAAGTGCAAAACACTGGAAGGACATGTAACTATATGTAATAATGTGGAATTTGTCTTATAATTACGTATGTTCATTTACGCTTGTATGTTTAGAACAATCGTGACGAAAAGCCTGGAAAAACTTTGTGGACGGCAAACGTTACCGAAGCAGTAGGACAATGGAATTGGGCAGTGCCTGTGATCTCGCTTTTAAATGGTTATAAACAACATAGTGAGTTCTTGCCAGCCATAGGAGTTGGAAGAATATATTCCGTTTATGGATGGAAGTATAATTTATATATGTCCAAAAATATATTGTAAATCCTTAAAAATAATAATAAAACATATTTTTCGGTTCATCAAAACGCTTGTATGTTTAGAACAATCGTGACGAAAAGCCTGGAAAAACTTTGTGGACGGCAAACGTTACCGAAGCAGTAGGACAATGGAATTGGGCAGTGCCTGTGATCTCGTTTTTAAATGGTTATAAACAACATAGTGAGTTCTTGCCAGCCATAGGAGTTGGAAGAATATATTCCGTTTATGGATGGAAGTATAATTTATATATGTCCACAAATATAATGTAAATCCTTAAAAATAATAATAAAACATATTTTTCGGTTCATCAAAACATCATTTTATTTATTTATATTCGTACAACAGTAGGAAATTATTTTGTTATTTGTAACATTGTATTACTCTGGATTCTGATGCCTCACAAGCATCGCCATCGTATCAACACAAAATAAATAATTTATTTAGTTATAACATTAGCACAATGATCTTCAACCATATTTCCATTCTGTAATTTAAATTAACTATATTCTAAGTCGGCATTATTCTATTGAATTAAATTATTGATTCTAATTCAAACTCGTGTTTGTTTTCAAGAAAAGCAAAAAGGAAAAAATGCACATGCTTATACACACACACATACATATAAGTGACATTTCGACACACACACTTCAAACATGCAATGCGACCTTAGTAAAAAAGCGTTCAATTTTTCAACTTGAAATAACATTTTGTGGAATTTTTTCAAGCTGAAAAAACATAGTACCCACCTAAAAGCAAAAAGGAAAAAATGCACATGCTTAAACACACACACATTCATATAAAAGTGACATTTCGACACACACACTTCAAAAATGCAATGAGACTTTGTAAAAAAGCGTTCCATTCTTCAACTTGAAATAACATTTTTTTGGAATTTTTTCAAGCTGAACAACGCTTTTTTACAAAGTCGCATTGCAATTTGGAAGTATGTGTGTCAACGTGTCACTTTTATATGAATGTATGTGTGTATATGCATGTGCATTTTTGCTTTTTGCTAACATTCTTGAAAACAAACAAAAGATAAAATTCGAATCAATAAACAATTGGAATAATGCCGACTTAGAAAATAGTTCATTTAAATGTCAGAAAGGAAATATTGTTGGAGATCATTTATAATTATAATTATTTATTTTGTGTTGTTGCGGTGGCGATGTTTGTGAGACATGAAAAGTCAGGGTAGTACAATGTTATAAATAACGAAATAATTTCCTACTGTTGTACTGATATAAATAAATAAAATGATGTTTTGATTAATCGAAAAATATGTTTTATTATTATATCTAAGCATTTACATTATATTTGTTGACATATAAATTATACTTCCATCCATAAACGGAATATCTTCTTCCAACTTCTATGACTGGCAAGAACTAACTATGTATGTTCTTTACAACCATTTCCAAATCGAGATCACAGGCACTATCCAATTCCATTGTCCTACTGCTTTAGTAGCGTTAGCCGTCCATAATGTTTCTCCTGGCTTTTGCACACAATTGTTCTAAACATACAAACATAAATGTACATATCTAATTACAAGACAAATTCCACATTATTACATTTAGTTACATGTTCTATCAGTGTTTTGCACATATTGTTTGCTTTTGTACTGCAATCCAATTGGAATTTCACTCTTCTGGTTTATTCCATAAAAATAATTATTTTGCCTTTCACATCTTTGCATTCTTTTTTCTTTATTTCGGAAGATAATTTAATTTATTATTCTTTATTAGGAAATTTTATTTCTAATATTTACAACAGTTGAGTTTCTTGCGGACAAAAATAAATATAAACAAATGGGAGTGCGACGGTGGCGGCATTAAATTTGTTGCGGCGTTCAATTTGTAACGGCGTTAAATTTGTGGTGGCGCAAAATGTTAATTTTTCGCGTTGAAATAAACATAGTACCAATGAACATAGTACCACGCTTAAGACAGGAACACAAGCACCAAACTTCATCGGGAACTAATAATGCTCAAAAGTGATTAGCTCTCCATACAAGTTAAGCACCTTTGGTGTAAAGAAAACACGCCTAATGTCTTCTATCAATTGTCCTGTGTAAACACAGGGTAAAAGAAGAAGACAATTGAGGCAGTCGTCGTATATCAGCTGATTTCCCACCATACGTTTGCCACTAACTCAAAGTCCTATATATGTTCGTGTTGGCAATACTGTTCGATGTGGTAGAGAGAATGTCAAAATAATTGACTTCTGACGTTTCATTCCGATGGATTGACACTTGTGGTTTTATCTCATTTGGCATTCATAATACAAAACGGTGGGGTGTGATTTGAATGTCGCAATATGTTTTTTCTCTTTTTATTTTTATAATTACATAAACAATTAAGGAAGTGCATTAACGAACATAAATTCGTAAACTAACGCGAACATACAACAGAAAACGAATATAAAACGAGGGTTCATAAAAATTATATTGAAAACTTTTTCCGGTTGGGGCTTTTATGGGGATACCTTTTTCATGGAATATGTTTGTGTGAGTGCGTGTGCGTTCTGTGAATTACGTGACGAGATTTTTTGCTTAGCGATTGAATAAACCAAAACAAAACAGACAAAACCTAAATGCCGCCGATGAGAAGAGTGGTGGCACACCAACAATAATAGCCAGCGATTGCGCAGTTCCCCTGTGTTCCAAACCACACAGACCAGCCAGAGAAGAAACACGCCACAGAAGAATAGCCAACGAAACGAAGGCAACAAAAATATTTTGACATTAATGGTGGATTCTGCTTTTCTGTTTTTCGTTTTTCGAGTAGAGAAGAAAATATCCCCACAAGTGAATCAAGTACAACACAAGTAGTACTCGAAGAAAATCGAAAATCCAAATTAGCCAACCACCACAAGGGGAAAAGTGAAAATTTCAATAATATAAACCCCAAAAAATAACACCAATACTTTTGGATAATTTGTGTTGTGTGTGCAGTGCGTAAAAATACCAATTGTTGTCGTGGAAAGTAGTGAAAAAGAACGTTGTGCCGTCTTCAGTTTAAATGCGTTGAAAAAAGAATATATGCACCGCTACTCGGGAGTATAATATCGATCCAATTGCTTTGAAATTGTGTGGTGTTATTTAAGAAAAATCTCTCTTGGAAGACGTAAGTCGACGTAGTCCTCTTCAGTCTTAGGTATGGGCGAGACAACTCCTCATACACCAGCCCCCTCCCCGACCGAGGAGCATGCTGCTGCCATGGAAGCTCTACAGCAGCAGCAGGCGGGTGCTGCTAGCAACGCTCAACCAACAAACTTCAAAGTTATCATCATTGGAGCGGGCATGGCGGGCCTTTCGGCTGCCAATCATTTAATGCAAAATGGCTGTGACAGCTTTTGTCTGTTGGAGGCTCGTAGTCGAATTGGAGGTCGCATTGTGTCCATACCTCTGGCCCAGCAAAAGGTAAGCAGACCATCCGTCAACACATATTTTCGATTGCAACGTCTTATGTAAGACAAAAGAGATTTGTGTGTTCCTTCTTTTCGGCTCTTCTTGTCTGGCCACCACCATACAAACCAAAAAAAGGGATATGTGGATAGCTGGATGGTTGGTAGGTTTGTGTTCTCACAAGGCCAAAGGATGTAAATGTATATTTGGATAAATAATGAAAGAAAAAGTAATTGCAAAAAATTGAAGATTTATATTTTTTGTTTACATTAAAATTTCGAAGATAATAATAATAATGAAGCCATTTTCAAGATTCCCTAAATCACGTATTATTTTTATACGTTTTATTAAAGATCTGTTTTGCTTTCGAACCGTATTATTTTTCTTTCTCATTTCAATATGTTGTGTGAATTCCAAATGTTTTCTATGCTTACACAGAATACGAAAAATAATTCACAGGTGGTCAAAAGCACTGGAAAATATTTCTTTTAATAGAATACGTTAGTATTGCACTTGCTGTGCTGCGACCTATCTTAACTTTGTGGTTAAGCGGTTTCATGTGAAAGCACTATACGGATATCTCTCTTTGCGATCTTCTCAAACATAAACAAGTCAAAATATACTAGTACATGCAAGAAATAAAGGCCAAATAAGTTTTATTTCTTCTGACATTGAAACGAAAGTTGGCTTATATTGTAATGAAGAATGCTATAACCTCGGATGATTATCTTGCAGGAAATGCATGGGACCTTGCATATATCGGCAGAATCTCAGCCATAAAATTAAAATATAGCTTTTATAAAGGATTTACATACACGAAGAAGCAGGTATGGACATAAAGGTTGGTACAAATACAAGTTTCTTTCCACTAGTTTCTTTAAAATAAAAATAACAAAACTTATTTTTTTATATTATTCGTTTATTTCCATTTATGGACACGATTTCATTCAATTGGCTGTCAAACCAGTTATTTATAACTCTGGTGAAGATTTCTGGCCCAGTCATACTATTGGGTGATTCCACGTAAACTGCCCCATCACACATAAATAAATAAATCAGATTTTCGCGAAAAAAATTGTTGGATGCACTTCTTCTTTTGCTATTGAACTGAAATGAACAACTTTTCCGTCATATTTTTTATTTTCTGAATTTGTCTTTTCGTCGGCTTAATGCTATTTTGGTCCATACGCCATTTTTGTGTTTTTTGAGTTAGGAGTTGATAATATGGGTTCCAAGCATGCTCTTTCAGAATCTGCAATCATTTTTTTCCTATCTCGCCTAGTTTTCGAGATATTGGTAGGGTAAATTTGTTTTACTCTGAATAACAGGAAATAATTTCGATATTTTTGTTCTATGTCTCAATTTTTCCATCGCCCTATATTTTTCACTCAGTATTTTACGTTCTTTCGATCACAATATGTAAATTAGTGTCCATCCATACCGACCCTTTTTGTGGTCCATGTAATACAAATACGAAAAAATAGTAAAATAAAAGTGGATATGGACCAAAATGCCAAGTACAAAAATTGTTATAACTTGCTTATTTTTACGATACGGAAAATCTACAAAAATTTCATCATTTGTTTAAGTTAGGTCAAGGTTATATAGTATAAAGTAAATCGAAATGTTTCAGTATCATTGCAATATTTACGCTAGAATTTGTATTCTAATATTTGTCAAACCCGTTACGCAAAGACCGTAGATAATTTTTAATCGATTAAAAAAAGTTGTCTATTTATAAATTTTATTTCAAATATGAAATGAAATAATAAAAAGCCTAAATTTTGGTATAAATTTAAAAAATATATATATTGTATTGGAGCAATCATTAAGAGAACGACGAATGTCGTTTTAAATCAGCCTATTCATTGTTACAATGTTTTGATTGGTTCTGGAAAAAAGGCATAAGTATATTTCTCAAATGGAGATAACAAATATCAATATATTTTAGAAAATAGGTGGTAAACTAAAAAAATCAAGAATAACCGACCTAAACATTATTTTGAAAGGAGATCTGCGTATTCTAATTTGAAAATTAATTCTTTCTAGAAATTGAAAAATAGAATTGTTACAAACATTGATACAAAAGAGAAAGCGTTTTTAAGATGTCAAATCTTGGTCTCGATCCATGTTTCGATATAACCCACATATAAAGTTCCCCACCGATGTCACTTCTTGATGCTCTAGAGATGCTCACATTTTTCAATTGATCTAACTGAATCTAAGAATTTATACATTATATTGCAATTAATCGTCCCTAGTAAAAATGCGGCATATCGCTTAATGTTTTTCTATAGCCCCCATATAAAGGTCCCCTGTGTTGTCACTTCTTGGCAATATGTATATTTACTGAACACATTTTTAATTTATCTGGCTGAGGTCGAAGCATTTATAGCACAAGGGAACAAGATATTTGTTGATTAAGAACTGAATGCTTTTTTATGGTTATTTGGAACGCTGAAAACAAATCTACACTTGGTGTTTTCCTATCAGCTCGACATTTCGCGTTATACCGTTTATCAAAAATTAAGCACTTCCCTTACATATATCGGAATATCTTAAGAAAGGTTCACCGTATTCAGATAAAAATAAAATCCAAACGCGTCAATAAAATTATTTTAAAGTCGTTCTTACATTGGTTTTAAATTTGCCCAATAGTTTCAGATATATCGTTGAAGTTTTGAAAAAAGAAACCAACAATTCAAAAAAATAAAAATGTTGGTTCTTAAGGAATTCATAAAAAATAAAAATGTGGCAAAAATCACAGTTTTGGTCTACATAGAAGCATTTATTTCTATATATTTCGAACGATATTTGAAATCGGTGCACAACTTTTGATTTTATTCAACCTTTACTGAAGAAACTGAGTTGATAAAAATCATGATTTCCATACAAAACTAAAATTGTTTTATATGTATGTCTTTGCTGCTGATCCATTTATGTAATAAAAAATTCGAGCTGATGAAGAAAAATGGGAATTATATTTCAAATCAGCTACATCAAATTAGTAAAAAATTGCTATAAAGTTCCAGTCAACACAAAAATGTTCAATTTTATTCCCTTGTGTAACTTATATTTGCCTTAATTGTCCCAAGTAGAAATAATACCTCGACCGATTTCCTCATTTTTTACCAGCATCGATTTTTGGCAATTTCAAAATATAACTGTCAGCGTAATCTGTTAAAATGTTTTCTAAAACGCGTCAAGGAGACCAATGAATTTTATAAAAAAAATCTAATCAAAAGAGATTAGATTTTTTAAAAATTAAAAACAAAAAAATAATTCCGTATTTTTGGTTATTTTTTTCGCGTTTTCAAATTTATATCGTATTTTATGTGGACATATAATTAATACTTTTTTGCTATTGGATTTATTTAGAAAATCTATGAGAAACAATTATTTTTTCTCGTCCTGCTAAGACATGTCGACCCAAGATTTATGCTTCGGGCCGTTGTCCTGTTGAAATATCCAAGCTAGTGGCATATCTTCAGTATATTAAGTACCGAGATTATTCTGTAGGATGTCTCTATCAACTCAACTCTCATTTTACCTTCAATTTTCACAATAGGACAGTGCCAATTAAAAATCCAGAATATTCGTTTTTGTTTTAATTTACTCAGAAGGTTTTTATATAAATGAATAAAAAGTTATTTTTGATCACTTTTGAAAAAATATATAGTAGCAATAGGTATATACAAATATGTGTCAAAATAAAAGACAAACTGCAAAGTTTCAGCAAAATTGCTTCGAAAATATGCTTTATGTATCTTAAAGAAACATGTTTGGAAGCTAAGCTATATTTAAAAGGGAGTTATATCAACACATTAGCAGATACAGCTTATTTTCAATCCCAAATGCCTGCAACTATAAGAAATGTTTCTTCCTTTCACAGTTGATCAACCTAGATTTATTATTACGGGTTGCAGCAAGCGTTAAATAGACAGAAAGTAAGTCGTTTTAGAAATTTATGACGATCATTATTATATATAGTGTCTCCAGAATGGAATGGTCGCATTCTAGGACAGAGGATATTTGATAACTTCTAAACAGATGGTTCCAAACTTAATAACCAAGTGTTCTTCGATGTATTTTCTGATGAACTTGAGCTATTGCTAGGAAAAAGGACTGCCTGATTACTGTAGTGTTTACCAGGCAGAAATCTTAGTGGCGGGCCACAGGGACATACCAGGGAATAGCAAGGCAGATGAACCTGCAAGACTAGTAACTACCTTACACGCTCCAGGGGACCTGGAACATGTGGGCATGCCTCTAGCGACCTGCAAGCTCTTCTTGAGATATATTGCACTTACGGTAACAAATGACAGGTGGTCACTAGTGAGGAACTGCTTACATTCCAGGCTGATGTGGCCCAGTGTAGACCCAAAACGCACCAAAGCACTGCTGTCGTTGTCGAGAACGGACGTCTCACTTATCGTGTCTGTCAAGACATGTCACTGTCTTATTGGACGCCACACAGAGGTATTGCATAATGGAGACCAAGAGGAGGAGGAATCAATTAAACACTTTCTGTGTCTGTGCCCCGCCCACTAGAAGGCAGCATACAATCTTAGGGTCTTATTTCTTTGAGGAGTATAGTCTGAGTGAGTCTGTTTTTCTGGCTGCACTCTTAACCTAACCTATGTAAGCAAATTCCCAGACTTAGATCTGAAGTATTAACTAAAAAATATGTTTTTCACCGAACATATAAAACAATTACCATTAAAGACAGACTACATGCTATTATCCACGCTGAAGTAGCCTTTTTTTGCTCTATATAAGGGACATCACGAAAATTTAAAAAATGGCATAGCTTGTTCAATTTATCCAAAAGTTACGAAAATAGTATTCAAAATATCTTAAAATTATTTTTCTCGCCTTAGGCATTTTTCCACAACACTTAATTATTCATTTATAATTTCAAGGTTTTTCCTGTTAAGCTATTTTCTGCAAAACAAAATACAATATTGCATACATTATTTTTTCCGCAAATCCCCTTATTTTGATAAATAAATATTGCAACACTTATGAATATTTATACCCTCACCATCCACCATAGGATGGGTGGGGGAGTTCATTCATTTTGTCACTCCGTTTGTAAAACCTCGAAATATTGATCTGAGACCCCATATATAGTATATAAATACGTAGTATATAGTATGTATATGTATATATTGTTAATCGTAGTTTTGTCTTCTTAACACCATGGAGACCACAAATTCAACTGATCAGGCTGCAAAATTGGTAACTTGTGTTTATTTATATCCGGAACCTTTCAAACAAACAACTTAGTCATAGGTCCATGTTTTGATGTAGCCGCCATACAAAGATCCCTCTAAAATCATAAAATCTAAAATCCCTCATAAATTTCAACTAATGAAATTTGGTAATATGAGTAATATGAATGAAATTTTGTAATATGAGTTTATTTGTACCCGAAACCATTCACATGCGATCCATGTATAAGTTTCGAAATGGCCGAACATAACGCCGCTTTCATTTGTTTAATTTTAAATTACTCATTCATAAGTTTTTACTATCACATTTCTTATCATAGGAATTTAAATACCTATTCTGGAATCCCTGTCACACGATGACATTTTAATTTCAAAAATATTGTCATTATTGCCCAACGAAAAAATGCATTGTTAGGAGATTTGTGGCTAACTATAATTACAGGTATTCAATTTTTTCATATTTGCAGCTAATTTTTTTATTACAGCCAAAAATTAAAAATGGAAAAAATCATCCCCAAATGTTTCCAGGCAAGAATTATTCAATAAATGAATGACGTTGGAAGATTTATGGCCTTTATTTACAAGCATCATTAATATCCATTCCCATGATGGATAACAATCTAATGTCAAATACTTTTTTTAAAGGCAAAAAATAATAGTGCAGAGCCAATAGTTTTTTGTAGGTAAATTATCTGAAATACAACGTAACAATTATCATTGGAAATGATATCAAATACAGAATGGCAATTTGATGTTCTTTTTACAAATGTAGTTATTACGAGTATCACAAACTTTGTCCTATCATTCAGTCGGGAATAGGGGGGTTAAAATATACGAGTATACTTTCAACCTTATGGTTGAATCAAGTAAAATTTGTTATGCCACCTATCACAAAAATATCGGAACTAATACTTATGTATTTTTTGTTGGAATTGATACTAATCAATGCGATTAAGCAGCAAAAGTAGTCAAAATAAAATAATCAGATCGCAATTCATATTAATTTTTTGTAATGTTTGAGAGAAAACCATGGGAATATATAGAATAAGTAGGTGAGAATTTGTATAATTGATCTAAGAATTTTTTTGCACAGAGATGGTAATACAATAATTTTATTGTTTTTCAACCAAAGAAAAATCTTCTTTATTTTAAAGAAAATTCTTCTTTATTTTAAAGACAATTCTTCTTTATTTTAAGAAATTTAAAGAAAATTCTTAAAATAAGGAAAACTCTTCTTATAAAAAAGAACATTTATTTGAAACTAAAAAAAAATTCTTTAAGAAATAAGGATTTTTTTTGGATGAACAAGTATAAAAAATTCTTTGAATCAATGAAGTTCTTCTTTGTTTTAATTAACAAAATTTGTCACTCGTACCCATTGCCAGACAACTTTTAATGGTTTTTAAACTCCTATAACGCATTATTTTGTTGTATCTTTAATGGTTAAAGGCCATATGGCTCGTTTATGAATTTGAATTATGAAAAAGGGGGACCCCCCCACTAAGACACCAACCAAAAATGGTCTCCAAGGGTTCCCTTTATATCGTTGTTTGGACTGAAGCGTGTATTCAGAAGTCTTCCACTTCAAAATCACCACCGAAATAACAAACCTATCTGATTTCCCAGCATACTTTGTGGTCAAATATCTCGAAAACAAGAACTAACTAGATTCAGCATGGTCGAAATAGGTATATCAATAGGGTGTCCTGTTACCTTTTTTAAGTGTCAATTTCGAGCCCAGTGGTATTAATCGTAACTACAATGTCTGATATTTTTCATGCATATATTTTTTAATGAGTTGGGAAGCCCTGGCATTGAATGTCTAGATTAATTTGATTAAGTGTTATCTCAGTTATCTTTCTTTGATAAAAATCCAATTGACGAATCACAGTAATGAGTACAACCAGTAAACAAATTTTGATTGATAGAGTTGTAAGAAATTTAACATTAAATCCGAATGGATTTGTTTTGACGGCATTGATGTTAATTGGGATATATTTTTGACATAAAATTGATGTCGAAAATAATATTTTGCATTTTTTTTATTTGAGTTAATAAAACTCATAATCAACAGAATTCATTGATTAAATTTGTTCTATACAATGAAAAAATATTTTTTTTAAAATGAAGTATCATAAATGCATAAATATTCAGTATTATAATTTTGTTTACGCACTTATTGGACGAACTTCCTAATCAGCACCATCCCTGCAGGTATTTACTTCATCAGAGAGAGCCTATATTTGTTTTGTTAGTTTGAAGAGATAGTGAACTAAGAAAGGCATTAGTTAATAACACTCACAGACCTTAAATTAGACAGATGTTCCGTCCGCCCGAAACGTCAAAATCCATCAGTTACGAATGAATAGCAATGAAGTGTCACACGCGAAAAAACAGTTTTCCGCGAACACAGTTTGAACTTTCTTTGCACTAATCGATTGATATTAATTTTTTAATTGTGACAATTACAAAAAATTCGGGAAAATCGGTCAGAAATCTAAGGAAAACCTCACTCTTTGAAGTCCTACTCGTGGACATTTCTATTCGTTCGTACCTGACAACTTACTCGCTCCGGGATGACATATCTTATTATTTATTATTTTTTATTTTGCGGTCGATTTGGATATATGTGGTTTATGTTTTGATACGAATGAATAGCAATGAAGTGTCACACGCGAAAAAACAGTTTTCCGCGAACACAGTTTGAACTTTCTTTGCACTAATCGATTGATATTAATTTTTTAATTGTGACAATTACAAAAAATTCGGGAAAATCGGTCAGAAATCTAAGGAAAACCTCACTCTTTGAAGTCCTACTCGTGGACATTTCTATTCGTTCGTACCTGACAACTTACTCGCTCCGGGATGACATATCTTATTATTTATTATTTTTTATTTTGCGGTCGATTTGGATATATGTGGTTTATGTTTTGATATAGCTTCCATATAAATGTCCCTTCTGAATATACATGTTGTCGCTCTAGAAAACATATTTTCAATTGATCTGGTTGAAATTTGAGCATTATATACTGCAAATATGATGCAATCTATATGAAAATTGCAATAGTGAAATGAAGTAGTGGCATATCGGTACATGTTTTGATGTAGCCACATTTTAAGGTCCTCTCGAGTTCTATTCTCTATATCCACTCATGCTGGTATTAAGCTTTTATTAATTTATATTGCATTAACTCAACCCTAGCGAAAATGGAATAATTCGATCCATGTCTTGATATAGCCATCATATAAATGTCCCATCTCATTAGATTACTTGACGGCCCAGAGAACGCTTTGCTCGCTCTTCAACTTTTATATTGCATTAAAACGTCCCTAACGGAAATGGTGTACCTCAGTGTTTTGAAATAGTACCCAAATAAAGGACTCTCCAATTAGATCTCTTGATGCATTTTCGAACTTATTATGCTTTACTTTTATCATTTTGTTTTAAATCTTACTTGGTGAGAATGTGGACATATCGGTCCAGACTTTCTAATGTTCTAGAGGTAGCATTTTTTGATGAAACTTTAGCTTTATACCACTATGTTTGTACAAAATTGTATCCTTGATGATAATAACGTACTCCGCATAACTTCGACCCCATAATACGAATGGCATTAACCGTTTTTAATGTATTTTCGAGATATTTATCGCGATTTTGGTATATTTAGTCACAAAGTTTACCTGGTTTTTTTCATCGAGGATACAGTTTTACAGTGCATGTTGCACACACATTGGTCCATGTTTATACATATATATATTTCTATATTAATGCCTTTCCGCTTAGATTTCTAGAGAAGGAATTTTAACATAACATGCTAAAATTTAAGCATTTATATGTTACACTGTCTAAAATCGATCTTAGTAATAGTGTATTAGTCTAGGTTTTAAATTTAATCGCCTTATGAAGGTCCTTTGCGATTTGACTTCTTGGCGGCGCAGATGCTATTTGTTTTAATGATAAAGTTTTGAAATGTGAACCCTATTTTACCAATAACAACTCCTATTAGTAATGGTTTGATATACATATTCCTCCTTGCATTTCTTGAAAAATAATATACGGTCGGCCCGCCCGACTTTAGTCATTCCGTACTTATGTCATTTGTGTTTGTATATGAAAATAGTAATCGTTTCTGTGTGTGCTCTCATTCTGCTCTAACCAGATAGTGTAGCGTATGATATAGTCGTCTCGCCATACTTTAGTCTTTCTTTACTTGTTTATTAATAATGGGTAGAGTACAGCCGTTTTCTGTTGGACTTCCATTTTTTTACTCTATTTCTTCTTATATGAATATTCTGAGAAAGTGCATATTTTATAAATTACAATAATTATTGAAGTTATTGGAGGAGATGTGCAATATGCAATTATACACAAATTATGTATATAGGGAAAAACGTAAGACTAAACGTTGAAGTTGTGCCAGCATCATAAAACCTTGACGAGATGCTTACTTGAGCATGAAACTGCACATTACACGTAACAATGTTCGCACTGATGTTTCATCGGAATTGTACATACTTTGCGAATCAAATTAAAATTTTCACCCAAAGATTTGCAAACATAAATCAAATGGAAGTCAAATACATATTCGTACATTAATGATAATAATGTTTATGTTAAGTTATAAGATATAGTATGTAAAACTAGTTCTATAGAAAATGCTTTACAATGATTTTTGTTTTTTTTTTTACATATTTGTACAATTCATCACTTTCCCTACCCAACTTGGTTACATAAAGGCTTCACTATGGCTGTGGTGTCCACTCATTTCTTTTTTATGCATTCCCCAAAAATTGCAATGCAATTTTTAAGGCATGAGCAGCTATCCCGTGTGGCTATTTTTATAAGCCTCACACACTCATCACATTTGCCACAAGAAATGGGGACAAAATTCCCTATTCAAGCAAACATGCATCATAATGTACATGCACTCCTTCGTACATACTCGCATACAAGTATTGTAGTTCATGTTGTCACTTTGGGAGCAACTGCCCTCAAAGGCAGCAGCTGATAATTCATGTGTTGCATTCAACACTGTGTATATGACGTGTCCCCCATATGTTTGTATATATTACCTTGTAATCTGTAGCTTCCGTATAGTGGTGCTGGGTTTATGTCTTATTCTTCTGTTTTCGCGTTTATCGCGTGATTTTTTTGTTTTCGTTCTCTCGATCAATGTCTTTTTGTTATTCTAGATGCGTTATTGGCATATGTTTGTCCCTACTAATAAGTGTGACTGCGTGTTCTTTGGGGCTCTCGTGCAATTTTATTTTTGATTTCTTTTCACATGAAGCGATTTCTGTGCATTTGACAGTCTTTATAGCTCATGTATGTGTGTATATATGTATGTGCGTACATTGCCTTATTTTTACTATTTCCTTTATTTGGTCTCAGAGGAGAAGACGAACCAGACCGTCTGAAAGAGGGAGTTGAATGGGGCATTTATTTTGCAAACGTCCTTGTGGTAGGTTATTTTACTCTGGTCTCATTCACCATGAAATGTGGTGCGTATGTTTCTGCCCCACAGTGGCCTATGCGTGCTGTTGTGTCGGCTGTCGTTAAATGTTGATGCACATATGTACATATGTAATTATTTATATAAATCTGATTAGTCGGCCGATGCGTTAGATAACATCAGCTCCTTATTTATATATTAGTTCTTAAACTTCTAATCTAACATTTAATGTTTCTTATTTGGAAAAATGTAAACTGTTTTCAAATATGTGAATACTTCACTAAATAGTAGTAGTCCAGCTCATTAAAAATTACAATGTTTGTATAGGATATTTCAGACTTTTTTATTTGCATTGTTTTTTATTGAAATATGAAGAACATTGATATAAACGTAGTTAGATTTTCCCATATCCACTTCATGTTATGGCCATAGAACCTGAGGTGGATATGGGAAATAATAATAACACACAGCATTTTTCAGCTCATTGATGTGGGACTCAATTCTAAGAATTGGAGGTGAAGTAAAGCTGTACTTATTGAAAAGGAGAAAAAAATGCGGATCAAACTTAAAAAAATCAATTTGGCGAAAAAATGGAATTAACTTGTGAACATTTTCGTGCGTGCATCGATGAACTTAAATCTTTGTATGGCGATGAAGCACCATCCTATAGCACTGTGAAAAACTGGTTTAATGAATTCAATCGTGGCCGACGCTCGTTGAAAGACAAAGGTAGTCCAATAACGGCCGTTGTGCCAGAGAACATTGATGCCATGCGTGAACTGATAATGCAAGATCGTCATGTGACATACCGTGAGATAGAGGCATCCTTGGGCATTTCTGCCACCAGCATACATTCGATATTGCATGAACACCTGGCCGTAAAAAAGGTTTGTTCTCGTTGGATCCCGCAAAATTTGACAATCGCTCAAAAAAAAACTCGTGTCGATTGGTGCAAAGAATTTTGAAAAAAATACGATCGCGGTGCTTCAAAAGACATTTATAAGATTGTCACAGGTGACGAATCTTGATCTATCTTCGAAGACGAGCCAAATCCAACGAAAGTTGTTCGTGGAAGAAGCACTTCGAAGCAAATGGTCGCCTGTTTCTTCGGCAAAACTGGTCATGTGGCGACTGCTGCGCTTGAGCAACGTAGGAGCGTCAATTCTGAGTGGTACACCACAATGTGTTTGCCTGAAGTCTTCGGAGAAATTCGAAAAACGAACAAGAGAAGACGAATCATTGTGCACCATGACAATGCGAGCTCTCACACATCGGCTGAAACCAGCGCCTTTTTGACCGGCCAAAACGTCGAAATGATGGGTCATCCGCCGTACAGCCCTGACTTGACACCCAATGACTTCTTCTTATTCACTCACATCAAGAAAGCAGCAGTTGAAGCGTTCAAAAACCATGTTCTGGAGGTGAATTTTCAACACACTGTAACCAAAACAATTCGCGCTCAAATAACAAATGGTCTGAGTGAAGTTATGCTAAAAAATGCCATACTTTTCAATGGAAGTTCCAGTTTTCATCTGGTAACACCAGCATTGCCAGGACCGAAATATAAATAGCAACCCTCGTACAAGTATTTTTTAATATTTTACTTACAGAAATGTTATTACTTTGTGGGCATTTTTTCGATTTTAAGGTACTTGATGCACTTTTTTCTGGTAGTTTTGTTCCGCATTTTTTCTCTTATTCAATATCTACAACTTTGCTTCAGACACAAAAGAGATATTCTGTACGATATACCGAGAAAAAAATATAGAAAAAGCGCAAAAAATCCACCTTGAGCAAAAAAAAAAATATGGCCATTAAATTATTAATTGAGCCAACTTGACTAAACGAATGATGCAGATGTTCTTATTTTTGGGTCTTCTTTCACGACCAATTCTTAGAATTGAGTCCCAAATCATGTGTTGTACTGTATAATATAGAGTGATCCAAGTAGAGATACTTTTTTCAATAGCCGTTTTTTGACAGATCACGTGTGAGTCGTGTCATTTTATCTTTGTTAAGTATTGTTTGGCATTTCATCATGGAAAGACTTACGCCTGAACAACGTTTACGCGTGTAATTCGCCAGTTACCAGTCGAAATGCTCGAACGAGTCATCGATAATTGGACTTAACGGATGGACCAATCTTCATTCCCCATCTACCTGATAATTTTATATCTGGCGAGATCAGGCATATCTCAGTCCAGATCATATATCGCATCAGATCTGATTATATCTTAACGCCCAAAAAGAGAAGAGGTAGACCCATAGTACTCGTATTTATACCGATCGGTGTAGAATCTCCCCATATATTATATACACGGGGCAAAATCGCCTTTTTTGATATGCTTGAAACGAAAGAAAATATATTTGGAACACAAATTTTTAAATATTATATATTTCTGAGCAAATAAATTTTATTTGAAAATCAATAAAATATATTTGGAACATATATATTAATATATTACAACAAAATATATTTGCAAACTAAATTTCTCAAATAAAGTATGTGTTTAAGTACAAATAAAATTATTGTTTAGGAATTTCTCCAAATATATTTTATTTAAAAAAGGTTTTCAAATCTTTTGCTCATTTTTTCGAATTTCATTTTTATTTTTTCTTGGTTCCCAATTGTACCTCCCATTTATGGTACCATATGCAGCATTGATTTCTGTTTCAAATCAATCATTTCAATTTTCTGAGTATTCCAAGCCATCATTAGTTATCAATCCACCATAAAATTATTTTGATCCAAGATTATAGGATTTCAATTATTATTTCTTATTTTTACGAATATTTTGTCCAAGGTGCCGATGAGGTTGCTTGGTAGCTTCCGAAACGATATCGTCCACCAACCAGTGACCACCCTTAATACATTTCACACATTTCTTATTCTTCTTATTTAAAGAAGGTTTGTTTTTCTGTTTAACAGAAAACAAAAACAACGATCTCGAACTCAATAGTCAAAAACAAAACTATGAAAAGTCACAACAGATCGAATAACAAATAACAATAACATTAAAATACTTTGAATAACTGAACAATATAACACAATATAGGTATTTTCTGAATACTTAAATGCAAATTTTTTTGTTGCTTCGGAAATAATAGTCCCAAATAAAAAAAAATTAGGAGTAAACAAAGATTTGTTTAGAACAACATCCCAAATATATTACCTTTGTGTGTACCAAATATTATATGTTTAGAGTGTACCCTAACCAATTTAACCAATTTTAAATTTTCATTATGATCGATTTTTGGTTGTGACAACCAATGTATTATTCTTGACAACAGAAATTGTATCAATAGACCAAAGATTATTATTGCAACGAATAATTGGTTACTACAACAGGTTGTTCCAATCATTTCCCAAATTTAGAATAATTAAATGTATTTTGGGAAATACAACCGAAAGATTGGTTGCTATTCTTTTGCTGATACATGACAAACAAAAAAAAATTACTCGACATAAAAAAGTCTTCAACATTTTGTTCAAGAACGGTATAGGTAATCAAAAATAATCTCGTGTGGATAATAATGTGTGGAATGCAGAATATGTTGTGCAAAATGTTTTACATAAATAAAAAATAAAAGCAACAATCATGAAATTGAAAGCACTGGGTTAAGCGATATTTGCATAAAAGTGTTGTTTTTTTTCGTGTACTAAAATTTGTCAAATATTTCCACATCTCAAAATAGTGATGAATTTGTAATATGGGATTTTTAATTTTGTTATGAATTGTTTTGTTTTTTGTTCAATAAATAAAATACAAATTAATGAAAACTGTTTCTTATTAAGTGTCGGTAGTATATGACTGACAAATTGTCAGAACAACCAATTTTTTAAAACAGTTGGTTGTGGCAACTACAACAGATAATTTAAGCCACCATTTTCGTAGTTGGCGCAACCAAATATGATTGTTGTAAACATGGAAGCAGAAGTATACCACCACCAACATATTGGTTGTCCTGATGGAATCGTATGATAGTACATAGACAGAACTACCAAAATTCGGTTGGCAAATAATTCGGTTGAGGCAACCAAACTGTATTCTGTGTGTACAAAATTTAAAGACACTTGGTTCAATGGTACTCTAAAAGCATCGTTTTCAAAAATGGGATCGTTTAGCAGGGTTTCTTCGATCCCGCCCATTTTTGGACCAATCACGTAGACTGCCACCAGATGTTTATACATAAAATTGCAGGACTCCCGCTAAAAAAATGTTCAAGATATTTCAATTTCAAAAATTGGCTCACATGCGCGAATTATTGAAAATTCAAGTGTCCTATTTTCACCACCGACTACATATCTACATTATATTTCAAAAAGGTCGGTTCAGCCGTTTAGGCGTCTACGAGTATACGGAACAAACACACCTACAAATATAAATTAATTTATATACACTACACCACACTGTGGTACAGGGCATTATAAGTTTTTTTGCGGCAGATGTTTGTAGCACCTGAAAATACTACAGCTAGAGTCACTTTTAAATATCCCGATTGACTCAGATTCACTAAGTCGATTTTACCATGTCTGTCCGTCCGTCTGTCTATTTTATGTTGTTCGTCAAGTACAGGTCGCAATTTCACTCCGATCTTGCTGAGATTTTGGAAATAAGAATTCGTTCACAACTAGGAAGTACCCCACATATATGTTCCTTCCGATTTGACCGTTTGGCGATACAGAAGCAGTATGTTACATACAATCATTTCGAAATTTAGCAAGGTGGAGTTTATTGATACATGGATCCGAGTTTGACGAAAATCAGTTAATATTTAGGTTTGTCCTCCATATGGATGTTCCTTCCTATTTGGCCTTTTAGCGTCATAAACGCTGTATTTCACAAAAGTAAATTTATTTAAACAATTTGTATGCGAAGTATAACCTGTATAATTCAGTTTTATTCGATATTTTCAATATGGCCAAATTTCAACACGATCGAGTATATCACTGCGGCGGATGGACATGGTTAAATCGGCTATGGATATGATTATATCCTTCTCGTCTCAGGACGCGATTTCAAGTCGATCGGTAAATAATGGGCATATCTCGTCTTTTTTTGGGTGTTACAAATATACAACCACCCAAAACTCGCTACCAAAGTGTGGTGTAGTGTATAAATAGATTTAAATATTTTTTTTAATATAGGTCAAAGTCAATATGCCTGTAAGCGTCTAAATTAAAGCGTGTAATAGATAACTACTAACAGTCGATAATAATTATCGGTACTCGTAACATTTCAAGAGAATATCCGCATTCAATTTCTTATCTATTATGCTAAAAGTAATATGTATATAGAAGAGTACTCGTGCAAGTAAGCAAAGTTTCAATATTGAGTTTTCGTTGGAGCATGTTATATCAGCTTTCAATTTCAGTATAATTGTGAAAAGATAAACTTTTCGACATTTACACCATGATACAAAAGTCTACATACGATGTAAAATTTTTTAATTTTATCCAAATAAACAAATATCGCAGGCTGGTTTTATATTTTTATTTCACAAATAAAATGCACACAACTTATAGAGAAGAAAAATGCTCGATTTGTTGAATTGTTAACATATTAAATGCAAAAAAACGAGAAATGACAGAACAGAAAAAAACTGGCTTATGCAAAATGCGTGAAATTAAGCTTTTTGAAGGTCCGACGTTTCTAAGTCGTGTAATTTTCACCGATGAGTGTATGTAAATCCTATGTTTTTGACAGAGATGGGCCTCCAAAAAAAACTAAATGCAACACATCAGTCAAAAAATATTTGCCCAAAGGTTAAAGGCCCAACTATAATATCCATGAGCTGACTTAAGTCAACTTAAGCAACTGTGCGAACACATATAAATCATATGTGACAAACCATAATGTACTTACGTGAACTTTTCGTTAAGTTCTCTCAGCTCTCTCTCAGTACCCATTTGCTTAAGCAAGGTGCGAAACTGAACGCACATTCCGTACGGAATTACTTAAGTTAGCTTAAGCATATTATAGTTGGGCCTTAAGCATGGAGGCTCGGCAGATGTTCAGGGAGGCATGGTGACCAATGGCGTGAGAGAACTTCGATTTATAAGGGTGGTTAAATTGTAAGGGCCGATGTTGAATGTGAACCACACCTAAACGTCAAGTTTTTTCTGCATTTCATTTGACATTTCTCAACTTCAGACTAACTCAATTTGAACCATGGAAACATACACAATCGAGCAACGCGTTAAAGTTGTTTAAGCCTTTTACGAAAATGAGCGTTCAAATCAAAATGCATTTCGTGATGTTTTTTTGATCAGCATAATCGACCAAATGTGTCCACAATCGGGAGAATTATGCGCAAATTTCAGCAAACCGGGTCTGTAGGAGATGTGAAAACACCTGAGCATGCTCGCCCAGTTCGTTTGGTGCGGCTTATGGGCTGGCGACGTCATCGGGCCATACTTCTTCGAAATGAGGCCGGCCAGGCAGTTACTGTGAATTGTTTTCGCTATCGTGAGATGATATGGAACATTTTATGGCCCGAATTGGAAGATATGGATGTGGACAATGTGTGGTTTCAACAGGACGATGCCACTTGCCACACAGCTAACGAAAGAATGGCTCTTTTGCGCAACAAATTCAATGGCCGTGTTATCTCACGTCGTGGCGATGTGATTTGACACCGTTGGACTTCTTTCTTTGGGGTTATTTGAAAGAAAGGGTATACGTCGATAAGCCAGCAACAATTCAAGAGCTAAAGGATGAGATAATTCGGCACATTAACGGCATAGAACCTCAAATATGCTTCAGCGTCATCGAAAATTTGGACCATCGGATGGTGGTGAGCCGCCGAGGTCGCGGCGGCCATTTGGCCGATATTTTGTTCCATACATAATTGAACCATACCAATATTATCATAATAAAAAGAAATGACAATAATTTCCTAAATAATTTGTGTTTCATTCAAAATCAACATCGCCCTTAAAATTTAACCACCCTTTAGAAGGAACAATAAATCGGCACATGCCTATTGATATTTTGAAACCCAATTTTGTGTCCCGAATCGAATAATTTTAAATAACCGGAAATCATATTTTCATTCATAACCGGAAATCATATTTTCATTCATGGTGACGATCCCAAGTATAGTTCGAGCACTGTCAAAGAATGGTTGATACAAAATTACCGATTTCAGCTGGACGATTCTCTACAATCCCAAGATCTCAATATTATTGAGCATTTGTGGGCATATTTGACAGAGAAGTCGGGAAAGGGGGCGCAACATAAGTTCGCGTACTTAAAATCGCCTTGCTCGAAGAATTGACTAAAATTTCGCTTAATACTGGAATAAAATACAGAAAAAACTTGTCATATTCACGCCATCTACAATTACCGAAGTCATTAAGGCAACTGATTGCCCAACATGTTATTAATGTTGAATATTTCGGGAAAATATTGTGACGTATGTAGACTTATGTAAAATTATAGATTTGCCAAATTTGCGTTTTCTGTAGTTTTAAGGTAGCAAATTGGATTGAATCGCCATTATTTTTTTTTATACCCTACACCACACTGTGGTACAGGGTATTATGACTTTGTGCATTTGTTTGTAACACCCAAAAGTAGAAGAGATAGATCCAGTGTTTATTATACCGTCCGTCTGTCTGTCTGTCCGTCTGTCTGTCTGTAGATGTATTCTTGTAATCAAAGTACAGGTCGCAATTATGGCCCGATCTTGACGAAACTTTACACATATCTTTTTTTGGCCCAAGGACGATCCCTATTTAATTTGGTTAAAATCGGTTCAGATTTGGATATAGCCACCATATATATGTTACCCCCGATTTGACATGTATGCGCTGTAAAAACTTTATTTTATATCCGATCAGTATGAAATTCAGCAGAAAGAGGTCTCTTATTATATGAATGAACACTAGAGTGGGTCGCAAAAAAAAGTTGCACCGGTCACCCCCTAGATTTGAAGATTATCTAGAGACAATTCCGGGGAAACAAAAAAATTTTTTTTCTGTGCACCCTACATGACGCCCTTTTAATTTTATTATCCTGCGTTGCCATTTGATGTCCGATCGTAACGGGACGCATATCGTTGGTTGAGTTTTAGCAAGGGCTACATTTCGTCCATATGTCACTTTTGACTCCGAAGTCAAATTCGATAAGTGACCTCTGTCATCTCGTTTTCTACCCCCCTATGTCGGGAATATTTTGAAACGCCAATAAAGGTCTTCATAAATAATGAAACATTTGCTTTTAAAGTACCCACTTTTATTCATAAACAAATAAGTTATACTAGTTTTGAAATTACAAAATACATGCAGAGATCAAATTACACAGTCTACTTTTGACGTCGATTTCTGCCTCTCTCACACACATACACACAGATATACCCCATTCACATCCCTTATGACGGTTCGGTTCAATACGAACGAATTAAATTTGAGAGCTTCGTCACCAAATGTTAAAGTGTTCTAAGGAACGAAATCACTGTTTTCCCATGCACCCTACACGACACCAAAATAGTAGTAATTTTGTCACTGTGTGCTTATTTAACGTATGATACGTCGTTGATGATATCTTCACAATGGCTACACTTCTTCCCTATGTCAGTCAGTAATCCGAGTCCAATTTTTACTAGTGACTTATCCGATTTTCTACCTCTGTAAAGTAAAGAACTTTGAAATAAATATTTTTTCTTTTACGATTTTTATTTTTATTCATAAATATATACTCGTATATTAAATTTACAGTCCAAGAAAAAACTTGAAACGTATGTCCAAAATTAAGAGCACAATTATTTTCGTTGCTGGTAATTTCGGAAGATCGAAGTTAATGGACAAGATACAACAATCAAGGTAATACAGTTGTAATGCTGTTTTGCATCTCTTTCTCTCTTTGTATTAGATTCTCAGACTTATCTTAAAGTTGCACTTTCTGTAATTGAATTTTAGAAGCTTATGTTAGCTTTAACACTATATTAATTAATTTTAATTTAATTTTACGTGCCATTCTCAAAATAAGAATTTTTTGTGCTGATTGTTAATAAATCAGCAGTAAGGATATGTGAAAAGCGGATTGGGTATATATTTTCCAAAATAAGAAGGCGGGAGCGTTATAGTAAACTGGATTTACGTCAGTATTATCTTCAATGCCATACATACCATTAATAATAATAAAAATATTATGAATGCAAATATAAATCGTGAAAGGAAAATTATTTATTTTCAAATGACGTTACTTGTTGCAAAATAAATACCATTTACATGGGCAGAAAATCGGATAACTGAAGTCACTAGTAACTGCATTTGTTTAAGTGCAGTCTCGCAAATTAGTTCGTTCGTACTAAACCGAACTCATAGTGGATGTGCATTTTTGGATACGGGGTTTACTTGTGTGTGTGAAAGAGAGAGAGAGAGAGTCAGAAAACGACGTCAAAAGTAGATAGTGTAATTTGATATCTGCATATATTAAATTTTAAAACTATTATAACTTGTTTGTTTATGAATAATAGTGGGTACTTCAAAAGCAAAAGTTTCATTATTTTTAAAGACCTTTATTAGCGTTTCAAAATATTCCCCACTTAGGGGGGTAGAAAACGAGATGACAGAGGTCACTTATCGAATTTGACTTCGGAACCAAAAGTGACATATGGACGAAATATAGCCCTTGCCAAAACTCGAACAACAATATGCATCCCGTTACGATCGGACATCAAATGGCAACGCAGCATAATAAAACTAAAAGGGCGTCATGTAGGGTGCACAGAAAAAAAATTTTTTTGTTGCCCCGGAATTGTCTCTAGATCATCTTCAAAACTAGGGGGTGACTGGCGCAACAATTTTTTTTTGTATGAGGACCGACCCTTACTAATGAACACTGTTAAATTTGAAAGAATTCGGTTCAGATTTAGATATAGCCCCCATGTGTACGTTACCCCCGATTTCACATGTAAGCGCCTTAAAAAATTTATTTTATAACCGATCAGTATGAAATTCAGCAGAAAGAGGTCTCTTATTATATGAATGAACACTGTTAAATTTGAAATTAAGAAATCGGTTCAGATTTAGATATAGCCCCCATATATACGTTACCCCCGATTTCACATGTAAGCGCCTTAAAAAATTTATTTTATAACCGATCAGTGTGAAATTCGGCAGAAAGAGGTTTCTTATTACATGAAGGAATACTGCCAAATTCGGAGAAAATCGGTTCAGATTTGGATATAGCCCCCATATATATGTAACGCCCGATTTGACATATAAGCGCTGTAGAAACTGTATTTTATATCCGATCAGTGTGAAATTCGGCAAAAAGAGTTTTCTTATTACATGAAGGAATACTGCCAAATTCGGAGAAAATCGGTTCAGATTTAGATATAGCCCCCCTATATATATTTTACCGCTATATAAGTTGTACTTTACTTCCGATCATTAATATTTTCCGGAAAGATGTTTCTCAATTTAGGAACGAATATTGCTTAATTTAGCGATTATCGGCTCAGAATTAGATAACATGTTCCTGCCTACTTACCAATTATTCCAAATTATTATCGCAGTGACCTTTATGGCATTTTTGGGAGGTGTAGAGTATTATATAGTCGGCCCCGCCCGACTTTCTGCCTTTCCTTACTGGTTTATTATTTTGAAATGAAAATAAGATGTTTTTTTTTTTGTGCATTTGGCTGTAAAGCAACTCCCTGAGAGAGATTCATTTAAATGTTTAACGTAATATGTTAAAAATGTCTCTCAGATCTCTTCTGCCGCCGCCGCCGCCGCCTCTAATTGTTTTCGTTAAATATTTTTACAAATATTTTACAATAATTAAATCACGACACTCCCATAGCCATGAGCATAGAAATATTTGTACACGCAGAGAAAATATTTTTTCACACAGAAACTAAATTATTTACAATTTTATTCTAATTCGTGGGCAAATGAAGTTTTTTCTTTACGTGTAGACAGTCATAGAAGCAAAGTGTGATCAGTTAGATCTCAGGAATGACAGAACGAGTTACAAACGTTTCTTTGACACAGAAACAAAATAAATGAATACAAAAAAAAAACATTCTAATGACTTTAATTATCTGTTGGTACTCATTGAGATGGAGGTGGTGTTGGTGGCGGTGGCGGTGGCGGTGGCTGGATGGTTGGAGCACCATTAAATGGGTGAAATCTGTTTTGAAAACAAAAATTAAAAAAAAACACCAACAACAGCAATATGAAGTCATTATTGTTGTTGGCAATGCAAAGATAAATACTCGTCACCGTCATCATCCAGCCCAGAGTAGTTTTCTGTTGCACACACATGTGAAATGAACTGATTTCTCGGCAGTTTAATGAACTTCTTTTTTTGTTCGAGAAAAATTCCATTTTTTTCTCAATTTGAAACTGTTGCATAAAATGCATTTTTTATGCCATAATTGCATTTCTCTCCTTCTCTTTGTCAACGTTGTGATGATCGATCGATGGCTTGACAGGTTTATAACGCTTTTCATTTTCAATTTTAAATGCTTAAACTTAACGCCTTTTTAAATAGGCATTAATTGTAATGTCATCAAAACCACAATGTTTGTTTATCTGTTTTCGTTGCTGTTTGTATGCTTACTAGTTGAAATCGGCTTTTTTTAATGAAAACTGAAAACATAAAATTAAAACAAAAATGTGTTGTGTCATTAGAGAAAACAGAAAACCGAAAACAGAGACCTAAAACCATAGGCCATTTAATTTACCTTGCCTTTGTCTGTGATCTCTGTGGGTAAGTGCATTTTAATTTGTCGGTAATGAATGACTGTTTGTGATAATAGAAAACGTTTACTCAAGTGGTTTCGTTTCGAAATCTTTTGGTTGGCGGTTAAATGAGTATGATAAATTGTTGGGGGCCTTAGGTTGCAAAACGATGACGTATGTATCTCGTTCATGAAATATGGGGTATACTGAGTTATAACCAAAAATATGTACATATTTCAAATAAATTGTAGTATATATATATTGTTCATTTCGTGCAAAAGCATCTCACATTTTAATTGAACATTTTTAGGATGATTTGAGATAAACGTCCCACTTCTTAAAGTTCATAAGCCAGAATTTGACTGGTTCCAGAGGAAGACAATATTGTATTTTGCGTGATATAGTAATCATTTCATTTCAATTCATTGGATTGTTATTTTTATATAGAACATTTAAATCGCCATTTGGTGAAATTTTCCAATTTAAGATGTGGCTCTCTCAAAATGAGCGATATGATGAATTTTTGGGCAGTAATTGTCAAAATAAATAATTGGAAAATAAAATTTCACTGCAAGAAAAAAAAAATAAAAGCAAATAAGAACATTTCAGTAGAGTGAACCGACTAAAGTATATCCTCACTTTGTGAGAATAATGTATTATGGAATTTAGAACTTTGTGTGACATTCTTTGTCAGGCTACAGCGACTGGAAAATTAGTCCAATACAAGTAAGAAAATGACATACGGGTAAACCGACTAAGATATACCCTCACTATGTGAGTAATGTAATATGGTACCGAAGGTGGCTTGACGAAAACGCCTATTTTGCGCTGAACAGTAAATACTTCCAAAACATTGCACTCTTCCGAATTGTATGGGCTGATGTGCACTGGTATTAACGTTATGTCCCATTCAATTTTGATATAATTTGGCCATTTTGTGTGGGAAGCACCAAAAGGGGCGTGGCAATAATGCCAATTTTTTACCCTACTGTACACTGAAAAAAAATTTTCATAAAATTAAAGAAATGCTCCAAAGACGTCCTTAGCTTTTAAAATAAGTACTAAAATAAATAAGACTAATGACGTTTTTGGAGAATTTCTTTAATTATAGTACAATTTTTTTTCAGTGTAGGTACTAAAAAGGCATTACATTGCACAAAATTTCAATTACATACATATATGCACTGGTATTAAAGTTATAAGTAGTTAACTTTGTATAAAATGAACCCTTTGTGTGGGAGGTCCCAAAGGGGCGGGCCACTTCGCTCTTTTTTCTCAAGGTGATAGCGGCAGATAAAGTATTACTATTTGTATGAGGTCAACAACTGTGCAAGGGCAGTCGATGAAACTATTACTCGGAGCTCACCAACAGAACTCGAGGACTACCAGGGCCACAAAAAGAGCAAGCAACGCTAGGTTGTTGACTGAGAAATTCAGAATCAGCTATTACCAGCGGTGAGCCCTTTAAATCACCTGGACCTGACGGCATTACTGCAGCAGAAATGTTGAAGTGCATTATCCCTTGGCTGGGGAAAATTATGAAGGCTGTATCAGGCTCTCATATATCCCCAATCGATGGAGGGATACCAAAGTTATATTCATATCCAAAGCGGAGAAGATATCGCAAACTAGGTCAAAGGACTTTGGATCATTTAGCTTATCCTCCTTGCTCCTAAAAAGACTGAAAAGTCTTTTAGATTATTTCATTAGAGAAAACCTGAATACAAAACTCCTGTCGGGGAACCAGCATGCTTACAACAGGGGCAATTCTCCAGAATCTGCCTACGGGCAGATCGTTCTTGCTATTGAAGGGTATTTTAACAACATTCACTCAGATGCGGTAATTGCGGTGCTGTGACATTAAAGGGTGAACTCAAGCTTGATTAGACTAATTCAAAGCCTGCTCAATGGACGACGCATAACAGCAAATCTTGGGTACACAACTCTAACAAGGTTTGTAAGTAGAGGGACCCCACAGATAACTCACAGATAACGCAGCAACAAACATTCTCATTTTTCTTGAGATGCTGGGATAAGAAAATATTTTTTTTGGTGTTTTATTCGACCAAAATGAATTCGGAAATGTATATTGAATTGCAGGATGATGTTTTACTAACACATATTGATGAACATTTGGATGATGGCATAATTTTTCAGCAGGACAACGCTTAATTTCACACATCACATCGACCGAAGGCTTGGTTTTCGGAAAAAATATTAATTTATTGCCATGGCCGGCTTGCAGTCCCGATTGCAATCCAACAAAAAATATAAGGGTCATACTCACAGCAAAAGTATATGAGCGTGGAAGACAATTCTCGACATTAAATGAGGTAAAATTTACAATAAAGGAATTTTGGTCGGAAATTCACATTACAACAATTCAAAACTTGATAAACTCAATGCCAAATCGCATTTTTTCTGTAATTCAGCATAAGGGAGAACACACCAAATACTAGTTTAGCAAAACAAATGTACTTGGATTTAGATTAGATTATTGTATGTGCTTTCAACTATATTTTGTTTGTTAATTTTTTTTCAAAAATTGTTTCTTTGTAATTTGGTGAAGATTTTCAGCTATTATAATGTAGCTTCTGAACCAAAGTTGTGCACACTCTAAAATTTACACCACCGGTAGAGTACATATTGAAAATTTTTAAAAAAATTTTTTATTTATATTTTTATATCCGCGAAAAGTGATGGAAATAAACTGTTTTAGACAAAATTAATATTTTTTATGAAAAGTCCAAGGAAAAAGCTATAAGAAATAATATTTTCTATTTTTAATTTCTTATGTTTTGTATCATTAAAATTAACTTCAAAAAACCATTACAGAAGAAAAAATCAATTTTTCTGAACTTTGATCTCGCCCCATGCCTCCAAATTTCATTTTTTTAATATTGTGGGTCATTACTCCCACATACTAGGGCAACATTTTATGAGAATTTGACAAAGATCTAGTTTTTGACTTGTGACATTTTTTAAACCAATCCTGAAATTTTTAAATTTTTTGGGAAAATATGTGGGTAATTTTGAAAAATATAACAAATAAAACTAAGATATGCTTTTTAGGATAATCAAGGTTGAAGGACATTTTCGTCCTTAATACACAAAAGTTGGTAACCTAATTCATAATGCTTAGAGAGGATGTTAAATTCTTTCTAATGGTACTTATATCATTTAAATCTAGTATTCCGTTCAAAAGTTATGTCGACTTCAAAATAGTTAAATTTGTAAAAAAATGTTGTAGATGACCAACTTTGGCACCCCATAAAATCTAAACCACTATGAAATTGATCAAATGGTAAAACGCCATAATTCCGAATTGTCTTGTAGTATAAGCATGCAAAATTGCACCCAAATCTAAATGTATAAATATTGAGAGTTGGTCGGTTTCATTTGGAATTACCCCATACTTTTCATTCATTTTGGCATTTTTTTTTTTTTTGATTATTTTTGAAATCACTAATTTTTCATTTTTGTGACATGATTTTTTAAATATTATTGACATATCCTTCTGATATTTTGCATTATTGATTGACATATCACAAAAAATATTTACATATTTTGCATATTTTTTGCATATTTTGTGCATATTTTTTTTGCATATTTTTGATATGCACTCAAATTATTTAAATTTGAGTGATGAAACGTCTAAATACAAATTTCGGTTCAAATCGGATGAAAATTGAAAGATATGCAAAAATCCGAGGTCTAGTGATGATTATTTGTACTTTTCTTTGTTTATCAAACAGAAATTGCATTCATTTCTTTAAACTTTTTCCCAAATATGTCGATATAATTACATAGCTAGAAAATTTTGTTGAAATTGTATTTTTCTACAAAATTATTGTTCTTCAAAATTCATTATTATAATAAAAGTTATATGACATTTATTTTTCGGCCTTTCTCCCGGTTGTTGCTGAGAGATTCGGTATTATAAGAGATTTATATTTTTCAGAATTTTTAAAATTTGTGGTAGAGATACAAGAAGGAGTGCGCCGATTTTGACTATCGAGCATAAACGGATTTGGTAGAAAATTTTACCAATTTTAACCTCATTTAGTAAATTTTTTCGAGAGTTATTGTAAGCATGGAAAGACAATTTACTTTACTGACTTCAAAAGTATCGATACAAAATGTCAATGACCAAAAAGTTATATCCTCAAATCGATTACAATCGCCTCATTGTTTGTTTGGTTAAAAATCAATATAAAGGAGTCATGTGTAGAAATAAAGGTCATGCAAAAAATTTCAATGATGATGAGTAATAATTAAGTTTTCCACACAAGTCACCCGCTGTCTCAAGGCCATTTAAGACAATTAATGTATTCCTTTGTCTAATGGTTTCGCTAACGGAAAGACAATAAAGTGAGGTGATGAGGAGTAACCAATAAAAAGTTGACTGTTCTTATTTTTCTAACACTATAAACGATACGAAATACAAAACAAACAAAAGAAGGAAAAATAAATGTTATAAATGACAAAGTTGAATGGAATCCCACACTTAGAATTTACGATAACAATAATTGACAGTGTTGAATATAAGGTACATTGGTTGTTGGTGGATATTCGCGAAAGTATTTCCTTATACCCATTTTAATTTATTTATATTTAATTAGTTTTAAATATATGTATCACAAACACACTATTCACTACAAAATACCTAATAGGAACCACATATTTATTCTACGAGAACATTTATTCCACTTTACCATGGAACAAGAACAAAATTAGAAAATAGACGTATACTTTCAACAAATCTGAAAAATGGAATTACTTTGAAATAAGATAATAAGGAACAAACTTGTTGGGAAGTTCAAAATAGTAAAAATCTTTTAAAATTCCGAGCAATACACAATTATTTATTTTAATTGGTGTTTTTGTTACTACTCTACGCAAGCAAGAAATTTGTAACCAGATTTAATTTTTTTTATCAAAAGAATCATTAATGTGTCATTAGTCGTGTTTTCGTTACGCCACAATCGCTTATTTTTTTTACGGAAAGCTAAGCGATTTTATTTCCCGATATAGAATATTTACTGTTACGAGTAACTAAATTTGCCAGCCGATTCAACACTGTATTTCCTGCGGCTCCCTTGTTACCAGATAGTAGAAATAAACAAATTAGTGAAAATGTGCTATTTATTGGAAATAAGTTGCTTTCATTGCAAATCTGAATTCGCTAACTTATAACCAAACATGAAGATGTATAAACGATGTGAAGATAGGGCCTTCCTTTTTGTCTAGTTTAGCCAAGACAACAAACTGTTAACTTATCGTCTCAGGTTATAGTCCAGTTTTTAAACCTTTATAGAAACGTTTCGTTTTTTATTATTTCATTTCATTAATTTATTATAGTATATAATCTTAAATTTAACCTTGTACAGAATTCGATTAATTAATTAAGCTCTATAATTTTGCAATCCACCTTTAGAGTGATACAATTCAGATATTATAACAAGAGACTTTATTATAATAAAACGATTAAAAGTCCAAAACATATTCTATTAGACTAAGCGTAACTAGTAAACGGCTTGATAGACAGATGTTATTTTTACACATTATATATACGAGTCTACTAGAAATGTGAGCAAAGCTTTCATTGGTATTAATATCATCGAAATACGCGAAGCGGTTAAGAAGATATGAAAATTTAGAGAAAAATCCCTGAGATAGCTAAATTTGGAGCTTTGTACAACAAAAACTACAATGAATTTTTGAAAACTAAAAAAGCCAACAAATTCATACAGAATTGAAGAATCATTGTGCCATATTTTATTAAAACCAAGGGGGACATTTTTACAATGTATGAGTTTCGATTCATTGTCTTTGGAATTACTGTATGTTTAAAATCAAACCGGATAATAAGGTTGCGAAATTTCAGCGTTATTTAGAGACTAAAGAAGTCAACTCGAGGGTAACGTTATATGGGGCTATATAAAATCATCCCTGTCCCCAAGGAAGTCCATGTGGACATGTTCGTAAAGTTTGGTTCATATTTTCGAGCTGTACTTTGAAGAAGCGTGGTCGGTCGAACATGACTAAATCGACTCAGAACGTGATTCTAAGCCAAGTTGTACAAGGACTTCAATAACCAGTGAAAACGTTGAAGCGTGGAGAATTGTCCGATGTCTTTTGAAAAAGTTGCGATTGACTCATTTCGTGTAATTTTTCTGTTATGACATGATTAGGTTAGGTTGAAGAGAGGAGACGTTTAAACGTCTCATGTCCATGGACATACACTTAAGCCAGTGGTTCGGCCTGTTGTGCGCTCCTTATTTATGATCTTTTTATAACTCACGAGTTACAGAAAATCGGTACTAGACACGAATTGACTAAGTTTGTTCAGAAATATTAAATGTTGTCCAAAATAACTGTTGCATTAGCTGCCACATAGGTACACATTTTTTTTTGTCCCAAAAACTGAAAATGTAAATGAAATGCCACGATTGAGGAGACAAAAAACCCATTGCTAGAATATCTCAAGGCTATGGCCAAAATTCGCACAACGGAAGTGTTTCCAGGATTGAAAAAGTCGCTGGTAGGATAGTATTGTATTTGTGATGGCTTACTTTGATGGGGACACAATTTATATTCATGAATCTTTTGGTTATAAGAATGAACCTTTCCTATTTTTTATAAATCTGCAATCAACAGATGTCCATTACGGCGTTTGAAAGTACAAGTCCCAAGTAATTTTTAATAATTCGACTCATGGATTTTTGTGTAATATTAATCTCATGGGCCATGATTTTCAGTTTTCGGAGCGGATTTTGCAGAATTCTTGACTTGACGGCTTTGATGACCTGCGGCGTTCGAATAGTATGAGGGCGTCCCAACCGGAGGCTGTTTTTGACATCTCCAGTCTCCTCTAAAAGCTTTATGCACCCGTAAACGAACATACGACTAATCCCCAGTGGGCGGAGAGTTTTGAAAATGTCTTTTTTATTCCACAATTAAAAAGCGCTATAACAGCGATGCGTTTCTCATTGTCTGACCACTCCATGGTGAAAACTGAAGCAATTTTGAATTCCCATTACAAACTAACGCTATAGATATTAGGTTTCATAATCCACGTGATATTAATAGGGTATGTTGAATTCTACTCTTGTTATGGGTGTGTTCAACAGTATGTATGACCTACTAAGTTTATCAGTGGGTAAATTTTCCGATTTGTTCCTTTATGTCGAACAATATTTCCCGAATTATATTCATTTATTTCTATTCTATTGAAAAATGTTTTCTCTAGAACATCATCCCATTTTCAATAGGTATCATCCCTAGTTTAATAAATGTCTTTTGCGCCTATTTTCGTGAAGATCGCTTCATATTAACGACCTGCACTTAAATAACATACACGCTGAAAAAAAATCGCCTCTGTAGTATATTGTCCCAAACATATTCTGCTTGAAACATATATATTTTTAGAGTGCACTCCAAATATACAATATTTGACACATACAAATATTATATGTTTGGGAGGATGTTGTTCTAAACAAAACTATGTTTACATCCTAATATTTTTTATTTGAATATGTTATTTCCCAAACAAAGATCTATTTGCGTGAATATATATCTATTCTTTAATTGTTTTAAGTTGTCAGCAATTGAAAGGTAATTTTTAGAAAGTTTTAATGTTAGTAAAATTCCGTTATAATTCAAAATAATGACTTGGAATAGTTAGAAAAAAAAATAAATATGTAGTTTCAACTAGAAGTTAATGCTAAGTATTCCATTTTTAATAGAAATGCATAATTCGAAAAAAAAGAAAAAATTAAAACTAAAATTCGAAAAATTCAGCAAAGTTTTGAAAAACTTTTTTTTAATAAAATATATTTGGAAATATTCATAAACAATAATTTAATTTGTATTTAAACACATACTTTATTTGAGAAAATTAGTTCGCAAATATATTTTATTCTAATATATTAACATATGGGTTCTAAATACATATTATTGATTTTCAAATAAAATTTATTTGCTCAAAAATATATAATATTTAAAAATTTGTATTGCAAGTATATTTTCTTTCGATTCAAACATATCAAAAAGGCGATTTTGCCCCGTGTATGTTTGGTTACGTTAGGTTGAGGGGGGAGACGTTCAACGTCTCATGTCCATTGACATACACATATGCCAATGGCTCGGCCTGTTATGCGCTACTTATTTATGGTATTTTTACACCTCATGATTACAGAAAATCGGTACTAGACACGAATTTTCTTAGTATATTTCACATATTCTCTGAGATGAGTCAAGCCTGGTAATGTGTCGGACCCGAAATGTCGATCATTTGCTGCAATTTAGAGATATCTGCCGGAAAGATGGGTTTTCACAACTAATAAATATCCATATTCTTCCTGGGAATGACCTGTAAATAACAACCTAGTACAATATGAATTTTTTTCATTAATTGTTATGAAGAAAATGTAGATAAAGTTAAATTTTAAGAAAAATATTTTTTTTTTGAAAAATTTTTGTTGCAGCTCGTTTTTTTAAGATGAAACTGCATTTTAATTAAACTCAATAATAATTTCAAGACTGCATTCAATTGTAGTATTTTACCTATATTTTAATAATAAATCATGAGTTCTACAATGCTATCCACCGTTTTTTTGAATATCCAATGTAATTGGAGTTACGCCACTTTCAAAACAAACGTTTTTGTAATATTGCAAAACTTAAGTTTTAAAAATCTATGTCACCTTTGATTTTTTGAGAAAATTCTTTTTGATAAAATTATGTCCGGCTAGCCTGAGACCGAATCCACACTTAACTCAATTTATGTGATTTGGAATAGGTAATTATACCCTCACTTTAGTGTGACGAGGGTATATATCATTTGCTACGGAAAAAAGTGTAACACATCGAAGGAGTGACCTAAGACCCCAAGTATGTTCGGCGGAAATCCGTTTTGGGTCATTTTAAGTCGAATGAGCAATGTCCGTCCGTCTGTCTGTCTGTGTGTCTGCTGGCTGGTGCGCACGATAACTCTCGAAAGGAGTAACCGATTGACTTCAAATTTCGTATGTGGTAATATTTTTTTCTATCTCCGGCTAAGTTCGAAGATGGGCCATATTGGTCCACTCCTTCTGGTACCTTCCCCACAAAGGGTTAAAATGTTGTGAAATATTGATTCTTTAATAACTGCTATTATACGTATTCGAATCTTCTGAAATTCCACACATAGTATTAGTTTGTTAGTCGCTATCAACTCGAGGAAAATGGGCGAAATTGCCACGCCCCTTTTGGTACCTCCCACACAAATGCACCATTTTGCACTAAAAGTTAAAAGCTTATAACATTAATACCAGTGTTTAGAAATACTTGAAATTTTGTACAGTGTAATGCTTTTATAGTGCCTACAGTCCAGTGAAAAATGGGCGTTATTGCCGCGCCCCTTTTGGTACCTCCCACACAAATGCACCATTTTGCACCAAAAGTTAACAGTTTATAACATTAATATCAGTGTATACAATTAATTGAAATTTTGTACAGTGTAATGCTTTTATAATGCCTATAGTCCAGTGAAATATGAGCGTTATCACCACGCCCCTTTTTGTACCTCCCACACAAAATGGCCAAATTATACCACAATTTAATATCTCAACGTTAATATACCAGTCCATATAAACGGTTACAATTCGGCACAGTGCAATGTATGTAAAGTATCTACTGTTCAGCGAAATATATTTCTTAAACCCCGTTTGGTACCTCCCACAAAAATTGACAGAATAATTTGTGTAATATTCAATATTACATTACTCACAAAGTGAGGGTATACTTAGTCGGTTTACCCGACTGAAACTTTCTTACTTGTTTTGTTAAATATATAGCCATATACATATGTTTATTTTTCTCTTATTGCTAACGAAGCCATATTAAACATCCAATATTTTTGAAATTTGTGAGAAAACAAATGCTGCCGAATTTTAAGAAAATCGGATCAGAATCCTTCTTTTTCAACAGATCCTTATAGATGTAGCTCCAGTTAAAGATTATCCTATTTTGAATCTAAGATGTATCAAATACAAATATTTGGATAGATAATTATCGCTAGAAAAACAATATAGATAAAACTCGACAATATTTCTTCTTATTTTGCTCTAAAAGTGTGGTTGCTTTTGGTATCATATAATTGGTTCTGCCCGATTTTGCCTTTTCTTACTGGTTTTCCAGTTAATCTGAAAGTATGAAAGCCGTTTACAAAATATAAATGCATTTCCAGAACTCATTCTAGTACTTTGGGTGGACGAAAAAGTGAGAAAAGTTTCGGCCGTGTAAATAGGATGAAGTAATCCTCCACCTTTCAGAGAAATATAATATAACAATTTGGTACATAGTCGTGGAAACAATTTTCGTGTGAATTTGTCAATTAGTTTAGGCATGAACAGTTGTCACTTTGCCGGTTCACTGGTACTAAAATTTATTTTTGTTGAAAGTATCAAAAGGGATATTAATTTTTGGTATAAAATGACCACTTTGTGTCTAAGGTATCACAAATGGTTGTACGAGTATTAAAATTCTTTTTTTTTTATATGTTTGAATTGAAAAAAAATTTGGAACATAATTTTTTAAATATTATATATTTTTGAGCTAAAAATATATTTGGAACATAATTTTTTTAAATATTATATATTTTTGAGCTAATAAATTTTATTTGAAAATCAATAACATTTATTTGAAACGCATATAATAAAAAAATAATAATTTTCTCAAATAATAAAAATAATTCAATTCAATTCTTTATTTTTTATAACATTTCGTGTTTTACATTATTTTTTTCAATTCAATTCTTTATTTTTTATTAAAAATAACATTTCGTGTTTTACATTATTTTTTTTTCGTATAAAGAGTTTAGGAAAAATAGTTCCTTTTCTGCTTAATTTAGATTTGTAATTTTTGGCATTTTGAGTTATGTATTTAGGTACATTGTAATTTTAAATAATAGGCAAAGAAAAACATACATAAAAACCTTTTGGAACTTTGACTAGATATGGATTTTTACTTAAAAACTAATCATATGATGAAACTAATTCAATACTGCGATCATATCGCGTTGACGAACATCTCGCCTTAAAATTTGTGCTGACTTTTTCAAGTCTATCATTAATGAGCTCAAAACCGTATAAGGTATGTAGTCGTTGGGTGGGAAATTGCCATGGTATGTTAAAAATAATTTTAAGCAATTTGTTCTGGACAACTTGTAGCTTATGTAGATGGCAGCTCGCCGACGACGCCCATAGCGGTGCACAGTAAAACATTATTGGCAGGAATATCGATTTTATTATTATTTATTTTGTTTTCTTTATTCAGATCAGACTACCTGTGAGATATGATCGCCAAAATTTAGTTTTTTGTCAAGTATGACTCCTAAATATTTAACTTGTTTTCCCAAGCTATGTTTTGGCTCAGGAAACGCATGGAATACTCGTATATGAAATATATGGCCTGCGTTTTTTCTGGATTTACTAATATATTCCATTTCTTAAATTTTTCATTTATTTTAGCCTGACCTCTTTCCAGATTATTTATTATGTTGGTGGAATATAAATCGGAATTTACTATTGAGATATCATCGGCAAAAATTGAAATGACAGAGTTGCCTACGAGGTTTGCTATTTATATTTCGGTCCTGGCAATGCAGGTGTTGCCAGATGAAAACTGGAACTTCCATCGGAAAGTATGACATTTTTTAGCATAACTTCACTCAGACTGTTTTGTCATTTGAGCGCGAATTGTTTTGGTTACAGTGTGTTGAAAATTCACCTCCAAAAGATGGTTTTTGAACGCTTCAACAGCTGCTTCAGGCGTCGAAAAACATTGACCAAGCAGTTTTTCTTGATGTGAATGAATAAGAAGAAGTCATTGGGTGTCAGGTGAGGGCTGTACGGCGGATGCCCCATCAATTGGACGTTTTGGCCGGTCAAAAGGCGCTGGTTTGAGCCGATGTGTGAGAGCTCGCATTGTCATGGTGCACAATGATTCGTCTTCTCTTGTTCGTTTTTCGAATTTCTCCGAAGACTTCAGGCAAACACATTGTGGTGTACCACTCAGAATTGACCTCCTACGTTGCTCAAGCGGAGCAGTCGCCACATGACCAGTTTTGCCGAAGAAACAGGCGACCATTTGCTTCGAAGTGCTTCTTCCACGAACAACTTTAGTTGGATTTGGCTCGTCTTCGTAGACCCACACGCTCGATTGCTGTTTTGTTTCGGGCTCATGCGCATAGATCCAAGATTCGTCACCTGTGACGATCTTATTAACGTCTTTTGAAGCACCGCGATCGTATTTTTTTTTTCAAAATTTATTTGCACCAATCGACACGAGCCTTTTTTTGAGCGATTGTAAAATTGTGCGGGATCCAACGAGAACAAACCTTTTTACGGCCAGGTGTTCATGCAATATCGAATGTATGCTGGTGGAAGTAATGCCCAAGGATGCCTCTATCTCACGGTATGTCCTCCGTTTTTGGAGGACTTTCACGACCTTCGTCTTTGAGCGAGCGTCGGCCACGATTGAATTCATTAAACCAGTTTTTCACAGTGCTATAGGATGGAGCTTCATCGCCATACAAAGATTTAAGTTAATCGATGCACACTTGTCGTGATAATCCACGTCGAAAGTTGTGAAAAATGATAGCACGAAAATGTTCACGAGTTAATTCCATTTTTTTGCCAAATTGATTTTTTCCAAGTCACTCTAAATAACACAAATGATGGTCGTACATCAAAACGTTCTGAGTACGTTTATGCTAAAAAATGTCAAACTTTCCAATGGAAATGTCAGATGGGGCCAGGCAACACTTAGTGTTGCCAAGGCCAGAAATATACATAGCAACCCCGTATGAAAGCAGTTTACGAAATAGAAATGTATTTTCAAAATTCATTCTAGTACTTTGGGTAGACGAAATGGTGAGAGAGTTTTGGCCGTGTAAATAGGCTGCAGTATTCCTCCACTTTTCTGAGAAATATAACACAAAATTTGGTACATGGTGGGAACAATTTTCGTATGAATTGGTAATTTTTTTAGGCCTCAACAGTCGGTACTTTGCCGGTTCACTGGCACGACGGAAAAATGATTGCAATGTGCGGAGTTATAGAAGATTAGAATATGTAGTACAGAAATTGTAAAAGACTCAATCGACCATGCTCTGAAGTCACTTCACGTTGAAGTGATTTGGTTTTCACGGAAGAGGTGTTCTTAGCACAAAAATGTTAAGAATCTCGTGATTCTAAATCACGGCAAACTACTTACAACTTCGTGATCTGCAAGACAGGATTAAATCACCCATGTGATTTCAAAAAGGTCCATGTTATGAAAACACCGTGGTTACAGATCATGCCTGAACATTTCGCTATTCCACCTTTGAATGGGGAACTGAAAGGAGTGGGTCCTCTTATGACCTCAAAACTTAGTATGTATGGAAAAAATATTACCACAAACAGAATTTGAAGTCATTTTATCATTCCCTCGAAAAGTAATCTTTTTCACCAGCCGGTCAGATATGGCTCAAGTGACTTGAAAATTCCTAAAATTCGTTGCCGCCTAACAAGTTTTTCTTGAAAAATCGTGTTGCATTGTGTTCAGCGATAACAATAGTAATTTAGAAGGCCGCGCTCATTTGATTCACGGTAATGCTAATGTAATGTAAATCAATCATCTGTGAAGTTCTTGAAAATGAAATCTCTGACGAGAAGGAATTTTATTATGAAAAATGCAAACAAGTGTGCATTGTCATGATCACAATTACGAAAATGCATACATACATATCTGTATGTGAAATTGAAGACAATTAAATCACGGCTCATTGCAGTATGAACTGTAGTATAGCCTAATCATCCAACAAACATCTACCGATCCACCCACTATGTAGTCATATCAACCGACCATAAATCGAATTTCGAAATGCTTCAATGATTTTGAACGAGTTCTCTGTGTGTCTGTCGGCCTGACTGCTCCAATTTCCATGAACGAACAAACATCGGTGGCGATGGTTTGGTTTACTTCAAATAATTTCACTGCGAATGCACTTTGCTGTCATACTGTGCACGAGAAAATGTAGGTTGAAATATTGCCATTTTTGTACGACTACTAAATAGTATTTTTGCTGTATTACCATATTTTCTGACTTATAATCAGAAAATGTTAATTTTTATTCTGCAATTTTTTATAAATTCTATAGCCGCTCTATATTGGGAGTCGACAATTTCATGTTTATCTTGTTTTTATTTTTTTATACATGCATTGCGATTTCGTAGTTATCGCTTTGTTTCTGTTTTGCCTCGTCTGCATATTTAATTACGAAATGTTCGTCGAAAATGAGATTGTCACATTTTATTTGTTTATTTTTAATTGTATAAACATTACTTTTTCAAATGAATATTTTTAGCTATAAAATCATTGATTGTAGTTCGTTTCGCTATAGCTTTTGTTTTCGAAATCAGATTTATTTTCTAATTGCATGAATGAACGAATGGGTATTAACGCTCACAAGTCGATAAATTACATATATGCAATGGAAAATGTTTTTTCTTTTAGCTAAACCGCCCACCCAATAAACGTTTTTAGCATTACGTGCTAAGATAGAATATTCAGCTTTATTTGCAGTTTCTTTGCTCTTTTCTAAAACTATTATTAAATTAGGTAACTTAAAAATTCTTACATAACAGAATAATTTCCAAAAGTGTATACAAGGAGTCCCAAAAACAATGACATCAATGTTGTTAAAATATAATCCATCTGAGCTATATCGAAAGGAAAAACTATTTGCCTCCAATTTTTGTATATACTCAGCCAGAAAACCAGTAAGGAAAGTCGGGCGGGGCCGACTACACCTACCTACCAATGCGAAAATGGGCATTGCGATAAGAATTTGGCAGTGTTCATACATGTAATAAGCAAACTCTCTGCCGATTTTCGTACTGATCGGATATAAAACACGGTTTCTACAGCGCTTACATGTCAAATCGGGTGTAACATATAGATTGGGACTATGTTTAAATCTGAACCGATTTCCCCGAATTTGGCAGTGTTCATACATGTAATAAGAAAACTCTCTCTGTTAAATTTTATACTGATCGGATATAAAACACGATTTCTACAGCGCTTAAATGTTAAATCGGGTGAAACATATATATGGGGATATATCTAAATCTGAACCGATTTTCCCCGAATTTGGCAGTGTTTATTCATGTAATAAGAGAACTTTCTCTGCCGAATTTCGAAAAGGTCGGATATAAAACACGATTTCTACAGCGCTTAAATGTTAAATCGGGTGAAACATATATATGGTGGCTATATCTAAATCTGAACCGATTTTCCCCGAATTTGGCAGTGTTTATTCATGTAATAAGAGAACTCTCTCTGCCAAATTTCGTACTGATCTGATTTCAAATACAGTTCCTACAGCGCTTACATGCCAAATCGGGTGAAACATATATATGGGGGCTATATCTAAATCTGATCGGATTTTCTCCGAATTTGGTAGTGTTCATTCACGTAATAATAAAACTCTCTCTGCCGAATTTCATAAAGATCGGATGTAAAATGTGGTTTCTACGGCGCTTGCATGTCAAATCGGGTGAAACATATATATGGGGACTATATGCAAATCTGAACCGATTTTAACCAATTTCAATAGGGATCGTCCTTGGACCAAAAAAGAGGACTATGCTAAATTTCATCACAATCGGACCATAAATACGACCTGCACTTTGATAACAAGAATACATGGACATACGGACAGACAGACGGACAGACAGACAGACGGACATGGCTAAATCGACTCCGAAAGTGATTCTGAGTCGATCGGTATAATAAACAATGGGTCTATCTCTTCTCCTTTTAGGTGTTACAAACAAATGCACAAAGTCATAATACCCTGTACCACAGTGTGGTGTAGGGTATAAATACCATCCTCAAAGCGATGTGAAAGCACTGTGCACCGTCATCAAACGGTGGGATAAAGCGTTGTAAAAGCGTCAAAATGATAACACCGATATACGGTGTGACGGCGGTATATTACAACGTTTTTTTTTTTAAAAACCTTGGTAGAAAAATTGATCCCCCTCCGATTTTCACAGAATATTCGTCGCACTCTCACAAATCCAGAACAGTCAATAATTTTTGGGAGATTCAATACTGGTAAAAGTTATGGACGAAATACCAAGACTAGTCTGACAATTTTCCTCTGTTTTTGTAAAACACTGCACATTGGTACGAATTCAAAAATGGGAAATAACTCCACCGTTTCTTAACCAAACTACCGATTGCGACCAAACTTGGCATAGTAGATGAAGAGGTGTTAGAGAAGTTATGTTTTATATTTGGGACCTATATATCAAACAGGGGCGGAGATAGAGGGCCTCAAAATTGGCCACATTGGGTGAAGAAAATGTTCAAGCGCGTGTAACATGCGTTTCTCTCCCGATTTATAAAATTGTGTGTGTGTTCTAAAGGGTTTTTCAACAGGGACGCTACAAAAGTAGACCGACAGGGACAGCAAACGACGCCATATTTTTTGCCGCTCTTTTGACATTTCTCTTCAGTAAGGTTTGCCGCCTCGGTCGTGCGATTTGACGCCGTTAGACTATTTCCTGTGGGGCTACGTCAAGTCTATGGTCTATGCCAACAAGCCAGCGACGATTGATGAACTTCGTACGAATATCGAACGTGAAATTGCAGCAGTATCGGCCGATTTATGCTTGAAAACCGTCGAAAATTGGGTTCAGCGTCTGGACTTCTGCAAGCGTGCCCGTGGTGGCCATGCAAAGGAAATCGAGTTCCTAACATAATGGCATCGAACGTACTTTCACAGGAATAAAGAATTTCATTGATATCCAAAACCGTTTTTGTTTTATTTAAAAAAACTTTTGTAGCGCTCTTATTGACGGACCCTATACTAACTGGTGCCTACAAATAAACTGTTTACACCTAAGAATTATCTCGTATATTTACCGAGATATCTGCAATTAAAAATTAAATTTTTCATCTTATATGACAATAAAAAAAATTGGTTCGATATACCCAAAAGTACAACAGTTATGACCACTTGAAGTTATATATTTATACTTTTTTCCTAAAAAAAATTACAAAAATCCGTTTTTTTTAAATATAACTTCAACCCAGCAAATCTTGGTAAGTACATGTCCTTACCAATCGCATTACCAAGTAATAATATCTCATTATCGCCAGCATTACTTTCGGTAAAAAAATAACGACTAACAAAATAATGACAAAAATAAGTTATTGCTAGTAATATAAGTTAGAAAATCTTATTTTAGTTATAAACTTTTCTTTAAATGATTTACGATTTATGATTTTTTCTTAAATGATTTATGTATGTATATACGTTGTAGTTTGTATTCAGTTAAATCAGTTAAAGAACAGTTTAAAAATTCAAATTAGATTCTCTAAATTATATTACAAATAATAACTTATTTTTGTCATTATTTACTTAGTTGTTATTTATTTACCGAAAGTAATGCTGGCGATAATGAGATATTATTACCTGGTAATGCATCTGGTTACGACATTTACTTACGAAGATTTTGATGGGTTCCATGAGGTCGCTAGTTCAATCCCACCTCCCAGCAAATGAAATTTTTTGTCATATGACGACAACATTCAATAACTACTCTCTCCCAATTATACGCTCTACCCAATGTTACTTCTCTTCTCAATTTTACGCCCTTCTACTTTCTCACCACATTCCACCACTGATGGTGGTGAAAAAACAATAGCAACTAGGAAATATCCACTACTACACAAACTCACTCGTAATATTATTACTTTTGCCCACGCTTACTTTATGAATAATTGTAAGCGTGGGGGTAAGTGCTTATTTTTCAGCTGCTTGTATGCTTGTGTGGAAGCACTTTCCTCCAATGACATGTATAGGGTGATCCATTTCGAGGTTCCCTACTTTTTTAAAGAAAAACCAGTAAGGAAAGACAGAAAGTCGGGCGGGGCCGACTATATAATACCCTACACCTACCTACCAATGCGAAAATGGGCATTGCGATAAGAATTTGGCAGTGTTCATACATGTAATAAGAAAACTCTCTCTGTTAAATTTCGTACGGATCGGATATAAAACACGATTTCTACAGCGCTTAAATGTTAAATCGGGTGAAACATATATATGGTGGATATATCTTAATCTGAACCGATTTTCCCCGAATTTGGCAGTGTTTATTCATGTAATAAGAGAACTCTCTCTGTTAAATTTCGTACCGATCGGATATAAAACACGATTTCTACAGCGCTTAAATGTTAAATCGGGTGAAACATATATATGGTGGCTATATCAAAATCTGAACCGATTTTCCCCGAATTTGGCAGTGTTTATTCATATAATAAGAGAACTCTCTCTGCCAAATTTCGTACTGATCTGATTTAAAATACAGTTCCTACAGCGCTTACATGCCAAATCGGGTGAAACATATATATGGGGGCTATATCTAAATCTGATCGGATTTTCTCCGAATTTGGTAGTGTTCATTCACGTAATAATAAAACTCTCTCTGCCGAATTTCATCAAGATCGGATGTAAAATGTGGTTTCTACGGCGCTTGCATGTCAAATCGGGTGAAACATATATATGGGGACTATATCCAAATCTGAACCGATTTTAACCAATTTCAATAGGGATCGTCCTTGTACCAAAAAAGAGGACTATGCTAAATTTCATCACAATCGGACCATAAATACGACCTGCACTTTGATTACAAGAATACATGGACATACGGACAGACAGACGGACAGACAGACAGACGGACATGGCTAAATCGACTCAGAAAGTGATTCTGAGTCGATCGGTATAATAAACAATGGGTCTATCTCTTCTCCTTTTAGGTGTTACAAACAAATGCACAAAGTCATAATACCCTGTACCACAGTGTGGTGTAGGGTATAAACACAGAAAATTCAAATTGAATGGGGAATGTTTATTATCATTTGAAAGAACATTTTTTAGCATTTATTTTTTGTAGATTATGTCTATCAAATGTTGGCCGCGGCTACTCTCAGATGGTCCATCCGTTGAGTCCAAACTAGTGTAAACAATTTGCAAAACAAATTTTTTTACAATAAATGGTGCGCTGTGTCCTCGTTAAAACAAAGTAAACTTTGCAAAAATCGGCTCAGCCGTTCGAGAGCAATTACAAATTTCGTACAGCATAAAAACTCTTTTTTTTTAATATTTTCAAAAATTAAAATGCCCACAAAGTTTTTTTTAAAAAAATTATAGCGAGATCTTTTAGACTGAAATTTGGTACATATTAGTGATGTCAAACGGGAAATTCCGATCCCGAAAATCCCGAGAAATCGCGATCCCGAAAAATCCCGAATCCCTGAATTTTTTAAAATGAATCCCGGGATATTTCAATAATAATATATGAAGGTGTCTCGCATAAAATATTAAGTTAAAGATAGCTACACTCTGTCTAAAATGTATACTCGTACTAATGAAGCAAATTGTTACATCAAAAAACATTGACATAATCCGGTGAACAAATTAGAAATTTAGAGAAGAATTACAAAATATATAATAAATTTAATTATACACAAGTAAACCTAAAATAAGAACACAAATGTAGGAACAAAAGGACTAAATATATATAATACTAGCTGACCCAAGCAGACGTTATACTGCCCGCCCTGTTTGGGATGTGTTGGTTTGTTATTCATTGATATTTCATTAAAAAATGCATACATCCCGAGTTTCAGGAAAAAATTTTCAAAAAATTTCGGACGAAACATATATATGGGAGCTATAGCTAAATCTTAACCGATTTTCTTCAAATTCGGTAGTGTTGGTTCATGGATCAAGAAACTCTACCATTCTAAATTTCAAAATGATTGCATGTAAAATACAGCTTCTACAGGACTAAAGAGCAAAATCGGACGAAACATATATATGGGAGCTATATCTAAATCTTAACCGATTTTCTTCAAATTCGGCAATGTTGGTTCATGGATCAAGAAACTACCATTCTAAATTTCAAAACGATTGGATGTAAAATACAGCATGTAAAATACATACATACATGGGAGCAATATCTAAATCTGAACCGATTTCAAACAAATTCAATAGCTGCGAAATACTCTAAACTGCAAAATTTCAGAACGATCGGAGTGAAATTGCGACCTGTAGTCGACGAACAACTTTACATGAACAGACGGACGGACGGGCGGACAGACATGGTTAAATCGACTCAGCTAGTGACTCTGAGTCGATCGGTATACTTTAAGGTGGGTCTAGCTGTGTTATTTTCAGGTGTTACAAACATCTGCCGTGAAACAAACTTATAATACCCTGTACCACAGTGTGGTGTAGGGTATAAAAATATTTAAAAAAAATCAAAATTTATGAAGTCGTCAATCTAAACAGTGTCGACTAAGAATCGACGTCGACGACGCCAACTGGAATAAGGGCGAATTATTAAGCATTTTTCGACGTTTTTATTACGGGTTTATTTAAAAATTATTAAAATTTTCTTAAAACATATCGTCGAAACCGACGAACGAATGAAAAAATGGTATTCGATTAATTTGCAGTTTACCTAATTTTGGATGATCTATCTAATTCTTTCCTGGACTAATTCGGATAAATTGATCTCGAGTATTGCTACAATATGTGTCTCGACCTCTTTATTTGTGCAAATCGCGATTTTTAGCGAGAACTCAAAGAAACTAATTTTTAGGCTATGAACAGTTAATATATTATCTCATATATCCAAATCGACTGCGAAAACCTGTGACACAAAAAAAAAATATTGACCAGTGTTATAGGAAGATTTGTTTATTATTTAGATGACCAAACCAAACAACATTGAAAATTTTGGTTACAGCGTTAAGTAAATAATGCATAGTGTTTTTATATCCTCACGTTAGTGTGACGAGATTATATATCATTTGCCACGGGCCAAAAGTGTAACACATCGAAGGAGTGACCTAAGACCCCAAGAGTATTCGGCGGAAATCTATTTTGGGTCATTTGAGCAATATACGTCCGTCCGTCTGTCTGTCTGGTGCGCACGATAACTCTCGAAAGGAGTAACCGATTGATTTCATATTTGGTATGTGGTAATATTTTTGCCTATCTCAGGATAAGTTCGAATATGGGCCATATCGGTCTACTCCCTCTGGTACCTCCCCCACAATGAAATATTGATTCTCTAATAACTTCTATAGTACTTGTTCGAATTTTTTGAAATTCCACACATAGTGCTATCTTATTAGTCGCTACTATCATAAGAAAATGGGGAAAGTTGCCCCGCCACACTGGGAGGTACCAACCACACAAATGTACCATTTTATACAAAAAGTGAACAAAAGTTATATCGGTTTACCCGACTTAAACTTTCTTACTTGTTTTTATCTCAAATTGACAATGTTTTCATATTATTTTCTTGTTGAGGTTTATCTCTATACTAACATTTGTACCTGGAGAGATCAAATCAAACAATGGTCAAATACAATTTACTTAAATTCAATAATTAGAATTTAATTGTATTACAATGTAAAATGCCGTAAAATTGATCTATTACTTATTTCGAAATGCACCTCGAATTAAATTTGCTTCTTATAATATTTTATGTTGGGTTTTCTCTCCTCTGATTATTTATCACTTTCATTATTGAGCTTTACTCGTATGTACAAGTATTGTACTCGTACATTGCTTAGCTGACCGATATAATTATCTCCCGCATTATTCCAATTTACTTGTTTTATGGCCGGTCGCGATGGGTGGATTTGCTGTTGATCGTCATAAATTGTTGCTGGAAAAGCAAAAAGTGTTGGATTCACATTCTATAATATGTGTGGCGAGAAATTGTGTATTAAACGATCAATGATTTGGCTTTAAGCCAAATGTACATAAATCCAAAATTGTGCCATTCATCATTATCTCCTTTAGATCATTAAGAAATTGTAAAACTATATTTTAACACTCAAGTTTCTATGTTTAAAAAACATATACATACATAGTAAGCATTGTGTGTGAACTTACCTTTGTATTTTATAATTTGTTTACATTTTTTCAAGTTGTCAACAAATGAATATTGTTGTTTATTTTCTATAAAAAGAAATATGTATATGCACATTATACCATTAGTTGTTGTAATCATTGCGAAAGTCTCCTCTATCGTAGAATGGGAAGTGTCATTAATTTTGATGTAAGTTTGAAGCATGTGTACATTTCCGACAAAACGGTTAAAAAATTCTAATATTTTTAACATCCTAAAAATTAAATATGATTTTTTATATACATATTGGGAGGGTTTATTTATATCATTGGGTGATTTCATGTCAAGTGAGTTATATTTTTAAAACCGATGGTATCTGATTGGGATGAAACTTGCAACAAACTTGTCCTATTAGATAGTAGTTGTAACACAACATTTCAACGAGATCGGTTAAGGACTGTCCGTGTTGGTAATTTTTTCAAAGTGTTCACGATTGGTTTTTGTTCAATCCTTTTTAAAAAATTCACAAAAATATTTGTAAAGACCCATGTATTTTTTATATTATTTTTTTGCTCAAACGAAAACTTAGGTCATTTCCTTTAAGAACTTTATGGTCAATTAGTGGGATGGGACTCTATTAAAATAATGATAAACATCTAAAAAAAAGAGGTTGAAGAACGTATTTTATCATAACTCGAGAACTATTTATCCTAAATTAAATAGGCGCCATATTCTACTAATGTCATTTATCAGATTAATCATAATCTCAGATTATCTACAAAATCAGAGAGCAGAGTAGGGTCTAAAACCTTCGAACACTAGCAGTTTTTACAATATTGTCTCTTGTTTGTATTCATTTGTTGATATTTTGCAAACTCAAGGTGATGGCAATAATGTGTTTACGGAAATACAATGCAATTAAAAACACATTTCACGTGTAGGCTTTTAGCTGGGAATGTACTGTTTGTTGCTGCTGCAGCTGCTGACAACTAATCAAAAATTACATACATAGATACAGTATCGGACAATACATATTGGACCAACTTCATACTTCTATTCAATCACAAAAATCTGAAAAACTATCAATGATATATTCCCAAAATTGCACCTATTATCTAAGAAATTGTATCAGTTAACAAAACAGCCAAATTGTTATTTTGGCTGCTTAAATAATTTGAAATTAAAAATTTATTTCCCAAAAAACAAATACTTATAAGTCGAAATTTCGCACGACAAAACATATTGGACTATGCATTTCTACTAAGATTCTGTGGAAAACCTTTATTATCAAGGACGGCTTTGCTTCTTCTTGCATATATGTAATAATCTCCCAAAGATTTTCAATTGGATTCTAGACTGGGGTTTAGCTAACTACTTCATAACGTTGACCCCTTCCTTTCTAAATCAATCTTGGAATCATTTCGCGGTATTTTTATGGTCATTGTCGTGATGAAATTGCCATAATAGAGCCATATTCCATAGGGAAACATAAACATATTCCCTCAGCATAGGGAAACATAAAATTCTCCGAGATTTGGCTGTACTTAAAACTGTCCATAATTCCCTTTATTTTATAGAGGGGTCCAACCCCGTTACAGAAAAAGCGTCCCCAGACCATTACATTCCCTTCTTCATGTTTTACAGACCTTTTACAGTACAACGGATTCTATCTTTTATTAACAGGAATGCGTATTCGAATGTTTCCCTCCGAATTATTTTAATAAAGCTTTGATTTGCCTGAAAATAAAACGGATTTCCATTTGTCTACGGACCAGCTGTTTTATTCTTTAGCTTAATTTAAACGAGCCCTTCGATTTTTATTCGAAATTAATGTTTTTTTTGCTGAGCGATAACTTTCAAATCTAGCATCATACGCAATTTTGGAAATTGAACAGAAGTATGAAGTTAGTCCAATATGTATTGTCCGATACTGTACATATGTATATGTACAAGAGCAGAGATTTTTTTTGCAATATTAATAATTATGCATTTTCCTTTGTTTCCAGGTTGAACTTGGCGCAAATTGGATACATGGCGTCCTGGGCAATCCCATATTCGAAATTGCCGTACAGCATGGTCTAGTCAGTGTTGTTAACATACCGAAATCCCACAAAGTTGTGGCCACCACCGAGGATGGCCAGCAGGTTCCTTTCGATATACTGCAGGAAATCTACGAGGCGTATGTGTGTTTCCTACGGCGCTGTGATGAGTATTTCCTCTGTCAGTATAGTCCACCGCCCGACATTCATAGTGTGGGCGAACACATTAACTTTGAGATACAAATCTATTTGAGTTCTGTTGAGGATCCCAAGGAGAAGCGTTTGAAACAATTGATTTTCAATTGTTTGCTCAAGCGTGAGACTTGTATAACGGGTTGCCACGACATGAACGAAGTAGATCTCTTAGAATTAGGTAAGTGAGCATTCACATCTATCGCTGCAATATGGATGGATAATGTCAGTTTCCTTGCATTCTAGGTAGTTATACAGAATTACAAGGTGGCAATATTGTTTTGCCGGCCGGTTATAGTTCGATTTTACGACCCCTTACCGCACAAATACCCAAAGAGGCTATCATTACCAAGTGCCCCGTGAAGAAAATTCATTGGAAGCGAAAAAAGACTTTAACCGGCCTGGACACAGTCGATGAGAATGACGAGAATGATTCGGATGATTCCGAAAAAACAGTCACAGAATTCCCCTCTGCTGGCGGTGTTGGCGGCGCTGCTGTCGCTTCCGGCCCGGGTACGCGAGAAAGCACTCCTTCGACTGCAAACGACTCGCGTTGCGGTTCGGTGGAATCGGACGGTGGCAATAACGATTTTCCCATACGTGTAACGTGCGAGGACGGTCGTGTTTTCAATGCTGAACATGTGATATGTACCATACCCCTAGGCGTTCTCAAGGAATGTCATAAAAATCTCTTTGATCCGGAATTACCCCACTACAAACAGGAATCCATTGAACATTTAATGTTTGGCACAGTGGATAAAATTTATCTAGAATATGATCGGCCGTTTTTGAGTGCCAATATTTCGGAAATTATGCTCCTGTGGGATGATGATAAATACGATATACATGCCTCCGACGAAGAACGCGCCACGCCCGAGTTTTTGAGTAAACATTGGTTTAAGAAAATCTATTCGTTTGCGAAAATTTCGGACACTCTGCTGTTGGGTTGGGTATCTGGTCAAGAGGCTGAGTACATGGAGACACTGCCATCGGAAGCGATTGCGGAAAAATGTACAGAGATTTTAAGAAATTTCCTACAAGATCCATATGTACCGAAGCCAAGAAGATGTGTTTGGTAAGTTTAAATGTAGTTTCGAAACCAAAACAGCTGTGATGGTCCATTTTATATTGGCTTTATTGTGCGAATGACTTGTCAAGAAAGAAATATGTGGGATATTCTTATGGAGTTTTAGGTGTATATGATGTTTCATAAAACCTCTCACATTACAAGTGGATATCTTATGCGGACCAAATATCGTAACACATCGAAGAAGTGGCCTAAGACCCTAAGAAAGACAGTTTTTTTTACTTTTTAAGTCATTTGAGCTAAGCCTTTTGTGCATGATAGCTCTCGTAATGATTTAAATTTTGTATCTGATTTTTTTTTCTTATCCAAGCCTATGTTTGAAGATGAACCATATTGGTCCACCACTCCTTCCAGCACTTCTCCCACAAAGGTTTAAAATATAGTGAAATTTTTAATATCTTATAACTTCTGTGGTTTTGCCCATATTAATAATTTCCTCGCCGCTAGAAATCTAGAAATATGGGCGCACTAGCTATGACCCGGTGCTCTACCGTGATTTATGCATTATAAGCAATTTATGATGAATTTGCTCTAAAGGCTCGATATACCCAAAATATGATGGAAATGTCAAGCATCTCGCGAGGGAATTATGAAAATGTTTAATATAAAATAATGTAAAGTTTTTTTTGTATTAAAAATCGTAATTTTAGGACAAAAGTAGTTTCGAGAGTTATCGTGCGTACCAGCCAGACCGACAAAAATACGGACGAAACAATTTAAAATAATTACGTACGCATAGAGAAAACTTGCAGTTTTTGTCTGAGAATTCCGAAAAACTGTAATATTATCTAGAACTTGTCATAAAATACTAAAAAAAAGAAAATTTTAAAACGGTTTACATGGAAAAATATTCAGCGAACTAGCCTTAACATGAATGGCGGGGTTTCTACTATGGATGTAACGAATATTAGCATATGCGAACGCGAAATATTTGCATCATTTTAACATTCGCAAAAATATATTTCAGTATTCGCTTCCATTTGTTAAAAGTGTTATATCTTCTACTCAACCACTGTTTCAAGAAGTCTTCTGAAACTAAACAAGATCGATATTAGTAAGATGATGATTATTTTAACGGGACACTCAAGCTTACAAGCACATCTTCATCGCATAGGACTAGCTGGAAACGACGAATGCAGGGCATACAGGGAAAACATCGAAACGATGGAACATTTTCTGTGTCACTGCCGGCTTTCACACATGCAAGATCCCAACATATCGGTTCCGACATATTACCAGACTTGACCCATCTCAGAGGATATGACTGGCAGATACTGTGAAAATTTGTGTCTAGTACCGATTTTCTTTAACTCGTGAGATATAAAAAGATCATAAATAAGGAGCGCACAACAGGCCGAACCACTGGCTTAAGTGTATGTCCACGGACATGAGACGTTTAAACGTCTCCTCTCTTCAACCTATATATATATCTTCTTATTCGCTTCACACATTTTGAAGATATTAATACCAATGAAAACCTCTTCCACTTCTCTGCAAAACAGTTGAAAAATATGCTTGTCCTTGTGGTACCATGAGGTAAAAATATGGAAAACATTCTTAATACTTGAATATCCGGGAAAAGTATAAATTTAGTTCCTTAATTTTGTTGTTACTAAAGGGTCAAACTATTATTCGCATTCGCTTTCGCAAAAATCCATATTTCACTATTCGCTTTCGCATTCGCAAGAAATATATTTCATCCCTAGTTTCTACTACTGTTATATATATCCAATGTACGACTTAAGGAGAGAGACCCCAACGCTACCCTACACATTTCCGGAATATAAGGCAACATTGGCCTTCCTTACACTTACCAGTACTTTAAGTCTGATAGACAATTTCCTTTCTACAATTATTAATAGAAATTGCGAACTTTCAGAAAAGATTAGCTCTGTTCCATTTATACGAGGAGGGTCCACATGTGGGACCTCTGTTGTGCATGATAACTCTCGTAAGGATTTAAATTTTGTATTTGAAATTATTTTTCTTATCCAAGGCTATGTTTGAAGACGAACCATATTGGTCCACCACTCCTTCCAGCACTTCTCCCATAAAGGTTTAAAATATAGTGAAATTTTTAATATCTTATAAATTTTATACTATATCTCCAAAACTCGAGAAATATGGGCGCACTAGCTATGACCAGGTGCTCCTCGCAGCCCCAATTTTACTTCAATGAAATAAAAAGGTGTAATATACTATAATAAATGATGATATTTACATGATTTTATTTAAATTATATTAATGTGTATGACTATTGCTGAAAAAACAGAACTTTGAGTAGGTTAGTAATAACAATTTATAACTATATGATATTCAAACCCTCCAAAAGTGAATGGACAAAATTTTCATTGAATAATTGATTGCGCTATTGCAAATCTGCGGGACTAGTTATCATTGCTATCCACAAATGTCTATTAATCGTGAGAAGAAAAATAAATTAGAAGTAGAATCAATGTTTACTGCTTAATTGTTTGATAACACATGTTGATTGAAACAAGTACAAAGTGAGTTAAAAAGAAGTAAGAAAGTTCAGTAGGGAAACCCGACATAAGAATCCTTCCACCTTCAGTCCCAAAAAATATACGTAAATGTATTTTTTTGTTTTAATTAAATTATTATCAATTTAAATTGAATTTAATAACTTTATCAAAGTTATAAACTGTTAAATTTTGGTGCAAAATATTCCATTTGTTTGAGAGGTACCAAAAGGACGTGCCAATAACGCCCACTTTTTAGTGGGCTCTAGGTACAATAAAAGCATTATACAGTACAAAATTGCAAGTATTTGTGTGCACTGGTATTAAAGTTATAAACTGTTAACTTCTGGGGCAAAATGGTCCATTAGTGTGGGAGGTACCAAAAGGGACGTGCCAATAATGCCCACTTTTCACAGGACACTGAACAAAATTTCAAGTATTTGTGTGCTCTTATAGTTATAACCTGTTAACTTTTGGGTCAAAATGGTCTATTTGTGTGGGAGGTATCAAATTGGGTGTGCCAATAACGCCCACTTTTCACTGGACTCTAGGTACTATAAAAGCATTATACTGTACACAATTTCAAGTATTTGTGTGCACTGGTATTAAAGTTACAAGCTGTTAACATAGTATCTCGTCCTTCATTTCGTTGCAGTCAGCAGACCGAGATCGACCGATCCAACTTTTTTGTATTCCAAGGGAAACTGCAAACTCTGAATTTAATATACACATTTTATTTCTTCCATATCTACTAAACTATATATGCAATCCAAAAAACTTTTTTTTTAATTAAACAGAAGTTTCTGTATATCAATAATAACGACATTTCAATATTAGCATGGAAAATATTTGAAATGCATAAGCTACTGAGTTGCATGCAAATTTTCGTTAGTTTTCACTTTACAATGTTTAGGTGACTTCACTGGAGTTTTCCTATAACAATAAATATTTTTTTTTTATTGAAACACTTATATATAGAACTGCATCATTCGATTTTTGAAAAGTTATTGTCGAAAAATTGTTTTTTTGCATCCAAAATACTCGTATTAAGCAATTTCATAGAAAAAGAACTTGTTTTTTTAACATAGACAACAAAAATAAAATCAATCACTTTGACTTTTCCAAAATATTCATTAACTCAAAGGCGGAAAATTACATTTTAAATGATTTAACTCAATCAGAAAATAGAAGTAAAATCAGCTACTTTGGCATTTACATCGAATTGCCATGTCAAATAAAAAAGGCAATCGCTTTTAAAAATTTAAGTTTTTAAGCTGTTAAGATTTATTAATATTGCCACTTGCTAAGAAATTCCCTAAGGTTGTTGAATGTGACCCCGATTTGATTATAACAGATTGGAATGTACCTTAGCGACACTTAACTCTCCTCTTTTTGGGGAAATGTTGCCGCTATAAAAAACTAAATATTTCGCAAATCTTCCAAGCTTGATATCGTTTATGTTTTATAATTTCCTTTTTGTTCTGTATATAATCAATTGTACACAGAATTTCTAAGTTGTAAAAGAAGCACAAATTATTTGTATACCCTACACCATAGGATGGGGGGTATATTCATTTTGTCGCTCCCTTTGTAATACATCTAAATATTGATCTGAGACCCCATAAAGTATATATATTCTAAATCGTCGTAAAATTCCAAGACGATATAGCCATGTCCGTCAGTCAGTTGTAATCACGCTACAGCCTACAATAATTGAGCTATATGAATAAAATTTAGTATAGATACTTATAGCTGCAGGTAACTTGGGATTGAAAAGGGTCAATGTCGGTCCATTTTTTATATATCCACATATATAGCATCTCTCCGATTTGACTTCTTAAAGTCATAGGGACAAGAAACATCAACTGATCGGGCTGAAAACTTGGTAACTGTTTATATATACCCGGAATACTTTTGATATAGCCCCCATACAAAGGTCCTTCTACATTTGACTTCTCAACGCCACAAAAACCTCAAATTTCGACGAATTGTGCTGAAATTTGGTAAAATGAGTTTATTAGTACCCGTAACCATTCACATGCGATCCATGGTGGAGGGTATATAAGATTCGGCATGGCCAAACTTAATCCGTCTTTACTTGCTTTTTATTTGGGCAGATGAAGTCGATTTTGGGCGGTTTCTGGGAACATTTTGGGAACAAATTAGTGGATACAGTACTCCTCTTTGTGGGGTCCCTCTGTTCACAAACCTTGTTAGAGTTGTGGACCCAAGACTTGCTGTTATGCGTCTTATGCTGAACAGGCGTTGACTTAATCTAATCAAGCTAAAGTTCACCCTTTGGACAGCGCAGCAATTACCGTATCAAATGGTGATTTCGTTTCTGAAAAATAAAATCACCACATCATGTTGCGACATTTTAAAAATTCCCCCTGCACCCGCTGCTAATTTCGCATTTTGCATGCGAACAATCGAACAAAAATCGTGCGGTGAGTAAAACCCATACCCACATTATGGCGCAAGCATTTGATAGTGCATTAAGAATGTACGCTTTCAATTAGGTTTGGTTCTGAAGTTTGCTTTTTGATGGTGCAACACTCCACGCCCTGGACTGGCCTGAGTGTAGAAATTGCGATATTTTCGCATTTGCGGAGTGTAATAATTTTACAAACGAAATGAAAACCCGTTCATACGGGTGCACCATTTTTTTGCAAACGAACCTAAAAATGCGGTTTCAGTGTAAAATGTAGAAAAAATTGTACATTTTTTTGCACAAACGAAATCACCATAAGTGAATGTTGTTAAAAACCCCTTCTATGTCAAGAAAGGCCATCATAGTAAATCCCTTGAAATGTAGGTACGATTCGATAGTGCCAACAAGTTCATGCAGTGCAGATTATGTATACTTACCCCTGGTGTACTCTTCTCCTTTCACTTTTATCCCACAACCACACTACCTCTCCGGTCAAAGTAACCGATACAATTCATTCGGACTCGCATGGATGCTCACGAACGCGTGCGTGCCTCGGTGCACACACAAACAGAGTGAACGTGACTATCGAGAAACGATAGTCAGGATTGTAGTCAGTCCGTGTGTGTGTGAGCATTCGATGCTCCGTTCGGTGTTACGACCACTTTCGTATTCTCTTCTGTTTAACCTATCTTTCTTCACATTTCCTATTTGACTTCTATCATCCTTTTTTCATTTCCCTCCCATCCATAGACCACACAACAACAATAGACCAGAAAGAAGGGAGTCACAATGGATCCAAAAGGGTCTCCGAGTGGAGGTGCAGAAAAGCAACAAACTTCCTAACCTAACCTAACAAACCCTTTGTGTAAGCAAGTTGGTTCCCGGCAGGAGTTTTGTATACAGGTTTTCTCTAATGAAAGAATCTAAAACACTTTCCAGGAGGATAGGCTAATTGGCCTAAAGCCCTTTGGCCTAGTGTGCGATATCTTTCCCGCTTTTGGTATGAATACTTTTGTGTCTCTTCATCAATTAGGGATATAAGAGAGCCTGGTACATTCGGCAAATGGTATCTCTCCATCGATTGAGGGGACATATGAGAGCCTGATACAGCCTTCATACATTTGCTCCAGGCAGTGGATATCGTACTTTAACATTTTATGAATTTCTGCTGGAGTAATGACCTCGGGTTCAGGGGATTCAAAGGGCTCAAAGCTGTCAATCGCCCAGCTGATTCTGAGTTTCTCTGACAACAACCTAGTGACGAAGGTGTACCAAGAACGCCTCTACGATTTCCTAAGCTCTTTCCTATAGATTTTGATTTGCTCGTTATAGGTATCCCCGTCATTCGTGACCTCGGTATATTTGGCCTTGTTGAATAGCATGTTGGAGGATTTATCCTAGCTCAGAAGTTCACCATTGTGGTTTAGTTTTAACCTTGTACCTTGGCTTTTACAGGCTTCTTCAAGGGAACTTTAGAATGATGTTGGGATGTGCTCACCTTCCGCAATGGGAGCTATATATATTAAAACCAGGGGGTTGATGTGATCGCTCAATCTGTCCAAGTATTTCATGCTGAATCGATTTATTTCGTCTTTCACTTTTGGGATATTAAGGTCGTTATGAATTGTTTTGTTAGATACGAACCAAGGGGCATCTAAAATCATTCTTAAGGTTTTTGATTGATATCTTTGTAGTATCTCAATGTTCGAGTTGCTTGCTGTACCCCAGAGATCTAGGTCCAAGTAACCAATAAAGTCTTTTAGTTTTTAAAGTTAAATGTTCTCTTTTGGCTTTAATGTGATTTTTCCAGGTTAATCTTCTATCGATGTGTAAGCCCAAATATTTGATTGTTTGACTTTGTGGAATAACATTGTTATAGAATATAAGGTTTGGACCATCCCGCCTTCTCAAGGAAAATGTTACATGTACAGATTTTTCAGTGTTAACTTTTACATTCCGCATATTTAACCATTTTTCTATTTCATTAAGTTGAACTTGTACATAAGCAGAAGCTTTTTCAGGGATTTGATTTGATGCTAGTATAGCCGTGTCATCTGCGTAGGTAGCTACAATTACATTTTCAGTTATTGGCATATCCGAAGTGAAAATGGTATATAAAATAGGTCCCAAAACACTGCCTTGAGAGACACCCGCCGAAATTTCATATTTCTGATACATCTTCGTTAACTTTAACATAAAAATGGCGAATACAAAAAAATGACTTCAAGAGAAAATATAACGGTGAGGGGAGTAATTTTTTAAGTTTGTATAATAAACCACTGTGCCAAACCTTATCAAACGCTTGTTGAATATCCAAAAATACTCCAGAACAATAATTCTTATTCTCCAAGGCGTTTCTAATAAGCTGAACAATACGATGACATTGCTCTGGGGTCCCATGTTTATGTCTGAAGCCAAACTGGTAATCAGGGATAATGTTATTATTTTCCAATACAGGTTGTAATGTTTTTAATAATAATCGTTCAAATATTTTTGAAAATATGGCTAGGAGTCTTATTGGCCTGCACGATGTTACTGCGTTATCAGGTTTTCCTGGTTTGAGTACCATTACTGCACACTTCCACTGAGATGGAAAATGACTTAATCGCAGAAATGCATTGAAGATTAATGTTATAGCTTTAATTAAATAGAATTAATAAAAATAGCTTTTTGGGGTAATTGTTTGACAATTTTTCCGTCAATCCGATCATATCCAGGGGATTTTTTTGTGTTCAACTTCTTAATTTCTTCCTTGACTTCATTTGGTGATATATGTTTGCAAGGCCAATCCATTGGGTATGGGCTTAACAGGAATTCATTTACTTCCTCAACATGAGCAGCGTTACTCATTTCGTGAGGTCTGAACGTTTTTTTAAGATGTAAAGCAAATGCGTCTGCTTTGGTTTTGTCCGTTCTGCACCATAACCCAGTTTCATCTTTAATTGGGATGTTTCTTTTAGTTGGATGTTTTAGATACTTAGTAGCTTTCCATAAGCAGTGGTCGCTATTTTTTGTATTCGTAAGACTGCGTAAGAAATTTCCCAATTGCTCATTTTGTAATGCAAAGAGTCGGCGCTTCAGATCTTTTGCTGCCTTGTTGAAATTTCGTTTGTCAACACTATTTCGACTCAACTGCCATTTTTTTCTCAATCTTCTTTTTATTTTTATCAATATTCCTATTTCATTAGTTATTATAAATTGATTTGAATATTTTTTCGTTTGGTTAATTTCCATGGGGGTAGATTGGTAGCCAGCTTCGTGCATAATATTTGTAAACGATTCTACAATGTCGTCGAGTTCTTCTGCTGTGGTTATTGGGATGTTTAAGTTTATGTTGCTTGCAATGTCTTCAGAAAAAGCTTTCAAATCTGTGTTGGAATTAATTATTTTGTACTTCACAGCAGAAGATTGGAGAAATGTGTTGAAGTTTATAATAACAGGTGTATTTTTGTGATATTGTCAAAAATTGTTGGGGAATTCCACAGTAAATAGTAAAGTCTAAGAGATCAGGAATTTTTCTAGGGTCAGATGGCCAGTAAGTTGGACTTCCAGTTGACAAAGCGGAGTAGTTGTTATTGTTTATACATTTAAATAGCTCCTTTCCTTTAGGGTTGCTTAATCTTGAACCCCACCATTGATGCTTAGCGTTGAAGTCTCCACCGACGATGAATCTGGGGCCAAGTTTACTGAAGAAATCATTGTAATTGTCATACCTAACGGAAAATCTGGTAGGGAAATATATAGCGCATATAATTACATTGAAGGAAAGGTTCTCTTTTGTTTTGAAGAGTATCATATTTTATGGAATTTTTTATTAAAATTGCCGATCCAGCGTGAGCTCTATTATTAGGGCTGTTAGCAGTAATAATGTTATATCCTCGTATTTTGAAAAACGTTTTGGTAGTGAAATGTGTCTCAGACACTAACATAACATCAATAAAATGTAAATTAAGGAAAGCTTCAACTTCCTGTTTATGGTTGGAAAGCCCATTGGCATTCCATACTGCAATCCTCATATTCAATTGCATAATTTGGCTATTAAGATTGACATCATATTTAAAAGGGTATTTGTTAGTTCAATTTGTTTATTTAATAACACCTCAATTTTGTTCATAGAACTTTTAATTTGTAGCATTTTCTGAGTATCGCACTGCTTCAGAGTATGATAAATTATGTTGTTGGGAATAGTTGGTTGCGTTGTGATTCTCTGTTGTTGGCCAATTACCAGGCTTGTACAAATCTGCAGTATTTGGCTGTCTATTTTAGACTATCCTCTTTTGGTGCTGTCTATTCAAAAATTTTTTTTGTATACTATGCAACCTTTGTAATTCGCAGGATGCGTTTTTGTACAATGTGCACACTTAGGCGGGGTTTCTTTTTGCTTAGTGCAATTAATGGTTAAATGGTCTATTCCGCATTTTACGCATCTGACTGGTTTTTTACAATATGACTTGGAATGTCCAAATTCTTGACATCGATGACATTGAATAAGATCATGCATTTTTCGTTGAGGCTCAACTTGCACAATCGCATTATTTATGTGCCACATATCATAAATAGTTTTGTTTTCAGGACTAGGCTCAAAGATCAACATAGAACATTGAAAGAGGCTCTTTGCTAAATCTATTTCTGATATTCATAATGTTTCTAACTTTATGTCCCAATTTCTCTATTGCAGTTTTTATTTCAGGAATAGAGGTCGAGTAGTGCAATTTCTTAACAACAACTCTATATGCTCTATTCTGTTTCATTTGGTACGTGTGGAATGCAATATTGTTTTTGTTCAAGTACTCAACTAGTGTTCGGTACATTTGCGTATATTTTGCCATTATTCTTATTTGGCTGTCTCTCATAGCTTTGTAACTGAAATCATCAAGCGAAACTATTTTGGAAAAACTATTAATCATAGATTTTATGTCGGCGACCATTGGTATAAATATCGGTGGCGGTTTTGCTTCTTTGGTTTCAGATTCAACTTCTCCATCAGTGTCAGATTCGTCGTCGTCACTTAGTGCTGAAAAACGGTTGTCACCTAAATTTTTGTTTTTTGCATTGTTCACTCCTAAACTTCCCGGTGTTTTGTTGTTGATTGCAGTCGAATGCATCAATGCATTTGGGTTGTTGTTGATGTTGTTCGTTGCAGTTTTGTTATTGTTGATTCTGTTCGTTGCACTTTTGTTGTTATGCATTTGTGCTTGGTTCGAAGTTTATGTTTTCTTTAACATTATTGTTTATATTTTGTTTCTTATGGGGAAAGATTTGAGGCGATTTTGTTTGTCGACGTTTGTTTGACATTGACGAGGTTACTACCTGCCAAGTCACATCACTTTCTTCACCGGAGTCAGTACCTTCATCCATTGTAAATGAATGAAGACACTAAGAAATAAATGCGATGTTTGTTCTTGTAATTTTGCAAAAAAAATGTTATTCTTTTGTGTTTTTCGAATTTTTGAGTACATGCGTACGCGATCGCAGTCAAACGCAGACTTATTACAAGAATACATGGACAGACAGACAGACAGACGGACATGGCAAAATCGACTCAAAAAGTGATTCAATGTCGATCGGTATAATAAACAATAGGTCTATCTCTTCTCCTTTTATGCGTTACAAACAAATGCACAAAGTCATAATACACTGTACCACAGTGTGGTGTAGGGTATAAAAATGGCTATACAATTTTCCCAGTTGGTATATAACGGGTTTTCCAATAGGGATGATATGATTTTTAAGTGACGTTTCGGCCATTCTAATATGTCATCATCTGTCATTTGTTTTTCATTGTATTCAGTAGTGTTTACAATTTCATCATGGAGAGATATAATCAAGAACAACGTTTACAAATTATTCAGCTTTATTATCAAAACATCGTTCTCCAATTGCAAATTTTCGTGCGCCAAGTCCATTTTATTTAAATCCAAAAAACCACTTTCCAGTCGGCCTACGACCTTGATGAACAATATTTTAGTTCTCGTTAAAAGCTATCTTTTTGCCATTGACCGATTCCCGATCCGACGTACCGTTAAGTAGCTAGAGCAAAAATAAACTTTTCGTTCACATTTGAAAGTGATGCTAATTCGATTTTTTTTAAATCCCAAAAAAAAACACTTTCCAGTCGACCAACGACCTTGACACCCATGAGCAATATTTTAGCTCTCGTTTAGAGCTATCTTTCATTGACCGATTGTGGCTACGTGCCACACAGCAAATGAAACAATTGAATTGTTGCGAGAATAGTTTGGAGATTCGATTATTTCAAGAAATTGTTATATTGAATGGAAAGTTGTGATTTAACACCATTAGACTATTTCTTGTTGGGTTATTTGAAGTCATTGGTCTTTTGAAATAAATTCGTAAATTCATCGAATTCGTTCCTGCAGAAGAAGTCGTGGAGGCCATTTGAATGACGTTTTATTTAGAACTTAATTGTATCGATTGTACTTCACTTAAATAAAAAACTTTTGAATTTCCTTAACAATAAGTGTGCTTTTTTTCAAAGCAATCATATCAATCTTATTGGAAAACACTGTATTTTTGAAATTTCCTTCATCCTGTAGCTCCGGCCCTGTATATTATAAATGGTCATTATTTAAAACAAAAATTCTCCAGTACCACTTCTACATGTTTGCAAAGCCATTTGTTGTCTGGTTCAGAAAAGCCGGAATTATTTCCTTTTTTAATTCCTCCCTACGCTTCCTTTTTGGTAGCTCCCACATAAAGTGACCATTTTGTACAGTGACAGTACAATATCGAAATGCCCACAGTTAAGTGATACGTAAATGGGCGTAATTACCTCAGTCTTTTTGGCATCCCCATATCGAATAAAATGGAATTGTTATTGTTGTGAATATAATGTCATATTTCTTCTCATATTTCAGCACAAGTTGGAAATCTCAGCCTTTTACCATGGGATCATATACCTCAATACCAGTGGGTGCTTTACAAGAAGATATAGAGAATTTGGCCCAACCCCTTTATGCTAGTCCCCAAGCTTTCAAGGTAAGTTGTATTTAAAAAATTTGAATCGAATTTTTATTAAAAAAATATAATGTTGCCCTTTTTGAATCTTGAAAAAGAGCCTTTGAACCTCAATTATCTAATACGCTTCCATTATTTGCCTTTTCAGCCTGTTGTTCTATTTGCCGGCGAGCACACCCATTCCAATTTCTATTCAACTGTACATGGTGCCTATTTAAGTGGTCGTACTGCTGCCCAATATCTGGTGGGCAACGATGAACCCGATGAAATTACCCTGGAATCGGATGGCAGTGATTTAAGTGCTTGGATACAAGGCATAGCATTAGATTAAGTGTTGCCTGAATAAAAACACACAAACACAGCGAAAAGTAAACCAAAAAAACAACTCTAACATCGCAAATGTAGCACAAAATACATACACAATTGGATTTGCTGTGAAGTACCAAACACACCTACTGCTATCCCAGCTCTTAAGACCAAGCCCAAGCCCAACCCCATCCCGCTCCCGCTGCAGCTCCCATTTTTTATACTTAAGTAGTGGCTGTTTTATTTTAGTTTTCATTTATATTGAAAGAGAAATTAAGAGGAAGAAGATTTTTTCAAATGCAAACAAGAAATTGTTCTTAAAAAAAATATTTAAATATAAATATGTAAGTGAAAGTCTGTTTTGATTTTAAAGAGCGCTTTAACACATAACGTTTATTTTCATTTTCATGACATGAGTGTAATATACTATATAGAAAAAGAAGTGTAATTATTTTGAGATAACATACAACTATTGTTAATCCCCCATTTCCCTTATCCTTTAAACTTTGTGGATCCCTCCTGCAAAAAAAGTCACTAATTTTTAGAAAAAAAAATGATTTTGTTAAAAAAAACTATATCTAGTTTTATATACTAAAGAAAAAATCATGTTACATGTTATTTTTTATAAGCAGAGTTCGAATTATTTAATTATGTATATGTTCTCTTTTTTCATTTGTACTTTCGTATTTATCATGTCTCTCTCCTTAATTTATCATAGTGCTTTTATAAAGTGCATTTGTTTGCAGTTGTATTAAATTTCTGGTCCTGTCATTACCATTTTGTATTCTCATTGTATTTTTTTGCAATATTCAATTTCTCTGTATTTTATTACTTTAAAAGAAATACTATATATTATGTTAATGTAATGTTAACTGAACTATTCAGTATGAATCATTTAAGTTCAAAACAACACTGTCTCTATTTTTCGTTTTATTTAAGAATTAATACCATGATTCAATATTATTGATTGGTGATTTCATACTTTATTGTCTTAGGGATATTGTAGTCATTTTTTATTATTTGTCCAATTTATTTTTTTCTCAAAACATTTAAAATTGTTTAATTTTTTCACAAGTTCTAATCATACATCTGATGTAAAAACAAAACTGATAAAGAAATAATAAAAAAATAATTGTCAAATATATTAAGGATTTCAGTTTTTTTTTTACTTTTTTAAGGACTGAATTTCACTTCTAAACGGATAACCTATTTGCAAATAATTTTGAATATTTGTTGTATGTGTAATACAACAACAAAAATTAGCTCCACTAACCAACACAATTTTTTTTTTTAATTTTTGTAAAAATTGATATCTTTCAGTAAGAGTACACGATTCTGCTATGATTAAGAATTTTTTTTCTTTATGATGTCCCAGATCAGTATTTCGAGGCGTTACAAACGAAGTGGTAACATGAATATAACCCCGTTATATGGTGGAGGGTATACAAATCGATTTAAATTCGAACAATATTTTTCAGTTATTATCGTAAATACAGATCTGACATATCTGAACAAAATCGATGAATACTTTAGAATGTTTATAGGCCCTTATTCATAAAAATTTAATGAAGGTTTGAAGAACGCTTTAACACTGCTAAAGCGTTCCTCAAACCTTCTTTAACTTTTTATGAATAAGGCCCATAGTCTTTTGGACAAATCAACAAGATTCACAAATGTTGGCAGTTTATTACAATTTTAAAATGTTAGCCTAGGTCAAATCATAAACCTAGTCAGCCAGAAAAAGCCCACCACCAAAACTCTGCGTTGTTGCGCTTTTCACACTATTCAAGACAGTTTTCCGATGGATCAAACGCTGCTTTGAAAACCACAAAATTCAATTTTGAAATTCTTTACTATTTTATATAATTTTTGTAAACATTTAACACCAATTTATGATGTAATAAGTGAAAATATGAAATATAATTGCAAACTTGTTAAATCTAATAATTACACTAGGCAACATGAAAAATGTTTTTGTCGCAGACCTAAAACTTGTTTTTTTTTTGTGTAGATTGAGACATTTCATTCCATAAAATCAAAACCAATTTTTTTATGGTAAAGTTTTTTCTTTTAATTCCAATTTTCATGGAAGGTACCTTTAGGTTAGGGTCGAAGCCGTTTTAACTAGTGTTACCACGGGCTCAGATGCCCCTCATAGAAACCAAACCGTTTGATATACAAAGTTATCAATAGTACGAATATTGGTACCGGAAAGATCTGTTAAACTTCCCAGAAAGGACGACCCCGGAATATTTAGATTAGGAATATTTAGATGTCGTTTAATCAATGTGGGAGTAGCAAAACAGGTGATCAATGTTCTCAATTTCTTCCTCATCTCCACAGCTTCTGCAGAAGTCATTGAATCAATATCCAACCTACTGGCGTGTTCGCCGATCAGGTAGTACCCTTCTGATCTCCTCAGGTTGTATCTTTGCCAGATTTGTTTAGCTACCCTACATATACCGATTTCTGTCCATTTTTCATTGGACCGTCTGATCTTGCCTAAGCCAAAGCTTCTTCGAAAATTTCTAATGTCGTCCCATTCCTAGCAAGTTCATCGGCTTTGCAATTCCCCGGGATATCCATATGCCCAGGTACCCATATGCGGTATATGTTAAACTGTTCAGTCATCTCGTTAATAGATCTTCGGCAGTCGAGGGCTGTTTGGGATTACAAATATATCACTTATGTCAATGTTTTAATATAGCTCTCCTATAGAAGTCGCTTTCAAATATGTTTTTTAAGCCAAAAGAACCACTTTCGGATTCAGCGAACCGAAATCTTTCGAAGTGGGGACAAATATCGTAATTTTACAAAATATGCTAGTACCCAGCAAAATTTCCCATTATCAAATAACCTGACGGTAAGCTAAATTCAAAAGTAGGAACTGCTTACAATTTGGACAGCCTTCGATTTATTTTTATACATACATGGGATTGGAGGAAAGTGCTTCCACTTCAGAAGTTACATTTGTAATGACTAAAAATCTTCAACAAATAACAAGGAAAAAATATTTTTAGAAAAATTCAACAATGAAAAAATATTTGTAAACAAATTCAAATACATATTTGTCCTTTGTTATTTGGTGAAGATGTTTAGTCATTTTTAGCTTTAATGCTTCATTTTATATAATATTGTGCACATGTTGACTTTGATTATATGTCTTTGAGTTATTGAAAATAACGTTAATATAGGGACAAATTATATTAATTTAAGTAAACATTTCAATAATTTTAACGAAATTTTACTTGGAATTATATACCGTTTCATGTCATAATTTTAAAGTCCAAATGCCTTTAATTTTCGGAACGATATTTTCATATCATTGAATTTAAATCTATATTGTGTTAGAAAATGTCATTATCGCTCATAAACTTATAGACAAATGACTTTATTTTAAAGATTTTTGTTTTGTTCTGAACTGTCCGATAGTCATACAACGATCCTGGATATACATACTCGTACAAGATTTCAGATTTCTATCTCTTGAACGAGATTCTGTGGTCAAATGATTGAAAATCACGTGGCGGAAAATAGTAAAACCAAAGAGGTATATGGAATTTTCCACATATTGCTTTATCTCTCCACCAAGTTTCTAGAAAATCGGTAAACGCCGTACAGACATCAACATTTTTCAGTAAAGTCCGCTACTGACTTCACGTGGAAGTCTGTTGAACTCCTCTTAGAAATAGCGTAAACAATATGTTGGGCCACACTTTATAAAAATGTGCAAATATGACATTTTTAATTTTCTATTGAAAATTGTTAATTTTATGGAATAAGTCGTCAAAGTTACGCTACCAAGCCATTTCTATAAACATGCCAATTATACTAAACTTTATCAAATCCAAGAAAAAATTGGGAAAATAGGCCGAAATTTAGATCAAAATTGTCGCGTTGTCATAACAAAAATCAAGTAAGGAAGAGCTAAAGTCGGGAGGAGCCGACTATACGATTCTAAATCTATGTGGGGACTAAAACTAAATTTTGTCCGCTTTTAGTAAAATTTTATTAAATAGCATCAGTGATTTTGAGTTGAAACTAATTCTTCGGAGTCGAGTAAGTACTTCCAAAAAAATCTAAATTATGATTAAAAATAAATTTTGCAGATAGTTAAATAGCTATGTTTTATCTAAAAGTAATTTCCCCCCACCTTCGCCACAAGATCTTTAGGCCGTTAGTAGATGTTGGAAATGATTTTCTTGTTTGAAATAGCACAATGCATGATGGAGGATGCCCGGTGGCCATATGAATGGTTGGTCTACTTACGGATCACAGTTTCCTCCCGAAAACCAACGAAAGAGTGCATATTTTCAATTCTGTAAAGGGTTCCTAAAAGGAATTACTAATCATTAAACTAATTTACAAAAATGTTGCCGGAGCTTCGTACATAACATTTTCTGGTGTAATTTGGTATCCTTAACTCGAAAAAAGTATATATATATATTCTAGGGTGATCAAAAAACCGGTTATTTTGAAAATACAGTTTTCGGTTTCTTCGAAAATTAAGTTAGCTCTAAAACCGGTTTTCGGTTTAACCGAAAATAAAAAACCGGTGAACCGGTTGTTTTCGGTTTTTTTTCTTTTTTTAATAAAAATTCATAAATAATGCTCAAAATTTTGTTAGATGACGTAAAATAAGCGTAGTGCAAATTCAATACGCAACCATATTTCAATTAAATTAATGGGGAATTCGTTTCTGCAAAAAAGTGCAACATTTTCATTGCCCTTTTTCCGAAAACTGCACTTTTGTGTTACTTTTTGAAATTTAGCAATTAAGTTACTCGACTTTAGCACAACTAAAATTTCCAAATTTCAAAAAAGTGATACAATAGTGCAGTTTTCGGGTGTTGCACTTTTTGCAGAAACGAATTCGCCATAAGATTTATTTGAAAATTGTATTTTAAACACTTCGTATTTATACGAGTATTTATAATAGGTAATTGTTTCGATTTCATTTATGATATAATATTATAATATCTGCGATATTTATAATATTTATGTTCAATTTTTAAAAAGATTTCTTTACAAAAAAATTGATTATGATTTTTATAAAACTTGACTTATAGTGAAGATCGGCAAAATCTTAGGTTTTAGCATCATATGAATGGCTCAAATGGCAAACCGATTATATACATATATTATCAGTAGTAGCGGATTCTGACTTGAGCATACTATAGAGATGAAAAGTTGTCGAAATGTGAAACTGGACAAATGTATTTTTATTTATACCTGCATTTCAATTAGAAAGGATTGTTCATTAATTTCTATACCGCAATAATCACCTAGACCCTCGATAAAATATGCAGTATAAATACATATAAAACTGCATTTTGAAATCGATGGATATGCGCAAATGAAGTCAACGGTTTTTATACTGATGTTTTCAAAATTTTGGGTAGGTTCCTATTTCAAAAATAATACTTTCTTTATAATTTTATAATGGTTTCAAAAAACCGAAAAGTCGAATAAACCGAGTTGAAAAAACCGACGGTTCGAGTTATTCGAAAATGCAGAAAAACCGAAAACCGATAGGCGGTTTTTAAAGAGAAACCGATTAACCGGTTAACCGGTGCGGTTTTTGATTACCCTAATATATTCGTAGGTTAGGTTAGGTGCAGCGTGGCAGTCTATATAACAGACTCACTTATCCGTTGGGTATATAAGAGTTACAACAGGGACGAAGGGGAAAACATAATATATGTCTAGCCCCTTCTGTTAAACCAAGTTGATTGCCTTAAACAGCTCAAAAGTTGATGGATTCAAACATCAGCCAATTTAGCTGTTATATTTTTATTCATCGTAAAATTCTAAGACGATTTAGCCATGTCCGTCTGTTGTAATCACGCTACATCCTACTATAATTGAACTATATGACTGAAATTTGGTACATGTACCTGCAGTAGGTAACTTGGAATTGAAAATGGACAACACCGGTCCATTTTTTGATATAGCCGCAATTTATAGCATCTGTCCGATTTATCTTCTTAACGCTATAGAGGCCGCAATTTTCAACTGATGGGACTGACAATTTTTATTTTGGGTTTATTCATACCCAGAATCCTTCACTGACACCGAACATAAGACCGTCTTTACCTGTTGCATTTAGTCTGTTGTACTTTTCATTGGAACAGAAAAAACCCAAAATTGGCGACGTAATTAAAATGTACATTAATATAATTTGCTTTATATTTATATGCTTTAGCAAACCAACTGTTCAAACCAATAATGTTTATTTACAAAACAAACAAACACAAGCATTCGGCAAATTAACCTTTTATTTTTGACACGAATTATTTCGTTTATTATGCAGAGCTTAGGAACCGACCACGTGTGATCATTATTGACTATAATATGGTCCACATTACCATAACATGATCCCTATTACCATAATATTATCCTGTTCTAACATAAATTTGGTTAATTCTTAAGTTTTTCATATTTCCTTTCATGATTTAAAAAAATCAAAATACCAAAAAATATTTTTATATACAAAAAGACAACTAATAAATATTCTAAAGTCCAATTAAGCTTGTAACTATAGTGACAGCATTTGGAATTAATTTTGTTAAGTACCTTTTAATAAAAATTTTGTTTATAATTTTCTTTTTAAACTCACACACAAATCTACGAGTAATTATATTGTATAGAGATATATAGCTATAACTATGTATAACATATATTTTATTATCCATTGTTAAACTGATAAACATACGAATGATAAATAGTTGATAATATTTGGTTGAGAAAAACAAAAAAATATCCTAAAGATGTTTATTTAAAATGACTATATATTTGTATGTAAAAACTTTTACGAAATGTGTCTATTTTGAGATTTATTTAAAAAAACGAAAGTTGTAACAAAATACACATGTATGTATTTATTATTAATTTGATTTACAAACATTTTCAGCATTTATCATAGAGCCGCAAACAATAGTTAACAAATTTTTTGAATAATTCTTAAAATCCCCGATAAAAGATATTTCATTATTATTATCATTTTTAAATTTATAGCGATTTCTTTTCTCGAAAAATTGCAGCATTTTCTTTACTCCTTTAACGAAAACTGCACTTTTCTAACAGACTTTGGAAATTTGAAAAAGTTAAATTCGAGAAACTACATAATTTTGACTTAAATATTTATACTCAAATATTTTCTATTATTTCAAGTCAATGGGGCAGCATTTTTTCCAGAAACGAAATCGCTGTTAGAGTAAGCTCGTGGGGTTTATGCTGAAAATGTTTGTATTAAGCGAAATTTTAACTAAATGTAAAAGTTACAATAATTATATATGCTAATGTCAAACAAAACGAAATGAAAACCAAACACAAACCAATCACGCTGATAAATTATTATAATGACAAGTTTACTTATAAAAAAAAACCAAATGAAAATAAAATTTAAAATTTTTATTCGTTGAACAAAATTGTGTGGCATCATTGTTTTTTGTTTTGATTCATACTCCTAAAGGTATGCTTTGGATTTTGATTTTATTAAATAATATGATAATAGGGATGTTTTAGTTTTAACCGCTATAATAAAGTTAAAAGGAAAAATAATATAAAACGTCATCTGAAATGCAATAGGGCTCAACAAGCTAAAAAAAATCACATATGGTACCCATTTTTATCCCCTCACCTTAGAGAGGAGGGTATATATCATTTGCTACGAACCAAAAGTGTAACACATCGAAGGAGTGACCTAAGACCCTAAGTATGTTCGGCGGATATCCGTTTTGTGTCATTTTAAGTCGAATGAGCAATGTCCGTCTGTCTCCTGGCTGGTGCGCACGATAACTCTCGAAAGGAGTAACCGTTTAACTTCAAATTTGGTACGTGGTAATATTTTCTTCTATCTCCGGCTAAGTTCGAAGATGAGCCATATTGGTCTACTCCTTCTAGTTCCTCCCCCACAAAGGGTAAACATTTAGTGAAATATTGGTTATTTTATAACTTCTATACTACTTATTTGAATCCTCTGAAATTATACACGTAGTACTAGTTTATTAGTCACTATTACCTTGAGAAAAATGGGCGAAGTTGCCACGCCCCTTTTGGTACCTCCCACACAAATTACTAAATTATAACTCTAATAGCAGTGCATACAAATACTTGAAATTTCGTACAGTGTAATAATGTTATAGTACCTAGAGTTTAGAGAAAAGTGGCCGCAATTGGCACGCCCATTGTAGTACCTCCCACACAAATTGACCACTTTACACCAAAAGTTAACAGCTTATTACTTTAATACCAGTGCATATAAATACTTCAAATTTTGTACAGTGTAATGCTTTTATAGTACCTACAGGCCAAAAAAAGTGACCATTATTGGAACCATTTTGTACCAAAAGTAAACAGCTTTTAACTACAATACCAGTACATACTTTAAAGTTATTAAATGCAATTTAAATTGATAATAATTTAAATAAAACAAAAAAATAAATAAATTTACTAATATTTTTTTGAGACTCAAGGTGAGGGGATTCATTAGTCGGTTTACCCGACTGAACTTTCTTACTTGTTTTATTAAATAATTAATGGGTGGCATTTTTAATGCATATACATACATATATTTAGGTAGTATTTTCATTAAGAATTGTATTAATTTAAATCATATTTAAATAGTCCCAGCAAAATCTTGGTAAGTACCTGTCCTTATTCCCTGCATTACCAAATAATGACATCTCGTTATTCCCTGCATTAGTTTCGGCTTATTAATAATGACTTACCAATAACAACAGATATAAGAGATTTTTTGCTATCAAAATCATTTTGGCAATTTTTGATATAATGCATTTTTGGCTATACGTAGGTTATTGTACAAGATTTATTTATTTTTCAAATAATAACGGGTGATCCAAGTAGATAAACTTATTTCAATAGCCTTTTTTTTGACAGATCACGTGAGAGTCGTGTCATGCTGTCATGTTATTTTTGTTATGTATTGTTTGGCATTTCATCATGGAAAGTTCACGTTCTGTGAGGAATGTGTTTCGTGCACTTCGCTCAACTTATTGTCAACATAATCGGCCTACTGAGCGTACTATTCGCAACACCATCACCCATCTTGAGACCCAGCATTCATTATTGGATAATATTCGACCGAATAGACCACGTCCAGCACGCAGTGTAGAAAATGTAGCGGCCGTAGCTGAGAGTGTACACGAAGACCGTGGAGAGTCGATTCGGCGCCGTTCGCAGCAACTCGGACTGACGTATGGAACGACTTGGCGCATTGTACGTCGAGATCATAAATTGAAAGCATACTAAATACAGCTTGTGCAAGAACTGAATCCGCCCGACCTTCCCAAGCGAAATCGCTTCGCTCTACCGGCTCTTGAAAAGTTCCAATAAGATCCGACGTTTTCGAGCCAAATTTTGTTCAGCGATGAGGTCCATTTCTGGCTCAATGGGCATGTAAACATGCAAAATTGCCGCATTTGGGACGAAGAGCAACCTGAAGAGATTCAAGAGCTGCCACTTCATCCAGAAAAAACAACGGTTTGGTGTGGTTTGTGGGCCGGTGGAATCATCGGTCCATATTTCCTCAAAAATGATGCCGGTGAGAACGTAACCGTCAATGGCGACCGTTATCGTGCCATGATAACCGACTATTTGATGCCTGAAATTGAAGCTCGTGATCTCGGCGACATTTGGTTTCAACAAGACGGCGCCACTTCCCACACATCGCATCAATCAATGGATTTATTGAGAGAACACTTCGGTGAGCAGATAATTTCACGTTTTGGGCCGGTCGATTGGCCACCAAGATCGTTTGATAACACACCGTTAGATTTATTTCTGTGGGGATATGTAAAGTCTAAAGTTTATGCGGACAAATCCGCTTCGATTCAGGCCTTGGAGCAAAACACGCGTGTCATTCGCCAGTTACCAGTCGAAATGCACGAACGAGTCATCGAGAATTGGACTCAAAGGATGGACCATCTGAGACGTAGCCGCGGCCAACATTTGATAGACATATTCTTCAAAAAATAAATGCCAAAGAATGTTCTTTCAAATGATAATAAACGTTCCCCATTCAATTCGAATTTTCTGTGTTTGTTTCTTTAAAAAAGTGGGGAACCTCGAAATGGAGCACGCTATGCGTGCAGATTTGAATGAAAATACCATAAATATTTACGTATATCGTATAATGTTAGACCGTTGAAGAATTTGTACATGGGGGTTTGGGTTCAGAAATTCGAATCTGGCATGATGAAATTGTTTGTTTCAAGAAAAATGCGCAATATGCAAAAAATCACTTTAAATGACCATTTCTTTATATCTACTACTTATATTATAACTTATTGGTAATGCATTATTCAAGTACTTACAATAGTGAAAATATAAGCACATATTTATGTGGTATGCCTATGCTACAAATAAGTATGTACTTATTATGCTACTTTATTGTATGCTTTTGGGAAGTACTTTCCTCCAATGACATCCCCATGTTAAAATAATGAGAAAAGTGGCTAAATAATAAGTACTTACCATTATCGAACTTTGCTTACTCGTCGGATTATTTGATAATGAGAAATATTGCTGGGGTATTAATGTTTTAATAAATTGACACGAGGCGAAATAAAAAATTCGTCTAATACTGCGTTAACATCTACTGGAATGTCTCGATGAATATTGAGGGAAGCCAATCTATTTAAACGATTTTCAGTCATGGTTGACCGCAAGTAATTTTTCAGCCGACGCAATATTGAAAAAGAGCGTTCGTTTGTCGCTGTAGTCACAGGTAACACCGCCATCACTGTCAATATGTTGTGAACGTTTGGAAATCTATATAACATACATATATCAAGAGCTTCCAGGGAATTTCTGACATTATTCGCTTCAATTCTTCTTCTTCAAAGCTTCACTTCACTAATCCACACTTCAAAATAACTTTCAGGCAAAATTGATGAATACTTTTCAAAATTTTCTTCATTTAGTATTGTGATTCTAGATGAAAAAAGACATTGGAAATGTGACAAAATTCCACAGGTGTTTCAAAAAGCGATCTTCGAGATGAGTAATGAATAAATCTAGATATGGAATACAGGTCGAAATCTTTTAATATTCTTCAATATTTGTTGCATTAACATTGCAACGATGACTTTGTCGGGCCGCAATCCTATGTTTCTTGATTTGAATGTTTTGTTCTTCACAAAATATTTTAATAGACGAAAAAATCGCTCCAAAATGGAGAGTACAATTTTCGCGCATGTCCATAAATTTCTTTTTCGTATTTTCTGCCAGATGGACGGCTTCAGCTAAATCTTGATTTTCACTTTGAAGAACGCGACTTAATGATAATGCCAAGCAGTGAACTGAATGAACTATGTGGACCAAAAATTGAAAATCCAACGTTTTTATAGCCATCAACAACTGAAATGCAAATGTTGTAGTTTTCTGATCAGACCAGGCGGTGTAGATGCATTCCAAAACGGCTACTTGTAGGTGAAGATATATTTCAACAGACTCATGTTGTTCTACCCATCGAGTTGCGCAATACCGCTTTAATTTTTGCTTTTTATCATTACGGAGATTGCTGTTGTTAGAAATTCGAATCCGTTATCGCCGATACCTTAGCAAGGCTCTAAAATTGCCATCATTTTGAATAGTTTCATTTGAATCGATTCTGCCTGTATCACAACTTCCTCTTAGTGCTAATCCTTGTCGACCACATAGGACTACTGTTTGAACTATTGCTTCCAAATGCTTTCTATTTTCGTTTACGACCTGCTTTTCCTGAATTTGTAATTGTTTATCGATGGACGCTGTGGCTTGCTTTTCTACACTAGATCTCATTTCAGCTTTCAATACACTGTTTCTATGGTATTCGAGTGATGAGTGGTGGCGAAATACGTCCAGTGCTTTTTTCCAATTATTAAATGGTCTTGATATCAAGTTTACTAGTTTTTGGTTATGCACTTCTGTATCCCTAGGAGCAAATAATACACATTTTTTACAGAAAGCACCGACTTTATTCGCAGAGTACGCCAACCATTTATATTTATGTAACCAAGAAAGTTGGAATTTTAAACTGCTTTGCCCAGTCACTGGAAAACTATATTTACACTGTCCAACAAATTAAGACTTTTTAATTGGAACAAAATGGCGACCCTATAATTCTGAAAGGGCATATTGAGCAGATAATTTTTGTAGAATAAACTTATGGTCCAGCTAGTCTGGGTTTTTTTTGCAGTGGGTCAAAGTTTTAAATTTTTGGTCGAAGGGAGCATTATGCTAAATGAAAAAAATACTATAAGTTTATGTCTGAGAGATTTCTTATTGTCAGAGTTATATAGTGGAATTTTATGAGGATCATTCTTGTGGAAGATCTTAACCCTCTAACTCCCCTCTTAATGGGTCAATTTGGTCCTTTTTTCGAAAAAATCAAAAAAGTCCTTTTAAAAAGTACATTAAAGAATTAAAATATTCTACGAACATTTTTGCCGGAAAATTTCAGAGGGTGTCGCCAAAGACACCAAAGCTGTCAATATAGCTCTTTACGCTTATTTAGCAAAATTACACTCCAACTTATAAATACAAATAAATAATATAGTCTAAATTTGAACTGTTTATTTTGAAAGTGGCTTAAACGCCATTCTGCTTTACTTCACCATTAGAAAAAGAGAGTTAATAAAATTAGAAGTGTATATAGATACATTGAAGTCTTGAGATCAACTGAATTAAGTAAATAATATATATCTATTATTCACATAGCATTTTAACGATACTGATCTTAGTTCAAAAACAGAATGGCGTTTACGCCACTTTCAGTTAATTTAAAGCCGTGTTAAATTAATATATGTTTAACGAAGTCTGATTGCTAAATTTTTATTAAGAAATGACGAGATATTTTTGGTAACATCTTCATAAATTTTTTAATAGTGTGTATTTTTGTTGCTTCAAAGTTTTCGAGTAAAATGGAATTGGTAAATAATAAAAAGAGGAAAATAGCAATATGGTATCTATGGGTAAATATATATGTTATTACCTAAATTGTAAAAACAAGGGAAATTAAAAAAAATCATATTTTACGGAATTGCAATAAACCCATCGATATAATTCCGTGTTTAAGATGAAATTTAGTTAGAGGTTTGGAAAAAATGAAATTAAATTTTTTATGGAAAAATGCTTATTTTAATTCAGATAAATTTCGTCGCCATCATAGTACGAGATTTGTGGTATGTCCTTGAGGCAAATCTCCATCTTTTCATTTTCGTTATTAGTTTTTGTTACAGAAAAAGTCGCATGAGGCATTTGAACTCTCACAGTTCATGTGATAGTTCTTTAGTCAACAAGTAGCTATTTTCGAACAAGCTTAGTTGCCACAAGTTTCATGTTAAAAAGTTCTGAAAAATTGCTTGAAATGAGCAAACCAGACATTCGACAATTCTCCACTATCTTCACTGCATCAACGTTTCTATGTGTTATTGCTGTTATGAGTCGCCTAGGGAGCGAACAACACATAATAATTTTTTGCTAATAGAAAACTAGCAAAATGCCACAGTCATATTTTTAAGTACGTTAATTTAATTTTCACTCAAAAATTTAATACAGCCTCTTTGATCTATTTACTGGTAGCTCAAAGCCACCAAGTACACAAAAAGACGTCTAACCTTTATATACCGAAACAAACAAAAACTGCAAAATTACTCATAATGTCAACATATGATGGGGACATTTGCGCAATCATAACCAAAAATGGTTAGTTAAAATAATACGTAGATAAAAATAATACGTATAAAATCTGAATTTTCAATAAGAGCGCTACAAAAGTTTTTTTTAAATAAACCAAAAACGGTTTTGGATATCAATGAAATTCTTTATTCCTGTGAAAGTACGTTCGATGCCATTATGTATGGAACTCGATTTCTTTTGCATGGCCACCACGGGCACGCTTGCAGAAGTCCAGACGCTGAACCCAATTTCGGTTTTCAAGCATAAATCGGCCGATACTGCTGCAATTTCACGTTCGATATTCGTACGAAGTTCATCAATCGTCGCTGGCTTGTTGGCATAGACCATAGACTTAACGTAGCCCCACAGAAAATAGTCTAACGGCGTCAAATCGCTCGACCGAGGCGGCCAATCGGCTGGACCATTTCGTGAGATAACACGTTCTCCAAACTTGGTTTCCAATAAATTGATTGTGGCATTCGCTGTGTGGCTTGTGGCGCTGTCCTGTTGGAACCACATGTCCTCCAAATCCATATCATCCAATTTGGGCCAAAAATATTCGGTTATCATTGAACGGTAGCGATTCCCATTCACAGTAACGTGCCGGTCTTGATCGTCACGAAAGAAGTACGGCCCAATGACGCCGCCGGCCCATAAACCGCACCAAACCGTAATTTTTTCGGGATGCAATGATGACTCATGGAGTACGTGTGGATTGCTGTCTGACCAATAACGCATATTTTGTTTATTGACGAAGCCATTCAGCCAGAAATGAGCCTCATCGCTGAAGATGGTTTTTCGATTTTTCGCGCTCGTAACGTTGAGGCCACTGACTCCGAATTTCGGTAGTAAATTTTAATAATTTCGACTCGTTGTTGGCTCGATCATCATGAAATGGCAAACCTTACTGAAGAGAAATGTCAAAAGAGCGGCAAAAAATATGGCGTCGTTTGCTGTCCCTGTCGGTCTACTTTTGTAGCGTCCCTGTTGAAAACCCCTTTAATTGCTATTATTTTAACATTTTGTTTTTGTTTTTTGGAGTGCACGGAGCCTTCAAAATCTTTGAAATGGGCCATGACGCAACACTTGGTGAGAAGCTCTGGTCAGGAGGTACCAAAAGGGGTATGGCAATAACGCCAATTTTTCAATAGACTATGGGTACTATAATTATTTTGATTTATTGCGACTTTAAATTTATATTATATTGTGTTGTGTAAGTTGGCGTGTAATTTTGGTAATTAAGCGTAAAGAGCTATATTTACGACTTTGGTGTCTTTGGCGAACCACACTGAAATTTTCAGTAAAAAATTTTCGTAGAATAATTTAATCCTTAAATGTCCTTTTTGAAAGGATTTTTTTGATTTTTTTCGAAAAAAGGGCCAAATTGACCCTTTAAGAAGGGAGCTAGAGGGTTAAGATCTTCCAAAAAAAATGATTCGCATAAAATTCCACTATATAACTCTGACAATAAGAAATCTCTCAGACATTAACATACAGCATTTTCTGCATTTAGTATAATGCTCCCTTCGATCAAAAAATTAAAACTTTGATCCACTGTAAATAAATACTCAGACCAGCTGGACCACAAATTTATTCTACAAAAATAATCTACTCAATATGCCCATGTAGAATTATAGAGTCGCTCTTCTGCTCCAATTATTCCATAGATATCACGACTTTAAATTTACGTTATAGTATTTTCTTGTACAAGTCGGTGTGTAATTTTGCTAATTAAGCGTAAAGAGCTATAGTTACAGCTTTGGTGTCTTGGTCGACCCCCACTGAAATTTTCTGGCAAAATATTTCGTAGAATATTTTAGTCCTTAATGTCCTTTCTAAAAGGACTTTTTTTGATTTTTTCGGAAAAAGGGCCAAATTAACCCATTAAGAGGGGAGCTAGAGGGTTAAGATCTTCCACAAAAATTATCCTCATAAAATTCCACTATATAACTTTGATAATAAGAAATCTCTCAGACATTAACTTATAGTTTTTTTTAATTTAGCATAATGCTCCCTTCGACCAAAAAGTGAACATTTTGGCCCACAGTTTATTCTACAAAAATGATCTACTCAACATGCCCTTTCAAAACTATAAGGTCGCTACTCTGTTCCAAAAATGCTGTTGGACAGTGTTATCTGGAGGAATCCAGATTTTTTCATGAAGACTTTCCATATAGTCGATACTCTCCGAAGCTGACTTGTTCACGAATAAACCGATATCATACTCGTATGGTGATACATCGTTTGGGTTACTGGAAGCTGTAGAGTTTGATGTAGTTGGCTTTTGCATATGGCCATCATTCGTTTCGACGGCAAATTACATATCTGTGGATCCTGAATCATGAAGAATATTCAGAAAAATTCATTGTAGATATAGTAATAATCATTGCGGACGTTTAAGTATTTCGTTATTCACACATACACATATTCTAAAAAATAATTATATGTTTTTTTACATTCTGCTTAGTAGTTAAGTATATCATAATACTTACGTCATCCTCCTCAATTCTTTGCCTTTGATTGAATTTGAACCCCCAACTCCCCCACACCCCCCACGCATGGGCCTGGTTCTTTCTATGTATACCTTAAACAGTAATTAATTTCAAATAATTTTTATGTTGAATTTTTTGAGTGTATAAGCATTTTTTAAATATTTATTTACATTTTGTAAAAAATCGTAAGTATTTGTTTTTTAACTTAAATACAATTATCATTATACATTCGTATGTATAAGTATAGAAATTTGAGATGTATAAAACAAATATACCGTTCATTTCGTGCAAAGAGGGTCACATTTTAAAACCACAAAAAAGTCTAAGACATTGGAAATTAAGAGCGTAAACCTGGATTGGACAGATGTCTAATGTAAAACACAAAAAATACGTTTTCAAAAATTGGAAAATATCTAAATTTATTCGATATTTGAGATATTTGAAATTTCGATTATGTGTAGACATTTTTCGTCAAGTGTGTATATCGTGTTTGTACTTTACGCCTACCCTAAACGATATTTTATTCCAATCTTTTCGTTAACTGATATTATATGAAACATGTAAATAAACTCTTACTTCCTGACGTTTCCAATGTTCTAATGTGACACTCTTGCTCGAAATGAGCGATATATATAAGAAATAATAAAGCTATCATCACATATAACGACCAATTTTAATACTAGAAATTTCGACACATCCATTCGAATCATCAATCACAAGGGAACTATTAAATTTTGTTTTCTATGCAAAGCGAAATGAACCCCGCCATCCCTCGCCTTAAACAGGGAACAATTCATTGTAGGTGAAATTCTCTATAATTTTGCGAGCAATAGCTAAGAATTTCTTTTCCAAAGCTCTCTCAATGGGTCCGATCAATTCGTTCGTAAATACTTCGAAATTTTGATTGATTGTATCATTGACCACATCACCCAAAGCCTTATCGCCATTGAAGAGGTTCTCCAGACGTATACGCCCTTTGCCAGTACGGATTTTCACTTCAAGATCTTTGATTTGCAGATATTCTTCGGCGTTGGTTTCCTTGACATCGAAGAGAATTTTCACAAAGGCATAAAAGTTGGCTGTGGACAAAAAAGAAAAATAACAATTTATTAGGATTTTTTGTAAAGTTGATAACTTTTTTGTTGTTGTAAACTTACTGAAATTTCCGGTAAAGGGTCCATTACCACGGAGGGGTAGTGTCAAAATTTGACCATTGATGTCGTAGTTACCTTCGCCTTGTAAACGGGGTAGATTTATTTCAAAATCATATCGCATACCGTTGTTAGAGTTCCTAAAAAAAGGAAAATGAAAATGTGAAATAAGACTGCCTTTCTTTATATCTCCTACACTAAAAAAAACTAAGGAAAGGTAAACAAAATTCAGTAAGGAAAGACTAAAGTGTTTATCAACCAAAAAACGGAGAAATGTGTAGGGGCTATAGAAATACCTTATTAGAGTAAATTGCACATCGGTTAAAAAACGTAGGATCTACACCCCCAAAAAGTCAGAAATCCCATACTCAAGAAACGCCTCTGTACCAATTTTGGTAAAGACGCTTCATGAGCGGAGATACAAGGCCTCAAAGTTGGCCACCTTTTGTATTTGTCGGCTGCTTCAAATACAATTTCTTATGTGAATTTTACGAACCGAGGTCGACAAAAGGGTTTATACAGGGTTTACCAATAAGTTTGATATGATTTTTTTGAAAAAAAAACACACTTATTGTTAAGGAAATTCAAAAGTTTTTTATTTAATGTAATCGATGCATTTAAGTTCTAACTACAACGTCATTCAAATGGCCACCACGACTTCTTCTGCAGGAACAAATTCGATGAACCCAATTTTCGAGCACTTTTTCCACTAAATCAAGTCGTATGTCTTGAATGGCACGTTCAATATTGACTTGTAAAGATTGAAGAGAGTCTGGTTTATTTCGAAAGACCAATGACTTCAAATAACCCCACAAGAAACAGTCTAATGGTGTTAAAGCACAACTTCTTGGTGGCAATTCAATATCACAATTTCTTGAAATAATCGAATCCCCAAACTTTTCTCGCAACAATTCAATTGTTTCATTTGCTGTGTGGCACGTAGCCACAATCGGTCAATGGCAAAAAGATAACGAGAGCTAAAATATTGCTCATTGGTGTCGAGGTCGTAGGTCGACTGGAAAGTGTTTTTTTTTTGGATTTTAAAAAATGGACTTAGCATCATTTTCAAATGTGAACGGAGAGTTAATTTTTGCTCCAGCTCCTAAACGGTACTTCGGATCGGGAATCGGTCAATGGTAAAAAGATAGCTCTTAACGAGAGCTAAAATATTGCTCAAAGTCATAGGTCGACTGGAAAGTGTTTTTTTTTTGGATTTTAAAAAAATGGACTTAGCGCACGAAAAGTTGCAATTGGAGAACGATTATTTTGATAATAAAACTGAATAATTTATAAATGTTGTCCTTGCGTATACCTCTCCATGATGAAATTGTAAACCCTACTGAATACAATGAAACACAAATGACAGATCATGACATATTACAAATGGCCGAAACGTCACTTCAAAATCATATCATCCCTATTGGAAACCCCGTTACGACTAATAGTTATCTTGTTTATCTGCAATTGAAAATTAAATTTTTAATTTTTTTTACCAGTCCTGACCTAGTATTTTTTTAATATCAATGCAGAATATATACCGATTTCTTTCACATAATCTTTTGTAAACAACAAACAGCAAAAATCGGTATATGATGAAAATAAATTTTAGTATGATATAACCATAAGACAAACCTTATGGCCATTTGAAATTATGTTTCCTAAAAATTAGATTTTTTGTATTTTGGAGTTATTGCTAATGTTATTTCAAAGATAGTTTAACATATGCCAGGTGGCATTTCTCCAATAGAAAATGCAGAAAATGTTGAACTACATCATGTCCTGGCTGGAGAAGATATATTGAGGGACACCAAAGTGGTATACATACCCAATGCGGGAAAGATATCACACACTAGGCCAAAGGACTTCAGGCCAATTAGTCTGTATTCGCTCCTATTAAAAGGTCTAGAATTATCCTTAGACTCTTTCATTAGAGAAAATCTGGACACTAAACGTATGCATCTTGGGAAACCAAGATGCATACAACAAGGGCAAATATACAAAATCGGTCCTTGTCGGGAAACCAAGATGCATACAACAAGGGCAAATATACAGAATCGGTCCTACATGCACTATCGGATCGTTTCTACCTTTCAAAAGCGCATAAAAGCAAGTCTCGGGGCCGCATCTCTAGGAAGACTTATAAACAGACTATACAGAGAGGTTAGGTATTCTGGATTCGGGTTAGTTCCTGCCATTAGGCTTAGTTAGTTCCTGCCGTTAGGGTGCGACCAACGCACCCACACACAATGTACTTGAGTACCAAACAATTCCGCGTTTTTCTGGACACTTTTGCCTCCTCCTTGGTTAGAAGAGGGGCCCATCTAAAACTCCTTACCATTCTATGGGCTATGGCGCCGGGCTGCATTTTTATTCCACATCCGAGACTATGTTCTACCAGCGATTTTGGTTTCAACCACAGCCACCAGGATGCCCCCGAAGGTACCACACCAGTAGTCAGGCCAAAACCTACGTTCTAGGGCGTTCCAGACACCGGTGGTACCAGATTAAGTACTCTGGTTAGACTGCGTAGCCGAAGATACTACCAGTTAGATTCCAGAAAATCAAGGACGTTGTCCTACAAAACAAATGTTTTTTCGGCATTGAGTGAATTTCGTAGTGAAGTTTGGATATATGCTTTATTTAGGTGGCGCCATGAAGTATTCTTTGTTTTTAGTTTTTTGTGAGTAAAAAGGCTATATTTTTGCATTTTTGTTTTCGATTCTGACAATAAAAATGCAGCATTACAAGAGGCGACATTATTAAAATGCTGCTCTCTGACAGGTCAACATATTTTTTTTTGAGAAGAAAACACCATTAGTCTTGATCTCTTAACGAGATGGCTAATCCACCTGAAAGGGCAAGTACATTTCAGAATTTCGCGTCGACGGGGAAACATTTTTTTCAGAATCTGTTCCATAAAAGGGTAACAACTCAAAATTTCACTAGAGCCCAAAAAATGTTCCCGTAAATATTAATTTCAGAAAATTAATATTAAATTAATCATTGCAAAGAAATACAATTATGAAGATATTTTCAACATTTTTGAAATGTTAATAATATTAACGGATGCTGCTTATGGCTTTTATAGAAATTTTTTTCATTATGAGTTGTTACCATTTTGTTGAACAGTTTGTTTAAGTATGTATCTCATATGGGTACCTGGGCATAGGGCTATCCCGGGAAATTGCAAATCTATCTAGGAAAGGGACGACATTACCAATCATCGAAGAATTTACGTCAGAAATCGGCACATGAAGGGTAGCTAGACAAATCCGGCCAAGATATAACCTGAGAAACTCAAAATATCTCCTTGCCCTAGAGAGGAAAAGTCTGTCTACTTTAGTGTCAGTTCTAACGGGACACTGACTGCTCGGCGTACACGACAGAAGGTTAGGCATAGAGCCCCATGACTTATGTAGGAGCTGTGGTGATAAGGAAGAAGTGGAGAGAATTGAGCACCTGCTTTGCTACTGTCCCTCATTAAGGAAAAGACGTCTGAATATACTGCGGTCGGCCTTTCTAGGAAGTCTAACAGATCTTTCCAGTACCAATATTCGTACAATTGACAACTTTGTTTATCAAACAGGTTGGTTTCTATGGGGGCATCTGTGCCCGTGGTATCAGTACATTGGTCTATGTGAGCTGTATGCCACCCTAACCTAAACATCTCTACTTTTAAGCCAAAAATAGGCAAATTCGTCAAGCCATTTCTGGTACCCCCCACACAACGTGGCCATGACTTCTGCAGCAATCATCTAAACTAACAAAGAATGAACATTTTTTCAATGTTTTGCCATCTCCCACCCTATGTACCGTATTACATACACACAAAGTGAGGGTATACCTTAGGTTTACCCGACTGAAATTTGTATACCCTGCACCACACTGCGGTATAGAGTATTATAAGTTTGTTTAATTCATTTTTGTAACACCTAGAAATACTACAGCAAGACCCACCTTAAAGTATACCGATGGATTCAGAATCACTACTGAGTCGATTTAACCATGTCTGTCCGTCTTATGTTGTTCGTTGAGAACAGGTCGTAATTTCACTTCGATCATGGTGAAATTTTGCAGTTAGGAGTCTTTCGCACCTCATTGAAATTGGTTGAAATCAATTCAGATTTAGATGTAGCTCCCATATATACGTTTCGTACGATTTGGCCCTTTAGCCCTATAGCAGCTGCAGTTTACATCCAATCGCTTTGAAATTTAGCACGGTAAAGTTTCTTGATCCATGGACCAAAATTGCCGAATTTAAAGAAAATCAGTTGAGATATAGATGAAGCTCCCATATATAAGTTTCGTCCGATTTGGCCCTCTAGCCCTATAGAAGCTGTAGTTTAGCACGGTAAAATTTTTAAATTTAGCACGGTAAAGTTTCTTGATCCATGGACCAACATTGCCGAATTTAAAGAAAATCGGGTCAGATTTAGATATAGCTCCAATATATATGTTTCGTCCGATTTGGCCCTTTAGCCCTATAGAGACTGTAGTTTACGTCTAATAGTTCTGAAATTTAGCATGATAGAGTTTCTTGATCGATGGACCAACATTGCCCAATTTGAAGAAAATCGGTTCAAATATAGCTCCCATAGAAGCTGTAGTTTACGTCTAATCGTTTTGAAATTTAGCATGTTAGAGTTTCTTGATCCATGGAACAACATTGCCGAAAAAATCGGTTAAGATTTAGTTTTAGCTCCCATATATATGTTTTGTCCGATTTGACTACAGAGGCGGAGACGTATCAGATGTAAATTGTGTAAACAAATTTTACTTTAGCCTTTCCTTAATGTAAAGATGGCTTCATATTTGCGACCTATACTTTGATTACAGAATATATGAACAGCCAGACAGACATGGCTAAATCGAAATAAATCAAAAAATGATTCTATGCCGATCGGTTTGATAAACTATGGGTCTATATGTTGGGCGTTACAAACAAATGTACAAAGTCATAATACCCTGTATCACAATGTGGTGTCGGGTATAAACAGGAAGGCGCTTTTTTATGTTGGCTACATAAAGCGATTTCGATTCGATCGGTATAACATATTGTGGATCTGTCTCTTCTCGTTTTTGGTGTTACAAACAAATTTACAAAGGCAAATGCCACGTAGCCGTCTTTGGACCTACATCTTTAACCTCAGACGAAGGTCGGCCATGTAGTCGGCTTTGGACGTAACCAAAATAAAGAATTATTTTTACGATCCCCCCATATAGCGCCATTTTGGCAACAAATGTACAAAGTCATAATAACCGTATATTTTGCACCAAGACTTCTTCAAGGTCAAGGACGATCTCTGTTAAATATTGGTCTAATCGGTTAATTTTTATGATGGTTCCTCTTATGAGCATTCAATTTCGTTCATTGTTACTTACTTGAGTTTCTTAATTTCAAAATTCGATGCTCCGTAAATGTTCAGATCTTTCGCCTTAACATTAATACCCGCACTGCCACCTTCCAAAATGTTGAGATCACCGATGAACAGAGGTTCCATGGCGGGGACATTCAACTCCTTAATGCCATCCTTGAGGTAGGGTCGCATCTCGTGAACGGTATTTTTAACGCATTCGTTAATCTTTGGATCATTGCGAGAGCAAACTTTAATGTAGTCAGCTAAAATTGAGAACAAAAAAATTTAAATTTATGACAGTGTTTATTGCAAATTAAACATTAATCAAATAATGTCAAACTTACGCATAGTTGCTGCTTTTATCGTCTCGATTTGAGCGATAATTAAAATTAAACCAACAGATGCCAGTAATTTCATCTTGACAGAATTGTTGTTATATCTATGTTTGCGGCTATTCGTGTGATTGCTGTAATATTAGAAAGAATAAAAAAACAGACACAAAATTGATTATTATTAATTTTCACACTTTATTCGGTTGAGTTTAATTACAATGCCCATCAAAAAGTGTTAACGACTGAATGAGCAAAAACACGGCGAAAAATTATTACTATCATTTCAATTAATGGAAAAACGTACTCGCTATACTCGTAGTTTGTTATAACATTTAATTACTTTTCAGTTTCAGTACTGCAACAATTATTTACTATTATTCACTACTTTGACATGATAAGCATGAGAAATTCTCATCACGTTTATTGATTGAAAATGAATGGAATTAGAATTACAGGGTTTAATTTTTATTTGATTTGATTTTAAGCCAATTTTTATTATTATTTGCATTTGAGGTGGAGATTGCATGTAAATCGGCTTAATTTGATTGCATTAATTGGAATTTCCTTATGTTGCCTAACTAGCTTCAATCTACGAGTATGTGTATAGATATGTTTGTTTGCCTTCAAAACAAAAGACTTAAAAAAATAACTTTTTTGAGAAATCTTCAGTAATTAGTATTAGAATTACAGGATATAATTTGTATTCTTGTTTTGATGCCAATTTTTATTATTATTTGTCATTGAGGAAGATATTTTGTGAAAATCGGCTTAATTTTATTAATGCTATTAACATTTCCTTATGTTTTGCAACTAGCTTTAATATGTATAATTAAAAGTTCTTTGTAGAAGTCATTGTTAAAAATATATACAAATACATTGTTTCAGAATTTCCGTATTATTACCCTGTGGTAGTCCAAAAATGAAACGTTTTTCTAGGTTACCTCTAGTTTTCGCGGTATTCGACCACAAAGTTTGCAAGGAAACCAGAGAGGTTAGTTATCTCGGAGGTGTTTTTGAAGTGGAATACTTGGGAATACACGCCTCAGCCAAAGTAACAAAATAAAGGGAACCCTTGGAGAATTATTTCTCTCAAAACTGTCAACAACGCTTCTCACTCCCTTACCCCTAGAAAATTGTAATCAAACCTTATCATATGTCAAACATCATACAAATCGACGACATTTTTATTTGGTGTCTTTGAGAAATATATTCCTCGCGAAAAAATACTTTTGGTATTTTTCAAATTTCGAGCAATATTTTTCTCAGGTGTACAAAGTTTTTTGTAGACCTCAGTTAGTAGAACACACAAAAAAAATTGTATAAATCGGAAGAGAAACACGAGTTGCACGTACTTGAACATTTTCTTCAACCGATGTGGCCACCTTCATCAATGTGGCAGTTTTGAAATAAAAAGGAGTTGATTTTTTTTAGAAATAATATTGGTATGAAAACAAAAGACTTAAGAAACAAACTCGATTGAGGATAAATAGAGAAAATATGATATATGAATATAATATAATTTATTATTTACACTTTAAATGCAATTTTTTATATTTTCATTAATTTCACGATGAATTTTTTGTTAGGTTGAAAACGAAAACTTAAAAAACGAACCCAATAGAGGAAATAAATATACAAACATTTTAGGGTTTTAAAAAAAATTTATATCCGCCAATTATTCGTTTCTGCAGTTTTTTGTAATGTAAAATGTAGTAGAGTTACACGCACTTGAACATTTTCTTCACCCGATGTGGCCAACTTAGAGGCCCTCTAGCTCCGCCCCTATCTGACATAGGGGGCCCAAATATACTACTTAACTTCTATAACACCTCTTCATCTACCATGCCAAGTTTGTTCGCAATCGGTTGTTTGGTTAAGAAACTGTCGAATTATTACCCCTTTTTCAATTCGTACCACTGTGCAGTGTTTTGCAAAAACAGACGAAAGTTGTCAGACTAGTCTTGGTATTTCGTCCATAACTTTAACAAATATTGAGTCTCACAAATTTTTTTACTGTTCTGGATTTGTGCGACGATATTCTGTGAAAATAGAGGGGGTAGCAATTTTTTCTACAAAAAAAAAAATCGTAAAAAGAAATTTTTAAAAATTTTCAAAAAATTGTTTACAAAAATGGTGCATTGTGTCCTCTGTAAAACAACCCAGCAAAATTTCTCATTACCAAATAATCCGACGAGTAAGCAAAGTTCAATAATGGTAAGTACATACTTATTATTTAGCCACTTTTCTCATTATTTTAACATGGGGATGTCATTGGAGGAAAGTACTTCCCAAAAGCATACAATAAAGTAGCATAATAAGTACTTATTTGTAGCTCGATTTTATGCACTTGAATAATGCATTACCAATAAGTTATAAAATAAGTAGTAGATATGTAGAAATGACCATTTAAAATGATTTTTTGCATATTTCTCGAAACAAACAATTTCCTCATGCCAGATTCGAATTTCTGGTAATTTCATTCAAATCTGCACGTATTGTTTGAAAACATGTTGAAATATAAATAAATCTTGTACAATAACCCACATATAGCCAAAATTGCATTATATTAAAATTTGCCAAAATGATTTTGATAACAAAAAATCACTTATTTCTGTTATTATTGGTAAGAAATTATTAATAAGCCGAAAGTAATGCAGCGAATAATGAGATGTCATGCAAAAATCGGTTCAGCCGTTCGAGAGCAATTACAAATTTGGTAAAACACAAAAACTAATTTTTTTTAATTTTTTCAAAAATTAAAATGCCCGTAAAATTATTTGAAATTTTTTTTTTAAAAAAATTTTTACCGAGATCTTATTTTACCTATTTGTAACTGCTTATTAACATTTTAGCCAAAATTAAATTAAATAGGGCGATAATAAGTTTGTTGATTTATGGACAAACATTGCCGAATTTGAAGAAAATCGGTTCAAATGTAGATATAACTCGTCCGATTTGGCCATTTAGCCCTATATAAGCTGTATTTTGCATCCAATTGTTTTATAATTTAGCACGGTACAGCTTCTTGATCCATGGATCAGAATTGCCGAATTTGAAAAAAATCGGTTCAGATTTATATTAGCTCCCATTTATATATATTTTGTTTAATTTGGCTACAGAGGCAGAGACGTACCAAATGTAAATCGTGTAAACAAATTTTAGTTGAAGTATATAAGTACAGTGCATATTTCATTGATATCCAATCTTACTAGAATGCTGCCGGGTATGAAATAGACGGCAACGCCCGACTTTAGTCTTTCCTTACTGGTTTTAAAATATATTAATGTTTTTTGGTATTTTCAAGAAAATTATTCATATATGGACCACTGAATATATCTTGTTTAGCCCACTTGCATGGATTTTACTTCAATTTTTGAAAATAAAAGAAATTTTTTCTAAAAAACATAATTGCATCTTTCATATTTAAACAAACCGTAACAAAACTGCATTCCATTTTTGAAATTGAGTTGTCGAAAAATATAATATTGAAAACCGATTTTGACCTTGAAAATGAAGTATTTTGATTTTGTATGTTCACAATTTTTGTTCTTTATGACAAGAGCTACAACTTTGCCTCAGAGAGTAAATCAAAATTACGCTTTGCAAGATATGAGCCTGAGAAAATTATCACTTTTTTGCAAAAATGACACAAAGGCCCCCAAGCTTAGGGGCCCATAAAAAAAGAACATGACATGGGCAAAACTGGGAGACACCAGTCTTCTTTTTTTTGGTCTTTTAGTCGTAGTGGTGTCCGTATATGGATATATTTTTTCGTGTTGCACTGTGTAATATTTATAAAATACAAATATATGATGTAGCTTTCGAACAGTGCCTTCATTGATATTACTAAAGCTAAAGTCTCTACAAATGTAGATCAAAACAAAATCTGGGTGAATTAGCTTATTCGGAACTGTATTTTGACATTCCTTAAATTTAAAGAAATCGAAAAAGGATATTTAAAAAAAATTAATATTTTACATTCATATTTTCGTTCATTACTCCTACTCGAAGGGCTACATTGTTACATTAACAATTACACTAGTTTACAAAATAGGGCTGTGCATACAATTTTTGATGTAATATTTAGTCCTAAATATATTGTTATAATATTAAAAAAATGTATAGTATTTTTTTTTAAATTCAGTTTTTCTTGCAAAGTGCCTTTAGTAAGTGGATAATATTTTTTGAAGTATAAGCTCGATAAATCCGGGATAACCTATAAATCAAAGGAAATTATAAGGGCTGGCACAAAAAAAATCCATAAAAATTAGTAAAGAATTCGCAAACAAAAATTGTTTGTTCGATTTTTTGAAAGTTATCATCCTAACAGAAAAATCCATGGATAAATGTAGAAGAAATTCATGGATAAATGGATAAATAAAAGTAGAAATGTTAACCCTTGTGGTAGAAGTAAGAGCATTTCAACAAAATCATGTTTTTATACCCTCACTATTGTGAACGAGTGTATATATCATTTGCTACAGTGACCTAAGCCCTCAGTTATATTTGGCGCTGATCCGTTTTGGGTCAGTTTAAGTCTTTGAGCAATGTCCGGCCATCTGTCTGACTGTCTGCCTGGCTGGTGCGCAAGATAACTCTCGATAGGAGTAACCGATTGACTTCAAACTTGGTACATGTTAATATTTTGTTCCATATCAGGCTAAGATGGACTTCGTTCGTCCACTCGTTTGAGTACCTCCAAAATTTAGTGAAATATTGAATATCTCATAACTTCTATACTAGTACCCAAAATCTTTTACAATTCCACACATAGTATTAATTTCTTGGTCGCTATCATGGGAAAAATGGGCGATGTTGCCACTCCCGTTTTGGTACCTCCCATACAAATGGGCCATTTTGCACAAAAGTTAATGGCTTATTACTTTGATTCCAGTCCATACAAATATTTGCAATTTTGTGGAGTGTAATACTTTTATAGTCCAATGTATCGTATATAGTCCAAATGATCGAAATAAAACAAATGAAAATTAATTTTTTGAATTTCCCTTACTTTTAAAATATAAGTCATAAATTATACATTTATCTATAGATTTTTTCAAATGGGCATTTTTTTCTTCGCTTCGTTCAAAATAAAAATATTTTGTCTTGTTTTTGTTTTTTTGTTTTATTCGATCTGCTTTCATAGTATATATTTTGTTTTTGTACTCAGGCTCAAGATCGTTATTGTTGTTTTCAGTATATGAAAACAACTTTGTTAAAAATTGCTAAAAGCGCATATCTCCAAAAAAAGGACAATTCAGTAATCATCATCCCTCGTACATGCACCAACTTCCACTCTCGTGGGTCTTTACAATGTAAAGAATTCACACGAATGTTTTGCTGTAGTTTACTATGCGTGTGAATTCTTTACATTGTAAAGACTCACGAGAGTGGAAGTTGGTGCATGTACGAGGGATGATGATTACTGAATTGTCATTTTTTTTTAGATATGCGCTTTTAGCAAACAGTTCTCGTTTAATGATACGTATATATTTAGGGCCTTATTCATAAAAAGTTATGGAAGGTTTATTGAACAGATTTTCAACGTTAAAATGTATTTTAAACCTTCCATAACTTTTTATGGATATGGGCCTTAATAATTTCGACTGAAGTAATCGTTGTAATAAGGATATTGATAATGGGAGTTTGGTGGCTCCCGAAACAGATCTGTCTATCCAACCTTACAACCGCCCCCAATACATGTCACTTACTTCTTCTTTAATTTTTAACAAAGTTGTTTTCATATACTGAAAACAACAATAACGAACTTGAGCCTGAGTACAAAAACAAAATATGTAAAAATATTTTGTTTTAAATTTTTGATGACTGTTACTAAACCAACCAATGAGTATCCCTCATAATTTTTTTAAATTTTATGCGTATACTTTATCTTTCCTACTTATACTTCAAAGAGGTAGTCCAAAGACTAGAGGCAACATTTACGAAAATTGGAGTTTAAAAAAAATAAAAAATGAAAGTTTGCCATAAAAAATGTTTTGATATTTTTTTTCTGTTTAGCATACCAAAGAAAATGTTATATATTTACCTTCGACAAACATTTTGTAAACTAGCGTAATTTTCTTTTTTGTCTCTGTTTCCACCTTTCATTATGTACTAGCCGCAGTTTGGAAATTAGAAGGAGTTTATTTTTTTTAGAAAAAATATTGGTATGAAAAAAAAAGACTTAAGAAACAAACTCGATTGAGGATAAACAAAGAAAATATGATTTATGAATGTAATATAATTTATGTTTTACACTTTAAATGAAATTTTGTATATTTTTCATAAATTTTGTTAGCTTGAAAACAAAAGACTTAAAAAACGAACCCGATAGACGAAATAAATATATAAAAATTTTCTGGATTTAAAATAAAGTATTTGCTAACATTTTCTAATGAGCTGATGGCGCTACAATGTAAATATATCCGCCAATTATTCGTTTCTGCAGTTTTTTGTAATTAAAATGTAGTAATATTTTTGAGAAAAATTAATATAATTAAAATTGTTTATTCTCCCATATATATATTGTATACTAGGGCGGTTCAGAAAAAATATCGCTGTTGTCCGCCACTCAAATTAAAGTCTATTTTGTTTAGTGAATATCCCCAATATATTTCGGCTATAAATTGAGCCGTCACTGAGCTAGAGCTATATTCGATAACCTCTAAAATGCATGTTTTTTTGCAAATATCGGACATCTTGGACTAATGCGCAACATTTTTCGTATGTGCAGCCAGAACTCGCTTTATATATTTATATTGTTGATTATTGGCTAGTTATACTTTCACATTTCTAAGCTGTTCGCGATGCAATTATGCATAAAGTTTGCTGGGGTTAAGTGATTGTGGACATCCCTATTATGCATTTTTAAATATAATTGCTAAGGTATGTCCACAACCCACTAACCACAGATTCTTTGACGCAAAATTACGTCCTAATATCGAGAATAACTTCGGTTCTATTCAGCGCGAGAATCACAATATTGGAACTGTTTTAAGCAGAATATCGAGTTCTAGCTGCACATATCAAAGGTGTTGCGCTTTAGTCCAGGGCGTCCGATATTTGCAAAATTTTAGAGGTTATGTAATATCGCTCTAGCTCACTGGCGGCTCAAGATATAACCGACATAGTTTGGGGATATTCACTAAACAAAACAAGCTTTCATTTGAGATGCGGACAACCGCGATATATTTTTTTCACCCGGCCTATTGTATATACATATATGTATTTTTATAATAGAATTGCATTTCGAAAGACGATTAAGTTTTGTTCAAATAAATGGGTTTTCCACAGTAGTTTTTCACAACATTAGGCAATTTTCAGTCTTAATTTTTCTAATTTTTATTTTTTTTGATAAAAACTAGAACTTCAACGTACTTCAAAGAAGCACCACATGTATTTTTATAATTTTTTTCAATCTTTAATATAAACACTTAAGGATACAACTCCAAATATCATAGAACCTATGGATATATATTTTTACTTTTAATTGTCGTATTTCTCATTCTTTGTTTTAGAGTTCAAAATGTCAATACTTTAACACTTGCACACAAATTGCAGACATTTCGAATCAAATTCGATTAGTTTAAAACGATTTCCTTTCTCACTCACTTTTTTAAATTGTATTCCAACTATGTATCCTTCAGATTTATTTCAATTGACAAAAATGAATTTCGATATCCTTGGGCCGAAAATTCACTTTTTATTTTCAATTTTAAAAAAATTTTCTTTTTTATTTTGCAATAAAAACACTACCACATCTATAGCCGAAATGTATAACGAGATAGAATAGAATACCGCAACGTACTGCAGCAGAATTGACAATTTTCAAGCAATTTATAGAATTTTTCATTGTAGATTTACTCTCTGGACTTAGAGAACAGCAGACATAGAGTGCTGCCACAGCAACAGTAGCAGAACGGTAGCAGATGCAGTAGTAGTGGATGCAGTGGCAGATACAGATGCAGCAGCATCGCAGTAGCAGCAGAAACTACACCAACAACTGCCGCCCGTTGTGAAGCGTTTCTGTAGAAAAAAAGAATTAACTTAAGCGAAGTTTTAACTAAACTTATTTATTGATCTATGTGTGTATGTTTGTCGATATTTACATGTAATTTTCAACATTTATTTTTGCTGAATTCTCGTGTATTTGAGCATACCTTGTAAGTCACCATTGAATAATTTTGTTCAAATAAAATCTGATTAATTATAAAGTTAAAGAAACGCCCAAACACTTGTTTTTCCCATAGATTATCCAATCTCTTTCAACTCAATACTAAATATTTGCATTGCAACGCAATTATACAACAATATGGGGATTACCGCGTAGTTAAATTCGAAATAAGTAAAAAATATTGAACCTATATTTTTCTTCGGAATTCCACAGAAGCGACATTTTAAGCAGATTTCGGCAAAAAAAAATGCATTTTGCTCTAAATAAGTAGGTTTAGGTTTAGGTTTAGGTTAGGGTGGCAGCCGTATTTTTTTACAAGCTCACATAGACCAGTTTAGGTCCCTAGTGTTACCACGGGCTGAAATGCCCCTCATCGAAACCAACCTGTTTGATATATAAATTTATCGATGGTACGAATATCAGTACTGGAAAGATCTGTTAGGCTGCCTAAAAAGGCCGACCCCAGTATATCCAGTCGTCGTTTACTCAAAGCGGGACAGTCGCAAAGCAAGTGCTCAATGCTCTCCACTTCTTCCTCATCTCCACAGCTTCGGCAGAAGTCATTGGAGTCAATACCCAATCTTTTGGCGTGTTCGCCGATCAAGCAGTGTCCCGTCAGAACCTGTACTAACGTAGACAATCGTTTCCTCTCTAGTGCGAGGAGATATTTTGACCTTCTCAGGTCATACCTTGGCCAGATTTGTCTAGCTACCCTGCAGGTGCCGATTTCTGTCCATCTATCGTTGGACTGCCTGATTGCCTCTTGCCTAAGCCAAAGCTTGCACGTGGATAGTGGCGCACCAATATATGCAAATTCTTCGAGAATTTGTAATGTCGTCCCTTTCCTAGCAAGTTCATCGGCTTTGCAGTTCCCCGGGATATCCCTATGCCCAGGCACCCATATGAGGTGTATATTAAACTGCTCAGCCATCTCGTTAAGAGATCTGCGGCAGTCGAGGGCTGTTTGTGAATTTAGGGATGTTGCCTCCAGAGAATTGATGGCAGCCTGGCTGTCCGAGTAAATGACAACGCCATTGTTGGTTACTATGTTGCGACTCAGCCACTTGGCGACTTCCCATATTGCCATTATTTCGGCTTGATAGACACTGCAGGTATCTGGTAGCCTGTGAGCTATATCCAGACTAAGTTCTTCACAGTGTACTCCGAAGCCAACCTTTTCATCAAGCTTCGAACCATCCGTGTAAAAGTGGAGATGGTTTATATTACCTGGTATTCTGCCGACCCATTCATGTCTGGCGGGAATCATAGTGATGTAATTTCTCTCGAAGGTGTACACTGTTGGTATATAGTCCACTCGGTCGGTTACCATAGCACTACACTTTGATATCCTCATGTGACCATAGTTCTTGTACCTCCACATTGATAGGCAGTTTAATCTTATTGCCGCTTTGGTTGCAACTTCTCTCGCCACAATATTAATCGGCAGTATATGGAGTAGGGCTTGTAGAGACTCGGTCGCTGTAGTCCTTAAGGCTCCGCTTATGCTCAGGCAGGCAGTCCTCTGAACCTTTGTTAGTAGGTTGATAATGGTTAGTTTGTCAGTTGCCGTCCACCATACCACAATACCGTATAACAGTATTGGACGAACTACTGCTATATATATCCAGTGGACGATTTTAGGAGAGAGTCCCCACCGCGACCCTACAGCCTTTTTGCAGGAATATAAGGCGACGTTGGCCTTCCTTACACGTTCCAATACGTTAAGTCTAAATAACATTTTCCTATCTAGAATTATTCCTAAAAATTTTGCACTTTCAGAAAAGACTAGATCTGTTCCATTTATCCGAGGTGGAGGGTCTTGTTGGGGTTAACGCCCAAACCGCTGCTTCTGGCCCATCTAGCCAACTTGTTCAGAGCCACCTGTAGGATGTCTCTGAGGACGTTTACGAATTTGCCACTCACTGCGATTGCCACGTCGTCCGCATATGCCACGACCTTGCAGCCACAACGTTCTAGATCTAGCAGGATTTCATTCACCGCTAGGTTCCAAATTAGTGGAGACAATACTCCTCCTTGCGGGGTCCCTCTGTTTACATACCTTGTTAGAGTTGTGGACCCTAGACATGCTGTTATGCGTCTTCTGGTGAGCAGACTTTGAATTAGTCTAATCAAACTAGTGTTAACTTTTAGATGTGACAGTGCCGCAATTACCGCATCTGAGTGAATGTTGTTAAAAGCCCCTTCTATGTCAAGAAATGCCACCATGGTGAATTCCTTGAAATGCAGGGACGATTCGATAGTGCTCACAAGTTCGTGCAGGGCTGATTCAGTAGACTTGCCCTTGTTGTAAGCATGTTGGTTCCTCGACAGGAGTTTTGTATCCAGGTTTTCCCTAATGAAATGATCTAAAAGTCTTTCCAGACCTTTCAATAAGAACGAGGATAGGCTAATTGGTCTGAAGTCTTTTGGCCTAGTGTGTGATATCTTTCCCGCTTTAGGTATGAATACCACTTTGGTATCCCTCCATCGATTCGGGACGTATGAAAGCCTGATACAGCCTACATAAATTTTCTCCAGCCAGGGGATAATGTACTTTAACATTTTCTGCATTTCTGCTGGAGTGATGCCATCTGGTCCAGGTGACTTGAAGGGCTCAAAGCTGTTAATAGCCCAGCTTATTCTGGATCTCTCAGTCAAGAAGCTAGCGACGCTCGCAGTCCACTCGCACTCTTGTTGGTCCTGCTGATCCTCGGGTTCTGTTATAGAGTTCCCCGGGAAATGTGTGTCGAGCAGTACATTGAGCGACTGCTCGCTGTTTTTGGTCCAGTTATTTGCCTCATCCTGTAAATATCCCACTGTACAGGGTGAAGCAGATAATATCTTCCTCAGCCTAGCGGCGTCGGAGACCTTTTCCACTTCACCACAGAAGGTATACCAAGAGCGCCTTTGCGCCTTTCTAAGCTCCTTCTTATAGATCTTGAGTTGCTCTTTATAGGCATCCCAATCATTAGCGACCCCAGTAGATTTAGCCTTATTGAATAGCTTGTTGCAGGTCTTTTTCATAGCCGTTAGCTCAGAAGTCCACCATTGGGGTTTAGTTTTACCCTTGTACCTTGTTTTTGGACAGGCTTCTTCAAGGGATCTATTGAATGATATGGTGATATGATCGACCAGATTATCCAAACCGGCTTTGTCATTCGGTTCGTACGGAAGTTTAGAGTTGAGGACTTTCTTGAAATTCTTCTCATACAGATGCCACTTTGTCTTCCTTACATTTCTGTGGACGGCGGGTTTAGGCACTTTTTCCGCGAGTTTGAACTCAATATAATGATGATCTGAGAATGAGTGGTCGTCCAGTACATTCCACCCAATAATTTTGTCTGACAGCCGGTCAGTAGCAAACGTTACGTCGAGTACCTCTTGTCTGTCTTTAATTGTGAAGGTCGGTTTATTACCTATGTTACAAATACTAAGATTGGTAGTTAGAATAAAGTCAAGAAGCGAATCACCCCTATTGTTTATATCCGTACTACCCCAGATAGTATGATGAGCGTTCGTGTCTGCGCCAATAATCAGCTCGAGCTCGTCAGACGTTGCTTCTTCTACTACTTCCCTGAATAGAGCAGTCGGTACTACAGATTCATAAGGCAAGTAGCTGGAGACCACCCAATATATGCGATTACCGATCTCCAGGCTAGCAGCTGTTTGGTCTTTACCACTTAAATTAGTCAGGAGAAAGATACTTAGATCTTTCCTGGCCAAAATGCAGGTTCTTGGAGTGCCTTCACAGTTGGCCACAAGCAGTTTAAAGTTGGGTGTCCTAATACCGCACACCCTTCCTCCCACTACGTAGGGCTCCTGTATCAGGACGATGTCTACTGCGCCTGTGGACAGGCGCAGCAATAGAGCCGCTGAGGCTGCTTTAGCGTGATGGAGGTTAATCTGTAGAATTTTTACCATCATTGGTAATTGACAGATTAACATCCACCCCAACAAGGGTGTTATCGAACTCTTCGTCCGTATCGTCGAGAAGCATGTCCCCGCCAGATGCGTCAAAGAGTCCGGAGACTCCCCTCAGCCCCTCTGTGTCAGAAGTAGAGCTTTCGTCCTCAGAGTAGGACGTTACAGATCTTCTGTTAGAGTTGGAGTCACCAGAAATAATAGGCGTGGCTACCTCCGCACTTACAGAAAGTGCCACGGTGGACGACTCACCTTCTGCAGTGGGAGCTATATCCTGCTTGTATATCTTCAAGATTATAGTCTCGAAGCCATATTGTAGGGTTGCACTCGCACTTTGTATATGGGAGGTGGATTCAGCGTTTAGGATAAGATTGACCTGCCGCTTTTTACCATCCGCCTCACCCACCTTGCTGATTCTCCAATTTTGTCCGGCAGACCAGGATTGGAATCTTTTATTATTTCTAAGATGTCAGCCGGGTTGGAGGGCTCTTCTGTAACCCAGGTGATGGCTCTAGGGTGACTAGGGATGTTGTTTTTTTCGACAACATCCAACTGGGCACCCGGCCACACCTCACCCGCTCGACTCAGAGCAGCCTTATAAAGGTCTACTGATCTGGCATCACCGAAATATAAGAGCTTTACTCTCCCCTGATGCCATCCTGCATCGTTGCAGATTGGTGGTTTGCCCGGCATTTCTCTACGGACATCGAGGTAATGAGCCATAATGGCTGATTGTACATGACTCCATTTGTCCTTGAGGATGGATCCATCCTCACTACTTCTGTCTATAACAGCCATCACTAGACTCTCCTTCGCCACTTCATTGAAGGGCTTGGTGAGTGTCCTGTTGATGGTGACATTAGGGCCTCTTGCCTTTTTCGAAGGCAGGGGTTCATCAGGTGATCTGATTCGTTTTACTTTATTAGCCGTTAACACAGCTGAATTTGTGGCTCTTTCAGCCGACTCATTGGCCTTAGAAGCATCTATGACGCCTTTAGCCCAGGTAAGTGACTCTTTTTGTTTTTCGGTAAGAGCCGAAACCTCAACAGCCTCCAACTTCGTCAAAACTCTGAGCGCTACACGATGCTCATTGTGCTTCCGTTTTGACGGTCGGACATGACGTTTTCCCCTCACCGCACCACCTGTTGTGAGTACTTGGGGGAGATTTTCACCATTTTTGGTGTGGTCGGCTTTGGCCAAGACCAACGGACGGACAGTCGGACGATTGGGGAACCGCGCTCCATCGGAACACGAAGGCATCCCCGTCAAGAGAATTTATTTTAATTTTGTCTGTATTAGACCGTAATAGGTACTACGATGTAGGCCTTACAGACTTTGTACAGATTTTTGCTATTGCGTAATAGGTACTGGTAACTATCCGCTATGTGATAAACACGTCCGTTCACTGCGAATGATCAGCAACGAATCCTCTAAATAAGTAAGAAAATATACTCGTAATACGAAATTTGCTACTTCGTTTGATAGAAACATTTTACTCAAACATTATCAGACAAAGGAATCTAGAAAAGGTTAACTAAAATACTGAATTTTAAGATATTTTGATAAATGATAAGATATTTTGATAATGATGTTGTGAAAAAATGGTTCTCGTTTCAATTTGTCAATTTGTATGAGGGTTAACAGAAGGGATTTGAATACGACAGTTTTGTTCTGATCAGTAGATACATTATTATTTATTTGTATTAATTACAATATGAAGTAAATTTATATTCTAATATTACGATACAGAGAAAAAACTCTGTGGCTAGATTTTTGCCTCCTTAATTTTACCAAAATTATTTTTTTTCTGTAATATGAAGAGAAATTAATAAAGTAAACATCACTTTTTGAATTTCTTGGCAACATTGATTTACCGCTTCTTTATCAGTTGTGGGATTTCTAAATGAGTTATCAAATAACAATTAAGTACAGTGAAAAAAAAATAAAAAATAATGTCCATGATAAGAAATTTATTGATGTTTTCGCGAACTCGTCTATTAAATCGGTGATATTGGAAAAATTAAAGTGACCTTAAGATGAGCTAATGTAATTATGAATTATGGATTGGAATTTTATTTAGACTTACTCAAAAATGGTAGCACTTGCTAGACATAACACCATAACAGATCCATAGGACAGCAGGTAATCTAGATTTAGGTGAGTTCCTGCCGTTAGGCTTAACCCCAACGCCTCCACGCACAATGTGCACGAGCACCAATCAATTCCGTGTTTCTGGACACTTGTGCCCTCCTCTTTGTTCAGGAGCGGAGCCCATCTAAAACTACTTGCCATTCTATGGGTCATGCAGTGTTGCCAGAAATGACGATTTATGGCGATTTTTGACCTGAAATGACAATTCCTTATGATATGAAAAAATTAAGGAAAACTTAATAAATTTTTCTTATGTTAAGGTTTTTTTTTATTCCTTCGAGATGTAATTTATCTTTTTTTTATTCTAAAATATTATGAATGATCAATAAAAAAAATAAAGTTGGTCATAGATCCGATCGCCTTCATTGACATAACATGCAAAATATCAGAAATTTTTTTAAAATGAAATATTGGTAGAGGAAAATGTAGTGAACATTTTTATGCAAAGGAAAGTCTATGTATAACTTGCATAAAATACATAATTCAATAAAACGCATATTATCGCCCAATTTGTGTTTCTTTCAAAAAGTAAAAACGGATAAGTCATTTGCATAGGAATGATAACACAAATTGGGCGAAAAAAATTTTGTCCAAGGGAAGTGGATAACAGTGTCTAGTGCAATTAGGTGTCACAAACACGAAAAAAATATTAAAAAAATGTTTCATGGTAAATTTTTTAAATTTAAATTTTTTTAAATTCCAGCTTTCATGAAAAGTACATTCAGTATTTGGACCATAATTTTTCACGTGTAAGAGCCTGATTGAGCCGTGTTATGCCTCAAATTAAAGGGAATTATGCTGCAAATATCGCTTTCACGTAGAATCTTTGGTTTAGTAACAGTCGTCAAAAATATGAGAAAAAAATGATTTTTTTTAAAACACTTTTTCCTGGTACAAAAAAAAAACATAAAAAATAGAAAAAAAATCGAAAAAATAATTTTATCACATTTTTAAGAAGCCAGCATGCTAACGAAGAAAACACTGTCTATTTGAAAAAAATCTGTGGATAGATGTAAAAGTTAGGAGCCGTTTTGTAAATGTTAGAGAAATTCAAAAAAATATTGTTTCATATTTTTTTGTTTTTTAATGATGTTTTTGCTTATATTTTATTAGGATTGATGTCAGACATTATCAAATTATAGAGAGGACGAGGTTTTATGTCCGTTCGTAACCCTCAATAAAACATGATATGCAATGTGAGAGCTATATTGGTTGAGATCCGCTCAGATAGAGAGTCATTCAACAATATTTGTTGTTTTTTATTTATGAGCTTTCCATTCAGTTACGCCTTTTAGGGGCAGTCGTATATACAGGTAGTAAAATTATATGTACGCAATACAAAATAGTACGCGGAAGTCTTGAAAATATTGGGTGTCTACTTTCGAAGCAAACTATATGTCAGCTACAGGTACTGCAACTTATGAACCTTAAACCCGGAATTTATGAATCAAATTTCTTATTAATAAATTAGTGTAATTCAGGGCCTTAAAGAGATAAATCGATTTTCTGAAAATATAACAAAGTTATATTTCGAAGTATGAATAGAAGGCAAAGATCTTTTCAATGTGTAAATGATCCCAAAAATTTCTGCTACATCTGCGGAAAATATGTAATTAAAAAATCGACGTGCGTTTAGTAAAATAATAGAAGAAATATATGTGTAATATTTTGGTATACGAGTTAAAAATATGAACGAACCGTGGACACTAGGGCGGGTCGATTTAAAAATCGCCCATTGTTCAGTGAAAATCGTATTCTAGGGATCAAAATAAGAAACTTTGCCGAAGGAACCATACCTCTAAAACGAATTCTGATGTCCCGAAAAAAATCCCACTTTGACCCATTTAGAGTGCTCCAATCGAGTCCAAATGAATGGAACCCCCAGGGGGTTCCAGGGGGTGTGCCACTGGCATGGGTGGGTCGGGCCTCCAAAGTTAGTGGGGGTCGGTCATACATTTGGACTCGATTGGAGCACTCTAAATGGGTCAAAGTGGGATTTTTCAAAATTTGCCTCTACCCAAAAGTTCGACCCAAATCAGAATTCGTTTTAGAGGTATGGTTCCTTCGGCAAAGTTTCTTATTTTGATCCCTAGAATACGATTTTCACTGAGCAATGGCGACTTTTTTGCCTCCCCACAAATCGACCCGGCCTAGTGGACACCTAGTATTTTGTGTAATTCGTGCCATGTAAATCTTACTCAACGGACTAGTGCAAGAATGCTGTAAGTACTTTAAAATTAATGTATTACAATGTTTTGTGGAATAAAACGTTTTAATTTTAGACTTCACTTGCAATTTGGAATGCCAATGATTTGGAGACAACCATTCATTCACGATACGGACTGCAATTTGTGTCTATGTTAATAGATTGGAGTAGGAAGTGTCCAAGTATAGCTAACAGCCTAATAACGGAAACATCATCAAATTCAACTGAGTACTCAACTCTGAGCGATTCAAGTTTGAGTCAGAAGTCATCGCTTTTAACTCAGTTTCAACTCATTGATCTAGTGAGAGATTTGGAACTGACCAAAGATAAGGCAGAACTACTTGCATCTGGGATGAAATAGTATAATATTTTGACCCCAGATGTTAACATATAATATTATAGAGTCTGTGATATACCTCACAAACAATTTTATACAACTGTGGATAACAGATGCTTTTGCAAGGACATTCCCGGATTGTTCGAGGAGCTTAATCAAACATACAATTCAAAGGAATGGCGGTTACTTGTTGACAGCAATAAAGAAAGTTTGAAAGCAGTACTTTTACACAACGGAAATCAGAAACCGTCGACTCCCATTGCTCATGCTGTCAACACAAAGGAAACAACACATACGAAACAATGGCTAAATTGATAAAATACATAAAATATGAACATGACTGGAAAATTTGTTGCGATTTAAAAGTAGTTGGTATGTTATGCCTCTGCATATTAAGCTGGGGCTCTTTACAAATTTTGTAAAAGCCTTAAGGAAAGATGACAATTCACTCTCATATTTAAAAAGTTTATTTAAAAGCCTTTCTTTTCAAAAAATCGAAAAAGGAATTTTTGATGGGCCTAAAATAAGGAGACTGATGAAAGATGTGAATTTCGAAGCATATTTGACGTCGGATGAAATTGCAGCATGGAGGTCGTTTAAGCTTGTAGTTAAAAATTTCCTTGGATGCAATAAAAGCCCGCAATATGAAACAATGATTAATGATTTGTTAAAAAATTATGAAAAAATTGGTAAGAAATATATTTTTCTACATTTATGTATGTACATATTCTTCTAACATATTTTTCGCTTTATGTATTCCAACATGCGTAAATACGTCCCTCAAAATTCATTTCTTGCATTCTCATTTAAACTTTTTCCCCGACAATCTTGGCGACGTAAGTGACGAACATGGCGAAAGTTTTCACCAAGAATTGAAGTCCATCGAGCGGCGTTACCAAGGGCACTGCGATGAAAGAATGATGGGAGATTATATTTGGTTCCTCATTAGAGAAACCGATTCCGAAACCTACAAACGTCAACAAAGAACTCACAATTACTTCTAATGAAACTTGTACATGTAAATAAACTCAAATGTACATAATATAAATAAAAGTAATAAATAAAATCGCTATTTAAAAAGAAATTTAAAAAAAAGATTTTTTGAAATTCTCTTACCTCTACCAATGGGGCTATAATTTCTATTTTCTTTATCAACAGATTTTGTTCAAATATGCATTATTTTCTTCGCTAGGATGCAAGCTATTAAAAAATAAAATAAAATATTTTTTTTCGATTTTTTTTCCATTTTTTATGGTTTTTTCGTCCCAGGAATTTTTTTTTGGAAAAATCCACTTTTTCCAATTTGTTGAATGATTCTCCCACTTCCAAACCGAAACAAAAACAAGTAAGAAAATTTCAATTGGGTAAACCGACTAGTGTATACTCTTATATATTTATATACTCGTACATACCCACCTGAACTAAAGTGTATATATAAAATATATATGTATAAAGATTTAGTACCTCTATTAAATATTCTATTTAATACCCCGAAATATTAATATTTTCTTGACTGAACTACATAAGGGGAATTTCATGTCAAGTGGGTTAATTTTTAAAAGGGATGTCTTCTGTCGGGATGAAAATTGCACCCAGTAGCCCTATCAGATAGTAGTTATGAGACACAATTCCAAAGAGATCGGTTAAGGACTTTCCGAGTTGGAGGGTGTCAAATATTTACATTTTTGTCAAACGGTTGTTTTTCCCATCTGAAATGCTAAAATGTTTGGTTGAACGTTCATTTTTTTTTTCAGAGGTTTATATTTATTTTAATAGATCAACAGGTCCCATCCCATTAATAGGTCACAAAGCTTTTAAAGGAAATTATCTAAGCTTTCTTTTGAGCAAAAAAATCAAAAATTAAAACATAGGTTTTTACCAAAATTTCAAAAAAGTTTAATTTTGCAAAAAAAAAGTAATGAAAATATATTTGCTAATTTTTTTAAAAGGTTGAAGAAAAGACTATAGATAACACTTTTGGAAAATGTTTCTAAATACAATAGCTAATTAGTTATAAGTATGAGATAAAAGGACCGTTTAACTCAAATTACAATATTCATCACAATCCAACTTATAACTACTATCCAACAGGACTAAATTTGGTGCAAGATTCCTGTTCAGAAGACATCGCTTTTAAAATTTAATATTAAAAAATCGCCTTTTTTGTTATTAAAAAGGAAAATGTATAAAAAAAACCGGTTCTACCGGTTTCCCCGGTTTTCTTCGAAGAAAAAAACCGTCCACCGGTTTTTTTATAACTTAAAAAAACCATCCATCGGTTTTTTATTTTTTCAAAAAAGCCGGTTATTCCATGTTGATTTTAACGTTACGTCAAAGTGAAGAAATAATAATTGATTGTAGTGCAACTGTTCTTAACTCAAGTATAAATTATAATAGTTTGTAAGATTTTTTCCTAAAAATTTTAGAGATTATCATGTCATGTTTTTAAAGACAATAGACCCTTAATTTTCCGTCCTGTTTTTTGGTATCGTTGAATTAAGGATTAATTATCTTTCAAATTAAGAGATAGTTTTTATCTGCGAGAGGACAATTTAGATTCTTTTTGTTTGCAAAATTGAGAATAATAGTGAGAGTTACAGTGAAGTTTGTTTGGAATTTTTTGGCAATAGTTCTTGTTGAGCGTTGGCAGAGAAAGGATGTGTGCATTTTTTAATCTACATTAATAGCAACAATTTCGACGGCTGTTTGTTGGCAGTGTGTGTCTCATCTAAAAAATGTTAGTGGAAATGATATTTCAAAGGTAGTCAAAAATAAATTGTCTGAAGAAGGGGTACATTCAAAAATGTGAGTGTGTACTAGTAATAAAAAAGAGTCATAAAATCTGTTGCGGTTATTTAGAGCAGTGGAATTTCTGTGCGTTTACAAATATATTACATTGAAACAAACAATGCAAAAAACACCATAAATATGGGTATGAATTCTAGAAAGAACGAAATATATCCGAATAATTAGAAAAACGATGAACGAAAATCGATATTGTTTTTCCGCTGTCGAAGTAAATTGCAAATATTTCCGCAATGAATAAATAAACAGTAATTTTGTGCAATAAATAGATAGAATATATTTTAGCTAAACATGCAAATATACTAAATCGAATTTTATGAAAATAGAGATTTTTATAGAATAATAGAAGATTTAAAAAAAAATTATCAAGAAAAAAGAATACACCTTTATGCTGTTTTCCCCCTTTGTGCATATGCATATGCAAATATTCTAAGTTCACACAAAAATTCAAAACATGTGAGGTCTGTATAAAAACGAATAATTATGATATTTCTAATTAAAAATTATTGATATTTAAGCGGAACAAATAAAAGATCATTCGCGTATTTGCAGCAAGAAAATTCTATAAACTAGAAATAGCTAAAAAAATTTCTTCCTTATGAAAACTTTTTGAGACTGGACTTAGCACATTTGCATGTTTTGCTAACGAAATTCTGTAAACTAGAAATAGCTAAAAAATTTCTTCCTTCTGAAAACTTTTTGAGACTGGACTTAGCACATTTGCATGTTTTGCTAACGAAGCGATACAAAAATGTAGATGTAAACAAATTTTTATTTATGAGTAAGAAATATTTACATACCTATGTACATTTTATTAATATTCCTTTTGATAAATTCTATTACACTAAGATTGTTTTTTAAATTCTACTGTTCACTTGAAATAACTACTAGAGTTTTTTTGATCGTGATCCCGGGAAAGGTCATATTTTTTAATCCCGGAAATCTGTGTGGGAATTCCCGAGATTTTTTGCTTTTCCTTCGTATGACGACAAAACAGCTATTTTTGTTATAACATTTAAACTGAATGTTTTGCAAATTTTAAACAACATTTTTAATTTTTCAATGAAGAAGATAAAAAGAGGTATTTTTAATATTTGCTTATGTTAAATAATAATAATACCGCTCAAAAATGTTTTTGCTTCGACGCAGGGTTTTTCAATCGATTTGGATATATGTATGTATGGGATAATGCACTTCTCAGCCTATAAGGTGGCTTCTTTGGATTGGCTGTAGTTCTCCCGATAAACCGTTATTTTCAAAATAGAAATTTTGAACCATATATTTTAGCATTAATCGGGAACCACTTATTCGGATTTTTTCAGGATTGGTAAATGATAAAAATTAGGCAGCCATCATTTCTTCTAATATAATTTTTTATCCGTTCAGCTGTTTCGACAATATCTTACAATTTATTTCGAAAAATCCAATTTTTGGAGACAAATTTAAAATTTTTAAAATAAAATCTTCATTAAAACATCGTAATATGTACATATATTATATTTTATCGTAAAGTCTGATAGGTTATGAATAAAATAAGACCAATCCGAATAAAATAGATGCATAACTTAAAAATATGTAGTTATTTTCATTTTCAATTATAGTCAATATCCATCCTCGTTGAAGTTGACGCTTGGGGTTCTGATAATTTTGTTTTCTTCATCATCCGAGTTAGACATAATATTCAAGTGCATGTTTTGTTCAGTGTGTCCACCAATTTCAGTGTCATCTTCATTGCTTTCATCTTCAAACTGCATAATTTTACACGGGGCAAAATCGAATTTTTTTATATGTTTGAATCGAAAGAAAATATATTTGGAACACAAATTTTTAAATATTATGTATTTCTGAGAAAATAAATTTTATTTGAAAATCAATAAAATATATTTGGAACTCGTATTTTAATATGTTACAACATATAATATTTGAAAACTATATTTCTCAAATAAAATATGTGTTTGAATGCAAATAAAATTATTGTTTAGGAATTTATCCAAATATATTCTATTAAAAAAAATTTTTTTCGAGACTTTTGTTGAATTTTTTAAATTTCAGTTTTAATTTTTTTTGGTTTCGAATTGAACTTAACAGGTATGATTCCAAATGCAGCATTAACTTCTGTTTAAAATCAATCATTTAAAATTTCTGAGTATTCCAAGCCATCAGTTGTCAATCCTCCAAGTAAGGATCGAAATATAGATCCAATATTATATAATTTCAATTATTATTATTTATTATTTTTACGATATGAAAAATTTCTAAAAAATTATCTTTGAATTACTGAAAAATTTAAAACAATTTTGGCATTTTCTGAATACTTAAATGGAAATAAATATTTGTTTCGGAAAAATAGTCCAAAATAAACACATATTTGGATGTAAACAAATATTTGTCTAGAACAACATCTTCCCAAATATATAATTTTTGTGTGTACCAAATATTATATGTTTAGAGTGTACCCTAAACATATATATGTTTCAAGCCGAATATGTTGGGGACAATATATATGTACTACAGAAGCGATTTTTGTTTTCAGCGTGTAGAACTCCAGCAACAAACCTCCGATAACAATGAATCTAATTTTTTGCCTTAGAATCGCTTTTCCATTGGCATGGTCACCTTATGGAACCTCTTTCCTTGTTCGTCCGATTACTGACGTAATTGTTCCAAAAAGGTAATAAGGTGAAAATGCATGAAATGTAATTATATCGTCATGGATACATTGATTTTTTCAAAATAATTCAGAAACTTGTCCACTCGTGTATGTATGCCATCTGGCTGTACAAGGTTCTTTCCTAAAACGACTTCGATGACTTGTTTCAATGCATCCCATGCACATGGGTGGTTATACACGCAAAGAAAAAATTCGTTTCTGTGAAACGAAATATTAGGCAACTACAATTATCGTTCACGACGACTGAAATTCTTTTGGTCAGAACAAAAAATTGCTTACGCGAAATAAGTTTCTGTCACAACAAACGAAATTTCAGTTCCGGCGAACGAGAATTGTGGTTGTCTAATATTTCGTTTCACAGAAACGAATTTGTGAAAGATTCGCTTTTCATTAATTTTCGTATATCCGGTCCATTGAGAATACCAGTTTGAAATAAAACCAGTAAGCAAAGGCAGAAAGTCTGGCGGAGCCGACTATATAATACCCTACACCTCCCTAACAATGCGATAAGGGTCATTGCGATAATAATTTGGAATAATTGGTAAATGGGTAAGAACATATATATGTGGACTAGCTTTAACCCGGTGCGCTTCGCAGCCCCCATCTTTTATTTATTTTCTGTGTAGGGTACTGTAAAATAGTTATACCTCGTTCTTTCAAAATGACATGATTATTACATATGGTGCAAAAATTAAGAAGATTTGATTACTTTTATATATAAAATACGAACCCTCGTTTCATTTCTAGTTTATGTTCCAAGAGTTAACCTGACATCATGGTACAATATTTATCCCTTTTCCCACAGTACCTCTGGACGTTGAAAAACTATTTTTTTTTGGTTCATACGTTAGCAACTTTCCCCTTGTTTATGTTCCAATACTTACATTCACACCCTGGTACAATATAAAACCATGTTTGTCCCACATTTTCTACCCACTGTACTAAATGTACGCTTTTTGACCCACTATGCTATATTTAACCTTTTGGGTCCACAGAATCAAATTTAACACCTTTTTGTCCTACTATATTTTGTCCACTATATTTAACCATTTTTGCCCCACTGTACCATAGTTAACACATTTTTGCCCCACTGTACCATACTTAACCCATTTTGTTCCACGTTACCATATTTTACTATTTGTGCCCACTGTAACCATTTTTGTCATACTGTACCATTATTAACCACTTGTGTCCCACTGTACCATTCTAACACATTTTTTCCCCACTGTTCCATAGTTAAAGCTTTTTGCCCCACTGTACCATATTTAACCCATTTTGTGACACGTTACCATATTCAACTAATTGTGCCCCACTGTACTATAGTTAACCCTTTTTGCCCCACTGTGTCATATTAAACCCTTTGTTTCACTGTACCATGTTTAACAGTTTTTGCCCCACAGTACCATATTTAACCCTCTTTGCTCCACTGTACAATATTTAACACAGTTATGCCCCACTGTACTGTATAGTTAACCATTTTTGTCACACTATACCATATTTAACCTTTTTTGCCCCACTGTATCATAGTAAATAAATGTTTGCCCCACTGTTCCATAGTTAACGCTTTTTGCCCCACTGTACCATTTTTAACCCATTTTGTTACACGTTACCATATTTTACTTTTTGTGCCCACCGTAACCATTTTTGTCATACTGTACCATATTTAACCATTTGTGTCCCACTGTACCATAGCTAACACATTTTTTCCCGCTGTTCCATTGTTAAAGCTTTTTGCCCCACTGTACCATATTTCACCCATTTTGTCCCACGTTGCCATATTCAACTAATTGTGCCCCATTGTACCATAGTTAACCCTTTTTGCCCCACTGTGTCATATTAAACGCTTTGTCTCACTGTACCATATTTAACAGTTTTTGCCCCACTGTACCATAGTTAACCCTCTGTGCTCCACTGTACAATATTTAACACAGTTATGCCCCACTGTACTGTCTAGTTACCCATATTTGCCACATTGTACCATATTTAACCCTTTTCGCCCCACTGTATCATAGTAAATACATTTTTGCCCCACTGTTTAATAGTTAACGCTTTTTGCCCCACTGTACCATTTGTAACCCATATGTCCCACTTTACCATATACATATAACTATTTTTACCCCACTGTACCATAGTTAACCCTTTTTGCACAACTGTGCCCCATTCAACTGTACCATATTTAAAAAATTTTTGTCTCACTGTACCGTACTCGTATTTAAAATGTGTCTCCACGCTAGCGTACTTAAACCTTTTTTCCCGACTGTAACATATTTAATCATATTTTCTCCACTCCACTATTTAACCGTTTTTGACCGCAGTGCTCATAAAACCATATAAACTGTTCATATCTTATGTTTAAGTTCCAATTTTGGCAGATTGTTCCCTTTTTTCCCCATGCTCCATAATTAACCCGTCGTGTCCCACTGTGCCTCTTAAAGTTAGAATTACTAAAAATCACTTCCAATCTCCACTACTATATTTTACACTTTTTGCCCCACTGTGCCCCGAAAACTACGAATACAAAAAAAAACTTAATACCCCGATCAGTTGTCATAAAGGCACCCCTCGCTTCAATTTTCACCATTCTAATATTAGGCTTTAAATTTGGCGGTGGTACCATATTTATACCTTTCTGTCCCACTGTGGCTCTAAATTTTTTAAAAAAATCACTCCTTGTTCTTGTTTACGTCCTAAGAACTTCTCTCACACCAAATTTCACGATTCTAGGTCTTTCCATTTGGATTTGGCTGTTGTACCACATTTTTCCCTTTTAACCCCACTGTGTACGTAAATGTTCGAATTTCGAAAAATCCTGTCAATTTCAGAGTCTACCTCATAAGAGCTACCCTCACAGCAAATTTCACGATTCTAGCTCTTGCCATTTGAATTTGACTGTTGTACTACATTTATCCCATTTTTCCCTTTTTACCCCACTGTGTGCGTAAATGTTCGAATTACGAAAAATCCTGCCAATTTCAGAGTCTACCTCATAAGGTCTACCATCACACAATATTTCACGATTCTAGCTCTTGCCATTTGGATTTGGCTGATGTACCACATTTATCACTTTTTACCCCACTGTGTGCGTAAATGTTAAAATTTCGAAAAATCCTGCCAATTTCTGAGTCTACCTCCTAAGGGCTACCCTCATACCAAATTTCAAGATTCTAGCTCATTTCGTTTAGATTTGACGGTGGTACCATATTTATCCCTTTTTGGCCCATTTTGCGGCTAATAGTACGAATTTCGAAAAATCCCGCCTTATTGCTCGTCTACGTCCTAAGGACTACCCTCCCACCAAATTTCATGATTCTAGCTTCAGCCGTTTGGCCTGGGCGATGATCAGTCAGTCAATCAGTCAGTCAGTCAGTCAGTCAGCCAGTCACGCAACAATTTTATATATATAGATAGATTAGAACATAATTTATTTGCAAACTGACTTTCACAAATAAAATATGTGTTTAGACATAAACAAGTTATTGTTTAAGAAGTTCCCAAATATATTTTATTTAAAAAAGGCTTTTAAAACTTTGCTGACTTATTCGAATTTTAGTTAGTTTTTCATCGTTTTCGGGTTAAACTTTATAGCTAAAAATTTCCTTTAATTTATAAATACATATTCCAATTCATCACTTTTTGTCAATCCATCAACTAATTTCAAGCAAAACAAATATTAGAATGGGAACTTATTTTTGTTTAGAACAATATCCTCCCAAACATATAATATTTGTGTGTGTGTATTTGGAGTGTACCCAAAACATATGTATATTTGAAGCCGAATATGTTTGGGACAATATACTACAGAAGCGATTTTTTTCAGCGTGTAGAAACTTTCAAACAAAACAAAACAGCATATTTGTGGATTTGTAATCCAGTTATTGCAAAAAAGGTGAAAAATGGCACTGGATAAACTTTTTCGGGTAGGTTTGTTCCGCATTTTTTCCCCTATTCAATATCTGCAACTTTGCCTCAGACACAAAAGAGATATTCCGTACGGTATACCGAGATATAACTTTGTTCAAATATAGAAAAAGTGCTAAAAATACAATTAGCAAAAAAAATCGTACACGCTGAAAAAATCGCTTCTGTAGTATATTTTTCGAAACATATTCGGCTTGTAACATATATATGTTTAGAGTACACTCTAGACATATTATATTTGCCTAAATTATATATTTGGGAAGAGATTGTTGTAAACACATCTTTGTTTAAAGTCCCATACGTTTTTATTTGGGACTATTTCTTATTTGCGTTTAAGAATTCATAAAATACGTTAATTGTGTTAAGTTTTTTATTAATTCAAGGTAAATTTTTTAAAAGATTTTAATGTGCGTAAAAATAATAAATAATAATAATTAAAATCGTATAATCTTGGTGCAAAATAAATGACTTGGAGGATTGACAAGAAATGATTACTTGGAATTCGCAGAAAATTTAAATGATTGATTTAAACAGAAGTTAAAGCTGCATATGGTATTGTAACTGAGAGGTACAATTTGAAGCCAACGAAAAATTAAAACTGAAATACGAACAAGTAAGAAAGTTCAGTCGGGTAAACCGGCTTATGAATCCCCCCACCGTGAGTCCCAAAAAAATATTCGTAAATTTATTTTTTTTTTTTTTGTTTTAATTAAATTATTATCAATTTAAATTTAATTTAATAATATTAAAGTATGTACTGGTATTAAAGTTAAAAGCTGTTAAATTTTGGTACAAAAAGGTCCATTTGTGTGGGAGGTACCAAAAGGGGCGGGCCAATAACGCCCATTTTTCTCTGGACTATAGGTCCTATAAAATCACTATACTGTACAAAATTTCAAGTGTTTGTATGCACTAGTATTAAAGTTATACGCCGGAAAATGTTGGTACAAAATGGTCGAATTGTGTGGGAGGTACCAAAAGAGGCGTGACAATAATGCCCACTTTCCTCTGGACTCTAGGTACTATAAAAACATTACACTGTACAAAATTTTAAGTATTTGTATGAACTGATATTAAAGCCACAAGCAGTTAACTTTTGGAGCAAAATGGTCCTTTTATGTGGAAGATACCAAAAAGGGAGTTATTGATTTTCAAATAAAATTTATGTGCTCAGAAATATATAATATTTAAAAATTTGTGTTAAAAAATATATTTTCTTTTGTTTTAAACATTTCAAAAAAGGGGATTTTGCCCTGTGTATGGTCATAATATTATTAATTGGGCAAACTTGTCTAATCGAACGATGCAGAAGTTCTTATTTTTGGAGCTACTTTCACGTCCAATTCTCAGAATTCAGTCCAACATCATGTGTGGTACTGTGTAAGTATTCCCTCTAATATGAAGAATAATAGACTAAACACAATGGCTACGGGTATCGGCTATGCTACTGAATAAACTGTTTATCGAAATCAAATGTATTAAAAAATAATAATTTAATAAAGAAGGAAATAATAACAATTACCAAGAACGTTTACATAAATAATTATTTTAAACTTGTTGAAAGTACAGCATGTGCTTGGTTTAAATCCAGAATTAACTTAATCTAAAGTTATTTTATGTATTTAATGTAAGCTCAAGGCGTAATAGATTTAAAAATGTGAAGTCTTTCATCGGAGTATAAGGCGTAATTTTCCATAAACGTTTGATATCCTGATTTAAAGATGAATAATGACTTTAATTGTCGTACAAGATATGGGGAAAAACACGTCAAAAGGCCCACTTTTTTTAATTTTGGTCCAATCGGAACCGAAGTTGGTGGGGTTGTAGGGGTACCACGTACATGACCTGTACCAAAAATACACCTTCATAAGATAACAGATTGCGGAGATACAGGGAGTCAAAGTTCGAAATTTTGACCCTTGTATCTCCTTAACGCGTTGGCCGATTTTAATAAACAGTGTCGAATATTAAAGATTTTTGGAAATGTACTTTGTATTTTATTTGGCAAACATTAAAATTTTATACTTTTTTCCCGCGTTATAGGTTTATCTCGCGATTTTATGTGAGATCCTCTGATGGGATCCTGTATCTTTGAACTAAGAAAGTGAAGCCTGCTTTGTTTACTATAATAATTTTGTAGTGGAATGACGACAACCAAATTCATTAATGTTTTAAATGCCTAACCTAAAATGTTTTTCTACATTTTTCAGGATTTTAAAGAAAGTTTAATTTAAGATCTTGATCGGAAGCGCGTTTAATAAAATTTAAGTGTGCTATTTTCTAGCAATATATGTTAGAGCTATAAAAAAAAATTTAACAAAATCGCCAATTGATTTTTTACACTGGCTTACAAAAACCCGATGTTCAAAATAATGAATATATCGGTCTACAGTAATAACATAATAACATTTGTTTCAAACGTCTGATAAACTGTCACTATGAAAAGGAAACATTGTTCGAGCTACAAATGCTGCAATCCCTTTAAAAATGCAAATCACGAGAATAGTATTGATCTAAGAAGCGTCCCAGAACATTTTAAAGAACAATATGCGATTCCGCCTAATGCTAAGGTATGTGGTTCCTGCCGGAAAAAATTATCAATAAAGTCGAAGCAAAATAAACGAGCATCTGTTTGTGATGATGATTATCATATGGCAGCAATTGAAACTTTGCACACTGGTCCCAAATCCATTTTGCATGAAATGTTTTTTTGTACGAAGGACCAACCATATTTAATTTGAAGAAAATCGATTCAGATTTGGATATAGCAAATTTTCGCACCGATTTGGACAATATGGACCCTATACGCCGGCTGCGACATTCGGTTTGCATAAATATGGACACACTCAATATTTTAGGTGCAGATATGGTGTACAAAAATAGTGAAAACATTAATAATAGAATACCTCCCGATGTTATAAACAAATTCCATTTTTATCATAACTGCATGCATTTATGATTGTCTCATAGAAATGCAAATACTGGATAATAATGGATGCGAAGAATCCATAGATCTGTGAAAAATTATTAATATTAATGCGGCTATTTCAACATTTTCATCAACTGTTATAGTGCCAAATTCGAAACGATATCATTTTTGCGTCCATTACCATCCTAAATAGCTAACATTTCAGCACAGTTAAACAAGAGTTTGACTGAAAAAAACACAATTTTGATCACTTTGCGCACAAAACGCGCAAAACGCATCTGTACTACATGATAAAGGACACTTTAATAAACAAACGTGCGTTTAAACTTTCATGAACACGCGAGTTAATCTATAACTTTTACTCCACGAAACACAAATAACGTGAGTAAGTATCTCTAAAATACCACACCCCATAAATACGAAATAACAACGAAAAAAACAAAACAACTATGAATTATGTTATAATAATTATAATCTTCATACTTTGAGCTTGATTTTCCATATTTCACAGATTAAATAAAATTTTAGTTCTGCCGATTTCCTGTATCAAAGATATTGCCAATATTTTCTCAAGAAAAAGTGCTTACAAACACCTGATTGAAAAAATTACATTATTTAGGTCCGCTATAGGGTTGCCTTTTCGAATATATATATATACTTCTGGTAATTTCTTAAGTTTATTTTTTAATTTATGCCAAAACATTTGGATTTGGGACCAGTGTGCTTTGGAACAAATTAAGGACAAGTTTCAACATTCTTCAAGTAATTCTGAAAAACTGTTACTTTTATCACTTACTCCAAAGTCTTGGACACGTCGAAAAGTGGCAAAAGAATTTGGAACAATTGAAAAGCAAGATTAGCTAAGGAATTGGTAGCTGCAAACGGAATTTTAACAACGGTAGAAACAAAGAAAGGTAAAACTATTTCTTCTGAAACAGAATCATTAGTTGTACAATTTTATAATGTTGACGAATACAGCCGCGTACTACCTGGTATGAAGGACTGCGTTTCTGTAAAACAAACAAAATAAAGTGATGGTTATCGCAAACATCTTCAGAAAACAAATTTTGTGTAATTTTTCTACACTATATTCGGAATTTAAATCCCAGAATCCAAACATTGAAATAGATTTGTCTAAATTTTCTCAATTGAGACCGCGAAATTGTGTACTTGCTGGCTCCAGCGGAACTTATTCGGTTTGCGTCTGCACTCATCATGAAAAATGTGAAATGATCCAATTGTGAGTTATCAAGATGCGTTAAGAATGGTAATTTGCGACAAAGCTTCACCCAGATGTTATCTAAACACGTTTAAATGCAATGTTGAAAATCGAATACCAATCATGGCAACAAACCGACACTTTATTGCAAAAGAACAGTCAACATTTCTTAAACACCTTAAAAGTAGTTTGAAAGATGGGGAATTTTTGGTCTTGTGTGATTTCGCCGAAAACTATTCATTTGTTATTCAAAACGCAGCATAGGCTTTTCATTGGAACAATAATCAAGCAACAATTTTCCCCATAATTTACTACTACAGCGAAAACGGTGTAGTAAAGCACCAGAGCATGGCCGTTATATCAAATAACTTATCGCATGACACATCTGCAGTATATGAGTTTCAGCAAATAATAATAAAAACATTAAAGGCCAAATGGTCTCCTCAAAAAATATATTACTTACAGACGGCGCGACACAACATTTTAAAAACAAGTACAATTTTTCAAATATTTTACATCATGAAAACGATATTTGGGTTCCTTGCGAATGGCACTTCCACGCGACAGCACACGGAAAGGGTCCATGCGATGGAATTGGAGGAACCATAAAATGGCTTGCTGCTAGAACCAGCCTGCAAGTATCGGCAAAAGACGCAATTATTTCAGCAGAAGATCTGTATCAATGGGCAACCAAAACACTCAAAGAGACTGCAGTATTCTTTGTTGATAAAGATTCTCATTCAGCAACCGTGGAATATTTAAAACCTAGATTTGCTTGTGCCAAAACAATTCCTGGTACTCAAATGTATCACTGTTTCATTGCCATACAAGGTTCAAATTTAATTTGTAAACAATATTCTTGCTCATTAGAACACATAAGCTTTTGTGGGCAAAAGAATAAAACTTAACATAAATGACATAAAATATAAACACGATTTAATGTAAGTTTGCAGATTTTTAAATTTCAAAGTGAAATATGTCCACAATTGTGTCTTGATGTCTCCAATATATATTTTTGTCATATTTATATGGACATATCTACCAATCGCGAATATACATATATCAAATTTAAAGCCAGTGTAAAAAATCAATTGGCGATTTTGTTCAAAACATTTTTTTATAGCTCTAACATACACGGCTATGAAATAGCACGCTTAAATTTAAATTTTATTAAACGCGTTTCTGATCAATATCTTAAATTAAACTTTCTTTAAAATCCTGAAAAATTTAGAAAAAAATTTTAGGTTAGGCATTTAAAACATTAATAACTTTGGTTGTGGTCCCACTACAAAATTTCGCATTATTATAGTAAACAAAGCAGGCTTCATTTTCTTAGTTCAAAGATACAGGATCCCATCAGAGGATCTCACTTAAAATCGCGAGATAAACCTATAACACGTATAAAAAGAATAAAATTTTAATGTTTGCAAAAAAATTTCAAAAGAACATTTCCTTCATTTTCAAAAATCTTTAATATTCGACACTGTTTATTAAAATCGGCCAACGCGTTAAGGAGATACAAGGGTCAAAATTTCAAACTTTGACACCCTGTATCTTCGTATTCTGTTATCTTATGAAGGTGTATTTTTGGTACAGGTCATGTACGTGGTACCCCTACAACCCCACCAAGTTTGGTTCCGATTGGACCAAAATTAAAAAGGTGGGCCTTTTGACGTATTTTTCCCCATATACTTTAGACCGGGTCACCAAAAAAAGTTATCAAATGCGAGGCGGAATATTAAAGCATTTATATACATTTTTTAAGTATACGAGTATATATGAATATTATATGTAAATTTTAAACAACAAACTTAAAATACGAAAAATATTACAAGAAATGTATGATTTTGGAAAATTTATCATTTGATTAGTTTTTGAATAATTTTGAAAGTTCAAATTTCAGTAACAATATTTGTTGATCTTCAAAAATGTTAATACACAGATACATTTGTTAACATTTTTAAACAGTCTGTTTTTTTGGGCGAAGTTTCCTAGTCCCATTTGGTACCTCCCCCACAAAGGGACAAATTTGTACAAAAAGTTAACAGCTTATAACTTTAATACCAGTGCATATAAATATTTCAAATTGCATAATGCACCTACAGTACGGTAAAAAATGGGCATTATTGCCAATTCCCTTTTGGTACCTCTCACACAAAATGGCCCAATCATACGAAAATTTAATGGCTCTTAACTTGAAACACATACAATTATGTACGGTGCAAGATCATTGAAGGATCTACTGTTGAGCGCAAAATAGGTGTATTCGTCAAGACACTTTTCGAACACAGCGTTCCCATTACTTACTAATTATTGGAGCGTTAATAAGATTCCTCCAAGCCGAAATTAATGCCGTTTTTGCAATAGCTTGTTTTTCTTTTTGGTTGGGAATACAAGAAATCATTTTTTTGAATAATATATGTACATAAATATGTTTGCATAAACATTCATATTATATTTGATTCGGATTTTGAGCTGCGCGTTTCTATAATGCAAATGCGCCAAATCCCCATATGAAAATAATATTTATTGTTAAATTGACGGCGTATGTGAGGTTTTCGTTGTCGTTTCCGTTTATAATATGTAAACCAATTAAGTTTGCCTGATGAGAAGAATTCATCCTTAAATCGGCGTGTGATTAACTTGCACGCGATCTATTCCCTTATTTGTATGACGCTTACATTGTCGCCGTTGTCTCGGTTTGCTATTTAATCGACTTCTAACAACCTAGTATTAATCGGAAGAGTTTTTTCTACACACCGATTTTATTTGCATACATACAGATATTCGGCTGCAGTTATAGATTGATGAAAACGAAAAAATTAAGTGACAAATTCTATAGAGATACTCTATAGATGGGTGCATCTTCGATCTTTGGATTTCGTGAGGAATCTGGAGGGGAGGCCAACTTTGAGGCCTTGAAGCTCCGCCCCTATATACCATATTCTCAGGATATGATATACTCCCTCATGGTATATGTGTTTGGCCAGATGTTTGTGACCCCTAAATATACTGGAGCTAGACACACCTTAAAGTATACCGATCGACTTAGCATCATTAGTACGAGATTATATTTCTGCACGTTGACGCAGGTGTTTAGTAACAGTCGATAAAACAGTTAGAAAAAATTTGATTTTTTTTTTCAAAAAATGGTTTTTTGCTGGCACGAAAAAAACTATAAAGAACTTTGAAGAAATTTTATAGAAAAAATAAATTTTCAACTAATTTTTTAAATACCGATTTTGACAAAATTTTGTATAAAAATTCGATTTTATTAAATTTTTTATAAAAATTTTTTTTTCTGTTGTAAATTATTCGATTAAAAGATTGTTCAAGCTCGAGGTCTGGTTTGACAAAATTTTCTAGAAAAAATGCAATTTTGAAAAGTTTTTAGAAATTTTATAGAAAATTTCAGTTTGCAACATTGTCTGTATAAATTTGAATTCGGTAAAACTTGTTATAACAAGTAAGAAAGTTTCAGTCGGGTAAACCGACTAAGGTATACCCTCACTTTGTGAGTAATGTAATATATAACATTACACCAATAAATCTGTCAATTTGTGTGGGAGGTACCAGAAGGGGTTTTCCAAAAACACGTATTTTTCGGTAAATACATTGCATTGTGCTGAACTATAAGCGTTTATGTGCACTGGTATATTAAAGTTACGAGCTATGTAATTTTGGTATGATTTGGTCATTTTGTGTGGGAGGTACAAAAAGGGGCGGGTTGATAACGCCCACTTTTTACAGGGCTATAGGCACTATAACAGCATTACACTGTACAAAATTTCAAGTATTTGTATGCACTGGTATTAAAGTTACAAGCCGTTTACTTTTGGTACGAAATGGTCCATTTGTGTGGGAGGTACCAAAAGGGGCTGTACAATAATGCCCATTTTTTACCGGACTATAGGCGCTACAAAAACATTATACTGTAGAAAATTTCAAGCATTTTTATGCACTTGTGTTAAAGTTATAAGCAGTTAAATTTTGATGCAAAATGGTCCATTTGTGTGGGAGGTACCAAAAGGGGCATGCCAACTTCACCCATTTTTCTCGAGTTAATAGCGACTAATATACTAATATTATGTGCAGAATTTCAAAAGATTCGAGTAAGTAGTATAGAAGTTATTAAAGAATCAATATTTCACTAAATGTTAACCCTTTGTGTGGGAGGTACCAGAAGGAGTAGACCAATATGGCCCATCTTCGAACTCATCCGGAGATAGATCAAAATATTACCACATACCAAATTTGAAGTCAATCGGTTACTCCTTTCGAGAGTTATCGTGCGCACCAGCCAGCAGACAGACAGACAGAAAGACAGACAGACGGACGGACATTGCTCATTCGACTTAAAATGACCCAAAACGGATTTCCTCCGAACATACTTAGGGTCTTAGATCACTCCTTCGATGTGTTACACTTTTTTCCGTAGCAAATGATATATACCCTCGTCACACTAAAGTGAGGGTATAAAAATAAAATTTTGAAGAAGTTTGCAAGCAATATTAATTTAGGCAAGATTTTCTAGAAAAGTACAATTTCGTCAATTTTGAAACCAACACAATTATAAAAATGCGTTTTCGATGAAATTTTTCAATAAAATTGCAATTTCAATGAAATTTTCATTAAAATTGAATTTCTATGAAATTTCAATAAAATTAAAATTTCTATTAAATTTTCAATGAAATTTCTATAAAATTTTTAATAAAATTGCAATTTCTATGACATTTTTTTTTACTTTTCTATAGCAATTTTATATGTTCAGAATTCAAATATTATTGCATTAAAATGTATGTAAATTAGCTTGTTCATTGTTTTTATTACAACGTGTATAGAAAAAGCTATTAGAAGTGAAATGCAAATAAAACAAGTAAGAAGGTTTCAGTCGGGTAAACCGACTAAGGAGTACCCTCACTTTGTGAGTAATGAAATATGTAACATTACACTAATTAATCTGTCAATTTGTGTGGGAGGTACCAGAAGGGCTTTAGCAAATACACCAATTTTCGGTAAACAGTAGATGCTTTAAATACGTTGCACTGTGCCGAACTATAACCGTTTATGTGTACTGGTATATTAACGTTACGAGCTATTAAATTTTGATATGATTTGGCCTTTTTGTGGGAGGTACAAAAAGGGGCGTGGCGATAACGCCCATTTTTTACAGGGCTCTATGCACTACAGAAGCGTTACACTGCGCAAAATGCTGTTGCATTTCCGAGCATTGGTACTCACGCCTTAAGCTCTTAACTTTTTGTGTAAAACGGTGTGTGGGAGGTACCAAAAGTGGCTGTACAATAATGCCCATTCTTTACTGGACTATAAGCGCTACAAAAACATTATACTGTACAACATTTCAAGTATTTCTATGCACTTTTATTAAAGTTATAAGCTGTTAAATGTTGATGCAAAATGGTCCATTTGTGTGGAAGGTACCAAAAGGGGTGCGGCAACTTCGCCCATTTTTCTCGAGGTGATAGTGACTAATATACTAATAATATGTGTAGAATTTCAGAAGATTCGAATAAGTAGTATAGAAGTTATTAAAGGATCAATATTTCACTAAAAGTTAACCCTTTGTGGGGGAGGTACTAGAAGGAGTGGTCCAAAACAGCCCATCTTCGAACTCATCCGGAGATAGATCAAAATATTACCGCATAACAAATTTGAAGTCAATCGGTTACTCCTTTCGAGAGTTGTCGTGCGCACCAGCCAGCAGACAGACAGACAGACGAACGGACATTGCTCATTCGACTTAAAATGACCCAAAACGAATATCCGCCGAACATACTTGGGGTCTTAAGTCACTCCTTCGATGTGTTTGAAGTCAATCGGTTACTCCTTTCGAGAGTTGTCGTGCGCACCAGCCAGCAGAGAGACAGACAGACGGACGGACATTGCTCATTCGACTTAAAATGACCCAAAACGAATATCCGCCGAACATACTTGGGGTCTTAAGTCACTCCCTGGATGTGTTACACTTTTTTCCGTAGCAAATGATATATACCCTCGTATCACTAAAGTGAGGGTATACACGCTGAAAAAAATCGCTTCTGTAGTATATTGTCCCAAACATATAAATATAAATATGTTTAGGGTACACTCCAAATATATAATATTACACACACACAAATATTATATGTTTGGGAGAATATTGTTCTAAACAAAAATATGTTCCCATTCTAATATTTTTTTATTTGGAACTAGTATTTCCGAAACAAAGATTAATTTGAATTTAAGTATTTTGGCAATGCCTTAATTTAAAGACGTTTTTTCTGTTTTTTAGATGTTCAAAGAGCATTTTTTTATAAATTTTAAATGCTTGTAAAATGTAATTAAAACTTAAATCGTATAATCTTCCGTGAATATAAATTGCATTGATGGATTGACAAAAAGTGATGAATTGGAATATTTATAAATTAAGACATATTTATCTATAAAGTTTAACACAAAAACTAGGCAAAACTAACCAAAATTCGAAAAAATAAGCAATGTTTTAAAAATCTTTTTTAAATAAAATATTTTTTGAAAACTTCTTAAACAATAACTTTGTTTGTGTGTAAACACATATTTTATTTGGGAAAGTCAGTTTCCAAATGTATTATGTTCTAATATATTAATATATGCGTTCCAAACAAAATTTCTTGATTTTCAAATAAAATGTATTTGTTAACAAATATATAATATTTAAAAAAATCGCTTCCAAATATATTTTCTTTCAATTCAAACATATCAAAAATGACGATTTTTCCCCGTGTAATAATAAATGTTTTGTACAAAAATTGTGCAATCTTAATACTACTGGACAACAAAATCGTGAAAGGTTCCTCCTTCCTCTTTAAATAGGCAAACTTCGTAAAAATCTCTCTCAGAAAGTACAAAAGCAATCGTTGCACTGTTATGAACTTTTTTTGAAAAACATATTGATGCTAAACAATTTAATGCACTGGATACTGTATAGCTATTTTTTTTTAATAGTAATACTCGTACATCGTTTCATGCGTTGGGTTGTGTGTTCACCCCAATACAAATTACAAAAAGTTAATGATAGGCATATTTTGTACGAATACGAATACATGTTAAATTTAATTAAAGGTTAATAGTGCGACAACTAATGACAGTTCCTGGCTTTACACTGTATAATTTAAAATTTGTTGTAGTTTTTTACTTCTCTGTTCCCATCAATGAATTGAATGTTGTTGAAATGCAAATGAAGTGAACTAATAAGATTTAAATTTGGTGAGAAACGTTGATTTGGAGTGTAGCCTTCTAAGGTTCAAACCTAAAATGATTAATTGTCACAATTTGCATGCAAAATATAATTCAATTGGGATCAAATATTTCTGTGTATTACACATAACCATGAAAATTGTTACTGGGTTGCTTTGAACCAAAAAAAAATTATAGGTCAGTCACTTTATTAAAAGAACATTCACTCATTTTGCGAGGAATATAATATGGAATATGGTAATTTATGTAGGAGCAAGAAAGGTGCAAACATTTCGCTTATGGTGTTTTCTTTTCTAAAAAAAAGATGTTGCCCTGTCAGAGAGCAGCATTTTAATAGAGTCGCATACAACCTTCTATGTACTGCTGCATTTTTTATGGTCAGAATTGAAAACAAAAATGTAAAAAGCTAGATTTTACCTAAAAAAAACAAATAAAAACAAAGAATACTCCACATCTCCAGTTAAAATTTCATTAGAAAAAAACCTTATTGACACCATGCACGTACACGGCGGAATGAAATAACATGTCAAACAACAACAATTTTTTTGGGGCTTAATTTCATTTTTTGTCTGATTTTTGGGGTTTTATTTCATTTCTTGTATGTTTTTTGGGGCTTATTTTAATCTATAAATTTAGAAACAGGAGAGGCTACGCATAATATATTTGCTCCACGTTGCCAACTTTTGATCCTGTCCATAGGAGAAAGTCTTAAACAGACGCCGAAGGCCGCAGGCCGTGGGCCTACGGCGCAGGAAAAGATTTATATTTATAAAATAGGTTCTTATACGTGTACTATTACGTACTCCGCAGATTTAGGAAGAGAACATTTCTGAGTTTCTTTGGGGCTTATTTTCATTTTATGCTGTTTTCTTGATTGGGGTGTAATTTCCTTAATTATTTTTTGTAACGAAAATGGACCCCAAATTTGGGGCGCACTTTCATTTTCAATTTGTGGTTCATTTTCTTGGGGCCCAACTTCCGGCCGCCCACGTACACACGCGGGTATTAAGGCCATTCGCTCGACTCCTTAAAAACATTTGTTTTGTAGGGCAGCTTCCGCCTCTTCGACGTTTATATTAATTTCTCTGATGTATTAGATTCCATGTACTATCGGATATGCACTCCTTCCTTTCGCGGCTGTTTACGTAGTCAATGTTTCCTTCTGCGATGGTTCTCAGCACACTCATTTATACTGCAATATATTATGGTTTATTAGCAACAGTTTATTTAATCTGCTCTCATTCGATGTTTCTTCTGTTCTCATTCTTTTATTTTTGCATATCAAATCTAAAGGCCCATTTAGGCAAACTTAACCGTAACGCCCCCATAGCGTAACGAATCAGCAGATTCGATCTGTCATATGGAAATCAGTGTAAACGATTAGCCAACGGAAACGAAACGTAAACGGACGTCTGAATCTGTTGAAATCAAAATTGGACGTTCCGTTTACGTACAATTTGACAACAGCTGATACAACATGTTGTTTACAATTACAATTGTATGTTCACCGAGAAAAGTAAAGAAAATAATTTATTAATTATTTATTGTTTAAAAGTGCAAATAAACATGAAAGACGAATATTTTATTTCATTGGTGAAGTCGCACGAGTATTTATACAATAAACATAATCCAGCATATAGGATATCTGAAAAAAAAGCGAGAAGCTTGGAAGCAAATTGGCAAGGAGCTGGGCGTTACAGGTGAGTTTTATGAAGATCCCGGCTGACACCATTAAAAATTAAATTTATAATCTGTTTCAGAATTCTTTTGACGACAGTACGAGACAATCATTGCGCCAATCTTCTTCATTGTGGGTTAATTTGACAGCAATATAAGCGTCTCTACAAACGGCTGAGTCCCTCTTCAGTGGAAATATACATAAGTAAAGGGTTTTCCATTAAGGACATAAGCATTTTATGTATTAATAAAACACAGAATATTTAAGATATAGAGTTCAAATTCCAGGTGTATTGCAAATGTTACATTTTAAGAATGAAATTCAATTTCGGCCATATGACCACCACGAGCCCGTCAACAGCGATCTATTCTTTGGACCCAATTTTCCACCACTGTTGGATACATTTCGACTGGAACGTTTGCAATTTCGCGTTGGATGTTGTCTCTGAGCTCGTCTAAGGTTGTTGACTTAGACCAAGGATATTACTCAGGGGAAACGCCGCATCGCCAATAAAAAACCAGTAAGGAAAGGCTAAAGTCGGGCGGTGCTGACTATATAATACCCTACACCACTCTCGTAATATTGAATAACTCTGATATATAAATTTTGTAATTCATGTATAAATTGTTTACATAAATTTACTTTTGGGACCTTTTATACTTAAATAATACCCTGTACCACAGTGTGGTGTAGGGTATAAAAACGATTGGATCTAAAGAGCCAAATCGGATGAAACATATATATGGGAGCTATAGCTAAATCTTTACCGATTTTCTTCAAATTCGGCAATGTTGGTTCATGAATCAAGAAACTCTACCATTCTAAATTTCAAAACGATTGGATGTAAAATATAGATTCTATAGAACTAAAGGGCCAAATCGGACGAAACATATACATGGGAGCTATAGCTAAATCTTAACCGATTTTCTTCAAATTCGGTAGTGTTGGTTCATGGATCAAGAAACTGTACCATTCTAAATTTCAAAACGATTGGATGTAAAATACAGCTTTTATAGGACTAAAGGGCCAAATCGGACGAAACATATATACGGGAGCTATAGCTAAATCTTAACCGATTTTCTTCAAATTCGGCAGTGTTGGTTCATAGATCAAGAAACTCTACCATTCTAAATTTCAAAGTGATTGGATGTAAAATACAGCTTCTTCAGGACTAAAGAGCAGAATCGGACGAAACATATATATGGGAGCTATAGCTAAATCTTAACCAATTTTCTTCAAATTCGGTAGTGTTGGTTCATGGATCAAGAAACTCTACCATTCTAAATTTCAAAACGATTGGATGTAAAATACAGCTTCTATAGAACTAAAGGGCCAAATCGGACGAAACATATATATGGGAGCTATAGCTAAATCTTAACCGATTTTCTTCAAATTCGGTAGTGTTGGTTCATGGATCAAGAAACTCTACCATTCCAAATTTCAAAATGATTGGATGTAAAATACAGCTTCTTCAGGACTAAAGAGCAAAATCGGACGAAACATATATATGGGAGCTATAGCTAAATCTTAATCGATTTTCTTCAAATTCGGTTGTGTTGGTTCATGGATCAAGAAACTCTACCATTCTAAATTTCAAAATTATTGGATGTAAAATACAGCTTCTACAGGACTAAAGAGCAAAATCGGACGAAACATATATATGGGAGCTATAGCTAAATCTTAACCGATTTTCTTCAAATTCGGCAATGTTGGTTCATGGATCAAGAAACTCTACCATTCTAAATTTCGAAACGATCGGATGTAAAATACAGCTTCTATAGGACTAAAGGGCCAAATCGGACGAAACAGATATATGGGAGCTATAGCTAAATCTTAACCGATTTTCTTAAAATTCGGCAATGTTGGTTCATGGATTAAGAAACTCTACCATTCTAAATTTCAAAACGATTGCATGTAAAATACAGCTTCTATAGGACTAAAGGGCCAAATCGGACGAAAGATATATATGGGAGCTGAGATACTGAGAAAATACGTGTCCAGCACCGATTTTCTGTAATCCGTGGGGTATGAAAATCATAAATAAGGAGCGCACAACAGGCCGAACCACTGGCTTAAGTGTATGTCCATGGACATGAGACGTTTTAAACGTTTCCTCTATTCAACCTAACCTAACCTAACCTATATCTAAATCTGAACCGATTTCAACCAAATTCAATAGCGATCTTAACATCCGCGAAATACTCTAAACTGCAAAATTTCAGAACGATCGGAGTGAAATTGCGACCTGTAGTCGACGAACAACTTTACATGGACAGACGGACGGACGGACATCGTTAAATCGACTCAGCTAGTGATTCTGAGTCGATCGGTATACTTTAAGGTGGGTCTAGCTGTGTTATTTTCAGGTGTTACAAACATCTGCCGTGAAACAAACTTATAATACCCTGTACCACAGTGTGGTGTAGGGTATAATGAGGAAAGGCTTCAGAGGATGCTGACGATAATGGTTTACTAGGAGGTACAGGTACTGTACCTAAAATAACTGATTGGCCAAACGGAGAGTACTGGAATATAGCTGTATTTAATTTAAATTAAGAAATGGAAATTGTTTGTATTAAAATAGATTATAAATAAATTGAAGTTTAATGGACATACCCCAATCGTGTTGGCTGCCATAACTTCCAACATTAACTGATATGTATGTATAGTTAGCATCGCAGATTCCCACACAATTCTGCATTCGTTCAAAATCATTGACAATGTGTTTGTACTGCTGTGTAGTTTGTTCACTTCAATAAATCGGCGAAAGCAAGCGCCACAAAACGTCACTACATTCTAAAATAATATTTCGAATTTTTTTTTCCCCAGCTTGTGACTCCATGCAATCGATTGTATGGAACAACCGTGACCCAAATATCTACAATTTTAAAGAATAGATTGTTTATATTTCCCATTTTGGAATCATAGGATAAAGCAATATTTGATATACAGTGGTGTTATTGCTAGTCTCTCCGCCGGTCTAATCCGTTGCTTTGGCGTAGTTAACTCATATTTTATTAATGTTAATAACAAATTAAAAACTACCATAGGCATTCTAGTGTCTGGCTTTCGCCCAGTCATTGTTTATAGGACGTCCACCCCATCTTCTTATCCGACGATATTTTCTTGATTACTTTTATTGTAAATTCTGCACAGATTTAAAAAACACAAATTTATAAACATTATTTTTAACTTCATTTTTAATAAATCTAAACAAAAAGAAATCGCGGCTTTTTTGTTTACTTATGTTGTTTTCAGAACATATGACTCGTTTTCTTAACGTTGGCTAATCGCTCAAACGGGCAACGGTAAAGATAAATTACGGTTACGTATGCCTAACCCGGCCTTAAGTCTGCGCTACGTTTTGTGCGTACATCCATTAATTATCTCTATCTTTTGTATACGTTTCGAAAAGCTGACGAATCGTCCACTGTACCCTAGGATGGTAGTGGATTTGCCACTTCAAGGCCTCCAACCTGGTCTGTGTATTGGTCGGTCTGGTCTGTGTATTGGTTTTCAAACGGCGCCAATTATTCGCCATGTCCGTCTGGTCATTCCTTACGAAAGACATTCGAGCCTCTCCCCCTAGCGATGTATATGGTACCTGTATTTTACAACCGATCAGTTCGAAATTTGCCACAAATAGCGTTCTTTGTTCATAAAAGAACACTGCCAAGTTTGGGGAAAATTGTTTCAGATTTAGATATAGCCCGCATGTATATGTTGCTCCCGTTGTGGTATCAAACCGCTGTAGAAGAAATATGACTTTTTGCTCCGGAACGAATACTGCTAAATTTGGTATTTAGATATAGCTTTAGTAGCGCTATTTTATATCCGATCAGTTCGAACTTTGTCACAAACAGGATTCTTATCGGTTCAGATTTAGCCCGCATATAACGGTTCGTGAGGTTTGATTTCAAATATGTATTTTATAACAGATCACTCGTGGCTCATATCAAACTGCTTTGTCATTTTTGTTCAGTATCATTGGGCAAGTCATCATGGAAAGACTCAAATGCAAATATTCAATGGGATCTGAAAAATCGGCCTGTTTCTGTATTTCTAACGAAAGTCTCTGCGAACGAAAACCAGTCACTCACTTTCGTCTGGAATTTGGTTTCTCTAAGGTTCGTTCGTTCGTTCGCCTGGCCTTACGTCAACGACCAACGACGTTAGCAATTTACCAATTGGAAAAAAATGTTATTGCCAGATCAATAATTTCACAACTTCCGGTCTAAAATAGCACACATTTTTGTATGGTCGACCTTAGAAAATACACCTCTGTATCCTTTACACTAGCGGTGGCCAAAAATCAACCCTGTGTGGGTCAGCTGAGTTGATCCAACACTCTCATTTCTTTCTCTCTCTCACGTCTCTCTCATTGTGCACTGATGATTTTTTCCCATCTTAGCGAGCTGCCAATGTTGACTTCTTTATGCTTAAATATGTAAATATATGTATACAATTTTTTTATTATTTAATTGTTTTTTACCATAATTATATTATTATCTACTTATTTTTTGCTTTTAATAACTTTTTTTGCCATTGTTCCTATCAGTCGACAAATAAAATAAAGTGACTCGATCTGACATTTGTGTTCGCCCAGATGACAGCAGAGAGAGATAGAGAAACCAAAATTTACACTGAAATGATTACGTTTTCGTACGAGTTCGTGCGACTTGTCGTTGTGATGATAGTTAGTGAAACCCAAATCAGCTGTTTGTCGTCTGGCAGGCGAAGGAAAGCAAAAGTTTAAGTTACAGAAACAGGCTGTTAATGAAAATCTGGTGTTTTATCGTGAATTTTTTTTTTTTAGTGATGAAGCACATTTCTGTGTTAATGGATACGTTAATGAAAAAAATTGCCGTGTTTGGGCTGATGAGCAACCCGAAGAGTAGCAAGAGCTACCATTACATCCATTAAAAACAATGGTATGGTGTGGTGGAATCATTGGTTCCTATTTCTTCAAAAATGAGGAAAATCAGAATGTTACCGTCCATGTAACATCGCAACGTTATCGCACCATGTTAACGGACTATGTGGGCTTGGTGATATCGAGAAACAATAACCTTGTTGAGAAATCATTTCGGTGAGCACTTAATTTCACGTTTTGCTACAGTAAATTCGCCACCTTATCGTGCGATATCACACCTTCGGACTATTTTCTCTGGGGATATGTAAAGTCGGAGTTCTTCAGGAATAAACCAGCTACGATTGACGCTTTGGAAGTCAACATTACTCGTGTTATTCGCGAGATACCTGTCACCATTCACGAAAGAGTCGCCAAAAATTGGACCTTCCGGATGGACCACCACAGAAGTAGACATGGCCAATATTTACATGATATCATTTTCAAACAGTAAATGTCATAAATTGTTGTATTATTGTTCCGATAATAAAAATGTTAACTTCACTTAAAAATTTATCTGCGTAATATTACATTATAGGTTGCTATATATATTTATGACATTTCCATTGGAAAGTTTGACATTTTTTAGCATAAACGTACTCAGAACGTTTTGACGTACGACCACCATTTGTGTTGTTTACAGTGTCTTGAAAAAATCAATTTGGCAAAAAAATTTATTTAACTCGTGAACATTTTCGTGCGATCATTGTTCACAATTTTCGACGTGGATTATCACGACAAGTGTGCACCGATGAACTTAAATCTTTGTATGGCGATGAAGCACCATCCTATAACACTGTGAACAACTGGTTTAATGAATTCAATCGTGGCCGACGCTCGCTCAATGGCGAAGGTCTTCTAAAAACGGCCGTTGTGCCAGAGAACATTGCTGCCGTGCCTGAACTGATAATTCAAGATCGTGAGATAGAGGCATCCTTGGGCATTTCTTCCAACAGCATACATTCGATATTGCATGAACACCTGGCCGTAAAAAAGGTTTGTTCTCGTTGGATCCCGCACAACAATCGCTCAAAAAAGCTCGTGATGATTGGTGCAAAGATATTTTGAAAAAAAAAAAAAAAAACGATCGACACCTGTGACGATCCAAGATTCGTCACAGGTGCGTATGAGCCCGAAACAAAACAGCAATCGACCGTGTGGGTCTTCGAAGACGAGCCAAATCCAACGAAAGTTGTTCGTGGAAGAAGCACTTCGAAGCAAATGGTCGCCTGTTTCTTCGGCAAAACTGGTCATGTGGCGACTGTTCCGCTTGAGCAACGTAGGACGGTCAATTCTGAGTGGTACACCACAATTTGTTTGCCTGAAGCCTTGGAGAAATTCGAAAGACGAATCATTGTTCACCATGACAATGTGAGCTCTCACACATCGGCTCAAACCGTACAGCCCTAACATGGCACCCAATACTTCTTTTTATTCCTGCACATCAAGAAAAAAATGCATGGTCAACGATTTTCGTCGCCAGAAGATGCTGTTGAAGCGTTCAAAAACCATGTTTTGGAGGTGTCTCAATCGGAGTGGAAAAAGTGCTTCGACAATTGGTTTGAGCGCATGCAAAAGTGTATAAATCATGCTGGAGAATACTTTGAAAAACAATAAAACCATTTCCGATGATAAATATTCGCATTTTCATTATTACGCCAGAAATATATACAGCGGCCCTCGTAAATCAAACCTCACGATGAATCACCTATTTTTTGTAATGTTTATTTTATTTCAATTATTTAATTCTTATCTCCATTAACACAAAACACAGCAGGAATTTGACAGCTATAACCGGTAGTTAGCTCTTAACCCTAGTTTATTTATTTATTGTTAATGACCCTTAATACTATAAATAAACAAATAGTTTTTATAATTCATACATATGTTTTGAACACTTTGTTCCTCATGGGACACCCTCGTATACTTATATTTAGTAATTAACATAAATTTGCTTTGCAATTAATTATATTTTATTACTGAGATGTATATTTCTATAATGTATAATAATGAAAAATTTTAAAAACATTCACCCATTATGTATTACTCCTGATGTGACATCAAAGCTCTATATAAGTTGTACTTTATATCCGATCATTATAAAATTTAGCAGAAAGAAGGCTGTAAGCTCGGAAACAAATACTGCTAAAGTTGAGGAAAATCGATTCAGATTTACATATAGCCCTCTAATATGTGTAAATCCAGATTTGACATTTAAGCGCTGTAGCGATGTATTTTTACCCGATCAGTACGAAATTCGGCAGAAAGATGTGTCTTATACATGAATGACAACAGCCAAATTTGGGGAAAGTCGGTTGTGATGTAGCCCCCATATATATATTCCGGGGAACCAACATGCTTACAATAAGCGAAAGTCTACAGAATCAGCGTCGATACATTTCAAGGAATTCACCATGGTGGCATTTCTTCATATAATGGTGGCTTTTAACAACCTTCACACATATGCGGTAATTGCGGCACTGCCACATCTAAAGGTGAATTCTAGATTCATTAGACTAATACAAAACCTGCTCAACATAAGACGCATAACAGCATGTCTTGGATCTACAACTCTAACAAGGTTTGTAAACAGAGGGACCCCACAAGGAGGAGTACTGTCTCCACTAATTTGGAACCTAGCAGTGAATGAAATTCTGCTAGATCTAGAACGTTGTGGCTGCAAGGTCGTGGCATATGCGGGCGACGTGGCAATCGCAGTGGTTGGCAATTCCTCAGAGACATCCTACAGGTGCCTCTGAACATGTTGGCAAGATGGGCCAAAAGCAGCGGTTTGGGCGTTAACCCAAATAAGACTGAATTGGTTCTCTTTACTAGGATGAATAATGTCTCACATGTGGACCTCCGCGGATAAATGGATACATTTTTTGAAAGTGCAAAATTTTTAGGAATAATTATAGATAGGAAACTGTTATTCAGACTTAACGTACTGAAACGTGTAAGTAAGGCCAACGCCGCCTTATATTCCTGCAGGAAGGCTGTAGGGTATCGGTGGGGCCTCTCTCCTAAAATCGTTCATGGGATATATATAGCAGTAGTTCGTCCAATACTGTTATACGGCATTGTGGTATGGTGGACGGCAACTGGCAAAGTATCCATCACCAACCTACTATCAAAGTTTCAGAGAACTGCCTGTGCATAAGCGGAGCCTTAAAAACTACAGCGACTGAGTCTCTACAAGCCCTTCTCCATATACTGTCAATTAATATTGTTGCGAGAGAAGTTACAACCAGAGCGGCTTGGTTGTGGAGGTACAAGAAATACGGTCACATGAGGACATCAAAGAGTAGTGCTATGGTATCCGACTTAGTGGACTATATACCAACGGTGTACAACTTCGAGAGAAACTACATCATTATGATACCAGCCAGAGATGAATGGATTGGCAGATGCAGGCAATAGAAACCATCTCCATTTATATACGGATGGTTCGAAGCTTGGTGAAAAGGTTGACTTTGGAGTTCACTGTAAAGAACATATGGTGTTTTATTTTGTGCTAAAAAATGCTACATTTTTTCTGCCTTTCGCCTCAAAAATGCGCTTTTGTTTTCGTTTGTAAATAAAATGCTGCACTTTGGAAAAAATTGCCGAGTGTGAATCAGGACTTTTGTAGAGCAGCGTGAAATGTTGAAATGCATTAACAGATGTTTAACAGATGCGTTTAGCCTAGCCTAAATACCCGCGTGTGTACGTGCGATCTTTTTCTAATGAAATTTGAACGGATGCTTAACATAGGCGCCGTGGAGTTTTCTTTGTTTTTAGTGAGTTAAAATGCTAGTTTTTTGAATTTTTGTTTTCGATTCTGATCATAAAAAAATGCAGCGGTACAAGGCGACATTATTAAAAAGCTGCTCTCTGACAGGGCAACATCTTTTTTTAGAAAAGAAAACACCAGCTCACAGACTATCAGATACCTGCAGCGTCTATCAAGCCTAACTAATGGCAATATGGGAAGTGACCAAGTGGCTGAGTCGCAACATAGTAACCAACACTGGCGTTGTCATTTACGCGGACAGCCAGACTACCATCAATTTTCTAGAAGCCACATCCCTAAATTCACAAACAGGACTCGACTGCCGCAGATCTCTCAACGAAATGGCTGAGCAGTTTAATACACCTCATATAGGTTCCTGGTCATAGGGATATCGCGGGGAACTGCAAAGCTTGAACTTGCTAGGAAGGAAGTTGATGGAAATACATAAACCACAAACATAAAAGTTTTTTCCCAACAAATTTTGTTATTATCTTATATACTTTAAAAGCTATAAGCACATACATTTCAAAAATGTAGAAAAAACTTAGAAATTTTCATACATTTATTCATTCTTTTAGAGGTTGTGACCAAACTATTGATTCTGGAAGTACTAGTCAGTTACAAAAAATACGAGGGACACATGGAGGAAGAATTTTACGTGGGTATTGTTCATGTGAAGTCTTTCCGCTAAAAAATATAGCTCATAACTTTTGGAAATGAGATTTCAAGCGTTTTTTGTTTTTTTGTCCGCGGTTAGCGCGCCCCTCTATGTGATGAAATATCGCCGAAGAAGCGATTATAGTGGCTGGAATAACCTACAAATCCATATAGGTGTCGATGATGTGCTCCAAATGGAACCAACGCTAGAACACTCCAAACCTTAAATCAACTTGCATGAATTTTTTCGATAGTGTATTTCGCGGGGCACATTGACAGTTTTACATAGATTGAGCTGAATTTATTGTCCCAGAAGGTTTTTTCATTGCCTATCCTAAAATCAGGGGCGCGTCACATAATAACGAATCACTGAAATTTTATTCATCCTTTTTCAAATTTTGCAAACATTGCAAATTTTGTTCTTGACAATTTTTATAGTATAAAGTTCTTAAATTCTTTGATGGTACTTCTATGGTGCACTTAGCAACCAATGATACGTATTTGAAAATTGAAGCCTTGTACGCGAAGAATGAGACACTTTTGTCTCAGACATGGCGGAAGTTCATATGAGTTAAAAGGATTTTTAACGATCTATTCCGAAATCAGAGGAGCGTCATTTTATTTTGATGATTATTCAAATTATGCACATTGCAAAATTTACATAACCTCACAATAAAACCATTCATTATTAGTTTCCCTCTTAAGGTGTATTTTGGTTTTAAGCGAAATCATACAATATAAGTTAACCCGGATGAGCACATAATTACTGTATGTCATTGCCAACTTCACAATCCGCGAAATTAATAGGAATATATTTTAAAATCTCTTAGAGTAATAATATCACTTAAAAAATTCGCGAATTCTCATTCTTTTTATATAAAGTCTTTTACATTATTATTAAAGGCTATAACAAATACTATTATGTAATCTTACAAAAGAGGATCATCAAAAAATACTCTCAAAAGGAATTTTGTAGAGAAATTTTGCACTGAAATAAAAAAACAAATGATATGAACTTCATATTTTGAAACAAATGTAACCTTTTAACCAACAGCTTTGGATAGAAATGCTGATAGAAATGGGAATGGTCTACGACTGTAAGCTTAGTTTTCTTTATTCCGCTAAAAATTGCATTTTATAGATTTTTATACCCTACAGCACACTGTGGTACAGGGTATTATAAGTTTGTTTCACGGCAGATGTTTGTAACACCTGAAAATAACACAGCTAGACCCACCTTAAAGTATACCGATCGACTCAGAATCACTAGCTGAGTCGAGTCCGTCCGTCCAGGTAAAGTTTTTCGTCGACTACAGGTCGCAATTTCACTCCGATCGTTCTGAAATTTTGCAGTTTAGAGTATTTCGCGGCTGTTAAGATCGCTATTGAATTTGGTTGAAATCGGTTCAGATTTAGATATAGCTCCCATATATATGTTTCGTCCGATTTGGCCCTTTAGTCCTATAGAAGCTGTATTTTACATCCGATCGTTTTGAAATTTAGAATGGTAGAGTTTCTTGATCCATGAACCATCATTGCCGAATTTGAAGAAAATCGGTTAAGATTTCGCTATAGCTCCCATATATATGTTTCGTCCGATTTTGCTATTTAGTCCTGCAGAAGATGTATTTTACATCATATCATTTTGAAATTTAGAATGGTAGAGTTTCTTGATCCACGAACCAACACTACCGAATTTGAAGAAAATCGGTTCAGATTTAGCTATAGCTCCCATATATATGTTTCGTCCGATTTGGACCTTTAGTCCTATAAAAGCTGTATTTTACATCCAATCATTTTGAAATTTAGAATGGTAGAGTTTCTTGATCCATGAACCAACATTGCCGAATTTGAAGAAAATCGGTTAAGATTTAGCTATAGCTCCCATATATATGTTTCGTCCGATTTTGCTCTTTAGTCCTGTAGAAGCTGTATTTTACATCCAATCATTTTGAAATTTAGAATGGTAGAGTTTCTTGATCCACGAACCAACACTACCGAATTTGAAGAAAATCGGTTAAGATTTAGCTATAGCTCCCATGTATATGTTTCGTCCGATTTGGCCATTTAGTCCTATAAAAGCTGTATTTTACATCCTATCGGTGTGAAATTTAGAATGGTAGAGTTTCTTGTTCCATGAACCAACATTGCCGAATTTGAAGAAAATAGGTTAAGATTTAGCTATAGCTCCCATATATATGTTTCGTCCGATTTTGCTCTTTAGTCCTGAAGAAGCTGTATTTTACATCCAATCATTTTGAAATTTAGAATGGTAGAGTTTCTTGATCCATGAACCAACACTACCGAATTTGAAGAAAATCGGTTAAGATTTAGCTATAGCTCCCATATATATGTTTCGTCCGATTTGGCCCTTTAGTTCTATAGAAGCTGTATTTTACATCCAATCGTTTTGAAATTTAGAATGGTAGAGTTTCTTGATCCATTGACCAACATTGCCGAATTTGAAGAAAATCGGTTAATAGTTAGCTATAGCTCCCATATACATGTTTCGTCCGATTTGGCCTTTAGTCCTGTAGAAGCTGTATTTTACATCCAATCATTTTGAAATTTAGAATGGTAGAGCTTCTTGATCCATGAACCAACACTACCGAATTTGAAGAATATCGGTTAAGATTTAGCTATAGCTCCCATATATATGTTTCGTTCGATTTGGCCCTTTAGTCCTATAAAAGCTGTATTTTACATCCAATCGTTTTGAAATTTAGAATGGTAGAGGTTCTTAATCCATGAACCAACACTACCGAATTTGAAGAAAATCGGTAAAGATTTAGCTATAGCTCCCATATATATGTTTCGTCCGATTTGGCCCTTTAGTTCTATAGAAGCTATATTTTACATCCAATCGTTTTGAAATTTAGAATGGTAGAGTTTCTTGATTCATGAACCAACATTGCCGAATTTGAAGAAAATCGGTAAAGATTTAGCTATAGCTCCCATATATATGTTTCATCCGATTTGGCTCTTTAGATCCAATCGTTTTTATACCCTACACCACACTGTGGTACAGGGTATTATTTAAGTATAAAATGTCCCAAAAGTAAATTTATGTAAACAATTTATACATGAATTACAAAATGTATATATCAGAGTTATTCAATATTACGAGAGTGGTGTAGGGTATTATATAGTCGGCCCCGCCCGACTTCAGATCTATGAAAGAATACCACCGTTTTAAGATTATCGTTCGATTATGATCAACTCCTCCTAGAAATAAGCCTTGATGGGGCGGAGGAGTTAAGTACTTTCTTAAATGAAACGAAACCAATTATTCCAAATTATTATCGCAATGCCCCTTTGCGCATTGTAAGGGAGGTATAGGGTGTTATATAGTCGGCACCGCCCGATTTTCTGTTTTCCTTACTTATTCCTTATGATTCTGTTTTATCACAATTGACTACATAGTCTAAGTGAGCCTGATACACCGGCTCTAAAACTAGTTCTGAATTCAGGAACTTAAGAAATGATCTTCAAATACTAGTAACTACCTTAAATGCCCAGGAGAACCAGTGCTTGAGGTTCTCCTGGGCATTTTTATAGACACTCCAAAGGCCTTTGTTGACTTTTCCCCCATCTTGTGGGAAAAATGTGGAAATAAACTGAGATGTCTTTTATCTAAATTGTCTTTGCCCTTATGGCACCAAATTACAGGTTGTCACTAGTCGGGAACTGCATACATGCTAGGCCGTTGTGGCCCTGCTTAAACGGCTCTTCAAACGTCCTGCTGAAATTACACTACCAATATACTAAATAGAAATAATTCAGCAGAGAGAATTTTCAACTACGAGTATTAACAATTCTGGAAACAATTTCAATATTTCTTTTATCAGTATTCTTCTGTAATGTTCATGCAAACTATATCACATCTGTTATGAGAAGACCTTGACAAGTTTAACCCAATTTTCAGTGTTCCTTGAAAACGAAAAGGTTCACTTCATATCTCCCCTATAATTTAGTACCGCTTATTTTGAACACATGCGCGCTCGTAATTTGATAAATTTCTAAATTGCATGAAAAGAAAGTTTTGCGACTGTCGTTAAACAAATGACGTGCACTTAATAAATGTTTACCTGCAACACAACCTACAACAACAAAAACTCGTAGATTACTCGTAACGATGACTGCAACGAACAATAAATCTTACAAAATTCATATTTGAATATTCCAAAAAAAAAAAACATTCATAATTTATACATGTCGCTTATAAAACGATGTTTATAGCTTCTATTGTTGCAAAGAAAAACTTCATAATTTCAGTTTGTCATTCATTAAATGGGACAGAACAGAATTTACAGACTTATCGACGTCAAACAATGACTTCAACAAAATTTTGCATTTTGATGAATTGAAAATTTAATTTAATTTGTGATTTGAGTAAAAAGCAAACAGCAAAATATTATTTTTATATATTTTTTAAAGATATATTGAATGCAGAACATGTTTCACACTTCTTACAAATATTCTAAGCAAATTTTATTAGTTTTGTAAATGCCGTCGTTTAATAAAGTTTGCAGCAAAAACAATGTATTTTTGTTCTATACCTAATTCAATGTATTTGAAAATTCCTCCCTTCTGTATGATAATTATTGCTATTAAAATGTATTTACATAAATGATATTATCAGGTGTTAGAGATAAGTAGCTTTTATATTTAAATAATCGATTCCTTAATTCGTCGGAAGTTGTGTACTCGTATTGCCTTATAACACTGTGCAACAGTGAAAAAAATACACGGACTTGACGGTATAGGTTCGATTCTACTATCAAAGTATAACCCTATACTCGGTTTAACGAAATTGGTGACCAATTTTTGTTTATGGACCTCCAAAGTTTCTGAAAATCAGTGGGCCCCTCGAAAAAGGTGTCATCAGCATTTGTCCAACAACTAATTCAGACTTGGTGATACCGCTTAACTATGTTTGGCATTAATGTAGCTAAGAATATGCTGAATAAAGTTTCTTAACATTTTTTGTGAAAAATTAATTTTTTCCGGTACTTTTTTTGGAAAAAGTGAAGGAAAAAAATATTTTTTTTACTTTTTTCTTAATTTTTCACTAACAATGCTTGGCAAAATTGTAGCCAACGTAAATCTGAACAACTTTTGAGAACATATCAATACAATCTGAACGTGTCTAGGCACCCTAAATAGCTCAAAGAACCACATTGTACCCCACAAATTTCAGTATTTCGCTGTTATGTAACAACAATATATTTTTTTTGGTATAGGGTATGTTCAGCAACTTTATAGAAAATATTAAGGCCAATATTTCTGTGGAACATTTGAACCCTCTAGCTCCCCCACATAACTGCAATTTGTGGCCCAATTTTAACAAATCGTGAAAAATACCCCTTAAAATGGGGAGGGCGGGGATGAAGTTCTACAAAAATTATCGCCATAAAATTGTACTATATGTGTCAGAACACACCAAAGCTCAAAACATAACACAAACACCAAAAAACGGTCAAATTCCTGTTCGTGCAGCAATGTTAGTCGTACGATCTTGTGGTCGAAGCAATAAATATACCAATAAAGAGCGTTGTTGACTGGAATTTGACCGTTTTTTATGTTAAGATTTGGGCTTTGGTGTGTTCCGTATAGTAAAATTTTATGGCGAACATTTCATCCCCGCCCTTCCCCTTTTAAAGGGTGTTTTTTTACGATTTGTTAAAATGGGGCCAAAAATTACAGTTATGTGGGGGAGCTAGAGGGTTAATATGTTCCACAAAAATGTTGGCCTTAATATTTTCTATAATGTTGCTAAACATACCCTATACCAATAAAATATATTTTTGTTACATAACAGTGGAATACTTAAATTTTTGGGGTACAATGTGGTTTTTTGAGCTATTTAGTGTGCCTAGACACGTTCAGATTGTATTGATATGTTCACAAAAGTTGTTCAGATTTACGTTGGCTACAATTTTGCAAAGCATTGTTAGTGAAAAATTACGAGCCCCGGAAGTTATGCTGAAAAAAATATTTTTTCCTTTAGTTTTTCCAAAAAAAGTTTTTTAACATTTTTCCAAAAAAAGTTTCTTAACATTTTTCGCAAAAAATGTTAAGAAACTTTATTCAGCATATTCTTAGCTACATTAATGCCAAACATAGTTAAGCGTTATCACCAAGTCTGAATTAGTTGTTGGACAAATGCTGATGACACCTTTTTCGAGTGGCTCACTGATTTTCCGAAATTTTGGGGGCCCATAACAAAAAATTGGTCACCAATTTCGCCAAACCGAGTATAGGGTTATACTATCCTTTGATAGTATAATCGAACCTATACTGTCAAGTCCGTGTATTTTTCAAAAAGTGTTCATTTGTTGCATAGTGTAATTACTGGTTTAAAACATAGTCTGTAAATTCTAAGTAATAATTAATAATCGATAATGTGTAATCGATACGTAGTTTACATGCAATTTCATTTCATCACAATAGTCGGATTTCCGATTAAAACTGATTTTTACTATGATTCGCCAATCGGAGATATATTCGGAAATTATGTTAATGAGACTATGTATTATATTTATTACTAATTAATGCTACACTGAGAAAAATAGCTTATTCAAACAACCAAATAAAAATTGTATGGCCTTAAAAGTGTTAATTTTTTACAAAAAATTAAATCTAGCAATCAACATTTATAACAGCATTGGAGGAGAAAATCGAGCTACCTTCATATTGTAATATTTTGAAAATAATAGTGTTCGATTTAGGAGAAACTTAAGCAATGACAATTTCATTGAAGAAAACCCTGATATTTACAGGTAATTTTGATCGCAAATCGCTCGTAATTGGACAATTGAAAAAACAAAATATTTTGGGAATATGCATATGTACGAGTATATAGTGTATCAAATTTTTACATAAGCTTTGAACATCAGCAACTTTTGTCCGTTCACACAAATGAAGCCACTCTACTGTATAATACCCCCACCATTATTTGCCAAGTAATACACTTACGTTTAGGTTAGGGTGGCAGTCGTTTTTTGGTCTGCTCACGTAGACCAGTTTAGTTCCCTAGTGTCGTCACGGGCTAATATGCCCCTCTTCGAATCCAACCTGTTTGAAATTTATCCATAGAACGAATATCGGTACCGGAAAGATATGTTAGATAGCCTTAAAAATCCGACCTGTTATCGTTTACTCAGTCACATATCGATGCTCTCCACTTCTTCCTCATCTCCATAGCTTCTGCAGAAGTCATTGGAGTCTATACCCAATCTTTCGGCGTGTTCGCCGATCTGGCAGTAGCTTCTCAGATCTGATACTAACGTAGACAATCTTTTCCTCTATAGTGCGTGGAGATATTTTGACCTTCTCAAGCCATATCTTGGCCATATTAGTATATCTACATTACAGATGCCGATTTAGGTTCATCATTCGTTGGACAGCCTGATTGTATCCTGCCTAAGCCAAAGCTTGAATGTCGATATTGGCGCACCAATATATGCAAATTCTTCGAATTTGTAACGTCGACCCTTTCCTAGCAAGTTCATCGACTTCGCAGTTCCCTCGGATACTGCTATGCCCAGACACCCAAATGAAGTGTATTGAGGCCATCTCGTTAAAAGATCAGCGGCAGTCGAGGACTATTTGTAAATTTAGGGATGTGTCTTCCAGAGAATTGATGGCAGCCTAGCTGCCCGAGAAAATGACAACGCCACTGTTGGTTTCTATGTTGCGATTCAGCCACTTGGTGACTTCCCATATTGCCATTATTTCTGCTTGATAGACACTGCAGGTATCTGGTATTCTGTGAGCTATATCCAGACTAAGTTCTTTACAGCGTATTCCGAACCCAACCTTTTCATCAAGCTTCGAACCATCGTATAGAAGTGGATATGGTTTCTATTACCCGGTATTTTGCCAACGCATTCAAATCTGGCTGGTATCATAGTGATGTATTTAGTTCGTCTCGAAGGTGTAAAACGTGGTATATGGTCCACTCTGTCGGTTAGCACTACCCTTTAATATCCTCATGTGACCGTAGTTATTGTACCTCCACATTATTTGGCATTTTAATCTTAGTGCCTCTGTGGTTGCAACTTCAGTCGCCACAATGGAGTAGGGTTTGTAGAGACTCAGTCGCTGTAGTCCTTTAAGCTCCGCTTATGTATAGGCAGGCAGTTCTCTAAACCTTTAAGAGAAGGTTGTTGGTGGTTAGTTTATCAGTTTCCATCCACCATACCACAAAGCCGTATAAAAGTATTAGACGAACTATTGCTATATGTACCCAATGTACCACATAAGGAGGGGCCACTCTCCGTGACCCTACAGCCTTCCTGCGGGAATATTAGGCAACGTTGGCCTTCCTAATACGTTCCTGTACGCTAAGTCTGAAAAACAAGTCTAAGTCTTTGTCATTTATCCGATAAGGAGGGTCCCCATTTGGGGACCCTCCTCCTTCTTCCCTAAAAGTCTTTCCAGACCTTTTAATTTGAAGGAGAATAAGCTAATTGGTCCGATAGGCTAATCTGGTCTAGTGTGCGATATGTTTCCCGCTTTGGGTATAAATAACACTTTGGTATCCCTCCATCGATTCCAGCCAGGGGATACTGTACTTTAGCATTTTCTGCTGGAGTGATGCCGTCCGGTTAATATCTCAGCTTATTCTGGATCTCTCAGTCAACAAGCTAGCGACGTTTGACCTGCTAATCCTCGGGTTCCCTTGGTGAATTCCCCGGGAAATGTGTGCCGAGCAGTATAATTAGCAACTACTCGCTGTTTTTGGGTCCAGTTATTTGCCTATGTATAATGAGCAGTGGATAATATCTTAAGTAGCCTTGCGGCATCCGAGACCTTTTCCACTTCTCCACAAAAGCTGTTCCAAGAACGCCTTTGTGCTTTTCTAAACTCCTTCCTATAGATTTTCAGGCTATGAAGCCGGAGCGGCGTAAATCGGCGGCTCCTCCGCCGACATTTTTTTCCAGATGCAGCCGACGCCGATTTTAGCGGCTCACACCGTCTGAAAATCAGCCGCCAAAGTTTATTTAGTAAGTCAAGAAAATTTGTTTTATGCAAATATTCAAATTATGAAAGTGACTTCTAAGTGATACAATAGGGTCAGAATTTTTAATATCGACGTATGAAGTTAATTATCCCCTCACCTAAGAGAGGAGGGTATATATCATTTGCTACGAGCGAAAACACATCGAAGGAGTAACCTGAGACCCTAAGTATGTTCGGAAATCCGTTTTGGGTCATTTTAAGTCATTTGAGCAATGTCCGTCCGTCTGTCTATCTGTGTCTCGAAAGGAGTAACCGATTGACTTAAAATTTGGTATGCGGTAATATTTTACTCTATCTCCGGGTAAGTTCGAAGATGTGCCATATTGGTCCACTCCTTCTGGTACCTCCCCCACAAAGGGTTAACTGTTAGTGAAATATTGATTCTTTAATACCGTCTATACTACTTACTCGAATCTTCTGAAATTCCACGATAGTATCAGTTTGTTAGTCGCTAACACGTTAAGAAAAATGGGTGAAGTGGCCACTCTCTTTTTGGTACCTCCCACACGAATGGACCATTTTGAACCAAAAGTTATCGGCTTATATCTTTAATATCAGTTCATACAAATACTTGAAATTGTGTACAGTGTAAAGCTTTTATAGTGCCTACCTAGCACACCCCCTTTGGTACCTCCCACACTAATGGACCATTTTGTACCAAAAGTTACCAGCTTATAACTTTAATACCAGTGCATACATATACATGACATTTCGTACAGTGTTAAGGTATTACCTTTATAGTACCTAGAGTATAGAGAAAAGTGGCCGTTATTGGCACGCCCCTTTTGGTACCCACCAAACAATTGGACCATTTTACATCAAAAATTAACAGATTTTATCTTTAATACCAGTGAATAGAATTTTAGGGTTTTACGGAAAATGCAATAGATCGTTGTTATTGTAGCAGCATATATGTGTTTGTTGTCCATTAGGATTTGTTTTATTCGCCTTATGTAGTGGGTTTTGCTGTACAGTCATCAGTATATGATTCAACGCCCTCAGGTGGGATAGAATTGCAGAAAGGTAGAGGTTAAACAGTGCCGGAGACATCACCCCACCTAGGAGAACTCTACGGCGTTTGGACTTCTTGTTTCTGAATTCCACATACGACTGGCGCCCACACGTGTAATTGACGGTCCAACGTTTCAAACTGTCCGAGAGAGACGTGTTGGCGATGTCCTGAAAAAGTGTGGCGTTGCTGACAGTGTCGAAGGCCTTCGATAGATCAAGCGCTACGAGGACGGTACTGTCACGGGGCTTGTTCTGGTTAAGACCGCGGCTCACATGTGTTGATATGTCGTGTTAAGCAGTCGAAGTCGTACTATGCTGCTTTCGGAATCCGTGCTGAAGATCAGCAATTGGAAAATGTGCAATCAGGCTCGGAAGGATTAACACTTCAAGCGTCTTTGCTACTGGCGAGAAAAGGGAGATAGGCATGTACAATTCTCCCTTACTCGCATCTTTGCCCGGTTTCAGTAGCGGGACCACTCTGTCCATTTTCATGCTTCGGGTATTATCAGAGTGGTCAAGGACAGATTGAGGACCCTAGCCAGATGCTCAACTTCCGTCGGGGCCTAGCGCTTTGGATGATTTAGCGCTACGGATAACATCTGCAACTTCTACAACTGTAAATTCTGGTGGTACTTCTTCAGCTCGGAGAGCATGGACACGACGCATTACTCTCCTTTTCGCTCTGTCACTCACGGGGTGCTCTATAAATTGCCAGTTAAAATAAAGTGACCTCTTCGGTCAGTCGCAGGTACCAAATTTGACTGCCGTCCCGTCGTCTTTCCTGTCGGATTCGAGAGTGACTTAACCGTCGCCCACAATTTACCAATACCGGAACTTAAGTTGCACAGCTTCAATTGATCCAGCCATTTATTCCGCTTATATTCGTCGACATTCCTAATGATTGCTAGTTGAGTCCCGCTGCATCTGCTCGGAAATTAGGTCGTATCTCGGGTATTCGATCAGCAGGGATAAATCAAGCGGCTGCGGCGGTAATGATCCCTCGGAACTACTTCTCAGCTACCCGAACATTGAGGGGATGGTTAGTTAACTGAAGCTGCGGTTGGTGAATTCTCTGAACCCGTTCCAGTCCACTTTCCTTTGATTCAGGAAAGTACGGCATTCAGAGATGATGAAATCGGCTGTTCTGTCTATGTAGGGGATTATGGGTAGGTGGTCTGATCCCAATGAAATGACGAGTTGCCAGGTGACGTCGTTTATCAGACCAGGCGACACTATGGTGATATCTGGCGAGCTACTGCAATAACCCATTATCCGTGTGTGGGCGTCCTCATTCACTGTGCAGAACGTAGAGCCATCTATATCCTCAGCCAAAGCTATGCCTCTTTAGTCATTAGCTAGAAAAGAATGTCAATGTTCGTGATGGGCATTGTAGTTTCCGAGGACCACTCGTTTATTGCCTTGCAGTAACGGACTGATGTCCGGCAAATAACGCGGAGAACAGCTACCAATCGGCGGGATACATATGTTATACAGCTCTATCCCGGCAGTCCCGGACTTAACTGCTACCTCCATACATTCAATGTATGGGTCTTTAGAGTCAAGTTCAGGCGACATTCGTGCGCCATCGATTGTTGGAATTTTGTCGGCTTAGCCGATGTTGAAATTTGATCCATCAGCCGCCGCCGATCGATATTTTTTCAACTTCAATAACTTCAAGAAAATATAAACATTTTAAGAATATATCGATACATCCATTCCAAAATGTGCCAAGTTTAAACAGGAAATTTTTAATTTGTATCGAATTTTTTCCTTTTTTAAAGTAAATCTGGTGACTTCTACTGTTTCGAGCATAACTTTTGATTTGGTTGACAGATAAACACCAAATTTTGACTGAATATAATTTGGAATATTTGCTATGTTGTGCGATTATTTGCTTCGCTGCTCCCCCTCATGTGCGACGAAATGCGATTGTTATAAATTTTGATCAGATTCGATGCAAAAGACAAATTAGATTTTGGCAGTTTTGCGTCGAATCTGCTATTTCTGTTCTGCAATCGTTATTAGACCCATTATTTATCTGTGTAAAATTCTCCATGGCGTACGGTGAGAACAAGAAGTTGGCTTCGGAGCTGCGATTTGGCGCAGTTAGACAAGAAAGATACTATGCGGAAAATCCATTAACGATTCAGAACCTTAGGACGTACAGCGAGCAAGTAATGTCTTGGAAAATTGACTTGAAAAGATGCGCTACTGCGAAGCATATGTTTCATACATAATGGGAATGTTCGCTTTTTGCAATAAAACCGAGAACATTTATTTTCTATTTATATAAGACATTTGGATCTGGACCACCCTATATGCGATTGTTTTATAAGTCTTTGATTCAAAACGCTTTCGTTATGCTGCTGTTGCTCTGTGGATTTAGCATTTCCAGTCTAAATGTGTGTTTCCATCCTTTTAAATGCATTCTGCAGACATTCTTCACCAACAGAGCGAATTTAAACATTCTATTGGTTTTCTTTCCTTTTTCGTATTGGGCAACATTCTTCGAGTGACTTATGTAGTACCTCTAATAATTCTTTTTTCTTAAAGCGCCTATTGCGTTTAGTACACAAAATGTTTAATAACCAGTTTTTTCAGGGTATAGGTTATCACCGGAGGAAAATGTTCAGTAATTTTCAGTATATTGAACCCAACGATATCAATTGTATTTACTGGCAATTCATATAATAACCTCTAGTTAATTTATTAATATTTTATTAATATGTACACAGAAAAACGTCTAATAGCAACAATTATTTATGCATATATCATACACGTGCATCACTTGTATACTATAGATAAACCATTATGAACATTGGTGTCTATTCCTTTATTAACTGTAATTCGAGAAAATCAATTGAACTTCAGAATAAGTCAAGTGAAATTAAAATGTTAAGAGTAGCTGTGAAATTGAAAAAGATTGAATTGAATTCCAAGGAATATCAATTTAAATTTATAAATTTTAGTTGAAATAAAAGAACATACTGTGGTCTAGGGTATTTAATAATAAATATTATTAGATATTAATTAGCTTTCATTGTATTGTGTTTAGTTCAGAATAAGTTTGCTACAATATATTTTTCTTTTTCAAGTTATCTGGTGATTTCCTGTACCAGAGAAAATTGTGTGATAATATTTAATATGTTAAACAAATTGCTTTCATTCGAATTCAATGGCAATTTAGAAAATAAATTCTAGTGGCTATTGTATTAATATTTATATATTTTTAAAATGTATGGGGAAAAATGATTAATGTTGACAATTGTTAGTGTAGACACGTGCCTCACTTTTATAGTATTAAATCATTTCAGGCTGTTTTGTAAAACGGACGAATTCAAATTTCCATAATATACTCGTAGTATAAAGTATATACTCGCAGCAAAAACGCTGCAACCTTTTCAGCAGTTTAGTAAGGGAGAGATAAATAATGATATTCTTACAAATCAGCACTTAGTTTTAGTTTATTAGTCGATATAACCTCGAGAAAAATCCTTATAGCTTTCATATCAGTTCATAAATGTACACTGTAATGCTTTTATAGTACCTAGAGTCCAGTGAAAAGTGGGCGTTATTGGCACGCCCCTTTTTGATACCTCCCACACAAATGAACCATACCAGTGCATTAAAATACTTGAGTGTAATGTTTTTATAGTTTATAGAGAAAATGGGCGTAATTGCCACGCCCCGTTTGGAGACTCCCACACATAGGTACCATTTTGTACAAAAAATTAGACCCAATGCAGGAAAATACTCCAAATGTAAAGGGTTTTCCAATAGGGACGATATGATGTTGAAGTGATGTTTCAGCCATTTGTAATATGTCATGATCAGTCATTTGTTTTTCATTGTATTCAGTAGTGTTTACAATTTCATCATGGAGAGATATACGCAAGAACAACGTTTACAAATTATTCCGTTTTATTATCAAAATAATCGCCTCCAATTGCAACTTTTCGTGCGCTAAGTCCATTTTGTTTAAAATGCACTTTCCAGTCGACCTACGACCTTGACACCCAATATTTTAGCTTACGTTAAAAGCTATCTTTTTCAATTGAACGATGCCCGATCCTACGTACCGGTAAGGAGCTAGCGCAAAAATAAACTTTCCGTTCACATTTGAAAATGATACTAAGTCCATTTTTTTAAATCCAAAAAAATACTTTCCAGTCGACCTACGACCCATGAGCAATATTTTAGCTCTCGTTGAGAGCTATCTTTTTGCCATTGAACGATTGTGGCTACGTGCCACACAGCAAATGAAACAATTGAATTGTTGCGAGAAAAGTTTGGAGATTCGATTATTTCAAGAAATTGGGATATTGAATGGCCTCCAAGAAGTTGTGATTTAACACCGTTTTAAGTCATTGGTCTTTCGAAATAAACCAGACTTTCTTCAAGCTTTACAGTCAATATTGAACATGCCATTCATGACATACGACTTGATTTAGTGGAAAAAGTGCTCGAAAATTGGGTTCATCGTATTCGTTCCTGCAGAAGAAGTCGTGGAGGTCATTTGAATGACGTTTTATTTTGAACTTAATGGTATCGATTGTACTTCACATTAAATAAAAAAACTTTTAATTTCCTTTTTATACCCTCACTTTAGTGTGACGAGGGTATATATCATTTGCTACGGAAAAAAATGTAACACATCGAAGGAGTGATCTAAGACCCTAAGTATGTTCGGAGGAAATCCGTTTTGGGTCATTTTAAGTCGAATGAGCAATGTCCGTCCGTCTGTCTGTCTGTCTGTGTGTCTGCTGGCTGGTGCGCACGATTACTCTCGAAAGGATTAACCGATTGACTTCAAATTGTATGTTGTAATGGTATGTTGTAATATTTTGATCTATCTCCGGATGAGTTCGAAGATGGGCCATATTGGTCTACTCCTTCTGGTACCTCCCACACAAAGGGTTAAAATTTAGTGAAATATTGATTCTTTAATAACTTCTATACTACTTATTCGAATCTTTTGAAATTCTGCACATAATATTAGTATATTAGTCGCTATTAACTCGAGAAAAATGGGTGAAGTTGACATGCCCCTTTTGGTACCTCCCACACAAATGGACCATTTTGCATCAAAATTTAACTGCTTATAACTTTAATACAATGCATAAAAATGCTTGAAATTTTCAACAGTATAATGTTTTTGTAGCGCCTATAGTACGGTAAAAAATGGGCATTATTGTACAGCCCCTTTTGGTACCTCCGACACAAATGGACCGTTTCGTACCAAAAGTAAACGGCTTGTAACTTTAATACCAGCACATACAAATACTTGAAATTTTGTACAGTGTAATGCTGTTATAGTGCCTATAGTCCTGTAAAAAGTGGGCGTTATCACCACGCCCCTTTTTGTACCTCCCACACAAAATGACAAAATCATACCAAAATTACATAGCTCGTAACTTTAATATACCAGTGCACATAAACGCTTATAGTTCAGCACAATGCAATGTATTTAAGAATGTACTGTTTACCGAAAAATATGTGTATTTGGAAAACCCCTTCTGGTACCTCCCACACAAATTGACAGATTTATTGGTGTAATGTTATATATTACATTACTCACAAAGTGAGGGTATACCTTAGTCGGTTTACCCGACTGAAACTTTCTTACTTGTTTTTTTTTTTAAAGTACGAAATTCGGCAGAATGAGGTTTTATATTACATGAGTGATACATACATAGATATCGCCCCCATATATATGTTCCTTCTGATTTGGTATCAAAGCGCTATAGAAGTTGTACTTCCCCTCGGATCATTACAAAATTTAGCAGAAAGAAGATTCTTAATGTAGGAACTAATACTGCTTAAGTTGGAGGATCAATGGAAGAGAGAAGCGAATATAAATGCCACATTTGTAGACATAGCCAATCCTGTTCAATTGTCAACCTCACCCCCTGTCCACCGGAGACTTGGTGTCCTCTGCCACGCCAACGAGGCTCTGACGTTCGACCGTGGGCTGTATAACCTTAACCGCAGCATGGTGTAAATACCTGCAGCACCTCAACATGGATTGTTACTCCTTGCAAGATTACGATGGGATCTTGCAAACAGGGATGGCAGCGGATGAACCAATAGTGTGGCCAACGGTGGCGCCCAAAAGTCTTCAAAAGATCTACCATCAACCAACCCTAACCTAGAGGGTTGCTGGCAGCCCTAGCACTAGGTGCGGATGCGATGGCCCAATCAGTCATCCATCTTTAACAAAACCGATTACAGAAACATCAGATGCCCTATGTTCACTTTGAACCCTTTACAATTGTTTTATTGCAATGTAATTCAACTCAGTTGTAAATAAAGGACATATATATAAAGGATCCGCCATCTAACGTTTTTTTTTCAACTAGTGCTTATTTCGTCAATGGTAACACTTAGCTCATGTCTGATTTGACAGATAATTAGTTTTATCCTTCCGCTGAACGAATATGTGTATATTGCGAATATTGCGACATTACTTTGAAAATCATGGTAATGTTGCAGAATGTGTGCGAAAATTGCGTACGGATTTTGGAAGTATGTTCGATAAACCAAAGCGTGAAAAGCCAAAAACAGCGCGTACACCCGAGAATATTGCTGCTGTGGCAGAAAGTGTGCGTGAAGCGCCATCAACATCAATTCACCGTCGTTCTCAACAATTGAACATTTCGGAGACATCATTGAGGCGAATTTTGCATAAAGACCTTGGTATGACGCCATACAAAGTCCAATTGGTTCAGGAGTTGAAGCCAACTGACCATCCAATGCGTTTTCAGAAGTTTTTTTTTATAGTATTTTCAAAAAAAAAAAGTTATTTGGCGGACCCTTTATATAATAATGCTTAATGTGGGGATAATCGGCTCAGATTTAAATATAGTCACATATTGGTGTTCATGCCTATATAGCATTTAAGCGCAATTAAAGCGGTATTTTACATCCGATCTTTATATAATTTGACAGAAATGATGTTTTTGATCCAAGTTGATGAAAATGTATTTATAGTCCCATCCATTTATTCCTTCCGATTATTAATCCATGAAATAATACCGCGCATTGTAAGGTTATCGTTTCAGATATAGTTTATTTTGATCAAAATCTTCAACTCCTCCTTGGAATAAGCCTTGATGAGGAGACTAAAACTTTGTAAACTAAAACGAAACAAAATAAAAAATAATTACACTGTGTTCGAAATGGATACTTTAAAAATGTTACAGAAAGGAGACCCTATGGATATATCAATTTTGACCTTGCTGAATTCAATGGTGCTAGCCGTTTTTCTAGGTTAGCAATCAAACTTTATCATATGAGAAACGTCATACAAATCGTCGACATTTTTAGTTTTGTGTCTTTGAGAAAAATATTCCTCGCGAAAAACTACTATAAGTCTTCTTTCAATATATTTATGAAAAATTAACAGGTCAAAAACACGAAAAAAATATAAAAAAAAAATTTTTATGGTAAATTTTTTTTTTTTAATTCCTGCTTTCATGGAAAGTGCATTCAGTATTTGGACCAAGTCAAGTAAAGTATAAGCCTGATTGAGCCGTGTTATGCCTCAAATTAAAGGGAATTATGAGGGCTACATATGCTGCAAATATCGCTTTCACGTAGAATCTTTGGTGTAGTAACAGTCGTCAAAAATATGAGAAAAAAATGATTTTTTTTTAAAAAAACACTTTTTCCTGGTACAAAAAAACCATAAAAACAACTAAGAAAGTTTCAGTTGGGTAAACCCACTAAGGTATACCCTCACTTTGTGAGTAATGTAATATGGAATATTAAACGAATTATTCTGTCAATTTGTATGGGAGGTACCAGAATGTTTTTAACAAATACACCTATTTTTCGCTGAATAGTAGATTCTGTAAATACATTACACTGCGCCGAATTATAAACGTTTTTTGCACTGGTATATTAACGTTATGAAATATTAAATTTTGGTATGATTTGGCCATTTTTTGTGGGAGGTACAAAAAGGGGCGTGGAAATAGCGTCAATTTTTCACAGTGCAAAAGGCACTATAAAAGCATTACACTGTAAAAAATTTCAAGTATTTTTATACACTGGTATTAATGTTATAAGCTGTTATCTTTTGGTGCAAAATGGTACCTTTGTGTAAGAGGTACCAAAATGGGCGTGAATATGACAACCAATTTTTACTGGACTGTAGGCACTATGAAAGCATTACACTGTACAAAATGTCAAGTATTTTTATGCACTGGTATTAATGTTATAAGCTGTTAACTTTTGGTGCAAAATGGTGCATTTGTGTGGGAGGTACCAAAAGGGGCGTAGCAACATGGCCCATTTTTCTCGAGTTGATAGCGACTAATAAACTAATGATTTCAGAAGATTCGAATAAGTAGTATAGCAGTTATTAAAGATTCAATATTTCACAACATTTTAACACTTTGTGGGGGAGGTACTATAAGGAGCGGACCAATATGGCCCATCTTCCAACTTAGCCAGAGATAGAAACCAGTAAGGAAAGGCAGAAAGTCGGGCGGGGCCGACTATATAATACCCTACACCTCCCTAACAATGCGATAAGGGTCATTGCCATAATAATTTGGAATAATTGGTAAATGGGTAGAAACATATTATCTAATTCTGAAACGATAATCGCTAAATTAAGCGATATTCGTTCCTAAAGTGAGAAACATCTTTCTGGAAAATTTTAATGATTGGAAGTAAAATATAACTTCTATAGCAGTTTGATACCAAATCAGGAGGAACATATATATGGAGCTTTAATATAAATTTGAACCCATCTTCCCTGAATACTTATTCATCTAAAAAGATCTCATTCTGTCGAATTTCGTACTGATCGGATATAAAATACAGTCTCTACAGCGCTTACATGTCAAATCGGGGGTAACATATATATGGGAGCTATATATATAAATCTGAACCGATTTTCTCCGAATTTGGCAGTATTCCTTCATATAATAAGAAACCTCTTTCTGCCGAATTTCGCACTGATCGGATATAAAATAACATTTTTACAGCGCTCACATGTCAAATCGGGGGTAACATATATATGGGGGCTATATCTAAATCCGAACCGATTTTCTCCGAATTTGGCAGTATTCCTTCATGTAATAAAAAACCTCTTTCTGCCGAATTTCGCACTGATCGGATATAAAATACAGTTTTTACAGCGCTTACATGTGAAATCGGGGTAACATATATATGGGGGCTATATCTAAATCCGAACCGATTTTCTCCTAATTTGGCAGTATTCCTTCATGTAATAAGAAACCTCTCTTTGCCGAATTTCGCACTGATCGGATATAAAATAACATTTTTACAGCGCTTACATGTCAAATCGGGGGTAACGTATATATGGGGGCTATATCTAAATCTGAACCGATTTCTTCCAAATTTAAAAGTGTTCATCCATATAATAAGAAACCTCTTTCTGCCGAATTTCATACTGATCGGATATAAAATGAAGTTTTTATCATTCAACAATATTTGTGGTTTTTTATTTATGAGGTTTCCATTCAGTTCCTTTTAGGGGCAAGGACATCCCAGTCGTATATACAGGTAGTAAAATTATATGTACGCAATACAAAGTACGAGTAGTACGCGGCAGTCTTGTTTCTACGTTCGAAGCAAAGTATATGTCAGCTACAGGTACTGCAACTTATGTACCTTAAACCCGGAATTTATGAATGAAAGTTCTTATTAATAAATTAGTGTAATTCAGCGCCTTAAAGAGATAAGTCGATTTTCTGAAAAAATATTACAAAGTTATATTTCGAAGTATGAGTAAAAGGCAAAGAACTTTTCAATGTGTAAATGATTATTTATCCATAAACAAATTTTCGGTTTTGATTTTATATAACAGTATGTCACAATCTATAAAAAAAATAATTTTTAGGTCTAGGACACAAAAAAAATGTTTTTGTTGCATAGTGTAACCTCTCTGATTTCCAAACAAACTTTGTGGTCAAATATCGCGAAAATAAGAGGTAACATAGAAAAACGGCTAATGCTACTGGATTCAGCATGGCCGAAATAGGTCTATCCATAGGGTTTCCTTTCTGTTACATTTTTGGACTATCACAGTGTAATTAATATCACAATGCCCCTTTCGGATTGTTCGGGAGGTGTAGGGTATTATATAGTCGGCCCTGCCCGACCTTATATCCTTCCTTACCGGTTTTTGACTTTTGAAAATTAGAAAAAAAACCTTCATCTTTTGGAGGCTATGATTATTGGGTCATCATTCTGGCCCCCACATAAAGTACCAAATTACATTATATACTAACAAAGAGAGGGTACCGTTTACACAAAAGAAATTTACCTACTTGCATTCATAAATCTCGTATGACTACATTTTAAGAAAACATTAACTGAATATATAAAAAAATTGATATTGCTTTCATTGTATTTTCTTCAGTACAGCATAAGATTGCTACACTAGATTTATCTTTCTTTTTGCCAAGTTATCTGGTGATTCCCTGCCCCAGTGAAAATTGTATGGTAATATTTAATATGTCCAATAAATTGGTGTCATTTCAACTCAATGGCAATTTAGAAAATAAGCTCTGCCAGTCGTAAATATTAATACAATATATTTATATTTCTTTTTTTAATGTGTATAGGACGAAAAGCGATTATTGATGCGGACAATTTGCCACACATGTACTTAACATTTGTAGTGTTAATCATTTGTGGGTGTAAAATTTCTAAGTAGTTGGTAGATATTCCAATGAATTCGAATAATCACAATATGTGTTTAAGGGAAAATCTGAGCAATAAATATAATCGGAGCAATAAATCTTATATTAGGAAATTTGTGATAAGTGATAAGCAACTTATCATTTTCAGTTTTAGATTCCTTCCTCCAAAAAAAGTTAATAAATGCAAACGAAAACTATTTCCCCATAACTTCTTTGGCAATACAAAATGTCTTAATTTGTTATACCCTCCACCATAGGATGGGGGTATATTCATTTTGTCACTCCGTTTGTAACACCTCCAAATATTGATCTGAGACCCCATAATGTATACATATACATATATTCTTAATCGTCGTAAAATTCTAAGACCATTTAGCTATGTCCGTCTGTCCGTCCATCCGTCTGTTGTTATCACGCTACAGTCCGTAATAATAGAGCTAGGTTGATCAAATTTGGATTGCAAATGGGCCATATCGGTCAATGTTTCGATATAGCTCCCCTACAGAGGTCGCTCCAAAATACGGATTTTGAGCCATAGATACCACATTTTTAAAGCAATTTTGCAGAAACTTTGCAGTTTGTATTCTATTTTTACAAGAATTCATCACAGCAAAAATTTTACTAATCCGTTCATATTTTGTTATAGTCACCCTTTAGAGGTCGCTCCAAAATTTTAACTAAATCTTTGCAGTTTGTATTCAATTAAGACAAGAATTAATAGCAGTAAACATTTTTGAAATCAGTTCATATTTTGTTATAGTCTACCTATAGATACCGTTCCCATAAAGGCTTATTTAAGCCATAAACACCACATTTTCTAAGAAATTTAGCTGAAACTTTGCTCAGTTTGTATTCTATTTTGGCAAGAAGTCATTTCAATAAAATTTATACAAATAAAATTTTATTTTGTTGTAGTCTACGTGTAGTTGTAGCTCTCAAAAAAAACTAATTATTTTAAGCCATAAATTGTGTGGTCTAACATTGCAGCATTCGTTTTTTTAATAGTTTACTTAAACAAATAGGATCGTATCATGATTTGCTCCATATTCAAAGATTTTTTCAGTAATAAAATTGAATGCAATCCATGGTGGAGGGTATATAAGATTCGGCATGGCCGAACTGAACGCTTTTACTAGTTGTAGTTACCTTCATTTTGACACTTTTTACTCAATTCGTCTAGCAACATTGGTTAGGTTAGGTTGAAAGGGACGCCCGTCAGAATACAACTGACGAGTTCACTCGGGGCCGAAAATTCGGTCCATTGTGTTTCCCGTGAGCAGAATAGAAGAATAGAAGAAATAGTTGGAGGTTGACAGACTAGGAAGAGGGAGAGAAGGTTTAGGAAGAGGGAGAGAAGATTTAGGAAGAGAGAGAGAAGATCTAGTGACTCGTGTTTTCGTTTGTCCTTGTGGCTTTACTAAACCAAAGAGATTTTCTGATGAATTTGAGAAGGGGTTTGAGCGGTGCATCTGCTAGGTCGTCTAGGATTTCGAAGAGCCTGTGCCCTAAATAGGCCAAACGGTACTCTTGTAGTCCTTTGCATGAGCACAGCAGGTGCTGTACTGACTCCTCCTCTTCTTCATCCAAGCAGCTTCTACAGAAGTCTTCGTAAGGAAGCTTCATGCGTGCAGCCATATTACCTATCACGCAGTGCCCTGTGATGACTCCTGTGAGGATGCTAAGTGTGTTCTTCCTGAAGGACAGCAATTCTTCGGTACGGTTCACATCAATGGATGGCCAAAGGGTTCTTGCCGTCCTGCAGTTTTGTACGATATCCCACCTCGATCTGGTTAGTGCTGCTCCGCGTTCGTCGATTTGCTTTTTAAGTTCCATGAACGGAATTTGCACGTCCAGAGTCGCGGTTTCATTTCGCGCTCCGGATCCTATCCTGGCACATTCGTCTGCTAATTCGTTGCCCTGTATGTTGGTATGTCCTGGCACCCAGCAGAGCGTGATTTCGTGCGCCTGAATATGGTCCATCGTGCAGCGTGATTTGATAGTTCTAGAGCCCAAGGCCTTGAGAGCTGCCATACTATCGACGTAGATCTTGAATATTTTCGGAGTAATATCCCGTTCCAAAATCTGTTTCGCGGCAATGTTAATGGCATAGATCTCTGCCTGGAAGACCGTGCATTCATCTGGGAGTCTGGTGGAGATTCTGAGATTAAGGGTACCGTCTCCATTTTCGATCCGTCCGTGAAGATTGAGATCTCGTGAAGATTGAGATCAATGTTGCTGAACTGGCTCAGCAACATTGGTTACTGAGCCAGTTCACAAACTTCGCTTGTTATGATCTGGGATAAGGAAGTAAAGTTCTACCTCTGGGCTCTCAATAACAAGTCTCACTCCCGTTCCCCTCCCCGTCTTGTTTGGAGCCATCCGTATAGCATTTCCCTAATTCCAATCACTCATTTCAGCTGTGAATCTGATCAAAAGAACAGATCAAAAGTCCAACTAAGTATAAGCCCCTTAACGGGTTAATACGATTGTTTTAACTGTAATTTATTAAAGAAACGCTTATCTAATAAGCTTTACAATTACAATTTCATGTAAATGTGTATATATATATATATATATATTATAATAAATATAGTTTAATATTAATCTCTTAATTAATTACTTAGTTATAAAATAAAATACAGACGAACAGAAAATCTTAAAGTTAAATGGAATTGATTTGAGTTTCTGAGAAAATTGTACAGTAACTCTTTAGCCTAAAGACTAAAAAAGTACCACAAAACTTACAACTAACTTCTAAGTTAAAATATTGAGCTGTAAATGGGGGAAATTTAATTGAGATTAATCCATTCCTCCAAAGGAATTTTGGCAAACAGACGATCCATGAAATTGCGTATGACCAGAGTGAGTTTTGTACGTAAAGCGGGTTTCATTTCCTTCAATAGCTCCTGGGCATTGGAGTTGATGAACAAATTCAAGGCGGCTTCTGCAAAAATAAAACAAACGAAATAACACAATATTGATGTTATAATTTGAGAAGTTTCCTAAGTTCTCTAATGCACTTACGTATGACGGTATTGCCATTGGCTATATTATCGACACCCATTTGTATGTCCTTGACATTGAAATCCATTTTCACCTGTTCGGTGGTCAGATATGTGCGTCCATCTTGTCCCTCATGTGGCACGGCCTTGAAATAGATTTTCGCTTTGACACCCTCTGCAATTTTAGACATACACATACATATGTGGGGAGTTAATAAAATGAACATTTTACAAATTTGATTACATTCGATTTGTGATGTAAGAGTGTCACGAGAGACAACATTGCCATAAAAAGTAGGATAAGTTTAAAACTAGTTTTTTGTTTGTCTATTCAATTCCGCTGCAATGCGTTCGTTCAATCGACAGATTGATCGAGTGCAGATCGATCACTTACCATATTCGCCCCAGTATTCACCGGCACCAGATGCTTTGACCAAAATTAAAACACCGCTTGATCGATATTGTGCTCTAACCTTGATGCGTGGTATCTCACAGGTCATTTGAAATTGCAACGACTCCAAATCGGATCTGCAAGAAGAGGAGAAGAATACATACATACGTACGAGTACATATGGATAAAAAACATTAATTTTGTTGAAACTTGTTTAAAATGACAAAAAGCAGTAGTTCGTTATTATGTTTGTTTCCATTTCATTTGGTCTCAGGAGTTGCGTAAATTGATCTCGGTTGGCATAGAGTCAACTTTCCGGTATAACTTTGTAAATTCTACAAAAATGTTTGCAGAAAAACTAGCCATGACAGTAGTGTGGAATAGAACAGAATCTTACAGGCTAATATATTTTTTGAGAAAACTGAGGCACATTAGAAGGGTATATGGGTGAGCTATATCAAAAAATAGACCGATATGTCCCATTTTCAATAGGGATTGTTCCTAGTTAATTAAATCCCTCTGTACCAATTTTCATAAAGATTGCTTTATATTTACGACCTGCACTTTGATAACAAGAATACATGGACAGACAAATCGATAACAAGACCAGTAAGGAAAGGCTAAAGTGGGGCGGGGCCCACTATATAATACCCTACACCACTCTCGTAATATTGAATAACTCTGAAATATAAATGTTGTAATTTATGTATAAATTGTTTAGATAAATTTACTTTTGGGACATTTTATACTTAAATAATACTTTAAGGCGTGTATACGGTTTATTGGGAATAAGCGGTGGGTATAAGTACACTTTAAGGTCGGTCTAGCTATAGTATTTTCAGGTGTTACAAACATCTGCCATGAAACAAACTTATAATACTCTGTACCACAGTGTGGTGTAGGGTATAAAACGATTGAATGTAAATTACAGCTTCTACAGGACTAAAGAGCCAAATCGGATGAAACATATAGCTAAATCTTAACCGATTTTCTTCAAATTCGGCAATGTTAGTCCATGGTACAAGAAACTCTATCATTCTAAATATCAAAACGATTGGATGTAAAGTACAGCATCTACATATAGGACTAAAGGGCCAAATCGGACGAAACATATATATGGGAGCTATAGCTAAATTTTAACCGATTTTCTTCAAATTCGGTAGTGTTGGTTCATGGATCGAGAAACTCTACCATTCTAAATTTCAAAACCATTGGATGTAAAATACAGCTTCTATGGGACTAAAGGGCCAAATCGGACGAAACATATATATGGGAGCTATATCTAAATCTGAACCGATTTTCTTCAAATTCGGTAGTGTTGGTTCATGGATCGAGAAACTCTACCATTCTAAATTTCAAAACCATTGGATGTAAAATACAGCTTCTATAGGAATAAAGGGCCAAATCGGACGAAAGATATATATGGGAGCTATATCTAAATCTAAACCGGTTTCAACCAAATTCAATAGATCTTTACAGCTGCAAAATACTCTAAACTGCAAAATTTCCGAACGATCGGAGTGAAATTGCGACCTGTAGTCGACGAACAACTTTACATGGACAGACGGACGGACAGACATGGTTTAATCGACTCAGCTAGTGATTCTGAGTCGATCGGTATACTTTAAGGTGGGTCTAGCTGTGTTATTTTCAGGTGTTACAAACATCTGCCGTGAAACAAACTTATAATACCCTGTACCACAGTGTGGTGTAGGGTATAACTATTGTACCCATATGGCCATATGGGTTACTTGGTACAGTTTCAGATATACACTGATAGAAAAACCGTTCGTCACCATGACGAATAAATATCGTGTTCATACTGGTGACGAAAAGTTTCGTACATGCGATGTTTTTGTACTTCAATAAAACGAACACGATCATCAACCCATGTTTTTGGTGATTTCGAAATTCGTCGAGGGAGCGATAAGGTTTCATTCCCACGACGAAAAGACTTATTTGACGATTTGCTGAAAATATGATAAAACGAAGTAATCAATTTATAGTTTGTGCTTTATTGTACTGTTCTACTCGTATATGCGTTCTGATTACCTTAGCTAAATAATTTGTTGTAAAAGTTTAATATAAATAATCTAATAACGGTGATGAATGGAATTCGTCGTGGTGATGAATGGTATTCGTCGTGGTGATGAATGGGATTCGTCTGTTGGCACATACATTACTTGATGAGATTATTTTTGATTTAAAATATTAGAAGTAATGAATATTTCTCGTTCGTTTGCTTTAAGCCTTTCAAGAACTGCGTTTCGAACCGAATAATCACAACTGAACCTGGCAAAGAAGTCAAGTAATTTTATTTTCCATACCGTTTTTAATGGTATAAAACAAGAAGAATATTTATTCAAATTTTTAAAATTTAAAAAGTCGGGGGCATGATTTCATCGTGGTGAGGAATGGAGTTCATCGTGGTGATGAATGGGATTCGTCGTGGTAATGAACTTGATTCATCGTAGGGTTGAAATGTGATTATCCTGAGGACGAAAGTTTTTGGAAACAGAGATTCGTCATGGTGACGAACAAATTCATCAAGAGGATTATTCCGTACGTTAGCTGACTTTTGACGAAAAATTAATCGTGATGATGTACAAAATTCGTCGTCATGACGAAGCTTTTTCTATCAGTTTAAATCCAAATAATTACCAATTCCTTTTGTATAAACGGCATTTATATTTCTATCTTTAGGAATTTCCTCTTTCGGCGTATTCGAAGTGACCCGAGATTCCGTAGCAGTACTCTTTTAAATTAAACTCGAAAAGTTCACTAAAATTTTGCAGAGTTAGAAAATCACGCAAGACAGGTACGGGAATAATTCTGATTAGGATGAATATAATATATGGTTTTCCAATAAGAGTGATATGTTTTCTGTAAAAAAAACACACTTATTGTTAAGGAAATTCAAAAGTTGTTCAATTAATGTGAAGTACAATCTATACAATTAAGTTCTAAATAAAACGTCATTCAAATGGCCTCCACGACTTCTTCTGCAGGAACGAATTCGATGAACCCAATTTTCGAGCACTTTTTCCACTAAATCAAGTCGTATGTCATGAATGGCACGTTCAATATTGACTTTTAAAGCTTGAAGAGAGTCTGTTTTATTTCGAAAGACCAATGACTTCAATTAACCCCACAAGAAATATTTTAATGGTAATATCACAATTTCTTGAAATAATCGAATCTCCAAACTTTTCTCGCAACAATTCAATTGTTTCATTTGCTGTGTGGCACGTAGCCACAATCGGTCAATGGCAAAAAGATAGCTCTTAACGAGAGCTAAAATATTGCTCATGGGTGTCAATGTCGTACGTCGACTGGAAAGTGTTTTATTTGGATTTAAAAAATAATGGACTTGGAATCATTATACCCTACACCACACTGTGGTACAGGGTATTATAAGTTTGTTTCACGGCAGATGTTTGTAACACCTGAAAATAACACAGCTAGACCCACCTTAAAGTATACCGATCGACTCAGAATCACTAGCTGAGTCGATTTAACGATGTCCGTCCGTCCGTCTGTCCATGTAAAGTTGTTCGTCGACTACAGGTCGCAATTTCACTCCGATCGTTCTGAAATTTTGCAGTTTAGAGTATTTCGCGGCTGTTAAGATCGCTATTGAATTTGGTTGAAATCGGTTCAGCTTTAGATATAGCTCCCATATATATGTTTCGTCTGATTTGGCCCATTAGTTCTATAGAAGCTGTATTTTACATGCAATCGTTTTGAAATTTAGAATGGTAGAGTTTCTTGATCCATGAACCAACATTGCCGAATTTAAAGAAAATCGGTTAAGATTTAGCTATAGCTCCCATATATATGTTTCGTCCGATTTTGCTCTTTAGTCCTGTAGAAGCTGTATTTTACATCCAATCATTTTGAAATTTAGAATTGTAGAGTTTCTTGATCCATGAACCAACACTACCGAATTTGAGGAAAATCGGTTAAGATTTAGCTATAGCTCCCATATATATGTTTCGTCCGATTGGCCCTTTAGTTCTATAGAAGCTATATTTTACATCTAATCGTTTTGAAATTTAGAATGGTAGAGTTTCTTGATCCATGAACCAACATTGGCGAATTTGAAGAAAATCGGTAAAGATTTAGCTATATCTCCCATATATATGTTTCATCCGATTTGGCTCTTTAGATCCAATCGTTTTTATACCCTACACCACACTGTGGTACAGGGTATTATTTAAGTATAAAATGTCCCAAAAGTAAATTTATGTAAACAATTTATACATGAATTACAAAATTGATATATCAGAGTTATTCAATATTACGAGAGTGGTGTAGGGTATTATATAGTCGGCACCGCCCGACTTTAGCCTTTCCTTACTGGTTTTCAAATGTGAACGGAACGGCTCTAGCTCCTTAACGGTACGTCGGATCGGGAATCGGTCAATGGCAAAAAGATAGCTCTTAACGAGGGCTAAAATATTGATCATGGGTGTCAATGTCGTACGTCGACTGGAAAGTGTTTTATTTGGATTTAAAAAGAAAATGGACTTAGCGCACGAAAAGTTGCAATTGGAGAACGATGGTTTTGATAATAAAACTGAATAATATGTAAACGTTGTTCTTGCGTATATTTCTCCATGATCAAATTGTAAACACTACTGAATACAATGAAAAACAAATGACAGATCATGACATATTACAAATGGGCGACACTTCAAATAATATCATCCCTATTGGAAAACCCGTTATAATCGTATGCAGGATGGGATCTGTGAAGACATTGTGTTCCTCTAGTTTGTTGGAATCGGACGTCATATATCACCAGCAGACTACAGCACAATAGTCCCAGTATTCCAGAAAGTTTCTCTCCAGATACGGAATCCGAATCTGGAACGACCTTCTCTTCCGTGATCAGCGAATGATCTCAGACTTTCATCTCTCTCAAAAGAAAAGCAAACTCTTAACTCGAAGAAGATCAAGATCTGTATTTGAGGGCGAAAGCAGAGTGAGATCGACGTCTTCCAGGTATCAAAAAGCATCAATGTAATCAGTTGCAAAACTAGACAATGACAGTCTGATGCTGGCACTGCCCTCCTGAGGAAGAAAGTCGTATCATAGGTTTTCTGGTGGGATGGCAGCCAGTTTTACCAGCTCACATAGACCTATTTACGTCCCTAACCTAAACATAAAATTAAAAGGCCGAAAAGTTATAAAACGTAAAAGCTAAATATCTGAAAAAAACTGAAATGGAGACACGACTTTCTTTCTTAGAAGGCCAGGGCAGCTATAAACGGATCAGATAAGGATGGAATATTCCTAGGGACGAGTTGAATCAAATTAAGCATTAGTAATTTAAAAAGATCCCACGAGTACCTCTCATCTGTAACAATGTCTTCAGAGATAACAACTCTAATGAGGGCTACAAAGTTACTTCAGGGTAAGGTCCTGTCTAATCGTAATGCCACATTGGATGTGATCTAAAAGCAGGGCATCTTGTCTCAACCTAAGCTACTTCCGGATACTTCCTATGTTGCTAATGGAGAGTAATATACTATGTATGATATATATATATATATATATATATATATAAAAGAGAGTGACATTAGTTTCGCACCAATACGGACTGGTCTACGGTCAAACAAGAAGAATACCCAAGAAAATTCCCGAAACATACTCGAAAAATTTGCACCACCATAGACCAGGGTCTTGTATTAACAATGGACTTTTCACGAAGTAATTCTTTGCCCTGTGGTCAGTTCTAGCGCTATCAAAAACTTGAGTATTGTGTTTGTCCTTTCAGAAGCATCTTATAAGATCAAAAGCTAAAATGCTGTAAAGATGAAGTATTACAGACGTCAAATGTAAACGCGAAAAATAATTTTGAATTCTCTGACTGTGGTCAGTGTAGCAGTAACCACGTTTTTTTGTTATTATTTCAGTAATTTAAAAATTATTTAAGAGCTAAGAATATACAAATGTAAATGTACATACATATTTTAAAAGGGATTCGAAAAGAACTATTCAATGTCCAGCCTGAGGCCAAACTGCAGTGACAAAAGCAATTGTCACTATTTCAGTACTTAACAAGTAAGAAAGTTTCAGTCGGGTAAACCGACTAAGGTATACCCTCACTTTGTGAGTAATGTAATATGGCATATTAAACGAATTATTCTGTCAATTTATATGGGAGGTACCAGAATGTTTTTAACAAATACACCTATTTTTCGCTGAATAGTAGATTCTTTAAGTACATTACACTGCGCCGAATTATAAACGTTTTTTGCACTGGTATATTAACGTTATGAAATATTAAATTTTGGTATGATTTGGCCATTTTGTGTGGGAGGTACAAAAAGGGGCGTGGTGATAAAGGCCATTTTTTACAGGGCTATAGGGACTTCAAAAGCGTTACACTGTGCAAAATGTTGTTGCATTTTCGTGCATTGGTACTCATGCTGTGAGCTCTTAACTTTTTGTGCAAAATTGTACCTTTGTGTGGGAGGTACAAAAAGGGGCGTGGCAATAGCGTCCATTTTTCACAGGTATTTTCGAGTATTTTTATACACTGGTATTAATGTTATAAGCTGTCAACTTTTGGTGCAAAATGGTACCTTTGTGTGGGAGGTACCAAAAGGGGAGTGAATACAACACCCATTTTTCACTGGACTGTAGGCACTATGAAAGCATTACACTGTACAAAATTTCAAGTATTTTTATGCACTGGTATTAATGTTATAAGCTGTTAACTTTTGGTGCAAAATGGTGCATTTGTGTGGGCGGTACCAAAAGGGGCGTAGCAACATGGCCCATTTTTCTCGAGTTGATAGCGACTAATAAACTAATGCTATGTGTGGAATTTCAGAAGATTCGAATAAGTAGTATAGCAGTTATTAAAGATTCAATATTTCACAACATTTTAACACTTTGAGGGGGAGGTACTAGAAGGAGTGGACCAATATGGCCCATCTTCGAACTTAGCCGGAGATAGAAAAAAATATTACCACGTACCAAATTTGAAGTCAATCGGTTACTCCTTTCGAGAGTTATCGTGCGCACCAGCCAGCAGACACACAGACAGACAGACAGACAGATAGACAGACAGACAGACAGACAGACAGACAGACGGACGGACATTGCTCATTCGTCTTAAAATGACCCAAAACGAATATCCGCCGAACATACTTAGGGTCTTAGATCACTCCTTCGATGTGTTACACTTTTTTTCGTAGCAAATGATATATACCCTCGTCACACTAAAGTGAGGGTATAAAAAGCCTTCAGTACTATGAGCCTACAAACTGATGTCCATATATACAGATCTCGGATGATCACCGGAAGTGCTTTTACGCCAAGTGATTTTTGACCACTTGGCCGCCGAGTTTCCTTAAGGGCTACATATATCTCTTACGGATGCAATTTTACACCAAGCGACCTTGACCGCTGCGGCATATGTCGTTGGTCAGTTTTCGCGCTATAAAAATCTTTAATATTATTTTTGTATCTCAGAAGCATCTTAAATTATACGAGTACAAACATAAACTTATATAGTAGTATAGTAGTATACGCGGAAAAACAATTTTGAAATCTGGTCAGTTTTGCAGTGACCAAAGCAATTTTCACTATTTCTCTGCATTTCAAAATTCTCTAAAAATCTACAATATGTGTAATCTCAAAGGAGATGCGAAAATAACTTGCCCATGTCTATCCTGAGGGCAACCCGTACATAAAACTTAATTTTAAAATCTTGAAATAATTTTCGATGTATATCGCTCACCTCTTATTGTGGTAACATATCCAACATGATCAATTACCAAAGCCATTCATTCTTCCAACCGACCCATTTTTTTCTGATGCACTCGAATATACGAGTATAGCCAAGCTCTTTATACACACAAACATTATTTCATGTGGGCTCAGGAATATTATTAAAGACCCTGGCCTCGATCTTTCAGAAAGATTCGATAAAGCCGATTCAATCTTATAAAATGCCAAGGAATGATAATGGGCAAAATCCGTCGTTAAACAACAGAATATCACGCCTGCTACGTTGAGTCAAGCTACAAACGATGCTTCGTTTTCTGCAAATATATATCCGTCATTTTAAGATTGCATACGTCGTCTCGTTAAAAATCACTCCGAAGCAAGGGGGAACAGATATAAAGGGTGGTTAAATTGTAAGGGCCGATGTTGAATGAGAACAACACCTAAACGTCAAGTTTTTTCTGCATTTCATTTGACATTTCTCAATTTCAGACTAACTCAATATGAACCATGGAAAGATACACAATCGAGCAGCGCGTTAAAGTTTTTTAAGCCTTTTACAAAAATGTGCGTTCAAATGAAAATGCATTTCGTGATGTTTTTTTGATCAGCATAATCGACCAAATGTGTCCACAATCGGGAGAATTGTGCGCAAATTGCAGCAAACCGGTTCTGTTGGAATTAGTTTATTAGTTTATGGGCTGGCGACGTCATCGGGCCATACTTCTTCGAAATGAGGCCGGTCAGGCAGTTACTGTGAATGGTGTACGCTATCGTGATATGATAACGAACTTTTTTATGGCCCGAATTGGAAGATATGGATGTGGACAATATGTGGTTTCAACAGGACGGTGCCACTTGTCACACAGCTAACGAAACAATGGCTCTTTTGCGCAACAAATTCAATGGCCGTGTTATCGCACGATGGGAAAATATGATGAAATACGCGCGCATAGGACTTTGAATACAACTTTTTGGGATTGTTGTTTTATTGTGGATAACATTTAATGAAATACCTTCAAATTTTATGAAAATATCTCTAAGCGATTCCGAGTTATGACCATTCAAAGATTGTTTTTATACCCTACACAGTGTGGTGGTACAGGGTATTATGACTTTGTGCATTTGTTTGTAACACCTAAAAGGAGAAGAGATAGACCCATTGTTTATTATACCGATCGACTCAGAATCACTTTCTGAGTCGATTTAGCCATGTCCGTCTGTCTGTCCATGTATTCTTGTAATCAAAGTGCAGGTCGTATTTATGGTCTGATTGTGATGAAATTTAGCATAGTGCTCTTTTTTGGCCCAAGGACGATCCCTATTGAAATTGGTTAACATCAGTTCAGATTTGAATATAGTCCCCATATATATGTTTCACCCGATTTGACATGTAAGCGCTGTAGAAACCACATTTTACGTCCGATCTTTATGAAATTCCGCAGAGAGAGTTTTATTGTTACGTTAATGAACACTACCAAATTCGGAGAAAATCCGTTCAGATTTAGATATAGCCCCCATATATATGTTTCACCCGATTTGACATGTAAGCGCTGTAGGAACTGTATTTTAAATCAGATCAGTACGAAATTTGGCAGAGAGAGTTCTCTTATTACATGAATAAACACTGCCAAATTCGGGGAAAATCGGTTCAGATTTAGATATAGTCCCCATATATATGTTTCACCCGATTTGACATTAAAGCGCTGTAGAAACCGTATTTTACATCCGACCTGTACGAAATTCGGCAGATAAAGTTCTCTTATTACATGAAAAAACACTGCGCAATTCGGGGAAAATCGGTTCAGATTTAGGTATAGCCCCCATATATATGTTCCACCCGATTTAACATTTAAGCGCTGTAGAAATCGTGTTTTATATCCGATCAGTACGAAATTTAACAGAGAGAGTTTCCTTATTACATGTATGAACACTGCCAAATTCGGGGAAAATCGGTTCAGATTTAAACATAGTCCCAATATATATGTTACACCCGATTTGACATGTAAGCACTGTAGAAACCGTGTTTTATATCCGATCAGTACGAAAATCGGCAGAGAGAGTTTGCTTATTACATGTATGAACACTGCCAAATTCTTATCGCAATGCCCATTTTCGCATTGGTAGGTAGGTGTAGGGTATTATATAGTCGGCCCCGCCCGACTTTCTGTCTTTCCTTACTGGGTTTTTACTAACAAATGCAAATAAAAATGCGATGATATAATGTATATACCAAAATGCTTGTAGAATTCTCGTTTGTTGGTGAAATGCGACCGGACTTGTAACATATAATAAGGTTATATTCATCTTAATTTTTGTGTATAAGACGTATTTTTAACGTCTTTAAATGAAGAGATATTTCCAAGTAAAAATACAGTTTTTTTGTTTTTCAAAAAAATTATGCACAGTAAATGGAATACAACTTTTTTGGATCACGTGGGATCACTACCATATGTCATAGAGAAGATAGATGACTCAGTGGTGTATCCAACAGTACATAGTTTATCTGCGGCTTTTTGCGATAATGGCAGATTTTGTACTATAAATATGTGCTTTTTTTACTTTAAATATAGAAAATATGTGTGCGAGCTATATCTATCTATGAACCGATTTTCCCGAAATATTTGGACCGATTTTCTTTGCCCAAAAAAATAACTTTTATGAAATTTCGGCAAAATCGGATAATAAATACGACCGGTACATGTCCGGATGCATGTTTGTAGTGTCCTAGGAACGAAAATAGCGATCCCATTAATATTATTAGGATTATACGAGTATGTGTAATTTTTATAGTTTACTTCTTCTACAAAAACTATAAAAATGTACATAGTTAGAGAAGATAGATGACTCAGTGGTGTATCCAACAGTACATAGTTTATCTGCGGCTTTTTGCGATAATGGCAGATTTTGTACTATAAATATGTGCTTTTTTTACTTTAAATATAGAAAATATGTGTGCGAGCTATATCTATCTATGAACCGATTTTCCCGAAATATATGGACCGATTTTCTTTGCCCACAAAAATAAATTTTATGAAATTTCGGCAAAATCGGATAATAAATACGACCGGTACATGTCCGGATGCATGTTTGTAGTGTCCTACGAACGAAAATAGCGATCCTATTAATATTATTAGGATTATACGAGTATGTGTAATTTTTTTAGTTTACTTCTTCTACAAAAACTATAAAAATGTAGTTAAACGCTTCGGCAGTTAATGTATGTTAGGGTGGACCGATTATTTTTTGTTTTTAATTTAACTTTTCTTTTATTAACAGTCGACGATGCATTGTGTAAGTGCATTAGTGCAACACTTCCGCTTTCAAAAATATTGCAGACGACGATTTTATCCTATTTATGTTGTTTTGGTTTCAATTTTAAAAGCATTACCCGGTTTTATAGACTTTTAACGCAATGTTGACAAAAATATATTTGAACTTCAATGGTCTATATATGTAAAACGCAGCAACACTCAATCAAGTAACTCAAATAGATTTTGAACTAAATTTTGTCAGCTTTAATTTAAAATCAAGATCACTGAAGTTGGTACGATATTCTGATTTTTAAACTAATTTCCACAAAGTCGTTTCTGTAGCTCCTCTGTGCGATACATGGTAACAGTAAAATTAATTCTTGGTACACCAATTTCTTCTCCAAAGAATTATCTTGAAGATAGTCCAAACCGTAGTACTCTATATCTAACGGCATAGTCATGAGGTAGAAAATACTGCTATGAGCGCGTATTTACCCCTTTTTTCCCATTGTGCGTCGTGGCGATGTCAATAGGCCGCCAAGATCATGTGATTTGACACCGTTGGACTTCTTTCTTTGGGGTTATTTGAAAGAAAAGGTGTTTGTCGATAAGCCAGCAACAATTCAAGAGCTAAAGAATGAGATAATTGGGCACATTAACGGCATAGAACCTCAATTATGCTTCAGCGTCATCGAAAATTTGGACCATCGGATGGAGGTGTGTCGTCGAGGTCGCGGCGGCCATTTGGCTGATATTTTGTTCCGTACATAATTGAACCATACCAATATTATCATAATAACAAGTAAGAAAGTTTCAGTCGGGTAAACCGACTAAGGTATACCCTCACTTTGTGAGTAATGTAATATTGAATATTACTCGAATTATTCTGTCAACTTGTGTGGGAGGTACCAGAAAGGGTTTATCAAATACACCTTTTTTTTTGCTGAACATTAGATACTTTAAATTCATTGCACTGTGCCGACTTATAAGCGTTTATGTGCACTGGTATAAACGTTATGAGACATTAAATTGTGGTATGATTTGGGCATTTTGTGTGGGAGGTACAAAGAGGGGCGTGGCAATAACGCCCATTTTTCACAGGGCTATAGACACTATAAAAACATTACACTGTACAAAATTTCAAGTATTTTTATACACTGGTTTTAATGTTATAAGCTGTTAACTTTTGGTGCAAAAAGGTACCTTTGTGTGGGAGGTACCAAAAGGGGCGTGACAACAACACCCATTTTTCCCTGGATTGTAGGCAATATAAAAGCATAATACTGTACACAATTTCAAGTATTTTTATACACTGGTATTAATGTTATAAGCTGTTAACTTTTGGTGCAAAATGGTGCATTTGTGTGGGAGGTACCAAAAGGGACGTGGCGACTTCGCCCATTTTTCTCAAGTTGATAACGACTAATAAGCTAATACTATGTGTGGAATTTCAAAAGATTCGAATAAGTAGTATAGCAGTTATTAAAGAATCAATATTTCACAACATTTTAACCCTTTGTGGGGGAGGTACTAGAAGGAGTGGATCAATATGGCCCATCTTCGAACTTAGCCGGAGATAGAAAAAAATATTACCACATACCAAATTTGAGGTCAATCGGTTACTCCTTTCGAGAGTTATCGTGCGCACCAGCCAGCAGACAGACAGACAGACAGACAGACGGACGGACATTGCTCATTCGACTTAAAATGACCCAAAACGGATTTCCTCCGAACATACTTGGGGTCTTAGGTCACTCCTTCGACGTGTTACACTTTTTTCCGTAGCAAATGATATATACCCTCGTCACACTAAAGCGAGGGTATAAAAAGAAATGACAATACACTGGTATTAATGCTGTTAACTTTTGGTGCAAAATGGTGCATTTGTGTGGGAGGTACCAAAAGGGGCGCGGCAATAAGTCCCATTGGACTGTAGGCACTATAAAAGCATTACACTGTACAAAATTTCAAGTATTTCTAAACACTGGTATTAATGTTAATGTTTTAGTGCAAAATGGTGCATTTGTGTGGGAGGTACCAAAAGGAGCGTGGCAATTTCGCCCATTTTCCTCGAGTTGATAGCGACTAACAAACTAATACTATGTGTGGAATTTCAGAAGATTCGAATAATAATAGCAGTTATTAAAGAATCAATATTTCACGACATTTTAACCCTTTGTGGGGGAGGTACCAGAAGGAGTGGACCAATATGGCCCATCTTCGAACTTAGCCGGAGATAGAAAAAAATATTACCATATACGAAATTTGAAGTCAATCGGTTACTCCTTTCGAGAGTTATCGTGCGCACCAGCCAGCAGACAGACAGACAGACGGACGGACATTGCTCATTCGACATAAAATGACCCAAAACGAATTTCCGCCGAACATACTTGGGGTCTTAGGTCACTCCTTCGATGTGTTACACTTTTTTCCGTAGCAAATGATATATACCTTCGACACACTAAAGTGAGGGTATAAAAATACTGATTTATGTAGGGTAATCTGTTGTCCGCTCCATAAGACTTTAGTCTTTTCTATTTTTATACCCTCACTTTAGTGTGACGAGGGTATATATCATTTGCTACGGAAAAAAGTGTAACACGTCGAAGGAGTGACCTAAGACCCCAAGTATGTTCGGAGGAAATCCGTTTTGGGCCATTTTAAGTCGAATGAGCAATGTCCGTCCGTCTGTCTGTCTGTCTGTCTGTCTGTCTGTCTGTCTGTCTGTCTGCTGGCTGGTGCGCACGATAACTCTCGAAAGGAGTAACCGATTGACCTCAAATTTGGTATGTGGTAATATTTGTTTCTATCTCCGGCTAAGTTCGAAGATGGGCCATATTGGTCCACTCCTTCTAGTACCTCCCCCACAAAGGGTTAAAATGTTGTGAAATATTGATTATTTAATAACTGCTATACTACTTATTCGAATCTTTTGAAATTCCACACATAGTATTAGCTTATTAGTCGTTATCAACTCGAGAAAAATGGGCGAAGTCGCCACGTCCCTTTTGGTACCTCCCACACAAATGCACCATTTTGCACCAAAAGTTAACAGCTTATAACATTAATAACAGTGTATAAAAATACTTGAAATTGTGTACTGTATTATGCTTTTATATTGCCTATAATCCAGGGAAAAATGGGTGTTGTTGTCACGCCCCTTTTGGTACCTCCCACACAAAGGTACCTTTTTGCACCAAAAGTTAACAGCTTATAACATTAAAACCAGTGTATAAAAATACTTGAAATTTTGTACAGTGTAATGTTTTTATAGTGTCTATAGCCCTGTGAAAAATGGGCGTTATTGCCACGCCCCTCTTTGTACCTCCCACACAAAATGCCCAAATCATACCACAATTTAATGTCTCATAACGTTTATACCAGTACACATAAATGCTTATAAGTCGGCACAGTGCAATGAATTTAAAGTATCTAATGTTCAGCAAAAAAAAGGTGTATTTGATAAACCCCTTCTGGCACCTCCCACCGAAATTGACAGAATAATTCGAGTAATATTCAATATTACATTACTCACAAAGTGAGGGTATACCTTAGTCGGTTTACCCGACTGAAACTTTCTTACTTGTTTTTTATATTGATTAATCGAAGCAGTCGCTCTAAATTCGAGTAAGTTTATACCTCATATTTCATAATAATACCGGAAAGTTGGAAATGATTAATTTACAACTTTTTTTGAAATTCCTCCACTGTTCCTCGATTCACCATCCTTAGATTTTACTCATTGGTTCCTATTACAGAGCAACGATTCTTGTTCCTCACCTTTGGGTGGAGGTAGTCAGTCGCCTTAAGTGGCATGGCCTCTATTCTACTCTCTACAGAGCCTAAAGAAGCGGTCAAGAATTTTTGACCATAAAGATAATACGAACAAACAAGATTGAAGCCAATTTGTATGTTTATCATACAATTCCATGCTGCTGCACATAACATGTAATTCACGCAGACCTAAGCAAAAATGTAAATACAAGTACGTACATGGGTATGTCTGCTGCATGAAAAACGTTTGTGTCAAATGCATGCGGCGGCAATTCAACATGCAACAATTTGGCCAACTCCATCAAGGTCGTTGGAAGAGAATCGATATGTCTGCTGGAAATGGATTTGGAGTAAATAACACGTTTGGTGGGTTCTTGTTTATACTCGAATTAATTTGGCGGTCTAGTGGCATGAATGACGCCGTAGCCGCCGCCGCATGCCATTGCGGATAAGTTACGTGCCATGTGAAACGTTTTCAATTTCTTAGAGTATCCTACAAAAAAGATAGAACTTTTGTTGCACTTGTGTATGAAAACATAGGAGTCATTTCATGTGAAGTAATTTCACATTTATACAAATCCCAAAAATGTCAACAAATTGGAGGGAATGTTTACTACACTTTTATTTTTTGTAATGCACTCCAGTTGATTTTAGACTTCTTTCAGAGGCTCTTGGGGTTAGGGGGGTCACCTTGTACCTTTAAACCTTAAATAGCGGTGGTCCGAAAAGGAGTGTTAATCGGAAACACAACGCTGCTAAACAGGGTTATTCCAATTTTAAAAAATTATAGTTCATCACTCTAAGATATAGTGTTCTGTAAGCCTGGGTCTACCTCGAGGAGAGTGCTCTCGCGATTATGTTTTCTATTGAAGAATTCCCACTTCTCCACGGCAAATTTAAAATTTAGTTTGGCAATGATATCGATACCGAGTATTCGCTCTTATGAGAAATTACTTGATCATCCTTTGACATAGAATGTGGTCTTCACGAGCATAAGAATGTCATCCTTCCTTACCAGTTTCAGGTTAGGTGGATGATATCCACTAGTTTTACGAGGACACTGGCGCAGCGTTGTGATACCAACTTCAGCATCAAAATATCCCTCTCAAACAGATCATTCCTACTTCGTTTGTGGAGTATCATTCTTACTCTTTCGGTCTTCGGGAATTCTGCCAATAGTGCTACTGCTATCAATTATGGCATAACATACATACTCGTACATCGTCTCTGTACGGTTTAATTTTCTATTTTAGAATAGGACGGTGGCTCCATACTTTTTTGCATGGACAATTTGTTCTTTCGTATCATTAGAGTCTTCTTGTTTAAGGTTCCATCCCTAATCCGCATCGACGTTATCGCAATGGATTCAGACTCGTTATACCCTACACCACCCTGTGGTACAGGGTATTATAAGTTTGTTTCACGGCAGATGTTTGTAACACCTGAAAATAACACAGCTAGACCCACCTTAAAGTATACCGATCGACTCAGAATCACTAGCTGAGTCGATTTAATCATGTCCGTCCGTCCGTCCGCCCGTCCGCCCGTCTGTCTGTCCATGTAAAGTTGTTCGTCGACTACAGGTCGCAATTTCACTCCGATCATTCTGAAATTTTGCAGTTTAGAGTATTTCGCAGCTGTTAAGATCGCTATTGAATTTGGTTGAAATCTGTTCAGACTTAGATATAGCTCCCATATATATATTTCGTCCTATTTGGCCCTTTAGTCCTATAGAAGCTGTATTTTACATCAAATCCTTTTGAAATTTAGAATGGTAGAGTTTCTCGATCCATTAACCAACATTGCCGAATTTGAAGAAAATCGGTTAAGATTTAGCTATAGCTCCCATATATATGTTTCGTCCGATTTGGCCCTTTAGTCCTATAGAAGCTGTATTTTACATCCAATCGTTTTGAAATCAAGAATGGTAGAGTTTCTTGATCCATGAACCAACATTGCCGAATTTGAAGAAAATCGGTTAAGATTTAGCTATAGCTCCCATATATATGTTTCGTCAGATTTGGCCCTTTAGTCCTATAGAAGCTGTATTTTACATCCAATCGTTTTGAAATTTAGAATGGTAGAGTTTCTTGATCCATGAACCAACATTGCCGAATTTGAAGAAAATCGGTTAAGATTTAGCTATAGCTCCCATATATATGTTTCGTCCGATTTGGCCCTTTAGTCCTATAGAAGCTGTATTTTACATCCAATCGTTTTGAAATCAAGAATGGTAGAGTTTCTTGATCCATGAACCAACATTGCCGAATTTGAAGAAAATCGGTTAAGATTTAGCTATAGCTCCCATATATATGTTTCATCCGATTTGGCTCTTTAGATCCAATCGTTTTTATACCCTACACCACACTGTGGTACAGGGTATTATTTAAGTATAAAATGTCCCAAAAGTAAATTTATGCAAACAATTTATACATGAATTATAAAATTTATATATCAGAGTTATTCAATATTTCGAGAGTTGTGTAGGGTATTATATAGTCGGCCCCGCCCGACTTTAGCCTTTTTTTACTGGTTTTTTTAATGTGAAAGTGCTGAAGGTGGCGAGCCAGTATTCTTATTAGTCACTTTTACAGCGTTATGCTATCTGGCTCATCTACCGGCCTCAATGAATATTTTAGAGCTAGAAGTGTCAGATTCACCCTTTAATATGTTCTGTCGGTTAATAATAAATCTGTTGGGGGAAAACAACACCATAGCCATAACCCATAATAGGCACGGCGTTTTATTTTATTTAGTTATAATATTCACTCTGCCAATTTATAAACCACATTTCACTCATCCACGCCTACTATTTTCTGACGGATCCATTTTAAAAAAATGACACGCCCCTTGTCTGTCCTCGCCTATTTTTGTAAGGATGCTGATATTGATCCTACTAACGTGTGAACCAAATTAGGTTCCTCTACGATTAATACTGCCCTCCTAGGAAAATAAATCACATCTTCGTTTTAGTAGTTTTGAGATGTTTATCTTTTACGTTTTTTAACTTTCGCGTCTTTTAATTTTAAGTTTAGGTTAGGGACCTAAATTTTTCTATGTGAGCTGCTAAAACCGTCTGCCACCCTAAGCCTAAAACTAAAGGCGCCAAAGTAAAAAAAAACGTCAAAGCTAAATATCTCAAAACTACTAAAATGGACTTGACGTGACTTTCTTTCTTGGGATGGCAGAAAGATACATATTATAAGTTCGGTACACTAGAAAGTTTATTTAAATTTTACTAAACACAGTAGAAAAAGCACAGTGTTGTTGTTGTAGTAGACATTAATTTTGGTATTGTTCATATTACTTGTTGACTAATACGTATGTACATATATTATTTATCTTTCTATCTATTATGTGTCGCTTTTCAGATAAATTACAGTATAATTAACCAACTGACTGCCATATATGCGGAGGGATGGCCATTTGGAGCGATAGACTGAAGCTGGATAGTTGAATAAATTATTAAATGAATTGGCAATAATTTTAATTTACTATTACAAAAAATACATCTTTATTAAGTATGAATGTCGTTTAATTGCTTTTCATACGATTATTGTATGTCTGGACTTGGTACTTGTATTCGAATCGAATTTTAAATGTCATGGCAATTAATTAAAGAAGAAGGATTTACTAAATGTGTTTGTTTATTAATTAACGAAATTAAACAAGTATGCAATATGTATGATACCCTACATCACTACTTACAATTCTTATTGAGTGTAACAAAGGTCGGGATGTATGGATACGCGAACAGACATACAGATAATCATGGATAAATCGGCCCAGAAAGTGATTCTAAGCAGATCCGTCTACGTGTCACCTAGGGCACTAAGGGTATTTGGGGAAATCCGTTTTATGACTTATTAAACCATGATACCCTCCACCATATACCATAGAAGCCACACAAACCTCAACGGAAATTTAACAAAATTCCTTTACTTGTTTATTCCTTAGATATTATGACTTTGGACTTGAACTCCTCATCTTCCTTCTCTATCAAAAAAACAAAACTTACCTCACATTGGTCACCGTGATATTGCTAACACCGAATGCCTGAATGTTGCGGAACAGCGCCCGATAACCATCTGGTCCAGAGCCCAAAGAAATGCCAATTTCATCAATATCAACAGGTTCAATCTGCAAATATTTGCAACAGAAACAATATTAATTATTTTGTTTTCCACTACTTTTGTTGTATAATCAGTTGTAAAATTCATCAAAAATACGCACCTCATAAATTTCCAATTCTGGAATACCTTGTCTCAGGTAATGCACCAATTTATTGCCACTGTCACGTAAACATTCGTTGATGTATTGCTCATCACGTGGACACTGCTGTAGGTAATAGGCTGCAATTGCAAATATAGTTTTATTAGACTTTCTTATTGGACAATTAAGTTCTTATTAATGGATGTAATCAATTCTGCAACGGTATTTATTGTTAAGATATTGACAGGATAAAGTCAATATCTGTTTTTTTAATTGAAAATTAAAAATTACACTCTTGGGAAATATATGGATAACACCAATTTAAATATAAAACAAAAACATAAACCAACGAGGCCTATGGGCTCTGAATCCAAACGCATCCAGAAGGATCTTTCATGCTCCAGTGGAGCGGGTTTCCTCAATCGCCCGACTGTCCGTCCGCTGATCTTGGCCAAAGCCGACCACACAAAAACTGGTGAAAATGCCCCCCAGTTCTCACAACAGGTCGTACGGTAAGTGGAAAGCGTTATGCCCGAACGTCAAAACGGAAGCGCAGTGAACATCGGGTAAGGCTCAGAGTTTTGACAAAGTTGAAGGCCGTTGAGGTTTCGGCTCTTACAGAAAAACAAAAAGAGTCACTTACCTGGGCTAAGGGCATCCAAAGCCAATATGTCGGCTGAAAAATCCACAACTTCAGCTGTGTTAACGACTCATAATAAAATTAAAAGAATCAGATCACCTGATGATCCCCTACGTTTGAAAAAGGCAATAATGTCTCCATCAACAGGGCACTCGCCAAGCCCTTCAATGAAGTGGCGAAGCAGAGCCTAGTGATGGCTGTTATAGACAGAAGAAGTGAGGATGGTATAACGATGGGTCATTATCTCTCAATACACCACTGTCCTCAATGAGATGCCGGGCACACCTCCAATCTGTTATGGTAAGATGGCATCAAGGGAGAGTAAAGCTCATAGCTTTCGGAGATGCCAGATCAGTAGACCTGTATAAGGCAGCTTGGATGTAGTCGAAAAACAATATCTTTAGTCACCCCGAAGCCCTCCCCTGATCATCAAAGAAGATCCATCCAATTCGGCTGAATATTCCAATCCTTAGAAAAGTGCAAAGGATCTCGGATGCAAGGCTGCGTAAGATATTATCCAATATACCCTGTATAGTGGGTTATTTGCAGGATGACGCAAACAACTGGACAAAAAAACAGCGAGCGGCCATTAAATGTACTGTTCGACACCAATTTCCCAGGGAACTCACCAACAGAACCCGAGGATCAGGACCAACAAGAGAGCATGTGGACTGCTAGCGTCGCTATCTTGTTGACTGAGAAATTCAATAGTTTTGAGCAAAAATAATTTACTACGGAGATATTCCTTCAGGCCGAAATGTCAAAATTCGTCAGTTATGAACGAATAGGAATGAATTGTCACACGCGAAAAAACAGTATTCCGCGAACATAGCTTGAAATTTTTTTTGCACTTATCGATTAACATTATTTTTTCAATTGTCGGTGTTACAAAAAATTCGGTCTGAAAATTCGCGAAAAACCTCACTCGTTGGAATCGAATTCCTATTCGTTCGTAACTGACAATTACTCGCTACAGGAAGTAATGTCTTCTTAAATTATATTGTTTTTGGTTTTGAGCCCTTCAAAGCACCTGGACTAGACGGCAGAAAATGTTGAAGTTCATTATCCCCAAGTTGGAGAGAATTTATGAAGGCTGTATCAGGCATCCCAAATCGATAGAGGGATACCAAAGTGGTATTCATAACCAAAGCGGGAAGGACACACACTGGGCCAAAGGACTTGAGACAAATTAGCATATCCTGCTCCCTATTAAAAGGTCTGGAAAGACTTTTAGATTCTTTTATTAGGGAAAACCTGGAGACAAAACTCCTGTCGGGGTATCAACTTGCTTACAACAAGGGAATGTCTAATCGACCCTACATTTCAAGGTATCCCTATGGAGGCATTTCTTGACAAATAAGGGGTTTTTAACAAAATTCAATCAGACCCTGGAATACTGTCTACACTTATTTGAAACCTTGCGGTAAATGAAATTGTACTAGATTCAGAACGTTGCGGATGCAACTAGGAAAATTCGAAAACGTCTTCAGAGACATCCTACAGGTGGCTCTTAACAAATTGGCTAGATGGGCCAGAAGCAGCGGTTTGGTCGTTAACCCAAACAAGACAGAATTGGTTCTCTTTGCGAGTTTCCAAATGTGGGCCCTTCTCGGAAAAATGGAACAGATATAGCCTTTTCTGAAAGTGAAAAGTTTCTTGGAATAATTCTAGATAGGAAACTGTTATTCAGACCTAACGTACTGGAACGTGTAAGGAAGGCCAATATCGCCTTATATTCCTGCAGGAAGGCTGTAGATTAGGCGGTTCGGCCTCTCTCCTAAAATCGTACTCTGAATATGTATACAAATAATTCGTCCAATACTGGTGTACGGCGTTGTTTTGTGGTGGACGGCAACTGATAACCTATCCATCACCAACTACTATCAAAGGTTCAGAGAACTGCCTGAATAAGCGGAGCTTTAATGATAACAGTCCGATGAATGGGTTGGCAGAATACTACGTAATAGAAACCATCTCCACTTCTAAACGGATGTTTCGAAGCTTGATGAAAAGGTTGGCTTCGGAGTACCCTAAGAACTTAGTCTGGATATAGCTCACCGACTACCAGATACCTGTAGTGTCTATCAAGCTGGAATAATGGCATTGTAGAAAGTCGCCAAGTGGCTGAGTCGTAACATAGTGACCAACACTGGCGTTGTAGGTTACGCGGACAGCCTGGCTGCCATCATTTCTCTGGATGCCACATCCCTAAATTCATAAACAGCGCTCGACTGCCGCAGATCTGTTAACGAGATCGCTAAGCAGTTCAACATATACCTCATATGGGTACCTGGACATAGGGATTTCCCGGGAAACTGCAAAGCCAATGAACTTGGAACGGGACAGCATTTCAAATTATTAAAGAATTGTCATAAATTGTTGCGCCACTATCCACATGCAAGCTTTGGCTTAGACAAGAGGCAATCAGGCAGTCCAAAGATGGACAGAAATCGGCATCACTAGGGTAGTTAGACAAATCTGGCCAGTATACGAGGGTTGCTTTATATATTTCTGACCGAGGCAACACTAAGTGTTGCCTGGCGCCATCTGATATTTTTAGCATAAACGTACTCAGAACGTTTTGACGTACGACCATCGTTTGTGTTGTTTACAGTGACTTCAATCAAAAAATCAATTTGACAAAAAAATGGAAGTAACTCGTGAACATTTTCTTGCGGTCACAACTTTCGACGTGGATTATCCCGACAAGAGTGCATCGATGAACTTAATTCTTTGTATGGCGATGAAGCACCATCCTATAGCACTGTGAAAAACTGGTTTAATGAATTCAATCGTGGCCGACGCTCGCTCAAAGACGAAGGTCGTCCAAAAACGGCCGTTGTGCCAGAGAACATTGATGCCGTGCGTGAAATGATAATGCAAGATCGTCATGTGACATACCGTGAGATAGAGGCATCCTTGGACATTTCTTCCAAGGTTTGTAAAAAAGGTTTGTTCTCGTTGGATCTCGCACAATTTGACAATCGCTCAAAAAAAGGCTCGTGTCGATTGGTGCAAAGAAATTTTGAAAAAATACGATAGCGGTGCTTCAAAAGACGTTTATAAGATCGTCACAGGTGACGAATCTTGGATCTATGCGTATGAGCCCGAAACAAAACAGCAATCGACCGTGTGGGTCTTCGAAGACAAGCCAAATCCAACGAAAGTTTTTCGTGGAAGATGCACTTCGAAGCTAATGGTCGCCTGTTTCTTCGGCAAAACTGATCATGTGGCGACTGTTCCGCTTGAGCAATGTATTCTGAGTGCTACACCACAATTCTGAGTGCTACACCACAATTTGTTTGCCTAAATTCTTCGGATAAATTCGAAAAACGAACAAGAGAAGACGAATCATTGTGCACCATGACAATGCGAGCTCTCACACATCGGCTCAAACCAGCGCCTTTTTGACCGGCCAAAACGTCGAACCAATGACTTCTTCTTACTCACTCACATCAAGAAAAAACTGCTTGGTCAACGTTTTTCGACGCCTGTAGCAGCTGTTGAAGCGTTCAAAAACCATGTATTGGAGGTGAATTTTCAACACACTGTAACCAAAACAATTCGCGGTCAAATGACAAAACGGTCTGAGCGAAGTTATGCTAAAAAAATGTCATACTTTCCAATGGAAGTTCCAGCTTTCATCTGGCAACACCAGCATTGCCAGGACCGAAATATAAATAGCAACCCTCGTATGACCTGAGAATGTAAAAATATATCCCCACACTAGAGGGGAAATGACTGTCTACGTTAGTGTCTTTTCTGACGACACTGTCTGATCGGTGAACACGCCAGTTGATTGGGGATTTGCTTAAATTACTTCTACAGAATCTGTGGGGATGAGGAAGAAGTGGATAACATAAAGGAATTGCTATACTACTGACCTGCTTTAAGTAAACAATGTCTGGACATACTGGGGTCGGTTTAAAACGATCTTTCCTTCCTGATATTTGTATATCAGGAAGGTTGGTTTCGATGAGGGGCATTTTTAACCTGGTAACACCAGGGACCTAAACTGGTCTATGTGAACTGGTAAAAACGGCTGCCACCCTAACCGAAACCTATATCAGCGTGAAGTGATGTACCAACATGCTACAGCACTTCACGACGAAGAATAGGGCTCCTAGAAATGGAATAAGGACCATTGTTAGACAAATGAAAGATTGCACCCAAATCGCTGAAATGTATGACTACGTCGACAAGAATTAAAGTCGAGAGGGACTGGACAATATAAAAATATGGACCTAGGACAGTCATTGTCATAAAGAAGCAAATATGAGAGCGACAGCTTATATATCGTGACTATATTAATACTCGTACTTGGATCGAAGTTGATACTATATTGTTGTGAAGAATTCTTGCCAACATAAATTAAACTGCTTCCAAATTATTTGAAAAGATGTGGAGTCCACGGTTTATATAGAAACATATATTCTCATGTACACGTCAATTTGAATTGTGCAGAATTTTAGATGAAGCACAAACTGAAATACCGATATTAATAACTTTAATTAGCATATTCGAGAGCATCCTCTATATGGGGACTATACTAAACATGAACCGATGGTGTTCATTTTTGTTCCTGTCACAGATATAAACACTGGTTTTTATGGGTTAAAGAAATATATTTGAAAGCTACGTCTATAGGAGAGCTATATCTAACCATTGACCGATATGGTTCATTTGAAATCCCTAACTTTCTGCTAGAAATATTTTTGACAATTTTAATAAACCCAGCTTTATTGTTACGGACTGTAGCATGGCATGTCGTTTTGGAATTTTACGACGAATAAGAATATTTGTATTTTATATTGTCTCAAAAACGTTTCAAGGTATTACAAAGGGAATGACGAACTTAATATACTATGAATATGGGTGTACATACTATGAATATGGGTGTACAAATATTTGGCTCGGCCTCTCTGTCGAAATTATTTGGGGTTTCTTTATTAATTTAGAGGTCAGTTCCTCAATAAATTAAAATAAAAAGCTGTAATATATAATTTTTATTGCGTAAATCAGGGTTTTAAATTTCTATAACAAAAATTTTGAATTATTATCGGTATTAAAAGTCCACTCATCTCACATGAAATTAATTCGTTCTTCAGACAATTATTGAAAGAAACATGAAGTCTCTTCAAATCACACTTAAGCTATACAAATTCATATCATTTGTTGCTGCATAAACTTATAATGAGGATATATAAAAAAAATATTTTTTTTCTGTTTTCTTTTGGTCAAAATAAACCATAAAACGCCCCACAACCTCAGCGCGCACCATCATACGAGTATGTACCATAAAGGCGGCGTTTGTTTTAGGTGAATGACCCAGAGAAAATTTCTCCGAACTCTTTTTAAACGATTTCATGTGAAAACGGAAAGAGCTTAAGCTCTGCATGTCTTCACTCGTAATTATTGTTTGATTTTTATTAAATCATGCCAAATGTTAAAGCCACTCCAAACGGACGGAATTTTACGTGATCGTTATTAAACACATGACTGCAAAATTTTTATTTGCTTATAAAGATTGTAAAATTCGGACAATTAAAACAATAATGTTTAGTGTTTCTTTAGAAGTAACAAAGAAATGCATAAGGCTTAAAGTATTTTAGATATTAGTAACGTATAAGTATAACAACACTCTCTCAAAACGTGATAACAATATAAATTTAATGAAAAATGAGTTTTGGTGTTCATAAAAGTGTTTATAGCTAATAACGAAGCCAACCCAAATTTGTGGGTGGATGCATCGGCGCAGAATGGTTCAGAATTGATTGTCATCAGCTCATGTTTTTGAATAGCTCCCATTTAAGGGTACCTTCGGATTTGACTTTAATACATTTTTAATCGATTTGGCTGAAGTTCATTTATATTTTACTAGCTATAAACAGGTGCTCTTCACAGTCCCATTCTGTATTTATTTTCTGTTTAAGGTATTGTAAAAGATGTGTTCCTAAAAGTACGAACATTATTTCTTGGACCATATTTAAACTTTTTTGCATAGATCTATGTGCCAATAGCTTCCTTCACAACCAACAATCGAACTTTTCCGACATAGGCGGATGTATTTATAAGCCCGATAGAGCCGTAATACTGTCGAACTATCGATAGTTTATTTTTTGCGTCAATATCGATGGTTTTATTATTATCGATACTATCGGTACAAATGTAATTACTTGGGATATGCGAAATTGAATAAGTAAAATATAAAAAACAATGCTGAGTTATAATTTCACTATGCTCGAAATGGACACTTTAAAAATGTTTGCAGAAAGGGGCCATATGGGTAATCCTAGTTCGGTCACACTGAATCCACTGATAGATCTAGTTTTTGAGATATTCGACCACGCAGGAATGCATGCTTCAATCCAAGGAACAAACTAAATTAAAAATTGTTCACCAAACTTGTCTTATTCAAAGTCATACAAACTGTCGATATTTTAAGTTAATATTTTTGAAAAATATTCCTCACTAAAAAGTACTGTCGGTTCACGTTCAATATATTTATGAAAAATCTTAGTTTCGAAACATCGCAGACTGTGTCAGGTGGCATATACAAAAATCTTTGATGAAAACCAATCTCAAGACGAATATTTTTTGCTAAGAGTATAAAATATACACACATTTTGTATTAACTTGAAATCTGCTTAAGAACGTTGATAAATGACCCATAGCTCTTTTTCGTGAGGAACATTATGTAAAATACAACTAAAAGGTTGACGATTTCTATTAATCTTGATATATGATATGCTTTGTTTGTACGAGTGTATCATCATTTAAAGGGGGTGAGGAACTGGATCGTATGTTTTGATATAAATAGCTATAGCTATAGTCGGCACCGCCCGACTTTAGCCTTTCCTTACTGGTTTTAATTTATAAAACATTTTTGAGGTGCAAATGTAATGTGTTTTAATTCACTGCGAGGCATATATAATTAAAATTGGGTAATTGTCGACTCCTATTTGAACATACAATCAGCATCAACATTTTTCAATGCTGTACGTACATATCTCCAAACCTTTCGGATTTGATTTAAAAAAACGCATAAAATTTAGAAAAAAGTATGAAATATTTGTTTGAGTCGAGAACGGTCTATATAATTCAATGTTTAGATGATTTCATGTAAATGTTACGCTAGGTTAAATTTTGGCATACTCTCTCCAACATATCGGCCGGTATCTCACGAATAAATTCGTCAATATTGGCTTCCAGTACGTCAACCGTTGCAGGCTTGTCCCTATAGACATGAGCCTTTACGTAGCCCCAAACAAATAATCTAAAGGCGTTAAATCGCATGATCTACGCCAATCGGCCGCCTCAAAGTGAAATAAACTTAAATAATCGTTTGTTAGTCGATTCATGGTTAAATTATAGACCAAACTGAACATGTTCGACAGTAACATGTTACACGAAAATATTTAGCAGAGCTGCCAACAAAACGCTTACCAAATTTGTTTCGGTTAATTCAACATTAGTTAAAAGCCATTATGAAGATTTGCCTGATGATACGAAAGCGTTTTAATATTGGAGAACAGATTTAAGTCTTGCACTAACTAAAGCAGTAAATTATTTGGTAAAGCTTTGAATCGAACTTCTGAATTTATTGATGATTATAGAAGTAACCTGCAAATTGACAAGGAATCGCCAATTGTAGAAACTAATGTGCTAAAATATCTTCAAAACTCATATGATAACACAGTGCGACAAAATAAACTCAAGTTGAGAAGCAAATGACGGGATACTATTTTTCCTGTAGGTCTTGTCGAGTAAAATACGAATCTTTTTTTGGAATTCCCCGGACACCCCCAAAATCCGGATTTACGGGCGATTTTCTTGCCTTTTTCACTTGAAAGCCTATAACTTTGTTAATTATTAACCGATTTTCAATCTCTGAAAAAATTTGGAAAGAAGAGAGTTAGACCTTTCGAACGATGTATATTTTGTTTATTTGAAGCTGTAGGAATATAGGTTTATTTGTCCTACACACACATTTTTTTCATTTTTGTCTGTCATTTTCTGGTTTAGCCAATGTTTTTACCAATTATATTGTGAGATAAAAACAAACATTTCTTCTTGGGGCTATAGCCCACCCCAGCAGAAATCCATTGCTACGCCAATGGACCTAAGACCCCAAGTATGTTCGAATGAGCAATGTCCGTCTGTCTGTCTGCAGGCTCTCGAAAGGAGTAACCGATTGACCTCAAATTTGGTATGTGGTAATATTTTTTTCTATCTCCGGCTAAGTTCGAAGATGGCCATATTGGTCCACTCCTTCTAGTACCTCCCCCACAAAGGGTTAAAATGTTGTGAAATATTGATTCTTTAATAACTGCTATACAACTTATTCGAATCTTTTGAAATTCCACACATAGTATTAGCTTATTAGTCGCTATCAACTCGAGAAAAATGGGCGAAGTCGCCACGTCCCTTTTGGTATCTCCCACACAAATGCACCATTTTGCACCAAAAGTTAACAGCTTATAACATTAATAACAGTGTATAAAAATACTTGAAATTTTGTACAGTGTAATGTTTTTATAGTGTCTATAGCATTTGAAAAATGGGCGTTATTGCCACGCCCCTTTTTGTACCTCCCACACAAAATGCTCAAATCATACCACAATTTAATGTCTCATAACGTTTATACCAGTGCACATAAATGCTTGTAAGTCGGCACAGTGCAATGAATTTAAAGTATCTAATGTTCAGCGAAAAAAAGGTGTATTTGATAAACCCCTTCTGGTACCTCCCACACAAATTGACAGAATAATTCGAGTAATATTCAATATTACATTACTCACAAAGTGAGGGTATACCTTAGTCGGTTTACCCGACTGAAACTTTCTTACTTGTTCACTCTTAAACAACACTACAAATTATCAAAATTTACTTTCAAAATCAGTTGTCGATTAACGTAACTTATATACGGTGTTTTATCGTAAAAATTTGTTCAGCGATGAGGCTCATTTTTGGTTTGTTAATTAAGAAAATAGCCGTGTATGGAATCAGACCAATCATAATCAGAATCCATTACATCAGAAAAATGCACCGTTTGATGAAGATCGTTACCGCACTATGATCAATGATTTTTTTCGGTTAGTGTCTATAGAAATACAAAACTCAGTGACAAAACATGCGAAATTATTAAAACTGTTAATAGTAATTTTTCACGAGGAATATTCCAACTCAAAATGTCGGCGATTTGATAGTAATTCTTTATACTTTATAATTATCCAAGTGTTATCCTTTATTTAGTTCTTTTGACGAAAGCGTGTATTCCGAAGTCTTCCAATTCAAAATCACAACTTTAATAACGGATCTCTCTGGTTTCTCTGCAAATTGTGTGGCCGAATATCTCGAAAACAAGAGCTAACCTAGCAAAACGACCATCACCACTGGATACAGCGTGGTCGATTAAGTTTAACCCACCGGTTGCCGCGTTTGCCAGATTAGGTTAAGGTGGCAGCCGTTTTTTCTTGTCAGCTCATATACTCGTAGACCAATTTAGGTCCCCAGTGTTACCACGGGCTAAAATGCCCCTCATCTAAACCAACCTGTTTGATATACAAATTTATCGATAGTACGAATATCGGTACAGGAATGATCTGTTAGACTGCCTAGAAAGGCCGACCCCAGTATGTCCAGTCGTCGTTTACTCAAAGAGGGGCAGTCGCATAGCAAGTGCTCAATGACTACCGTTGTTCGAAAAGTGAAAGGTTCCGGTTGTAAATAAATCCTAATTACCAATTGATTGATTTGTATAGGCTCCATACAAAGGTCCTTGCCGATTTGGCTTAGTAACGACATAGAAACCACAAATTTAAATTGATCTGCCGGAAATTTAGAAATTTTAACCTGTAATAGTAATAACTTCTTGATATAACTTTTTAGTAATAACTTCTTGATATAACTCCTATAAAAATGGGTCATCCTTATTTCAATTTTTACGTTCTGCGAGGTACATGCTACATATCCGTGTATTGCTTGACAAGTTATGAGGGCGGGTATTGTGCAGTTGGTCCGATTTTAATCTTTCCTGTTGTATATGCAAAAGTTGTGAATAATTATCTCTGTGTAGTCGTTATTACAATAGTTTTTTTTTATTTTTTTTTGCGTAACATTATTATTGCCAAATCTACAATCTACCTCTATATTATTCCCAAAAATTTTGTTTTTAGCACCTTAACAAAAAATGTTTGACAAAACTTCTCTAACCACAGAAAGCTGTGAATTATTACAAAATAGACAATATAATACTTACGTTGTTGAGTCCACACCGTGGAGCAGCATATTAATGACGTAAGAACAATTAGAACGATTTTGAACATTTTCAACGAATTGTATTTGTCCAGCGGCGGAATTTAAATGAAAGTAAAAGTTTTCTTTTTTTTTTATTAGATGGTACTTTTTGTTAAACACACAGCGGAGATTGATTAGCACCTCTCCCCACTTTTTTTGTTTTGGAAAATAACAGCGAAAGTCTCGATAATCGTTTGAATATGTAAATATTTTGTGGTTCCACGCGTTTTTATGGTCAATCTTCGGCGAAGTAATTTCACTTTAAACTTGTGTCGAGCCAAAGACTTGACTCGAAATGACTTCGACTGGTGGTATTCGAAATCCACCCAAAATTAGGTCATGACCCGATTTGTTTTTGGTGCCGTTGTTCTTTCGATCAACGTTTTTAAAAAATTGCTTATGGCCACAGTCCGTAAAACCTTTTTGGAATATTAAATGTTTTTTGTGTTTTTTTTTTTATTTTATTCAAAACTTGGTTTTCTTTTTTTACTCGTCGTCGTTCTTGTGAGACCGATTTGAAGAAATTCTTGTTTAGCTTTTTGGCTTCCAAATGCGCGGCACAACAACCCGAGTCGAGTAATGATGGACGAGGAGGTACAACTTTCACGCGATTCACTTTACAAATGACTTGAAATGCGAATGGGTTCAGCATTTTAACCATGTTCGAAATACAAGAAATGTTTTTTCTCAATATTTTCTTTTCTCTTTTTTCATTTTCTGCTTCTTTTCGTTTCCTTTGCTGCTTTCTTGGCCAGTACCGCCGCCGATGTTGTTAACAATGCGCGAAGAAAGGTAAACAAAATTCAGTCAATAAAGAGTTTTGTTGGATGTGTGTGAGTGGCGGCTTTGTTCGAAAGAAATATTTAAGAATGACGAAGAGGGGAAAACGATTAACCCTTTGTGTGCCTAAGAAGTAAATTTTGTTTCTGTGAAAACGTGCACGGAGGAAAATCGAGGGTACATTTCTGTGTTTTTTAGGTATAACCGCCTATGTCAGAAATTGATTTCGGGATTTTAACATTAATGTAAACAGATAATCATTATCTATAGATCCACATATAACACTCCTAGGTCTCCAATTTTTGGCGACTTATTCCAATGCCCCAACTATGCGCATCTAGAGTATCTAATGAACATTTGATTTTTAGCAATAGTCGGTTATTCAAAATAAATACAGGTATATAGGGTTTTCTAATAGGTACGTAGCAATTTCGTATCTTTATGTCAACGCACCCTCAAACATTTTTAATTATTCTCAGTGTAAAAACGTTAGTCGAAGTCAAAACGTTCATCATGGTAAAGTTTACTTACGTGCAACGTTTGGAAATCATTAAAAATTAAATTCAGAGTCGGTGGTCGGTGGTCGCAACTTTAAGAGCGCTTATTCCAATTTTCGGCTGTAATAATCGTCCCACCCGACATAGTTGAACAATTTGAATCCAAATGTACACTTTTGGACGCCGTATCGCTCGTAGCGACGAAAATATCGCAGCCGTAAGTGTATCCGTTCAAAATGAGCCAAATCAGTCGCTTCCACTTCGTTCTCAGGAACTGGGCATCTCTCAAACCACACTGTGGCATATTTTGCGAAAAGATATTGGCCTTCATCCTTATAAGATCAAACCGACTCAAGAACTAAACCCACTTTATCATTTGAAACGACGAAACATCTCCTATTTGGCTCTGGCAAAGTTAATGTTATGTCCTTAATGGAAACCCCGGTATGTTTTCTGCAAATCGCACGAATGTTATTTGTATATTAACAAATATATGTCAGTGTTTGTTATACCACACTGTGGTCCAGGGTATTATGGGTTTGTGCATTTGTTTGCAACACCCAAAAGGAAAAGAGATATACACGGGTCAAAATCGCCTTTTTTGATATGTTTGAATCGTTAGTTGGAACCAAAATTTTTAAATATTATATATTTCTGAGCAAATAAATTTTATTTGAAAATCAATAAAAATTATTTGGATCGAATTTATTAATATATTACAACAAAATATATTTGCAAACTATTATTCTAAAATAAAATATGTGTTTACATACAAATAAAATTATTGTTTAGGAATTTCACCAAATATATTTTGTTTAAAAAAGATTTTCAAAACGATCCAGATTTTTCGAATTTAATTTTTCATTGATTTCGAGTTTTACATTATAATCTAAAATTACATAAGTAACAATAAATAACATTTGTTTTAAAGCACTAATTTTTAATTCCTATTCATTCCAAGTCATCATTTGTTATCAAGCCATCTTGCATCATATGTACATTTAAAATTTCCGCAAAAAATAACTTTGAATTACTGAAAAACATAAAACTTGTCTTAAAACCAGTAAAGAAAAGGCTAAAGTCGGGCGGTGCCGACTATATAATACCCTACACCACTCTCGTAATATTGAATAACTCTGATATATAAATTTTGTAATTCATGTATAAATTGTTTACATAAATTAACTTTTGGGACATTTTATACTTAAATAATACCCTGTACCACAGTGTGGTGTAGGGTATAAAAACGATTGGATCTAAAGAGCCAAATCGGATGAAACATATATATGGGAGCTAAAGCTAAATCTTTACCGATTTTCTTCAAATTCGGCAATGTTGGTTCATGAAACCATTCTAAATTTCAAAACGATTGGATGTAAAATATAGCTTCTATATAACTAAAGGGCCAAATCTGACGAAACATATATATGGGACCTATAGCTAAATCTTAACCGATTTTCTTCAAATTCGGTAGTGTTGGTTCATGGATCAAGAAACTCTACCATTCTAAATTTCAAAATGATTGGATGTAAAATACAGCTTCTTCAGGACTAAAGAGCAAAATCGGACGAAACATATATATGGGAGCTATAGCTAAATCTTAACCGATTTTCTTCAAATTCGGTAGTGTTGGTTCATGGATCAATAAACTCTACCATTCTAAATTACCCACCGATCGACTTTGAATCACCTTCTAAATCGATTTAGCCATGTCCGTCTGTCTGTAGATGTCTTATTGTAATCTATGCACAGGTCGCAATTATATTTTTGCTCAAGGATTTCAATAGGATCCGTATTTAAATTGCTGAAAATTAATTGAGAATAGGTATAGCCCACATACATGCATATGTTCATTTCGATTTGGCCTATAAGCGTTATAGAAACTGTATTTTACATACGATTATTATGAAATTTACCAGAGTCAAGTATCTTGATAAAAGAAAGAATAATTTAAAGTGTGAAAAATCGGATACGATTTGGATATATCCCCGTATATGAAATTTGGAGTAATCCTTTATCTAGGAACGAAAACTGCCAAATTTGAAGAAAATTGGTTCAGATTCCGATTTGGAATATGTGCACTGTAAAAGTCGTATTTTATTTCGTTGTCTCAATTAGTTATGCTGAGGAAGTGCTGTAGGAAGCTCTTCAATAGGGTAAAGGCCACCATAGCCCCACTGGACTGGGACTCATACAAGGAAGAACTCAAACGGTACAAAAAAGAGTAGAGAACGGCTCAAAATAAATCCTGGGTAGATTTCTGTAGTGATGTGGAAAGCTCATCCGTAACCTCAAGGTTACGGAACATTTTTGCTCAATACCTTGTACTATAGGGTACATCAAGCATGATGATAGTTCTTGGACTACGTCCAGTGAGGAATCGCTGGGAGTGATTCTTGATACATATTTCCCGGGCAATTCAGAAGAGACATTGAATACTTCAGTTGGGGATTCCATTAAAGAGCAGCTATCAGAGGTTGCCAACGAGATATTAACCAAATCTAGAGTTCTTTGGGCTATCAAACGCTTTTAACCTTTTATGCTGCCGTCGGGAAAGCCGTCCCATACTGGAGCTAAGGATTTCCGGCCAATTAGTCTATCGTCATTTCTCCTTACAACTCTGGAGATATTAATAGATAGTTACCTTAGGACTAAAATTGATCACAGGCTACTGTACACTCAACAGCATGCCTACACTGAAAAAAAAAATAGTAATAAAATTAATGACGACACATTCTTAAATTAAGTATGCGACCTCGGCATAAATTCAATTACAATTTTCATTAAAATAATGAAAATTTACATGTTTTTTACGAAATTTTCCTTAATCCGAAGTTTTTTGAATTTAAATTAATGACTATCTAATCATTAGTTTTGTGTACGCCCTTCTTTAAATGTACACCTTTAAATTAAAGAAAAAAATCATTATTTTGGTGACAATCCGCATTATTTTATGTAATATTTCAATACTTTTAAGGATTTTCTACATTAAAACTATGACGTAGACATGTCATAGTTTTAATGTCGAATCGGACTTAATTGACAGTATGAGATATTTAAGTAATAAATTTAAGGATATGCTCCCCTTTAAAGAAAAGTTGTCTTGGTAATAAATTTTATGATTATTGCCATTATTTTTAAGAATACATACGAGAGAATTATGTTATCTCTCTCTCTCTTTCGAAGAATTAAAGTTGTTAATGTGTTGTTGTTAATGATGTAAAGTTGTTAATGTGTGGATAAATAATTGTTATGGAATGTTAGAAGAGCCCTCTGAGTATAGAGAATATTCTGTTGTTCGTTTTCTTTCAAAACACTTACTTGGAAGCTGTGGAGGGAAGTGGTTGTGTGTTTTGAGACGCGGATTGTAAAAAAATGAAACTGTGATGAATATGTAAGTATACGTGCATGTTGCTTGGCACCATACCATAGCAACAACAAGAACTGGAACTCAAAATAACGGCAATTGTGAATCACGAGGATTCGTGTACATGTGCGTATGTATGTGGTTATGGCGTCGGCGTCTACATCGATCTCGGTTATAAGGGAGTGCGTGCATCGTAGTTATTTTTGCTGTATGTTTTATATGGTGATGTATGTACATATATTTTTGAAGTGATCTTGTTAGTCCTGTGAAGAGATTTATGCGAACATTAAAAAATGGACAATAAAAATGCGGGCAATAGGTTTTGTAATACTGGAAGAGGCAATAGGAAAAGGTTTACATGAGTGAAATATAATATATAGTCCTGAAATAAACAACCTATTGGTGATTACAAAATTAACAAAACACATTTCAATTGGAAATTATATATTTATTAAAAATAACTGCTAACAGCGCATAAAGCAGAAATGTAAAATTATTTCTGGCAATACAGAAATTTTTTATTAATAGTATGTTATACCACTATCTTTTTATTTTTTAGTAAAACAATTTTAGAATGGGTCTTTTAGAAGTATTTCTGTCGTAGAAAAGTGACAAAATTCTACCAAATATTTCAACGTAAGTATTATATATAAACGATTGAAATATTTCTCTTAGTTTTCAGCGCTTTCCTATCGTGATATGATGACATTTATTTGTATTTTCTTTAATCATTCTATTTGATTTCTTTTCAGAACAATTTTAATTTTATATCGCGAAATATTTGAAGATAAAAGATAAATGTAATTATTTGTTGTAAATTACAACAAATAATTCATAAATTGAAACATCCCCCTACACAGGGAACGAAAATATGCTTGGAAACAAAATTTGTAAGTATTATGTATTTGTGAACATTTTATTTGAAAATCAAGAAACTTAGTTTGGAATGCATATATTAATAGATTGCAACGAAATACATTTGCGAACTGACTTTCACAAATAAAATATGTAAAATCACACCAACAATGTTATTGTTTTCCGAATATATTTTATTTAAAAAAGAGTTAAAACTTTTGACTTTTTCTAAGTTTAATTTAAATACACACACAAACGAAATACAAAGCAAACGAAAATACAATTAAATTTTTTTCGATTTCGTGTTATACTCGTACTTTATAGTTAAACCTGCTGTTACATTAGGCCAAATTGGTTAAATTTTTGCATCGTTTCCTTTATGAACGTAATATATATTACCTTATAATTTGGTCTAAGGGATATTTTTGTTTTACTGAAATCAAAATAATAAGCCTTTTTTGCTTAAAAATAATTTGTAAATAAGCTGCTTTCTTATCGCGATATTTTTGAATAAAAATAAATATAAATTATTGGGTTAAAGATATATTTTGTATGAACAATTTAATATGGACCAAAAAGGATCTTAATCTAGGATTCGTACATATTTGCTAATCTAACAGCAGAGTTAAGAAAGTCATAAGCAGCATTTGTTTCTGGTTTACAGCGCTAATTTTTAATTAATAAATATTCCAATTCGTGAATAATATAATTTAAATATTTATATTCAGCTCATCGCAGGACTTCAAAGTTCTGTATGGTGTAAAATTGTTCGCGTTTAAGTTCTATTAACTCGTTTTTTCAATGGTAAATGTAATTAAGCCACATTCAAAACAAACTTTTTAAATTAAATACGTCAGTGAATCATTTTAAGTAACTTAGGAAATGTTCCTGGTGGTTTGTTTTCCGCTTTTAATAAAATGTTCTTACATAAGACAAATATGCATTACCTACCTAAGGATGATCTTTAATAAGCAACCTCATGGAATAGTATAATATTATGATGTTTTCTTTTCTAAAAAATTATGGTCAGAGAGCAGCATTTTAAACCCCTTTCGCATTGCAGTATTTTCTCATAAACGAAATCAAAAAATCGTTTTAGGGTGAAATGCAGAAACAATTTACCATTTTTTGGCACAAAAGAAAAGACCATTATTTTTATTTAAATTAATGTTTATGAAAAAAAGTGTAGATACAATTCAATTTTAAATGAAAACCCTTTTTTAATTTTTGTTGCAGTTATATGTATTTTTAAGAAGAAGTTGCATTTTAATTAAGCTGAATAATAATCAAAAGTGCATAAAATTGTAGTAGTATATTAACAATATTTTAATAATAAATCATATGTTCTGCAAAACAATCCACGGTTTTTTTAATATTTTAATATTCACCTTACTTAAAAAAAACGTTTTTGTGGTTTTGTTTGCTAACAAAACTTTTTAAAATCTAAGTCACGTTTGACTTTTTTGAGAAAATTATTTTTGATAAAATTATATGCGGCTAATCTGATGCCGAGTCCATTCCTAACTCAATTTATATGTAAAAATGTCGCTGACGTCACTTTCAAAACACACAGTCCAAATAATTAATAATATATTATACTAGCTTACCCGGTGCGCTTCGCAGCCCCCATCTTTTATCTATTTTCTGTTTAGGGTACTGTAAAATAGCTATACCTCTTTCTTTCAAAATGACATGATTATTAAATATGATGCAAAATGAAGAAGATTTGATTATTTTATATATAAAATACGAACCCGTTTCATTTCCAAGAGTTACCCTGACATCATGGTACTATATTTATCCCTTTTCCCACAGTACCTCTGGACGTTGAAAAACTATTTTTTTTGGTTCATACATTAGTAACTTTCCCCTTGTTTATGTTCCAATACCTACATTCACACCCTGGTACAATATAAAAACATTTTTGTCCCACTGTGTCTATAAAGGTACGAATTTAAAAATCTAAAGTAAATCGCTCCATTGTACCACATTTAACCTTTAGTGTGTCATAATTAACCACTTTGCACGATTGTACAATATTTTAAAATGATAATTGATATTTCAAGATCCAAATTCGCAAGCTTAGGCCGTATTTCAACATTTTTGTCCCCTATCTGTGCCATTTATTTAACTTTTTCCCCACGGTTTAAGTAGAAGAACCTATTTGGAAAAAACAATTTCTTAGCTTTGGTTTATGCTGTAAGCTCTACCTTTGCACTCAGGGACCACATTCAACACCTTTTGCACCACTGTTCCATATTAAACACTTTTTATTACACTGTGCTTCTAAAGTACGAATTTTTATACATATCTGGGACTATTTTGTTCCCTTTTTTCCCCACTTACCACATTTAACCATTTTACCGTATTTAACTTTTTTGCTTCACCGTACCATATTTAACCCTTTTTGCTCCACTAAACCATATTTAACACATTTTTCCCCTCTGTAACATGTTGAACAATTTTTGCTTGCCCCAACTGTATCATAATTTTAACCTTTTTGCACCACAGTGCTACGTAATTGCAGTGCATCATAATTTTAACCTTTTTGCATCACAGTGCTACTAAAAGCATACATTCAGAAAAAAACATTTTTATTTCATATTTAACTTACCCTCTCTCCCTGCATCCATATTTCTACCCACTGTACTAAATGTACGCTTTTTGACCCACTGTGCTATATTTAACCTTTTGGGTCCACTGAATCAAATTTAACATCTTTTTGTCCTACTATATTTTGTCCACTATATTTAACCATTTTTGCCCCACTGTACCATTCTAACACATTTTTCCCCACTGTTCCATAGTTAAAGCTTTTTGCCCCACTGTACCATATTTAACCCATTTTGTCCCACGTTACCATATTCAACTAATTGTGCCCCACTGTACTATAGTTAACCCTTTTTGCCCCACTGTGTCATATTAAACCCTTTGTTTCACTGTACCATGTTTAACAGTTTTTGCCCCACAGTACCATATTTAACCCTCTTTGCTCCAATGTACAATATTTAACACAGTTATGCCCCACTGTACTGTATAGTTAACCATTTTTGTCACACTGTACCATATTTAACTCTTTTTGCCCCACTGTATCACAGTAAATAAATTTTTGCCCCACTGTTCCATAGTTAACGCTTTTTGCCCCACTGTACCATTTTTAACCCATTTTGTTACACGTTACCATATTTTACTTTTTGTGCCCACTGTAACCATTTTTGTCATACTGTACCATATTTAACCATTGGTGTCCCACTGTACCATAGCTAACACATTTTTTCCCACTGTTCCATTGCTAAAGCTTTTTGCCCCACTGTACCATATTTAACCTCCTGTGCTCCACTGTACAATATTTAACACAGTAATGCCCCACTGTACTGTATAGTTACCCATTTTTGTCACACTGTACCATTTTTAACCCTTTTTGCCCCACTGTATCATAGTAAATACATTTTTGCCCCACTGTTCAATAGTTAACGCTTTTTGCCGCACTGTACCATTTTTAACCCATATACATATAACTATTTTTACCCCACTGTACCATAGTTAACCCTTTTTGCACAACTGTTCCCCATTCAACTCTTTATCTCACTCACTGTACAAAATGTTTACCCACTGTACCATATTTAACAAATTTTTGACTTACTGTACCGTACTCGTATTTAAAATGTGTCTCCACGCAAGCGTACTTAAACATTTTTCCCCGACTGTAACATATTTAATCATATTTTCTCCTCTCCACTATTTAACCGTTTTTGACCACAGTGCTCCTATAACCAATTTTGGCAGATTGTTCCCTTTTTTCCCCATGCTCCATAATTAACCCGTCGTGTCCCACTGTGCCTCTTGAAGTTAGAATTACTAAAAATCACTTCCAATCTCTAGCTTATGTTCCAAAAGTTACCCTGGAACCATTGATCCATGTTTGACATTTTTAAGCCACTGTACTATATTTTACACTTTTTGCCCCACTGTGCCCCGAAAACTACGAATACAAAAAAATACTTAATACCGATACTAAATACCGATCAGTTGTCATAAAGACACCCTTTGCTTCAATTTTCACCATTCTAATATTAGGCTTTAAATTTGGCCGTGGTACCATATTTATACCTTTCTGTCCCACTGTGCCTCTAAATTTTTAAAAAAAATCACTCCTTGTTCTTGTTTACGTCCCAAGAGCTACTCTCACACCAAATTTCACGATTCTAGGTCTTGCCATTTGGATTTGGCTGTTGTACACATTTTTCCCTTTTTACCCCACTGTGACCGTAAATGTTCGAATTTCGAAAAATCCTGTCAATTTCAGAGTCTACCTCGTAAGAGCTACCCTCAAACCAAATTTCACGATTCTAGCTCTTGCCATTTGAATTTGGCCGTTGTACTACATTTATCCCATTTTTCCCTTTTTACCCCACTGTGTGCGTAAATGTTTGAATTACGAAAAATCCTGCCACTTCAGAGTCTACTTCATAAGGGCTACATCATCACACAATATTTCACGATTCTAGCTCTTGCCATTTGGGTTTGGCTGATGTACCACATTTATCACTTTTTACTGTGTGCGTAAATGTTGAAATTTCGAAAAATCCTGCCAATTTCTGAGTCTACCTCCTAAGGGCTACCCTCATACCAAATTTCAAGATTCTAGCTCATTTCGTTCAGATTTGGCGGTGGTACCATATTTATCCCTTTTTGCCCCATTGTGCGGCTAATAGTACGAATTTCGAAAAATCCCGCCTTATTGCTCGTCTCCATCCCAAGGACTACCCTCCCACCAAATTTCAGGATTCTAGCTTCAGCCGTTTGGCCTGGGCGATGATCAGTCAGTCAATCAGTCAGTCAGTCAGCCAGTCACGCAACAATTTTATATATATAGATAAAAATATTTTTACAATTTTAGTAAAGCAATTTTTGAATGGATCTATTATGAGTCGTAGAAGAGTGACCAATTGTACCAAATATTTCACTGTAAGTATTACATGTCAAAGATTTAAATATACCTCTTATTTTTCACATTTTGTTACTGTGATATGATAAAATTTATTTTTATACTTTTTCGTATATAAATCATTCCGTTTGATTTCTTTTTAGATCGTGTAATAAACTTTATTTGGATATATGAAAAATTCAGTGGGGAATGAAATTTACAAATTGCAGCAAATAAGTGAGCATACAAACTATATGATATGTAAAACTAATTGTATAACAATTATTTTATACAATTTCTATTTAAATTCCAGCCAAATTCCATTTTAAAAATTAATGTCAGTTCCAATGAAAATTGTTCTTGGTCAACAAATGGAGAACGAATCCCACTATAGATTTACAAATCGATACATACCAATAATAACAATATTACGATAGTGTGTTGGCCGGTTTGTCTTTATACAACTAAAATATTGTTTTACATTGTAAAATGTTCAATGTTATCCGTAATACGTATTATAAATTTTTTGTATATTCCAATATAAAATATAATAAATCCAATCTTTAGAAAGAGAAAACGTTGTGTTTTGAATTTATAAGTTAACACTATAACTAGCATGAAGCATATTTTTTATGAATATTAAATGATTTCAAAGAAAGTAACACATTCATGAGAGTAACATTGTAATAAATACAATGTAACGAATTTTCCATACATATTTTAAAAAACTATATTTAAATCCATGTATGCCTTAAATTAATACCAGTATATTCTTATATCAAGGACAGACATTTTAAATTTTATTACGATAATGTTTTAAATTATATGATATTTTACTACAAATAAGCACGCGGCAAACTTAAATTTACGCCAAAATGTGCTTAGTTTAAGACCAAACTAATTAGTTTTATTACCCAAAATTCTTAATTCTATGAAATGCATCCTCAAACCAAGTACTATTCACGTCTTTAAATTAACTATAAAACCTTCTTATTATTATAGCGATTGTCTTTGGCTCGAAATCATTGCCGAAATCTTAAACTTTACGACAAATTCTTTGATTTTCAGTACGCTTTTTTTTTAGTGTACAGCAAGGACAAGTCCACCGAAACCGCCTGCATGATCTTGTCAGCTTTACTGAAGGATCCCTCTCTGTTGAGTAATATACTATGGTAGCTTTCTTAGATTCAATAACATAAATCCAGCCAATATAATTACGGCTTTAAAAACCCTGTGAGTTGACAGCAGTATACACAGGTTCATTCATAACCTTCTAATTAAGAGACGCATTTCAGCTAGTTTAGGGTCAACTGACCTCCATAGATTTGTCAGCAGGGGAACACCCCAAGGGGGTGTTATGTCTCCTCTGCTATGGAATCTCTCCATGAATAATATTTTGCTTTCTCTGGAGATGATGGGTGTCAGAGTTCTTGCCTACGTAGAGGGAAGTTTCTGGATACTCTCAGAGACATTCTACAGCAGGCCCTTCATACAACCGCATGATTGGCTTCCGGTAATGGGATTGGTTCTAAGCCGACCAAGGCGGAACTAGTTCTTTTCGCCAGGAGAAATAAGGTACCACGAGTTATACCTGTCTCCTTGGGGGGTATTGAAATTCCCTTCTCTGAAAGCGCAAAATACTTAGGTTTTTTACTAGGCAGGAAGTTGCACTTCAAATCCAACATTTTGGAAAGAGCAAATAAGGCTGTGATAGCGTTATATACCTGTAAAAGGACAATAGGAAAACGCTGGGGTCTAATCCCGCGTATTGTTTATTGGTTGAATACGGCAGTACACGCAAAGAAAAAATTCGTTTCTGCGAAACGAAATATTAGACAACTACAATTCTCGTTTCCCGGAATTGAAATTTCGTTTGTTGTGACAGAAACATCTTCTGCCCAAAAGAAATTTCAGTCGTTGTAAACGAGAATTGTAGCTGTCTAATATTTCGTTTCGCAGAAACGAATTTTTTCTTTGCGTGTAGTCGCACCGATAATGCTGTACGGCTTTGTAGGCTGAAGGACAGCTCTGCAGAAATCCACCTTCTGTGCGATACTAAACATGGTTCAGCGAATGGCTGCTATGCGTATCACTTGTGCGCGGAGAACAACACTAACTGCCGCACTAAATGTTATACTACATTTAAAGTCGCTAGATATTAAAGGAGTCCAATATGCCGCATGTACTGCGATTAGACCCAGGGAACCGTCACTATTTTCAGGAAATGGCTACGAACATAGTGTCATTCTAGACAGAATGCCTGACCTTCCGGGATTACACTGTGACTGAGCTACTCTTTGACAAGAAGTATCTCACTCTTATACCAGATAGATCAGTAAGGAATGGTCATATCCCACACGCAAAGAAAAAAACGTTTGGGCGTCGTTTTTCGCAAAAATTTTTCTTTGTCTCAAACGCTCTACTTTTCCCGTAACGGTTGAAATATTTGCGGCGAATGCAAAAGTTTATCGTAAACGTAGTTTCTCTTGCTGTAAACGAACATTCTTTCATTCCAAAATTTTCGTAATTTATTTTATGGTAAACGAAAATCGTTTACGGAAGCATATTGCATTTAAACATGATTGAATATTTTAAAGAGAGTTGAGAGAACAAAGAGCTAAACTTGTTTTCATTTTGTGAGAGTGCGGTTTTATAACTTTTTTATTATTTATATGACGGAATAATATGTGCAGATGTATGTGTACAGAACTCAAAAGATGCAGATGTGTGTGCATACAACACAAAAAGCGACGTTGCAACTTTTCTGCAAAAAGATGGAGATGTGTGTGTACAAAACACAAAAGAAACGTTGCAACGTTGCATACATGTTTGTCCGCGTTGCTTTATTAACAGACGGTGGTGGACATTTATTTATCTACATCCCTCCCACCGCACTGTTATACAATTTCATAACATTTGCAATCGTACTCAGCATGCGTAGGTGGGCCTTTAGTTTTGTACAGGCGCTTGTGGTGTTCGGTATTTGTGCGCGTGTGTGGCAAAATTAAAAATATTTTTATCAGTGAACTCAAAATGATTTCATTCAAAGAATTAATTAAACCAAAGAATCTAAATTATCGGAGGTGCGATATCTCGCAAATATACTGCGGACTCCAATTTAATGTTATAGGTAAATGGTAAATGAAGTGAAGACATGTGGGAAAATAACCAGATTGTTAATAGCAAAAAAATGGATCGAGCACTGCATGAAAATATTGAATATTTTGTGGAAAGCCGGAATAATAAAAACAATAGATTTTAACAGAAACTGAGACCATCTATTGCTTTTGTTAACGACTAACTGATTATTTTTCCACACGCCTTAAATTGTGAATAAGCAAATTCAAATCATTAACAATCAATCATCAAACGTTTAGGTACTGAAGCTGCTAATGGTAATGGTGAAATTAATTTATTCAGGCACAATAAACTGGATACTTCTGGAAACTGCTGATATTTTCAACACTAAACAGTTAAACTTTGTTTTTTAATGACACTATGCAACACGTTTTTTCACCCGAAGTTTTTCATGTTATTTTCTGATGTAGCTTAGTATTCTATTCATGGACGTGAAAACTTTGAAATGTCAGCATTTGGGTCAGAATATTGACCTATAAAATTCACATTAGACTAAAAAGTTTGATATATGGTAAGATAACATCTCGCTTCGATCAATACAATGGACTACTACATTTTTAATATGTTCTAACATACATGCTTTCTTATTTACAGTTTGTCTACAACTCAATTAGAAGATATCAGCCAAATAATAGCAGAGTTGTTTGTCGGGGAGCTCCCGGGTACATTTTACTAAAAATTGTGACATTTTTAATTATTAGCATAATTTTATAAAACATATTAAATATCATAATTCAATCAAATTATTCTTTTGCGACAATCGTTTTCTCATTTATTGTTAAACTGACATTTCTTGTGACAAAGGCAATGACCGTTTGCAACAAACGTTTAACAGGGTTTAGGATAAACAGGCATTGCGTGTGACAAACACAATAACCGTTTGCACCAAATGTTTCACAGGGTTTGTAATAAATATAAATCATTTACGATAAGTACACTAACCGTTTGCTATAAACGTTTCTTTGGGTTTTGGGATAAACATAAATCGTTTGCGACAAACATACACCTCAAACGAAATTCGTTTGTCTAATTTTTCGTTGGGAGTAACGAAATTTTTCTTTGCGTGCAGAGGATATTCATTAACTTCTATACATACAGTTCCAAACTCGATAACCAAGTTGGCTTTGGTGAACGGACGTCTCACTTATCGCGTCTATCATGACAGGTCACTGTTTTATTGGACGGCACGCAGAGATTAAACGTCTTGCTTAATGACTTTTGCAGAAGCTGTGGAGACGAAGAGCCCGTTTTCGAAAGCTGACATCCTAAGGAAGAAAACATTGCATATTTGAAAAATCTATGGATAAATGTATAAATTATGACCAATGTTGTAAAAGGAGATGAAATTCAAAAAAAAAATATATATTTTTTGGATGTTATGATAATGCTTTCATAACTGTACAAAATTTCAAGTGTTTGTATGTACAGGAATCGAAGTTATAAGCCTTTAATTTTGTGTGTAAAATCTTCCATTTGAATGGGAGGTATCTAAAGCGCGTGCTAATACATAATGCCCCTTCTATCTATACATAGCGACTATAGGTACTGTAAAAGCACAATCCACACAATTTTAAGTACAGGGTTGCCCATATTCGACGGACCCATGTTTTTTTTGGGCCCATTCCAATCGACGAGGCTTGTCCGCAGGCAACAATCTTTGCGTCAATTGAATTTTGTACGGGAACAAATGCAAATCAACGCGAATAATCCGTTGTAAAGTGGGCCGAGCCATGCCCAACTGCTGAGAACGGCGTTTTTGGGATGTTCTTGGGGACCTCTCAACACTGGCTCGTACGGCAGCGATATTCTCGGCCGATCGCCTTGGTCGACTTTTATTTGGCCTCTTCGGATTAGAAAGAGCCTCACCAGTCGAAAATTTTTCGTATAAACGCTTAATGGTGTTCTTAGAAGGCGCACTTCTCACATTTTTTAATATTTTAAAAGCACGTTGAGTTTTCACAATTGACTTCTTCTGTTGAATGTAAATTTCAACTATTTCGCGTGGCGTGTATTGTTCCATGGTAAAAATCTGCTTGGACTGACGCTTCAAACGCGGTATGTCATTAAGCGATCTGACATCTCTGTCAAAAGTTATGGCGTTGCCAGATGGGTCCGTCGAAGTAATAATAAAGTAATAAGCAACTAACCGACAGACGGGCAGATATTGCTCAGATGACTTTTATTTTCTGAATGGAGAACTTTTCAAGAACATTGTGTGAAAGTTCGAAATGGATCGGAGCAAAAATAACGAAGATATAGCAGTTTAAGAAGCCGCGCCTCATACGTGACGCAGTGCAGCAAAAAAACTTTAAAGTGTTTTTCTCACAACCCACGTTTTCAAAGTCGGAGTCAATCATAACATAAAAACCGTCCCTTTGAAATTTTGAACACTGTTTCTGTACATAATTTACGAGGAACGCTGGCGAGTTTTTTTCAAATTATTTTTATACATATTTTTTATTTCACAGTATTTACAATTTCTTGGAAAGTGCCTTTATTATTTGGACATTATTTTTTTAATGCTTGATAAAGCCGGGATACATTTTAAATTCAAGAAAATTATGAGGACTACAAAAGGTAATAATAACACTTTCACGTGGAAACGGAAGTTTAGTAACTGTCGTTATAACAATTAGAAAAAATAGTTTTTTTTTCAAAAAATCGTTTTTGCTGGCAAGAAAACAAATATAAAAAAATGGCGGAAATTTTGTTTGTTCCATTTTTTGACGAAGAAAACAACGCCTATTAGAAGATAATCTATGGATAAATGTATAAATTATAGCACTTTTGGTACAAATAAAAGAATTTCAACATAATCCGGTTTTCCCACTATCCCACTTTTGTGAACAAGGGTATATATCAGAGGCTGCGGGCAAAAGTGTAACAAATCGATTAAGAGACCCCAAGAATGTTTGGCGGAAATCCGCTATTTTAAATCATTTGAGCAATGTCCGTCTGGTTGGTGCGCACGATAGCTTTCGACAGCAGTAACTGATTGACATAAATTTTTTTTATCTCAGGATAAGGTCAAAGATGGACAATTCCACACATCGTATTAGTTTTTCGGTCGTTATCATCTTGAGAAAAATGGCAGGAGTGGCCAGGCCCCTTTTTGTACCTCCCATACAAATGGACCATTTTGCACAAAAAGTTAACGGCTTATAACGTTGATACCAGTCTATAGAATTACTTGAAATTTTGTGAAGCCTAATGTACATACGAGTACAGTTATTGCCACGACCCTTTTGGTACCTCTCAGACAAATGTACCATATAAATATATATAATATACAAGTAAATATTTTATACAATATATAAAATACTTTTTATTCTCATTATTCCAAACTTCAGCTCAATTCGTTGAAATTTGAGGTTTTTGTGGCGTTACGAAGTCAAATTTAGAGGGACCTTTGTATAGGGGCTATATCATAAAATGGACCTATTACTGCCGTTGTTCGCGTAAAGGATTCCGCGTATAAATAAACCCCGTTTAGCAATAATCACACCGATCAGTTGACATTTGTTGTCTCTATGGCTTTAATAAGTCAAATCAAGGACGCTATATATGTGGGCTGTATCAAAAATGGACCGATATTGTCCATTTTCAATCCCAAGTTACAAGCAGCTATAAAAAGTATCTGTACCAAATTTCAGTCATCTAGCTCTATTATTGTAGACTGTATCGTGATTACAACAGACGGATGGAAATTGCTAAATCCTCCTAGAATTTTACGACGATACGAGTATATATATAATTTATTGGGTCCCTGATCAATATTTCGAGATGTTACAAACGGAGTGAACAAATTAACATACCAATGATGAAGGGTATACAAATGAAATTTATGTAAACAATTTTTTGTTTACATAAAGTGTATTTTTTTAACATTTGTTTAAAGATTTTCATTCAGTTCCTAGATTAAATAATTTTAATATTTAATGAGCGAATACTTTTTGGAGGGCAAATTCTTACCTTGATTTGTTCTTGTAAATGGAGGTAGTGTTATTATAGTTTATTGTTTTTAATAGAGGTATCTAGCATTAATTAAAAAATATATTAGCCAAACTCATATAATCTAAAGAGATTAGTCTTTGTGAGGGTTTCTTTTCAAAATGTGCCTATGAGCGAGTACTTTTTGGAACCTCGTTCATATATGTAAAGTTCTGGACACCATAAAAGGGTTAAATAAAGTTATATTAAAACAATTCTCCTGGGCATTTGTTGGAATTGTTGCTGTTTTACCAATTTGTTTTTGGCCTTCGGTTAATTTGTTTCCCTTTTCGCAAATATTCATTACAAAGTAAGTGAAGTGCATACTCGTACACTCCAACTGGCGGTACCTCAACTGTTTGCCTAGGATATCAATTTGCTAGGGTCATGTGCGTCGTTTTGCTCAGCTTTTGTAGTAAATTACAATAGGGTTAAGTTTTTGGCATGATTATACGTTAATCAAACGTCTTTGTTCTGTTAAGCCAAATGTAATGTAAAAGGGCAAATCATCAATCAATTTCGTAAATTTTAGAGGAGAAACAAAAACTAATGGTGATTTCGTTTCTGAAAAATAATATCACCACATCATGTTGCGACATTTAAAAAATTCCCCCTGCACCCACTGCTAATTTCGCATTTTGCATGCGAACAATCGAACAAAAATGGTGCGGAGAGTAAAACCCATACCTACATTATGGCGCAAATATTTGATAGTGCATTAAGAATGTACGCTTTCAATTAGGTTTGGTTCTAAAGTTTGCTTTTTGACGGTGCATCACTCCACACCGTGGACTGAGCTGAGTGTGGAAAATGCGATATTTTCGCATTTGCGGAGTATAATAATATTACAAACGAAATCAAAACCCGTTCATACGGCTGCACCATTTTTACAAACGAACCTAAAAATGCGGTTTCAGTTTAAATGTAGAAAAAATTTTACATTTTTTTGCACAAACGAAATCACCATAAATTACGAGAAAACCAGTGAGGAAGTCGGACGAAACGGAACATGTCTTACGCTACATGATCCTATCAGAACAGAATAATAAGAAATATTATAAAGTGTTATCTATTTTATTTTTCCAAAGGCAATGACCAGTCCAATAATCTAAATCTGTAGAGATTTTCTTAAAACTTGGCACTGTTCGTTCTTTATTAAAAAAAATCCAATTTCTCATCATGTCGATCTGATGAGAAATGCGTAGCGCTGACACTCAAAATCGGGAAACTAATATTTATGGGGGATATTACTGCATCTGAATCAATTTTCTTTAATTTACTTACCCGAATTTCAAAATTATTGGATGGTAAAGACTGCTTATATAGCGCTACTATACATATAAGCAATATAAACAACCCATCTGCGGCATCTTTATGGCTTTTTATACCCTCACTTTAGTGTGACGAGGGTATATATCATTTGCTACGGAAAAAAGTGTAACACGTCGAAGGAGTGACCTAAGACCCCAAGTATGTTCGGAGGAAATCCGTTTTGGGACATTTTAAGTCGAATGAGCAATGTCCGTCCGTCTGTCTGTCTGTCTGGCTGTCTGTCTGTCTGTCTGTGTGTCTGCTGGCTGGTGCGCACGATAACTCTCGAAAGGAGTAACCGATTGACCTCAAATTTGGTATGTGGTAATATTTTTTTCTATCTCCGGCTAAGTTCGAAGATGGGCCATATTGGTCCACTCCTTCTAGTACCTCCCCCACAAAGGGTTAAAATGTTGTGAAATATTGGTTCTTTAATAACTGCTATACTACTTATTCCAATCTTTTGAAATTCCACACATAGTATTATCTTATTAGTCGTTATCAACTCGAGAAAAATGGGCAAAGTCGCCACGTCCCTTTTGGTACCTCCCACACAAATGCACTATTTTGCACCAAAAGTTAACAGCTTATAACATTAATAACAGTGTATAAAAATACTTGAAATTTTGTACAGTATTATGCTTTTATATTGCGTACAGCCCAGGGAAAAATGGGCGTTGTTGTCATGCCCCTTTTGGTACCTCCCACACAAAGGTACCTTTGTGCACCAAAAGTTAACAGCTTATAACAGTAAAACCAGTGTATAAAAATACTTGAAATTTTGTACAGTGTAATGTTTTTATAGTGTCCATAGCCCTGTGCAAAATGGGCGTTATTGCCACGCCCCTCTTTGTACCTCCCACACAAAATGCCCAAATCATACCACAATTTAATGTCTCATAACGTTTATACCAGTGCACATAAATGCTTATAAGTCGGCACAGTGCAATGAATTTAAAGTATCTAATGTTCAGCAAAAAAAGGTGTATTTGATAAACCCCTTCTGGTACCTCCTACACAAATTGACAGAATAATTCGATTAATATTCAATATTACATTACTCACAAAGTGAGGGTATACCTTAGTCGGTTTACCCGACTGAAACTTTCTTACTTGTTTTCTTTGGAATTTCTAACAATTCCTTACTGCCAACGAAATACTCGATTAAGTCAGGGACACAAGCACGAAACTGTATCTATAACTACTAATGCTTAAAATAGTTTAGCCCTCTAGGTGTTAGTAGTTTTATTTGTTTTTTTTTTAATTTTTGATGATGATTGCATATTCATACATAAATCCAAAGTAACGGGTTTTCCACCAAGAGGTGTTATTTTTAATCACCCGGTATTTCGGTAGCTGTCAATTTTGAAGCTTTTATTCTTTGACATTTGACAAGTAGAAACTACGCCATTACTAAAAATGGGAAGATACACGATCATCGAACGATACAAAACGATCAAAAAACGATACGAACGATACAAAATCATCTTGACTGATGACGTCATTTCCACCTCTGTGGCTACGTCAACAAGCAAAATTGTCGCATCTGGGGCTCGGAAAACCCAAGAGTTATTCTTGAGAAGCCTCTCCATCCTCAACGTGTGACTGTTTGGTGCGGTTTATGGTCCGGCGGGGTCATTGGATATTACTTTTTCGAAAATGAGGTTGGATCAACAGTTACGGTGAATGGATTGCGCTATCGAGAGATGAGTAATGATTTTTTATGGTCGGAGTTGGATGCTATTGACCGGACAACGTTTACTTTAAACAAGGCGGCGCTACGTGCCACACAAGCAACGAAACCATTGCTCTGTTACGGGAAAAGTTTCCGAACCGTGTTATCTCTCGAAGTGGTGATCCCAATTGGCCACCGAGATCTTGTGATTTAACACCTTGCGACTTCTTCCTTTGGGGCCACGTGAAAGATAAGGTCTACGCCAACAGCCCAGCGTCGATTCAAGACCTGAAAGATAGCATTCGTGTGGCTGTCGAGGACATAGGGCAGCCACTTTGCGATTTGGTTATGGAAAATTTCATGAAAAGGATATGGTCCTGGCCATTTGGCTGATGTTGTTTTTCATTATTAACGGCATAAATTCCTATTTATTATAAAATAAACATCCGACCATTTATCTCAAAAAATGACATTTTTCTTAGAATACGAAAATAACACCTCTTGTTGGAAAACCCTTGGATGATGGATTGGTGGCGCTGCAGTATGCTTTATTCAAAATTTTATATTTATTCGCAAAAAGTATTGTTCTACATACGTACCTGGAAGGGCCGCTCAATGTCTGTAGGGCCAGTTAGCTGTACTTTAAAATATAATGCTTTTATGATTGATCTGGCCAAGAACTTAGCCGTATTATAAAGATAAGGGTTTGCCATTATGTTTTAAAAATGATTTCGGGCAAGTGGCCGCCGCAGCTGGCTCGAATAAATTTCAGCCTAGACGCCCAATATTCGACCATTTTTGCAGCATTTGGGGCTGTATGTTGTGTCGGGCTTATCTGCGTAGACAACCGACTTCACATAACCCCAGAAAAAATAGACGAACGGTGTTAAATCGATCTTGGAGGCAACAGTCCCACGACGAGAGATAATGCGCTCACCAAAAGTTGATTGTTTCGTTGGCTGTATGGCATGTAGCGCCGTCTTGTTGGAACCAAAGGTCGTCCACATCAGCATCCTCCAATTCAGGTACGAAAACGCTATTAATCATGGCTCTACAGCGTTCCCCATTGACTGTAACATTATGGCCGGCTTCATTTTTGAAGAAATATGCCCCTATATCAGACAGGGGCGGAGCTAGAGGGCCTCAAAGCTGGCCACATCGGGTGAAGAATATGTTCAAGCGCGTGTAACTTGTGTTTCTCTTACAGAAAATGGCGCATTGTGTCCCCTCTAAAACAAAGTAAACTTTGTAAAAATCGGTTCAGCCGTTTGAGAGCAATTACAAATTTCGTAAAACACAAAAACTCATTTTGTCCATAAAATTTATTCAAAAAATTTTTTTTTGAAAATTATTGCGAGATCTTATTTTACCTATTTGTAACTGCTTATAAACATTTTAGCCAAAAATAAACTACATAGGTCGATATTAAATATTCTGACCCTGCTGTCAAAAAGACCAACTCCGTAAAAAGTATTGCCAGATTGAAAACAACACATCTAAAAAAAACACCCTGTACATATATCATAGTTTTCTTGGCAACGTCGTAGTCAATATTACTCAAATCTCTTTTCTTAAAACCTATCACTCGATTAGATACAACACTCTTTTGTATACATTTTCTATTTACACCAGCTTTTCAAATTTGTTTGTTTCTTCAGTCAGTTGCTCATTCTTTCTTCATGCCATGTCATGCTCATTTAATTTTCTTTTTTCCATAGTTATTGTTGAATACTTCTTTCTGCTGGTGTTGCATGTAGTGTTCTTTGTGTTGTTGTTGTTGGGAATGTCGTTTGGTTGCTGAATGTGCACGTGAATTTCAATGTCATTTGCGCAATCAGGGCACCAACCTTGTGCCCTTAGGGCGGCAGATTGCCCGCAGAGCTTAAGAGTCAATTATAATTTTGTTTTGCATGCAACTATGTCCCGGACTCGCTAAATGAACAAAACGAGTAATGCATTCTTAACGCTTCAAGACGTCTTACATATGAATGAATTGTTGCAGGGAGTTCTTCGAGTTACATGCAAATGTAAATACATACACTGGTAAAAATATAACATATATACCCGTACACTTACATTGGTTTCCAGCCAAAAACTTTAAACATTTTAAATCAGTACATTTTGTACTTAAAGTAATTTAGGTTAGGTTAGGTTGAACAGAGGTGACGTTTAAACGTCTCATGTCCGTGGACATACACTTAAAAGTAAAGTAATTTACTTAATAATAATCGTACATACACCATGGATCGCATTCCTCAGTGTGTCGACTTAGTTCGGTGAAATGCTTTTTTTGGTTAGTAATTCTTTTCACACATAATTTACTACTTTCAGAAATATTTCAAGCTAATTTAAGATAAAGACAGATAGAGTGGTGTCTATCGAAACTGCTGTTAGTTCTACCAAGCAATTGAAACTCGCTACCATTTTTTGTAATTGTTTCTATTACATTTTGCAATAGACAGAATGTAACTGAAACATGTGGTCTCAAACCTAAATAAATTATGAATTAGAAATTATATAAAATATTGAAATAAGGGAAGATGGGAGTTGCGAACATTGTTCGTGTGAATAGTTCAGGATATAAATGAACTCAAATTACCTAATTTTATAGCCCGATCAATTGAAATTTGAGGTTTCAATGCCGTCAAGAAGCCAAATCGGGGTAATTTTCGATAGGGGCTATACAAAGCATACAGCTATTGCTACCGTTGTTTGTGTGAATGCTTCTGGGTATAAGAAGTCTAATCGGAGACCTGATTTATACTCGTATATCAAAAAATTACCCGTTATGTCCATTTTCTATCCCATCTTACCCGCAGCTATAAGAAGTATCTGTCTGTACCAAATGTCAGACATCTAGATCAATTATTATAGATTGTAATGTGATTACAGCAGAAGGACGGACGTAATGGTTAAAAAAATAATAGACTCCTCCAAATTTAAAGGAAATAGGTTCAAGTTTACATATAACCTCCATATACTCGTATATATATATATGTTCCTTATTATTTGATATCTAACTGCTATAGATTTGATATCTAGCTGTCGTAGATTTTACAGCCGATCAACATTTCACAGGGAAATCCCAAAAAAGACTACTAAATTTAATGGAAATAGATTCATATTTAAATATATATCCCTTATATGAAGCATTAATTATATGTCAAGAAGCCAGTTTTTCAGGTAATGTTTTCCGATTTTAATGAAATTTGGTGGACATGTAGGCGTATGCCTAAATAGTAGTAATGTAGTAAAAAATAACTGAATTCTGGTGACTGCAGTTGTATGCATTTAAATATGCTCATAGTCTTCGCCTTTTATGTTAGATTTGATGAACGACATGCAATATATAATACAAGTTTTTTAAACCATTTTTTATGGGATTTTCAATGGTGGTAATCATTTATTGCACAAACACTATTTTGAAATTGATGTTTAGGTCAAACTATTAATTTGCAAATATCAAAAAAGCCTGGTCAAACGATTTTACTTATTACACTATATAACAAAAAAAAAATTTTTCTCAGTGGCATGCTGTTATATAAAATTAAAACGAAAATTTTTTTTATGGATTAATTTTTTAAAAAAAAAAAATTATTAAAAATTTTATTATTGTCGAAGGTACCCTTTAGGTTTAGGTTATGTTAAGGTGGCAGCCGTTTTCTTTTTTTATTTCTTCAGCTCACATAAACCAGTTTAGGTCCCTAGTGGTTCCACGGGCTAAAGTGCCCTTCATCGAAACCAATCTGTTTGATATACAAATGTATCGATAGCACGAATATTGGTACTGGAAAGATCTGTTAGGCTGCCTAGAAAGGCCGACCCCAGTAGGTCCAGTCGTCGTTTACTCAAAGCGGGACAGTGGCATAGCAAGTGCTCAATGCTCTACTATTCTTCCTTATCTCCACAGCTTCTACAGAAGTCATTGGAATTAATACCCAATCTTCTGGCGTGTTCGCAGATCAGGCAGTGTCCCGTCAGAACTGATACTAACGCAGATAACATTTCCTTTCCAGTGCGAGGAGATATTTTGACCTTCTCAGGTCATACCTTGGCCAGATTTGTCTAGCTACCCTACAGGTGCCGATTTGTGTCCATCTGTCGTTTGACTGCCTGATTGCCTCTTGCCTTATGCAAAGCTTGCACGTGGATAGTGGCGCACCAATATATACAAATTCTTCGAGAATTTGTAAAGTCGTCCTTTTCCTAGCAAGTTCATCGGCTTTGCAGTTCCCCGGGATATCCCTATGCCCAGGCACCCATATGAGGTGTAAATTAAACTGCTCAGCCATCTCGTTAAGAGATCAGCGGCAGTCGAGGGCTATTTGTGAATTTAGGGATGTGGCCTCCAGAGAATTGATGGCAGCCTGGCTGTCCGAGTAAATGACAACGCCAGTGTTGGTTACTATGTTGCGACTCAGTCACTTGGCGACTTCCTATATTGCCATTATTTCGGCTTGATAGATACTGCAGGTATCTGGTAGTCTGTGAGATATATCCAAACTATGTTTTTCACAGTGTACTCCGAAGCCAACCTTTTCATCAAGCTTCGAACCATCCGTGTAAAAGTGGAGATTGTTTCTATTTCCGGGTATTCTGCCGTCCCGTTCATCCCTGGCTGGTATCATAGTGATGTAGTTCCTCTCAAAGGTGCGCACCGTTGATATATAGTCCACTCGGTCGGTTACCATAGCACTACACTTTGACATCCTCATGTGACCGTAGTTTTTGTACCTCCACATTGATAGCCAGTTTAATCTTAGTGCCGCTTTGGTTGCAACTTCTCTCGCCACAACATTAATCGGCAGTATATGGAGAAGGGCTTGTAGAGACTCAGTCGCTGTAGTCCTTAACGCTCCGCTTATGCACAGGCAGGCAGTTCTCTGAACCCGTGATAGCAGGTTTGTGATGGTTAGTTTGTCAGTTGCCGTCCACCATACCACAATGATGTATAACAGTATTGGACGAACCACTGCTATATACATCCAATGGACAATTTTAGGAGAGAGGCCCCACCGCGACCCTACAGCCTTCCTGCAGGAATATAGGGCGATGTTGGCCTTCTTTACACGTTCCAGTACGTTTAGTCTGAATGACAGTTTCCTATCCACAATTATTCCTAAAAATTTTACACTTTTAGAAAAGACTAGATCTGTTCCATTTATACGAGGAGGAGGGTCCACATGAGGGACATTATTCATCCTAGTAAAGAGAACCAATTCTGTCTTGTTTGGGTTAACAACCAAACCGCTGCTTCTGGCCCATCTCGGAGGATGTTTTCGAATTTGCCACTCACTGCGATTGCCAGGTCGTCCGCATATGTCGCGACCTTGCAGCCACAACGTTCTAGATCTAGCAGGATTTCATTCACCGCTATGTTCCAAATTAGTGGAGACAGTACTCCTCCTTGTGGGGTCCCTCTGTTTACAAACCTTGTTAGAGTTGTGGACCCTAGACATGCTGTTATACGTCTTCTGTTGAGTAGTCTTTGAATTAGTCTAATCAAGCTAGAGTTCACCTTTAGATATGACAATGCCGCGATTACTGCATCTGGGTGTATGTTGTTAAAAGCCCCTTCTATGTCAAGAAATGCCACCATGGTTAATTCTTTGAAATGTAGGTACGATTCGATAGTGCTCACAAGTTCGTGCAGGGCTGATTCTGTAGACTTTCCCTTATTTTAAGCATGTTGGTTCCCCGACAGGAGTTTTGTATCCAGGTTTTGCATAATGAAATAATCTAAAAGTCTTTCCAGACTTTTCAATAGGAAAGATGATAGACTAATTGGTCTGAAGTCTTTTGGCCTAGTGTGTGATATCTTCCCCGCTTTGGGTATGAATTCCACTTTAGTATCCCTCCATCGATTCGGGATGTATGAAAGCCTTATACAGCCTACATAAATTTTCTGCAGCCAGGGGATAATGTACTTTAACATTTTCTGCATTTCTGCTGGGGCGATGCCGTCTGGTCCAGGTGACTTGAAGGGATCAAAGCTGTTTATAGACCAGCTTATTCTAGATCTCTCAGTCAACAAGCTAGCGATGCTCGCAGTCCACTCGCACTCTTGTTGGTCCTGTTGATCCTCGGGCTCTGTTGATGAGTTCCCCGGGAAATGTGTGTCGAGCAGTACACTTAGCGATTGCTCGCTGTTTTTTGTCCAGTTGTTTGCCTCATCCTTCAAATACCCCACTGTACAAGGAGACGCGGATAGTACCTTCCTCAGCCTTGCGGCGTCGGAGACCTTTTCCACTTCGCCACAGAAGGAATACTAAGAGCGTCTTTGCGCCTTCCTAAGCTCCTTCTTATAGATCTTGAGTTGCCCTTTATGCATCCCAATCATTAAAGGCTCCTGTAGATTTCGCCTTGTTGAATAGCTTGTTGCAGGTCTTTTTCCTTGCCGTTAGCTCAGAAGTCCACCATTGGAGTCTAGTTTTACCCTTGTACCTTGTTTTTGGACAGGCTTCTTCAAGGGAACTATTGAATTATGTGGTGATATGCTCGACCAGATCATCCAGACAGGCTTTGTCATTCGGTTCATAAAGAAGTTTAGAGTTGAGGACCTTTTTAAAATTCTTCTCATACATGTGCCACTTTGTCTTCCTCACATTTCTGTGGACAGCAGGTTTAGGCATTTTGAACTCTATATAATGGTGATCCGAGAATGAGTGGTCGTCCAGTACATTCCACCCAATAATTATGTCTGACACCCGGTCAGTAGCAAACGTTACGTCTAGTACTTCTTGTCTGTCTTTAATTGTAAAGGTCGGTTTATTGCCAATGTTACAAATAGTTAGGTTGGTAGTTAGAATAAAGTCAAGAAGCGAATCACCCCTATTGTTTATATCCGTACTACCCCAGATAGTATGATGAGCGTTCGTGTCTGCGCCAATAATCAGCTCGAGCTCGTCAGACGTTGCTTCTTCTACTACTTCCCTGAAGAGCGCTGTCGGTATTGCAGCTTCATAAGGAAAGTAACGGGAGACCACCCAGTATATGCGATTACCAATCTCCAGACTAGCAGCTGTACCTTTTGTATTTGCACTATAATTTTTGGAGTATATGCCCGATCAGGTCGACTTATACGTTAAATTGAAGCTATTAATGTGGGCTACCAATGTTGGAAATATCTCTTTCGCTTAGAAACAGTTGTTTATTAACAGGCATTAAACAATTTAGAAAAAGTACATTTATTTAAAAAAATCCTGAGACGAAAAAAACATATAAAATAGAAAAAAATATATTTTAATTTTTAAAAGTTTGCATCCTATCGAAGAAAATAATGCCTATTTGGAAAAAAACTATGGATAAATAAGGAAATTATAGCCCTTTGGGAAGAGGTAAGAAGATTTAAAAAAATTTTTTTTTTTTAATTTCTGTTTAAATAGCGATTTTATTTGTTACTTTTATTTATATTATGTACATTTGAGTTTATTTACATGTACAAGTTTCATTAGAAGAATTTGTGAGTTCTTTGTTGACGTTTGTAGATTTCGGAATCGGTTTCTCTAATGAGGAACCAAATATAATCTCCCATCATTCTTTCATCCCAGGGCCCTTGGTAACGCCGCTCGATGGACTTCATTTCTTGGTGAAACCTTTCGCCATGTTCGTCACTTACGTCGCCAAGATTCTCGGGGAAAAAGTTTAAAAGAGTATGCAAGAAATGAATTTACACCTGTTGGAATACATAAAGCGAAAAATAAGTAAGAAGGATACACACATGTGTGTTATATACTTAAATATAGAAAAATATATTTCTTACCAATATTTTCATAATTTTTTAACAAATCATTAATCATTGTTTCATATTGCGGGCTTTTATTGGATCCAAGGAAATGTGAAACTTCAAGCTTAAACGACCTGCTGCAATTTCATCCGACGTCAAATATGATTCGAAATTTTCTTTCTTTCATCAGTTTCCTTATTTTAGGCCCATCTAAAACGCCTTCCTCGATTTTTTGAAAAGTGTAGGCAAAATAATGTTTTCTTTTTGGACGAGAGGTGTGTATTTTATGTTATTTTCACCCAATGTAATGTGTTTTCTTGTTGGCCATTTCTTTCTTCTGTAATGATCTTCACGAGCACGGCTATCCCAGAATATTTTGTATATTCGCCTTGCATTCCACATAACATCCCAACTACTTTTAAATCGTAACAAATTTTCCAGTCATGTTGTTCATATTTTATGTATTTTAGCAATTTAGCCATTGTTTCGTATGATTCCTTAGTGTTGACAGCATGAGCAATGGGAATCGACGGTTTCTGATTTCCGTTATGCAAAAGTACTGATTTCAAACTTTATCTACTGCTGTCAACAAATAACCGCCATTCCTTTGAATTGTACGTTTGATTAAGTTCTTCGAACAATCCGGGTATGTCCTTGCAAAATCATATGTTATCCACAGTTGTATAAAATTGTTTGTAAGGTATATCACGGACTCTATAATATGATATGTTAACATCTGGGGCCAAAATATTGTACTGTTTCATCCGAGATGCAAGTAGCTCTGCCTTATCTTTGGTCAGTTCCAAATCTCTCACTAGATCATTGAGTTGAAACTGAGTTAAAAGCGCTGACTTCTGACTCAAACTTGAATCGTTCAGAGTTGAGTACTCAGTTGAACTTGATATTTCCGTAATTAGGGTGTTAGCTATACTTGGACACTTGGGAATTGGTATTGTTTCTGAATGTGCAACTGGCAAAGTGACAGATTTTACTTCAGCGTAATTCCAGCGAATGCTCCTTCCTACTCCAATCTATTTACATAGAAAAAAATAGCAGTCCGTATCGTGAATGAATGGTTGTCTCCAAATCATTAGCCCTCCAAATTACACGTGAAGTCTAAAATTAAAACGTTTTATTCCACAAAACATTGCAAAGTACCTACCGCATTCTTCCACTAGTCCATCGAGTAAGATTTACATGGCACGAATACTAGGTGTCCACGGTTAGTTCATATTTTTAACTCTTATACCAAAATATTACACATATATTTCTTCTATTATTTTACTAAACGCACGTCGATTTTTTTAATTACATATTTTCCGCAGATGTAGCAGAAATTGTCGGGATCATTACGAACGGCCATAAAACCTCGTCCTCTCTATAATTTTATAATGTCTGACATCAATCCTCATAACATAAAATGCAAGTGCAATATCTCTTATGTGTCTCTCTCACATATGGCGAATTCAATATAAGCAAAAACATAATATAACAAGTAAGAAAGTTTCAGTCGGGTAAACCGACTAAGGTATACCCTCACTTTGTGAGTAATGTAATATATAACATTACACCAATAAATCTGTCAATTTGTGTGGGAGGTACAAGAAGGGGTTTTCCAAATACACATATTTTTCGGTAAACAGTACATTCTTAAATACATTGCATTGTGCTGAACTATAAGCGTTTATGTGCACTGGTATATTAAAGTTACGAGCTATGTAATTTTGGTATGATTTGGTCATTTTGTGTGGGAGGTACAAAAAGGGGCGGGGTGATAACGCCCACTTTTTACAGGACTATAGGCACTATAACAGCATTACACTGTACAAAATTTCAAGTATTTGTATGCACTGGTATTAAAGTTACAAGCCGTTTACTTTTGGTACGAAACGGTCCATTTGTGTGGGAGGTACCAAAAGGGGCTGTACAATAATGCCCATTTTTTACCGGACTATAGGCGCTACAAAAACATTATACTGTAGAAAATTTCAAGCATTTTTATGCACTTGTATTAAAGTTATAAGCAGTTAAATTTTGATGCAAAATGGTCCATTTGTGTGGGAGGTACCAAAACGGGCATGCCAACTTCACCCATTTTTCTCGAGTTAATAGCGACTAATATACTAATATTATGTGCAGAATTTCAAAAGATTCGAATAAGTAGTATAGAAGTTATTAAAGAATCAATATTTCACTAAATATTAACCCTTTGTGTGGGAGGTACCAGAAGGAGTAGACCAATATGGCCCATCTTCGAACTCATCCGGAGATAGATCAAAATATTACCACATACCAAATTTGAAGTCAATCGGTTACTCCTTTCGAGAGTTATGGTGCGCACCAGCCAGCAGACACACAGACAGACAGACAGACAGACAGGCAGACAGACAGACAGACAGACGGACGGACATTGCTCATCCGACTTAAAATGACCCAAAACGGATTTCCTCCGAACATACTTAGGGTCTTAGATCACTCCTTCGATGTGTTACACTTTTTTCCGTAGCAAATGATATATACCCTCGTCACACTAAAGTGAGGGTATAAAAACGAAAAAATATGAAAGAAGATTTTCTTTAATTTCCCTAACATTTACAAAATGGCTCATAACTTTTACATCTATCCATAGAGATTTTTAAATAGGCAGTGTTTTCTTCTTTAGCATGACTTTTTAAATGTGTGATAAAACAATATTTTTGACTTTTTTTCTATTTTTTATGTTTTTTTTTTGTACCAGGAAAAAGTGTTTTCTTTTTAAAAAATCATTTTTTTCTCATATTTTTGACGACTGTTACTAAACCAAAGATTCTACGTGAAGGTGATATGCAGCATATGTAGCCCTCATAATTCCCTTTAATATAACGCATAACACGGCTTAATCAGGCCTATACTTGAAAATTATGGACCAAATACTAAATGTACATTCCATGAAAGTTGGAATTTAAAAATAAAATTTAAATAAATAATTTACCATAAACATTTTTTTAAATATTTTTTCGTGTTTGTGACACCAAATTACATCAGAAACTGTTATCCACATCCCTTGGACAAAATTTGTGTTGCATAGTGTAATAAGTTTATGTAAAATCACTATTTTGAAATTGAGATTCAAGGTCAAACTATTAATTTGCAAATATCAAAAAAGCGTGGTCAAGCGATTTTACTAATTATACCCTCACTTTAGTGATACGGGGTTATATATCATTTGCTACGGACCAAAAGTGTAAAACATCACAGGGGAGCCCAAAGACCCTAAGTATGTTCGGCGGATATTCGTTTTGGGTCATTTTAAGTCCGTCCGTCTGTCTGCTGGCTGGTACGCACGATATCTCTCAAAAGGAGTAACCGATTGATTTAAAATTTGGTATGCGATATTTTTTTTCTACCTCCGGCTAAGATCGAAGATGGACCAATACACTCCTTCTACACCATTTTCAGAAGTAATTGAGAAGTTTCTCATTGTAATTGAGAACATTTCACTTGTAATTGAGATTTTAAATTGGCAACATTTCATTTCTAATTGAGATCTTATATCTCAATCAAAATTTCTATTTAAATTGAGATTTTCCATTTGAAATTGACTAAATTTCAATTAAAATTGAGATTTTCCATTGGCTAAATTTTAGTTGAAATTGAGATTTTCTATTTGGAATTGACTAAATTTCGATTGAAACTGAAATGTTCTATTTGAAATTTTCTAAGTTTCATTTGAAATTAGGATATTTCCATTTTAAATTGAGAAAATTCCATTTGCAATTACGATATTTCATTTTGAAATTCAGAGAATTCCATTTTAAATTAGAATATTTCCATTTGAAATTGATAAATTATTTTGAAATTATGAACCTAACATTGATTTTGAAATACATATTAAAAGCTGGGAAATTAATGAAGTTGGCTTTAAAATGTATTGACATACATAAATAAATTAAATATGCATGATAATATAAAATAAATTATAATATAAAAGTCTCGGAAAACAACATGGAGTTTAAGGATAAATGCGCAATTTTCTTGTGTAAATATGACCCGTGGAAACGTAAACCGTTTCCTACCGTGTCGTCATTTGTTACACGCCAAATGTTTCGAAGAGAATGTCGAAGAGAAATCGATGGTAAGTACATAAACAATTAAAATGCATTCTTTATATTTTTTTTATGTGTGTAAATTAAATTATTATTACTGTAGGTTCAGAACAAATTGCAAGAATAACATACAAAAAGTATACTGATCAAGATCGGAATCGATTGCGAAAACAGCTAGCTGCGGGGGCTGGTCCGAACTTGCATCTTCGTTAGGAATTTCGTATAAAACCGCACCTTGTTGGGTTAATTTAAGCCACATGATCTACATGCAGATGAAATAAACTGCGTACTGTCATGGGTGGAGGAAACGCCGGATGTAACACTTCGTGAGCTGAAGGAAATGGTGTTTGTCGAATACCAAAAACGAATTGCTCTATCGACATTGGCTAATACGATTCATAGTAAAATGTACACCATAAAACTGTTCACACCCAGCATGTAACCATGAATAGCAATGAGAATAAAATCGCACGTTCAGTATACGTCTCAAAATTGGTAGATTATATTAGAGAAGGAAAACAGTTTGGATTGACGAAACAAACTTCAATTAGTTTTGCCGCAGAGGATATGGCTGGTCTCGAGCGGGTTCCCGGTCCGTACAGATTACACCTTCCTCGCGTGGTCCAATTGTCCATTTGATAGGTGCAATAGGAACATCCGAAGTCATACAATTGGACGTAGAGGGTCATTCATCGCAAACGAATGGGTAATTGAACTTGTACAAATATGACATGACATGGGAAATGATGTCAATGAGCTCGTCATGGTATGCGACAATGCTCCATGTCTTCGAAGATTAGAGGAAGCCCTTCAAACGAATCCTGCTACATTGCTCAGACTTAGCCCCTATTCACCGATGCTCAATCTAATTGAAATAATTTGGTCGAAGGTTAAAAGCTACTTAAAAATCGCATGGATGTACCGAACGTAATACGGATAAATATAGGTGAGCAACGGCTAGTTCTCTTAGAGAGAATCATCGACGAATCGAAATCATTAATTACTGCATGGCGGTTTCACCACGCCCCTTTTGTACCTCCCACAAAAAATGACCAAATCATACCAAATTGAATAGCTCATAACGTTAATAACCAGTGCACATAAACGATTATAAGTTGGCACAGTGCAATGTATTTAAAGTACAGGGTCTCCCATATTCGACGGAACCATCTGGCAACGCCATAACTTTTGACAGAGATGTCAGATCGCTTAATGACATACCGCGTTTGAAGCGTCAGTCCAAGCAGATTTTTACCATGGAACAATACACGCCACGCGAGCGCTCTGAAATAGTTGAAATTTACATTCAACAGAAGAAGTCAAGTCAACGTGCTTTTAAAATATTAAAAAATGTGAGAAGTGCGCCTTCTAAGAACACCATTAAGCGTTTATACGAAAAATTTTCGACTGGTGAGGCTCTTTCTAATCCGAAGAGGCCAAATAAAAGTCGACCAAGGCGATCGGCCGAGAATATCGCTGCCGTACGAGCCAGTGTTGAGAGGTCCCCAAGAACATCCCAAAAACGCCGTTCTCAGCAGTTGGGCATGGCTCGGTCCACTTTACAACGGATTATTCGCGTTGATTTGCATTTGTTCCCGTACAAAATTCAATTGACGCAAAGATTGTTGCCTGCGGACAAGCCTCGTCGATTGGAATGGGCCCAACGAGTCCGTGGGTCCGTCGAATATGGGCAACCCTGTATCTACTGTTCAGCGAAAAATAGGTGGATTTTGTTAAAGCCCCTTCTGGTACTCCCGAAAAAATTGACAGAATAATTTGTATAACATTCCATATTACATTACTCACAAAGTGAGGCTATACCTTAGTCGGTTTACCCGACTGAATCTTTCTTACTTTTTTTCAGAAGAATGCTATTTTAGCGTGCTGACGATGGTAGCAATTTTGGAGAGATATTTTTCCTAGTTTCCGAGATATTCCAATTTTAACAGAAGAACCTTGGATTGGCTCTGGGTAAAATATAAAAAATATATATATTAGCGGTGTAATTCGAATTTATGGATTAAAAAAATTCGCAAAATTATAATATTGTAAATTTCGAGTACTTGTTACAAATGTTTAAGTTATAGTTTAAAATTTTCGCGATTCAATGTAATAAAATTCTGTTTTCTGCTTAAAAATGTTTTTATCGAGATAACTCGCGAAAGGAAGCAGATCAGATTTTGATCTCTTCATAGTTGTGTAGTGGGGATGGTACTGCATAGAACCTCATTAGCCGTTTGCTGTCAATATTGGCCAACTTTCGATTGCTTGATGCACGCTGTAAACATTCAAATATCAAAACTCCTATGTGTTCATTTTTTTATTATTACTATTTAAAATGCTCCAAAGAAAATGTCCTATGTGTAGATTTTCTCGAAAACCATTTACCAAGTCATGGCTTTTTCACACATACGATTTCAGTTATGATATATTGGTAGTAAATAATAAAAAGATAAATATATACAACAAGTAAGAAAATTGCAGTCGGTTAAACCTAAGATATATCCTCACTTTGTGAGTTATGTAATATGGAACATTTCACGTATTAATCTGTCTACTTATATATATTTACTTCAAATAAAGTGCATTGTGCGAATTGTAAGCGTTTATCTGCACTTGTATACTCGTATTAACGCAAATAGCTATTAAATTTTGGTAAATTTTTCACAGGGCTATAAGTATATTAAAAGCATTACACTGTGCAAAATTTTGTAGTATTTTCCTGCATTGGTACTAACGCTGACAACTTTTTGTACAAAATGGTACCTTTGTGCGGGAGATACCAAGAACGGTAGGCACTATAAAAGTAGCATAGAAGTTATTAAAGTATCAATATATCACTACATTTTAACCCTTTGTGGGGGAGGAACTAGAAGGAGTGGAGCAATATGGCCCATCTTCGAACTTAACCTGAGATGAAGAAAAATATTACGCAAATAGCTATTAAATTTTGGTATGATTTGGTAAATTTTTCACAGGGCTATAAGTATATTAAAAGCATTACACTGTGCAAAATTTTGTAGTATTTTCCTGCATTGGTACTAACGCTGACAACTTTTTGTACAAAATGGTACCTTTGTGCGGGAGATACCAAGAACGGTAGGCACTATAAAAGTAGCATAGAAGTTATTAAAGTATCAATATATCACTACATTTTAACCCTCTGTGGGGGAGGAACTAGAAGGAGTGGAGCAATATGGCCCATCTTCGAACTTAACCTGAGATGAAGAAAAATATTACAGCATACCAAATTTGAAGTTAATCGGTTATTCCTTTCGAATTATAGTGCGCACAAGCAGATAGACAGACGGACGGATATTACTCATATGACTTAAAATGAACCAAAACGGATTTCCCCCGAACATACTTGGTCACTCCTCCTTCGATGTGTGGGACTTTTGGTCCGTAGCAAATGATATACGAGTATACCCTTGTTACACTAAAATGAGGCTATACAAATCTGAGATATGAAAAATATAGCGATTTGACGAAATGACATTGTTTTTGACTCTCCTGAAAGCTAGTAAAACAAGTAAGAAAGTTTCAGTCGGGTAAACCGACTAAGGAATACCCTCACTTTGTGAGTAATGTAATATATAACATTACACCAATAAATCTGTCAATTTGTGTGGGAGGTACCAGAAGGGGTTTTCCAAATACACATATTTTTCGGTAAACAGTACATTCTTAAATACATTGCATTGTGCTGAACTATAAGCGTTTGTGTGCACTGGTATATTAAAGTTACGAGCTATGTAATTTTGGTATGATTTGGTCATTTTGTGTGGGAGGTACAAAAAGGGGCGGGATGATAACGCCCACTTTTTACAGGACTATAGGCACTACAACAGCATTACACTGTACAAAATTTCAAGTATTTGTATGCACTGGTATTAAAGTTACAAGCCGTTTACTTTGGTACGAAACGGGCCATTTGTGTGGGCGGTACCAAAAGGGGCTGTACAATGATGCCCATTTTTTACCGGACTATAGGCGCTACAAAAACATTATACTGTAGAAAATTTCAAGCATTTTTATGCACTTGTATTAAAGTTATAAGCAGTTAAATGTTGATGCAAAATGGTCCATTTGTGTGGGAGGTACCAAAAGGGGCATGCCAACTTCACCCATTTTTGTCGAGTTAATAGCGACTAATATACTAATATTATGTGCAGAATTTCAAAAGATTCGAATAAGTAGTATATAAGTTATTAAAGAATCAATATTTCACTAAATTTTAACCCTTTGTGTGGGAGGTACCAGAAGGAGTAGACCAATTTGGCCCATCTTCGAACTCATCCGGAGATAGATCAAAATATTACCACATACCAAATTTGAAGTCAATCGGTTACTCCTTTCGACAGTTATCGTGCGCACCAGCCAGCAGACACACAGACAGACAGACAGACAGACAGACAGACAGACAGACAGACAGACAGACAGACAGACGGACGGACATTGCTCATTCGACTTAAAATGACCCAAAACGGATTTCCTCCGAACATACTTAGGGTCTTAGATCACTCCTTCGATATGTTACACTTTTTTCCGTAGCAAATGATATATACCCTCGTCACACTAAAGTGAGGGTATAAAAAGAGTTTGTTGGCGCACCGACGGACGGACGGACATTGATCAATTAACTTAAAATGTCGTAAAATGGATTTCCGCCGAACATACTTAGGATCTTAGTTCACTATCTTAGATGTGTTACACTTTTGGCCCGTAGCAAAAGATATAAACCCTCCTCGATCCATGATTTCCTTCATTTCCAAATATTTTTCCGATGTAAAATGGTGTCCTAAAATCGAAAAAATATTAAAAAAGTTTTATAGTAATTTTTTTTGACAATCGGGATACACTTTAAACAAGTATGAAAGTTCAGTCGGGTAAACCGACTTATGAATATTTTTTTTGTTTTAATTAAGTTGTTGTCAATTTAAATTGCATTTAATATTTTTAAAGAATGTACTGGTATTATTGTGACTTTTGGTACAAAATGATCCTTTTGTGTGGTAGGTACAAAAAGGGGAGTGTCAATAAAGGCCACTTTTCTGTGGACTCTAGGTACTATAAAAGCATTACACTGTACAAAATTGAAAGTACTTATAGCACTGCTATTAAAGTTATAAGCTGTTAACTTTTGTTGTAAAATAGTCCATTTGTAAGGGAGGTACCAAAAGGGGCGTGCCAGTTATGACCACTTTTCTCTAGACTCTAGGTACTACAAAAGCATTACACTGTACGAAAATTCAAGTATTTTGATGCACTGGTATTAAAGTTAAAAGCTGTTAACTATTGGTACAAAATGGCCCATTTGTGTGAGAGGTACCAAAAGGGGAGTGCCAATAGCGCCAATTTTTCTCTGGACTTTAGGTACTATATAAGCATTATACTGTACAAAATTTCAAGTATTTATATGCATTGGTATTAAATATATACGCAGTTAACTTTTGGTGCAAAATGGTCCATTTGTGTGGGAGGTACCAAAAAGGGAGTGGCCACTTCGCCCATTTTCCTCGACGTGTTAGCGACTAATAAACTAATACTATGTGTGAAATTTCAGAAGATTCGAGTAAAGGGTATAGACGGTATTAAAGAATCAATATTTCACTAAAAGTTAACCCTTTGTGGGGGAGGTACTAGAAAGAGTGGACCAATATGGCCCATCTTCGAACTTAGCCGGAGATAGAGACAAATATTACCGCATACCAAATTTGAAGTCAATCGGTTACTCCGTTCGAGAGTTATCGTGCGCACCAGCCTGCAGACAGACACACAGACAGACAGACGGACGGACGGAGGTCATTGCTCAAATGACTCAAAATGTCCTAAAACGAATATCCGCCGAACATACTTGGGGTCTTAGGTCACTCCTTCGATGTGTTACACTTTTGGCTCGTAGCAAATGATATATACCCTCCTCTCTAAGGTGAGGGGATAATTAAAGGGAATTATGAGAACTAAAAATTTTTATCCCCTCACCTTAGAGAGGAGGGTATATATCATTTGCTACGAGCTAAAAGTGTAACACAACGAAGGAGTGACCTAAGAAACTAAGTATGTTCGACGGATATCCGTTTTGGGTAATTTTAAGTCGAATGAGCAATGTCCGCCCGTCCGTCTGTCTGTCTGTACAAAATAAATATATGAAATTTTGTACAGAGTAATGCTTTAATAGTACCTAGAGTCCAGAGAAAAGTGACCGTTATTGGGACGCCCTTTTTGGTGCAATTTAAATTGATAATAATTTAATTAAAACAAAAAAATTAATAAATTTACTACTTTAGAGGGAATTTATAAGTCGGTTTACCCGACTGAACTTTTTACTTGTTATAATGACACTATATCAGATGCTGCGGGCCAAAAGTGTAACACATCGATAAAGTGACCTAAAATACCCCAAGAATATTTGGCGGAAATCCGGTTTAGGCCATTTTAAGTCATTTAGGCAATGTCCATCAGACTGTCCGTCTGTCTGGTTGGAGCGCACGATAACTCTCGACAGGATTAATCGATTGACTTAAAATATGGTATTTATCAATATTTTTTTCTATCTCAGGCTAACGTCAAAGATGGGCTATGATAGCCCACTCCTTTGAATACTTCCCCCACGAAGGTTCAGCATTGAGTGAAATATTGATTATCTCATAGCTTCTATACTACTACTCGGAATCTTTGACAATTCCACACATAGTACTCGTATTAGTAGCTTGGTCTCTATTATCTTGAGAAAATGGGCGAAGTTGCCACGCCCTATTTGGTATCTCCCATACAAATGGACCAATTTGCAAAAAAATAGAGGCTTATTACATTGATTTCCACTCCACTACAAATACTTAAAATTTTGTGTAATGCCTATAGTCCCGTGAAAAATGGGCGTTATTGCCACGCCTCTTTTGGTAGCCCCCATTCAGATGGACCATTTTGTACCAAAAATTAAAGATAAATAACTTTGATTCCAGTCAGTACAAATACAAACACTTGAAATATAATGTTTGCTTCATTCTATACAAACAGTTTTTAGATCTAGGAAACAACACATTTTTTTGTGGGTTGCATAAAATTATTAATTATATGCTATTCGATCAATTGAAATTTTTAGTTTCTATGGCGTTAAGAAGCCCAATCGGGAGGAGCCTTTGAATGGGGGTTATATCAAAGCATAGACCAATAACGACCACTGGTCGATTGAATGGTTCAGGATATAAAATAATACTTTGTTTATTATTTTTGATCAGATAGTAGATATAGCAAAAATATGATCTATATTGCTCATTTTCAAGCCCAACTCATCTGCAGCTTTAAGAAATATATTTATTTACCAAATATTAATCATCTACATCAATTACTGTAGCATGATTACGTACAGACAGATATGGCTAAATAGTCATAGAATAACGATTAAGAATATACATATATAATTTATGGGGTCTTTTGATAAATATTTCGCGGTGTTACAAGCGGTGTGACAAAATGAGTATACCCCCATCCTTTACAATTGTTGTTATCTGGTGACTATAAATCTTTTTTTGCATTGTGTTGCATAGTGTTAATTTATGTACTAAAAATTAAATTTTACTCCATTATTAAATTACAAGAAATAAACACACTTTATTCAAACTACATACATACATACATACATATGCATGTAATTGTGAACATTATTTATTTACGACACTTGTCAGCCAAACCTCGTAGACAAGACATTAATTATTAACACCGCCACAATAACGTTATATGAATGCATTTCTAGAATACTAATTTGTCATTTAAAGTCATTATTCTGTGCCAAAATATAATAAAAAACAAACAAATCCTTTCCTGAACACACCGTAAATTATTGTTATAACACTTGACAGACGGACTGACTGACAGAAAACAAAGCCATTACAATTTTGGTATATTTATGTATATTTTGGCCAATTCTAAAGAATATTCAGTCACGAATGACAGGCATTTGTTCAAAAGTCATTCATCTGGATTGGGATCCGATTGATTTCTCACAATGCAAGTGTACCCAACAAAATGACTTATGATTTGCAAGTACTGAATACCAAATCGAAAGGAAGTAATATTGAATTTGTCTTAAAAAATTCCTAAAACTGAGAAAATGAACATAAAAATTAAACAAATGTTACGGGTATGGATGTGTGTATGTGCGACATTGAATCGTTCATGCGTATCTATGATTGTGGCGAGCACTGTAATATTTACAATCAGATGCAATAATCGTAAGCATACTTTTAGGCTCATCACATAACTCGTACAAATGTTGAGCAAAATTTAAATTATTTTGTTCATTCTTTGTCAATAAGAAGACATTCCATGATTAATTGTTCTAAAGAAATCTTTGTTTCCGTCCTAATATTTATACCCTATACCACACGGTGGTACAGGGTATTATAAGTTTGTTTCACGGCAGATGTTTGTAACACCTGAAAATAACACAGCTAGACAGACCCACCTTAAAGTATATCGATCGACTCAGAATCACTAGCTGAGTCGATTTAAGCATGTATGTCCGTCTGTCCATGTAAATTTGTTCGTCGACTACAGATCGCAATTTCACTCCGATCGTTCTGAAGTTTTGCAGTTTAGAGTATTAAGATCGCTATTGAATTTGGTTGAAATAGGTTCAGATTTAGATATAGCTCCCATATATATCTTTCGTCCGATTTGGCCATTTATATAGAAGCTGTATTTTACATCCAATCGTTTTGAAATTTAGAATGGTAGAGTTTCTTGATCTATGAACCAACATTGCCGAATTTGAAGAAAATCGGTTAAGATTTAGCTATAGCTCCCATATATATGTTTCGTTCGATTTTGCTCTTTAGTCCTGTAGAAGCTGCATTTTACATCCAATCATTTTCAAATTTAGAATGGTAGAGTTTCTTGATCCATGAACCAACACTACCGAATTTGAAGAAAATCGGTTAAGATTTAGCTATAGCTCCCATATATATGTTTCGTCCGATTTGGCCCTTTAGTTCTGTAGAAGCTGTATTTTACATCCAATCGTTTTGAAATTTAGAATGGTAGAGTTTCTTGATCCATGAACCAACATTGCCGAATTTGAAGAAAATCGGTTAAGATTTAGCTATAGCTCCCATATATATGTTTCGTCCGATTTTGCTCTTTAGTCCTGTAGAAGCTGTATTTTACATCCAATCATTTTGAAATTTAGAATGGTAGAGTTTCTTGGTCCGTGAACCAACACTACCGAATTTGAAGAAAATCGTTTAAGATTTAGCTATAGCTCCCACATATATGTTTCGTCCGATTTTGCCCTTTACATGAATTACAAAATTTATATATCAGAGTTATTCAATATTAAAATTTATATATCAGAGTTATTCAATATTACGAGAGTGGTGTATGGTATTATATAGTCGGCCCCGCCCGACTTTAGCCTTTCCTTACTGGTTTTTATTTGGGACTATTATTTACGAAACAAATATCTATTTGCATTTAAGCGTTTTTCAGTAATTCAACGTTTATTTTTTCAGAAATTTTAAATGTTACATTGCTGGATGGGTTGCCACCAAATGACGACTTGGAATATGTATAAATTTAAAATTAGTGCTTTAAAACAAAATTTATTGCTACGTATGTCATTTTAAACTGTAAGATACAACTCGAAATCAATGAAAAATGAAATTCGAAAAATCTGCAACGTTTTGAAAAGCCTTTTCAAACAAAATGTAGTTGGAGATATTCCTAAACAATGATTTTATTTGTATAAAAATACATATTTTATTTGATAAAATTCGTTTGCGAATATATTTTTGTTGTTATGTTATAGATTTTCAAATAAAATTTATTTGCTCAGAAATATAAAGGGTGGTCCAACCGTAATGCACGATGGTAATTTTGAGTCACACTTGGCGAGCCATGGCGAGCATTTGGCCGATATTTTGTTTCACACATAATTGTCATAGCTCATTCCATCATTATAAAAAATATTAAGATAATTCTCTGAAAACTTTTTGTTTTATTTTCAACTAGCTGGAGCCGGTCCACTTCGTTGCCCCAGATTTCAGATTTCCGATCCTGTTCATTTTTGGACTAATCATGTAGACTGCCACCAAATCCATATGCACAAAATTAGAGCACTCTCGTTAACAAATAGTTCAAGATATCTATATTTCAAAACATGGCTCACATGGGCGGGGCCACGCCCACAGGTCCGATCCCGCCCACTTTTCGACAAATCACGTAGACTGCCAAAGATACAAATGCACAAAATTACAGCATTCTCGCTCACAAATTGTGCAAGACATCTCAATTTATATTCCGTCCATTTTTGGACCAATCAGATAGACTACCAGCTACTTCCAGTTGGGCCACCAGGATATGTGGCCCATCTAGTATCACGGTCAAGTCTCAATCATCCAGTCCAAATCAGGGACAGTAGGAATCTCTCCGTAGGTTCGGACAGTGGGAATCACCCACAAAATGATAACTCCAAATTGGCTTATATGGGCGGGGCCACACCCCCTCAATCAAGAACTTATACGAGTATATCACCCGCTGAAAATGTCGTCAAAATCGGTCCAGCAGTTTTGGAGTCCATACGTAACATACACACATCCATTTATATATACATATATGGGCATTTCCCTGGGCTACTCAAAAAATGCCTTACATTTTTGCAACTCTTTCTTGAGTATTTTTTTAGCAATGTACTCAAAGTTTCTGCGCCACATTTACGCATTATGTAAATAAAAAAAATTACAATTTTGGCATGAAATTATTGCATTACACCTTGGGGATCTTTCTATGTAAAAAAAATTGAGAAATATTTTATAATATTGACATTAAAAGACACATTGTAATAGCTCCCTTTTCTATATAAATGTTGTGCTGTCCAAAATCATCAAAAATCCAAGAATATCTAAAATTTTTACAGTAAATGGTAAATAGATACTTAAGAAGCATTGCCTCTAGTATATGGAAGCAAAAGGTTAGGTAATATTAATATAAGACGTTTCCTTGAAATTTTTAAATCACTCAATACACCTCAATAACCGTTTTTTTGTGTGCCGTCCGTCACGCTGTCCATTTGTCGATTTTTATGCAAACTAATAAAGATTTCAAAATTCTATAAATACAGTGTTATTAATCTCAATAGACGTTACAAATTGGCTAATAACAATAATATTCCTAAGATCAATATCAACGATGTTATGGGGAAAAAACTAATGAAATTCCTGCAGTGTTATTAATCTCAATAGACGTTACAAATTGGCTAATAACAATAATATTCCTAAGATTAATATCAACGTTGTTATGGGGAAAAACTAATGAAATTCCTGCCGTCCACAAAGCTGGAAATCTCATATAGATTTACATCGTGCGTTTACTATGGACCACCCTGTATAATATTTATATGTGTTCCTAATATATTTCCCTTAGATTCAAACATATTAAAAATGACAACCATTTAAATATTTTTTCATATTCTGTATTTCAGATCCATTTCTTCGACTACACGGAGAAAAAAAGATGCTAAAAATATGTTTGGATGCAATCATATATATGTTTGGGACGGGCACAATCATATATATGTTTGTGGGTAAACATATTATGTTTGCACACAATCATAATATGTTCGGGGCAAAATTCTAGCATATTAAAAAACGATATGATTGTGTCCTAACATATTTTTGGCAAAATAATATATTAGAACATATTTTTTAGAGTTTTAGAGAGCATTGCTCTCTGAGAGCCCAATTATATGACTCATAATTTTGTGCAAAGAAGGGTAATATGTATATGGTAACCGTGTGTATGAGGAGGAATGGCACCGACACCAAAGGGTATTATTATTAGTTGATGATGTTTACTCGCCCGGTCGAGTTTAAGGTCGGGTTTTTTATTGAATATGTGTGGTGAATGTCGAATTCCAAGAAATTAGTTGTAGTTTTAACACGTACAACAAATTCAAAATAAAAGAAAGAATATGATATCAAAGATGTATTGAGGTTATTCATTAAAAAACACAATTATTTCGGTGCAAAATTATTTTTTTAAAAAAGAATGTATGTTACTTCGAAACATTTTATTTACAAAACGTTGTATAAATTATTTTGCCAACATACATATGTATGTACGTATGTATGTGTGCTTTTCATGTTCTTTAAACAAACACACTACCGCGCTAACAAATTGTTTTCATCTGAAATGACCCCGGGTACAGTAGTGAAGAGTGCACTGGACTATTGAAGTTTTGCCTTGCTCTGCACATTGCACAAATTCTTTTAAAGGGACACAACTCAAAATTTAGTAATTTTCAGAAAACTCAAAAACTATTCTGCAGCTCATGAACTACTTTTCAGAAGCAAAGTGTGTATTACTGTTTGTTGTCATTGTATTTCTGTATTTGACGTAGTGAGTGACGATTTACATTAGGTTACTTGTTGCTGTGAACCGTTATAGTTTCATGAAGGAGCGAGAAGAGTAGAAGAGATACAATCATATATATGATTACATACAATCATATACATGATTACATACAATCACATATATGATTACATACAATCATATAAATGTTTGCATGCAATCATATATATGATTAAATACAATCACATATATGATTACAGATAATTATGTACATGATTACATACAATCATATATATGATTACATAAAATCATATAAATGTTTGCATACAATCATATATATGATTACATACAATCATATATATGTTTGCATGCAATCATATAAATGTTTGGTAACATTACCGCTACCCCAAACATAATATGTTTGGGAGCTGCTCCAAACATATGTATGTTGCCTGCAAAATATGTTTAGGACAATATGTTACAGAGGCCGTTTTTTCCTCCGTGTAGGGACGATGCGTGGTCCATGTTTTGATGTAGTCCCCATATGTTACATACTGATGCTCTAGAGAACACAGATTTAAATTAATCTGGCTGAAATTTCAGCATTTCTACCCTATATTGCACTAGATTCATATATTTGATATAGCCCCCAATATAAAGACCACTTCCGATTAGATCTTAAGCTTTTTTTTTGTATTAAGTCGACCCTTGTGAAAAAGGGTTGTCTTAATGTTATTTTGGTCCATACGCCATTTTTGTGTTTTTTTAGTTATGAGTTGATTATACCACGATCTTTCAGAATCTGCAATAATCGCGAACCACGAAAACAAAAATGTATTGGTATGGGAGTTTTAGTATGTTGACTTAGTTCGGCAAAATACGGGTTTGGTTAGCAGTTCTTGTTAAATTCAATTTATTGCTTCCTCAAGTATTTCAGCTGATTTAAGTTAAAGACATACACTATTGCTACTGAATTCTGAAGATGATAGAGTGGTGTCTATCGAAACTGCAGTCAATTCTACCAAGCAATTAAAACTCTCTACCAATTTTTGTATTTGTTTCTATTACTTTCTTGGAATAGACAGAAAGTAAATGGAACATATGGTCTCAAACCAAAAAAATAAATTCTGACTGAATAACAAAAGCACAGACCACCAATAAATAACAACAACACAATTTTTTTTATTTTTAAACGTAATTTCATAATAATTTTTCAGTCCCGCATTAAGCAATTTTTATTCAGAACCTAAAATGCGTTTTTTATGACGTATGGAAAAAAAAATAGCATTAAGACGGCGAGATGTAACGGTCGCTTCCGAATACACTTCTTGAAGCTCTAGAGAATCCGTTTTAGAACCGATCCTGCTGAAATTAAAGCATTCGTACTTTATATTGCATTAAATCGTCCCTAGAAAATGGTCTGTTTTAGTACTTCCTAACAAAAAGAGACAAGTCATACCAAACTTAGATAGCTAATAATATTACGACATATACCAGTGCTCACAAAGTGAGGATAGGGTATACCTTAGTCGGTTTACCCGACTGCAATTTCTTACTTGTTTCTATTACATTTTTGCATTGAAATGTAAATGAAACATGTGGTCTTCAAACAAATTATTTTTGACTAACTCCTCAAAAAAATTGTATTAGGAAAAAATTAATTTTTTATATACCAAAAAAATAATAATAAGCATCATTTTGGAATAGCGGCGATAAAACGAATTAAATCGAAAGCAAAAACCATATATACCTGATATTTTGTTAGCATTCAAAAAGGCATAGGTTGTCAATATCTGTGAGATTAGATCAAATTTACATTTTGCCTGACGGGACGAAGCTGCGTCTCCAGAATAGTTTTTAACTTTGCCTACCTTATATACATTTACTTTAGGAAGTACACTTATCCTTAAGACATTTTTATTACCGACATAAAACCTCAAAAATGTCCGTCTCCCTTTACATTTTCTCTATGAAATACTCGTATCATACAAACTGTATTGTGTATTCGGTATAATTCCAGTTTTGATTTATTCTACATTTTGTTTTTCAAAAATCAACTTGAAGGTTAATATCAGACTGCACAACAATTACGGTAGGTTTTTTTATTCACATTCCTTGAATACTACGTATACACAATAAACCCTGAACTTAAATGTATTCAACTTGTTTTCACTGTCATGTACGAGTACTACAGCTAATTAAATATTTACAACTTCATGTTTCATGCCAAATTATCAAGATGTCTCGTTTTCTTTTGGATCACTTTTAAAACTAGTCTTTTGGATTTATCTTTTCTGCTTCTGATTTATTTTCTTCCTGTTGCCAAACCGGTCAGGATTAAAAAAACTAAATAATTTTCATAGTGCGCAATTGCAAACGGAATTCCTTTTGGACATTAAATGAGAGAACGAATTAAGTCTTAGGACATATCATTTAATGTATTGTATATATGAATGTACTTATATATATGAAGTATTCCTCAGCAGTTGATCTGTGGTCCTGAATTGGTATTGAATATGATATTTCACATTAAACATAAATATTTTTAAATATCAACGTTTTCCTTACATTTTAAAAAGAAATTTAGCAAAACAATGATCCTTTAGCAAACAAGTTTTTAAACAGTAAGGAAAGGCTAAACTCGCCCGGAGCCGACTATATAATACGCTACAAAACCTTGTTAGAGCACATATATTGGTTCAATATCGGAAATGATAACATTTCAAATCGAATTGTTCGAAGCAACTTCTTTTCATGATTCAAACAAATCTGATTTAAAATGTGATTTTTAAAACCTCAGATGCAAAATTGAGAGACATACAGCGGATAGTTAAAATCTATTACGCCGTACCTATTACGCAATCGCAAAAAAATCTGTACAAAGTCTGGAAGGCCTACATCGTAGTACCTATTACGGGCTAATATAGACAACAACAAAATTGTTGACGGGGATGCCACCGCGTTCCGATGGAGCGGGGTTCCCCAATCGTCCTACTGTCCGTCCGTTAGTCTTGGCCAAAGCCGACCACACCAAACATAGTGAAAATTTCCCCCCAGTACTCACAACAGGTGGTACGGTGAGGGGAAAACGTCATGTCCGACCGTCAAAACGAAAGCATAATGAGCACCGGATAGCACTCAGAGTTTTGACGAAGAGAGGTTTCGGCTCTTACCGAAAAACAAAAAGAGTCACTTACTTGGGCTAAAGGCGTCATAGATGCGTCTAAGGCCAATGAGTCGGCTGAAAGAGCCACAAATTCAGCTGTGTTAACGGCTAATAAAGTCAAAAGAATCAGATCACCTGATGAACCCCTGCCTTCGAAAAAAGCAAGAGGTCCTAATGTCACCGTCAACAGGACACTCATCAAGCCCTTCAATGAAGTGGCGAAGGAGAGTCTAGTGATGGCCGTTATAGACAGAAGTAGTGAGGATGGATCCATCCTCAAGGACAAATGGAGCCATGTGCAATCAGCAATTATGGCTCATTACCTCGATGTCCGTAGAGAAATGCCGGGCACACCACCAATCTGCAACGATGCAGAATGGCGTCAGGGGAGAGTAAAGCTCTTATATTTCGGTGATGCCAGATCAGTAGACCTGTATAAGGCTGCTCTGAGTCGAGCGGGTGAGGTGTGGCCGGGTGACCAGTTGGATGTTGTCGAAAAAAACAACATCCCTAGTCACCCTAGAGCCATCACCTGGGTTACAGAAGATCCCTCCAACCCGGCTGACATATTAGAAATAATAAAAGATTCCAATCCTGGTCTGCCCGCCCATAAAAAGCGGCAGGTCAATTTGATCCTTAACGCTGAATCGACCTCCCATATACAACGTGCAAGTGCGACCCTACATTATGGCTTCGAGACTATAGTATTGAAGGTATACAAGCAGGATATAGTTCCCACTGCGGAAGGTGAGTCGTCCACCGTGGTTGATACACAGCTTTCTGGAAGTTCGGGGGTATCCACGCCCATTATTTCTGGTGACTCCAACTCTAACAGAAGATCTGTAACGTCCTACTCTGAGGACGAAAGCTCTACTTCTGACACAGATGGGCTGAGGGGAGTCTCCGGACTCTTTGACGCATCTGGCGGGGACACGCTTCTCGATGATATGTACGAAGAGTTCGATAACACCCTTGTCGGGGTGGATGTCAATCAGTCGATTATCAATGATGGTAAGAATTTTACAGATTAACCTCTATCACGCTAAAGCAGCCTTAGCGGCTCTATTGCTGCGCCTGTCCACAGGTGCAATAGAAATCGTCCTGATACAGGAGCCCTACGCAGTGGGAGGAATTGTGTGCGGTATCAGGACACTCAACTTTACACTGCTTGTGGCCAACTGTGAAGTATCTTTCTCCTGGCTAATTTAAGAGGTAAAGACCAAACATCTGCTAGTCTGGAGATCGGTAATCGCATATATTGGGTGGTCTCCAGTTACTTGCCTTATGAAGCTGTAGTACCGACTGCTCTATTCAGGGAAGTAGTAGAAGAAGCAACGTCTGACGAAGTCGAGCTGATTGTTGGTGCGGATATAAACAATAGGGGTGATTCGCTTCTTGACTTTACTACCAACCTAACTATTTGTAACATAGGTAATAAACCGACCTTTACAATTAAAGACAGACAAGAAGTACTAGACGTAATGTTTGCTACTGACCGGCTGTCAGACAAAATTATTGGGTGGAATGTACTGGACGACCACTCATTCTCAGATCACCATTATATTCAGTTCAAACTCGAAATCAAACAAGAAATGTGAGAAAGACAAAGTGGCACCTGTATGAAAAGAATTGCAAGAAAGTCCTCAATTCCAAACTTCTGTACGAAACGAATGACAATAATAATTTGGTCGAGCATATCACATCATTTAATAGTTCCCTTGAAGAAGCCTGTTCAAAAACAAGGTACAAGGTTAAAACTAAACCCCAATGGTGGACTTCTGAGCTAACGGCTATGAAAAAGACCTGCAACAAGCTATTCAACAAGACTAAATCTACGGGGGTCGCTAATGTTTGGGATGCCTATAAAGAGCAACTCAAGATCTATAAGAAGAAGCTTAGAAAGGCGCAAAGACGTTTTTGGTATACCTTCAGTGGCGAAGTGGAAAAGGTCTTGGACGCCGCAAGGTTGAGGAAAATACTATCAGCTTCACCCTGTACAGTGGGTTACTTGCATGATGAGGCAAATAAATGGACCAAAAACAGCGAGCAGTCGCTCAATGTACTGTTCGACACACATTTCCCGGGGAACTCTGTAACAGAACCCGAGGATCAGCAGGACCAACAAGAGTGCGAGTGGACTGCGAGCGTCGCTAGCTTCTCGACTGGCATCATTCCAGCAGAAATGCAGAAAATGTTGAAGTACATTATCCCCTGGCTGGAGAAAATTTATGTAGGCTGTATCAGGCTTTCATACGTCCCGAATCGATGGAGGGATACCAAAGTGGTATTCATACCTAAAGCGGGAAAGATATCACACACTAGGTCAAAAGACTTAAGACCAATTAGCCTATCCTCCTTCCTATTGAAAGGTCTGGAAAGACTTTTAGATCATTTCATTAGGGAAAACCTGGATACAAAACTCCTGTCGGGGAACCAACATGCTTACAATAACGGCAAGTCTACAGAAGCCCTGCACGAACTTGTGAGCACTATCGAATCGTCCCTGCATTTCAAGGAATTCACCATGGTGGCATTTCTTGACATAAAAGGGTCTTTTATCAACATTCACTCAAATGCGGTAATTACGGCACTCTCACATCTAAAAGTTAACACTAGTTTGATTATACTAAAAAGTCTGCTCACCAGAAGACGCATAACAGCATGTCTAGGGTCCACAAGTCTAACAAGGATTGTAAACAGAGGGACCCCACAAGGAGGAGTACTGTCTCCACTAATTTGGAACCTAGCGGTGAATGAAATCCTGCTAGATCTAGAACGCTGTGGCTGCAAGGTCGTGGCATATGCGGACGACGTGGCAATCGCAGTGAGTGGCAAATTCGTAAACGTCCTCAGAGACATCCTACAGGTGGCTCTGAACAAGTTGGCTAGATGGGCCAGAAGAATGCGGTTTGGGCGTTAACTCCAACAAGACAGAATAGGTTCTCTTTACTAGGATGAATAATGTCCCACATGTGGACCCTCCACCTCGGATAAATGGAACAGATCTAGTCTTTTCTGAAAGTGCAAAATTTTTAGGAATAATTCTAGATAGGAAAATGTTATTTAGACTTAACGTATTGGAACGTGTAAGGAAGGCCAACGTCGCCTTATATTCCTGCAAAACGGTTGTAGGGTCGCGGTGGGGACTCTCTCCTAAAATCGTCCACTGGATATATATAGCAGTAATTCGTGCAATACTGTTATACGGTATTTTGGTATGGTGGACGGCAACTGACAAACTAACCATCACCAACCTACTAACAAAAGTTCAGAGAACTGCCTGCCTGAGCATAAGCGGAGCCTTAAGGACTACAGCGACCGAGTCTCTACAAGCCCTACTCCATATACTGCCGATTAATATTGTGGCGAGAGAAGTTGCAACCAAAGCGGCAATAAGATTAAACTGCCTATCAATATGGAGGTACAAGAACTATGGTCACATGAGGATATCAATGTGTAGTGCTATGGTAACCGACCGAGTGGACTATATAGTAACTGTATACACCTTCGAGAGAAATTACATCACTATGATTCCAGCCAGAGATGAATGGGTCGGCAGAATACCAGGTAATATAAACCATCTCCACTTTTACACGGATGGTTCGAAGCTTGATGAAAAGGTTGGCTTCGGAGTACACTGTGAAGAACTTAGTCTGGATATAGCTCACAGACTACCAGATACCTGCAGTGTCTATCAAGCCGAAATAATGGCAATATGGGAAGTCGCCAAGTGGCTGAGTCGCAACATAGTAACCAACACTGGCGTTGTCATTCACTCGGACAGCCAGGCTGCCATCAATTCTCTGGAGGCAACATCCCTAAATTCACAAACAGCCCTCGACTGCCGCAGATCTCTTAACGAGATGGCTGAGCAGTTTAATACTCACCTCATATGGGTGCCTAGGCATAGGGATATCCCGGGGAACTGCAAAGCCGATGAACTTGCTAGGAAAGGGCCGACATTACAAATTCTCGAAGAATTTGCATATATTGGTGCGCCACTATCCACGTGCAAGCTTTGGCTTAGGCAAGAGGCAATCAGGCAGTCCAACGAAAGACGGCACTTGCAGGGTAGCTAGAAAAATCTGACCAAGGTATGACCTGAGAAGGTCAAAATATCTCCTCGCACTAGAGAGGAAACGATTGTCTACGTTAGTACAGGTTCTGACGGGACACTGCTTGATCGGCGAACACGCCAAAAGATTGGGTATTGACTCCAATGACTTCTGCCGAAGCTGTGGAGATGAGGAAGAAGTGGAGAGCATTGAGCACTTGCTTTGCGACTGTCCCGCTTTGAGTAAACGACGACAAGACATACTGGGGTCGGCCTTTTTAGGCAGCCTAACAGATCTTTCCAGTACTGATATTCGTACTATCGATAAATTTATATATCAAACAGGTTGGTTTCGATGAGGGGCATTTCAGCCCGTGGTAACACTAGGGACCTAAACTGGTCTATGTGAGCTTGTAAAAAATATGTGACATGAAAAAAATTGGCCACCGATATGTAATAGAATACTTTCATTTCCAACATTAAAACCGAGCTAGATTCTACTCTGTGGGAGTCTACTGCTTCGTTTAGAACTGTAAAATATTGGGTGGCAGAGTTTAAACGGGCCGGTACGAGCTGCAAAGAGGAACCCTCAAGGGGTCGACCGATTGAAATGTCCACGCAAGAAATGATTAAGAAAATCTACAAAATGGTATTGGATGACTGTCAGTTGAAGGTTCGTGAGCTAGCTGAAGTCATAAGCATTTCAAAAAGTGATATACATCGCATATTGAAAATTTGATAAAGAGAAAGGAAAATTTGATAAAGAGAAAGCTGTGCGCAGGATGGGTGCCGCGTTTGCTCACAATCAAGACAATGCACCAGTTCGCACTTCCACTATTGCGATGAACAAAATCAGTGAATTAAACTTCGAATTGCTTCAGCACGCGTCTTATTCGCCAGATTTAGGTCCATCTGATTATTTTTTGTTTCCAAACTTGAAAAATTGACTCGACAGAAAAAAATTGCAAGCAATGAAGAGGTGGAGGTTGCGGTTAATGGCTATTTTCAGGATCTGAGCAGTTCTTATTATTAACAGTGTATCGAAGTTAGTGAAAATCACTAGAAAATCTGTTTCGAGCTAAAATGAGATTATGTTGAGAAATAAAGAAAAAAAAATCCAAAATTGTTTGTGTTTTCTTAGTAGGTTAGGGTGGCAGCCAGCTTTACCAGCTCACAAAACCCAACGCACAGTGGCGCCGTTAGAATACACAAGTTGCATACATCGAAATTTCCATGGTCCCTAAGGTAGGCACAAATCTTATTCGAATTTAACCTACTTCCATATGTATGCAGGTAACGGGTACAGTTTTAGGCATGGTAGCATAACCCTTTTTATAAACTTTTAATCCTAAGGGTACATATTAGGTAATAGATTAGACTATATATTGCAAAATAAGCATTATCCATGGATTAGCCTATGACTTAAAGTTGGCGTAACAAGTACTGAAAACAAGGCGTTGAACAATTTAAAATTATTTGATCTATGTAGAAAGTCACCCAAACCAAAGTTTTTCGCGGAAGCTGCTTAAGAAGAATTCGATAGCTTATACGAAAATATTGAGAGAATCGAAAGTTATAATCTTTATCAGATATATGCAAATATTAAGGCAAAACGGATACGATCCAATCGAACCGGCGCATGGCAAATATGTAATTGAATACCAGTCTTTGGCAATTTGAGAGATTTCTGAAGAAGCACAGGAGTATCTTAACAAATTCTATAAAAAATATTGATTGCAGAAACGTTTAAAGCATCACGGGTGAGGCAAAATGATCCGATCCACTTATTTCTTCCCTGCGGCATGTGAAGTCACGAAAAGAGTTAGAAAATAAGTCTAGTTTAGAAATGATTAGTCTTTTAGATAAAAAATAATTTGTTTTTCCACTAAGTTACTATAAAATTGATTTTTCCACCAATTTTAAATTTGACAACCCATAACTAAGCTATTTTTCAACTTTGACGGAAAATACAAAAATCTATATTTTTCTTTGGCTTCTAGAGGTAAAAAAGACATGGTTCCAGAAATTAAAAAAATAAATTTAAGAAAAAATTTTTTTGTTAGGTAATAATTTTATAAAATAAAAACCTTTAAAAAGAAATAAAAAACATCTAAAATTGGTAAAAATAATTTTTTGAGTTACCATAAAATTGATAATTTTATGGTTACCATAAAATTTACCCATAACTAAGCATCTACAAGGCGTAGCACCCTTTCCAAACACTCATTTCATACGCTGAACAATTATCTATCATATGCCATTTAAATTATTCGATTAACTTATTTGGTTCAAAAGATATGATTTTTGCAACTAATAAACTCAAATGGCGCCACTGTGCACAGGCTAAGATGGCCCATCGAAACCAACCAGTTTGATAAACAAATCTATCAGACTTCCGAAAAAGGCCGACCCCAGTATATCCAGACGTCATTTACTTAATGAGGGTCTGTATGATCGTCGATCAGGCTGTGTTCTGTCAGAACTGAAACAATGACGAATTTTAACTTCTCCGAACGTATCTTGGCCAAATTAGTCTAGCTACCCTACATTGGCCCTGACCATCTTTCATTAGACTGCCTGATTGTCTAAAAGAGAGTGTGGGCAGTGGCGCATACATATGCAAATACTTCCATAATTTGTAACGTCGTCCCTTTCCTAGCAAGTTAATCAGCTTTGCAGTTCCCCTGGATATCCCTATCCCCAGGTACCCATATAAGGTGCCTGTTAAACTGCTCAGCCGTCATGTTAAGAGATCTGCGAATTTAGGAATGTGGCCTCCAGAGGATTTATGGCCTGCCTGTCCGAGTAATGGCAGTATTTGTCACTATGTTGCGACAAAGCCATTTGGCGACTTACCTTATAGCCATTATTTTGGCTTGATAGACACTGCAGGTATCTGGTAGTCTGTGGGCTATATCAAGACTGAGTTCCTTACAGTGTACAGCGAGGCCCACCTTATCAACAAGCTTCGAACCATCCGTATGGATTGGAGACAGTTTATATAACCTGCTATTCTGCCAACCCATTCATTTCTGCCTGGTATCATAGTGAGGTAGTTCCTCTCGAAGGAGTACAACTTTGGAATATACATACATATATAGTCCTCGGTCGGTTACCACTACATTGTGATATCCTCATGTGGCAGTAGTTCTTAGACCTGCCCACTGATAGACAGTTCAATCGTAATGCCGCTGAGTTCCTTACAGTGTACTGCGATGCCCACCTTATCAACAAGCTTCGAACCATCCGTATGGAAGTGGAGACGGTTTATATAACCTGTTATTCTGCCAATCCATTCATTTCTGCCTGGTATTATAGTGAGGTAGTTCCTCTCGAAGGTGTACAATGTTGGTATATAGTCCTCGATCGGTTACCACTACATTGTGATAACCTCATGTGGCAGTAGTTCTTAGACCTGCCCACTGATGCCGCTCTGTTGGCAACTTCTCTCGCCACAATGCCAATGGCCAGTAGATGGAGTAGCACTTGTAGAGACTCAGTCGCCGTAGTCCTTAAAGCATCGCTTATGCATAGGCAGGCAGTTCTCTGAACCTTTGATAATTGATTTGTAATGGACGCACTACTGCTATTTATATATATTGGTCGATTTTAGGAGAGAGCTCCATTTCTGCCGAATACGGTGTATAAGAACGCGAAAAAGTCATATCAGCGCTGTATTCAAACATGGCCCGATTTGACACGAATAGCTAAGGCCATAATGTAACACAATCTGCCAAATTTCAGCCGGATCGACTGTACAGAGTGGTTTCTGGAACATGAAGCAGTTAAATAGGAAGATACAGTAATAAGGGCGTTCACTCAAAAAAAAGTGAACCATGGAGCAAGTTAAAATGAACTAAACTGTAGGAAGATTGAACTTCGTATGGCGCTAAAGCTAGTTTTCCTTATATCAAGTTCATACATTCCCTCACAATTATGAAATATTTTGAACTTAATTCTAGTTAACTCGAACTTTCTTTAAGTAACTATTGAAATTAAAATAGAGAAAATGAACTCAACACTAATAATTCTGCCTGGAAATTATGCAAATTCAGCATATTTTTATCCTTATTGCATGTTAATTTTTACTCAAATTTATGAAAATTTAACTAAATTTATGCAAAAAGAACCAGTAAGGAAATGCAGAAAGTCGGGCGGGGCCGACTATATAATACCCGACACCTCCCTAACAATGCGATAAGGGCCATTGCGATAATAATTTGGAATAATTGGTAAATGGATCAGAACATAATTCTGAACCGATAATCACTAAATTAAGCAATATTCGTTCCAAATCAGGAGAAACATATATATGGAGGTTTGTTATGCGACTTGTGTGCGGTGGAGCGCCGTCTTGTTGAAACCAGAACTGCCTCATACGCTTTCGACGAATAATTGGCATCACAAAATTGGTCATCATGTCGCGATAACGCTCCTGGTTGATGGTAACAGCATGGCAATTTTCGTTTTGGAAGAAAAACGGCCCAATGACCGTTTTCGCACTAACGCCGCACCAAACTGTGACTTTTTCGTCATGAAGAGGCAATTCTTGAATCTCCTGAGGATTTTCAGTGGCGTAAATACGGCAATTTTGCTTATTTACGGTCCCATTCAATGTGAAATGGGCTTCATCGGACATGATAATTTTGTTTTCACAATTGACTTCTTCTGTTGAATGTAAATTTCAACTATTTCAGAGCGCTCGCGTGGCGTGTATTGTTCCATGGTAAAAATCTGCTTGGACTGACGCTTCAAACGCGGTATGTCATTAAGCGATCTGACATCTCTGTCAAAAGTTATGGCGTTGCCAGATGGGTCCGTCGAATATGGGCAACCCTGTATAAATCTGAACCAATTTTCCCTGAATACTCATTCATGTAAAATAGAAACCTCTCTCTGTCGAATTTCGTACTGATCAGATATAAAATACAGTCTCTACAGCGCTTAGATGTAAAATCGGGGCTAACATATATATATTGGCGCTATATCTAAATCTGAACCGATTTTCTCCGAATTTGGCAGTATTCCTTCATGTAATAAGAAATTTCTTTCTTCCGAATTTCGCTGTGATCGGATATAAAATACAGTTTCTACAACGCTTGAATTTCAAGTCGGGGGTAACATATATATGGGGGCTATATCTAAATCTGAACTGATTTTCTCCGAATTTGGCAGTATTCCTTCATGTAATAAGAAACCTCTTTCTGCTGAATTTCGTACTGATCCGATATAAAATACAGTTTCTACAGCGCTCACATGTCAAATCGGGGCTAACATATGTATGGGGCTATATCTAAATCTGAACCGATTTTTCCCAAATTTGGTATTGTCTCTAAGTGTATCACGAGACTACTCTCTGTCAATTTTTGTACAAATCGGTTCAAAAATGTTGCTTATACAGTGCATATATGCCAAATCGGAGGTACATATATATGGGAGTTATAAGTAAATCTGAACCGATTTGGGCCTAAAGAAAGATATGTGCAAAGTTTCGTTGAGATCGGACCATAATTGCGACCTGTACTTTGATTACAAGAATACATCTACAGACAGACGGACATAGCTAAATCGACTCAGAAAGTGATTACAAGTCGATCGCTGTAATAAACAATGGGTCTATCTCTTATCCTTTTGGGTGTTACAAACAAATGCACAAAGTCATAATACCCTGTACCACAGTGTGGTGTAGTGTATAAAAATTAAAATTTTTTCTTGGACTTTTTTAGTCCTTGAATATTTTTTGCGATTTTTGATTACCTCCGCTCCGAATGTGACTCGATCCCAGAACCTTCCATTTTGTGAGTCACATGTTTACCAACTGAGCTACGTAGACACATACATACATTTTTATGAAAAATTTGTTTTTAAATACAATTATATTTCCCAATATATCGTCGCTTGGATGACCAACTGCAGTAACTGACATTTTCAAAATTGTTCAGGAGAGCAGATTTTCTGTTTTTGAGACAATGTTCCTTCTTCCCCACGGCGTAATATTTATTATATTTACAATTTGCTGTTCTCATTGTGTACTTAACACCATCTTTTACAATATTATTAACAAAAAAAAAATTAATTATAATGCATGTTTTTCATAAACAATGCAGTTACGTCACTTTGTGGGAAAAAAAATTATACCTAATGTCAGTTACGACTGATCACCGCCCAGCCCAAACGGCTAAATCTAGAGTCATGAAATTTGGTAGGATGGTAGACCTTGCTATATAGACGTGCACTATAGAAGGGTTTTTCGAAATTTTGGGCGCACAATGGGTCAAAAAAGAAACAAATATGGTATCACTGCCAAATCCAAACGGCTGGAAAATTGCAACATTTCGTGTGAGGGTAGGGTCTAGGGCGAAGATTCGGTATGAATCACAGTTTTTCGAAATTAAAAAATTTTCGCGCACATTGGGACAAAAAGGTATAAATATGGCACCAAAGCCAAGTCCAAATGGCAAGAGCTTGAATCGTTTAATTTGGCTTGAGGGTAAACGACACAAGGAGTTTTCTAGGCAAAAATGATAAATATTATGCAGTGGGACAAAACAATGTTGGGTATGGTACAGTGGGGCAAAAAGTGGTAAATATGGTACATTGGGGGAAAATTTAAATTTGTGCAGTGGGTCAAAAATGTGTTAAATATGGCACAGTGGGGCAAAAAGGGTTAAATATGGTACAGTTGGGGAAATATTTAAAATTTGTGCAGTGGGACAAAAATGTGTAAAATATGGCACAATGGGACAGAAATGTGTTTAATATTGTGGGGCAACATGGGTTAAACATGGTTAAGATTAAGGTTACGTATGGTACAGTGATGGAAAACATAAATATTGTGCAGTTGGAAAAAACGGTGTTTAATATGGTACAATGGGGCAAAAAGTGCTAAATATGGTACAGTGGGGGAAAAAATTAAATTTGTGCAGTGGGTCAAAAATGTGTTAAATATGGCACAGTGGGGCAAAACGGGTTAAATATGGTACCGTAGTGCAAAAATGGTAAAATATGGTACGATATGGCAAAAAGGGTTAAATATGGTAGAGTAGGGCTAAGGGTGCGAGTACCACCCCACGCCACAATTCCACATATAGTATTAGTTTCTCCATCGCAAGCATCTTGAGAAAAGTAAGCCAAGTTGCGATGTCTCTTTTGGCATCTCCCAAACAAATGGATCATTTTACAGAAAAAGTTAACGGCTGATGACTTTGATTCCAGTTCATATAAATACTTGACATTTTATGAAGTGTAATACTTTTATAGTTCCCATGGTATATTAAAAAATATGCGTTATTGTTATTACATTGTGGAGAGACGGAAAGTCATCTCTCAATCGAAAATACATCACGTTTTCATTATATATTTATAATCGGGATATAATTAATTACACTTTTATATTCATCCTAATAATTTATTATTTAGTCATTAGTATACGGAATCTATATATATATAAATTGATGTGTTTGTTGTTACGTATGGACTCCAAAATACCTGGACCGATATTGATGAAGTTTTCAGGGAATCTTCAGATATTCCTAGCGGGTGACATAGGCTATATTAGTTATTGATTGAGGCGGCGTGACCCCGTCCAAATAAGCCAATTTGGAGTTATTTTCTTAGTGATTCCTACTGTTCCTACCTTTTACGATTGGATTATCGAGATTCCTACTGTCGTTATCTGACCATTGGGACTGGACCGTGATCCCGTTTCGACCGTAATCGGTCCAAAAATTAGCAACGAGTGGGCTGGGTCCACCAAGTACTCCATAAGTTTTTGCAATAATGAACAAACATTTCAGGAGAACGAATTATTAAGTGGCACTTACGTCTCTTGGTGAAAATAATTTTTTGCATTGTGTCAGTTACGTCTAAAATCATTTACCATTTTTTGAGAAAACGGTAATATATATATGCACAAAATTTATACACACGTTGTACTTTGACTACACAAATCGAATGGTGGCCTTAACTCAATTTCTGAAAAATGGTCAGTTACGTCGGTTGGTCATCCAAGCGACGATATTAGCACGATATATAGTGTGTCTTGCTCACAATCATAAGGACGTCGGTTCGACTCTCGTTCCGGGCGTAACATTTTTAATGTTTCGCCATAAATTTAAGTTTCTGCAGGTAACGATTTGCGCAAAAATAAAAATTGCGCAGTGAAAAAGGACATACAAAAATGTTGTGTATTTTCGGACTACAACATAGTCCGAAAATAGTTAATGTCTAATTTTGATAAATTTATGAATATTCGAACTATTTTCAAGAAATATTATTTTAGTAAAAATATGTCCTCATTTTTAGTTAATGAACTATTATGCATATCCCCCAAAACAATAAAATTTAGTAGTACTAAGTAAAATTTCCCAGTTTTAAGAAAAAATTAACTCAATATGAATAAAAACATTGAACAAAATTGGAGTACGGATTTTAATAAAATTTAGGAAATACATTTTTGAGTGTTATATCTAAACATGGACTGAGTTGGCCCAGCGAATATCAATAATTAAACCATGGGCTTCTCCTACGTACAGTATTTTCTATACATATTTACTATTTATGTATACGAGTATTTCTAATACGCTATGGATGCGATATTCCTGATATTGTGTATGTGTGAGATGATCAATTTTGTATGATTTGGCCCAAGTATGGAGGTAACCGCTATTAAAGTGAGTGTACTGCTATTAAAGTTATAAGCTGTTTATATTTTGTATAAAATGGTCCTTTGTGTGGGAGATAACAAAACGGGTGGGGCAACTTCGCCCAATTTTTTCTAACGTATATATGGGGGCTAAGTGTAAGTCTGAACAGATTTATTCCAACTCGGTAATATGGATCTTAGGTCACTCCTTCAATGTGTTACACTTTTGGCCCGTAGCAAAGGCTATATACACTCCTCCACTAAATTGAGGAAAAGTATCAGTTATTTCCTAGTATTAATATAATATAACTAATTAATATGTATGTATATTACCTAACAACATTTTCAATTTGTACAATAATTGTTATTAACATTATCATCACTGTAGCATGTATGAAATTTTTGACATTCATTGCACTGCTATTGATTTATTTATTGTCATTTATTTTCTCGAGAGACCGATAATTATAATTTGCAAGATTCTCAACTGACCCATTGAAAAGTGATCGTTGAATGAAAAAAACATTTTAAATAATCAACAAAAACTGAATTTCTATAACAAACAAAATATAATTGCGTTGTAAACTTTTATTTAAACAAATTATGTATCTTTTCCATTTATTTCTTCTTCTCTCAAAACAATAAAAATTTGTAGATACGTAATATTTCAGGCAGATATTGTATGAGTAATACATACTCGTACACAGTTAATTGTTTAAGGGCGGAAGTTTTATTTTTTTTATTCGCTGACGTTTTGAGTTAGTTACAAACAAAATCGACACAATGGGTTATTGACGTTGAATTTTATTGTGGGCCAAATGAGAGGTTATAATATTGTTAAGTTCTTCTAAGAATTTTTCAAATAATAGAACAAAAATTTCAAAACAAGTTTATTGATGACTACTTAATTACAAACGGCTGCAATTACGTTGAAAGGCATACGAGTATAAGGTCTTTTGACCTTTTTCATTACAACGTGTAACAGATTTGGTGTAATGTGCGATTCTAACATGAGGTGCTTGGCCGAATACACGATTAAGCAAAAACATTTGTTTTGTGTCGGAGACCTAAAATCTTTTTTTTGTGTATAGATTGAGGCATACTTTTTTATGAAACGAAAACAAAAAAATATTTTTTTTTGTAGTAAAGTTTTTTTTACATATTTTTTTCTAAACTCCAATTTTCATGGTATGTACCTTTAGTATTTGGACTGTATTTCTATATCGTTATACCATTTAAATCAAAGAAAATTATAAGAGCTACAAATACTGAAACAAAACTTGCACGTAGAAAAGAAAGTCTGGTAAGCGGCGTTTAAACTATTAGGAAAAAATTAGTTTTTTTAAAAACATCGTTTTTTGCTGGCATAAAAAATTAAAACAAATCGCAAAAAAAATTGTTTATTCCGTTTTTTGAAAACTTGCATCCTAACGAAGAAAACAATGCCTAAAAGTCTATGGATAAATGTAAATTATGTAAATAATGACCCATATTGTAAAAATAGGTTAATTCAAAAAAAGGGGCGTGGCAATATTGCCAGAACCCGAAATATTAATAGCAACCTTCGTAATAGGCAGTTAACTTTTTGTGCAAAGTGGTCCATTTGTATGGGAGGTACTAAATGGGGGAGTGGCAATAACGCCCACTTTTTACGGGACTGTAGGTACTGTAAAGGTATTACACTCCACAAAATGCCAAGTACTGGGTTTTCCAATAGGGATGTTATGATTTTGCACAGATACTTCGACTGATCAGCTTTTTAATCAGATTCCGTAGAGTGCTATCAACAGCATCCACTCCAAACTTCAAGACGATTAGTGCAATGCCTCTCTATATTTCACTTTCAGTGCTGGAGTCAAATAGAGTTGTACATATGACCCTTTTCATCCACATAAAATTGTAAGCGGCTTTGTATTTACAAATTGTGCAAATTTTCAAAACTGTACTGCAATGATATTGAAAATTTTTCAAACTCACATCTCGGGTTGTATAGGCGACGCCACGCCCTTATCACTCTCTTTTGCAAAGATATCGCCGCTATACTATTTCAAATATTACGTTCTAAATTTTTTATTTATCTGGGGGTATCATGCCAACTGCTTCCATCGTTCCTGTTTGTAGCTCCATCACCCCTACTGGTACCAAGATCTGGTTACACATACCAAATTTCGAGAATTTCGCTCCAATAGCAATCGAAGCAATCAGCAATGTGTAGACGGTACCACACCCACTGTTACTATGACGTCAGTTTTTAGCTTAATCGCGGGTTCTAGTACCAATGTCACAAATACCAAATTTCGAGAAGTTTACTCCAATAGCATTCGAAAGATGAAATTTTTAAATTATAGGTTGTGTTGGCGGTGCCACGGCTATCACAACCAGTTGTTGGTTCCATTATGCATACTGATGCCATGGTCATATATACCAATTTTCGTGACTCTTACCGCAATAGTACTCAACATATTGCATTTTTAAATTTCAAGTTGTGTGGGCATTGCCACGCCCATGACCCGTGCTGCACCAAGGTCACACATACCCAATTTCGAAAATTTTGCTCTAATGGTATTCAAAATATTTAATTTTTGAATTTTAAGTAGTGTGGGGGCTGCCACGCCCACTGTCACTACCACACCAGCTTTTAATTCCATTACGTATACTGGTGCCAAGATCACATATACCACGTTTCGTGACTCTTACCGCAATATTACTCGTAATATAGTACTTTTAAATTTTAGGTTGTGTTGGCGTTGCCACACCCACTTTCACTGTTTCCCCGTTTTTAATCCGGTTACGCGTACTGGTACCGAGGTCCCACATAACGAAATTCGAGAATTTTACTGCGAAATTACTCGAAATATTGCATTTTTTAATTTAAGTTTTTGGCTACATGATGTGTACTGGTACAAAAGTCACACATATCGAATTTCGAGAATTTTGACCCAATAGTACCCGAGATATTCCACTTTTAAATTTCACGTTGTATGGGCGGTGCCACGCCCCTTTGAACAATCATAACCGAATATAGCTACGAACCTTCCATACACCAAATGATATATTCATGCAAAAATTCAGCAATATCTGTTCAGCTGTTTTTGCGTCCATCGCGTACCAACGAACACCATTTCATTTTTATATATATAAAGGGTTTTCCAACAAGAGGTGTTATTTTGGTATTCAAAGAAAAATGCCATTTGTTGAGATAAATGATCGAATGTTTATTTCATAATAAAGAGGAAGGTATGCCGTTAATAATGAAAGACAACATCAGCCAAATGGCCACCACGACCACGCTTACAGGACCATATCCTTTTCATGAAATTTTCCATAACCAAATCGCAAAGTGGCTGCCCTATGTCCTCGAAAGCCTCACGAGTTATATCTTTGAGCTCTTGAATCGACGCTGGGCTGTTGGCGTAGACCTTATCTTTGACGTGGTCCCAAAGGAAGAAGTCGCAAGGTGTTAAATCACAAGATCTCGGTGGCCAATTGTGATCACCCCTTCGAGAGATAACACGGTCCGGAAACTTTTCCCGTAACATAGCAATGGTTTCGTTGCTTGTGTGGCACGTAGCGCCGACTTGTTGAAAGTAAACGTTATCCAGATCAATACCATCGAACTCCGACCATAAAAAATCATTAATCATCTCTCGATAGCGCAATCCATTCACCGTAACAGTTGATCCTACCTCATTTTCGAAAAAGTAAGGTCCAATGACCCTGCCGGACCATAAACCGCATAAAACAGTCAAACGTTGAGGATGGAGAGGCTTCTCAACAATAACTTTTGGGTTTTCCGAGCCCCAGATGCGACAATTTTGGTTGTTGACGTAGCCACCGAGGTGGAAATGGGCCCCATCAGTCAAGATGATTTTTCGATGATTTTCGATTTTTCGAATTTATATAATTTCAATGCGTTGTTGAATCGTGTATCGCTCCATTTTTAGTAATGGCGTAGTTTCTACTTGTCAAATGTCAAAGAATAAAAGCTTCAAAAGTGACAGTTACCGAAATACCGGGTGATTCAAAATAACACCTCTTGTTGGAAAACCCTATAGATATAATCGTTCACCAATTGCAACATTCGTGCGCTAAGTCCATTTTTTAAATCAAACAAAAAACACTTTCCAGTCGACCTACGCCTTGGCACACATGAGCAATATTTTAGCTCTCGTTAAGAGATATCTTTTTGCCATTGACCGATTGTGGCTACGTGCCACACAGCAAATGAAACAATTGAGTTGTTGCGAGAAAAGTGTGGAGATTCGATTATTTCAGGAAATTGTGATATTGAATGGCCTCCAAGAAGTTGCGATTTAACACCATTAGACTATTTCTTGAGGGGTTATTTACGAAGCTAAAGTTCAAACTCGCTGAAAAAGCACCTAAACCTGCCGGCACAAAAATGTGAGGAATACAATGTGGCACCTGTATGAAAAGAATTTCAAAAAAGTCCTCAACTATAAACTTCTGTACAAACCGAATAACAAAGCCGATCTGGGTAATATGGTCGAACATATCATCACATCATTCAATAGTTCCCTTTTAGAAGCCTGTCCAAAACCAAGTTACAAGGGTAAAACTTAAAGGCTAGGAAAAATACCTGCAACAAGCTATTCAATAAGGCCAAATATATGCCTTTAAAGAGCAACTGGGATGCCGATAAAGAACAACTCAAAATCTATAAGAAGGATCTTAGAAAAGGTCAATGGCGTTATTGGCACACTTTCTGTGGAGAAGTGGAAAAGATCTCGGACAACGCAAGGCTGCATAAAATATTATCCACCGCACCCTGTACATTGGGTTATTTGCAGGATGAGGCAAATAAGTGGACAAAGCAGTCGCTAAATGTACTGCTCGACACACATTTTCCGGGGAACTTACCACTCTACAAGCCCTACAACATACTCGTATACTACAGATTCATATTGTGGCGAGACTAATTGCAACCAGAGAGGCACTAAATTTAAACTGCCTATCAATGTGGAGGTACCAGAACTACGGCCACATAAGGATATCAAAGAATAGTGCTAGGGTAACAGACCGAGTGGGCAATATACCAGCAATGTACACCTTCGAACGGAACTATATCACTATAATACCAGCCAGAGACGAATGGGTTGGCAAAATACCAGGTAATAGAAACCATCTCCACTTCTATACGGATGGTTCGAAGCTCACTTTTGATAGCTCACGGACTACCAGATATCTGTAGTGTCTATCAATCCGAAATAAGGGCAATATGGGAAGTCGCCAAGTGGCTGACTCGCAACATATTAACCAACACAGACGTTGTCATTTGCTTGGATAGCAAGGCTGCCATCAATTCTCTGGAGGCCATATCCCTAAATACACAAACAGCCCCCGACTGCCGCAGATCTGTTAACAAGATGGCTCAGTTTAACATACACCTAATATGGGTGCCTGGGCATAGGAATATCCCGGCGAACTGCAAAGCCAATGAACTTTCTAGGGAAGGGACGACATTACAAATTCTCGAAGATTTTGCATATATTGCTACGCCACAACTTATGCAAGCTTTGGACAGAAATCGGCATCTGTAGGGTAGCTGGACAGCTTGAGTAAACGACGACTGGATATACTGGAGTCGGCCTTTCTAGGAAGTTTAACAGACCTTTCCGGTACCGATATATGTAACGAGTGATTTTTTAAAAGCTTTCGGATTTGATCCGAGAACATATCGCTCACACACTTCAAGAGTGACATAACTCAAAATTGAAAATTGTTGAGGTTGCCTTACAGAAATGCGAATTTTGCAAATGTCTATAAATTAATCTCAGCGAAATTTAGTTTATAAGTAAACAACCATATTTCGTATTATTCCAGCGTTTTGAAACATCTCAATTCATCTTACTTATATTTTTATACCGACCTAAAGTTACACATCTTGACAATTTTCAATTATGAGTTAGTTCACTCTTGAAGTAAGTGAGCGATATAAAATGTAAAACATAGAAATGTATGATATCTTTATTTGAGTCAATCTCTATATAATTCAAGTTTTAAAGATGATTTCATGTTAATGTAGACCGTGGATGCTCCTCAAATGGTTCATACGCTGGGTCCAATTTTGGCATACTCTCTCCAACATATCGGCAGGTATCTCACGAATAAATTCTTCAATTTTGACTTCCAGTGCGTCAACCGTTGCGGGCTTGTTCCTATAAACAGGACTCTTAACATAGCCCAACAAAAAATAATCTAAAGGCGTTAAAGCGCACGACCGAGGCGGCCAATTGTCCGGCCCAAACGTAAAATAAATTGTTTACCGAACTCAAAATTCAATAAAAATAAATCAAATTCAATAATCTGCAAGCGTTGTTCGTTTGTAAGTCGATTCATGGTTAAATTATAGACCAAACTGGACATTTTTGACAATAACGTGTTACACGAAAATATCTGAGATGCCAAAAACAGTGTTGCCAAAAAGAAAGTCGCCAAAAAATCACCCATTACTATTAATAACATAACATATGTATATCAAACAGATTGGTTTCAGTGAGGGGCATGTCAGCCGGTGCTAACACTGGGGACTTAAATTGGTCTATGTGAGCTGGTAAAAAAAACTAAAACTATGACTTAAATGAGCATATTTGAGAGCCACCCCTATACGGGGACTATAACAATATTTGAACCGATTTGTGTCGTTTTTATTGTGATGAATCATGATGAAAAACTGTAAACGCAGTTTGACTTGAAATGGTATATACTTCAAATACGTGAACTAGTACCGTTTGGTTCGCTTGCAACGATTTTTCAAATATTGTTGTACAGTGTTATTAGTCATTCACCTGTATTATATTTAATGTTTTTACATTGCGAACTGTTTGTTGCGATTTACGTTACAATTCTGATTTTAGTCCGCCCTTTTTCAATAAATATTAATCTTGTCTCCGTTATTAAATGCTCTCTATTTTATTTTTAGAAGATAATTTTCTCGGAATTACCGCAATAAATTAAACTATCAACAGTTTTAGTTGTAAACAATAATAAGCTTCACTTCTGATTTGCACCTCAAGCTGTTAACGTTCGATTTGTTTTAATTGTATGGAGAGTTATGATATATGTACTACGGTTTTATGATATACTTTTTATACCCAACACCGCACTGTGGAACAGGGTATTATGGTTTTGTGCATTTGTATGTAATACCCTAAAGGAGAATAGATAGACCCGTTAGAATCACTTTCTGATACCTTTTAGCTATGCCCGCCTAACATAGCTAAAAAATTTAAAATTTCTAATTAAATTACTGAAAAATTTTAAACTTGGCATACTATCGATATACGAATATTTTCTAAATTTTTGAATGCAAATAAATCTTTGGTTCAGAAATAATAGTCCCAAATAAAAAATATTAGGACGGAAACAAGGATTTGCTTAGGACATCAACTTTCCAAATATATAATATTTGTGTGTTCCAAATATTATATATTTCGAACGTATCCTAAACATATATATATATTTCAAGCAGAATATATTTAATATATTTGGAATGATATTTTTAAATAAGAGGTTTAACACAGTACAACACATGATTTTGGGACTCAATTCTGAGAATTGGACGGGGAAGTAGCCCTAAAAATAAAAACTACTGCATCATTCGTTTAATCAAGTTGCCTCAATTAATAATTTAATGGCCGTAGGATTTTTTTTGCTCAAGGTGTTTTTTTTTACACGGGGGAAAATCGGGATTTTTGATATGTTTGAATTGAAAGAAAATATATTTGGAAACGAATTTTTTAAATATTATATATTTGTTAAGAAATACATTTTATTTAAAAATCAAGAAATTTTGTTTGGAACGCATATATTAATATATTAGAACATAATATATTTGCAAACTGACTTTCACAAATAAAATGTGTGTTTACACACAAACAAAGTTATTGTTTAAGAAGTTTTCCAAATATATTTTATTTAAAAAATATTTTTAAAACTTTGGTGATTTTTTCGAATTTTAGTTATTTTTTCCTAGATTTCTTGTTAAACTTTATAGTTAAAAATGTCTATAGCAGCATTAGCATTTGTTTTACATCAATAATTTTTAATTTATAAATATTCCAATTTATCTCTTTTTGTCAATCTATCACTGCAAAATATAGCTACGAAAGATTATAAGATTTAAATTTTAACTGAATTTTACAAACATATACAATTTATAAAAAAATGCACTTTGAACTTCTGAAAAACAGAAATCTTGTCTTTGATATAAGGCATTGATACATTGCCAAAATAGTTAAATATAATATTTAATAAAATATGAATTCCAGGTAAAGAAATATTAGAATGGAAACATATTTTTGTTTAAAACAACATCCTCCCAAACATATACTATTTGTGTGTGTCAAATATTATATATTTGGAGTGTACCCTAAACATATGTATATATCAAGCTGAATATGTTTGAGACAATATACTACAGAAGCGATTTTTTTTCAGCGTGTATATTTTTCTATATTTGAACACGGTTATATCTCGGTATATCGTACGTAATATCTGTTTTGTGTCTTAAGTCAAGTTGTAGGCATTGAATAGAAGAAAAAAGAGCATCCAGTGCCTTAATAATGCAATTTTTGTTCTATTTTTCACTTTTTTGCTTAATAACTGGACTACAAATCCACAAATATGCTGTTTTTTATTTTTGGAAGTGCCTATTTACAATACCGTAAGGACGTTTCGTCGATGTTCTATAGGAAATGGTATAATGAAAATGCAGAACATAGAAACACAGGTTGTTCCTTCATGATACCTACTACGTTCACAGTCAATTAAAGGGATAAAAGGGAAGTGTTTTTTTATTGATGTGTGTTTTTCCCTTGGCTACCTGTAATGAATGAGTTTTCTACAGAAATTCCACCCAAATTTTGGACGCAGACATGCGTGAACAAAGTCATAAATGATGATAAGTACCTGTCAGTAATGTATTGAAAAATATGTAGTATTTATAGGTGTCCATTGATCGATTTTTGCCATTCAACAAGTTCCGACGAACGCGAAAAGTAAAATTTTTAAATTATAATTTAGATTGAAAAACATTTTGAAAAGCATTGAAAATTTCAATATAGAAAAGAACAAGTGTTTGTGGTCATATCGTCCCAAGAATAGGCTATCAGGATGGAAAAAACTTGTTTGCTGAGGAAGCGTATTGTCATTATTTTGATGAAACAGATTTAAGTCGTGCAAATTTTACTCCGAACACAGTGTGCAAAAATTTTTATAATACCATGGAAAAGGTGTACAGTTTTTGGGTGGAAGACCTAACTGGTCATGATGGTTATGAATTGAACAGAAAAAAATTTAAAACAAAAGTATACATTCCCGCTTTTACTGGCACACTTCCAGTACAACGCGCTGCTGATATAGATCCACCTAAACCTCAGAGTATGGATACTGTGTCCCTGTTATTTTGTTGTTGTTGGCAGATGTTTTTTCTACGCAAACAACTTGCTTTCTTTATATTTCACTGTTTTAGTGGTAGAAAGTTAAAGCAGAGTAATACAGGCGGTTGACTTGAGATGGTTCCTAGAAAGTAATTTCTGTATGTAAATTTGAATTATCTTTCATATAAATAGAAATTATACGAAGTGGACCGCAGGCCAAAAACAACGCAATGCATCCGAAGATCTGAGGTGTTTGGTTTTTCAAGGTCGTTTTATTTTCCATTGACTATTCAAATCCCTTCCTTCACTTAGAAAGAAACCCTTTGATCGTCAGCTTATCTCCACAATGATAAAACTCAAAAATAATTTTTAATGTTTCTAACACATTTAGATTTCTGTATATACAAAAAACAAGTAAGAAAGTTCAGTCAGGGTAAACCGACTATGAAACCTATCACCTCGAGTCCCAAAAAAATATTCGTAAATTTATATATTTTTTTGTTTTAATTAAATTACACTGTTCAACAAATTAAGATTTTTTGATTGGAACAGAATGGCGACCCTATAATTCTGAAAAGGCATATCGAGTAGATAATATTTGTAGAATAAACTTATGGTCCAGCTGCTCTGAGTTTTTTTACAGTAGGTCAAAGTTTTCAATTTTTTTCGAAGGGAGCATTATGCTTAATGAAAAAAATGCTGTATGTAAATGTCTGAGAGATTTGTTATTGTCAAAGTTACGCAGTGGAATTTTACGAGGATAATTTTCGTAGAAGATCTTAACCCTCTAGCTCCCTTCTTAATGTGTCAATTTGGCCCTTTTTCGAAAAAATCCAAAAAAGTCCTTTCAAAAAGGACATTTAAGGATTAAAATATTCTACGAAAATTTTTGACTGAAAATTTCAGTGTGGGTCGCCAAAAACACCGAAGTCGTAAATATAGCTCTTTACGCTTAATTACCAAAATTACACGTCAACTTATACAAAAACAATATACAATATTGTAAAGTTAAAGTCGCTATAAATTAAAATACAAACACTTGCAATTTTGTTCAGTGTAATGTGTTTATAGTATCCATAGTCTATTGGAAAATTGTCGTAATTACCATACCCCTTCTGGTACCTCCTAAACAATACGGCCAAAATAAAAAAAATATGAAAAATGTTTTTTTTTTTAAATTTCCCTTGTTTTTACAATATAGGTAATTAATAACTTATATATTTACCCATAGGTACCATATTGCTTTTGCCTCTTTTTAATATTCACCAATTCCATTTTACTCGAAAACTTTGAAGCAACAAAAATATACACTATTAAAAAATGTATGAAGATGTTACAAAATATATCTCATTTCTTAATAAAAGTTTTAGCAATCAGACTTCGTTAAACATATTTTAATTTATCACGACTTTAAATGAACTGTTTATATTGAAAGTGGCGTAAACGCCATTCTGGTTTTTAACAAAGATTAGTATCGGTAAAAGGCTATGTGAATAATAGATATATATTATTTACTTAATTCAGTTCATCTCAAGACTTCAATGTTTCTATATACACTGGAAATTTCCGCATTCTAGTTTTATTAACTCTCTTTATACCCTACACCACACTGTGGTACAGGGTATTATGACTTTGTGCATTTGTTTGTAACACCTAAAAGGAGAAGAGATAGACCCATTGTTTATTATACCGATCGACTCATAATCACTTTCTGAGTCGATTTAGCCATGTCCGTCTGTCCGTCTGTCCATGTATTCTTGTAATCAAAGTGCAGGTCGTATTTATGGTCCGATTGTGATGAAATTTAGCATAGTGCTCTTTTTTGGCCCAAGGACGATCCCTATTGAAATTGGTTAAAATCGGTTCAGATTTGGATATAGTCCCCATATATACGTTTCACCCGATTTGACATGTAAGCGCTGTAGAAACCACATTTTACACCCGATCTTTATGAAATTCGGCACAGAGAGTTTTATTATTACGTGAATGAACACTACCAAATTCGGAGAAAATCCGTTTAGATTTAGATATAGCCCCCATATATATGTTTCACCCGATTTGACATGTAAGCGCTGTAGGAACTGTATTTTAAATCAGATCAGTACGAAATTTGGCAGAGAGAGTTCTCTTATTACATGAATAAACACTGCCAAATTCGGCGAAAATCGGTTCAGATTTAGATATAGTCCCCATATATATGTTTCACCCGATTTAACATATAAGCGCTGTAGAAATCGTGTTTTATATCCGATCAGTACGAAAATCGGCAGAGAGAGTTTGCTTATTACATGTATGAACACTGCCAAATTCTTATCGCAATGCCCATTTTCGCATTGGTAGGTAGGTGTAGGGTATTATATAGTCGGCCCCGCCCGACTTTCTGTCTTTCCTCACTGGTTTCATTTAGTATAATGCTCCCTTCGACCAAACGATGAAAACTTTGATCCACTGTAAAAAAAACTCAAACGCAAAAATTTTCGTGGAATATTTTCATCCTTAAGTGTCCTTTTAAAAACACAAGATATAAAACACAAGATCTTCCAAAAAAATGATCCTCATAAAATTCCACTATATAACTCTAAAAACTGTAAAAAAAACTCAGACCAGCTGGACCATAAGTTTATTTTACAAAAATGATCCACTCAACATGCCCTTTCAAAATTTTAGGGTCGCTACTCTGTTCCAAAAATGCTGTTGGATAGGGTTATTATCAATTTAAATTGCATTTAATGACTGTAAAGAAAGTACTGGTGTTAAAGTTAAAAGCTTTTAACTTTTGGTGCAAAATGGTCCATTTGTGTGGGAGGTACCAAAAGGGCGTGCCAATAACGCCCACTCTTCACTGGGCTCTAGGTACTATGCAAACATTACACTGTACAAAATTTTAAGTATTTATATCAACTGATATTAAAGCTATAAGCAGATACATTTTGGTGCAAAATGGTCCATTCTAAAAGACAAACTTATAAACGTAGAATTCTAAAATTTGGTTATGTATTACTGAACAGTAAGATCCGCAAAATATTTTATTTTTAAAACTTTCTACCGTGGATTTCAAAGGAATAAACAAATTACAAACAAATTTGGAATAAATATATCCTTAAACCAGTAAGGAAAGACAGAAAGTCGGGCGGGGCCGACTATATAATACCCTACACTTACCTACCAATGCGAAAATGGGCATTGCGATAAGAATTTGGCAGTGTTCATACATGTAATAAGAAAACTCTCTCTGTTAAATTTCGTACTGATCGGATATAAAACACGATGTCTACAGCGCTTAAATGTTAAATCGGGTGGAACATATATATGGGGGCTATATCTAAATCTGAACCGATTTTCCCCGAATTGCGCAGTGTTTTTTCATGTAATAAGAGAACTTTCTCTGTCGAATTTCGTACAGGTCGGATGTAAAATACGGTTTCTACAGCGCTTTCATGTCAAATCGGGTGAAACATATATATGGGGTCTATATCTAAATCTGAACCGATTTTCCCCGAATTTGGCAGTGTTTATTCATGTAATAAGAGAACTCTCTCTGCCAAATTTCGTACTGATCTGCTTTAAAATACAGTTCCTACAGCGCTTACATGTCAAATCGGGTGAAACATATATATGGGGGCTATATCTAAATCTGAACGGATTTTCTCCGAATTTGGTAGTGTTCATTCACGTAATAATAAAACTCTCTCTGCCAAATTTCATAAAGATCGGATGTAAAATGTGGTTTCTACAGCGCTTACATGTCATATCGGGTGAAACATATATATGGGGACTATATCCAAATCTGAACCGATTTTAACCAATTTCAATAGGGATCGTCCTTGGGCCAAAAAAGAGCACTATGCTAAATTTCATCACAATCGGACCATAAATACAACCTGCACTTTGATTACAAGAATACATGGACAGACAGACGGACAGACAGACGGACAGACAGACGGACAGACAGACGGACAGACAGACGGACAGACAGACGGACATGGCTAAATCGACTCAGAAAGTGATTCTGAGTCGATCGGTATAATGAACAATGGGTCTATCTCTTCTCCTTTTACGTGTTACAAACAAATGCACAAAGTCATAATACCCTGTACCACAGTGTGGTGTAGGGTATAACAATGGCATATCCTTTTAAACGCAAACTCGACCAGAAAATAAAAAACGGAGTATACAGTTTTGTTTCGTTTCTTGAAATATGTGTTTAGAAACAAATAAAATTATTGTTTACGAATTTCTCCAAATATATTTTATTTTAAAAAGATTTTTAAAACTTTGCTGACTTTTTCGAACTTCAGTTTTAATTTTTTCTTGATTTCAAAAAATACTTCCCAGTTAAAAAGAACATATGCAGCATTAGCTTCTGTTTTAAAGCATTCACTTAAAATTTTTAAATATCCCAAGTCATCATTTGTTGTCAATCCTTCTTGCTATCGATTATACGATTTCTAGTAACTTTACTAACATTAACAATTTTTTAAAATTTACAATTCAAAGTAAAAACTTAAGACAATTAACGTATCGATGTACTTTCGGAATACTTAAATGGAAATCAGTATTTGTTTCGAAAATAATAGTCCCAAATAAAACCAGTAAGGAAAGGCAGAAAGTCGGGCGGGGCCGACTATATAATACCCTACACCTCCCTAATAATGCGATAAGGGTCATTGCAATAATAATTTGGAATAATTGGTAAATGGGTAGGAACATATTATCTAATTCTGAACCGATAATCGCTAAATTAAGCAATATTCGTTCCTAAATTGAGAAACATATTTCTGGAAAATTTTAATGATCGGAAGTAAACTACAACTTCTATAGCGCTTTGATACCAAATCAGGAGGAACATATATACGGATGTTATATATAAATCTGAATCGATTTTCCCTGAATACTCATTCATGTAAAAAGACATCTTTCTGTCGAATTTCGTACTGATCGGATATAAAAAACAATCTCTACAGCGCTTACATGTCGAATCGGGGGTAACGTTTATATGGGGGCTATATCTAAATCTGAACCGATTTCTTCCAAATTTAACAGTGTTCATTCAAATAATAGGAAACCTCTTTCTGCCGAATTTCATACTGTTCGGATATAAAATAACATTTTTACAGCGCTTACACTTCAAATCGGGGGTAACGTATATATGGGGGCTATATCTAAATCTGAACCGATTTCTTCCAAATTTAGCAGTGTTCATTCATATAATAAGAAACCTCTTTCTGCCGAATTTCATACTGATCGGACATAAAATAACATTTTTACAGTGCTTACACTGTAAAAATGTGGGGATAACGTATATATGGGGGCTATATCTAAATCTGAACCGATTTATTCCAAATTACACAGTGTTCATTCATATGATAAGAAACCTCTTTCTGCCGAATTTCAGACTGATAAAATATAAAATAAAGTTTTTACAGCGCTTACATGTCAAATCTGGGGTAACATATATATGGGGGCTATATCTAAATCTGTACCGATTTTACCCAAATTCAATACGGATCGTCCTCGGGCCAAATAAAACATATGTGAAAAGTTTCGTCGAGATCGGACCATAATTGCGACCTGTACTTTGATATCAAGAATACATGCACAGACAGACGGACAGACAGTCTAAGTCGATCGGTATAATAAACGATGGGTCTATTTCTTCTCCTTTTGGGTGTTACAAACAAATGCACAAAGTTATAATACCCTGTACCACAGTGTGGTGTAGGGTATAAATATACTGGGATGGAAACAAAGATTTTTTAGAACAATATCTTCCCAAATATAAAATATTTGTGTGTATATATATTTATATATTTAACCTTAATATATATATGTTTCAAGCCGAAAATGTTTGGAACAATATACTACAGAATTGATTATTTTTCAGCGAGCAGGGACTTTGGAAATAGTCTTGCTGAATTAAAAAATTGTCCTCGGCTGCCGCAGAAGGGTTGTCATAAGGAGTAAGGGGAAAATTTAATGCCATCCTACGAAAAGTCTCAACATCCTAAAATGTGACAATGGGTTAGAAAATGTGATTGCGAAAGTTTTAGCTCAATCTAAAAATAATAACACGTGCCTCATCGAGGATCAATTTTACCAATAGGCGAGTTTTTACAAAAAAATCTTAGTTCTTCGACCATAAGCTAAAAACTTTTTGCTATAGAAGTCCGTTTCAAGATTTATTTGATTTCAAATTCAAATTTCATTCTAAACAATTTTGATCTAATTCATAATTTTGCAAAGTATTATATTTATAGAAGTATTTGTCATTTATCGGGTAAGGATCAAATGTATAGCACCAAATGTTAATTTCCATGACATTTCTGAAAACCTTAAAATAATCAACCACATTTAATTTAAATATATTTCATTTATTACGTTATGTTAAAAATTAAAGTAACCTATCTATTAAAACTTTATTGTAGTTTTATTTTGGAAAACATGTAATGTAGAGTTCTCCATACTATTTGAATAATAAACTGTATCGACCGCAAACTTCCAAAGAATCAATGATCATGAGTTCATGGGAAAAAATAAAATGTATTTAATTTGTCACATGTCTCAAATAAATGACGTAAGTTGTTACATTACCCATAGAGATTCTGTTCGAATTATAAAAACAGAATCGTAAGGTCATACTCCAAAACATTTTGTCATAAGTAGAAGTGTCATACGACTCGCAGTAACCAATTTCGATAACAAAAACTAATCTCGTTAGAAGTAGTTTTAAAAATTCCGATTTACGGGGTGCTGTTGTGGTTTGGATGGAAAATTTCTTCCACATTTGTTAGGTAAAAAAAATTAGAATGGAAAGCGATTTTAATTAATTCCGTGTTAATGGAAAATGCTGTGTTATCAGCAGTTTAGCAGTGAGGAACAAGAGAAAAAATTTAAGCATTGTATTCGAGAACTTGTTTTAAAGGAGGTGTTCAATTGCAAAATGGGCAGAACTTTAGCTCCTCAGCCAGATATTTTACAAAAAATCCGGGCTGAGTGGGGAAACGTAGACATAACGAATAGCTTCAGTAGATGAACATATTAGAAATAAAACAATCAATGCAGACCAAATTTCTTTATTTTTTTGAAGAATTAAAAAAGCGACTGCTCAGAGATGAATTGAATTTTTTCAACTTTGTCTGATTTATTTAGGACACTATCAATCGTGGATGGCGAAGGCAATTTATACCCAGCAAAATCTTGGTAAGTACATGTCATTACCATCTGCATTACCAGGTAATGATATCTCATTATAGCCAGCATTACTTTCGGTAATTAAATAACGACTAACAAAATAATGACAAAAATAAGTTATTGCTAGTAATCTAATTTAGAAAATCTTATTTTTATTTATAAACTTTTCGTTAAATGATTTACGTATATACGTTGTAGTTAGTATTCAGTTAAACCATTTAAAGAAAAGTTTATAAGTTCAAATTAGAGTCTCTAAGTTAGATTACTAATAATAACTTATTTTTGTTTTAATTTAGTTAGTCGTTATTTATTCACCGAAAGTAATGCTGGCGATATTGAGATATCATTACCTGTTAACGCAAGTGGTAACGACATTTACTTACCAAGATTTTGATGGGTTATATTTTTGTACTTGATTATTAAGCGATTTGTCTACGAATCGAGAGGTAGGCCAGTGGTTGTGATGCTAAACTACGAAACCAGGAGGTCGCGAGTTCAATCCCACCTCCCGGAAAATGAAATTTTTCGTCATATGACGACATCAATCGATAACTACTCCCTCCCAGTTATACGCTCTACCCAATGTTGCGCTCATCCCAATGTTACGCTCTTCCCAATTTTACGCTCTTCTACTTTCTCACCGCATGCCGCCACTGATGGTGGTGAACAAGCAGTAGCAACTCAGAAATATCTACGACCCACAAACACACTCATAAAAGTATTAGTTACGTTCACGCTTACTTTTTAATAATTGTAAGCGTGGGGGTAAGTGGTTATTTTTCAGCTTCTGGTATGCTTGAGTGGAAGCACTTTCCTCCAATGACATGCATGTGTAAAAATAATTCGAAGGGAGGCCAAATTATAAGCAGTTACTAGATTTGAATTTAGCTTACCCGTCAGGTTATTTCGTAACGGGAAATTTTGCTGGGTAGTGTTAAAATTTGTCTTCACAGGGATCAACTAAATCAGAGAATAGAGTACTAAAGATATATGCTTATTTATTATCAATATTTCTGTAAAACCATAGTTTAATTCTGACTAGCCCATCCTTGCCGCAAATGAAGACATACAGTTATTAAAATCGTTAGTTCAATATAGACTTATTGATAAAGAAATTGCAGAAAACCCTATTGTAAAATAGAAAATGATCGATGGTATTTCAATTCGGAGCAAGTTGTATTTCAATTTTTCGATGATAATTTTTTAAAACAAGAATGGTTGAAAAGTTAACATAGGAAGTAATGGGTATCCAAGTAGAGATACTTTTTTCAATAGCTTTTTTGACAGATCACGTGTCATGTTAATTTTGTTCAGTATTGTTTGGCATTTCATCATGGCAAGACTTACGCCTGAACAACGTTTACAAATCGTTCAACTTTATTACGAAAATTCACGTTCTGTGAGGAATGTGTTTCGTGCACTTCGCTCAACTTATGGTCAACATAATCGGCCTACTGAGCGTACTATTCGCAACACACTCACCCATCTTGAGACCCAGCATTCATTATTTGATAATATTCGACCGAACAGACCACGTCCAGCACGCAGTGAAAAAAATGTAGCGTCCGTAGCTGAGAGTGTACACGAAGAATTTTGTTCAGCGATGAGGCCCATTTCTGGCTCAATGGGTATGTAAACAAGCAAAATTGCCGCATTTGGGACGAAGAGAAACCTGAAGAGATTCAAAACTGCCACTTCATCCAGAAAAAACAACGGTTTGGTGTGGTTTGTGGGCCGGTGGAATCATCGGTCCATATTTCTTCAAAAATGATGCCGGCGAGAATGTAACCGTCAATGGCGACCGTTATCGTGCCATGATAACCGACTATTTGATGCCTGAAATTTAAGCTCGTGACCTCGGCGACATTTGGTTTCAACAAGACGGCGCCACTTCCCACACATCGCATCAATCAGTGGATTTATTGACACTTCGGTGATCAGATAATTTCACATTCTGGGCCGGTCGATTAGCCACCAAGATCGTGTGATATCACACCGTTAGACTTTTTCCTGTGGGGATATGTAAAGTCTAAAGTTTATGCGGACAAACCCGCTTCGATTCAGGCCTTGGAGCAAAACATCACGCGTGTCATTCGCCGGTTACCAGTCGAAATGCTCGAACGAGTCATCGAAAATTAGACTCAACGGATGGATCATCAGAGACGTAGCCGCGGCCAACATTTGATAGACATAATCTCCAAAAAATATATGCCAAAGAATGTTCTTTCAAATAATAACACTGTGCTAGTACAAAAATGTAACAGAAAAGAGACCCTATAAATAGACCTATTTCGGCCATGCTGAATACAGTGGCATTAGCCGTTTTTCTATATTAGCTCTTGTTTTCGCGATATTCGACCACAAAGTTTGTTGGGAAATCAGAGAGGTGACTTATCTCTTTGGTTATTTTGAAGTGGAAGACTTCGGAATATACGCTTCAGTCCAAAGATCGAAATAAAGGGAATATTTGGACAATTATTTTTCTCAAAACAGTCGTCCACGCTTCTCACCCCCTTACCCCTGAAAGAGTGCAATGAAATCTTATCATATATTAATAATAAAAATTATACATATCGTCGACATTTTTAGTAGGCATCGTTGAGAAAAATATTCCTCGCGAAAAAATACTATAAGTCCTTTCCCAGTTTTTTTATGAGAATTAAGCGGATTTCGATTTATTACATATTTTGTGTACTTTTCTGCTCATAGCAGAAAATATTTGTAATAAAAATTTTTGAGTTAAATTTATGTAATTTTTTTTTTTGATTAGTGCCAATGGAATTTTCAAAGGTAACCAACAAACCCTGCTAAATTATACAATCTGTTCATTTTTCATAAATATGTTGAAAGGAGACTCATAATAATTTTTCGCGAGGAATATTTTTCTGAAAGACACAAACTAAAAATGTCGACGATTTGTATGACGTGTGACATATTGTAAGTTTTGATTGCACTTTTTCAGGGGAAAGGGGTGAGCAGCGTGGTTGACTACTTTGAGAGAAATAATTCTCGAAGGGTTCCCTTCATTTCTTTCTTTGGAATGAAGCGTGTATTCCGAAGTCTTTCACTTCAAAATCACCTCCGAGATAAGTAACCCCTATGATTTTCTTGCAAACTTTGAGGTTTCATATCGCGAAAACAATAGCTAACATAGAAAAACGGCTAGCACTACTGGATTCAGCAATGTCGAAATAGGTATATCCATTGGGTCTCATTTCTGTTACATTTTTAAAGTGTCCATTTCAAGCACAGTGTAATAAACATTCCCCATTCAATTTGAATTTTCTGTGTTTTTTCTTTAAAAAAGTAGGGAACCTCGAAATGGATCACGCTTTATTAGACTATAATTCGTCATTAACCAAATACGGGGAACGACAGTTTCTTTTACAAGTAGAGTCCGAATGTGGGACGTACCAAAACGGGCGTGACAACTTCGCTCATTTTTCTCGAGGTAATAGTAACTACTAATACTATATGTAGAATTTCAGAGGATTCAAATAAGTAGTGTAAAAATTATTAGGTTAAGTTAGGTTGAAGAGAGGAGACGTTTAAACGTCTCATGTCCATGGACATACACTTAAGTCAGTGGTTCGGCCTGTTGTGCGCTCCTTATATATGATCTTTATCCCCTCACCTTAGAGAGGAGGGTATATATCATTTGCTACGAACCAAAAGTGTAACACATCGAAGGAGTGACCTAAGACCCTAAGTATGGATCATTTTAAGTCGAATGAGTAATGTCCGTCCATCTGTCTGCTGGCTGGTACGCACGATAACTCTCGAAAGGAGTAACCGATTGACATTAAATTTGGTATGTGGTAATATTTTCTTCTATCTCCGGCTAAGTTCGAAGAATATTGGTCCACTCCTTCTAGTACCTCCCCCACATAGGGTTAACATTTAGTGAAATATTGATTATTTAATAACTTCTATACTAATTATTTGAATCCTCTGCAATTCTACACATAGTATTAGTTTATTAGTCACTATTACCTCGAGAAAAATGGGCGAAGTTGCCACGCTCCTTTTGCTACCTCCTCCCACACAAATGGACCATTTTGTACCAAAAGTTACCAGCTTATAACTTTAATACCAGTGCATACAAATGCTTGAAATTTTGTACAGTGAATAATGGGCGTTATTGGCACGCCCCTTTTGATACCTCCCACACAAATGAAACTTTTTGTACCAAAAGTTAACAGCTTTTAACTTTAACACCGGTACATACTTTAAAGATATTAAGGGCAATTTAAATTGATAATTATTTAATTAAAACAAAAAAATAAATGAATTTACTAATATTTTTGGGACTCAAGGTGAGGGGATTCTTAAGTCGGTTTACCTGACTGAACTTTCTTACTTGTTTTATACCTCACGAGTTACAGAAAATCGGTACTAGACACGAATTTTCTCAATATCTTCCAGTCATATTCTCTGAGATGAGTCAAGTCTGGAAATATGTCGGACCCGAAATGTTGGGATCTTGCATGTGTGAAAACCGGGCAGTGACACAAAAAATGTTCCATCGTTTCGATGTTTTCCCTGCATGCCCTGCATTCGTCGTTTTCTGCTAGTCCTATGCGATGAATATGTGCTTGTAAGCTTGAGTGTCCCGTTAGAACACTCATCATCTTACTAATATCGATCTTGTTTGGTTTCAGAAGAATTCTTGTTTTCCTTTCATTTGGGTCACCCCACAGTATCTTTGCAGTTGCTCCTACTGTTGCGCTATTCCACACAATTTTGTGAGCCATCACTGCCCAGTGCTTCAACTCATTTCTCGTGGCTTCGAAAGGTTTCCAATTTTCCAAGTTTACTACTCGAAGTTCTCTGCCCTTTGAAGCCAAGCTGTTTTCCCGTTCATTTCCAATCACTCCGTTGTGTCCTGGTAACCAGCAAATACGCAATTGACCACATGGGCTGAGTAATCATTTATCGTTATTTTACAGTCCAACACAGTTCTGGATTTTACCCTTTCCGAAGTTATTGCTTTAATCGCCATTTGGCTATCTGTGAAGATGTTGGTATATTTAGGCTTTGTCGTGTTACTGAGCCAGTTCACACACTCCGTGATTGCTCGAACTTCTGCTTGAAATACCGTGTTATGGTCAGGGAGGCGGAAGTGAAGTTCTACTTCTTGTTCATCAATTAAAAGTCCCAGACCCGTCCTTCCTCCTCGCCTGGACCCATCCGTGTAGCAGCTGGTTCCCACTGGCACATGGGCCAAAGTTCCATTTCCCCAGGAGCGACTGTCTGGCACAAACGTATCACAAGTTATTAAGTAATCAATATTTCACTAAATGTTAACCCTTTGTGTGGAAGGTACCAGAAGGAGTGGACCAAAATGGCCCATCTTCGAACTTAGCCGGAGATAGAAGAAAATATTACCACATACCAAATTTGAAGTCAATCGGTTACTCCTTTCGAAGTTGCCACGCCCCTTTTGGTACCTTCCACACAAATGGACAATTTGGAACCAAAAGTTAAAAGCTTATAACTTTACTACCAGTTCATACAAAGACTTCAAATTGTCTAATGGTTTAATAGTACGTAAAATACAGTGGAATATTGGCATTATTGCCACGCCCCTTTTGGTACCTCCCACACAAATGGACCATTTTACACAAAAAGTTAACACCTTATGTCTTTAATACCAGTGCATATAAATACTTACAATTTTGTACAGTGTAATGCTTTTATAGTACCTAGAGTCCACAGAAAAGTGGGCATTATTGGCACGTCCCTTTTGGTACCTCTCACACAAATTGACCATTCTGTACCAAAAGTTAACACATTTTAACTTTAACACCAATGAATATAAATACTTGAAATTTTGTACTGTAAGTGCCATATTTTTCAGCCGATGTATGTATGTATATGAAATATTACACAAAGAAAACACTAGAACCAATCGGAGATGACTCTGCATCTTACAAAAATCCGTTATATAAATTTGGCAAGGTAGAGCTTCTTGATCCAATGACGAATTCTGCCAAATTTTAAGAAAATCGGTTCAGATTTATATTTAATCACATATATAAATATTATCACTTCAATCTGAAATATATTTCAGAAGAGTGGTGTTTCATGATCCAATGACGAATTCGGACAAATATGAAATAGGTTCATATTTGGATATAGCCCCATATACACCTACATCCCGATTTTACATATGAGCGCCATGAAACCGCAGTTCTCAACAGATCGTTATACAATTTTGCAGATAACATTCTCTTGACCCAAGAACAACCTCGTCAAGAAATTCGGTTCATCCATATACCCGCATCAAAATACTTTTTCTCTCGCAGTACATTTGATACTACATATAAAAGTTGGGTGTTGGAAAAAGTCTTCAAAAAATAGACTAACATGGGAGTGTCATATATCGATCGATAGATAATGATTAGCTGAATACATTTATGCTAAAATTCCGAAATCGAAAATTTCCGAAATAAGCTATTATTACGGAAACCCACAGATATATCCTACACTGAAAAAAAAAATAGTAATAAAACTAATGATGACACATTCTTGTATTAAGTATGCTACCTCGGCATCAATTCAATGGCAATTTTCAATAAAATAATGAAAATTTACACGTTTTTTACGAAATTTTCCTTAATATAAAGTTTTTTGAATTTGAATTAATGACTATCTAATCATTAGTTTTGTATACGCGCTTCTTTAAATGTACGCATTTAAATTAAAGAAAAAAATCATTATTTTTGTGCCAATCCGCATTATTTTAAGTAATATTTCAATACTTTTAAGGATTTTCTACATTAACACTATGACGTAGATATGTCATAGTTTTAATGCCGAATCGGACTTAATTAACAGTATGAGATATTTGAGTAATAAATTTAAGGCTATGCTCCCCTTAAAGGAAAGGCTGTCTTGGTAATAAATTTTATGACTATTGTCATTATTTTTAAGAATACATACGAGAGAATTTTACAATCTCTCCCTCCCTCTCTCGCTCGGAGAATCAGTTTTGTTTGGTAATGTGTGAATCAGTTATGGAATGCTAGAAGAGAAAATAGAGAACAGTTCTGTTCGTCAAATCGTCAGTTATTTACAAGCGATGGAAGGAAACGGTTGTCTGTTTTCGGGACGCGGATTGTGAAAAAATTTGATTGCTGTGAATATGTAAGTATACGTATGCATACATACGTGCATATTGCACCGAAAATAATTTTAATATGGGCTGTTAACAGTTATTTTTGCTAAAGCATAGAAACAACAACAAATGAAACCGTCGTGTACATGTGTGTATGCATGTGGTTATGCCGTCGGCGTCACCATCGATCTCTGTGATAAGGGAGTGCGTGTGTCATAGTTATTTTTGCTGTATGTTATTTATGGCGATGTATGTACATGCGTTTTTAAAGGAGATCTTGTTTGTAAGTCCTGTGAAGAGATTTGTGCCATATGGATGATAAAAATGTGAGTAATAGATTTTGTAATACTGAAAGAGACAATGGGAAAATGTTTAGGTACGTGAAAAATAATATTATTATCCTGAAATAAACATCTTATTGGCAATTACAAAATTAACAAAACACATTTTAATTGAAAGTATTTATTTATTAAAAATACCAGCGCATAATGCAGAAATGTAAAATTATTTGTGGCAATATAGAAATTTATTATTAATAATTTTTTTTAATTATTAATAATATGTTATACACATAACTATCTTTTTTAATTTTTTTAGTAAAACATGAATATGAACGGCTGAAATATTTCTCTTAGTTTTCAGCGTTTTCCAATTGTGATATGATAAAATTTATTTGCATTTTTTTTGTTTGTAGATAATTTTATTTGATTTATTTTCAGAAAAAATTTAATTATTTTAATTTTAGATCACGCAATATTTGAAGGTAAATGTGATGGATATATGAAAAATGCAGTGCTGAATGCCATTTATAAATTACAACAAATAAGTGAGATTTGGAAACAATATTTGTAAGTATTATGTATTTCTGAACAAATATATTTTGTTTGAAAATCAAGAACGCATATATTACGGTATTAGAACGAAATATATTTGCGAACTGACGTTCAAATATAAAATACGTGTTTTCACACAAACAAAGTTATTGTTAAAAAGTTTTCCAAATATAATTTATTTAAAAAGATGTTTTCCTTTTTTGATTTTTAGTTTAAATTTTTTCTTGATTTCGTGTTCATAACTGCTTCATAAGTACTCCATAATTAAACCTGCTGTTAGATTAGGCCCGTTTGGTCTAATTTTTGTATCGTTTCCTACTGTAATATATGTATGTATAAATATTGCCTTATAATTTGGTCCAAGGGATATTTTTGTTTTACTAAAATCAAAATAATAAGCGTTTTTGCTCAAAAATAATTGTAAATAAGCTGCTTTCTTTTCACGAAGTATTGAATAAAAATAAGTATAAAATATTGTCTTCCATATTCATTTTATTTGAAAAATGTTATGTTGACCAAATGGACTCTTAATCTAGGATTCGTACAGATTTGCTAATCTAACACCAGGGTTAAGAATGTCATAAGCAGCATTAGCTTTTGTTTTATAGACGTAATTTTTAATAAGTTTTTGTAGTTTTGTTTGCTAACAAAACTTAAGATTTTAAAATCTGTCACGATTGATTTTTTTGAGAAAATTATTTTTGATAACTCAATTTATATGAAAAATGTCACTTTCGCCACTTTCAAAACAATCAGTTTCTATTATTAATAATATCTTAGATAAATATTTTTTTTAACTTTTAGTACAGCAAATGGATCTATTATGAGAATTTGTGTCGTAGAAGAGTGACTAAATATTTCAGTGTAAGTAAGTATATTCCAAAGATTTTAATATATCTATTATCTTTGAACATTTTGTGACAGTTATATGATAAAATTTATTGTAATACTTTATCGTATATAAATCATTCTGTTTGATTTCTATTCAAATTATTTTTATTTCAGTTCGCGCAATTGAACTTTATTTGGATATATGAAAAATGCAGTGGGGAATTAAAAATTTACAAATTGCAGGAAATGAGTGAGCATACAAACTATGTATATGATATAATAATATAATATTTGTTTTATATAATTTCTATTTAAATTCCAGCCAAATTCTAGGTTAAAAATCATTAAGGTCGGTTCCGATAAAAATTGTTCTTGGACAACAAATAGAGAAACGAATCCCGCTATAGAATCGATACATAACAATACAATATTCGAATAAAAGTCAAACTTCATAGTGTGTTGGCCGATTTGTCTTTATACAATTACATATTGTTTTAAATTATAAAATGTTCAAGGTTATCCGTAATATGCATTATATTTTTTTTGTATTTTCCAATATAAAATATAACAAATAATTTTCTATGAATATTAAATGATTTCAAAGATTTCATTTAAACGAGTAACATTATAATCAATATAATGTAACGAATTTTCCATACATATTTAAAAAACTGTATTTAAATTCATGCATGCCTTAAATTAATTACCAGTATATTCTTATATCAAGGACAAACATTTTAAATTTTATTACGATAATGTTTTAAATTATATGATATCTTACTAAAAATAAGCACGCTCCATACTTAAATTTACGCAAAAATGTGCTTATTTTAAGACCAAACATAATTAGTTTTATTACCCAAAATTCTTAATTCTATGAAATGCATCCTCAAAACAAGTACTATTCACGTCTTTAAATTAACTATAAAACCTTCTTATTTTTATAGCGATTGTCTTTGGCTCGAAATCATTGCCGAAATCTTAAACTTTACGACAAATTCATTGATTTTCAGTACGCTTTTTTTTTAGTGTACACGCTGAAAAAAAATCCCTTCTGTAGTATATTGTCCCAAACATATTCTTCTGGAAACATACATACGTTTAGAATACACTCCAAATATATGATATTTGACACGCATAAATATTATATGTTTGGGAGAGGTTGTTCTAAAGAAAAGTATGTTTTCATTCATATATTTTTATACCCTCACTTTAGTGTGACGAGGGTATATATCATTTGCTACGAAAAAAAGTGTAACACGTCGAAGGAGTGACCTAAGACCCCAAGTATGTTCGGAGTAAATCCGTTTTGGGTCATTTTAAGTCGAATGAGCAATGTCCGTCCGTCTGTCTGTCTGTCTGTGTGTCTGCTGGCTGGTGCGCACGATAACTCTCGAAAGGAGTAACCGATTGACCTCAAATTTGGTATGTGGTAATATTTTTTTCTATCTCCGGCTAAGTTCGAAGATGGGCCATATTGGTCCACTCCTTCTAGTACCTCCCCCACAAAGGGTTAAAATGTTGTGAAATATTGATTCTTTAATAACTGCTGTAATACTTATTCGAATCTTTTGAAATTCCACACATAGTATTAGCTTATTAGTCGTTATCAACTCGAGAAAAATGGGCGAAGTCGCCACGTCCCTTTTGGTACCTCCCACACAAAAGCACCATTTTACACCAAAAGTTAACAGCTTATAACATTAATAACAGTGTATAAAAATACTTGAAATTTTGTACAGTATTATGCTTTTATATTGCCTACTGTCCAGGGAAAAATGGGTGTTGTTGTCACGCCCCTTTTGGTACCTCCCACACAAAGGTACCTTTTTGCACCAAAAGTTAACAGCTTATAACATTAAAACCAGTGTATAAAAATACTTGAAATTTTGTACAGTGTAATGTTTTTATAGTGTCTATAGCCCTGTGAAAAATGGGCGTTATTGCCACGCCCCTCTTTGTACCTCCCACACAAAATGCCCAAATCATACCACAATTTAATGTCTCATAACGTGCACATAAATGCTTATAAGTCGGCACAGTGCAATGAATTTAAAGTATCTAATGTTCAGCAAAAAAAATGTATATTTGATAAACCCCTTCTGGTACCTCCCACACAAATTGACAGAATAATATTCAATATTCGAGTAATATTCAATATTACATTACTCACAAAGTGAGGGTATACCTTAGTCGGTTTACCCGATTGAAACTTTCTTACTTGTTTTATTTGGATCTAATATTTTCGAAACAAAGATTAATTTGTATTTAAGTATCAAAGAAATTTTTTAGAAATTTCATATGTTTGTAAAATTAGATAAAAATTTAAATTGTATAATCTTTCGTAACTATAATTTGCGTTGATGGATTGATAAAAAGTGATGAATTGGAATATTTATAAATTAAAAATTAATGCTGCAAAACCAAATATAATGCTTATTATGACATCTTTAACTTTAAAAAATATTTTAACTAAGACAGCAAACTTTTAAAAATCTTTTTAAATAAATTTTATTTGGAAAACTTCTTAAGCAATAACTTTGGTTATGTTTAAACACATATTTTATTTGTGAAAGTCAGTTCGCAAATATATTGTGTTCTAATATATTAATATATGCGTTCCAAACAAAATTTCTTGATTTTCAAATAAAATTTATTTGTTCAAAAACATATAATATTTAAAAATTTTGGTTCCAAATATATTTTCTTTCAATTCAAACATATCAAAAATGTCGATTTTCCTCCGTGTATATTGTATCTAAGCATTATAAAAACTTCACTTCTCAACAAATCTTTATAAAATTTAGCAGATAACAGTTTATTGTATCGGCGTTTTGAAAGTTTACGTATGGTAGATATTTTAGAGGGGGATCAATATTTCCCCATTTTACAGATTCTTATGATGAATCGGCATATGAAATCTTGTGATCCTTTCCTTTTAAGGATACGATAAACATTGTAACCCTCCAGCTCTTCAACCTATGGGGTCTTTTTGGTCCTTTTTTTAAACAGGTGTTTAAGTCTCTGAATACACCAAAACTCAACCAAAATACCAGAAATAAGTCAAAACTGAAAACCCTCATATTATTATTATAGTTTTGAGCATTTCCATGTTAAGTGATCACAGTATTTTCGGCTCAAGTCACGGATTTTGATGAAACTTGGTACAATGGTTGTAATAAGTGTTGTCAACAAATCATGCAAATTATTTTGCAAAATAATAAAAAACCGGTCTACTATGAACATTTTAAAATTTTCGAAAATGTTAATTTTGAGGAATACTGGGTTTATTAAAAAAATTATATCTTTTTATCGGCAAGAGCTATCAATATGGGACTTTTTGCAAAATGTTAGTAATTATTTGCACACTTAATGAATAATAAATTTAAAAATATTTTTTTTTAAATTTATTAAAATTAATTTAAAAAAAATCCCCTTTTTATTTTTAAATTTTACTTTTTTGTATTTTAGGCCAAATTTTCCTCTACAATATAGCAAATTTCCACGATGGCCTTTTGTGTCTTTCTCGAGAAATAACTAAATCTTTATGGCAGGTTTGTCCCAGTATTTTCTAAAATGCTCAATAGGCCGGATTGAAACGCAAAAAATTATCATTAATCACTTTTGAGTAGCACACAAAAGTTGTGTCATGTTGCCAACAGGTTTGTACCAAATGGAAAGAAATCTAAAAAATGTAGGTAGTGGGTTAGAATGTTCAACAAAAATATTCCACGCAGTGTTCTAAGTAATGTTGATGAAGACATCCTAAACCTAAAATGTAACGATCACGCGGTTTCCTATGCCGATTCATCATAAGAATGTCCAAAAGGGGAAAATATTGATCCCCCTAAAATTACCTCCATACGCAAACTTTCAAAACGCCGATACACGCACATATATTCTTTTTTTACCCCCTCTATCAGAATCCGTTGTCAGAAACTTGTTATTTAGAAAAAATTTAATTTTGTTCCACATTTCCAATTTATTAAAAATTGCAAAAACCAGTCAGTGAAAAATTGTCATTGAAACGCTCCTTTTGAGGTACCATACAAATTGTCTGTTTTGCACTAAAAGTCTACAACTTATAAATGTAATACAAGTTTAAAGTTATTAAATGCAATATAAGTTGATAATAAATTAATTAAAACAAAAAAATAAATTAAATTACAAATATTTTTGTCACCAGATATGCATGTCCGTAGCAAAAGAGGAGCCGATATCGCCACCGACCACCACTTGGTAATTGCAGCTCTTCGTTTTAAAGTTGCAGCAATACGAGACAAGCAGCCAAGAAGGCAGAGGAGTTTCGACACGGAAAAACTTTAACAACCCCAAACGGCTCATATCTATTTGGAGGAATTGAAATCCGCATTGCATCAAAACCCTCATATCGCCAACCATAACTGGGAAGCCGCCGGCAAATTGAGTTAGAAGCAGCGACAATCAACATCAGTTTAAATTAATTAAAAGTTATTGCATGTAATAGAAATGATTGAAATTCTATAGCTACGGGCCTATGGTTCTCATAGGAGCAAAAGGAACAACAAGCAAGAAAGTTCAGTCGGGTAAACCGACTTATGAATCCCCTCACCTTGAGTCCCAAAAAATATTAGTAAATGTATTTATTTTTTTGTTTTAATTAAATTATTATCAATTTAAATTGCATTTAATAACTTAAAAGTATGTACTGGTATTAAAGTTAACAGCTGTTTACTTTTGGTAAAAAATGGTCCATTTGTGAGGTCCAAAAGGGTCGTGCCACTTTTCTCTAGACTCTAGGTGCTATAAAAACATTGCACTGTACGAAATTTCAAGTATTTGTAGTACGTAGTGATACATATTAATGTTAAAAGCTGTTAACTTTTGGTACAAAAAGCTCCATTTGTGTGGGAGGTATCAAAAGGAGCGTGCCAATAACGCCCATTTTTCTCTGGACTCTAGGTACTATAAAAGCATTACACGGTACAAAATTTCAAGTATTCTTATGCACTGGTATTTAAGTTGTAAGCCGGTAATTTTTGTTACAAAATGGTCACTTTGTGTGGGAGATACCAAAAGGAGCGTGGCAATAATGCCCATTTTTCACTGTATTGTAGGTACTATCAAACCATTACACTCTACAAAATTTCAAGTATTTGTATGCACTGGTAATAAAGTTATAAACTATTAACCAAAAGTTCAAAATTGTCCATTTCTGTGGGAGTTACCAAAAGGGGCGTGGCAACTTCGCCCATTTTTCTCGAGGTAATAGTGACTAATAAATCAACACTTTGTGTAGAATTTCAGAGGATTCAAATAAGTAGTATAGAAGTTATTAAATAATCAATATTTCACTAAATGTTAACCCTTTGTGGGGGAGGTAATAGAAGGAGTGGACCAATATGGCCCATCTTCGAACTTAGCCGGAGATAGAAGAAAATATTACCACATACCAAATTTGAAGTCAATCGGTTACTCCTTTCGAGAGTTATCGTGCGCACCAACCAGCAGACAGACAGAGGGACGGACATTGCTCATTCGACTTAAAATGACCCAAAACGAATATTCGCCGAACATACTTAGGGTCTTAAGGCACTCCTTCGATGTGTTACACTTTTGGCTCGTAGCAAATGATATGTACCCTCCTCTCTAAGGTGAGGGGATAAATATATGTATATACATAACAAGTAAGAAAGTTTCAGTCGGGTAAACCGACTAAGGTATACACTCACTTTGTGAGTAATGTAATATTGAATATTACTCGAATTATTCTGTCAATTTGTGTGGGAGGTACCAGAAGGGGTTTATCAAATACACCTTTTTTTTGCTGAACATTAGATACTTTAAATTCATTGCACTGTGCCGACTTATAAGCATTTATGTGCACTCGTATAAACGTTATGAGACATTATATTGTGGTATGATTTGGGCATTTTGTGTGGGAGGTACAAATAGGGGCGTGGCAATAACGCCCATTTTTCACAGGGCTATATACACTATAAAAACATTACACTGTACAAAATTTCAAGTATTTTTATACACTGGTTTTGATGTTATAAGCTGTTAACTTTTGGTGCAAAAAGGTACCTTTGTGTGGGAGGTACCAAAAGGGGCGTGACAACAACACCCATTTTCCCTGGACTGTAGGCAATATAAAAGCATAATACTGTACAAAATTTCAAGTATTTTTATACACTGTTATTACTGTTATAAGCTGTTAACTTTTGGTGCAAAATGGTGCATTTGTGTGGGAGGTACCAAAAGGGACGTGGCGACTTCGCCCATTTTGCTACGGAAAAAAGTGTAACACGTCGAAGGAGTGACCTAAGACCCCAAGTATGTTCGGAGGAAATCCGTTTTGGGTCATTTTAAGTCGAATGAGCAATGTCCGTCCGTCTGTCTGTCTGTCTGTCTGCTGGCTGGTGCGCACGATAACTCTCGAAAGGAGTAACCGATTGACTTCAAATTTCGTATGTGGTAATATTTTTTTCTATCTCCGGCTAAGTTCGAAGATGGACCATATTGGTCCACTCCTTCTAGTACCTCCCCCACAAAGGGTTACAATGTTGTGAAATATTGATTCTTTAATAACTGCTATACTACTTATTCGAATCTTTTGAAATTCAACACATAGTAATAGCTTATTAGTCGTTATCAACTCTAGGAAAATGGGCGAAGTCGCCACGTCCCTTTTGGTACCTCCCACACAAATGCACCATTTTGCACCAAAAGTTAACTAACAGCTTATAACATTAATAACAGTGTATAAAAATACTTGAAATTATTATGCTTTTATATTGCCTACAGTCCAGGGAAAAATGGGTGTTGTTGTCATGCCCCTTTTGGTACCTCCCACACAAAGGTACCTTTTTGCACCAAAAGTTAACAGCTTATAACATTAAAACCAGTGTATAAAAATACTTGAAATTTTGTACAGTGTAATGTTTTTATAGTGTCTATAGCCCTGTGAAAAATGGGCGTTATTGCCACGCCCCTCTTTGTACCTCCCACACAAAATGCCCAAATCATACCACAATTTAATGTCTCATAACGTGCACATAAATGCTTATAAGTCGGCACAGTGAAATGAATTTAAAGTATCTAATGTTCAGCAAAAAAAAGGTGTATTTGATAAACCCCTTCTGGTACCTCCCACACAAATTGACAGAATAATTCGAGTAATATTTAATATTACATTACTCACAAAGTGAGGGTATACCTTAGTCGGTTTACCCGACTGAAACTTTCTTACTTGTTTTTACTTATTCTGTTCTGATAGGGGTATAATATAGTTGGCTTCGTCCGACTTCTTCCTTGCTGGGTGTTTATTATATTGCATAATGTTGTTAATGCATTAGAAAATTCACAAATTGTTGATACACTCCACAGCTATTAAAAATAAAATCTCATAAAATAGGAAATAGCGCATAATACGTAATTACAAATAACCAAATTCAAACCAAAACAATATCCTCCAAATGCCAATAATGAGAACTACTTTTTAACGACTAAGAAGTAGGATCTAAGTAAACAAAGACAATGTTGTACAACACTAAATTAAAACCAACTCAAAACGTTTTAATATCAAAATCCGCTTAAATGAAAACAAATCGAAGCAAATCAAGTGTTGACTGTTTTGTGGTGTTTGAACAAAAGATTCGCACACTTTTTCGCCGTCCGTCGTTGTGGTCACAGACGCTTTTGTTTGGTTGATTTTTTTTTTGTTTGGTCCAAAAAAAAGCTCGTTTTCGGTCGGGGGCTTTGTTGTTACCGCAAATTGTAAGCTTTCATCGTCGAAACCCCCGTTTGGTTGATTGGCTGGTTGGCTTAGCTGTTTGTTGTGGCTTGGTCAATTTGGAAGTTTTAAATGTGACCCATTGTTGAAAGTTTAAGACAGATCTCAATCTCAGCTCGTTGTGAACGGTTGTTGCAAAAAACTCACCTCCTCGAAAAATTTAATAGAATAAATTAAAGTAGTAGCTAAGAAACGAAAAATTTTCCGAGGAGAGCAAAAAGGATAAATAACTGTGATATTTGTGAAATTAAAAGAATACAAAAAATCAGAACGACATATTTATATAGTATATAAATAAATATTCTTCTGAAATTATTTATAACAAAAAATTTTAATTAAAATGTGGAAAATTATATTGTGCTTAGCTGCTTTCCAAGTGATCTTGGCTCAACAGGCTGGAGAAATTCGTAAGTTTCGAGAATTATTTTAATTTGCTATATATGTAATGGACAAATTTGGAAGAAAAAAGTCAAATATTTCATTGTTCGTTTTCAGGATGGTTTTTAATGGAAAATAAATAACATTTTGTAATAAAATTACAAATTCTGTATTCTATACATGGTATACATATTCTTTCATGTATTAAAGTTCCCAGATTACAAAAATTGTTTACGTTTTCATTGATAGACGAAAAGAAGAACATATTTTCACACAACGCTTTTCTAAAAATTGAAAATTTGTTTCTCGACATGAAATTTGTTTGTTTGCAAATAATTCTTCTTTATAGCAAAATAATTTTCATTGGCCGGAAAGGGGTTTTCATTTGTCTATAATGTCATTTATTTGAAATATACACGCTGAAAAAAAATCGCTTCTGTAGTATATTGTACCAAACATATTCGGCTTGAAACATATATATGTTTAGGGTACACTCTAAACGTATAATATTTGGTACACACCAAAGTTATATATTTGGGAAGATGTTGTTCAGAACAAATCTTTGTTTACATCTCAATATATTTTTATTTGGGACCATAATTTCCGAAACAAATATTTATTTGCATTTAAGTATTCAGAAAATACCTAAATGGTGTTAAATTTCCAGTAATTCAAAGTTATTTTTTAGAAATTAGTTTGTAAAATAGTTAATAATAATTGAAATCGTATCAAAATAACTTACTTGGAGGATTTACATCTAATGAAAGCTTTACATTTTAATGATTGATTTAGAACAAAAGTAAGTACTGGGAGGTACAATTCGAAACCAAGGAAAACTTAAAACTAAAATTCGAAAAAATCGTTTTGAAAATCTTTTTTAAATAAAATATATTTGGAGAAATTCCTAAGCAATAATTTTATTTGTATTTAAACACATTTTTTATTTGAGAAATTTAGTTTGCAAATATATTTTGTTGTAATATATTAATATATGCGTTCCAAATATATTTTGTTGATTTTAAAATACAGTTTATTTGCTAGGAAATACATAATATTAAAAAATTTGTGTTCCAAATACATATATTTTCTTTAGATTCAAACATATCAAAAAAGCCGATTTTGCCCCGTGTAGATAATTAAAAGTATTGTATAATTTTAGAATTTAGAAATTTTTATAAAGGGTTTTTTTAGACGTGTAGTTTTCAAGAAGAAATAAAACGCATATAATTTAATGTTGTTACCAAGAATCTAGCTTTATTATAAAGATAAAAAAATCGCCCCTGTAGTATATAGTCCCAAACATATTCGGCTTGAAACATATTTATGTTTAGGGTACTCTCTAAACATATAATATTTGGTACATACAAAAATAATATATTTGGGAAGATGATGTTCTAAACAAATCTTTGTTTACATTACAATATGGTTTTATTTGGAACTATTTTTTCCGAAACAAATATTTATTTGCATTTCAGTATTCAGAAAATACCTAAATTGTATTAAATTTGTCAGTTATTCAAAATTAATTTTTTCGTAAAAATAATAAATAATAATAATTTAAATGGTATAACCTTGGATCAAAATAAATTATTTGAAGGATTGACAACTACATAATGATGGCTTGGAATGCACAGAAATTGTAAGCGATTGATTTAAAACAGTTATAATACCATATGGTATAATAACTGGGAGGTACGACTGCAGTTCGAAACCAAGGAAAAAATATAACTGTAATTCGAAAACAGTCAGAAAAAGTTTTGAAAATCTTTTTTAAATGAAATATATTTGGAGAAATTTCTAAACAATAATTTTATTTGTATTTAAAAGCATAATTTATTTAGAAATTTAGTTTGTAAATATAGTTTGTTGTAACATATTAATATATACGTTCCAAATATATTTTATTAATTTATAAATATAATTTATTTGCTCAGAAATATGCAATATTTAAAAATTTGTGTTCCAAATATATTTTCATTCGATTCAAATATATAAAAAAGGCAATTTTGCCCCGTGTAACGGTTTGCCATTATGTTTTAAACGTGATTTCGGGCAAGTGGCCGCCGCGGCTGGCTCGAAAAAATTCCAGGCGAGAGGCCCAATTTTTGACTACTTTTTGCAGCATTTGGGGCTGTATGTCAGCAATAACGCGTCTAACATTTTCTTCCATGGCGTCAATCGTGTTAAGCTTGTCTGCGTAGACAAGCGACCTCACATAACCCCATAAGAAAATAGTTTAGCGGTGTTAAGTGGCACGATCTTGGAGGCCACACCACAGGCCCACGACGCGCGATAATGCGCTCACCAAAACTTTCCTTCAATAAATTGATTGTTTCGTTGGCTGTATGGCATGTAACGCCGTCCTGTTGGAACCTAAGGTTCTCCAATTCAGACACGAAAAAGTCATTAGTCATGGCTCTATAGCGTTCCCCATTGACTGTAAAATTATGGCCGGCTTAATTTTTGAAGAAATATGGACCAATAGTTCCCTCTGCCCATAGAACACACAAAACGGTGACTTTTTGTGTATGTAACGGTGTCTGAACAGTGGCTTATGGATTATCATTACCGATCCATGGTTGCTCGAATTACCGACTCTGCTGGGCGATTATGTCGACCGAACATTGGAAGCAGCGCGCGATTCGTAGCGCGAACCGAACCATTATTTTGGTAATATAAATTATTTGCACTATTTGCAAGTGTTCCGGAGTGTCTATTCATTACACGCTGAAAAAAAATCGCTTCTGTAGTATATTGTCTCAAACATATTCGGCTTGAAACATATATATGTTTAGGGTACACTCTAAACATATAGTATTTGGTACATACAAAAATTATATATTTGGGAAGATATCCTTCTAAACAAATCTTTCGTTTGCATCCCAATAGGTTATTATTTGGGACTATTATTTCCGAAACAAATATTTATTTGCATTTAAGTATTTGAAAAATACATTAATTGTATTAAATTTTTCAGTAATTCAAAGTTAATTTTTTAGAAATGTTAAATGTTCGTAAAATAATAATAATTTAAATCGTATAATCTTGGATCAAAATAAATTACTGAAGGATTGACAACTAATGATGGCTTGGAATACTCAGAAAATTTAAATGATTAATTTAAAACGGAAGTTAATATGGTATTGTAACTGGGAGGTACAATTCGAAAACAAGGAAACATTAAAACTGAAATTCGAAAAAGTCAGTAAATGTTTTGAACATTTTTTTAAATAAAATATATTTGGAGAAATTCCTAAACAATAATTTTATTGGTATTTAAACACATATTTTATTTGAGAAATTTAGTTTGCAAATAAATTTTGTTGTAATATATTAATATATGCGTTCCAAATATATTTTATTGATTTTCAAATAAAATTTATTTCCTCAGAAATATATAATATTTCAAAATTTGTGTTCCAAATATATTTTCTTTCTATTCAAACATATCAAAAAAGGTGATTTTGCCCCGTGTATGAAATAGCAAATCAAACTGAGCATAAATCAAGTGACAGCTGTCAAAAAGACCAACTCCGATAAAAGTATTGCCAGATAAAAAACCACACGTCTAAAAAAATCCATACGTTCGATTTTGTTCATAAAAATATTGAAAATTTTATTATTTTTCAAAAGAACTTTCGGAAATATTCTAAAATGTATATTGAAAATAGATTTTTTGCAATGATGTGTTTAATATTCTTGAAGAAGAAGAAAGTTATTACTAAGTAACATATACAACAAATGAGAATAAAAATCAGAATAAGATCAGCACTCCTTTTATTGATGCGTATAGTCGCCGTATTACAAAAAGAATCATAATTTTACTTTACCCACTTATTGAAGTGATTTTAAAAAAGCATTAATATTAATTTTGTTTACATAAATATCAACAAATTTTAATTACTCAAAAACAATTTCCTGACAATGTTTCTCTCCGGTTCATCAGTTTGGAGATATCTAATTAGATATGGCAAAAAAAAAATATTTGTCTTAAAAGAATGGCTAACGAAAAAAATCCTAATGTGATTATCATTATTTTCTGATGTCATGGTTAACAGATTACAAAAATAGTAAAAATATTAATTTCTATGACTATTTTATTATATTTTATATGTATACCATTTGCCAAAATTCGTGCAAATAAATTTTTGATAATTTGAATATGCTTTGAAACTGATATTTCCATATAATAGCATTTTTACTTAAAATGTCAGAATTGAAATTATTTTTTATCCCCTCACCTAAGAGATGAGGGTATATATCATTTGCTACGAACCAAAAGTGTAACACATCGAAGGAGTGCCCTAAGACCCTAAGCATGTTCGGCGGATATCCGTTTTATGTCGTTTTAAGTCGAATGAGCAATGTCCGTCCGTCTGTCTACTGGCTAGTGCGCACGATAACTCTCTAAAGGAGTAACCGATTGACTTCAAATTTGGTATGTGGTAATATTTTCTTCTATCTCCGGCTAAGTTCGAAGATGGGCCATATTGGTCCACTCCTTCTAGTACCTCCCACACAAAGGGCTAACATTTAGTGAAATATTGATTATTTAATAACTTCTATACTACTTATTTGAATCCTCTGAAATTCTACACATAGTATTCGTTTATTAGTCACTATTACCTCGACAAAAATGGGCGAAGTTTCCACGCCCCTTTTGGTACCTTCCACACAAATGGACAATTTTGAACCAACAGTTAATAGCTTAAAACTTAATACCAGTGCATACAAATACTTGAAATTGTGTACCGTGTTATGATTTAATAGTACCCACAATACAGTGAAAAGTGGGCATTATTGCCACGCTCCTTATGGTACCTCCCACACAAATTAACCATTTTATACCAAAAGTTTCCAACTTATAACTTTAATACCACTGCATACAAGTACTTGAAATTTTGTATAGTGTAATGCTTTTATAGTACCTAGAGTCCAGAGAAAAATGGGCGTTATTGGCCCGCCCCTTTTGGTACCTCCCATACAAATAGACATTTTTGTACCAAAAGTTAACAGCTTTTAACTTTAATACCAGTGCATATAAATACAGAAAATTCAAATTTAATGGGGAATGTTTATTATCATTTGAAAGAACATTCTTTGGCATTTATTTTTGAAGATTATGTCTATCAAATGTTGGCAGCGGCTACGTCTCAGAGGGTCCATCCGTTGAGTCCAATTTTCGATGACTCGATTATGTTGACCATAAGTTGAGCGAAGTACACGAAACACATTCCTCACATAACGTGAATTTTCGTAATAAAGTTGAATGATTTGTAAACGTTGTTCAGGTGTAAGTCTTTCCATGATGAAATGCCAAACAATATGTACTTAACAAAAATAACATGACAGCGTGACACGACTCACACGTGATCTGTCAAAAAAAAGGCTATTGAAAAAAGTATCTCTACTTGGATCACCCGTTACAACGTTACAATAATTAATCTGTCAATTTGTTGTCAAAACGTTGTTCAGGCGTAAGTCTTTCCATGATGAAATGCCAAACAATACTTAACAAAAATAACATGACAGCATAAAATAACATCACATGTGATCTGTCAAAAAAAGGCTATTGAAAAAAGTATATCTACTTGGATCATCCTCTATGAAATTCGACGCAACGAAGTTTTTTTCGAAACAAGCAAAACTATTTTCGAGTTTCAAAAAAAAATTGATTCAAATTAAGATATACATATATGGGGGATTTCATGTCAAGTAGGTCAATTTTTTAAAAGCGATGTCTTCTCATCGGGATGAAACGTACACCAAGTTTAGTCCTATTCGATAGTAGTTATGACACAAAATTGCAACGAGGTTAAGGACTGTCCGAGTTCGGAGCGTGTTGAATTTGGAAATTTGGGTCAAACGGCCCTTTTTTCCCATCCAGTGCCCACAATCGAGTGAAAAATGGGCGTTATTGCCGCGCCCCTTTTGGTACCTTCCACACAAAGGTACCATTTTGCACCAAAAGTTATCACCTTATAAAATTGATACTAGTGTTTAAAAATACTTGAAATTTTCTACAGAGTAATGCTTTTATAGTGCCTACAGTCTAGGCACTTTAAAAGTACCCTTTTGGTACCTCTCACACAAAGGTACCATGTTGCACCAAAGTTAACAGCTTATAACATTAATACTATTGTATAAAAATATTTGAAATTTTGTACAGTGTACAGCTTTTATAGTCTCTATAGCCCTGTTAAAAATGGGAGTTATCACCACGCACCTTTTTGTACCTCCCACACAAATTGACAGAATACTTCGTGTAATATTCCATAAAAAATTACTCACAAAGTGAGGGTATACCTTAGTGGTTTTACCCGACTGAAACTTTCTTACTTGTTTGAATTTCCTAAGGGTCATAATTTATACATTTATCAATAGAATTGTTTTTGTTTTCTTCGTTAGGATGCTAGCTTTCAAAAAATGGAACGAACATTTTTTTGCGATTTTTTCCACCTATTTTTCGTGCTTTCTTCGTGTCAGTAAAAACGTGTTTTTGAAAAAAAAAATACATTTTTTCTAATTGTTTTAACGACAGTTACTAAACTTCCGTTTCTTCGTGGAAGTAATGTTTTCAGCATTTCTAGTCCTCATAATATCCTTTAATTTAAATGGTAGCACGGCTTTATCGAGCTTATACTTCAAAAATATAGTCCAAAAACTAAAGGCAAATTGCATGAAAATTGGAATTTTAGAAAAAAAAAATTAAAAAAAGTTCACCATAAAAAAATTTTGTTTTGTTTTCATGTAATGATTTTCACCAAAAAAATTGTTTATGTCTCGGACACAATTTTTTTTTTCTTAAAAAAATTGATTTTTCACAAATCTTGTAAGATATTTTTGAAACCGCTGATGGGATGAAGAAATTATATTAGAATAATATAAAGTCTACATAATTTTAGAGTATTTAAAGCTTTCCTGAACAAATTACGATAAATGGTTCTCCAGTTATGGTAAAATATATGGCTGAACCTCAATTTTTTTAGAAGCTTATCTTTATTTTGATAGATAAACAGGTCCCATCCCACTAATGAATCACAAAGCTCTTAAAGGAAATAACATAAGCTTTATTTTGAGCAAAAAAGTCAAAAACAAAAATATGTTTTTTTACAAAAAGCCAAACCAAATTTCAATTTCGCAAAAAAAATTACAAAAGAATATTTTTGAGACTTAATTTTTAAAAAAGATTTAAGAAAACACTGGGCAAAATTTTCTAAATAAATACAATAGGTAATTAGTTATATGGATGGGAAAAAAGGGCAGTTTGACTAAAATTTCAACTCGGAAAGTTATTAAGCGAACTCGTTGAAATATTGTGTCATAACTACTAAACAGTTGGACTAAATTTGGTGCAAGTTTCAAACCGAAGTTTCGAAGAAAATCAGTTGCCAGATCTGGCCATAATTAAGTTACCTAAACGACTCTCTTCAAGAAGTAGACGTATTATATATATATGATTTTAATCTAAATTGGGTTATACTATACCCTGATTTTACATATGTATATCCACTGTAAGAAATCGGATTTCTTTCCAATCTTTTTCTTCTTTCATCGTCAGAACTTCATACTTTTTTGTTGCATAGAGTAATTTCTGTCCCTCTACGTATAATTAATTTTCAATGAAACAATTAGCAAATAAATCTCTTTATTTCCGCATCTTTTATGCGCGTGCGAATGTGTACGACATAAAATGAAATTTGCTGGTCTGTATTTATGCATGTTTGAATGTTTCTACCGGTTTTTACTGTTAATATTTTAAACATTATAGATAGTAAATTAACACTTTTCATTAATATGTATTTCATCAAAAAGGTACGAGTCATGCAACATAACCGGCCGCCCACAAAATTTGTTTATATACATTTTTTTCGATTTTTTATTTACGTCCGCATCATTGCTGGTCTTGACCTTGACTTTGTCTTGGCCATAAGCGACTTTGAACTGTATTTTGTATTTTTTTCCTTTTTTGCCGTTCGTTATTTGTTATACAACCAATAACAACAACGACAAACCACCAAAACAAACAAAATAAATACAAATAGCAACAAATCATTTAATTATGCATTTGGTGTGAGATCTGTGATCTGAGTTCTGCCGTCTGGGTAATGTCTCGTTCAACTGTCTCTAGATCTCAAGTGATTTGTCTCAATCTCTCTCGAGTGATTGAAGAACTTTTGTTTGTTTGCTTTTGGGCTAAATGAGTTAATAGGAAAAAAATTACGAGTAAACTTCCGCATTTGGAAAGATATTTGACAAACCAAACGATTCGAATGATTTACATGATTTAAAAATGAAGTGCCTTTATTAGGGTGGGTACCCAAAAATACCCCACTCAATATATTGACAAAAGAAATATTATTAGTTCCAATTTACTACTTAGCTTTTTCAAAAATAATTCCGTGGTTCAAGCAATAACCCCCTAACTCAAAAATCATGAATTCGAGAAAAATCACATTTTATTTTTTTTGCAATGGGGCTTCATTACAACTTATGTCAATATTTTTTGTTAATATCTTTCTAAAACACAATGTTAAAGACATGGGAATTAACGTAAATATAGAGTATTGTTAGCGAAATATGATAGCACACACAACTCAAATATTTCTTAAGTCGACTTAGGCGATTATCGCTTGTAATCGCAGAATTAATATTTTAAACGAAATACATTATTTTAACCTTTATTTCACGTTTTTGATTTTGAAAAATAATAACACAACCCGAGTATGATTTATGCAATTTATTTAAACAAATAGGCAATTAAATTACCTCCAAAACTAATTGAATAATTTCAAAAGAAAACATTTTTTAACATACATAATTTTAATATTTATTAAGAAAATTCTATAATATTTAGCAGCGCGACCCTCCCTAGCAAACACTTATACTAAATATCAATATAGGTGTAAGTTAGTTAAATGAAATCAATATTTGTTAACGTTTGAAAATACTTCAACTGAAACTTGTTTTTCTTCTCGTTAAAATGATATGCCCCCTTGACACAAAGAAAGCAAGACGAACTCTTTAATTTATAAATCAGTCTTAGATATGTATGTCCGGTTTTTGGTCTTGCCAGTGTCAGTTTACCTTAAATTTTTGAAATTTTTACTATGAATCTTAATCCAAAGAGCGTTAATTTAAAACAATTAACGTAACGCTAACTGTTTTATCGATTATTATTATTATTTTTTCGCGGTGTTATTGATAACTAGGGTTTAGTTTAGTTCAACATTTTTTTCGTATTAGATAATGTTTCCTCAAAACCAAGTTACACCCAAAAAATATGTTTACTGTTAATGAAAAACCCTGTGTTCCGATTTTATTTAGTACGAGTACGCTACCAACTCGCCTACTGGGGAGCTCTGTTCTGATTTTGTTGTAGTATTTTGTCTGTAACTGACAAATTTTTGCTGTAATAGCAAAACGCTGCTGTAAAGTTTGTAGTTGGCTAAACAGTTCTGCTGTTAATAAAACCGAAGAAAGTAAAAAAAAGTTTCTCAGCGTGTGTTTTCAGCAGTGGTAGAACGACGTATGCACTGAGAAAAAAGTTAGCTAAAATAGTACACATAAATTTGCTGAATTAACCGACAGTCCAACTTTCCTTTTCCAGCAGACAAAAGCTGTTGTAATGACAAACTTGTTTGCTGTTGTTACAAACATTATTCTTTGAGAGTCGATTAGAATTAATAACTTTTGTGATTTTTTTTCGAAATTGGACAAAAATCAGTGACATTAGGCATGTTTTCGTTACAAGCTAGCAATTTTAGTTTAGCACTTTGCAACGAAAACAACTGACTTCCACTAACTGGGACAAAAGCAATAAGTGGCGGATTTGAACTATCTGGTAGCAATGGTGTCATGAGTTGCGAAGAAAAAACAGTGCGAAACAGACAAAAAAATCGTGAAAAGTATTTACAAAACATATATTTTCTATGTTCAATTGTTTACACTCTTTTTGCAAATATTAAAATAATTTCCCATTTTTGTTCTTCATCTCCCAGTTAATTCACAATAATTGATAACAATCTCTCCAAAAATGGGGTGCCATATTGCTAAATATAGGGTGCCCAATCTGGCAACATCATACTCGATTAAGACAGGAACACAAGCACCAAACTTCATCGGGAACTAATAGTGCTTAAAAGTGCTTAGCTCCCCATACAAATTAAGCACTTATGGTGTAACGAAAACACGCCTATTGTACAAAATTTTCTATTGTAAACATTTTTCTAGCTAAAACTAAAAATGTTTAAAGAATTTATGGAAATCTTCGCCTTAAGGGCTTGAATCATTCGCATAACATCGGTTCTTCAAGGTACCTCACATATAAGTGTAGAAGAAGTATTCGAGAATTTAAGTTTTAAATTTGGGCTCCCTATGGTATACAGGGGCGGAGCTTCAGGGCCTCAATGTTGGCCACTTCGAGTACACACAATGTTAATTGTGAATTGACAGAAAAAGTTAACAGCTTATAACTTTAACAGCGTAATGCCCTTATAGTGCCTACAGTGCCTTTTGGTACCTCCCACACAAAGGTACCATTTTGTAAAAGAAGTTAACATCTTACAGCGTTAACATGTTAACATCTTAGCAATGCACGTAAATACTACAAAATTTTGCATAGGGTAATGCTTTTAAAGTACCTACAGACCTGTGATAAATGTGCGCTATCACCACGCACATATAACGGGTTTTCCAATAGGGATGATATGATTTTGAAGTGACGTTTCGGCCATTTGTAATATGTCATGATCTGTCATTTGTTTTTCATTGAATTCAGTAGTGTTTACAATTTCATCATGGAAAGATATACGCAAGAACAACGTTTACAAATTATTCAGTTTTATTATCAAAATAAGCGTTCTCCAATTGCAACTTTTCGTGCGCTAAGTCCATTTTTTTAAAATCCAAAAAAAACACTTTCCAGTCGACTTGCGACCTTGATACCCATGAGCAATATTTTAGCACTCGTTAAGAGCTATCTTTTTGCCTTTACCCGATTCCCGATCCGATGTACCGTAAAGTAGCTAGAGCAAAAATAATCATTCCGTTCACATTTGAAAATGATGCTGTCAATTTTTTTTAAATCCAAAAAAAAAACGCTTTCCAGTCGACCTACGACCTTGACACCCATAAGCAATATTTTAGCTCTCGTTAAGAGCTTTCTTTTTGCCATTGACCGATTGTGGCTACGTGTAACTCAGCAAATGAAACAATTGAATTGTTGCGAGAAAAGTTTGGAGATTCGATTATTTCAAGAACTTGTGATATTGAATGGCCTCCAAGAAGTTGTGATTTAACACCATTAGACTATTTCTTGTGGGGTTATTTGAAGTCATTAGTCTTTCGAAATAAACCAGACTCTCTTCAAGCTTTACAATATTGAACGTGCCATTCATGACATACGACTTGATTTAGTGGAAAAAGTGCTCGAAATTTGGGTTCATCGAATTCGTTTCTGCAGAAGCAGTCGTGGAGGCCATTTGAATGACGTTTTATTTAGAACTTAACTGTATCGATTGTACTTCACTACATTAAATAAATAAATTTGATTTTCCTTAAAAATAAGTGTGTTTTTTTCCAAAGAAATCATATCACTCTAATTGGAAAACCCCTTAATATGAAAACCTTTACCAGTTATACAGTAAACTACATAAGGGAATTCTGAGCCCCACTTTTAGAATAGTAGACTAATGGCGAATTCTTTTCTGCAAAAAAGTGCAACATGTTCATTGCCCTTTTTCCGAAAACGGCACTTTTGTGATACTTTTTTGAAATTTGGTAATTAAGTTACTCGAATTTAACAACTAAAATTTCAAAAAAGCGATATAATAGTGCTGTTTTCGGAAAAAGGGCAATGAACATGTTGCACTTTTTTGCAGAAAAGAATTCACCATAAGAGGAAAAACTAAAAAAATATTTGTTGGGAGTTTTCTAATTTATTATGGGAATTGTGGGATTTCCCTTTACAAATATAATAAGTGTAGAACTAACCTCAATTTAAAGATATTTATTTTAAAATATTTTATGTATGTATTTAATAATCGGCTTCGGCCAAAAACTGGTAATCGGACCGTATCTTCGGCCAATTAGCCGACGCCGAACATTTTGACTTTTTTAGTTAAAAATTTTAATTTTTCATTTAGATATGAAAAATTTAGCCTTCCTTAATGTATGTACTCATATTATCTGCCTGTTTTCAAAAAAGAAGTCCAAAATAAGCACAATATTTCAAATTTGACTTTCCTTGATATTTTACGTACTGAAATCTATGAAAAGTGGAGTATCTATGCGTTTTAGTAGAGCAAAATAGAATTTATAAAACATTCGGCCGCATGTTAGGATTTTGGCCGAAGTTTGGCTTAAGTTTTGAGATTGATGAACTGAGCCGCATATTCTCGGCTACGATAGCCACATTCTCGTCAGTGCGCACTGTACGAGGACGGAGTTTGCATTATTTCCCAACGTTATACAACCCTAAAGCGATTTATTTCGTTCCACGGAGATATGTATCGACGTTCTGTCAATAAGCGGGAAATACCTGTCAATTTCAAAATACTATATGATTCAAAAACAAAACCTTTACATTGACAAACCGTACATAGTCGGTTTTTGGGCTTAATAAAATTTTCCCCTGGGACAGGTCAAAATGCAGAACATTTTTCCCACCCTGAGGAGTTAAAATTTTTTTCTACTTTATTTAAAACAGGATAAAATTTATTAAATGGTAGGAACGGGGTTTCAATTTAGTTAAAAAAAACGCACAAATTTACTTTTTTTACCCTACACCACACTGTGGTACAGGGTATTATGAATTTGGGCATTTCTTTGTTTCACCCAAAAAGGGAAAAGATAGACACACAGTTTATTATTCCGATCGACATAGACTCACTTTTTGAGTTCATTCAGTCATGTCTGACCGTTCATTTTTTCTTTTGATCAAAGTACAGGTCGTAATTATAGCGCGATTTCAACGAAACTTTGCATTGAATATGTTTAATTCGGTTTAGATTTACATATAGCTCCCATATATGTATATGTATGTACCTCCGATTTGGCATATATGCACTGTATAAGCAACAATTTTTAACCCAGCTGTAAAAAAATTGACAAAGTGAAGTCTCTTCATGTACTTAGAGACAATTGTAAATTTGAGAAAAAACGGTTTATATACAGCCCCCATATGCAGGGTGTTTTTCTAGACATGTGGTTTTCAATCTGACACTACTTTTTTCGTAGTTGGTCTTTTTGACATCTGTCACTTAATTTATGCTCAGTTTGGTTTGCCATTTTATAATGAATAGACTTACTCCGGAGCAACGTTCGCAAATAGTGCAAATTTATTACCAAAATAATGGTAATAAATTTTCCGATTTTCACCAGAAAATTTTGTTTAGCGATGAAGCTCACTTTTGGATGACTGAGTACGTTAATAAACAAAATTGACGCATTTGGAGTAATGATAATCCACAAGCCATTGTTCAGACCCCGTTACATCCACAAAAAGTCAATGTTTGGTGTGCTGTACGCACTATACACGGAGAAAAAAAACAGGAAACAAAATATGTTTGGGATCGAAATTTAAATAAAATATACTTTGGTGCACATATTTTATATTTAAATACCGGAAAAAAGTTTGAATATCTCTCTTATCAGTTTAATTTTTTTGGTGCAAATTATCTTTAAAAACGGGAAAATATTTAAATCGGCTACTGAATTTGTTTTCCTACCTATAGGAAAAAAGTAATTTTTCCCAAATATAATATGTTTCCAGAAAATATACTACAGAAGCGATTTATTTCTTAGGGTAGAAACTATATTTTATATCCGATCAGTACGAAATTCGGCAGAAAGAGGTTTCTTAATACATGAATGAACACTGCCAAATTTGTAGAAAATCGTTTCAGATTTAGATGTAGCCCCCATATGTTCCTCCATTACAAAATTTGGCAAAAAGAAGTTTCTTAATTTAGGAACGAATAGTGCTTAATTTTGGCATAATCGGTTGAGATTTATATTTATTAATATGTAAAACTGTATTCTATGCCCGATCTTTATATAATTTGACAGAATTGAGGTTGTTGACCCAACTTGATGACTATGTATTTTAGATTATATATAGTCCCATCTATTCATTCCTTCCGATTCTTGATCTATAAAAGAATACTGCGCACTTTAAGATTATTATTACTTTAAGATTATTTAGATTAAGATTATTATCTGTCTTTCCTTAATGGTTTTTACACTCTAAAGGTGTGAGGCAGGGCTTCTCAAATGTGGAGCCGCGGTTTTCTAGCCGTTTCGCTACTCTAGGGGATCCGCTGAGCGTTGAAAAATGCTCCTTTTATAATAAAAGGGTATAATATGTTTCTTGTTTGTGTTTGGACGCACAATAGATTCAAATCCAGCGTGATTCAAATTTTTGTGTGCATAGTACGAGTATACATAGTGTCAATTTGAAGTTCTCGTTATTCTTTGCGATCGTAGAGTATTAGGGCCTTATTCATAAAAAGTTAAAGAAGGTTTGAGGAACGCTTTAGCAGTGTTAAAGCGTTCTTCAAACCTTCATTAAATGTTTATGAATAAGGGCCTTAAGTATTATGCAGTCAGCTCATAGCCTTTCTCCACAAGTTTTTACGAGTATATCGCGTATACTTTGAATGCTATCTGTTCACCTACATTCCTTAAATTGTCATTATACATATTTCAATGGTTGCTATTTTGCAAACAATTAGTCCTAACCTTCATCAATTAGCTACTTTTGGTTTAAGGACCATTTATAAAGTCATTAAAGACTATTTATGATGTAACCCAAATGATGATGCATTCGAGTCAATATTGTTCCGTATTCTGCGAACACAAACCACAAACAAACAAAAAAAACGAAAATTTTCCATTTAGTTATTAAGAATATGCGTCTGCCGTTTAAATTAAGTGGTAGTTTTAAGACCTGGCATCCCATTATCGTAAACAAATACACAAATGAAACTGATGCCGGTTTTCAATCTCGTTTAGGTAAACAGAGAAACCACTTGTTTTTTCGCACTTATAGCGGCTGTTGTATTCCGAGCTAAAGTCAAGTTGAAGGTCTGTGTTAGAGGAGTCAGCTAAGGCAGATACGTACTAAGTTACGAGTATACTGCAAGAATGTCACTGAACTGTTACAATGTAACAGATGGGGTATGAATCGATTGGCCTGAAGAAATCAATAAGACTATAGAACAAGGCAAATGATTTAATAAACGCAACTAGTTATACCCTTTACCACAGTGTTACAAGGGGAGGGTATTAGGACATTTTGTAACACCTGTAATTAGAGCATCGTTTATTATACCGATTGACTTTTTAGAATAAGTACAGCTCGCAAATGTGAACAAATCTTTACGAAATATGAACTATAGCACCATATATTAATTACACTATGCAACAAGAATTTTTTTTATCTGAGACTTAAAATCTTGTTTTTGTGTAGATTAAGGCATACTATTTTATGAAACCAAAAAAAAATACGAGTTTCATGGATGGTACCTTTAGTAATTGAGCCATATTGGCCTTGGATTTAAAGGCTAAAGTCGGGCGGGGCCGACTATATAATACCCTACACCACTCTCGTAATATTGAAAAACTCTGATATAAAAATTTTGTAATTCATGTATAAATTGTTTACATAAATTTACTTTTGGGACATTTTATACTTAAATAATACCCTGTACCACAGTGTGGCGTAGGGTATAAAAACGATTGGATCTAAAGAGCCAAATCGGATGAAACATATATATGGGAGCTATAGCTAAATCTTTACCGATGTTCTTCAAATTCGGCAATGTTGGTTCATGGATCAAGAAACTCTACCATTCTAAATTTCAAAACGACTGGATGTAAAATATAGCTTCTATAGAACTAAAGGGCCAAATCGGACGAAACATATATATGGGAGCTATAGCTAAATCTTAACAGATTTTCTTCAAATTCGCTAGTGTTGGTTCATGGATCAAGAAACTCTACCATTCTAAATTTCAAAATGATTGGATGTAAAATACAGCTTCTACAGAACTGTGGTGTTTGCATGAGCAATCGAAACTGTATTTAGGAATACTTTGTTAAAAAAATATTTTTTAAATCATGTCGTCTTTTCTTTTTTTTATTTTTGTGTATTGAAAAATCGAAAAACAAAAATGTCTTTTGTGAAAATAATTTGAAGTGTACAGAAGTAAAAATAAAACTTGAATTTTATTGTTATCATTTTTTATAAATCGTGTGTTTAATTTTTTTACTGACACACCACTTCAATTGGTGACCCCCGACTACAATTGGAACGCAAGTCAATATGTTTCATACACCACAAAAAGATCAAAATAGGACTCAAGAAAGTGAAGAAGAAACCCTTTTACCAGGAATTGGTCAACTAACTCCCGAACATGCCAATATGACTACGAATTCCATTTTGGATGAGCCGTTACTATCTGGACAGCAAGAAATTTCAAGAGTTTCGGTGAGGATTCCACCATTTTGGCGTAATAATCCGGCCCTTTGGTTTACACAAGTCGAAAGTCAATTTATTACATCAGGTATTACACTGGATTCCACCAAATTCCATACCGTCGTTGCGTCCATAGATGCTAATGTTTTATCTGAAGTAAGCGACATAATACTAAATCCACCGGAATCAAATATGTACGAAACTCTGAAGAAGAACATTCAAGAACGCTTCATGGATTCTGAGGAAAAACGATTAAAAAGGCTCCTACGAGAAATAGAAATCGGGGATAAGAAACCATCAACGCTGCTCCGAGAAATGATGTGTTTAGCTGGTAATAAAGTATCTGACGAACTATTAAAATCATTATGGATACAACGTCTTCCAAAGCAGACACAAGCAATTTTATCGGTAAGCAGTGAATCGTTGAATAAGCTAGCGGTAATGGCAGACAAGATTGCAGATACAGCTGAGTCATGGGACGTAAGTGTCATCAACACAAAAACATCGTCGGAAACTACTTCCCATATTCGAAATCTGGAAATGAAAATTGAAGCATTGACAAAACAAATTGAAGTACTATCAAGTCATTCCAGAAGCCGCTCCAAATCAAGAACCAGATCAAATAGCAAATCAAATGGTAAGCCTTTATGTTGGTATCACTACAAGTTCGGAGAACGTGCGGTCAAATGCGTGCAACCTTGTTCATTTTCGACGAATTCTGCATCGGAAAACTAAAGGGCACCTCGTCTACGGTGACGGACGGGGTTGGCCGAGAGATAGGTCGCCTATTTATTCGTGATACTAAACTGAAATACGAGTTTCTCATCGATACTGGCGCTGATGTCTCGGTATTCCCTGCAACTTCTGCAGAAAAACAGCAGATTCCTTCAACTCTACAATTATTTGCAGCTAACCAATCTCCTATTAAAACATTTGGTGTGAGAAAACTATCCTTAAGTTTAGGATTAAAACGTGATTTTACATGGAGTTTTATATTGGCCGACGTCAACAGACCTATAATTGGAGCTGACTTCCTCAGCCATTTTGGATTATTAGTCGATATGAAGAATAATCGCCTAATTGATCAATCGAAATTGTATTTAAAAATACTTTGTTAAAAAAAATATTAAATATTAAAACATTTGGTGTGAGAAAACTATCCTTAAGTTTAGGATTAAAACGTGATTTTACATGGAGTTTTATATTGGCCGACGTCAACAGACCTATAATTGGAGCTGACTTCCTCAGCCATTTTGGATTATTAGTCGATATGAAGAATAATCGCCTAATTGATCAATCGAAATTGTATTTAAAAATACTTTGTTAAAAAAAATATTTTTTAAATCATGTCGTCTTTTCTTTTTTTTATTTTGGTGTATTGAAAAATCGAAAAACAAAAATGTCTTTTGTGAAAATAATTTGAAGTGTACAGAAGTAAAAATAAAACTTGAATTTTATTGTTATCATTTTTTATAAATCGTGTGTTTAATTTTTTACTGACACACCACTTAAGGACTAAAGAGCAAAATCGGACGACACATATATATGGGAGCTATAGTTAAATCCTAACCGATTTTCTTCAAATTCGGCAATGCTGGTTAATGGATCAAGAAACTCTACCATTCTAAATTTCAAAACGATTGGATGTAAAATACAGCTTCTATAGAACTAAAGGGCCAAATCGGACGAAACATATATATGGGAGCTATAGCTAAATCTTAACCGATTTTATTCAAATTCGGTAGTGTTGGTTCATGGATCAAGAAACTCTACCATTCTAAATATCAAAATGATTGGATGTAAAATACAGCTTTTTCAGGACTAAAGAGCAAAATCGGACGAAACATATATATGGGCTATAGCTAAATCTTAACCGATTTTCTTCAAATTCGGCAATGTTGGTTCATGGATCAAGAAACTCTACCATTCTAAATTTCAAAACGATTGGATGTAAAATACAGCTTTTATAGGACTAAAGGGCCAAATCGGACGAAACATATATATGGGAGCTATAGCTAAATCTTAACCGATTTTCTTCAAATTCGGCAATGTTGGTTCATGGATCAAGAAACTCTACCATTCTAAATTTCAAAACGATTGGATGTAAAATACAGCTTCTATAGGACTAAAGGGCCAAATCGGACGAAAGATATATATGGGAGCTATATCTAAATCTGAACCGATTTCATCCAAATTCAATAGCGATCGTAACAGCTGCGAAATACTCTAAACTGCAAAATTTCAGAACGATCGGAGTGAAATTGCGACCTGTAGTCGACGAACAACTTTACATGGACAGACGGACGGACGGACGGACAGACATGCTTAAATCGACTCAGCTAGTGATTCTGAGTCGATCGGTATACTTTAAGGTGGGTCTAGCTGTGTTATTTTCAGGTGTTACAAACATCTGCCGTGAAACAAACTTATAATACCCTGTACCACAGTGTGGTGTAGGGTATAATAAAAATAAAACATTTTTTTACGTAACAAAATTTAAATTGTATTTAAACTCAAATTAATTATAAAACAAAACAATTGCTATAAACTAATGACGTAGTTCCAAGGGGATCGCTATTTTGATAAAACTTTCATATCAAATTTGTAAGTCTTGGGTAACCCAATGATTTTTCTTCTTTTTCTTTTTTCTTATTCTTCTTTTTCAAAGAAGGTTTGTTTTTCTGCTTTACAGAGAACAAACACAACGATATCGAACTCAATAGTCAAAAACAAAATTATGAAAAGTCATAACAGATCGAATTACAAAAACAAAAAAAAAACAATGAGGAAATTGATCATAATAATTACCTTCCAGTACATCAATAGATCATTTTCTATGGAAGTATTTTGATTTTCCATATATTGTCTAATAGAAATTATGCCATCTACTTCATTTGTTCTAATCTTTTTGGCAATATTATCCTGCACAAAAGTAAATAGTTGTGGCTGTGGTTTACGCTGAATATTTGTAGGTGTTGACGGTTCTGCAGTATCTGGTGGAATGTTAATTGACTTACATATTCCACCTAGTTCATTTTGCAGAAAATGTGTGCCTTTATCTGCATTGCTTACACATCGGAAACCCTCTTTTTTAAACCGAGGGTCCAATAATGTTCACAATCTTGTCAATGTGCGGTTTCATATGGAAATAATCTTTTCTTCACTCTCTCAATAAGGAATGAGCAAGCCTGTGAACCTTCGGACGTCTTCATTTTACTTTTTACTTCCACAAGATTTTGAAAAATACCACATATCAGAGGAATGATTAATGAAATGGTAACAGTTGTGCAAATGGAGATAGTAAATATTTGAGGTCTTGTAATATTTTGATATCATCTGCCGTAAGAGTTGGAAGTGCTTTTGATGTGACCTAGAGTATATTGGATATGGAACTATTTGCCTATAAAACCTTTTAATCATCTTAGCACTGCTCCAACGCGTAGTTACCTCTTGTAATAAACTGTACGGCTTAACTCTCCCTTGATCAGCTTTAAATTTTCCGTATGATATAGTGCTACTCTTGAAATATGTTACGATCCTCTTGCATTTTACTAGAACACTTTTTATATACTCGTAATTCTTTGATAAACAGTCTTGTACTACAAGTTTTAGTGTGTGTGCAAAGCATAGGAGATTTCTTTTTTGTAACAATTCACAGGATTTTGGTATGGAACTGTCATTATCTGTCACGATTGACCCAACTTTTGTCATTATACCCCACTCATCTAATACTGCGTGTAATGAAATTGATATATTTTCTGCACTGTGGTTGGTGGTGACAAGGAGTTTTTTTGTTGATAAAACAGCGCTACCAAGTTTAAAATATTTTGTTATAAAATGACATGTAGCCGTAAAGTAGACCGCAGACGATCAAATTGCTTGACAAACAATGTTCGTGCAAATGTGAGTGTATGTGTCGTAGGTGTGACACAGGTGCGAGTGTATGTGTCGTAGGTGTAAACACGTACAGGATTTTGTTGTCAAGCAATTTGATCGTCTGCTGGTCCCATAAGATACCCTTCGTTTGCGCGCGATATCCAGCAGTCCATTGGGTGATTCCAACGGAACGGGTGTGACATTGTTACTGAGTATTTCCCTGATTTTGATCTATATAATTTATAACGACAAATCACAATGGGTGGTTTATGTAGATATGCATAAGTGTTACCTACTGACATGCAAGGAAATTAAATAATATTTTTTATAAAAAAATATGGTTGATATATTACCGTAACGGGTGTGACCTTAGGTTTTGATAAAATCGTGATCAGCCGTTTTCTTTATTACATACTGTAAAATTTTCCTATGTACTGCCAACAAAATTTTTTTTTGGTATCTCGAGAGTATTGTGTATATTGTAGACTTCATTCTAAATAATTTAAATTATTATTCCATTTGTAGTGAATATTTTAATATGTAACGGGATTTATTAGCCAACATGCATCTATTAAACTAGTTTTTTTCTGCGAAAAACAAAATCGAAGTCGTTTTATTCACAAAATCATATTCATATTAACGACTTTCTTTATCACATAGAGTAAAAACTTACAAGTACAAAATTCGTTGCCAAATCAAGTTTTGACATCTTAAAAACTCTTTCTCTTTTTTATCAATGTTTATGACAATGCTATTTTTTCGGTTTCTACAAAGAATTAGTTTCTGAATTAGTGTCTGAATTAGTGTGCCCTGCTAGAATATTATAAGCAGAAATCTTCTCAAAATAATGTTAAGGTCGGTTATTCTTGATTTTTTTAGTTTTCCACCTATTTTCTAAAATACATTGATATTTTTTAACTCCATTTGAGAAGTATTCTTATGCCTTTTATTCCAGAACCAATCAAAACCTTGTATCATTGAATGGGCTGATTTAAAATGACCTTATGGACCTTCACTGCCGCACACATCATTCTCTTAATGATTGCCCCTATACCATCTATTTATTTTTTCAATTTATACCGAAATTTCTGCTTTCTATTATTTAATTTCATACTTGACATACAATATTTTTAAATCGAATAAAAATTATTTACGGTCTTTGCGTAACGGGTGTGACAAATATTAGAATGCAAATTCTACCGTAAATATTGCAATGATACTGAAAAATTTTGATTCACTTCATACTATATAACCTTGACCTAACTTACACAAAAGATGATGTATGCATACACGGAGGAAAATCGTCATTTTTGATATGTTTGAATTGAAAGAAAATATACTTGGAAACGATTTTTTTAAATATTACATATATATATATTTGTATATATTTGTTAACAAATAAATTTTATTTGAAAATCAAGACATTTTGTTTGAAACGCATATATTAATATATTAGAACATACTTTGTTTGCAAACTGAATTTCACAAATTAAACATGTGTTTACACACAAACAAAGTTATTGTTTAAGAAGGTTTTCAAATATACTTTATTTAAAAATATTTTTAAAAGTATGCTGACTTATTCGAATATTAGTTAGTTTTTTCCTAGTTGTCGTGTTAAACTTAATAGCTAAAAATGATTTTTGATTTATAAATATTCCAACTCATCACTTTTTGTCGATCCATCCATCAGTTTACATTTACGAAAGATTATTCGATTTAAGTTTTAATTAAATTTTACAAAAAAATTATATAAATTTCTAAAAAAATGCTCTTTGAATATCTAAAAAACAGAAAACTTGTCGTTAAGTTAAGGTATTGATACGTTGTCAAAATAAATAATTACAAATTAATCTTTGTTTCGGAAATACTAGTTCCAAATAAAAAAATAGTTGAATGGGAGCATATTTTTGTTTAGAACAATATCCTATATAATATAATATTTGTGTATGTCAAATATTATATATTTGGAGTGTACCCTAAACATATGTATATTTCAAGCCGAATATGTTTGGGACAATATACTACAGAAGCAATTTTTTTCAGCGTGTATCTTCATAAAATGTATTAAATTTAACTTTTTGTATATTTTCGGTATCGGGTGTGACAAACAAATCACCCCAACATACAAAACCGTTTGCGGGCACTGAATAAATTCCAAAAGTTACGAATTTTACACTCAACTACACTTTAGGATTGGTACTTTCTTGTAGTCAAAAGAAAATTTCAGAAAATAAAAAATATGTCGAAAAACAGCTCATGTCAGTTTAACAGTAAAATTACTGCATCCAACAATTTTATAATAACCTACGCGCTGAAAAAATCGCTTCTTCAAGCATATTCGGCTTGAAATATACATATGTTTGGGAGGATGTTGCTCTAAACAAAAATATGTTCCCCTTCTTATATTTTTTTATTTGGAACTAGTATTTCCGGAACACAGATTTATTTGTATTTATGTATTTTGGCAATGTATCTATCAATGCCTTAATTTAAAGGCAAGTTTTCTGTTTTTGAGATATTCAAAGATCAAATTTTTTAATAAATTGTTTATGTTGGTAAAATTTAATTAAAACTTAAAGAGTATAATCTTTCGTAAATATAAATTGCATTGATGGATTGACAAAAAGTGATGAATTGGAACATTTAAAAATAAAAAGACATTTTTAGCTATAAAGTTTAACACAAAACTAACTAAAATTAGAATTAGTCAGCAAAGTTTTAAAAATCTTTTTTAAATAAAATATATTTGGAAAACCTCTTAAACAATAACTTTGTTTGTGTGTAAACACATATTTTATTTGTGAAAGTCAGTTTGCAAATAAGTTATGTTCTAATATATTAATATATGAGTTCCAAACAAAATTTCTTGATTTTCAAATAAAATACATATATATTTGTTAACAAATATATAATATTTAAAAAAATGGTTTCCAAGTATATTTTCTTTCAATTCAAACATATAAAAAAAGGCGATTTTGCCCCGTGTATAGAAAACTCATTGCTAGGAAAAAAACTATTCCTAAATTTCATCAACTCTTCATGTATTTTTAAAATTCAATTGTTCGTGATGTCCGTTACGTTATTTTTTTTGCAAAAATCTGATTTATTTTTTTATAAGTGATGGGGTCAGTTTACGTGGAATCACCCCATTGTAATTGTTCCATTTCATTAAGAATTGCTTGCAAATTAGTTTTAATACTGTTTTACAGATTATCCGTCATCACATTCAGCAAAGTGGTTCGAGATGGTAAGACATAGCGAGGGTCTAGGCATTTGACAAAGTCACAAAACCCTTTATCCTCCACAATACTAAAAGGTTGAACGTCGATGGCAATCATAGTCATTAGAGCATTGTCAAGACTTTTTTTACGTTCTGAATTAGATTCGTAAGTTTCAGATTTTTTAAAAAATGAGACGATTGTATTTGACGGCTTCGGTGTAATTTTTGTAATTGGGATGATTTCGTTTAAGGTGGTCAACAAGATTAGATGTGTTGCCCCTAGTTTTATAAATTTTTCCACGTGAGCGGAATTTAGCATGCGCTTTGTCTTTTCAAAAAAAGTCCACCCCTTCGAAGTTCCTTTCCGAGCTCTCTTCACTGGAACATTTTCCTGGCCAGAGTCGCTATCCACTGCTTATGTTTGTGGTATCTGTAGTGAGGAAAAGTTAGACGTATGAACATATTTGAGAGATGCAAAATATTACTCACTATGTTATTTTTGCAAATATTTTTCCATATTGCAGAACCGTCAACTTCAAATAATATAAATAAATAAAAAGACATTAATTATAATTTACTTACATGAATTCACAGCGTCGTCACCGCTGATTTGTTAGTAATGTGTTCGAATAAAAACAATCGATAGTACCTTCAAAATAAATCTATCGATACTACTATCGATTATTTTGCAGCTCTGACATGAGGTCTTAGATCACTCCTTCGATGTGTTGCACTTTTGGCCCGGCACTTTTTGGCTGCTGTTGACACTCGTTGGAAATGCCCATATTTAAAAAAAATTTAATTTTTTCTATTTTTCTTAACGACTGTTACTAAAGTCGTGAAAGAGCTTATACATCACGTGAAAGGGCTTATACATCAAAAAATATAGTCCAAATACTAAAGGTACATTCCATGAAATTTTTTATTAAAAAAACAAACTTTAGTAAAAATTGTGTTCAATAGTTTTTCGTACTTAGGACGTAAATTCACCAGAAATTTTTATGCATATCCCTCCGACAATTGTTTTTGTAAACTTGTGTAATGGGGTACAAAGTGTTACTTTTACGATTTTTATCGCTTCATACTTTTAACTTAATTTTTACTATTCAAGTATTAACAATTCATTTTATTTATTTTTACAATTTCAGCTGAATACGTTAAAGCCTGCCGACGAGATGATCCTGAACTGCTTAAATGTTTCATTAATTCATTGGAACACTTAAAACCATATCTGTCAAAGGGTATTCCAGAAATTGAGGTAAGTTCACAGATTGAGAATAACAACTAAATGTTTTTTTAATAAAATACTTCAAAATTCTTGGAGAAAATTTAAGAAAAAATTTAAAATTTTTTGATTGGTGAATTTAGAAAAAAATTTATTGTCAAATCAGCACAAAAATATTTGGAACTAAGTATCAAAAATATAATGTACTTGGATACAAAATTTGTTTAATTTGTATTAAAGAAAATGCAAATGAAACAAATGAAACATTTTATATATAATCCCTTTGTACGAAATTTCACACGCAGTGTTTTGCAGAAACACACGAAATAATGTCAAACATGGCCAGACCTGCCTTAGCATTTCGTCCATAACTTTTACATATGTTTAGTCCCCAAAAATCCACTTACTGTTTTGGATTTGTGACAGTCTGGTGCATATTCTGCGCATATTTGATTCTTTAATTACAGTTTCTAAAAAAGTTATTTATTTCATTGTTATAATTAGATTATAATCAACTTAAATTGCATTTAATAACATTAAAGTATGCACTGTTTTAAAGTTACAAGCTTTTAACTTTTGGTGCAAAAAGGTCCATTTGTGTGGTAGGTACCAGAATGGGCGTGCCAATAACGCCCACTTTTCTCTGGACTCTAGGTTTATAAAAGCACAACACTGTACACAATTCCAAGTACTTGTATGCATTGGTATTAAAGTTATAAGCTGTTAACTTTTGGTACAAAATGGTCCATTTGTGTGGGAGGTGCCAAAAGGTGCGTGGCAAGTCGGTCCATTTTTCTCTAGGTGGTAGCGACCAATAAACAAATGCTATGTGTTAAATTTCAAACGATTCGAATAAGTAGTAAAGAAGTTATTAAATAATCAATATTTCACTAAATATTAACCATTTGTGGGGGAGCTACCAATACCAATATGAAGGAGTGGATCAATATGACCCATATTCGAACATAGCTTGAGATAGACAAGAATATTAGCTTATACCAAATTTGAAGCCAATCGGTTACCCCTTTCGAAAGGTATCGTGCACACCAGCCAGCAGATAAAGGGACGGACAGACATTGCTCAAATGACGTAAAATGACCCAAAACGGATTTTATTTGTAAAATTATTTAAATTTATATTGGAAATCAAAAATTAAACTTATTCTGGTATATACTAAGTATTTTGTATCATTACCGCAAAAGGTCGTCCATTGGAACAATTGCATAAAATTAAAGTCACGTGACTAAGTCAAAAGTACAACAAAGTTCATAATCGAATCGTGTGGCATTGTCGTTTTTGCATTGTTAGATTAAAAAACTTGATTTTGCGATTTCACGCTTTTAACCTCTAGAAACGAATTAACTTTAAAACAAAGGTTTTTTGAAATGGCCTATGTTTGCCATTTGCTCTTTTCTGATTAATGATTATCTATTAATGCGCGAAATAAACCTCACAAACCACAAAGGTCAGTCAGAATCTCTAGATAATTTTATTATCTTAGTCGTTAATTTTTTCCATACCATGGTATTTTATTTTTTCCAGTTTTACGGTTATCTGTAGTAACAATAAAGGCGTTGGAGATCGATTCGTTATGGTTAATAAACTCTTATGAATGAATTAAAATAAATTTGTAATAAATGCAGAAAACCAGATTTTGCACTATTGACTTTGAAGACACAAAACCACAGAGAAAAATTCAGAATTTTGACAACATAGTTAGAGTGTAAAGTTAACATTTTATTATAGACCCGAAGTCGACTGATAAATGTAACCCAAAGCACCACTTAGAGAATGCCAAATTCGATTTATGCATATTCATAAATACTCGTATACATAAGTGAATCATTAAAGCTGTTTACTTATTTTTTATACCCTACACCTCACTGTGACACTGGATATAGTGTGAATCATTAAAGCTGTTTACTTATTTTGTATACCCTACACATCACTGTGACACTGGATATTGTGTGAAATCCTTTAAAGGAGAACCATTATTTCCGCCTGTGGTTTAAATGCTTAGTTCGGCTCAAACACAGACGCAGAAAATACGGATTTCGGATTCTTAGAAAAAAATTTAATTCCAGTAAATTTCTTTTGGATAGTTTATATCGTTTTTCATTTCACTTTTCTATACAATTTGCATGCGCCGCCGATTGTTAGAATTTCGGTTGGCTCGGCCGTTTAGAGCCGCCGCCTATCTATATTTTTTCATGCGCCGCAGCCACCAACAATTTTGTTTCGGTTTTATCGCTTTGGTGTGGGACGAAGCCTTTTGAAAATGGTATATATTGGTCCATGATTTTATTTATACCATATTTATTTGGATATTTTCAGATTTGAATTCTTCTCGTTCCAAAAGTCACACCCCAACAAAATCTTGGTAAGTACCTGTCATTATTCCCTGCATTACCAAATAATGACATCTCATTATTCGCTGAATTACTTTCGGCTTATTAATAAAGACTTATCAATAATAACAGAAATAAGTGATTTTTTTATGAAAATTATTTTTGGCAAATTTTAGTATAATGAAATTTTGGCTATATTTGGGTTATTGTAGAAGATTTATTTATTTTCAACACGTTTTCCAAAAATACGTGCAAATTGAATGAAAATACCAAAAATATTTACGTATATCGTATGATGTTAGACCATTGAAGAATTTTTCACATGGTGGTTTGGGTTCAGAAATTCGAAATATGCGCGACAATATGCACAAAATTACTTTCAATGGCCATCTCTACATATCTACCATATCTACTACATATTTTGTAACTTATTGGTAATGCATTATTCAAGTACTTAAAATCGTGAAAACATAAGCACATATTTATGTGGTATGCCTATGCTACAAATAAGTACTTATTATACTACTTTATTGTATGCTTTTGGGAAGTACTTCCCTCCAATGACTTCCCCATGTTAAAATAATGAGAAAAGTGGCTAAATAATAAGTACTTACAATTATCGAACTTTGCTTACTCGTCGGATTATTTGGTAATGAAAAATTTTGCTGGGACTGTACAGCTGATTCGGCTGATACAGGGTGACTCACGAAAAAATTACGTTTTAAAATTGTTGTAAAAAAGACGGATAAATATTTCAATGATTTTGCCTTTATTGAAATGCCTCAACATTCCGATTAATGCTGGAACACAACTTCATTCATATGGCTGCCGCGGCTAGCCTTGCTGTAGTCCATTCTGTGTCGACCCAATTTTTCAACACATTTTCGATTGTGTGCCCTCTATGGCTGCAATTTCGTGTTTCAAGTCATAAATGTCTCGGGATGGATGGCGTAGCACTTATCCTTACTTAACGGCTCCCCACAAAAAATAGCCTAACGGAGTCAAATCGCAGCTGCAAGGCGGCAGTAGATCTGCTGATTACACCATGACTGAACCACTCATTGGCAAGAAGTATCTAACGTTTATACATGATAGACCAGAATGCAGTTGTCGGATCCCAGGACATGGGAGATTCGTTAACAGACTCCAAACTCAATAACGAAGTTGGCTTTGGTGTTTTTTCTGAAGAACTTAAGGTATCGATTGCTAAATGACTGACTGGTCACTGTAGTGTAACAGGCATAATTCTTAGATATTAAAGAGGTAGCGGAATGGCTGAAAATTAATGTTCTGACCAAAGTCTATATCAATATTTTCCCTGATAGTCAGGCTGCTAGCATGTCCCTGGAAACTGTAGTCATGATTGTCGCCCTCGATTGTCGCAGATCTCTCAACGAGATGAACGACATGTACATACCAGGGAACTGCAACGCAGAAGAACTTGGAAGACTAGGAACTACCTTTTACGCTCCAGGGGAACTTGAATATATTGACAAGCCCCTAGCGAAATACAAGCTCTTCTTAAGAGATAGTATTCTTACGGCAAAAAATGACAAGTGGTCACTAGTCAGCAACTGCGTACATTCCAGGCTGATGTGGCCCGGACTAAACTCAAAACGAACCAACTCACTGGCGTCGTTGTCGAGACCGGACGTCTCACTTATCGTGTCTGTCATGACAGGTTGGAAGGCACGCAGAGAGATTGAAGGTCTTACATAATGACTTTTGCAGAAGCTGTGGAGACGAAGAGGAGGAGGAATCAATAGTACACCTTCTGTGTCTGTGTACCGCTTCTTTGATGAGTTAGCTAACTTGGCTGATGTTTGGAATCCGCCAACTTTAGAGCTTTTTAAAGCAATCAAATTGGTTCAACGGGAGGGGCTAGGGATAACTTTCCATTACGGCTCTGTGGTAACACAATGGACTAGATAGTCTACGTGAGTCTGTTATACAGGCTGCCACTCTTAGCTTAACCTATTTTATGTTAAACCATTCCATGAAAAAAAGGTCCAAATCACCCAGCAAAATTTCTCATTACCAAATAATCCGACGAGTAAGCAAAGTTCGATAATGGTAAGTTCTTATTATTTAGCCACTTTTCTCATTATTTTAACATGGGGATGTCATTGGAGGAAAGTACTTCCCAAAAGCATACAATAAAGTAGCATAATAAGTACTTATTTGTAGCTCGATTTTATGTACTTGAATAATGCATTACCAATAAGTTATAAAATAAGTAGTAGATATGTAGAAATGGCCATTTAAAATGATTTTTTGCCTATTGTCGCGCATATTTCTCGAAACAAACAATTTCCTCATGCCAGATTCGAATTTCTGGTATTTTCATTCAAATCTGCACGTATTGTTTGAAAACATGTTGAAATATAAATAAATCGTGTACAATAACCCACATATAGCCAAAATTGCATTATATTAAAATTTGCCAAAATGATTTTGATAACAAAAAATCACTTATTTCTGTTATTATTGGTAAGTCATTATTAATAACCCGAAAGTAATGCAGCGAATAATGAGACGTCATTATTTGGTAATGCAGGGAATAATGACAGGTACTTACCAAGATTTTGCTGGGCAGTCATAATTTTTGTATTGCCCAATCCTTCCGATTTGATTTATTTATATTCAAGAAGCCATTTCATTTCCTTTAAGGTGATATAAACAAATGTACTAATCCACAAAAAACCATTTTCCATAGTGTGGTATATGGCATAAAGAGAGGCTCAATGTAAGTACGGCGTTGTCTCTTTGTTAGGAGCAATGACTTGGAAATTATGTCAAAATACGCCAGTTTTCAGAATCGAACAACAAATTAGAATACACAAAAAACGTTGAAATTATGCAAATTTGTGGGCCGTATATTTTGAACTTTATGTTTTAGTATGTAGATCGTCCTAGAAACACTTTCTAAATCGATTTAGCCATGTATGTACGTCCGACTGTCCCCACATTCTTCTGATCAATGTACAGTTAGCAAATATGAACCGATCCTTATGCAAATTTCCACAGGGACTTCATTGGCATTAGGAACGAAACATATTGAAAATGATATACTCGTATATCGCTTCATGATGTTATATAGCCTCCCATATAGCGATACCTTCTGATCTGAATACATCACGCTCTAGAAGACACACTGTACAACCGATCGTGATGAAATTAGGTAGTTAGTGTTTTATTATGACTTTAACTATTCCTGGAAATATTGGTCAAATCAGTCCATATAATAGTACCTTCTGATTTGACTCATTACGTTGTAGAAGTCAAACTGTGGAACCGATGTTACCGAAAATTTACAGATTTCATTTTATTTTATCCTTAACCAAAAATTTGAACTACCGATTATTTTGTGATCTGAGCCCTTTGGGTTATTTTCTGTGGGGAGCTATTAAGGATAAATGTTACACAAATTAATAATTGAATCGTTGAAACATGAAATCGAAGTTTCCATTGAAGAGATTCGACCCGAAACAATCGAAAAATACTGAAAAATTGGGTTGAACGGATGAGGTACTGCCGAACTAGTCGTGGTATCATATGAATGATATTATGTTCCATTGTTCCATTATTCAATGACAAATAAAACCAGAAATTTGAAAAAATTGTCAGTACTTTTTTTTATAGTCGATTCAAATTTAAAATTTTGAATGACCCACCCGTACCTGAGTCCATCCCTAAAATTGTCAATTGCCGAGCCAGTCGTGGTAGTCATATTGTGTTCCTTTATTAAATGATAAAGTTCAACTTTTCCAATAAATCCAGAAATAAAAATTTTTATAGGCGATTCAAATTTAATATTTTAAATCCCACACCCATTCACCACACTGTGGTACAGGGTATTATAAGTTTGTTTCACGGCAGATGTTTGTAACGCCTGAAAATAACACAGCTAGACCCACCTTAAAGTATACCGATCGACTCAGAATCACTAGCTGAATCGATTTAACCATGTCCGTCCGTCTTGTTCGTCGACTACAGGTCGCAATTTCACTCCGATCGTTCTGAAATTTTGCAGTTTAGAGTATTTTGTAGCTGTTAAGATCGCTATTGAATTTGGTTGAAATCGGTTCAGATTTAGATTTAGCTCCCATATATATCTTTCGTCCGATTTGGCCCTTTAGTCCTATAGAAGCTGTATTTTACATCCAAACGTTTTGAAATTTAGAATGGTAGAGTTTCTAGATCCATGAACCAACATTGCCGAATTTGAAGAAAATCGGTTAAGATTTAGCTATAGCTCCCATATATATGTTTCGTCCGATTTTGCTCTTTAGTCCTGTAGAATCTGTATTTTACATCCAATCATTTTGAAATTTAGAATGGTAGAGTTTCTTGATCCATGAACCAAAACTACCGAATTTGAAGAAAATCGGTTAAGATTTAGCTATAGCTCCCATATATATGTTTCGTCCGATTTGGCCCTTTAGTCCTATAAAACCTGTATTTTACATCCAAACGTTTTGAAATTTAGAATGGTAGAGTTTCTAGATCCATGAACCAACATTGCCGAATTTGAAGAAGATCGGTTAAGATTTAGCTATAGCTCCCATATATATGTTTCGTCCGATTTTGCTCTTTAGTCCTGAAGAAGCTGTATTTTACATCCAATCATTTTGAAATTTAGAATGGTGGAGTTTCTTGATCCATGAACCAAAAACTACTGAATTTGAAGAAAATCGGTTAAGATTTAGCTATAGCTCCCATATATATGTTTCGTCCGATTTGGCCCTTTAGTTCTATAGAAGCTATATTTTACATCCAATCGTTTTGAAATATAGAATGGTAGAGTTTCTTGATCCACGAACCAACATTGCCAAATTTGAAGAATGTCGGTAAAGATTTAGTTATAGCTCCCATATATATGTTTCATCCGATTTGGCTCTTTAGATCCAATCGTTTTTATACCCTACACCACACTGTGGTACAGGGTATTATTTAAGTATAAAATGTCCCAAAAGTAAATTTATGTAAACAATTTATACATGAATTACAAAATTTATATATCAGAGTTATTCAATATTACGAGAGTGGTGTAGGGTATTATATAGTCGGCACCGGCCGACTTTAGCCTTTCCTTACTGGTTTTAATTTTGCATACCACCCCAAAATTTAACACTATAGTTAGAATTGCGAAATTTAAAGCGAAGGTTGTCCAGAGGGAATTTGTCTTTTCGAAATTCGTACTTTTAGGGGCATAGTGGGGAAAAAAGTTAAAATATGTAGTGTACAGTGGAATGAAAAATGGTTTAATGTGGTGAAAGTTTCCAAAAATGGTTAAGTTCAGTGGGACAAAAAGTTGTTAAATATGGTACAACGGGACAAAAGGGTGTTAAATATGAACAGCGGGCAAATGGTGTTTAATATGGTACAGTGGTGCAAAAGGGTTAAATATGGTATATTGGGGCACAAATTGTATTGTGGTATATAAAGTTGTGTTAAATATGATACGGTGGGGTAAAAAGGGTTAAATATGTTACAATGAGCCAAAAAGGGTTACATACTGTTTTGTGTTAAACATGGCACAGTTAAGCAAAACCGTTAAATATGTTGCAGTGTCGCAAAAAGGGTTAAATATGGTACAGTGGAGCGAAAAGTATTATATATGCTGCAGTGGGGGAAAAGGTTTTGAATATGGTCCCAGGGTGCGACGGTAGCTCTTGGAACATTAATTAGATATAAACAGTCTTGTCAGAGGCACAATGGAACCAAAAAGGTTAAATATGGTACAGGGGCATAAAGGGTCAAATGATATTCCAGATTCCGAGGATAACTCTTAACCAGAGATAAGAAACATGTTTTCGAAATTCGCACTTCTAGTGGCAACGTGGGTAAAGTATGTGAGATATGGTACTGTAAAGGAAGTAAAAGTGGAGTAAAAAGTGTTAAAAATTGTGTGTATCTAAATCCATACTTTTTGCGGCACGGTGGGGCAAAAGGATTAATTTTGTAAATGTATGTGGACCAAGGAGGTGTTTTTCGAAATTTTCGTCGTTTTAGTGGTACAATAGGGATAAGTGATAAATATGGTACGAGAGAAAAACCCAAACCTGCTACATTTTCCTTAGTATGGAATAATGATACATTACTCTTAACAGAAAATAAATAAAGGAAGGAGGCTGCGTCGCGCACCGTGTTAAATCTTGTCAAATACAATTCTGTGCAAAAGTTTTATATTAACATACCAAAAAGAAATTGTTATATCTCTATTATCAATATTATTTTTTTCTCGTGCAGATTATCTTAAAAAATTTAGAAATACTTAAAAAAAATTACGGATTTTTTTCCGACTTATAGAGAAAAAGTAAATGTTCCCAAAAATAATATGTTTTCTTAGGGTAAAAAAATACACCATAATTTTCAGTATAAAATTTGGTGTTTTCAAAAAATAACAAAATGTATATCAAATAAAACCTGCTCTATCCCATATGAACAAAAGAGAATTTTCCGTTTTAAATTAGTATGAGACAAAATTCCATAAATCATAAATTTAATTTTCTGCTCATCCAAATTTAGGTAGGTGCGAAAAATTAAAGTAAATGCACTCTTCATTTCGAGTATTCGGTTCAAATATTATATTATTCCATATTATGTTTGATTTCTAATATTTCCGTACTCAACTTTCCCATCAATTTTCCTCTCTTCATCACCATTGAGCAGTGTTATATAATGTATTTGAATACATCTACTCGTATGTATATACTTATCCCCAAATTACCAACTTTATGATTTTCACTTCCCCTCAATGACCACCACCTGTTTCCTTTTCCCAATCTCAGTGCATTTTTTGTTGTCCGAACCATAGTCACTGTTGCCGTAACAATGATTGTTGCAATTTGCAATTTCAAATGCAATAAAGATTTCCAGTGCAAACTGCAACACTAACTCAATGACTCAGTAACTGACTTGGCAAAAATAAATGTTCGCCAAACACTCAAAAACCCGCTTTTCACGCCACAACAAACCTATTCATGCTTTGCAATGAGTGTTTTGTAATCGATTACAAGTCAATTTTCCAGAAAATGCAGTTAAACTGATCAACGACTGTTGCAGATAATAAATACAAAGTCGTTGAACGAAAGAAATATTTGCGTTAGGCAGAAGTTCAAGTGTAGAGTACGAGGAGTGCCTATTGTCATTTATCTATTGTAGAATCTTAATCGAATCTTAATGAATGCGATAGATTTTGACATTTAGAGAATAATCAGTACCGTACCGTGATGTGACAGTACTGAAATAACGAAATTGCACTGAAATGCGAATTTCTGTTGCTTGAGCATAGACCCAACAAATGAGGGTCAATGACTAGTCAGTAAAATAATCAACTCAAATTTGATTTGAATGTAAATGTTACCTGGCCTGGCCTTCATGCCACTAAAATTTACAGCAAAGAATGTATGTAAGTGCCGAAATAAAGCACTAAGAAAATGCTAATCAAGTATATGCATTTCGGTTTATTGACTATGAATGGACTTAAACCTTCTGAATATATGGGATATCTGAAAGCCATTCGAAAGAATTTTAAGCCATTTAATCTGTGAGATAGGTATAACAAGAGATTGTCACGCCCCTTTTAATTCACCGAATTTTCATTGCATTGTACAGTGGGTGGAATTAAAACAAAAAGGGGAAATATTTCCACCGTTTCTTAAGCATGCAGCCGATTGCGAAAAAACTTCCAACGCTTGTGGAAGAGGTACTGGTATTAATCCATGAACTCCCAAAATTAATTCGAAAATCCCCCAAAAAAAAGGATTCTTCGTTTTTTCCATGTATCTACTAAACTGATTCCTATTCCAGTTTGACTTCCTACGCCTTATCATACATCAATAGCATAATTCCGAAGTATGCTAAGTAAACATGGCATGTTTTTCCGGACTTTGTATTTTTAGTTTCTAAGTATTCCAAATTATATTCAGTCAAAATGTTATGTTAATGCGTCAACCCAACCAAAAGTTATTTACAAAACTGTACAGGTCATACGATTTGCTTTATAAAGGAATTCCATAATTTAAAACCAGTAAGGAAAGGCTAAAGTCGGGCGGGGACGACTATATAATACCCTACACCACTCTCGTAATATTGAATAACTCTGATATATAAATTTTGTAATTCATGTATAAATTGTTTACATAAATTTACTTTTGGGACATTTTATACTTAAATAATACCCTGTACACAGTGTGGTGTAGGGTATAAAAACCAATGGGATCTAAAGAGCCAAATCGGATGAAACATATATATGGGAGCTATAGCTAAATCTTTACCGATTTCCTTCAAATTCGGCAATGTTGGTTCATGGATCAAGAAACTCTACCATTCTAAATTTCAAAACGATTGGATGTAAAATACAGCTTCTATAGAACTAAAGGGCCAAATCGGACGAAACATATATATGGGAGATATAGCTAAATCTTAACCGATTTTCTTCAAATTCGGTAGTGTTGGTTCATGGATCAAGAAACTCTACCATTCTAAATTTCAAAATGATTGGATGTAAAATACAGCTTCTTCAGGACTAAAGAGCAAAATCGGACGAAACATATATATGGGAGCTATAGCTAAATCTTAACCGATTTTCTTCAAATTCGGTAGTGTTGGTTCATGGATCAAGAAACTGTACCATTATGAATTTCAAAAGGATTGGATGTAAAATACAGCTTCTACAGGACTAAAGAGCAAAATCGGACGAAACATATATATGGGAGCTATAGCTAAATCTTAACCGATTTTCTTCAAATTCTGCAATGTTGGTTCATGGATCAAGAAACTGTACCATTCTAAATTTCAAAAGGAGTGGGTGTAAAGTACAGCATCCATAGGACTAAAGGGCCAAATCGGACGAAATATATATATAGGAGCTATATCTAAATCTGAACCGATTTCAACCAAATTCAATAGCGATCTTAACAGCTGCGAAATACTCTAAACTGCAATATTTCAGAACGATCGGAGTGAAATTGCGACCTGTAGTCGACGAACAACTTTACATGGACAGACGGACGGATACCCTGTACCACACTGTGGTACAGGGTATTATAAGTTTGTTTCACGGCAGATGTTTGTAACACCTGAAAATAACACAGCTAGACCCACCTTAAAGTATACCGATCGACTCAGAATCACTAGCTGAGTCGATTTAACAATGTCCGTCCGTCCGTCCGTCTGTCCATGTAAAGTTGTTCGTCGACTACAGGTCGCAATTTCACTCCGATCGTTCTGAAATTTTGCAGTTTAGAGTACTTCGCAGCTGTTAAGATCGCTATTGAATTTGGTTGAAATCGGTTCAGATTTAGATATAGCTCCCATATATATCTTTCGTCCGATTTGGCCCTTTAGTCCTATAGAAGCTGTATTTTACATCCAATCGTTTTGAAATTTAGAATGATAGAGTTTCTTGATCCATGAATCAACATTGCCGAATTTGAAGAAAATCGGTTAAGATTTAGCTATAGCTCCCATATATATGTTTCGTCCGATTTGGCCCTTTAGTCCTATAGAAGCTGTATTTTACATCCGATCGTTTCGAAATTTAGAATGGTAGAGTTTCTTGATCCATTAACCAACATTGCCGAATTTGAAGAAAATCGGTTAAGATTTAGCTATAGCTCCCATATATATGTTTCGTCCGATTTTGCTCTTTAGTCATGAAGAAGCTGTATTTTACATCCAATCATTTTGAAATTTAGAATGTTAGAGTTTCTTGATCCATGAACCAACACTACCGAATTTGAAGAAAATCGGTTAAGATTTAGCTATAGCTCCCATATATATGTTTCGTCCGATTTGGCCCTTTAGTTCTATGGAAGCTGTATTATACATCCAATCGTTTTGAAATTTAGAATGGTAGAGTTTCTTGGTCCATGAACCAACACTGCCGAATTTGAAGAAAATCGGTTAGGATTAGGTATACCTCCAATATATATGTTTCGTCCGATTTGGCGCTTTAGTCCTATAAATAATGCATTGCCAATATGTTATAAAATAAGTAGTAGATATGGTAGATATGTAGAGATGGCCATTTAAAGTGATTTTTTGCATATTGTCGCGCATATTTCTCGAAGCAAACAGTTTCCTCATGCCAGATTCGAATTTTTGAACACAAACCCCCATGTGAAAAATTCTTGAATGGTCTAACATCATACGATATACGTAAATATTTATGGAATTTTCATTCAAATATGCACGTATTATTTGAAAACATGTTGAAAAATAAATAAATCTTATACAATAACATATAGCCAAAATTGCATTATATTAAAATTTTCCAAAATGATTTTGATAACAAAAAATCACTTATTTCTGTTATTATTAGTAAGGCATTATTAATAAGCCGAAAGTAATGCAGCGAATAATGAGATGTCATTATTTGGTAATGCAGGGAATAATGACAGGTACTTACCAAAATTTTGCTGGGTACGAGTACTCGTCGGATTAAGTCACCAAATATTGGGATCACCTAGGAGAGTCAAATATATATAATGAATACATAATACATACATTTATATTAACATTCCAAAATTCTTGACAAAGGCTGTTTAAATATTTTAAACAACTTTATGTAGGTTTTATACCCGACACCACACTGTGGACCAGAGTATTATGAGTTTGTGAATTTTTTTTTGTAACACCAAAATGGGAAGAGATGGACTCATAGTTGATTATACCGATCGAGTTAGAATCACTCTCTAAATAGGTTTAGCTACCTGAGCATTTCCATGTTAAGTGATCACAGTATTTTCGGCTCATATCACAGATTTTAATGGAACTTGGTTTAATGGTTATACTAAGTCTCGTCAGCAACCCATGCAAATTATTCTGAAAAAAAAACTTGCGTACTATGAAGATTTTAAAATTTTCCAAATTGTGAATATTGAGGAATACTGGGAGTTTTAAAAAAGTATATCTTTTAAAAAAGCTATCAATATGGTACTTTTTGGAAAATGTTAGTAATTTTGTGCACTCTTAATAAAAAATGGAATACAAATTTAAAAATAATTTTTTTCTAACTTTTTTTAAAAAAATATTAAAATTCATTTAAAAAAAATGCCTTTTTATTTTTAAATTTTATTTTTTGTATTTTAAGCCAAATTATACTCTAAAATATATCCCAGGTCCACGATGGCCTTTTTTGTCTTTCTCGATAAATAATTAAATTTACCTTTAATCAATTTTGAATAGAACACAAAAGATTTTGTACAGTTCTGTACCAAAAGCAAACAAATCTTAATAATTTCCTTAAGGTCTCACAATGATGAATCTGCAAAAAATAGAACATTTTTACTTTTTTCACAGCTTTTCTTAAAAGAAGTGATTGATAGCTACATATTGATAGATTTAACCGATAACAATGTATAATTTTTTTAATAAACCCGGTATTCCTCAAAATTCACAATTTTAAAAATTTTAAAATGTTCATGGTATCCCTGTTTTTTTTTTTTTCAAAATAAACATGGGTTATTGACAACACTTAGTATAACCATTATACCAAGTTTCATTAAAATCCGAGACATAAGCCAAAAATACTGTGACCACTTATCATGGGAATGCTCATCACCGTCTGTCTTTCTGTAATTTGTTTAGTAAAAATGTTTATGGCGTCCGAAATACTCGTACGTTCTTGTGAAAATAATATTTCCTTTGATAATACAAAAATTATGTTGCAAAAAATTTGGTTGTTCCAAAACATACTATTTCCTCAGCGTAAGTATGTTAGTTTACTTTAAAATCTCAACATGTTGGACATATGAAAATCATTCATTGAATGTGTCGATATTCTCAAAAATATATATTTTATTCTTTTTGTGAATTTTTATGGCACAGAATAAAGAAAAAAATATTGCCACTAGCTTTTATGTAGCCCCACTTTAACAATAAAGCAGCTTCGAAACTATGAACACTACGAGTAGTACTAAATGTTGTAATTAAATACAAGAATATACTCATACGAGTATGTATGGTCACAATCTGATGTTAGGTATCGTAATACAAAACATGCAACATGTGCTCGGTTAACACATACATGGTTATTAACACAAATTTGCTAAAAATAAAATAATAATTTAAGAGTTCAAAAACCCTCAAGGTTTGTATTCTATAGAATATTTTCGGCCTTCCACTGTAGTATACAGAAATTTGAACCAGTATTTATTGAGAAGCACTCATGATTGTCAAATTAGTCTTTTCAGATTGTGTACTACTTAAATATACTCGTATTAAAATGCTTTGTACGGACAGAGAAGTAAGAAAATCTCAGCCAACCAAGCAAATCGAATGAAGTATACCCTCAACTTAAAATTTGATATTATCTGAGTGGAGATGTCTACCAGCTTAGTCCAGAACTCTTGAATATATAGGTATAGCGGAATTTGTTAATTATATATGTATGTACCATGCTTTCTTCGTAAAATTATTCCTTAAAAATATTTAAAAGTCCAAATATTCAGATTTTTATTTTTATGGTTCCCATAACCAAAATAGTACGCCCTTGGAACGAAGTTATGGTAATATTTCACCAAAATATGATACCCAAAAAATCACTCAATTCCGACATTGATGTCGAATTTTTAAAGTTCTTGACTCATTCGCTTTAAAATCTCACAAAAAGAAAATTCTTCTTTTTTGGATAAACGTATTTTAATGATTTTCATACATTGAAAATTACTTGTCTGATTTCGTTTTTAAAAAAATGGAAATTGAATATTCTACAACTTCTTCCACCACTCATTTTGCCACTCCATTTGCGACACTTCGAAGTATTGATCAGAGACCCCATAAAGAATATATCGAGAGCTTATATTCAAAACCCTCTATCTTCAATTTTTACAAAAATGAGATTTTTATGTTAAAATATTCGTTAAAATAAGGCGCATCTATGGTACTAATTTGGAAATAAAAAAAAAACAAAAATTGAGATTTTATGGTCATTTTTGTAATTTCTCTATCTTACACACTTATTTTTTCTGAATGCAATACCCTCTATCTCTTCATATATTTTGTGACTATTTTTTTTTTTGTTTTTTTTTTTCTTCTAAAACATGGTTCATTGGTGAAAAGAGTATGCTAAACCCGAATTTGGTTAAATTTTTTTAGTCGAAGGTTTAGTTTTCAAACTATGACTATTTTTATATCTAACCTGTGATTCCACAAGAATACCATTTTTTCTATGACAATTTTAAAATGGATTCAAAAATGAACCCCAAGAAATAGATAATACTTAAATAAAAAATTAATCATTAATTCATTGTTATTATTATTTATTATTTTTATTATAATATGTATAATAATGTATTAAAAAAATTTTTGGAATTCATAAATAATTGTTTTACTATGCAAAACCCTCTATCTTTTTTTATACATGAAGAATTTTTGAATAGCAATACCCTCTATGTTCCGTAAAATGGCTCGTGGTGCAAATATTGAAAAAAATATTATTTAGTAGTTCACGTAGTTAGGTGTAATAAACATTGTAGAACAAACAATTTTATTTTTCTTTAAAATTAGGGATATAAACGGTTTTTTGGCTCTACTGAACAATTGTGTTTTTTAAGATAGAGGATATTGAATATAAACTGTCGATATATTATTAATCGTCGTAAAATTCTAAGACGATACAGTCATGTCCGTCCCTCTGTTGTAATCACATTACAATATAGAATAACACTAGTTTACAAAATATTTGTCGAAGAGCTTTGCATAAAACGTTCTGGTGTAAAATGGTGCCGTAAGCACGAAAATATAGTAACTAATTTTATGGTAAATTATATTTAACATTTTATTTAATTTCGATTTTCTTGGTAGTTATAAATTCTATAAAGCCGGGATACCCTTTAAAGTACAGGAAATTATGAGGCTATAAATGTTGAAAATTTCTTTCTCGTCAAAAGAGTGGTTTAGTAACAAAGGTCTAGTCATTAAAAAATGAGAAAAAATTCTATTTAAAAACAGTTTTTTGACGGCACGAAAAAAATTATAATAATCAATTTGCTCCAATTTTTGAAAGCTAGTATAACGAAGAAAACAAAGCCTATTTGAAAAAAAATCTAAATAAAATAAATAATAGGCCTTTTTGTAGAAGAGAATTTTAAGAAAATCATGATTTTATACCCCACTATATGTACACCGGTTGCTGCGGGTCAAAAGTGCAACACCTCGAAGGAGTGACCTACGAGAACCCAAGAATATTTGGCGGCAAACCGTTTGGGGCGTTTTTAGTAATTTTAGCAATATCCGTCCGTCCTTCCGTCTGTATGTGTAGATGGTGCGCACAATAACTTTCAATAGCAGTAAACAACTGACTTTAAATTTGGTACGTGATAATATTTGTATACCCTCCACAATAGGATGGGGGTATACTAACTCTGTCATTCCGTTTGCAACATCTTGAAATATTGATCTGCGACCCTATAAAGTATATATATTCTTGATCGTCGTGAAATTCTAAGACGATTATCCATTTCCGTTATCTGTCCATCTGTCTGTCTGTTGAAATCACGCTACAGTCCGTAATAATAGTGCTAGGATGATCAAATTTGGTAGAAATACTTCTTATAGTTACAGGTCGTTTGGGATTGCAAATGGGCTATATCGGTCAATGTTTTAATATAGCTCCCCTATAGAGGTCGCTCCAAAATACGGTTTTTTGCCACAGATATCAAATTTTTAAAGCAATTTAGCTGAAACTGTGCAGTTTTACTCGTATTTTTACAAGCATTCATGCAGCAAAAATTTTACAATACTACATATTAAGCTGGGGCTCTTTAAAAATTTTGTAAAAAGCCTTAAGGAAAGATGGTATTTCACTCTCGTATTTAAAGAGTTTATTTAAAAGTCTTTCTTTTCAAAAAATCGAATAAGGCGTTTTTGATGGGCCTAAAATAAGGAAACTGATGAAAGTTGTAAATTTCGAATCACATTTGACGTCGGATGAAATTGCAGCATGGAGGTCGTTTAAGCTTGTAGTTTCAAATTTTCTTGGATCCAATAAAAGCCCGCAATATGAAACAATGATTAAAGATTTGTTAAAAAATTATGAAAAAAAATGGTAAGAAATATATTTTTCTATATTTATGTATATAACACATATGTATGGATTCTTCTAACTTATTTTTCGCTTTATGTATTCCAACAGGTGTAAATATGTCCCTAAAAATTCATTTCTTGCATTCTCATTTAAACGTTTCCCCGAAAAGCTTGGCGACGTATATGGCGAAAGGTTCCACCAAGAAATGAAGTCCATCGAGCGGCGTTACCAAGGGCACTGGGATGAACGAATGATGGGAGATTATATTTGGTTCCTCATTAGTGAAACCGATTCCGAAATCTACAAACGTCAACAAAGAACTCACAATTACTTCTAATGAAACGTGTACATGTAAATAAACTCAAATGTACATAATATAAATAAAAGTAACAAATAAAATCGCTATTTAAACAGAAATTAAAAAGAAAAAAAATTTCAAATTCTCTTACCTCTACCAAAAGGGCTATAATTTCTACATTTATCCATAGATTTTTTCAAATAGGCATTATTTTCTTCGCTAGGATGCAAAAATAAAATAAAACATCTTTTTTCGATTTTTTTTCTATTTTTTATGTTTCCAATTTGATTAATGTCTGTTACTAAACCACTGTTTCTGAGTGAAAGAGATATTTCCTACATTAGTAGCCCCCATTAATAGCTTTTATATAACGTATAAATCGACCTTACCGGGCATATACTCCAAAAATTATAGTGCAAATACTAAGGGTACTTTCGACGATAATAGTATTTTTAATAAACAAATTTTTAAAAAAAACTTTATCCATACAAAATTTTTGTTTTTGATTTTACAGTATGCCACAATCTACACAAAAAAATAATTTTTAGGGCTGGGACACAAAAAATTTTTGTTTTTGCATGTCAAGTCGGGTGTAACATATACATGGAAAACAAATATTTTGGAAAAATATAAAACCAATTAAACGAGACCTTTTTTCTATTTGTTTTAAATGCTTATATTAAATTGTTCTCTAAAATATAGTTCATGTTCCAAGATGGTATTTATTGTCTATCTCGAGATATAATAGGCGTGTTTTCGTTACACCATAAGTGCTTAATTTGTATGGGGAGCTAAGCACTATTAGTTCCCGATGAAGTTTGGTGCTTGTGTTCCTGTCTTAATCGAGTATGATGTTGCCAGATTGGGCACCCTATATTTAGCAATATGGCATCCCATTTTTGGAGAGATTTTAACAATTATTGTGAATTAACGGGAAGAAGAAGAACAAAAATAGGAAATTATTTTAATATTTGCAAAAAGAGTGTAAAAAATTGAACATAGAATAGTAAATATATGTTTTATAAATACTTTTCACGAATTTTTTGTTTGTTTCGCACTGTTCTTTCTTCGCAACTCATGACACCATTGCTACCAGATAGTGCAAATCAGACACTTATTGCTTATGTGTCAGTTAGTGGAAGTCAGTTGTTTTCGTTGCAAAGTGCTAAACTAAAATTGCTAGCTTGTAACGAAAACATGCCTAATATATCTTTATGACAGGTTTTTCCCAGTATTTTCATATATGTATGTATGCTCAATAGGCAGGATTGAAATGCGAAAAATTTACTTTAATCGCTTTTGAATAACAAACAAAAGTTGTGCCATGTACCAAAAGGAAACAAATCTTAAAATTTGTATTTCCCAAAATTTTAAATTTTGAAAATTTTAAAATTTTCATAATAGACCTGTTTTTCATATTTTTTTTTTAAATAATTAGGGTGGTTTGTTACACCAATTAATGTAATCTATATAAAAATATAATCTATAAAATGAAGGCATTTTTAATTGGTTGTACTTTGAGCGCCGAACAATGTTGCCGGCGCCGCCCGTTTTTAACATTTATTCATCTATTATTTTTTAAATTTATTTATATTTATTTTATTTAAATTCCAATTTTATTTTGTTTCTAATAAATATTATCTCACCTCTTTTTCCCATTTCAGTTACCTTCAGTGGAACCATTCAGAATGGATGAATTGGCTTTGCAGTTGACCGATGGACCACAGGGCTATAAAATCACATTGAAAAATATCGAAGTTTTCGGAGCCGGTAACTTTGAAGTCAAATCTATGAAATTAAGTGAAAACGGCGAACCTTTCAAGGCCAAAATTGTAATGCCAAAATTGAAAATCGAAGCGAAATACACCAGTTCGGGTGTTCTTTTGATTATTCCCGCTTCGGGTGGTGGAGATTTCCAGGCTGTCTTCGGTATGTTTGAAGAAAATACATTATCTATTAAAGTTAAAAACGTCTCCTAATCACATTTTATATTCTCTCAATTGCTACAGAGGGTTGCAAAGCCGAACTTACGGGCAAAGTTTCCACCCCAGTGCGTAACGGTCTCACCTATTTGCATGTGGATGCCTTGAGTATTGTTCTAGATATTGAAAAGGCCAGCATGAAGATCGCCAATGCTTTCAATAATAATCGTATTTTGCGTAAGTTTTTATTATTCGCCTTCTCTGAAAACAGTACTAAAGATATTTGCATTGATTTTGAACCAGAGAGGAATTTAAAATGAGTAAATTTCTTACTTAAAACTGAAAATAACGGGCTGAATATTAAAAAATTTGTAGTAAAATAAAGTAAATGATTTTAAAACACACATTGTATTTAAATGTATATATTTTATACTTAAATCTATACTTTGTATACTTAAATGTATACATTTAATACCTAGCTGTACACATTTTGTACTTAGATTTCAGTATAAAACATTCATTTTATACTGAAATGAATACAATAATCATAAAATAATTTACTTAACATTAACTGAATTGTCTTCTGTGTGGAATGTACTTATTTCTATGTTTTACTCTCTATGGCTCAAATATTAGTTAATGTCTTTAATATTAGTCAACATTTTCTGCTGTCTTGTGAGATATACGATTTAATCAATTAATAATTTGTTTATATCCATAGTTGATGCCACCAATTTATTCTTGCGTGACAACGCTCGCATCGTCCTCGAAGCAATGCAACCTCAAATGCAGAAGAAGTTGGCCATGGAATTTGGTAAATTGTCCAATCAGTTCCTGAAACATGTGCCCAGAGATTGGTTCTATGTATGAAATCTTGGTCCACACGAATCCTTTAATTAAGTCTCTACTATATTTTCATATTACTTATACATATATAATACACACGTGTACATAAAATATTTACTTGAACAAGAAAATTCTCAACATCCTGTAGTTTTAGGAAATAGGAAGTATTTTGTATATAATCATCATATACATTATATATATCCGTATATGTATATATTTATAGGGTATAAATGGACATCACATTGTAAGTAAGCCTTCACTGTATTATAAAAAAGCACATTGTTGTTTATCGGAGAAAATAAAATAAATGTAGAAAAAATAATGGACACTTTATCTCTTATCTATATTTAAACAAGCTGTACCTAGTGCGCTTCGCTGCTCTCAAATTCAAATTCGGTGAAATAGAAACAAAATAGAAAGGAATAAGAACATAGTTCTCGCTTTAACAAAACTCAGTGAGAGGAACTAAAAAGGGAAATAATGCGGCCGTTTCTTAACCAGGCAACCGGTTACGACAAAACTGTTTTGTAGAAGAGGTAGTAGAGTAGTTAAGTTATAAATTTGGCCCCCATGGTATACAAGGGCGGAGCTACAGGGCCTCAAATTTGGTCACCTCGGGTGAACAAAATGTTTAAGTGCGTGTTACTTTCGAATTTTTCGTATGATTTATAAGAACTCTACTCGTATAGTTAACGAGATATCTGCATTTGAAAATTTAATTTTTCATATATGGAGTGGAATGCGCACAGTTTTCTTTCACTTCAGCATTTCTGAATAGGCAACAACATTTGCCATATGATGAGAAAAAATTCTTTCCGATAGACTCAATAAGACAAAAGGTATAGCCATTGTCATTTGTTGGGAAAAAAAGTATACGTCGTATTTTGGAGTTATAGAAGAATTTTTTTGAAAACTATAACATATTTATATTCTTCTGAAAGAAACCTTCCTAGAGAAAATTCTCGAAAGAAAAGCTGGTCAAAAATATTGACTTGTGTTGTTGCAAAGCTGGACTATTAAAACCATTACAATTTTTATACGTGTTAAGGTGTTGCAAGTTTGGAAGGATGTTATTAAAAAAAATATGTTTCCACCCTAATGTAGTTTTATTTGGAACCAATATTTCAGAAACAAATATGTATAAGCATTTTTACAATTTACCGACATCTTCGGCAAAAGGCAAGTTTTCAGTTTAAAAAAAAAAACGGGTTCATTGTTTAGAAGTTTTATATTTTTGTAAAATTTTGCTAAAATTTAAATAGTATAATCATGGGTAACGATAAATTGCATTGACGGATTGACAATTCGAATATTTATAAATTAAAAATTAGTTCTATAAAACAAGAGATAATGCTGCTTTTGACATTTCCATCTGTAAAGAACAACAAGAAATCTAGGTAAAATTAAAAATTTACAAGGTCAGCAAAGTTTTAATTTTTTTATATAGCATGATCTATTTCGAGGTTCCCTACTTTTTTAAAGAAAAAAACACAGAAAATTCAAATTGAATGGGGAATGTTTATTATCATTTGAAAGAACATTCTTTGGCATTTATTTTTTTGAATATTATGTCTATCAAATGGCCGCGGCTACGTCTCAGATGGTTCATCCGTTGAGTCTAATTTTCGATGACTCGTTCGAGCATTTCGACTGGTAACTGGCGAATGACACGCGTGATGTTTTGCTCGAAGCGGGTTTGTCTGCATAAACTTTAGACTTTACATATCCCCACAGGAAAAAGTCTAACGATATCACACGATCTTGGTGGCCAATCGACCGGCCCAAAACGTGAAATTATCTGCTCACCGAAGTGTTCTCTCAATAAATCCATTGATTGATGCGATGTGTGGGAAGTGGCGCCGTCTTGTTGAAACCAAGTGTCACCGAGATCACGAGCTTCAATTTCAGGCATCAAATAGTCGGTTGTCATGTCACGGTAACTGTCGCCATTTCAGGCATCAAATAGTCGGTTGTCATGTCACGATAACTATCGCCATTGACGGTCACGTTCTCACCGGCATCATTTTTCAAGAAATATGGACCGATGATTCCACCGGTCCACAAACCACACCAAACCGTTGTTTTTCTGGATGAAGTGGCAGCTCTTGAATCTCTTCAGGTTGCTCTTCGTCCCAAATGCGGCAATTTTGCTTGTTTACATACCCATTGAGCCAGAAATGGGCCTCATCGCTGAACAAAATTTGGCTCGAAAACGTCAAATCTTCTTGGAACTTTTCAAGAGCCCATAGAGCGAAGCGATGTCGCTTGGGAAGGTCGGGCGGCTTCAGTTCTTGCACAACCTGTATTTAGTATGCTTTCAATTTAAGATCTCGACGTAAAATGCGCCAAGTCGTTCCATACGTCAGTCCACGGTCAGTCCACGTCCACGGGTTTCGTGTACACTCTCAGCTACGGCCGCTACATTTTCTTCACTGCGTGCTGGACGTGGTCTATTCGGTCGAATATTATCCAATAATGAATGCTGGGTCTCAAGATGGGTGATGGTGTTGCGAATAGTACGCTCCGTAGGCCGACTATGTTGACCATAATTTGAGCGAAGTGCACGAAACACATTCCTCACAGAACGTGAATGTTCGTAATAAAGTTCAACGATTTGATGAAATGCCAAACAATACTTAACAAAAATAGCATGACAGCATGACACGACTCACACGTGATCTGTCAAAAAAAGGCAATTGAAAAAAGTATCTCTACTTGGATCACCCGTTATATAATGTATTTCAAAGAATATGGACTAACACAATATCTTTTTATACCCTCCACCATAGGATGGGGGGAATAATCATTTTGTCACTCCGTTTTAGCACAACTAAATATTGATCTGATCGTCGTAAAATTCTAAGATGATTTAGCCATGTCCGTCTGTTGTAATCACGCTACAATCTATAATACTTGAGCTAGGTGGCTGAAATTTGAAATTTAGGTGGGCAATTTCGGTCCAATTTTAGATATAGCCCCCAAATATGGCATCCCCACCCAGTTGACTTCTTAACGTCATATAGACCGCAAATGTCAACTGATCTGACTGATTGTTGGTAACTGGGGTTTATTTATGCCCGGCATCCTTCACACGAGCAACGGTAGTTATAGGTCCATGTTTTGATATAGCCCCCATACAAAGGTCTCTCTAGATTTGACTTCTTAACGCCACAAAAACCTCAAATTTCAACGAAGTGGACTGAAATTTGTTATAATGAGTTTATTAGTACCCGTTACTGTTCTCATCCGATCCATGGTGGAGGGTATATTAGATTCGGTATGACCGCACTTAACGCTTTTAATTGTTTTGTTTGTAAACACATATTTTATTTGTTAGAGTCAGTTCCCAAATATATTTGTTGTAATATAATAATATATGTTTTCCAAACAAAATTTATTAATTTTCAAAAAAAAATTATTTGTTCAAAAATATATACAATTTACGGCCTGTTTCTGTAATTCTAACGAAATTCTCTGCGAACGAAAACCAGTCACTCACTTTCATCAGGAATTTGGTTACTCTAAGGTTCGTTCGTTAGTTCCCCTGGCCTTACGTTAATGACGTTAGCAATTTACCAATAATTTCACAACTTCCGGTCTAAAAAAGCACACGTATGGTCGACCTTAGCAAATACACCTCTATACTCTTTACACTAGCAGTGGCCAAAAAATCAACCCTTGGTGGATCAGCTGAGCTGAACCAAGACCAGCGTTACCATATGATAAGTTTAGACTCATTTTACAAGTTTTTTTCGAGTGAAAATATCACTTTTAAGTTTTTTCTTCCACAAATAAGTTTTTTAGGTTCTGTAAAAACTTAATAGACATGTTTTCGTTACAAGCTAGCACTTTTAGTTTAGCACTTTGCAACGAAAACAACTGACTTCCACTAACTGGCACATAAGCAATAAATGGCGGATTTTCACTATCTGGTAGCAATGGTGTCATGAGTTGCGAAGAAAGAACAGTGCAAAACAGACAAAAAATTCGTGAAAAGTATTTATAAAACATATATTTACTATTCTATGTTCAATTGTTTACACTCTTTTGCAAATATTAAAATAATTTCCCATTTTTGTTCTTCTTCTTCCCGTTAGTTCACAATAATTGATAAAATCTCTCCAAAAATGGGATGACATATTGGTAAATATAGGGTGCCCAATCTGGCAACATCATACTCGATTAAGACATGAACACAAGCACCAAACTTCATCGGGAACTAATAGTGCTTAAAAGTGCTTAGCTCCCCATACAAATTAAGCACTTATGGTGTAACGAAAACATGCCTAATATTATATTATTATCTCAGAAAAACACAAAACGTTTCCCAAACCAGTTCATTCTAGGTCTAATTTTAAATTAATATTAAATTTTGAAACTAGAATAAATCACTCACTTGAAAGAATACGAATAAACTTAATGTAAATTTATTCGTTGTTTTTAACAAATAATTTTTTTGTTTTTTAACAAACAAAAAATAATAAGCATTAAATAGCATTTTCCGAGAATCATATTTTCCAATTTAGGGGCCTCAAACTACTAATTTACCGGCGTAATGGTCGGAATCCTCCATGGAGTTTTTTTCTTCAGGAATAATTTCTATTTTGGATCATCCATTTATTTTAGAAATTATGCAATAATTTCGAATAAGGATAAAATCGACTAGATTTTATCCTTTTTCGAGAAATATGGCAATACTATTTTTCTAATAACCATTTAAACCCTAAACTATATTAAGGATTCCAAATTAACTATTTGACAGAATGACTTAACTTCTGAAGTGCGCCAAATATTGCTGTCTTCTTCAGGAATTATTTATGACAATTAAGTATGACCACCTAAAAAATATATTTTGAGTTGAGACGTTCTTTTTCTAAATGAGCGATATGTATTGTTTCAAGCAGAATATTTTTCTATTTATTGGCTATTAATTCATATCAAAAGGTCGAATAAAAACAAATTCTAATATTTTTCTATTTATTTATATGAATTACAATACAAATTAAATTTATATTCTAATTTAACCGCCCAGGGAAAAGTCGTGTAACATATACCATGTAGGTAGATTTTATGCAGCGACAGCCCAGAGCCTCTAGTGGGAATCGAACCCACGTCCCCCATACTCATAGGCGTGCACGCTACCTACTGGGGCGCTCTCAAGCAGAATATTTTTGGGACAATATATGTACTACAGAAGCGATTTTTTCAGCGTGTATAATTTTTATTTTTATTATTGTTAATAAAATATACCATTTTTATTTTGTTTGATATTTATCAAAAATTGACAACAGACAACGACGAATGTAGTACATACTCATTTTCTACGGATAATTTTAAAGTTTTCGTAGTTATATTTTCTCATCCTGATGATGTCTTTCGAAGAAAGACGAAATATTGAAAAAAACACATAAAAAAACCAACATAGACCTCGAGCTCATTTTTGATAAATATCAAACAAAATTAAAAACACAGGTCGAATATACAAAATTACACACTCAAATATACCATTTTTATGAATTTCGATTTTTTGTTAATTTTATCGAAACATTAGTATCATCAATTTCATTCGATGATAATGAATTTTGAACTTTGATAGAGAAATTGTCTTCTCCCCCATCTTGTGGGAAAAATGTGCAAATACACTGGGATGTCTATAGCCTAAGTTGTCTTTTCTCGTATATTCTATTTTCATTTATAAACTACCCTGTGTTTTAGTACTATCTATGTATTACGATAGCAAAATACAACCCTGCCAGACAAATGGTCATCGCCACAGGGTGAATTCTTAATGTTTTTACTATGTGCTACTAGAGGTCGCTAGTACGAGTATACATACATCGAAGACTGAATACAGAATATATGTAGTATACATACGGTGACCATTATTTCCATGAAGAAATAGTGTACAAATTTTTATGATTGTGTGTAATTTTATTTAAAACAAAATAAAACTCATTTATTGTAGTAATTACATAGGAAGGAATTAAAAAAAATGCACATAAATAATTTCAAAAATATCGATATTTTACTTCTGATGTTTCACAACTGATTTTTTTGTAAAACATCAGTTCTATTTGTTAAAAATGTTTTAAATTCATTTGCAAATTTATATTTGAGATTTTTCTGAAGTCAAAATATTGTTAGATATCGAAAAAACCCTTTCGTTGCTACATTTGAAGTTTTCATTTTCGAAGAATCTAAACATTTTAACACACGTTGTGTCAGTATTTGTTTCGATTTTTTCCATGTTTCTATTTTTTCTGCGTTTGTATAATAATACAACTTTTTGATATAACTTTTTATATAAGAAAATACATTAAATATGTCCTTATTATTTATATTAAATGTCGATTTCGTTTCTGGAAAACATGTTACCCCGTCGACTTAAAATATTAGTCTCTGGAATTTAACTTCCAATTTTCAAACTTCAACAAAGTGTTAAAAAAGTACAATTTCAGGGAAAAGGTAAAGAAAATGCTGCACTTTTACTTGAAACGAAATCACCAAAAGTCATTCCTACAATATTTCGATCGACTGCCCCGTTTAAAAGTTCCCAAGCATCCTTTAGGTTTTCATTAAAAATATTGACATTAAATCCTTCCGACACTAGATCTGAAACAGCGTTTTGAAAAGTGGTAAAAATATGTTTTCTTTCGTAATATTTGCTCATGCTAGACGTGACTTATCTCTGAGGATATGACTGGAAGATCCTGAGAATATTCATATCAAGCACTGATTTTCTGTAACTCGTGTGGTTTTAAACGATCGTAAATCCGATTTTAATATCTTCATAGTTGAGTAGAGGGGATGATTCAGAAAAAATTCCCATTAGCCGTTTCTTCAATCAATCTATAATAAAATCAGACATGCAGTTTTGCCAAATATAGATTTAATCTTTTTTATGGTGATTTTGAAATTATTTGATATATAATGAAAATGTGAACAAAAGTGAACATATGCGAGAAAATATAATGTACAAAAGGGGGAATTGTGGAAAAAAAGAGTAAAAATAGTGTACGTTAAACAAATAATGTACAAGAGTCTAAAATAGTGTACCGTTCACTATAATAGTGTACGGATGGTCACCGTAAGTATACATAGTATGTAATCGATAGGTATAGTATTTTCTTGTTTATTGTTCTTGAAATTGTAAATTTTTCGGAACAACTTAACTTTTAAGGAAACATTGCATTTGAACGAATTCCAATTTCGCTCCCTATTTTCCAATCAATACAATGTTAACACATTGTGAAATCAGCCCCAAAATGTATATCAAACGAATTTCTTTGGCGAGTAGAATCGATTAGTAAATGTTAAGGGCCTTATCACAGAGTTAAATTCGTTCGAATGTGGGATGTAATCCGAATTTTTCTTCTATAGAAAATGAAAAAGGATTTTTTTATTCCGGAATGAAACCACTTTATACATGCTAAGTTCTAAAACAGGCTAAGTCGACTTCGCTTCTCCTGCAAAACTACCTTTTTGCACTTAGCATAGTTTAGAATGGAGGTATCGATATATAATTTTATCAATTGAACAATTTATTCGCAAAATTTCGGTTTTGATCACCAAAAACATATGTCAATAACCATACATGCCAAAAAAAAGTATTGTATTGCTATTTCTAAATCACAAAAAGTGTTTTTCATTTTTTTCTCAATACATAAATTCGAACATAATCTGTAGAAGCTAAAAAAAAACGTTCGGGTTTGTTACTACGGAGTCAAGTCAATTCCGTTCGGAATCTGTGACATGTCTTATATTTGGATATTCGAAAGGTACGACCTCATTCATAAAAGTCCTGTTCTACCTTATTAGAGAACCGGTTCCAGAAGTTACCGCAAGTTAGGATCGAAGTTATGGTTAGGGATAGGGCGATCAAATTGAGGTTTAAAACAAATAAGAAAGTTCAGTCGGGTAAACCGACTTACGAATCCACTCACCTTCAGTCCCGAAAATATCGGTAAATGTATTAATTTTTTGGTTTTAATTAAATTATTATCAATTTAAATTACATTTAATAACTTTAAAGTATGCACTGGTATTAAAGTTATAAGCTGTCCATTTGTGCGGGAGGTACCAAAAGGGGCATGCCAATGACGCCCACTGGACTTTAGGTCCCATAATAGCATTATACTCAGGCATGTCACAGGTTTTGTACGAAATTGGTTCGTTTTCGTTTTCAAAATCGTATCGTTTTACTTTTGCTTCTACAGCTCTTGTAAGTTTTCATGAAACCGAAAAACACTATCAAAGATATGGCAGCATAGAAATCAAAAACAACTGTTTCAGCCACCGCCGTCAACAATATCGGTTCGACTCCAGATTCTGATTGGCGGTAGAGAAAATAAATAAAACATATTAAAGCCAAAGAAATAAAATTGACCAAAATCGTGGCATGATTATTATTTCTGTGTTTGCTCCTTTAAATATATAACAATTATTATTGTTAAATTTAACATTAAAATAAAAACTTACATTTAATTTATCGAATCCTCTTTTTTGTTGTGTCTTTTTTTAGTTTCAGGGTTGCATTTTCTCTTATTTTTTTTTATTTTGTTTTGTTTGATGGTTGCTTTAGGGTATATAGCTCTTCGAAGACCAAAAGTAATAACATTTTGGTACGAAAAGTATTTGAAATAGTTTTTTTTTGCTTGCAACTAATTCAAATATTATTCATACTTAATCTTTAGTCGAATTTAGTTTTTTGACTTTTCTGGAGTTTAGATTACTAAAAACATAAATTTCACTTCAGATTTTGTGAACGTTTTAAACCTAAATTTATTTTTCGGTTTACGTTTTCTGTAGAAGCTAAAAATGTTTTCGATTTCAAAAACGTAAATTCTTGTACGATTTTACACTCTGTAAGTATTTTCTCAACAACAATTTGTATTTTATAGCGCTTAAATGCCAAATCGGAGGTACATATATATGAGGGAAGTATTTAAATCTGAATAGATGCTAATCAAATTTAGCAAGGTTTGTACTTGGGTGCTACATCTAAATCTAAACCCATTTACACCAAATTCGACTATGTGAGTTTTTGGATCAAGACACTCCATCCCGCTTAATTTCAATGTGATATATGGAAAACAGCTTCCGTAGCGCTAAATCTAATGGTGTTTTCTTTTCTAAAAAAAGATATTGCCCTGTCAGAGAGCAGCATTTTAATAATGTCGCCTACACCCTCTTGTACTGCTGCATTTTTTATGGTCAGAATCGATAACAAAAATGCAAAAAACTAGCCTTTTAACTCACTAAAAGTAAACTAAAAACAAAGAATACTCCACGGCGCCGCCTAAATAAAGCATCTGACCAAACTTCATTATAAAAAAGCACGCACGGACACACGCGGTTATTTAGGCTATTCGCTCGACGCCGAAAAACATCTGTTTTGTAGGGCAGCGTCCACCCCTGCGATTAAATACAGGGCTGAAATGTTGCATTTTTGCCCCATGCAAGTGCGACATTTTTCACAAAAGAAAACGAAACCCTTTCACAGTGCAGCATTTATTTTACAATCGAAGACAAAAAAGCATTTTTGGGGCGAAAGGCATAAAAAATGTAGCATTTTTTGGCACAAAAGAAAACACCATAAATCTACATGTATCTAAATCTGAACTGATTTGACCAATTTCTCCCCAGATGTGAAAGTGTCATTATAGCCTAATTCCAAATCGGAGTGAAAATGCGACCTGGTTAAATCGACTCATCTAGCTATACTGAGTCGATCGGTATACTATAAAGTGAGTCTAGCTCCAGTATTTTTAGGTGTTACAAACATCTGTCTCGCGTTAAGTTCGGCTATACCGAATATTATATACTCATGTCAATTGTTTTGGATGCAAATAAACTCAAAATACAAAATTTCCGCCCAATTTGAAATTTTGGTTTTTGTAGCGTTAAGAAATCAAATCTAAAGGGAATTTTGTCTGTGGGCTATATCAAAACATGGCTATCGCTACCGTTGTTCGTGTGAAAGGTTCCGGGAATAAATAAACTCTAGTTACCAATTTTCAACCCGATAAGTAGAAATTTGTTGTCTCTATGGCTTTAAGAAGTCAAATGTGGAGATTCTATATTTGTGGGCCATAACAAAAAATGTACCGATATTGTCCATTTCAATCCCAAGCTAACTGCAGCTACAAGAAGTATCTGTACCAAATTTCAAGCATCTAACTCAATTATTGTAGATTGCAGCTGAACAGACGAACTTGGATAAATCGCCTTCGAATTTTAGGACGATTAAGAATATACATATACACTTAATCGTGTCTCTGATCAATATTTATGTGTTACATATGGTGTTATTTGTATACCCTTATCCTATGGAGGGTATAAAAAGAGACAAATTCACTAACTTTGTACTAAAAGTAGTTGTGAGTATAATTCATATGGAGGTTTACTGTTTGTAAGAAAACAAGTGAAAGTTCATTCGGGTAAACCCTTCACCATCAGTCACAAAAAATATTCGTAAATGTATTTATATTTTTTTTATTAAATAATTACACAGTGCGACAGTCCAAAACCCGGGGCGCGATATTATTTTTCTTGTAGGTAATGTCGAGTAAAACAACATTTGTTCTGTAAAATTTGCCGGACACCCCCAAAATTTGGACTTACGGGTAAACAACCGGATTTTCGTAGCTTTGTGCACTTTTACGCCAATAACTTCGTTAATTTTCAACCTCTAAACGGAGAAGATACTTAGACCTTTCGAACGATATACATATGATGTTTATTTATAAATGTAGGAGTATATGTGTATTTATTCTGTAAACATATTTTTTACAAAATATTTTTTGAGATAACTGCACGATTAATTGATGAACATAAATAGTATATTTTGTAAGGAAATCCGTTTGTAATTGACTGAGTTATTAAAGTTTCATTAAAACTAAATATTTACATAAACACTAGTTTCTGTATATGCCATGCCTTATTGAATTATATTGAGTTTGATTTTTACTAAAATTTTGGCATAAGTTTCAACCATTTTCAAAATTGGCAAAAATCTATAGAATTTTCATAAAATCTGTATTTGTAGATGATAGAGGGCGCTTTGCTAATTTATAGTAAATGGAAACCCACTTAATGGAAGAAAAGTCCAAACAAGAAGAAAATTACTTTCCCGGATATGAAATAAATTGGACATTTGCAAGTAGAATAAATCGGTTTGGCAGAGCAGTTGGGGGTAGTATAGTGGGAGTAAAAAATACCTTAACTGAAAACGGCGTAAGGCGTGAGTTCGAATCGGTAAATGCAGTCAAAACACTGAAGTTAACGTGTAAAAACGTTAAACTGGCTCTAATCCCTCTATATATCAGGGACAACGAATTCCCAGCCCTGAAATTGTCAACCCAATTCTTATGGGAGATGTAAATGTCCGGATAGGCGAAATGCAGCAGGAGAAAGTCAGGTGACATAAGGACAGCTTCCCAGCTGGTACAGACATCAGGAAATCAACAGACAAAGAAATAAACTCGAAAGGCAGGTCATACATAGAATTTTGTAATGAAAATGATTTTAATGTACTGATCGGACAAACCTGTGGTGACGAAGAGGGCCACTTTACGTTTGTTAGCACTGTAGGATATTCAGTAAATTAGGTATGAGCTCTGTCCCACAACTTGCTGCAGTATGTTCATAGCTTTACTGTGGAAGAAAAAATATGGTCTGATCACTTACCTATCGTGCTGTCCCTGACTATAGATGTGACGGGTATCAACACCAATCTTCTACCAAAACATGTATTTACGAATAATTATGTTGATGACTCTTTTGTAAGAACAATTATTTTTCCTATACATAAGAAAGGAAATCTAAATGATCCGGCCAACTACATAGGGATTTCTATTATGAACTCTGTAGCGATGATATTTATGGGCTTTTTTTTAATGAAAGGCTCTTATCATGGATCGAAGCTAAGAAGATTATGCTTGAATGCCAAGCAGGCTTTCGAAGAAACTACTCCACATCAGATAATATATATAATCTAGCATCTATCGTTCATATAAAGCTAGCCGAAAGGAAAAAGGAATACGCTTTATTGTGGATTTCAAAGCTGCATTTGACCTAATATCAAGGAAATCGCTAATATACATACAAGCTACACTCGATTTGGGGTGTCTTACAAATTCATACAGATGATTGAATCTATATATTCAAATACTCAGTCGGCAATATGGAATGGTGAAGAACTTTCAGAGTATTTCAATACGAAATCGGGCGTTAAGCAGGGGGGTCTGTTGTCCCCCCTGTTGTTTGCCTTATATATAAATGACATTGAAGAATGTTTGGGAGGAGCTCTAAATATAGAAGGGAAAACCATTAAACTCCTTATGTATGCAGACGACATCGTAATAATAGCAGATGATATTAAATTATTGCAGAATATGATATGGAAACTGGAAGCATATTGGAACCTGGAGGTGAACAAGAACAAATCTAAAATTATTGTGTTCAGAAACGGAAGAAAATTGGCACAGCAAGAAGCTTGGACTTTTAAGGAAGAAAATGTGGAAATTGTTGCAGAATACACCTACCTTGGAGTTGTAAAAATGGGCTTCACCAAACATGTCCAACGTAGGAACTTACAGGCAAGAACTGCGATAAATATAACATTGCAGAATTTTCTTAAGATAATGGATATATGTATCTCTAACCATGAAGTGGAAGCTCATCCTGGCAGTCTGTAGGTCGATTCAAACATATACTGCCAAAGTTTCGGGATTTGGCTTTTTCGATGAGGTTGATAAGCTACAACGGTACTTTTTTAAACCGATACTGAGATTGCCAGAATGCACACCTAACTACGCAGTGGATTTGGAAACTGGTATCGTAGATGGACATATGTATACGCTGCAACTGCATCTTTACATAGCAAGGACACTATTCGAATACGATCAGGATATATTACAATTTTTGTTTAAAATAATACTTTCTAAACAGATTTTCTGGGCGAAACACATCAACCATTTGGTTTCTGAATTTGGCGGTCAAATATTAGAAGTCCATACCTCTGAAAATCACTGGAGCTTTGTCTCGTCACAACTTTTGCAATACCTTGAATATAAACAAACAAACATGCAACTACAGGAAGCTACTCAAAGTGAAACACGCATATATAAACATCTGGATCATTGGAGAAGAAGTTTATATATGAATGCACATTATAGCCAACATGAAATAACTTGGATCCTAAAAGCGCGATGTGGTCTCATCCTGCTGAATGGCACTAGATTCGCAACAGGCGATACAAGCAGCGAAATGAGCTCTTTGTGCAATTTGCGTAAAATGGAAACATTACTGCCCTTTTTTGCTAAATGTCCTGTCATGAACACATTTAGAAGAGCGTACTTTGCCAGAAATGAACTCTCAAATTATGAAGCATATTCAATTCTTGATGGACGCCAGCATATGGACTTGAAAAAACTTGTTGGATATCTCAAAGCATCTACTAAATACAGAAGACTATTTATAAACGAATTTCAGTAATTTTTTGTAAACTTTAACCATTGTAAAATCGTAAAAATACTAATATAAAACACCGTCCGACGACAAAAATGTCATGGCCGTATAATCTTGCAAACCTACTAAATGAATTAAATAAATGTAAACATATCTTATTGATATAAAGATTTACTACTACTAAAGTTGCTAGTAAATATATTTTTTTATTAAAAAATTTTATGTTTACGGAAATATTGCTATTTTAAGAAAATCTTCTTTTGCTCCTTAAGTTCCCCCAATGTTTTAACTAATCGATTGTTATACATCTCATTTGGAAATCTTGCAAAATTGGCAAAAATCTATAAACACATTTTTAAATATGAACTTTCGTTGTTGAGGTCACTTTTCTGATTTTTAGAAAATTCATTGAATTTCCTTTTAGAACATTCGGCCCCGTTCCAGTTTTCACTTTTTGTAAATCGTAAAAGAGCACTAGTCCGGTTAACGCATATCGTATGGATTTTGCGATTTCAATACCCTTGATCATTCTAATTCACTTTTTCAAAACAAATTTTCAAAAATCTATAGGTCTAAATATAATGTTCATTCAATTTTAAACTTAATATACGAGTATAATAAAATACTGCATTTTGAAGAGGGTTTTATGTTACTCCTTAATTTATTAAAAATTCGATATTACAACAGAACCATTGTTAGTATAATTTTGTGGCAGAGGTGTCGATGAACCTTTCTAATTATTGATGGTAAATAAAACAAACATTTATTTGCTACATAATAAATCTGTTTTTTTTTGTTTCTTTATTTCATCATTTTTAATGCATTTTTTGTTTCTTTATTTCTTTCTGTTGTATTCATAATTATAATAATAATAATCGTAATAATTATAATTGTAATGAGAAACATAATAGTTGTAATCATAATAATAATAATAATTAATTTATATATTTATAGAGTGTTTGTGTATTTGGGGGTGAAGTATAATATTTCACAATGAAAATTTAAATAAAAAAAATACTAAAAACTATATTTATAAGTTTTATACATATTAGTATGCATATTGTATATATTGTGAAACTTAAGTCTAAATAACTTTAATTATAAAAAAATACAATCAATAACCAAATTTAAACATCAATTCTATACTTAACAAACCTGTAATGAAATTTCAAATTTTCAAAAAAAAAGAAAACGCTAAAAGTAACCAATGAAATGAAATACAGGGATTTTTTGAAAGAGACAGAGAAATGGAGAAGTGAATAATGTCTGTGCAAATATATATGCAATTTAGAAGTAGAAAACATACGTGAACTCATTTGATAGTAAGTTTTGTAACTTTGTAATAATTTAAATTTAAAACTGAAATATATTCTCTCTGTCTCATAAAATCCAATATTTCCTTTCATCTGTTATTTGTTACAAATCTATTATTTTACAGTGACTTAAATAAAGTTTATGAAACAAAGATGTCCCAGCAATATGACCAACTATTTTTTAGATTACAGGGCGATATTACGTCCCCATTTCACCATGAAATTTCAAATTCCATGAAAATTTTTCATCCTAAAATTCAATGTGGAAAAAATTGTTGTTGCCACAATATCCAATATTCTCGTGAAATTTTCACGATGTAATAATTCTGTTGCAAAAAAATGCTTTCTAGGGAAACAAAATTGTAGTATTTCCTTTTACCTAAATTTATTTTGCTAAAACATATCACTACATAATAGTTAGATCTAAAATGTTTAGACTCAAAATACGATTTAACAATTGCAGGAAATGCAAAGTGTACACTCAAAGAAATACCCTTTTAAGAAGCCATAAAATTTATGTTAATAGCAGCTTTGGTCTGCAGAAAACGATTTTACTGTTTAGATTTTTGAAAACTTTCTCAAGACTATTTTAATAAAATTTTTGAAAAAAAAATGTCCATGGTTTCCGCAATATATGGTCTTTAAGTCATTAAGGACATCCTATATTTAAAGTTGGGTAAAACAAACTGTGTGTGAGATATCATCGAACTATATTCGTTTCATTTGAAACCCCTATCGATTATTTATGTATTCCATACATAAAAAATCAATAGGGGTATCAAACGAACATCGTGAAAATGTACGCCACCGCTTCGCTATTTGGCTCGCATCTGAAACGTCCACTTTTCCTTAACTCTGGCACATAAAACCGGTTGAATTTAACCGATGAGATGTGTTATGTGGGCTTTAGGGACCGCTGTGGTTTATGGCTTAATCGTATAGACCTGCGACTTAAGAAAACCCCACAAGAAATAGTCTAGCAGAATCAAATCGCACGATCTCGGTAGCCAGTTCACATCACCTGCACGTGAGATGACCATGCCCTCAAATTGCTCGTAGCATGAGCTGTATGACACGTAGCGCCGCCCTCAAGCCAAAAAAACTAATCGACCTATAGCGCTCGCCGTTGACGATGATTGCCTAGCCAACGTACGAGTAGTGTAGATCCACCACAGAAGCTAAGAACGTATAAGGCAACATTGCCGCCTATGGCGACGCTAGATGTGTCTGAGCTCTGAGGTGAGAGGAGCATCGCCTATTCCATGGGAAGAAGAAAGAGTTAGAAAAGCGAGAATGTGAAGAGATAAAGCTTTATGGTAAAAGAAACGATGCCAACATCAGACTAAAGAACAGTTCACTGGCATAGCTTCGTGTCGAGATAAAAATGGGACTCTGGCTAACACAGAAGCTAAGAACTTTGCATATAAGGCAAAATTGGCGCCACGAGCTGTGTTGGAGCAATATCGGGCGCTGAGGAGGAAGAGCATCGCCTATTCTGGAGGAAGAAGACAGAGCTGGAAAGGCGATAATGTGAAGAGATAGAACTTTATGGTAGCAGAAACTATGTCAGCAAATTATAACAACGCGTGAAACATCAGACGAAGACGCGTGTCGAGATAAAAATGGGTATCTGGTGACATCAAGCTGAAGACAACAGCCTCCAACCAATCATAAATGATGGTGTTGATTGTACACCCCTACCCAGCTATATCCCGGTTTCAGAACAACAAAACCGACAGAGCTGTATAAGGCCGAAGGAGACGAGCTAAACTGCACAATCTGGAAGAATGAACACATGCCCAATGATTGAAACCTTAGCGTACTATGTCCGATTCATAAAAAAAAGAGACAAGACTAAATAAGCGGAATAAGTCTCCTACCCATTACATCAGCGATGGGCAAAAGCACTACCCGGGGTTTTTCCTCTCACGTGTACATGAGCACACACATTGAATGAGAGTTCAATATCATTCAGTCGCGCTTGGACGTTCGATCGACGAGGTTGTGTCATCGCTTGTTGCTTAGCGTGCACATAAAGAAAAAATGGGTGATACAATTATTACAATACATACTTCAAGTATAAGAATAAAGTTTAGTATGTATTGTATTTTTACCGAAGAATTTATAAACATTTCTAAATAGTTACAAGTTTAAATTATTTATTATATTACTGCAGAAATGTATATATTATTTTCTTTTGTCAAAATTAAATAAAGTAACGAATTTTTTAAAATAATTTTAAATGTATATATTATTATCTGTTAACGATTTTTTAATAACATTTGTATAAACGCCTAAAAAAAGTTGGACACTCGAAAACGGTTAATAGAAAAAATAAAGAATATGGCATAATCAATACGAGTATGCAGTACTCTTATTGGAAAATTTGGATTGATTAATTTGCATAGCATAATAAATATGTATGTGGCTAATCATAACATACATATTTAAAGTTAGATTTCTTTATGTACGCGTATAATAACCCCAAATCTACTTAATGATGTTCGTTGTCCACTTTATTTATTATCTTACCCAACAAATATATGTAAGGATAATTCAAATACCATTTCTCGCAGTGCATAAAGAGAGTGTTAACACTTCTCACAAATACATAAACATTTTGTAGAAGTATTTTGTGCCCATCGCTGCATTACATATAAGATAGTGTCGAGTGAATTTTGTAAAAGATTGAAACCAAAACTTGTCCATCTGATCCAACCCTATTAATGTGGCTTCAGGCCGAATGAGTCAACAATCGACCAAAATTTGCAACCTGCGACAAATCCTGAAAAAGACCCACGAGAAGCAAATTGATACATACCACCTTTTCATCGACTATAAGGGTGTATTTGACACTCCGATAAGTGATAAATTATTATATATTATGACACGAATTCTTCAGTTAAAATAGAAAATGACCTCTTCGAACCATTCACAACTACATGAGGTATCAGACAAGGTGACATCTTATCGCGGAGAAAATTTTGGAAAATCGCGAAGGTTAATAAAACGGGCACAATTAACTCCAAGGGCCATATCCTCCTCGCCTTTGCGGACGACATAGACATTGTAGGGAGAACAAAACGAGATATACACGAAAAGATGAAATTCGTTTCTGCGAAACGAAATATTAGACAACTATAATTCTCGTTTGTAGGAACAGAAATTTCATTTGTGGTGACAGAAACTTATTTTGCGTAAACAATTATTTGTTCTGACCAGAAGAAATTTCAGTCCTCGTAAACAAAAATTCGCAGGAACTCTAAAATTTCGTTTCGCAGGAACGATTTTTTCTTTGCGTGTAACTGCAGCTTTTTCCAATATTTAGATTGCCTCATCTAAAATGGGTCTGGTGGTAAATGAGGACAAGATGCAGATAATGCTGGCGACTGCTAGAGAGGCGCCGCGACAAACGAAATGTGATATAGTTCCGGCCGGCAGTTGCAACGTCGAGGTTGTAGACGAATTTGTATACCTCGGATCCGCAATAAACCAAAAGAACGATGTCAGCAGTGAAATTAAAAGAAGGATCATGCTGGATAGTGTTACTTTGGGCTCGGTAAACAACTCATGAACAGAGACCTCTGCCGAAAGACGAAAATTACACGTTACAACACACTTATTTTACATGTGCTGCTATGTGGCGCCGAAACATGGGTACTTTCGAAAGCGGATGAAGTAGTGCGTGAACGAATACAGCGATTGCGCTGGCTAGGACACGTCGGTCGAATGGAAACGACCGCTCCAGCCAGAAAGGCGTTAGCTGAAAGCCACCGCTGAAAGCCACGGCTGAAAGCCACCGCTGAAAGCCACCACTGAAAGCGCAGACAGAGAAGGCCGAGACTCCGTTGGAAGAATATGCGAAAATCCCTGGTATTACAAACTGGAGACAGCTCGCTTAAGATCGAAGAGCTTGGAGATCATTTTTTAAGCAGGCCAAGACCTGGTTATAGAGCCAGCTTAAATAAGCAGTGTTTTTTATCGCATGTATAGATAAATTAACAGCAGTCAATGTTTGCTATTAACAGCAGACTTTTTTGGGAAGCAGAAGTGAGTTTGCTATTAAACCATATTATGGTCAAGGTCATGCATAAATGCTGTTGTAGCTGCTGTGGCTTTGCTTCTTTAACAGATTAATCAACAGCAGAAATTTCAGCAGACAATGTTTGCCAATAATAGCAGACTTGTACAGTATGGTTGTCTGCAATTTCGTTAGACTAGAAAGGATTTTTTCTTTGTATACAGATGATTTCATATAGAGTATAAATTATTAATATAGAAATATCAACAATTTTCCAGAAAACCAATTGAAAACATAAAATGTTTAGTATTAATTTTCAAAAATATTGCTGGGTTTGACATATTTCTTTAAAAACAAAACATCATTTAAATCAATAGTTTTTAATATTTTATTATAATTAAAATAAATAAATTAGTCTTGGGGAAAATATTGTGTGTGTGGGTGGAGGGGGTTAGAGATAGTTATTTAGAGTGATTTTTGGAATTTCCATTTTTGTGTCAATTTTTAAGTTTCTTTATTAAAAGTGAGGTTGTGTGTGTGTGTTCGGGTGTTTTTATTTATTCATGTTTTGTTGGAGGTTTCCAGGAAGTAAGAAGTGTGGTAAAATTTGATTTTGTTACGTTAGTTGTTTTCTTTTAAATTTATTTGTTTTCATTTTATTTTTCATTAGCAAATTGTGTGTAAATTTCCGTTTGTTTTTTGGTTTTCTTCTTCAGTTTGTTAAAAAATGTGTTGTGGTATTTTTTTTTCATTCATTCATTTCATGAGTTTTTACAAAAAATTACATAAGGGATTCTTTTTTCTTCAATTTTATTTTTGTCCATATTTCCATTACTTATAAGTAATATGCGTATTTATAAATTATTTGCTTGGAATTTTTTACATAATTGTTTTTTTTTTTTTGTTTACTTATTTATTTTTATTTTATAATGTATAATTTTTTTTCTTCTCCTCATATTAAAAAATGAAAATTTACAGTTTTCGATTTTTAATCAAATGTTTTTCTCTTTTTTATGCAAAAAAATCGGTATGATATTGTTTTTCTTCTATTTGCTTTATTTTGTAGTTTTCAAACGAATTTAACTATGTGTTTTTTAAGACTTCTACAAAATGTTTATTTTTTTTTTGTTTTGTGTTCAATAATTAAGCCAAATTTTTAGGGGTTTTGTTAATTTAAAGAAACATTGTTTTTTTCAACTGAAACAAAAATGTTAAATTCTGTTTCAGAGGGAGAGGAATTTTTTCAAACTTCATAGTATTTTTCTAATTTTTCTCATGAAGAGAATTTTATTAATTTTAAAAATAAATATTTTTTTTTACTGAAAATTTTGAGTTTTCTGCCCTCTGTTAATGTTTGTTGTTTCTTTTTTTGGTTTAGAATACAATTGAATGCTGTGCTTAGTTAATTATTTTTTCTTTGCTTTGTCTCTTTCAAATAAGTATTTTTTTGTTGTTTGCTGCAAACAAGTGTTTTAATATATTTCTTTTTTGAGTATTCAAATTATTTGTATTTTGTTTCCGGAATTATCGCTGTTGTAAACTTTTGTGTTTTACTGCATACGTTTTGAGTACTGTTATTTTAGTTATTTTTTTCTATTTTATTTTGAAGCCATTTATATAATGCTCTTAAAAAATGTTTTATATTTATGTTGGTTTTAAAAAACTTGTTTTTTTATATATATAAATATTTATAAGTTTATATGTATGTGTATGTATCGTTTGAATTATTATGTATATAAATTTATTTATATATATATATGTATGTATACTACATTTAATACAAGTATTTAATATTTATAAATATTTATATGTATATGCATGTGTATGTGTCCATCTTATAAGTAAATATTATTTGTTGATATTTAAAAAAGTGTACACCCCTTTTTTGTTTGTCCATTCACCTATGCAAATTTATGTTTGGAAACGCTTTAACGCGTCACACGAGGGAGTGATGTTGTCTGATCTAATTTGGGAAAACTTCGGATAATTGAAGTTAAAAGGGGTTAAAAAAATAATAAATGGTAGCAAAAAATAAAAAAATGTAATCATTTATATTTTTAAATATAGTTTATTTAAGAAAATTAAAAAATTTAATTAAATAAGAAATTACGAAATTTGAGAAAAATAAGTTTAAAAAAAAAATTATTGCAATATTTTTAAAATAATTGAATCACTGAATATTTAAATTAAGGTTAAGTGATATTTGCATACAAGTTTTCTGTTTTTTTTCGTGTACTAAAATTTGTGTCAAATATTTCCACAACTCATAATAGTGATGAATTTGTAATATGGGATTTTTAATTTTTTTTATGAATTGTTTGGTTTTTTATTAAATAAATAGAATAAAAATTAATTAATTGTCGGTAGTATAAGACTGAAAAATTGTCAGAACAACCAATTTTTTAAAACAGTTGCTTGTGGCAACATACAACAGATAATTTTAGCCACCATTTTCGTAGTTGGCGCAACCAAATATGATTGTTGTCAACATGGAAGCAGAAGTATACCACAACCAAAATGTTGGAACCGCATGATAGTAGACAGAAGTACCAAAATTCGGTTGGCAAATAATTCGGTTGAGGCAACCAAACTGTATTCTGTGTGTGGGACAACCCTGTCATAAAGATTTATTTATTTCTAGAGAAAGACAAAAAAGGCCATCGTGGAACTTGGCTATATTGTAGAGGACAATTCGGCCTAAAATACAAAAAATTAATTTAAAAATAAGAAGGGGATTTTTTTTTTTAAAAAATAATTTAAAATTTTTTTTTTTTTAAATTAGAAAGAAAATCTAAAAATTATGCTTTCTATTTTTATTAATAGTGCAAATAATTACTAACATTCTGCAAAAAGTCCCATATTGATAGCTTTTACCGATAAAAATATATAATTTATTTAATAAATCCAGTATTCCTCAAAATTCACAATTTTGAAAATTTTAAAATCGTCTTAGAAGGCCTGTTGTTTATTTTTTTTCAAAAAAATTTGCATGGGTAGTTGTCTACACTTAGTATAACGATTAAAACATGTTTCACCAAAATCCGTGGCATGAGCCAAAAATACTGTGATCACTTAACATGGAAATGCTCATTGGTATATAAGTAATTAGATTCTTTACTATACCCAGCTAGATTTTTGATTATAAAATTTAATTATATCATTTTTAACGAGTTAATTAATGTTTTAATTTATTCAATTATTCGAAACTTTCAGTCATATATTAATATTTTAAATGACTTAATTACTTTTTTAATTTCTTAAATAAAGTTTTTCATTTAACTCAAATAACCTTTAATCGTAATATTTCTTTAATTAAAATTCCTCATTAGTTCAATTAATGTCTTAATTGAAGCCAGATATATTTTCATTTATAAAATTTTTGTTTTCATGGATTCAATTAAAGTTTACATTGATTAAATTAACATTTTAGTTGATTCCATTAATATTTTAGTTGATCCAATTAATGTTTTAGTTGATTCAATTAATGTTTAATTGAACCTATTAAAACCTACAATATTTAAGTCTTTTTATTTAATATTTTGTAAATGTGCACCAGAAAATATTAATATTATTTAATTATTAAAGAATTAAACAATTTTTTTCTTTTGGAAAAAACTCAAAAAATTTCAAAGTTTTTTTAATTTTAGTAATAACCCTTTTAATCTTTGGAGCCTACAACATCACTCCCTCTCAATACCTTTAGAAATATTAAAATAAGATTAAAATTAACATTTATTGAAAAAAAAATAAAATCGTTAAAAATATCAGTTCATTTACTGTAAAAACAGTTCAAATTACAAATATTTATCGCATTTCCACAAAAAAAAAAACAGAATAATTGTTTTGAAATATATACCCAGATATCTCTCAAAAATTATAACAAATTTATACAATTTACAATTTAAATGTAATATACAATAAACAAATGTTGTCGGTAAAGTACAGTTTTTTTACTTAAATTCTAATAAAAAGGAAATGAAAAATGAATTAATGGATGAATTTTATAAAACAAAATATGTGATGGTTTATATTTATGTATCTAGTATGTATGTATATGTCTAAGGCCAAATTTATATTTATACAAAACAGACTAATAGTAGCCCAATTGGGTCTGCACACGTTGAAAAATCTATATATTTTTGAGGACGATTTTATAATAAAATTCTGGATTTTTATAGTTTCGCAATCTATTCGATTAGTGGAAAAACTGTAAACATAAGATAAAATGTGTTAATATATTTAATATTTCCAGAAAATATCTGGATAAAGGTAATTTTTGCAGCAGAACAAGAGTGGCTGATGAAAATTGAATACGCGACCCCGTCATTGACGTCCTGCTTGTTCCTAGCTAATAATCACCAATGAACTTTGCACACAAGGAAAAATGCTACATATTTTGAAAGAAGAGTTTAAAAATAACTCTGGAATTTTTGTAGCTTTTCGAAATAAATTATTTTAGTGGAAATATGAAAGTGTAGGGCAAGGAAGACCTGGTTGATGCTTTTTATTTATTATTATTAGGCAGAATTAACTAAAATTTTTATTCTGCATAAAGGCCGGGTTAGGCAAACTTAACCGTAATTTAACTTTAGCGCCGCCGTAACGTTGCCCGCTGGAGCAATTACCCAAAACTTCAAAAACGTGCCATATGACTGAGACATTCACAACAAAAATAGCAACAAATTAATTTTATTTTATATTTATTTGCTACTAATTTATCATTTTATTACTTATTCATCATTACTTTTCAAAATTTTCGCATACTTTTTTGATTTTACTGATTTTGTTAGCAAATGCACGTAAACGTACCGTCCAAATCAAATTTCAGCAGATTCAGCCGTCCGTTTACGTTTCGTTTTCGTTGCCTAATCGTTTACACTGATTTCCATATGTCTGATTGAATCAGCTGATTCGTTACGCTACGGGGGCGCTACGGTTACGTTTGCCTAACCCAGCCTTAAATTAGATACTAGAGCTATCCAGCTACAAAAACCTAATTATAATTTGTTGACATCTAAGACCTTAAATGTGTACCACAAAAATTAATGTCACGGATTTTATAAAATTTTAGATTTATATTTGGAGTATTGTAGATAATCACAATGTATTACAAATTATGAATCTACGCATTCATTGATATATTAATGCTAATGATAGAAATTTTATTTTAATTTGAAAATATTTAAAATCACATTTTATAAAAAATATTAAAAATTTACTTTGATTTAAGGATAATTGTATTTCAGGATCGAGGTACAAATCTAGCGAAGAATAATTTTCTCGCCTTTCGCATGACCTTTGAGATTTTAAAATTAGGATAAAATTAATTTTGGAGATATCAGCATTTGAAAGTAAATATTTTAAATTTTTTCTCCAGCCTGATATATTTTTGTTGGTTAATCAAGAGAATTTTAGTTCTAATCTGTCCTTCCAAATATAAAAATTATTTCTTGAGTGCAGTTAAATAAAAGAAAAATGTTTCATATACATAGTCTAATGAATAACAATATTAGTTAGAAAATATTAGAAAAAAAAATTAAATGTCAATAAGAAAAAAAATCAATAAAATATATATATACTTATTTCACGACACAGAGTACATCTTTTTGTGATAACTATTTTTTGTTCATTGTTGCTGTTGTTGTTCTTTGATCTTTGTTGTAAATAGTGTAATGTACATACATAGTTTACAAGAAGTATAAAAAAATTGTACAAATTGTTTTACAAAAATCTTTTAAAAATCGTTTAGAAAATTTACAAAGTTTGTTTACTTGTCTTTTTTGTACAAAAATTTGATTATGTGTGATTGGTTTTTTCCGTTTCGTCTCGAGCATATTTTACAAAAAAGCTTTTTAATTTTTTCACATTTCTTGTGTGTACATACGTGTGTGTGTGAATGTGTTTTGGGTTCCTTCATTTTTTATACAAATATTTACTATTTTTTTTACAAAGTTTTCGGATTTCTGAAAATTTCTTTAAAATCATATTTTAATTGATGAAATTTTCAAAAAAAGTCTATGCGTTTACTTTAAAAGGTTTTTTGGTCTATTTAGTTGCGATTTTTTTACAGAAATTATACAAACGTAGTAGAGAACAAAATTTACAGAATTTTGATGGTTTTTTTACAAATGTTTTGAGTGATTTTAGTATTGTGTATTTTTGGGTTCATATTTCAAGAGCAATGACTCAGTGCTTTATTTTTGTGGAAATGCAATATACATTGTTTTATTTAAAAATAAATTGAAAATGATGATAACTTTTAAAATATATATAAGTGAAATTTGTTATTTATGAGAATAAAAGACTTATTTATAGTATTAAAATAAAGGTGGGCTGCAAAACTGACTTAAATCGCATCGCATTGTATCGCATATAAATATTTTAAATATATTTATTTCAAAATAGAACCTTGATTTTCTCGACAATATTGGCTTTACGATTTAATGTTTTATTTAGAAATTTCATCACCCTAGAGCCGAAACACTGCATTTATTATTGGTTAAAGAGAATAAAATTCTGTGCAATTTAAATGGATTGTTTCCCTAAATTCTGATGGAACTTATCTGCTTAGCTCACAGCTATTTTCAATGTTTAATTTATCTTATTGACAAAAATTAAAAATACTTTTCGATCAAGAATTTCTCGATAAGGAATGATGTGATTTGGGCCCTGATTTCTCATTAACCTTGAGTTCGACATCATGGGAAAAGTCCATATATGTTGAAAATGAGGTTGTAATATTGCAATGTTTTATTAAGTCAGATCGAGATGAGGCCTGTTCAAGGACGGGTCATTCAAAACAGCCTCCACTTTAAGGTCTATCAGAATACTTACTTTTCTTTTGTTAAAAAGAGATGGTACTCATTCCCACAATCTTTTTCACGAAGTCCTGTGTGAAGACCAGGATTGTAATGAAAATAAGGAGCTGCATGTTTAAGACAATGTGGAGCAAATGAAAATCTAATAAGCCGATACTATAAATGAAATATATCCAGAGAAAAAATCGTTGAAAATTAATTTTCACATATTTTGCATAGAATGTTTAAGGTCGTATATTTGAATCCCAGCAATTCTTGCTCTTTCAATTTTTTGTGTGAGAGATACATTTCTAAGGAACGCTACGAGGGTTGCTATATATATTTCTGGCATAGGCAACACCAAGTGTTGTCTAAGCATAAACGTACTCAGAACATTTTGACGTACGACCATCATTTGTGTTGTATTATTCTGTATTCAAAACAAGTAAGAAAGTTTCAGTCGGGTAAACCGACTAAGGTATACCCTCACTTTGTGAGTAATGTAATATTGAATATTACTCGAATTATTCTGTCACTTTGTGTGGGAGGTACCAGAAGGGGTTTATCAAATACACCTTTTTTTGCTGAACATTAGATACTTTAAATTCATTGCACTGTGCCGACTTATAAGCATTTATGTGCACTGGTATAAACGTTATGAGACATTAAATTGTGGTATGATTTGGGCATTTTGTGTGGGAGGTACAAAGAGGGGCGTGGCAATAACGCCCATTTTGCACAGGGCTATGGACACTATAAAAACATTACACTTTTACAAAATTTCAAGTATTTTTATACACTGGTTTTAATGTTATAAGCTGTTAACTTTTGGTGCAAAAAGGTACCTTTGTGTGGGAGGTACCAAAAGGGGCGTGACAACAACGCCCATTTTCCCCTGGACTGTACGCAATATAAAAGCATAATACTGTACAAAATTTCAAGTATTTTTATACACTGTTATTAATGTTATAAGCTGTTAACTTTTGGTGCAAAATAGTGCATTTGTGTGGGAGGTATCAAAAGGGACGTGGCGACTTTGCCCATTTTTCTCGAGTTGATAACGACTAATAAGATAATACTATGTGTGGAATTTCAAAAGATTCGAATAAGTAGTATAGCAGTTATTAAAGAATCAATATTTCACAACATTTTAACCCTTTGTGGGGGAGGTACTAGAAGGAGTGGACCAATATGGGCCATCTTCGAACTTAGCCGGAGATAGAAAAAAATATTACCACATACCAAATTTGAGGTCAATCGGTTACTCCTTTCGAGAGTTATCGTGCGCACCAGCCAGCAGACAGACAGACAGACAGACAGACGGACGGACATTGCTCATTCGACTTAAAATGACCCAAAACGGATTTCCTCCGAACATACTTGGGGTCTTAGGTCACTCCTTCGACGTGTTACACTTTTTTTCGTAGCAAATGATATATACACTCGTCACACTAAAGTGAGGGTATAATGAAACAAGTATGGAAGGTATTGGTCTACAAAGAAACTTTGTTTAAACATGTAAGAAAAGTAAACCGAATAAGAAACACCCCAACTTTGTGAGTAATGTAATATGGTACTTTATGTGGAACCCTGAAAGGTAGAAACATATTACTCAGTCTATAGTCATTGAAACGGTTGTCTAAAATTACAGACGAATATAATATTTGAAGTGTTTATGTGCATGGATATTTAAGTTGAGCTATTAAATTTTGGTACGAATTGGCCATTTTGTGTGGGAGGTAACAAAAGGGGCGTGGCAAGAACGCCCATTTTCTTCCGAACTGTAGGTACTCTAAAAGCACAACACTCCAAAATTATAAGTATATACATATGTACATATATGTACTGGCATTAAATTGTCCCTCTGTCCATTTTTTCTCAATATTATAGCGACCGATAAACTATTTATATGTGAGCTGATAGGTGTTATATCAGTTATTAGAGAATCAACCACTAAATTGTAAGCCTTTATGATGGAAGTACTAGAAGGAGTCGACCAATTGGACCATAATCCAACTTGGCCTAAGATAGAATACAATATTACTACATATTAAATTTTAAGTCAATCGGTTACTCCTTTCGAGTTATCGTACGCACCAGCCTGCAGACAGACGGACATTGCTCATTTGACTTAAAATTACGCAAAACGGATATCCACCGAACATACTTGGGATCTTAGGTCACTCCTTCGATGTGTTATACTTTTGGCCCGTAGAAAATGATATGTGCGATCCATAGTAATTGTGTGAAATGATTTGGCAATCTAATCTACATTGTACAATCTAGTCTATCGCAGTGCAAGAACTGGAGAGGAATAACTCTGCTCAACATGGTCAACAAAATACTAGTCCACATTATCAACAATAAGCTATCGGAGTCCCTAGCACCAAACCTAGGGCAAGAACAAGCAGGATTTCGAGGAACATGCAGGATTTCATGCATTGACCAAGTGAACACCTTGCACATTATCGTTGAGTAATCAGTGGAGTGGCGCATTTCTTCATATCGATACCTCCATTCTAAAACATGCTAAGTAGACTTAGCTTCTAAATATTCCATATTATATTCAGTCAAAATTTGGTATATATCCCTCCATCAACCCAATCAAAAGTTATTCACAAAACTGTACAGGTCATTCGATTTCCATTACAAAGAAATTCCAAACAAATTTAAAAAATTCGTCAAACTTTGATCGCCTCTCCTGAATAAGTACCTTTTTGCACTTAGCATAGTTTAGAAGGGAGGTATCGATATATGTGCTTCATTGATTTCGAAAAGGCCTTCGATACATTAATCCCTGAAGCGATCTGGGATGCACTAGAAGGTAAAGCAGTGCCCACTAAAGTGATAAATTTGGTTGAAGAGCTGTATGTAGAATGGATCTGCTATCGGATCACTGTTGAGAATCAATTAAGTGCCAAAATAAACATCCAGACTCGTGTCCGTCAGGGCTGTGTTCTCTCGCCTCTACTGTTCAAGCTAACGCTTGACACAATAATGAACCAGGTGACAATCAACAACGCCGGTTTAACATGGGACCTCCAATGTACTCTTGAAGACTTAGATTATGCAGATGACATATCGCACTTGTTCCACTAAAGGGTAACACTCAAAATAAAAAAAAATTCAAGTTGTTACCGTTTTGTAGAACAGGTGCGATATGTCTTCTGCCACACAAAAACTCTCATATTGCGACAAAACTTCAGCACCTTAGCGAGTATGTAGCTCAAAACAGGTCTTAGGATAAATATTGCAAAAACCAAGCTAATGAGCATTAATACAGACAATATTCCTTTATCTTTAGACGGCAAACCGATCGAAATTTTCGATTCTTTCTGACCAGACCAACAGTCAATAAAACCCGAAATTCACTTAAATGGAATTGGATTGGAGTTCACTAGTTCTCGAACTCTTTCCATAAGGCTGACTAGTGATCGAGTTCGAGATGAAGCGAGTTCGAGCCAAGTCTAGTGTATGAGCATGTGTAACCAACATTTCGTCAGTTTAAGAGAAACTCCGTGGTGGAAATACGAAAATGGAACCGGAAATTTTTATCAGATTTTTTGTCAGATTTTTTGTCAGCTGACCTTAATGGGTCTGCAAGATTTCCTTGGCGCATGTCTCAAATCACCTAAGTCGGGGTTTATATTATACAACCCATTCGCGCAATCTGTCGAAAAATAAAAGCCTTGTCACCTAGTCTCGTATCACATGACTTCGGTAGAGGATCGCATAACTGAGAGAGACTCATATGCAATTTCTCTTTTAAACGCATGACACAGGGTGCCACTGTAAACCCCGCCAAATGGTAAGCAAATGGTTACACACATAACCGGCTTTACGTCACGCCTAAAGAATTTCTTTAGTCCAATTGTAGCCAAACAGAACAATTTTCTTTATGTCCTAAGCATTTATATTTTAGTGTTTGAATCAGGAAAAATTGCAATAAAAGTTATGAAGTAACGAGTGATTTTTCAAGAGCTTTCGGATTTGATTTAAAAACACATACAATTTAGAGAAATGTATGAAATCTTTATTTGAGTCAATAGAACGGTCTATACAATTGAATTTTTAAAGATGATTTTATGTAAATGTTGACCGCGGCTGCGCCTCTCTCCAACATATTGGCCGGCATTTCACGAATAAATTCAATATTCAATATTGGCTTATAGTGCGTCAACCGTTGCGGACTTGTACCTATAGACATGAGCCTTAACGTAGACCCCCAAAAAATACTCTAAAGGCGTTAAATCGCACGATCTAGGCGGCCAATTGACCGGCCACAAACGTGAAATAAAATGTCCACACCGAACTCGCCTCTCAATTGGACCATTGTTTCGCATGCTGTGTGGCATGTGGCACCGTCTTGTTGAAACCATATGCCAGCCAAGTACAGCTCTTCCATTTTGGGCAAAAAAAGTTTGTAATCATCGCACGGTAGCGCTCGCCATTCACAGTAACGTTCCTACCTATGTCGTCTATTAAAAAGTACGGTTCAATGATGCCACCGGCCCATAATCAACACCAACAGTGCATTTTTCGGGATACATTGGCAGTTCTTGCAATGCTTCTGGCTGCTCTTCGCAACAAATACGGCAATTTTCTTTGTTCACGTATCCATTCAAGCAGAAATGAAAATAAATGTCCAAGAAAAAAGTTGATCTTGCAAGCGTTGTTCGATTGTAAGTCGATTAATGGTTAAATTATATACCAAACTGAACATGTTTGACAAAAAAAAGTGTTGCCAAAAAATCACCCATTATTTGGGTTGATTTGGACGATTTTCCTCTATGAAAATTCAACAAAAATGTAAAAATTGATTTATAGATTTGTTTTGATCTTTTTCCATTAATTTGTTACACGGTGGCCAGATCTTAAAATTTTGCCTGCAAAGTGCAACCGTATGAACTTACAATTCTTGTCTTGCAACGCTGGCAGAAAAGTCATCATCAGTAAATTGTAAGATGTGCGTAGTTCATACATCTGACAATGGCGCCATTGTCTGAGAAACATTCAGGGTTGTTGTGGAATCCGATTGTTGTCGGAATCAGAATTGAAACCGAGAAAAAAATAACTTTAGTGTCACAGAAGGTTATTTTTTTCGATTTCAATTCCGATTCGGACAACAGTCGAATTCCATAAAGAGAAAAAAATTTCATTTTTTTTCTCGATTTCAATTCCGATTCCGACAGCAATCGGATTCCACAAAAACCCTGATTACATTGGCAAAACTGTATACCTATGAAATATTTTTATTGGCAATCCTGCCTATAAATATTTACAAAATTTATTGTAAATTTGTGAAATTGTAATGGTTCCTTGCAATCGTCTAAACTGAGAATTTACCTATTGCAAACAATCTGCCATTGTCAATACATTGGCAACACTTTGACAGAGTTGACAACATTGTAAGATCTGACCACCGTGTGTACATAGATTTAGTCCATTTTTCTCCACACAAAAAAATCAAACAGGTACTTGATAAATTGTAACAAAAAGTATTTTCCGCAATAGTTGAATAGTTATTTTAAGAACGAAATCTTCATTTAAAAAAAATTAATTCTTATTTAAAGAACCAATGGGTCCAAATCATGACATTCGATATCACATTTTTTACATTTTATTTTTTCTAATAGGAACAAGTGAAATGTCGAATCCGTCCACCAATGATCGCATATGAATTCTTTCGGTTACAAATAAAATCATATTACCTATGACACTCGTTGTTCGTGTGAAAGGATATAAATTTGGGTATAAATATACCCTAGTTACCAATTTGCAGCCCAATTAGTTTAAATTTACGTTATGGGGTGACAAAATACCCTCCACCATGGTGGTATAAAAAGTTAACATTGGAACTAATTCAAAACTATCCAGATAAGCTGCATACGATTTTAGTTAATCAATCTACTTAAATTGAACATAATTTATACCCTTTCAACGATAATAAATAACTCATTTCGATGGTAAAGTACTCGATATCGAATGCCGTGATTTGACTCCAGTCTTTCTAAGTCTTACCGAATCAGACATGATTTTATTTTGGAATTTCAAAATAGGACAAGTAACCACATGCTATTTTCTTCTGAATGTATTGTGCACTAGAGAGTTGTCTAGAGAGGGAGAATAGTCTTTTGAAGAGACTACTGGGTTTCACAAAATATTGCCCAGTTTCCGATTCGTTAACATGGGGCTACGAAACAGTTCTTAAACACACAGAAAAATAAAACAAGTTGTTGGTTACGATTTAACCAACAAAATTGTTAAAATTAAATACAAAATTTTTGGTACAACAACTATGTGGTTACATCGTACCCAACAACCTTGAACTCTTGACTCAAGAGCTCTGTTGTTTTTTTAAAGATTACAGTTGTTGTTTCAGGTACAAAAAGTTGTTGAAATGGACCCAGATTTCCATTTGAGTCGGTTCTGATACCACGGTTATTTCAAATCACTCGTTATAGGCCTTTTATTAATTCAGCGTGATCCCTAACATTTTCGTTTTTCGACATGCAAATGCGTGTACTCTCGAAAAAGCTATTTTCTTTAATAGTGTATTTTCAATGTTAGGATTGGGCTACCTTTGCTACGCTTACGAATTCTTTTCATGACATTTTCCATCACCAATTCGCACATTTGAGGCCTTTGATGTCTTTGAGGACTTGAATCGATTGTGGGCCACCTTACCTGCCACGTTATCCCAAAGAAAAACGTCTTAAGGTGTTAAATCACAAGATCTAGGTGGCCAATTTTAATCGCCTCTTCGAGAAATCACACGGTCAGGAAAGTTTACAATTGCTGGCCGAACAGGTGCCTCACGACGACACAAGAATGCTTTAGATTTGCAAACTTTGACCGCGAAATTTTCACCATTCTTGTAGTGTTTTAATAATTTCAATACGTTGTTGATGTGTATATCGTTAATTTTTTATTAACGACGTAGATTTTACTTGTCATCCGTCAAGTAGTGACTGCTTGAGTCTTGACAACTGTTAAAATAGCGGGCTATTCAAAATTACACCTCTTATTGGAAGACCCTTTACTAAATTTTATTTAAAAAAATATTAAAAAATTAGTTTCAAAAGTAACGTATGATCATTTTTGGGACGGCGGCGAAGGGTTCCTGTACATGCAACTAATTCAGCAACAAAATCATGGGTATAATCATCACATCCGTTGCATATCGAAATTATATTACGAGAGATCTCATAACTCATTCCCACCTTCAGCGAAAAAGTGAACATTTGCTTTCCGGGAACATTTTTTCCCCTGCAAGTGTAATTGAAAAATTAAAGTTTTCAAAAAATTTTGCAGAATGACTCATCGTGCGAAAGAATTTTTGATCGCAATTTTGGGAAAGGGGAACAAGTTCCCATCGAAATTTTATTTGCGACAAAGTCAAATAAACTGCCCATTAATAAAAAGTGGGCAATTTAAGCAAATTGCCTCAAAGAATGTCAAAAACCAATTTTCAGGCTTGTTCTGTAACCACGGTGATATCCCAAACCGGACCGTTCTGAAATCCGAAGTAATATGTGTTCACCACCATATAGCTTACAGATTTAAAATCTTGAGGTTCACAAGTTTTTGTGTACAGAACACCTTTTTCTGTGAAAACGAATTCACGTCAACGTTAAGTTTCACAAAATTGTTATCATTTGTGTGAGAGGTACTAAAAGGGGCGTGGCAATAACGTCCACTTTGTGCTGGACTATAAGTCCTATAAACACATTACACTGCACAAAATTGCAAGTATTTGTATGCGCTGGTATTATTGTTATAAGCTGTGAACTTTTTCTACAAATTGGTCCCTTTGTGTGAGGGGTACCGAAAGGGGCGTGGCATTTTAGCCGATTTGTGTTCAGCTTATGGAGACGGTAAAATGATTACTAAGTTATAAGAGCTCTTACATGTCACAAAATTTTAACCATTAGTTGGGGAGGTACCACAAAGAGTAGGTCGTTATGGTTGTCCATCAAACATAAACTGCGTTTGAATAAAATATTATAACGTAAGAAATTTTAAGTCATTCGGTAACTCCTTTTCAGAGTTATGGTTAGCACCATTCAGTCGAACTGACAGACGGACGGACACTAATTTATTTATACTTATTTGACCCATGGAGGACCCATGCTAAAATTATTTATATTTTGTGGTAAAAATGTGGGTCCCTTTATCATTTAAATCTGATATTTCGTTCAAAAGTTATGTAGCCTTCAAAAAGTCTAAATTTGTAAAAAAATGTTGTAGGTGACCAGCATGGACACCCATTAAATCTAAACCGTTATGAATTTGGACAATCGGTAAAAGGTAATAAGTCTGCATGGTCTTCTAGTATAAGCGTGTAAAACATAGAAATCTAAATCAATGAATATTCGGAGTGGGTCGGTTTGTTTTGGAATTACCCTTCATAAATAAAAGTTCGCATGTAACATAGGGCGTTTACAATTTCTCTCCATTTGGATCTGTCTTTTACTAAAGTATTGATTTGACTCCAGGATAGTCCAGCGGTCTCGAGTTCCGATATAACACAACGAACCCAAGTATTACGTGGGCGTCCTTGTCGCCGTTGTCCCTGTGGGTTTCATTCCTAATTAATACTCTTTTAAGTAATTCAGTGAAAACGGTGGTGCAATCTGGGGCATTCGATATCGAATACTTTACGATCGAAATGTGTTTTTTATTCCCGTTTAAATATTATAAACTTCTGTCGAATTGCAGTTGATTGCTTTAATTAGTTCCAATGTTCACTTTTTCATGTTAACAAAAATTAAAATGTCTTTTCGATCCCTGCTTCTTGCCACAAAGCCTCATTTGAAATCCAATTAGGCCAATAATTGAAGAATGTTTGTCGGAGCCAGCGGTTTACAAAATATTGGATTTTGTTTTGTGTTGCTTTAAAACTCAACGTTGTACATCCATATATCACGTCCATATGTGGACTAGACTTTTGTCGAATTAGTTCTCGAACTCGTTCATTTTGGGTGAGCAGACAAACAATAAGAACATAATCACCATATCGAACATTTGGCTTTGTTCGTGAAGGTCATACCTGGGGCCAAATCACGGCATTCGATATCGAGAACTTTTCGATCGAAAAGCCAAATTAATTTTTGTTAATAAGAAAAAGTGAACATTGGTATTAAATAAAAACTATCCAGATAAGCTGTAAGAGTGTAGTGCTCAAGCAATCTACTCAAATTCGACAGAAACTATACTCTTTTAGCGATAATACAAAATAATTTCGATCGTAAAGTACTCGATATCGAATGTCGTGATTTGGACCCTGGTCATCCTAAATAAACTATTTAGTTCGCGAACTACACAACTCTAATACGGACATTTGAAAATGCTAATTTCGTTCTATTAGAGATGCCGTTACATCTCCATATTTTATAAAGACTTAGGAAAGCTACCTTTGCTTTATTGATTCGATCTGATATATCTTCGGTAGATCCGCCAGTTTGGTTATCTTACAACCAAGGTTAATGAAATTGTGAACATTTTTACAACCAAGGTTAATGAAATTGTGAACATTTTCATTAACCTTGGTTGTAAGATAACCAAACTGGCGGATCTACCGAAGATATATCAGATCGAATCAATAAAGCAAAGGTAGCTTTCCTAAGTCTTTATAAAATATGGAGATTTTTGGGATGTAGGTGATCCAATTTTGTGTGTATAATATGGAAAGGAGAAAAATAAACCTAATGCCAATATTGAAATTGCATTGTTGAAGAAAATAGCTTGTTCAAAAGCCACCATAATATATAACCTTAAGCATTTTGAAAACGCAAATGGTTTATATCCAAAGTTCTAAGCAAAAAGATGTCATTATTGCATATTTACAATCAACTAAAAAATTTGATTAATATAATTATACCAGCGTAATCAAATTATACAAGAAATTATTTATACAAAAATTAGTCAAAAACATTGAAATTATCCATTTGTGGACATTTTTCCAAAACATTTCGTCGCTATAAGTTTATTTACTTTTATATTTCCCCAAATTTTGTCGCAATAAGTTTTGAATAGAAATATATTATATATATATGTAGGGCCAAATCGAAGCCAAATTGGGTGAATATTCCTCATATCGTAACGAAGGCATTTCTATGCCAAAATATATAGGTTTCCCTTTAATATTGCGTGTGCAGATAGTAATGATAGGTTTTTCAATTGATATATTTCAGAAACTGTCGAAGTTACCGAGTCATAGTGCTACATGTGGAAATTATGAACCAATAATTATTGGGCGATTAATAACGATAATCCGGTTCATTCATAGATACGCAAATACTAATTTCGTTGTGATGCCAGCCGACATAGTGAATACCCTCTTTTGGATCTTAAAACCCCAACCAGACAGAGTTTAGTGTGAATTGAAGAAAATAAAGCCGTCGTACCAGCCAATATCGAAAAAGTCCCAGAAATGTTGATTCGTTGACGATCAACTCAATGGCCCCTGGTATAGAGCGACATCAACCGAATGTCTGTCCTCAGAGCCGACAAAATAGTTCCATGCAACGCTCGAAGTTGTGTAGAAAAATTTGGCCCTTGGTCATCAAGAAGCCAATAACTTTGGACAAGCTTGAGATGATATTGCCAGAATAACGCCCTATATATTGGGCCGAGACAACAAAAATTGGACTGAAGCCTTGAAGCACTGCCAAAGAATCCAAGGCGGCCATTTGATTGTGATATTCCATACACAACGGAATTTTTGAATATTCAGGGTTGTTGTGGAATCCGATTGTTGTCGGAATCGGAATTGAAACCGAGAAAGAAAATAACATTGGTGTCACAAAAGGTTATTTTTTTCAATATCAATTCCGATTCAAACAACAGTCGAATTCCACGACTAAAAAAAAATAAATTTTGTGTCACAGAAAGTTATTTTTTTCTCGATTTCAATTCCGATTCCGACAGCAATCGGATTCCACAACAACCCTGATTAGCTTATTTTTTAAGAGAGAATTTCATTCAACCATACGAAATCGAAATATCTTATATTTCATTTCAAAAGAAATTTCGAACAACAATTACAACTATCGTAAAGCCAATCTCTTTTAGTTTTGTTAGCCAACAAAACGAGAAACAGAAACTAAACGGGAAATTTTGAAAAAAGAAAGCCAAAATGTATTTATTGTTTTGCATATATTTTTCTTTTGTTTCAGTTGCAGATGTTGCATTAAAAATTAATAATGTAATTTAGTTTCAATATATTTATATATGTATTTATAATCATTTTTCAAATAGAATTTACAAACATATGTCTCATTAATAATAAAGGGTGGTTTTCTCTAAAAAAAAGCGAGCGATGACGATGACGATTTACAAAATAGACAAAATATACGTATAGTAGTTGTGTTTTGTTTCTTTTCTTTTATATCTTTCATATATTTATCTGTATGTAGTTTAGAGTAAATAATATTAATTATAATAATAAAGTTTATTAATACAATAAAGTTATACAATTATCAAATAACAAAGCGCAAAACTTTTCATCAATTCCCTCTCTTCTTAGGTTTTACTAAAAAAAAGATAAACGACAAAGATGATACAAAAAAAAATCGAAAAACTTATTAAGCTAAAGACAAAAATAAGAGGGGGAAAATCATAAAATAAAATCTAAAAATTAAATGAATGAGTTTTATGTTCTATTCATATTCATTGTTAAAAATAATTATTAAAAAAAAACATAGATGAGAAATATAGTTTAAAAAAAGTCTAAATAAATTAAACAAAATTAACAGTGACTTATACAAGAGGTTGTTGGTTGGTATTGTTGTTGTTGGTGTATTTTTGTTTGTTTATTTGTTAAAAGCGAGGATTTCTTTGATGAAATTGTTTGTTTTTTTTTAATTTTTAGTTTATAGTTTTATGTATAAAAAAAGAAGTAGTAACACTTTAGAGAGAGAATTTTGAGTGGGGTGATGGTTGATTTCTGTTTTTCTTTCTTCTTGACCTTCAGAAAAGTTTAACAAATTGGAAAAAATTTTACAAAACATACAGTTTTTCTTTACTAAACTTTTAACTTAACAAAATTTACGACGGGATTAATTAAGGATGGGATAGGTTTTGTTTGGGAAAGGGGTTCATAATGGATAGGTGTGTTTCTTTTTTACAAAAAATTACAAAATTATTAACAAATGTAAAGGTGGGTGTGTTGGGGGGAGTGGGAGTTGTGATTGAGGGACAGTGTTTTAATTACAGAGATATACAGTGTTCTTTTATTCAAAAAATTTTTTATATAAAAAAGAAAATTTACAATTTATATTCTTGTTGTGATTAGCTTTTTTCAAAACTTGCGTGGGCGTTTCTAGATGTGTAAAGGGGTGCGGCTTATGATGTGACGTGAGAGTTGGGTGACATTTTAAGAAAAATTAAAAGTCAAGTAGATTTTTTTGTTTGTTTATGTTTTGTCTTTCAAATTTCAATATCAAATGTAAATTTCTTATCTTCTTGAGGGGTTTTTTGGGGGGCATTATTTCTTATCAAAAGTTTGGATTCGTGTAGTGTTGCGTGTTTTCTTTTTAAATTTATTTGCATTTCTTTTTATAATTTCTATAAAACTAAGTTTAAGTCACACGCACTCACACTCAAACCTCACGAAAAAAGAGTTCGGGTTTGTTGGAATTGTTGTACAATATGTAATTTTAGAAAAGTTTAATTTATTTTCTGTTTTTCTTTTTTTTGGAGGGGGATTTTTAGAAAACTCTTTAGTCCATATTTGTTATCTCAATTTATTTTTTTATTTATTGTATTGTATTGTGATTTTGTTGAGTGTGTGTGCGTGAGTGTCTTGTTAAATTGTTAAAAATCTAAAGCTACTTTTAAAGTTGTTTCTTTGTTGGTTTTGTTTTCCACTTTAAGTTTTCTTCTTTCACTAATAATTAATTTAATTGTTGTTGTTGTTTATAGTAGAGAATATTGATAAGAGATTATATTTTATAATATTTATATATTTATATTGTATGTATGTATGTGTTTGTATGCATGATGAGATATCAATCAATGTATGTTTTTGATGTATGTATGTATATACTTTGTTTTTATATTTATCCATATGAAATTCTTCTTCTGTCCTTTTTTCGCAAATATTTTCTTTATGGGTATATTTATAAAAAAAGTATGCAATGTTGTTGTTATTTTTTTTATAAAAAAAATCTTCTCTCAGTTCTGGGATTATTTGTCTATAAAAGGTTGCGATGGATGTGGTGGTGGTATGTTGAAGAAAAGAATTCACTTATCAAAACTCAACACCAGAGGTCATTTATTTTTATTTTCTCAAAGCCCTAAAGCCTTTTTCAGCTACTGTTGTTTGTGCAACAAACTTTAATGCTTTGAAATGTATGACTCATCTCTCAATAGGTCTTTTCTAAATGCCTTGCGTATGCCTATGGTACAAACAACGACGACGCCTGAAGATAGACCTTGCTAATGTAAATATTCAATTTTTATTTTTGTTTTTGAAATGCTCAATAAAAAGAAATGTGTTTTGAACTATAGAGGTTTTAGAATAATTCTTAGAAAATGTTTATCATTTTATTCGAACACAGACTTCATATAAAAATTTGTCCCAGGTTCCGAAACGAGCAAAAAAACTTTTCGAACTTGAATTGAACTACAGATGTTTGGGAACAATACTTCAATGTTTAGTCATTTTACTTTCCAAATTTCAACTTTTAAACTCTAGGCTTCAAATAAAGTCAGTTATAGTAAATTTGATGCGATAATGAACCAAAAACTTGGAAATCGAAGATGGTCTTCAAAAGTTCTGCAAAATGTTTCAACAATGATTAAACTCTATTCGGACATAGACTTCAAATAAAAATGTAATCCGAAATTCTGGGTTTAGAGAAGTTACACCGGATTTTGAGTCGAATTATACAGAATTTTCTTTTTAAAAGTGTCTTATGGAATATTTTCGCTTTGTGGGATATACATATGTAAATGAAAAGAAAATTAAATAAAGAATCGATTTCTTCAAAATTTGCTGAAATAAGGCCCTCTAGGCGAAGAAATTGTAATATTTCCTTCCACTCAATAGTTTTCCTTCCGAAAAACTGTTATATATAAAATATTTTTCGGTCCTGGAAATAAGTGACAAAAATAAATCATTTGAAACGAATTTGAAGACAATAAAGAATTGTAAAATTTCCTTTTTAAAAAGTGTCTTATCCAATATTTTTGTTGTATCGGTTACAATTGAAGCGAAATTAAAATAAGGCCTTCTTTTGAAAATTGGTATAATGAGTGAGCTTAAAAGCTGCCGAAGATGAGTATTTTGAAGAATCTCTAGAATATCCTTCTACTTAGTAGGTTTCATTCCACAAAATTGATTTATGCAATATTTTGTGGCAATGGGCAATAAATGACAGTATAAAATTTACTCTAAGAAAAAGGGGAAAATTGACTCTACTGAAGGATTCTGTAGAACTTCCTCCGTAAAAAAATAAAGATATCGAAGGAGCTCCTTTGAGATGAAAGTTAATCTAACTATGGATATATTCGAACAAGCCATTATAATTTATTAATTTATCTTCAAATGTAACATTTCGAAAGCTATTTGAATATTGTTCTCACATTGCAAAAAAATAAGCCTTTATTAAATTGTTCATTACTAGATACAAGAAAAACATTCCTAAATTCTGTAGTACAGCGGATTTAGAGTTGAGCTTTCAGCAAAAAATGAATGATTTAATAAAATAAAATCGGACAAAAGACGTATAAAATTTATAAACTGATTTTTTTATTTAAAGCATTAGTCAAAGGCCAAACATTAAAAAAGTCTTATTAATTCGAATAACTTAATATTTTATATTCACGATTGTATTTCAAAATGTGGCATTAAGACATTTTTTAATTGTTCATTACAAATGACAAATAAAACATTCAGAAATTCTGGAGTTATAGCGGACTTAGAGACATAATTTAATGATTTAATAATTTAAAAAAGACGTATCAAATTCTTAAAATCACTTTTTAATTTAAAGCATTAGTTTATCAAGGTCCAGACATTAAAAAAGACTTATTTAGAGTCATTAAATTGCTCTTCACCCTTTAGATAGATAAAATCCCTAGAACTGTTTTATATGTAGTGTGTGTGTGTGTGTGGGTGTGCTAAGTGATAATTATGATCTGTGTATTATGTATGACAAGATGGATTTTTATCATTTATATGGCTGGTATTTGCTCCTCCACTTGTTTTCCCACGAAGGAAGAGGTGGCAAGCCGCCGCCTGATAATGTTTTACACTTGCTTTAGTCAGAAATCTTATTTCCGTAAAAAAACGTTTTAATTCTCAGACATTGTTGAGATGAGATTTGCCTTTGCATATTTGTGGTATAATATAATGGTGGTTTAAATGACTTTTAGTTTTTTTTCTGGTTTTAAATATACTTATAATTGTTGTTGTTGTTGTTTTCTTTACACAAAAGTTTACATAATTTGTTTGTTTGTTTGTTAAGTTGTTTTGTTTTGTTTTATGAACATTACACATTTTTTGTTTTTTGTTTTATACAATACATTCAACACAATATTTTGTTTTGTTTTCAATATATAGAGTTTTGGTTGTTTTTGTTGTTGTTTGTTTAATGTTAAGTAAGACTTAAATTTAAAATGGGTTTGTTGTTGTTATTTTCAAAAAACGAAATCTACACTTTTACACTTACACATAACACAAAAATTATATTAATAGTAATAATAATAATAAAGTATACATATATATAAAGAAATAAAACTTTTACATTCTGGGGGAGTGGGGGATAGAGGGATCACACGTTTAAAATAGTTTTGGGAGAAGCTTTTGTTGGGGGGTTTGGAAATTGGTTTTTCAAAAAACGTTTCACTCTCCGGCAACTAAATTAACGTGTTCAACTTTTTAGGAATTTTGTTTCAGTTGTTTTTTGTTTCTTACTAAATCTACGAGAATTATTACATTACGTACAAATTATATTTACTTAGTTTTTTTTATTAAAATAAGAAAAATACGCAGAGATTTTTGTAAATAAGATTTGAGATTTTTTTCAGTTCATGTTGGGGTTTTGTTTGGCTTGAAGGGGAAACACAGTGTCGAATTGTTTCAATGAGAGAGTTATGTATGTGATGGGGTAATTTTTAAAAGCAAATTCGAGTATATTTATTTACAATTTTGTTAAACGAAAGCCGTCTAACTTATGCTTTGCCCGAGTTCTGCGAAAGCCCAAAGCGAGCTTCTGGTACGAAGCAAAACTCTTGAGGAATTATTTATAATTTATAAGATTTATTTAACATATTTTTTATTATTCACATATTTATAACTTATAGAGAAAAAATACAATTTATTTTCAAGCATTTTTGGTGTATTAGGAAATAAAATTGCCTCGAGAGGTCAAGTTGTTTTGTTTAAATTTTCTAAATCAAAGCGTCTTATCCAGCAAATAAATTACAGAAAATTTATATGATACAAAATTGAAGATATCGAAGGATTATATAGCATGATTTCCTTTGAGATATGGTGACTCAAGAGAACAGATAACATAACACCAAAAATATTTTATATGTAAAATTTTTTACTGTTATAAAGCATTTCCTCCTAATAATTGTCTTATAGAAATTCTTTGTGGCCTAGAAAATAAGTGGCCGAAAATTCAAGTGAAATCAAATTTAAGATATCGAAGGATTGCATAGAATTTCCTTTGAGATATGAGGGAAACAATTTACCACATATATACTGCCAATCTTAAACGTACTCATGGATCTATACGATTTCCTTTTATTCAGTAAGTTTCTCTTCTAAAAAGTGTGTTATCCATAAAATTACCGTAAAATGGATTTGAAACAAAATTAAAATAATGAATTTCGTATGTGATATAAGGAGAAATAAGAAAGAGAACAATTATATTACCGAAGTTTAGTATATTGAAGGATCTATTGCATTTTTCTATCCCAGATTTATTCTTCACAAGAAGTGCCTTATCAAAAATGTTTAGGAAATAAGTGACCGTAAATTACTGTGGAATCAAACTGAGCCTATCGAGAGAATTGGATAAGATTTCTTTCGAAATATGTGGTGTAGTTTACTATAGGATTCTATTCCGGAGATTCGCTTTCTAAAAGGTGTAACGAAGCTGAGTATATTGGATGTCCTAAATTATTGTGGATCCAAATTGAGGCTATCTAAAGGATTGGATAGGATTTCCATCGAAATATGAAGATTTCTATCCTATAGGATTCTATTTCAGATAGTTCCTTCTAAAAAGTGTACCGTAGTCGAGTACATTGTAGGGTTTATAGGATATTCTTCTATTCAATAGGTTTTCTTGGATTATATACGATTTCCTTTGAGATAAGGTGACATAAGTCGCCATGATTGGTACCGAATTTGAATAAATTTTTGGGTTTAATAGGATTTATTTATCTTTGAAGATTTCTTGATTCTTAAAAGTGATCAAATCCCAATTTTTTTGCGGCATAGGAACTATACGTGTGAAAATTTATATGAAATCAAATCAAAAATATCTGGAAGATAGAATTCCCTTTGAATGGCCACAAATTTCATTTGAAATATGATGACAAAAGTAAACATAAATTGTACCGAAATTGAATATATTTTAGGTTTCAATAGAATTTCATTTTTTTTTTCCTTAAGATTCTTTGATTCATAAAAATGGTATGATCCAAAGTCTTTTTTGGGGTCTGGGGAATAAACGAGCGAACATTCATATTAAATCAAATTGAATATTTCGGGAAAATAGAATTTCTTTGAAGTGGTCACAGACAGCATCGAAATGTTATGTATATGATTTTCTTCTTTTCCAGAGATACCTTAAAAATGCTTATTTATCTGTTTTGTAGTCTAGGAAACAAATTACCATTAAAATTCATGTGAAACAGAAGGTATTGAAATATTGCTAGGATTTCTTTTGAGATATGGTGATATAAGATAACAAAATAGTTTTGAAAATACATATTTTGTAAGAGTCTACATCATTTCTTTCGGGTCTGTAGATTTCCTTCTTGAAAAATTATCTCATCCAATCTTTTTGGATTCTAGAAAAATAAATGATTGTAAATAAATTTGAAACAGAATTGAAACAAAGGATGTCCTTTAAAATTTGGAGAAATAAGTGGTCACAGAATTGTGCCATATTAAACGATCTATAGGATTTTCTTCAATTCTAGAGATTTACTTTCCTGAAAACTATTTTTTCGAAATTTTCTTGTGGTATAGCAAATAAATGACTTTAAATTCATGTGGATCAAAACTCAGGATATTGAAGTTTTGGATAGGATTTCCTTATTTTAGAGAGATTTTTTTTGGAATAAAAACACCGAAATCTAAATAAAACGAAAATTTCGGCTCGAAAATATATTTCAATTAAAATTTCACTTTACATCTCTAGCTCTCTCTCTCTTTTCGAAATTTATTTTTCCCTTTCAATCCAAGACAAATAAAAAAAGAAGATCTCAAAATCTCGTCTTTATAAAAAACACATAAATAAAGAAAAATTGTAAAGAAAAACACAAAAAAATATATAAACAATTTCATGCTTTTCTCAAATTTTAGTCCTAATTTCGAAAATACATAATAGTAGTAGTAGCAGTGGTAATAGTAATAATAGTAATAGTAGTTGTTGTTGTAAGTAGTACAAGGGGGCTTAGGGGCGAAAAAAATTACAATTACAAACTAACTTAAACATTTGTGTGTGTGTTCTCTCAAAGTTGTATTTTAAAAAAAAAAACGTTGCTTCAGTTTCTTTTTTTTTTCTTGCTTTTCGCAACAATCCTTTTCTAAGTAAGGAGTTGCATGTTGTATATGGTTGGTTGTTCTCTTAAAAAATCCAGTTTTTTGTTTCATCTTCATCTGCTTTATACAATGTACTTGAAAATGTCCTTGTTGTTGTTGTTGTTTTCAATTCTCCATTTTGTAAAAAAAAATCCTTAAACTGGATCAGTTTCTGCTGTTGCTAATTTCGATTACATATCCAATGTTACAAAGCGATTGCTCTATGTTCTGTTGAGGTTGTTTTTAAAATTCTATCCAGTTTTCTGGTACTGGTATTTCCGCATTCTCTTGGCGGCTTCAATCAATCGATCAATCAATCATTTGTTGTTGTTTGTATTTTTCTGTTTCTCCTTTGCTTATATAGTATGTATAGTCTAAGAAAGAACTCCGGGGTTATGTTGCATTCATCCATCAACATATCTTCTTCTACAGCTACGTCTACGTCTACGTTTTCGTCTCCTTCTCGTTCTCTGTTTATTACTCTAGTAAAACTTAGTTGCAAAATTTCTTAAGAAATCTCCTTTCTATCTCTAGGCTGCTGCGGCTGCTTACACTTTACAATACACCATTGGTGGTGGGTGGACCGATGGGTCCCAAATTACTGGCCGTGGTCACCGATGTCAATGTGGTGGTGCTGCTGCTGGGCACTACGGAGGAGTTGACCACACCACTGACGCCAACCATTGATTGGGCCATCGATGAGGCGACCATAATGCCATTTTCCAAAGCTTGTACGGCGGCGGCATTACTATTGTTGGCTGTGACTATGGATGTGGTGTTGGCATTTGACATGGGGCTGGCTAACGAGGCGGTTATGGCCGCCGTGGTGGTCACACTCATATTCGCTGAGACAGGCATACCTGTGGGCAAGCCGGTGGATGATACTGCTGAGGGAACGCCTCCCGCCACTGTTGTGGCCGCTGTGGTTGACGTTATTGGATTTGATGTCTTCATGAAATATTTCTCCAATTTGGCGTTGATGTGTTTGCCATAGGTGTATTTGCGCAAAGCGGCCATGTGGGGGCGAATCTTATTCATGAGCTTCTTGAGTTGTGTGGGCTCAGAGACATCGATCATTTTTTGGACCACATAGTTGGCATATTGATCTTTCATCATGACGTGTAAGGCACTGTGGGGAGGGGAAGACAGGGAGAGAGAGAGAAAATTAAATAATTATAATCAGATTTGGCACAAGATCGAAAATAGATTTTAAACTGAAATGCTCGTAGTACAGTGTCAACGGTCCTTCTTCGATCCAAACATATTAACCTAAACAAAATTATTAAAATACTGGAATGGACCTATATGACCCAACTTAGCCTGAGATAGAAACATACTTTACCATATATCAAAGTCAATGGTTACTCCTTTCAAGAGTTATCCGAAGCACCAGCTAAACAGACTGACAATCACACGGGCTAATAAATCGATTCCTTGATTCTTAACAATACAAAGTCGACTTTGTATGTTTTCAGATACATTTAATTTTTAAATTCTAAATATTCCAAATTATATTTAGTCAGAATTTTGGTTTATCCTTGAACCTAATCAAAAGTTATTCACAAAACAGTACAGGTCGTTGTGTTTGCTAAAAATTATCGAATACGAAGATATTCCTTCAGACCGAAATGTCAAAATCCGTCAGCTACGAACGAACGAATATAAATGAATTGTCATACGCAAAACTGTTTTCCGCGAACAGTGCTTAAGATGTGTTTGCACTTATTGATTAATATTAATTTTATAATTGTGACAATTACAAAAAATTCAGGAAAAACAGTCTGAAAATCCGCGAAAAACCTCAATTGGAAGGAATGTCTTCATAAATTATATTGTTTTAGGGGTTGCATTATAAAGGAATTCCATACAAATTTAATAATATCATAAAACTTCGACTGCCTCTCCTGAAAAACTACCTTTTTTCACTTAGCATGTTTTGAAATGGAGGTATCGAAATGTCCTAAAACGAATTCCCGGGAACCTACGTTTTGATAGTGATAGCTTTAAGCAATGTTCCCAGAAATGTCTATTGATCATTTTGACGATTATTTAAGGTCAAAAAAGAAATATTAAGATTTGAATATTTTCACCCCAACATGAAGATTTTTAATTATGTCAGAAAAACTTCCGCATAATGTCTTCTTTTTCGTTGATCTGCTGATTTTGTTTGCAAATGCAAACGTACCGACAAAATTCAATTTCAGCAGATTCAGCCGTCCGTTTACGTTAGCTAATCGCTTACACTGATCTCCATATGTCAGATTGAATCAGCTGATTCGTTACGCTGCGAAGGCGTTACGGTTGCATAACCCAGCCTTCAGAATTTTTATAACTACCTTACGGGATGCTTGGCATTTTCATTCATTTCGGGGTCTAAAATTCGAAATTAAAAAAAAAAATTGTAGCATAATGTAGTGATCCTGTCTAGGATGAAGCCTTCCACCATCGATCGTATTCATTGCCATAAGAAATCTCTGAATCGTGTTACGATTAAACAAATATTCTGAAAAATGTTGTGTGAAGTAGGAGCTATTTTAGCAGCGCCGAAAGTTTGAGATTATAAGTATATTCGTATGAATTCTTTCAGGAAATATGAATCGCATATTATCCATTTTTTCAATCTTATTGTTAGGAATTTGTGTTTTCTTTAATGTCAAGAAGTGGACCAATGTTTTTGGATAAAATTGAACGATTGATTTTTCTCGTTTCTAAGGCGTCAAGACCCACGGGTTATATCCAGTGGTGAATCAATGAGGTTAATTACTCATGCGAATGGATCTGGGTAAAATTTGTCAAATTTCGTACCAAACGCTTGATAGTTGTGGTTTTGAAAACGTAAAGATGACAAATCTGATGGGACCTTTGTATGGGGCTCTATCAAATCATGCCCCTTGTTTGTGTTAATAGTATAGTTACATTGAAACGCATGTTATCAAATCGATACCTCCATTCTAAAACATGTTAAGTCGACTTGGCATGTTTTTAGGGAGATTGCATTTTTAATATCTAAGTATTCCAAAATATATTCAGTAAATATTTGGTGTTTATACGTCAACCCAATCAAAAGTTATTTACAGTACAGGTCATTCGATTTGCATTATAAAGGAATTCCATACAAATTTAAAAAAAATCATCAAACCTCTCCTGAAAACCAACCTTTTTGCATTTAGCATAGTTTAGAATGGAGGTATCGAAATTTCATCCTAATCTGTTAAAGTTTGTGGCTTCTATGACGTAAAGAAATACAATCGTTTCGGATCTTCTATGGGAACTACATATGTATGTACATATATGAAATTTTATTACACAATGCTAGGTGTAGCACTAACTGTAACTGGCGGATAGACAGATAAGTATTCTTATCCCCAAATAAAATACGACATTATTCCCGAATCAACCTTTTTCATAGAAATGTGGTCTGATTTTGTAAACACTAATGGCATGTGACTGAGATGTAGTATATCATTTAAAACAAATTAATTTTTAAGTTTTAAAATGTATACATTTCAAAATGAGGACGTTTTTCAATATATTGTATTAAGGTGCACTTTGATGTATTTTAATGAGGATTTTTAATGAGGGCTTCTGAGAAAGATATGTATCACAATAAGTCCGAGTATTCATTTATTAATAAATACCTGTCTCTGAAACATTTCCTACCCTTAGGTATGGTAGATTTTTGTAATAAAATTAACATCCAGAAATTAGATACAATCTTAAAAAAACACAATTTATATGACTTTTGAAAAATTATAAGTTTTAATGGCAATACTCTAAAATAAACCGAGGGAGTCGAGTGCTTTGAGAGAAATAATTCTCCAATGGTTATCATTATTTCGCTTACAGACCTAAACAGTATACATATGTACATATTTCAAACCTACTACCTCAAATTTAATTTCGAACTGATTAATCTATCGAATAGGTGGGATTAAAGGCCCTACACCATCCCATTAGAGCAGAATAAGAAGACATATTGTCAAGTATTATCGATGTTGTTTGTGTAATGAAACTGATCTGTCCAAAAAGTTGTATTTGATAACGAGCCTGTACCACAGAGTGGTGTAGGGTATTAATACGTGCAGAGTTAGAACATCTCAGAAATTATAACTATCCGAAACAAGACTAATATCTATTTGTGATTAAAAACCAATATGCATGTGAATATAGTTAACTCTAATAATGAAGGAAATTAACCCAGACCCAGTTCAGATGATGGAAAACCAAATAAAAAAATCTCTCCGCGATATACAATCTTTAAGCCAGACCTATACTAAATAAAAATGTTGAATACTGTTACCAACTGAAAGAAGTCCCCATACTTCTTTCTGTGACATTTCTTTCAGGTCGTTTATCATTTTGTTATCACACATTAAACAATATTTATTCACAACCTCAAAGACATTGTATGACAGTAATTCAAAAAGCATTTTAAATAGGTCCCCTACTATTCCTTCCACTTTTTGTGATATTCTTCCCTCCTCGTCCGAGAGAGCGACAATGAGAGAAAAAAGAAAACACTTACTTGTCATTGAATGTGCAGACTTCATCAATCAAAGCTGTACGTTCGGCCCGTGTAGCATGTGTGACACATTTCTCCACCACATTCGAAGCGAATTTGTGCTGTGATAAAACCAAAACTTTGCCCCGTACGCTATTAATCAAAATTGATTTGTCCTCTGGTTTGCCATGTTCTGGAAATGATAAAACGAAAAACGAAATCATATACATGTACTGTTCCTTTTTCTATGTTTGTAGGTATTTCACACATGTGATGATGACTTACCCAAAACATGTTGTATAACATAATTGCCATACTGGTCCTGTATCAATTGTTCCGTGTGTTCGTGCAATTCATCCAATATCGGCTGTGTCTGTTCCGCGGTGCAGTGTTCCAGGATGCGTTGTATCACCCGACATCCGTACGGATGAGTGCTCAACGAATACACTTGACTCTTGAAGGCATTGATGATGAACTGCAAAGCCGTGGGATCAACGCATTCAATGCATTTCTGTACCACATGATTGCCATTCTGATCTTTGACACATTTCAGCACATTGCCATCCAGTTCGCGTACGATTTCCTGTTGTTGCTCGGCCGAGATGCTCTCCAAGGCCTTTTGGATTACACGACAGCCATACATTTGCAGGGCCAGTTGGAGCACATGGCCCTTCACCTGCATGCCCAGAGTGTTCTTCTGTTCGGGTGTGCCGAATTCAAAGAATTTCTGGATGACATAGTTGCCAAAGACATCGGTCATTAGACTGTAGGCAGCACCGAGGATCTCATTGAAAACCATTTGTTTTTCGGCAGCAGTGGCCCGTTCCAGCTTCTGTTGGATGAAACGTGAGCCATGTTGGTCCTGTGAGAATTCTACGATATGATTGGCCAAATCACGCAATTGAAGATTGGGATAACGCTGATTGCGGAAGTCCTCGAGCAGGCGAGAACGTCCCGGTTGCGGAGCACCAGCTCCGGCAGCAGCAGCAGCGGCGGCCGCAGCGGCAGCTGCCGCTCCCACACCACCAACACCGGCGGCCACTTGACGTGTAGCTGCAGCAGCAGCGGCGGCGGCGGCCGCAGCAGCAGCCGCTGGTGTAGTACCGGGTATGGCCAAGTGTTTGGAGAACAGAGAGCTATTCGAACCGAACATATTGTTGGCGGCAGCAGCGACAGCTGCAGCTTGAGCGGCCGCAGCAGCCGGCGGTAAGCCCACAGCCATTTGTTGACGATATTTAGATTCTGCTCCTGGAGCACGATTATTCATTAGGCACGATTGTGGTGGCGGAGGTGGTGTAATAGCCGCTCCGATAGGACTTGCCGAAGCCGTAGCCCCCAAAGCACCATATGTATTGGTAACGGCCCCAGGCCATTTGCCACGTGCTGCCGCGGCGGCAGCAGCCGCAGCTGCGGCTTGGGCCACCGTCGAGGAGACAGCATTAGCAGCGGCCGCATTACTGTTGGTATAATCCATGGCAGAGGGACTGAAGGCAGAAGTGGTACGATCAAAGGAATCCCGACGACCGGTCAATGAGGAGGTGTTCAAAGCAAGACCTAAATGTGAGCGGAAGGGAATAGAAAAAAATGATATCGGATGAGAATTGTGAAATAATTTGAAAGAGAATACTTAAATTTAGTAACGAAAGGTTAATGATTAATATATAGTTCCTTAGAATTAGGTTATAAATATGATATGGATATATATAAATTTATTTATAAGATTTATAGTTACATATACTTAATTTAAAATTGCGAAACAAGTGGAGAATATTTCAATTCGAAATAAATTTGTTCCAGAAAACGTATACAAAAAAAATCGAAAATTACGAACAAAAGTGAACAAAGACACAAAAGTGAAATATTGTAGTCAAAAGAGAGATAATCTCTAAAGGATCTAGAGGATATGCTTCATAAGACGCGAGATTTATATAAATCAGTTTGGACTATTCGTTCATCTCAGACGAATTTGTTTTGTGGAACAAATGGTGGATAAGCGATAACGCCGAACATATTCTTTGGATAATTTCAGTTGATATATGCAAACAGTGAGAATGTTCGAATATTTTTATTTTTTAAAGAAGATTTATTTTTACAATAGACAATTATTTGTTACTTTTAATTTTATTTATAAAAAATCCAAGATAACGTTAGTACAAAATTTATTCCCACTTTCACAACATTTTCCGCAAGCAAAAAAAAAACTCAGCCTACTTTTAGTTAATTACAATTTACTCCATACTTCCATTGCATACTTTTAGTTGCTCTCAAAAATGGCATTGCATACTTTTGGGCAGTGGAAAAAGATTTGTTTGTTTGCTTCTTCTTTCTTTTTGTGGTAATTAAATTTTCATCAACATTAATTCAATTAATTTTCATGCACATAGACACAACTTAGTTAACCTCAGGGCAACTAAAACGTCTTATCTCTATTATGCTAGGCAAGACTCATAGCATGCACCAACCAACAACTTCAGTTCCATAGAATATTTAACCACCATTACATTATTACACAAAGAAGAGAAAAACAGCAGCGAAGGACAAAAGACAAGGAAACATTTCCTGACTGGCCTGGCCCATTGTTACAAATACTCGTACATCCAACGTTGGACGGACAAACACAACCATAATAATGAAGAAAAATTAATGCAAAAAAGAAAGAGAATCCCTGGGAATAGGAATGTAGAAATGTTTTACTCCACTTTGATTATGTACGTGGTTGTAAAACAAATCGTACGCTAATACTACTTAAATAAACTTTGTTCTTTAGGCCAACACCTTTATGTAGTAGGTAGCAGTAGCAGCAGCAGCAGTTAGTCCCCATGACTATCCATAGAATCCTTTTTGGAATTCCCCTCGACTCCATTTACCTCCTTCCGACCATTTTCCCGAACATTACGACTGCATTAAAATCTCGGATATTTCAATCTGAAATATACACGTAGCAGTCTTCGAAATGCTGAGGTTACAAAATGGTTGTTGGAGTGTTCCCAGAGTCGGTGTGTCGGTGTGTGAAAGCTAAAAATCTCTTCAGTTCTCTGGGTGGTAAACCGAAAAAATAACATTTCACAAACGTGACCGTTCACAGGTGCAATGGATTCGTGTCCGTCTCTCCGTAGCCGTAGTGTGCAGAGGACATCACGGTATTCATCGTTTGCGAGTATCCGTTTCCGCCATTGCCGGGCTCAGAGTCTCTTCGGCTGTCAGTCCGAGTGTCTGTCTGTCTGTCTGTGTCGGTGTCTATTAGTGGATTGTATGTTGAGGTTTGTTGGAGAGAGTGTGTGTGTCTGTGTGTTGTAAAATCCCCAAAGACTCAAAATGCAATTTAAAAGTTTTATTTTGTTCCGTCTTTAGTGTCTCGTATTCCCTGGCTTTTCTATTTACTTTTATTTTTTCTCTCTATTTGCGAGCCGTTACTTTTCTTGTCTTTCTATGCATTATTTTTTTAGATTTATTGACATGAATGTGCGAAAATCAAAAGGGGGAAATATTTTTTTTCTCGTGAGGAAAAGAGAACCAGATCAGGGGGAGATTTAATCAAAACCTAATGAAACATGGTTTTTAATTGCTTTATAAAATAGAAAAATATTGGAAACTGTTAAAAATACATTAGTAAGGCATAATTTCAAGAGTTAGTTTGGTTATAAATGTTATTTAATTAAATAAAATATTTACAGAAAAGTTTAAAAATTATAAAAAAAAATTAGCAGAAACAAAGGACATCATTAAAAAAATACAATAAATAAAAGTATTGCCTATTTCAGTTGCAAATATAAAATTAAGTTTTACCATATTTGAAGATGACAAGGAAATTGAAATGAAGACATACTTTTTGGGTATTGTTTGGTTAATAAAATATATTTAATTAAATATAAAATTTAAGCATAGTTTCAAATTATTTAAAAATATTTTTTTCAAAAATACATTAGATACAAAACATATTTTTTCGGTAGAATAAGTGAAGGATTAAGGGAAAAATTAAAAAAGCCAATGAAGTTTTAATTGCTTTGTAAAGTAAGAAATAGTATTCAAGTGATTTTATATAAAACTTATAGATATTAATTTGTTTGGTAACGAAAATTTATTTAAATAAATAAACAACCAGGGAGAATTTTTTTGTGAGGAAAAGAGAACTGTTTAAGGGTGGAAATTTTATCAAAACCTAATAAAATATATGGGTTTTAATTGCTATATAAAATAATAAAGAATACCCAATTACTTTTGGTATAAATCTGTTAAAAATATTAATTCAAGGCATACTCTCAGGGGTTAGTTTGGTTACTAAATTGTATTCAATTAAATAACATATTTAAAGAAAGTTAAAAAATTACTAAAAAAAATGAAATTAAATCAGAAAAAACATGGCCCACTTTCAGTAGGAAATAAGCAAATTAAGTTTTGCCATATTTTACATTCTAGTGTGAAATTTGAAGATGATAAGGAAACTTAAATCATGGCATACTTTTAGGGGTTTGTTTGGTTACTAAGTATATTTAATTAAATACAAATTTATGAATAATTTCAAACTATCTATTTAAAAAGAGCAAGAAAATTAATCAAATTTTTCGTGAATCGTGTATCGTTCCATTTTTAGTAATGGCGTAGTTTCTACTTGTCAAATGTCAAAGAATAAAAGCTTCAAAAGTGACAGCTACCGAAATACCGGGTGATTCAAAATAACAACTCTTGTTGGAAAACCCTGTACATTAGATACCAAAAAATTTTTTTTCGGTAAGAAAGGGAATTTCAATCAAATTTTAATTATCTTATAAAGTCGGAAATAGTATTCAGGTGATTTTATTTAATGTTAAAAATATAAATTCAAGGCCTACTTATAGCCGTTACTTTGATTACTTAATTTTTTTTAAATCAATAAACAAGTAAAGTAACTAGTTGTTCCAAAAATATAAAAGCATACATCATTAGAACAATTAGAAAAAAGCTAAAACCGTTGCCTACTTTTAGTTGCTAAAAGTATACTTTTTGGCGTCGGGACAATTAATTAATATTAATTGTAGTGATAAAATGGAACATGTCGAATAAACTAAACAGTACATCTGTTAAAAAATCGCAATATAAGGCATACTTCAAGGCGTTTGGGTTAATTTGGTTACTAAAATATATTTAATTTAAAAAAATATTGGAGACTAGTTACAAATCATTTAAAAAATTTATTTGCAAACAACATTGGCCATGAAGCTTATTGTATAATTTAAAAGTAAAATCAAAAAGTACAAAAATCAATGCCTACTTTTAGGTGCTCGTATAATTTTTGGCTCTAATGCAAATATACATTAAATTAAATATAAATATCAGTAGGTGTGTTTCATTTAGAAATCTAGCCTTTTCACATATTTTTTAAATTAAATTTTACGCAACACCGCCAATCTAGCAAATTGTTACCCTAAAACATAAGTACGACAGAAAAATGGATGGCAATTTTCAATTCGGTTCACCTACAGTTGGAGCTAAAATACAGTGATAACTGTAAAATTATATGAAATCTGACAATTTTAACGGATGGGTGTGAGTCCTATTGACAAATAACCTGAAAATTTTTCCTATACTATTGAAATCATTAGATTGTTAATAATTTAATTCCTTTTTCCAATTATATGTTTCCGTTAAACTGTTGCCAAAAAATCACACACACTCCCTCCTTACATATAATTTGAACAATTAAAATTTAAATTTTATATGTTTTTGTTCCAATTGTTGCAATGCTTTTTTCCTGCACATCCCTGGGCAAATAATTTACAATTACATGTACATCCGATACTTTGGAATCTGTGAAATGTAAATGTAGTTAGCACGTGATTTTTACCCCAAGCTCACACATGTTAAGGTTCCCAAAAGCTAGTGATGAACAGTGGGACCTTAAAATATAAACAGATAAGAAAATGTCACAATGGAGTAAACAGACAAAAGTATACCATCACTTTGTGATAAATATGTAATATGTGAAATTTGAAGTGTGGGAGATGCCAAATGATGCTCATTCTTTGTCAGACTAAGTTCATTGGAAAAGTAATCTAAAATACCGAATTTACAGACGTTTAGGTGATTGCTGCAGAAGTTATGGAGAAATTATTTTTAACTGAAAATCATTCAGTCAATTTGTTTGATGTGTACCTTGAAGGGTCTTGTCTAACACGCCGATTTTCCAATAGGTATTTCAAAAACATTGCACTATACCGAAGATACTACATTTTGGTAAGATTTTTTTTGTGAGATATACCAAATTGGCAATCTGGCCCGTATTTAAAAGGTTGGTGATTTCAATTAATATTTATTTATTTATATGATTTACAATACAAAGTAAATATTTTTACAGACCAGGGAAAAGCCGGGTTACAAAGACCGTATGGCTAAAATTTTGCAGAGGCAGACCGAAGACTCTGTTGGGAATCGAACCCACGACCCCCAAACTCATAGGAGAGCACACTACCTACTCATCTACTGGGGCGCTCTAATTTGATTATACTTTTTTTAATAGAAAATGTTGAAATTTTCAATAAAATTATTCCAAATTTTTTATTCATACAAATTGAACCAATCTGGTAATTTTTCTCAACGTTCCACTGTGGGCTTATGAATATTATATAAACTCCCTCAGCTCTTTCGTTCTTTCCCATAACCTTTTGAAACCCAGTTTTCATTGCACATATGTATGTATGTTTGTGAATATATATGAATATGAAGGGGTATGTGATTTCCCTCCCTAACAATGAATATATTTTTGCCACGTTTTTAGAGCGCCAGAGCGCGACGCAAGGCATTAAAATATAACCGCACACAATGTAACGTGAATGCATTATGCTTTTGATGCTCCTACTCTACTCCGTTTGTACCTATCCTGTTCCAGCTTTTGATATATTCTCAAACACACACACACGCGGAATGGCAGTCACGTTGCGTGCTCCCAAAGTATGGGGGCGGCGACGACATAGGGACGCAATGCGTTGCGATGTGATACAGCGATATGTGTATGAAAATATTGCAAAAATGAAAACTGTTGTTATTAATAATAACTTTGACTGTGTTTCGAAGTTATATAAAATAATATTCACGTGTTGGGTCTGCCTCTTAACTCCCTCCTTTCCTACTTTTGTGTGATGTTCAAAGTACCCCCTCCACTCAACCTCCTCTGCGAGCTTTCTATAATTCCTGTAATATAAAGAGGAAATTCCATTTAAAATGTTATAAATTTCATTAAAATTTTATAACGCTTTTTATATATACATACATATGTATTTATAGCAGAGCGTGTGAATATTATTCGTTTGTTTGAATTTTTCTGCTGTTTTTCGCATCAGTAATTGTTAACAATATAATTGTTTTGTTTATGCATGTGCTTTTGTTATTGTTGTTTTTTCAGCTGTTTATAGCTACATATATGTATGTTCATATATGGTATATAAATAGTAATTGTTTTCAAAATTGTTAAACATTTTAGGAAATGCTGTCTTCTCTCTCTGTATGTATACAAGTGTGTGTGGTGGCGCAAAAAAAATTAAAACATATTTCCGGGCGTTCATTGTTTGCAATTGTAATTACACAAATTACAGAGCATACATTTAGGGGCAAGCTTCGTAAAAGTAAACAATTTCAATTAAATTTTATTCTCAATTAATATGCGGTTTAGATCATATAATATAATGGAATTGTTTGTTAAATTTGGCGATATAAAATTTTGGTTGCATATTTTCAATAATTAAAGGCAGTTTGAAGTTAAAAGGAGTTTTTTATAAAATTACATATGTTATTTTAGGTCAACTAGAGGTTATTGAATATTCTTTAATTTAATGTGATGTGGAGAGGAGAGTATTTAATTTGAGATTTTTAATTTGCTTAATAAAATCTACAGATTTTAAAATATTACAAATTTGAAATTAGTTTAATTAAAATTGCTTTGCAATGGTAATTAGTGACAAATTTAGCGAATTCTTCGGAAATAAAAACATGTCAAACAATTTGACAATAATTATTGAAAATTATTATTATTTGTTGTAAACAATTACCTAAAATTATGCTTTATAATTTTATTATAATAGTTGTATATTAGCAAATAAGTATGCTTCAAATGTGGTAAGTAATTATTTATTATAAACATACAGGGTTTTCCAGCAAGAGGTGTTATTTTGAATCACCTGGTATTTCGGTAGCTGTCACTTTTTAAGCATTTATTCTTTGACATTTGATAAGTAGAAACTACGCCATTACTAAAAATGGAACGATACACGATTCAACATCGCATTGAAATTATTAAATTTCGAAAATCATCGAAAAATCGTCATGACTGATGAGGCCCATTTCCACCTCGGTGGTTACGTCAACAAGCAAAATTATCGCATCTGTGGCTCGGAAAACCCAAGAGTTATTGTTGAGAAGCCTCTCCATCCTCAACGTGTGACTGTTTGGTTCGGTTTATGGTCCGGCGGGGTCATTGGATCTTACTTTTTCGAAAATGAGGTTGGATCAACAGTTACGGTGAATGGATTGCGCTATCGAGAGATGATTAATGATTTTTTATGGTCGGAGATGGATGGTATTGATCTGGACAACGTTTACTTTCAACAAGACGGCGCTACGTGCCACACAAGCAACGAAACCTTTGCTCTGTTACGGGAAAAGTTTCCGGACCGTGTTATCTCTCGAAGAGGTGATCACAATTGGCCACCGAGATCCTGTGATTTAATACCTTGCGAGTTCTTCCTTTGGGGCCACGTGGAAGACAAGTTCTATACAAACAGCCCAGCGTCGATTCAAGACCTCAAAGATGGAATTCGTGAGGCGATCGAGGACATAGGGCAGCCACTTTGCGATTTTGTTATGGAAAATTTCGTGATAAGGATATGGTCCTGTAAGCGAGGCCGTGGAAGCCATTTGGCTAATGTTGTTTTTCATTATTAACGGCATACCTTCCTCTTTAATATGAAATAAACATCCGATCATTTATCTCAAAAAATTTTATTTTTCTTTGAATACCAAAATAACACCTCTTGTTGGAAAACCCTTTAGATTAACTAGCATTTTAATAATAATTTAGAACTTGTAATATTGTAATAACTAATACGTGGAAATTGGAACAAATTACTAGTTTGCAAACAATATTTTCGAAGGGATGTGTATAACATGTTGTGGTAAAAAAAGAAAATTTGCCGGTAGTTTTTTAATTCCAATTTTCATGGATGGTTTCTTTATTATTTGGACCCTATTTATTTAAAAAAATAAGCCCTATATACGGGTCTGTTCTGTAATCACGGCGATTTGATATCACGGTGATTTTAAAATCACCAGCGACTTAAAATCACTTTTGGAGTTCGAAATCACTCGAACATAATTGGAACTATCTTTTTTGGGAGGCTATGAATAATAAACCGGGCGATTTCGAACTCCAACATTGATTTTAAGTCGCCGGTGATTTTAAAATCACCGTGATTTCAAATCACCTTGCTACAGAACAGACCCGATAGCCGGGTTTTACGTTATATATGTTGGAAATATCCCTTTCCCTTAACAGTATATATATATATATGGACTCAAACACATATGCTTCAAATGTGGCAAAAAAATCTCTAAATTATAGGTAATTTTTAATTCAAATACATTTTGACACCAATTTAATGTACAAAACATCCTAAAAGTATGCCACCAAAATCTGTATAGTATTTTTACTACAATTGTTATAGCAGCTATGAAAAATTTTATATTTAATAATTGTTATATAAATATAATTATCATAGTGGGTGCTTGACGTGTGTGTTTTATTTGCAATTAATGGGAAGATGTATCAAATATGTAATTCTCATTCAATTTGAAGAACCTATAGACTGCAGTCTATACTCGTCGCATGATGAATGGAATAATCACCATTGCAAAGCCTATTGTACTCCATAACTCAGGACTGGGCAGTGTGTATCTATCGAAAGCATTCATGAATACTCCTATCATAAATTATCTCGCTCTATCTAATGATGTGACACAGTGACTTCGTTACAATATTTATTGAATACCAGACATAATAATCATCCATCCACTGAGACAAGGTGGTATAGCATATGCCTTTGACCTAAAAAATATATATTCAACAACTTCCCACTTATCTCTGTTCAGCTGCGACGCAGATTTCTTTGTGTTCAAAGAACACTAGAATGGCTTAGGAATGCTTAGCAGCGAATGTCGCAGAATATTCTATAGACTATTATTTATGGCTCTAAATAATAAAGGTATGCGACAGGCGGGTACATGATTTGCATGGTTTGGTCCTCCCCTTTGGTAGGCAACACATTTGGTTTCATTTGATGCAAAGCGAAACAAAAGAAATGCGACAATTTTCCTCTCTACATATTATCATTATTTTATAGACAATTGCATGCAAAAAAGGATGTATGCATGCTGGCTGGCAAACAATAATTATTGTTGTGATGTTCTAAAGAATTCCTTTGTTGAAGGATTTTGGGATCGGCATTGCGGCACAGGTTTAAATTAGATCAAATCAGAAGAGATTATGGAATAAATTAGCAGAGTCTTTTGGGGAAGAGAAAGAACATATTTCGACAGTATGGGGTAAAAAACAATGGCGAATTATGTTTAGGAATTGTGCAAATGTTTGAAACTCAAATAAATAAAATAAAAAATTGTATAAAGGAATTTATTAATTCACTAATATACGAGTATACGCGCTACAATGATTTGATGGCAATTAAAAACAAATGCCACGAATTCAATATTTAGCAATTAAAAACAATTGCCAACAATTCAATATTTTTGAGCCTAAATGTAGGCAACATAAATAAGCAAAACCTTAGCTTGCCAAACAATTAATCTCTCATCCCATGATGTTCTGATTTGAATTGTCAAGCAAATTCGACAACAAATATCGATGTTATGGGTACTTCAGTGATGGTGTTTCTTCTCATAAGCTAGGACATTTTACATATCTATTTAGCACGGACCACAACCAATACCAATGGCCCTGTGTTCGATATTGGGAATACAAATTAAAACCACTGCATACTTTTAGGGTAATGCAGAAAATATCACAAGAGTGAGCTTTCATTATAATTAAATTTTCTTTCATTGCCCCCACTTCATTTCATTTATTCCGTTATTGAATTTCAAAAGTCTTTCACCAAAATGGAATGCATCTTTAAAAATTTATACTCTAAATTGAATTCCTCAAAAAAAATACACACAAAATCTGTTTTTTTTTTTGGAAAACTGAACAAAAGAAAAGAATCCAACAATTGGGTGTATTTGACAAAAACAATAATTGTATCACTATCAAACATGAATTGTTTATTTACATACCGTAGATACATACATACATACATATGCACATACACCAACGAGACATGGACCTGAACCTGGTGCAGATACACGGACCGACGGACATATGACTGCTGTTGCTTATGTGCCACAACAAACAGCTACTCCGGTGAGCGCAAATAGACAAAACAAAGCAACCCTTCAAGGTATGCAATACTATTTGCACTAAAAGATATGGTTGGTTGGTTGGATGGCTGCAATGGTTGCTGAATTGGAAAAGCAGCAGGTGGGTTTTTCTCTGGCAATACAAACAAAAACTTAACAAAATATACACTACTACTCTCACACACAAATCCACAATGGATTTTATAAACGTGAATGAACATGCAACTGTTATAGTGTGTATGCGAATGTGTTGTGTAGAACTGCCACCGGGGATTCTGAGACTAGACAGACATCTCTCCAGCCACCCAGTCAGTCAGTCAGGCAGCCAACCAGCCGAACCGTCCGTGCTCGAATAAAAATTTCTAAAGTATAAAAAGAGGCTGAGATTTTTAATGCTAGAGTGTGGGTAATATAAAAACAAAATTGAAGCTAAACATGATGCAGACATAAACAACAACAATATTACCACCAGGAGGAGTAGTAGTAACAGCAGCAGCAACAGCTAACATCCATAGCCCGGTAGCAGGACAACGATGACGTTTAGGGCAATGCACACACAAATACATACTACGTATAGATAGGTAGGTATACGAGTATGTATATGGAATTATACATATATACAAACATAGACTATTAAGGAATACTGAATGAAGTGCTTGAATGGAATGATGAGGTTTTAAATGTGAACTGCAACGTTTTTGTTACTCTTGTGCAATGGCTTGTGCGGTAGTAGCGCCATAAAAGTTCACCCACCTCCCCCCTCGCCTCGTTCATGTGAAAGGCCAGGTAATCAAGGAGCTTTAAACCTTTTATGCAGGTGAAAAGAAGGATGTTGCGGAGTCCATATTTTACGCTATTTGTGTTGTTTACAGACAATGGATACAATGTCATTGAATGCGACACTTGGTGGAGATAGAAAGTAGCATATTTGCTAGTATCTGAAGGGAGGGAAGGCAATAGAAGACATTATCCACATGGGGGAAGAAATAAAGGGGAATGGGCTAATAATATATACCTATGTATATTTATATATGCATTTATTTACTCTTTTATAAATACTTATTTATACTATATAGTTACTTAGTAATTTAATACATGCTGAAGTTTTTTTTAAAGCTAGAGGTATTTGGCTGAATTATGAAATTTTTTGTATTTCGTTTTACCCAAACTAGTCGACTGAGAATGCCTACTTAAGGAGTTATAGTCGCTTTAAAATTGGTTGGAGAAATTAAAATTCAATAATTAATAAGTAATCCCAACATGTATTCCTTTTCGTTCTAGGACGCTTCGTTAAGAGCTATGTTTTAATGTAATCCCCATATAAAGGTTCTTTCGGGTTTGACATTTTCAAGTTCACGAGACCAGGTTTATTCATTTATTCACTTATTCACTTATTCATTTATTCATTTATTCATTTATTCATTTATTCATTTATTCATTTATTCATTTATTCATTGATTCATTTACTCATTTATTCATTTAGTCATTTAGTCATTTAGTCATTTAGTCATTTAGTCATTTAGTCATTTAGTTATTTAGTCATTTAGTCATTTAGTCATTTAGTTATTTAGTCATTTAGTCATTTAGTCATTTAGTCATTTAGTCATTTAGTCATTTAGTCATTTAGTCATTTAGTCATTTATTCATTTATTCATTTATTCATTTATTCATTTATTTATTTATTCATTTATTCATTTATTCATTTATTCATTTATTCATTTATTCATTTATTCATTTATTCATTTATTTTATTTATTTATTTATTGAATCCATTCCAGTAATACAAAGCCAATAAGGCCAATGAATTATATTACATAGTTAAAAAACCTGAGCAATAAAATAAAACTAAATTAAATTAACTAAACCTAAAATAAGGTAAATGATAACTGTTACAAAATCTAATTTGGCTCCCCAGCCGTTTAATAAAAAAGTACCAAAGATTAAACAAAAAAAAGGTCCAAGCCAATAGTAACTCATTAAGAATAGCTATAATAATTTCAAAAATGAAATGAGAGATAGACCAATATTGATAAATTAGATAACAAATAATGCATCAGGCATTAAAGTGTTCCAGAATTTTTAAACGAAATACATTGTTTGAGTGTGAGAAAATGCGTAACTCATGGGGTAGACGATTCCAGCAACGTGCTATTCTAACCAGAAAAGATCTGCTATAGATATTTTTCCAAATTCTTGGAATTAATATCTGCGGGTTCCTAGACGAGTGGGAAAACACGAACGATCGCAACAACTGAGTTGGTCTGCGGTTTTTAATAAGACTATAGAAAAGTGACAAATTACGGAGATCAACAAAGTGTATAAAGGAACATCCAAGAAAACGTTTCACATGTGCAGAAATAGGGTCGATACGGCGAATATTGTATACAAAGCGGGTAATGGTATTCACAATGCGCCTCATTCTGCTAATGTATAAGCCTATAGTACCCGAGAATACTTCAAGACCATATAGTACCTGGGACATTAAAATGGCATGAGCTAATCTATATTTAATACGAAAAGGTAGATATAAACTAGATGAGTAAATCTTGCGCAGGGAAGCCCAAATTTTACCGGATAATGCGTCAATATGATGTCTAAATGAAAGTTCGCAATCTAAAACAACACCCAAACACTTGTGATGATCAACAAAATCAATGACATCACTCCTTATACAAATATTAAGAACAGGAAGAGTACGGTTATTAGATCCAAACATCATTGCCTTAGTTTTAGATGTATTCACAGTTAATGAGTTTCCAGTTGCCCAATTCTCAAAACGATCTAGGCAAGAATTAATATTTTCCTCATAAATGTCTGGATTATCTGAACTCCCATTAAAAAGTAAGAAAATGTCATCAGCATATAAGAATGTTTTACAATAACTGGAGTTAGTGTAGCATTGAAGGTCATTTACATACAGAATAAATAGAAGAGGTCCTAACACAGAGCCTTGCGGAACTCCAGCGTGAAGAGGAAGGATGTCAGATTCAATACCATTCAAAGCAACGAATTGTGATCTGTCGCTTAAGTAGGAAAGCAGAAGCTTGCATGCAGAATATGAGAAATGAAACTCATAACGCAGTTTATGTAACAAACGGCCGAAATTTATTGAATTGAAAGCCTTTGATAAATCAAGCGAGACCAGTACACTTCTTTTATTCTCATTTATGTCTTCACGAATAGAATCTGTAAGTTTCAGAAGTAAGTGAGAGGTGTTATATCCCTGCCGAAAGGCATATTGCGACTCATTAATTCGAATTAATGAAGATTGTAAAACTTGGTTTTTAATAATGTGCTCAACCACTTTCGATAAGGCAGGTAGAATTGAGATAGGTCTCAAATCCTCAGGTCCATGAAAAACTCTAGACTTAGGTATCGGTACTACACGAGACTTTTTCCAAGCTAGGGGAAATTTAGACGTCGTCAAAATGCAATTAATTAGGTTAGTGATAACAGCTGAGACATAAGGAAATACAATCTTGACAAAATTAATGGGGATACCGTCTACGCCGACAGATTTAGATTTAATCTTATTCAGAGCTTCAATGACCTCAAGCTCACTTACACATCGAAAAGAAAAGAGAGGATTATGATCATCGAAATTCTCTAAATCAATTTCTTCAGAATCGGGAACTGAACCACTTACGAAAAAGTTATTTATCATATTAACATCTGCTTCAAAATCAGCACTATCATTTCCTACACATCCAGAGTTCTTTAGCAATTTCCATACGCCAGCAGAATCCAAACCCGAAAAAAGTCTGGAGAAATGTCTAATTTTGGCTCTACGTATAACATTTTTAGCTCTATTTCGGTATTTACAGTAAGTTCTCCAGTTATTCTCTGATCGGTCAGACTGAAATCCAGAAAAAGACAGATCTCTGAGAGATTTAGCAAATTTAATATCACGGGACTCTATCCATGAATCATCACGATGACAAATTCTTTTGGTGACAACAGGAACGTAGGAAAATAGACTATCGAAGAGGGAGCACAAATTCAAGCATTTCGAGTCCACATCAGCAGCATCGTAAACAAGACTATAGTCGAAGATACTTAAGAACGAAAATAAACCATCCCAATCAATATTGTTGTAATCACGATACTCAACAAATTGCGGCAAAGAATGCCAACTAAAAGCCAGGGATGCAAAAATAAGGGCATGATCTGAAACGGACGGACATTGCACCTGGTCTGTGTAGCTAACCAAAGAAATATCACTGACCAACATAAAATCAATTAAAGACGTAGACCTTCTTCCTAAATCAAAATGCGTTGGTTTAGAATTATGCACAACAGATAAGTTATACCTTGTACAAAGAGAACGAAACAAGGTTACCCTAGGAGTACTAAAAAGATTACAATTGAAATCCCCGACAATGACAATATTGGAGTGATCAGAGAAGAGATCACAGTGATGGCGTTCAAAACAATCCAGGTTACCTGTAGGCAAGTATACAACACCAAAGAGAAGCTTAACGTGACCAAAGCACACCTCAAGAAAAAGAGACTCACAATGAGAAACCGAAATCTTAAAAGCAATTCTATAACGAAGTCCTTTAGATATGTATATTGCTACGCCACCACCCCTACCAGGAACCTGACGATCATTTCTGCAAAGCGTATAGCCCGGAATCGCGACCGCACAATCGGAAATCTCATGTGAGAGCCAAGTTTCAGAAAGTGCAAACAGATCAAATACGTTATCTTTAATAATGCATCTGATTTCATTAAGTTTCAGTGGCGGTTTTATGCTCCTACAATTCAAATGAGCAACATTCAATTGATTTTCAAAAGGAAGCAATATTGTTTTGATGTAAGAGTTACTACTTACTATTGGACCAAGATTTGCATTAGAAGACATCAAATTCAGAAATGCATACTACGGTGGGGAACCAAATATAGAATTGCAAAAACAATATATCAATCACGCACAAATTTAAATTCATTACTTAATTCTTATTTTAAAAATATAAATGATAACACAGCTGATCAATCTGTGTAATGAGATCAAAATTTCACTATGAAAATGCAAATAGATTTAAAAATAAAAGTAGAATGATGCGATTATAATAAATATACAAGTATAACCAGGATACTACGACCATAAACATCCGAAAAAAATACGTATAATGTAAGGTTATCATAGTATCAGGGTTTCACAAAAAAAATACTTAACTAACTACTCCATTCGCTTCGTTGAGTAATAAGCCACATTCAGCTACATCTCGGACGCACTCTTTACCATCTGGAAAAGTGATCCTGGCCCTTACTGAATCACCATTGAGAATCCGGTATTTAGTAATAATCTTCATACGACGAAGCTTATTGCAGATGAAATTTAGATTGCTCGCAGCAGGGGTATAGTGGTCGTTAAGATACACCCGACTAGTAATATCACTTCCAGATCCAACCATAATGTCACACACTCTAAGGTCACGCTTCTTAAAATATTGTTTCATTATATCATTTCTTGTACAGGCACTAGTTAGCTTAACCAATATTTGTTTTCTTCTATTGATGTAGCAAACTACGTCAACATCACGCCTGGTAATTTCAATATTGAAGAAAGCAGCAACAGAAACCACAATAGGAACCAGGTCATCTAGACCCTCAGGTAGACCGCTGATGAGAAAATCGTTACGATTCAATCTCCGCTGTAGAACATTGTTTTCAGCCACTAAAGCAGCATTTTTTTCGGATGTAGAAGCCTCAACTTTATCAATGCGCTCATTGCATTTAGAAATGTCCGTCTTCATTTCAGTGAGACATGAACTCACTTCAGCTTTCATAGTGTCAATGGCAGTCTTAATAGCATTTAAATCAGAATTATGGCTATCGATGAAGGAATCAAACTTTTTATAAAGGTTCTTCATTTATTCATTTATTCATTTATTCATTTATTCATTTATTCATTTATTCATTTATTCATTTATTCATTTATTCATTTATTCATTTATTCATTTATTCATTTATTCATTTATTCATTTATTCATTTACTCATTTACTCATTTATTCATTTATTCATTTATTCCTTTATTCATTTATTCATTTATTCATTTATTCATTTATTCATGTATTCATTTATTCATTTATTCATTTATTCATTTATTCATTTATTCATTTATTCATTTATTCATTTATTCATTTATTCATTTATTAATTTATTAATTTATTCATTTAGTCATTTATTCATTTATTCATTTATTCATTTATTCATTTATTCATTTATTCATTTATTAATTTATTCTTTATTCATTTATTCATTTATTCATTTATTCATTTATTCATTTATTCATTTATTCATTTATTCATTTATTCATTTATTCATTTATTCATTTATTCATTTATTCATTTATTCATTTATTCATTTATTCATTTATTCATTTATTCATTTATTCATTTATTCATTTATTCATTTATTCATTTATTCATTTATTCATTTATTCATTTATTCATTTATTCATTTATTCATTTATTCATTTATTCATTTATTCATTTATTCATTTATTCATTTATTCATTTATTCATTTATTCATTTATTCATTTATTCATTTATTCATTTATTCATTTATTCATTTATTCATTTATTCATTTATTCATTTATTCATTTATTCATTTATTCATTTATTCATTTATTCATTTATTCATTTATTCATTTATTCATTTATTCATTTATTCATTTATTCATTTATTCATTTATTCATTTATTCATTTATTCATTTATTCTTTTATTCATTTATTCATTTATTCATTTATTCATTTATTCATTTATTCATTTATTCATTTATTCATTTATTCATGTATTCATTTATTCATTTATTCATTTATTCATTAATTCATTTATTTGTATTTTAACTATTTTTGCATATTAAATTTCCGTCACTAATATCTGTTTTCGGCGTGTTTTTCATATAAACGTATTTTTGGTTCAATACTATTGTAAAATTCTGAATGTATCCCAGAAGTATGTTTCTAAATGTTTTATTTTATACCTAAAAGTATGCACTAAAATCTAATAACAACATACGATATGGTATAATATCTGTAGTTTCAATAAATATGATAATCTAATTTCTTTGCAAATACGAGTATGTATGTTCGATTTTTTATCTTCTACATAAATTTCAACTTTTATTTGTTTTTAAGTCATTGCCTATAGAATATTTCTGATTTTGTTCGAAGATTTCCAGATTGCTACTACAATTTTACCAAATATAACTAACATTTTGAAACATTTCGACTTAATGCCGGATATTTAAAACCAATTTCGCTCTATCTATATGTATAATTTGCCAACAATACGATATATAAATGCCATTATTTAATATTAATAATTGAGAAGCTATACTTTTAGATGTTCAATCCTTTCCTCTCTTGCAAATGGAATTGTAATTAAATGTATACACAAACACATGTAAAGAAACAATATAAGGAAAAGGACAGTGCCTTTGTAAATACATAAATATCCAAGTAGAGAGGTGTGCGAGTGTGTATGTGTGTGTTTATGGATAATATAATTGTGACAATAGGAAGGACAATTGTTTGTCCATGTTTGTATTTGTTAAAGTACAATATGGTAAATTCGATAACACTTGTAAATGTATCCTCTTCTCTCACAACAAGTGTAACGAGAGAGTCGAAACTGCAACTGAAACTGAAACGAAGTCCGCCTCAGGCATCTCAATTCATTTTGGCAAGGACATCAGTGTAATAAAGTAAACACTTTCCATGGAACGCTTTAAAATGCATAGAGACTATTTGATATATGGTCAAAACGTACACGGAGACCGTAGACACACACACATACAGCATTTGTGACAAAAATTTGCCATTTATATTCATCTGCATTGTCCGACATTCAAGATTTGGTACACTTAGAAAAATACCTTGAATATTGAGAGGTTAAGTTATTACGGTTAGAATGTTCAATTCCGGAATTCTAGGATCAATAAATGACGAAATTATTTTGTTTAAAATAATATTCAAATTTAACAATTTCTAGTCTGAAGTGTTTTTACTGTCCTTATAGTCATTAATTTTGAAAGAAAATATTTTTTTGAGTGTAGTTACCTACAAATACTAGAGTATTTTGTCCATCCATCGCACTTGTGTATATACATGTGTTCCACAACAAATGACAGGATATAATTATGTTCGAATACTTATAAAGCTCACATTCGAGAGGGGCGGACGGACGGACGGACGGACGGACGGACGGACAAACGGAAACTCATACAATTACATGTGTAGTAAACACTTTATCACACCATTATACTAGTTGACATCTGTGTACGTGGAGATGTTCTTCGTATATGAAATGGTACTCGTACGCCTGATGTCCTAGTAAGGATCCACACAGATGGACCTATTCTGTAGAACGACTTTTAAACCATTTATAATGAATTTGTAAAGTTTGAAGTTGCAAGGCCAAAAAGTGAGTGTTAATTAGAAACAAAATGATGTAATGGGAAATATAGGATTTTTCAAAGATTTTTTTAGATGAGGAATTTTAAAAAATGTTATAAAATTAGAGTATCTTTTAAGCCAATTAAAAAGCAGCAATCGAAATGTTTTTAGCTGGATTTCTACTATTTAGTCATTGCGTGCTGAAACTCGCATATGGAACATTGTAACAATCTTCAAAAAAGAAAACATTGTGCACATCTTTGGAATAAGAATTCCCGATTGATATGTATTTCATTGCAATTGTTGAATAATAAAAGCTATAAAATTGTACCACAAAAATCTACATAGTGATTAAAATACTGCATCATTCATTATTGTGCTTACCCGTAGGTGTTTAGAGAAAATGTATGAAAATATAAGATTCTGCACAATATTAGGAAAATAGCTTTCAATTATTACAATTAAAGATCATCAAATAGTCTAAAAGTGTACCAGAGAACGTAAGACCATCTCAACCATGCGCTCTAAATTCCTATGAATTAACTATCTCTTAATAATTCTAATACTTTGAAAAGCCTAGCAGTCTTCAAGATACTGCACATATTGGTAAAATTAGCCTTTCCAAATTAGTATAACAAAAGCTCTTTTATAAAATTTTAAAGAAAAAGGAGTATATTATCAATCAATCGGCTTAATATATATCCGGTCATATTTAGACATCAAATGAACATATAATATTACTTGTCATTCCAATAAAATCGTCCCACAGTGGATAAAGGGTAATGGATAATATATGCAAATGAAATGAAACATATTCCTTTCATGTCACAAACGTTGTCAGTCTCTCAAGTTTTGTGATTTTGAAAATGTGTACTATAAACACCTGTAAACAAACAAAGCTTTTAGCCTTCATTATAAGAAATAATTTTTATTATTTTACAGTACTAAGTCACTTGAATGTATGTATATGTGTACGCACACTCGCATAGACTATAAAGGATAATAGGATACAAAGGACCTCAGCATAGACAACATACAACAATTATTCTAGTATTGGATGGAAAGAGAGGTCGAGACTTGAGTATCTTTAAATTGTTCTGTCATTGTCATTTATTCAAGAGAATGGACACAATCTTCTAGTAGTACATAGTTGTTGTTAGTATATGTTGTATATGCATCCTGACATTACCTGCATTATGGGATATCCTCTCATGTTTATACAAAATGAAAGTAAATTGATTAGAAAATGTCAGTTGAACATGTAATTAAAAGTAAGTACAAGAGTTGAATGCAAAATGGGGGAAAAAACTAAATGCTCATACACAGAGGAAAAAATGGCTGCAAAATAATATATCAGTTTGAAAAATTGTCTGTACACCCAGGAAAATAAGTGGTTGGAATTCGATTGTAACTATAAAAAAATAGTGCTAGGAACAAAAAGTATATTGCCTACACCATGTGTCGGTTGTATTTATATATAAATAGTTGAAACAACAATAATAACATGGATACGATCCAATAAAAATGCTTGCAACTAAATCGATGATTGTATCAATCGAATTAAGATTATTTTTTTCATTGACACTCGGATAGTTGTGGTAACCAATTTTAAACTTTCATTATAGTACCATATGATCGATTTTTGGTTGTGACAACCAATGTTTTATTCTTGACAACAGAAATGGTATCAAAAGACAAAAGATTATTATTGCAACGAATAATTGGTTACTACAACAGAAAAAATATTAATAAATAATCGTTTTTTGGTTATCCCAATAATTTCCCAAATTTCCAATAATGCAATGTATTTTTTTTTGGAAATACAACCGAAAGATTGGTTGCTGGTCTTTTGCTGATACATGACAAAAAAAAAATAAAATTACTCGACATAAATAAATCTTCAACATTTAGTACAAGAGCGGTATATGTAGTCAAAAATAATCTCGTGTGGATAATAATGTGTGGAATGGAGAATATGTTGTGAAAAAAGTTTTACATAAATAAAAGCAACAATCATGAAATTGAAAGCACAGGGTTAAGCGATATTTGCATAAAAGTTTTGTTATGCATTGTACTCTCGTGTACTAAAATTTGTGTCAAATATTTCCACATCTCTAATAGTGATGAATTTGTAATATGGGATTTTTATTTTGTTATGAATTGTTTGGTTTTTTGTTCAATACATAAAATAGAAATTAATGAAAATTGTTTTTAATTAGTTGTCGGTAGTACATGACTGACAAATTGTCAGAACAACCAATTTTTTGAAACAGTTGGTTGTGGCAACATACAACAGATAAGTTTAGCCTCCATTTTCGTAGTTGGCGCAACCAAATATGATTGTTGTCAACATGGAAGCATACATCTGCGAAAGATTTTTCATCACTATCTAAAACTTTTTAATATGACCAAAATTATTTGAAAATTGTAAGCAACATTATTTGCATTAAATAATATTCTTTATTGAAAGTTCAATAAAATTATAATCTAATCTTAAAAATAAATATAAATGTAATAAAACTATAATTAATTTCATAACACAGTACAACATTTTTCAGCTCACTGATTTGGGACTCAATTCTGAGAATTGGACGTGAAAGAAGCTCCAAAAATAAGAACTTCTGCATCATTCGTTAGTCAAGTTGCCTCAATTAATAATTTAATACGAGTAGCTATACGAGTTTTTTTGCTCAAGGTGGATGTTTAGCACTTTTTCTATATTTTTTTTTCGGGATTCTGTACGGAATATCTCCTTTGTGTCCGAAGCAAACTTGTAGATATTGAATAGGAGAAAAAAAGTGCGGAACAAACATACCCGAAAAGTGCATCTAGTGCCTTTAAAATCGTTTCACTTTAATTTTTTTCACAGATTTTGTGTTATTTTCAATATTTTTTGAATCCTGTATTCATATATTTATGGACATATTTCAGTAAAAAATTACAATTTTAAAAAATATTTTTTTTTTGATATTTCTCTTCAAACTTTCATTTTTTCGGTGTATTTGTGCATATTTAAATTTGGCACTTTACTATCGACCATCAGAATTGTCTCTACAAAGATAACAAGAAACTTGGAAAACATTTATTAATTAAGAAGAGACCTCCTAAAGAAATACTCGTAATACGAGACTAATGAGATACATATTGGATACTTTTTGAAAGAATGTAAGTTTGTGATTGGAAGAACAAATATAATAGAATGCAGACAAAGTCATAAGCTGTCGTAGAAAATAGCAACAGGAATGCATAAATAAATTGAAATAATGCCATCGTCCAGAACTAGGAGTGCATTTTTCTGATGTATAGGGTTTTCCAATAAGAGTGATATGATTTCTTTGAAAAAAACCCACTTATTGTTAAGGAAATTAAAAAGTTTTTCATTTAATGTGAAGTACAATCGATACAATTAGGTTCTAAATAAAACGTCATTCAAATGGCCTCCACGACTTCTTCTGCAGGAACGAATTCGATGAACCCAATTTTCGAGCACTTTTTCCACTAAATCAAGTCGTATGTCATGAATGGCACGTTCAATATTGACTTGTAAAGCTTGAAGAGAGTCTGGTTTATTTCGAAAGACCAATGACTTCAAATAAACCCAAAAGAAATAGTCTAATGGTGTTAAATCACAACTTCTTGGAGGCCATTCAATATCACAATTTCTTGAAATAATCGAATCTCCAAACTTTTCTCGCAACAATTCAACTGTTTCATTTGCTGTGTGGCACGTAGCCACAATCGGTCAATGGCAAAAAGATAACTCTTAACGAGAGCTAAAATATTGTTCATGGGTGTCAAGGTCGTAGGTCGACTGGAAAGGGTTTTTTCTGGATTTAAAAAAATGGACTTAGCAACTTTTTCAAATGTGAACGGAAAGTTTATTTTTGCTCTAGCTCCGTAACGGCACGTCGGATCGGGAATCGGTCAATGGCAAAAATATAGCTCTTAACGACAGCTAAAATATTGCTCATGAATGTCAAGGTCGTAGGACGACTTTAAAGTGTTTTTTTTTTGATTTTAGCGCACGAAAAGTTGCAATTGGATAACGATTATTTTGATAATAAAACTGAATATTTTGTAAACGTTGTTCTTGCCTATATCTCTCCATGATGAAATTGTAAACACTACTGAATACAATGAAAAACAAATGACAGATCATGACATATTACATATGGCCGAAACGTCAAATCATATTATCCCTATTGGAAAACCCGTTAGTTCGGTCCCCTAAACAAGAAAAAAGGAAACACAAAACCTTTTTTATAGTTTTTTTTAAAGAAATTTTTCAATTTGTTGGTAAAATTTGATATAGAAAAAAATTATATTAAAATTTAATTATGCTGAAGAAATGCAGAAAATTGCATTGAAATTGGGTTTATTAAATATTTTCATAAAATCAACAAATGCAAATTAAGCAATTTTTCTATTCTTATTTCCTTCAAATAACAATAAAGAATATTACATTTTTGATTAAATTATCAATTTAATATTATTTAAACTTTTTATTATTAAACTTTTTTTAGGAAATTGGATTTAGAATATTAAATTAAATTTATGAAAAACTTTTAAAAAAGCCAAAAACCAATATTTTCATTTAATTAACTTTGTTTACAAATAAATCAGAACACAAAACAATTATGGGGTTCGCTTTTTTTGGTATTAGTGGAATGCTACTTTTTATATGTAGCTTTTCTGATCTTTTTTTGAAGTCTCGGACTTCAGACACAATGTTACCACAAATACCCTCCCATCAAAATTCAATCGGATAGAAAGACAACAGAGAATGTCGGTGACAGCACACAATTGTTAATAATAAATAGTTCATAAAATATTAACATTAAATATAAATACAGTGCGGTTAATTAATTTCCCAACATTAATATGCAATTTATATATGTACATACATACATATGTATATATATGATACATATTTCATTATTATTATTATAATTTTCTCCTCGGACAATAATAAAAACAATGTGTATTATTTTTAATTATAGCATGTTATTAATTAGGCAGACAAATTAGTGGAGAGTTCAAAGGAGAGACCATCACACACACTCACATAAATAATACATAGCATACTTCTGGGATAATTTCATAAATAAATCATATTTTAAAATGCCCACATAATTTTGGTTGATAATAAACACATTGAACATAATGAAATAATTGAAAAGGACATATTAATGAAGTTTTTAAAACACGTTTACGCGAGCAATGCAATAAAAATAATTACAAAGGATAGTTAGCGGTGCGATTGAATTAAAGCTATAATTAAATAGACAATAATTATTAACATAAAAGAGGAAACCCTAAATGTAGGCTTTAAATTTAGAAAAAGGATTTTTTGGAATAGGCTTTATTATTTAAAATTTTTGAGAAATCTTAGGATATTTCTAAATAGATTTGCTTTAATATTATTTATAACCCCAAAAAGAAGTAAACCCTAAATTGGACTTTAAATTTAGAAAATATGTAAAGTATATTTTTGAACATAACATAATTTATTGCTGTAAACAAACAAAAAGGCAACAACTTTATTAAAGCCAACATTGAAGAGTGGACAATAGCTTAGCTTTATTACGACTAATAACAAGTAAGGAAGCCTAAATGTAGGCCATGAATAAAAAAATGTAGATTTTTGGAAAAATAAATAATTTTTTTGAAATTTATAAAAATGTTTGCTTTATTTATTGTCTTTTCTTTGGTTTGTGCAATAAATCGAATATGCAATAATAATTTAAAAAACTGGCAATGCCTAAATGTAGGCTTTAACTGTGGTAGCCGATTATTGATTTGGAATCGGGTAAATACATTTACTTATTTAATATTTCTTTGAGTTTTCAAATAGCTCCGCCTTTTTTTCTTTCATTTTCTAGTGTTTTATTTATCCAGTTTTCTGCGGGGTTTTTCTATGTGAAGAAAATCGATTTTCTCTGCAAACAATATTAAAGATGTCAGACAGGTAATTGTCAGTTGAACTGCACTCTTAGTTCTGACAACAAGAACACGTGATGTCTAATGGTTGGCGTGTTACATTTGGCGTTGAAGTAAATCTAATTGAATTGAATGAAAGGTTTTTAAAGGATAGAGCAAATTGCAAAAGAAAAATTAAATTGCATTTTTATAAATAGCAAAAGAGGGCCTTGAAAGAAATTGTGATTTTCAGCAGCATTTAATAATATAGAGGGAAAATGGTATTGAGCTAGAAGAACATCTAAATTTAATTTGTGCATAAACTCTTTGAGAATTTTTCTTATGCAGATTTTGTTTCTGGAAAAGATGTTGTTTTGTCGACGTGAAATATTAGAAAATATTTGCCTCTTTTAAGTCAAAATGAGTAGTGCCTCAAAATTAAACTCCAACTTTAAAATTTCCAAAATATGTCAGAAAAGTGAAATTTTCTAGAGAAGAGCAAAGAAATTGCTGCATTTTTTCAGAAACGAAATCGCCATTAGCTTTTTTCCATTAAAAAAACATTTTATAATTCAATTTTTTAACATATATGTACAGGGTTGCCCATATTCGACGGACTCGTTGGGCCCATTCCAATCGACGAGGCTTGTCCGCAGGCAACAATCTTTGCGTCAATTGAATTTTGTACGGGAACAAATGCAAATCAACGCCGATAATCCGTTGTAAAGTGGACCGAGCCATGCCCAACTGCTGAGAACGGCGTTTTTGGATGTTCTTGCGGACCTCTCAACACTGGCTCGTACGGCAGCGATATTCTCGGCCGATCGCCTTGGTCGACTTTTATTTGGCCTCTTCGGATTAGAAAGAGCCTCACCAGTCGAAAATTTTTCGTATAAACGCTTAATGGTGTTCTTAGAAGGCGCACTTCTCACATTTTTTAATATTTTAAAAGCACGTTGACTTGACTTCTTCTGTTGAATGTAAATTTCAACTATTTCAGAGCGCTCGCGTGGCGTGTATTGTTCCATGGTAAAAATCTGCTTGGACTGACGCTTCAAACGCGGTATGCCATTAAGCGATCTGACATCTCTGTCAAAAGTTATGGCGTTGCCAGATGGGTCCGTCGAATATGGGCAACCCTGTATATCAAAAATACAACAGGTTTCAAAAATTCATAAATTAAGCTAAACATGCATTAAAAACAACAATGCCTGAAAAATAAGTGATCATTTCAAGTGTTCTTGACAAAGGTTTTGGAAATTTTAATTATGAACGTTTTAAATTTTTCAATAAAGAAATAATTCTGAAAAAAATCATAAATAAAGACAAACATGCGTTGAATTAAGAAAACAACTCAAAAATAAATTATTTTTTCGATTTCAAGGGATATTGGTTTTAAAATGTGTACTACTTAAATAACATTGTATATATAGAACCAGTTTATTTATTAACAAAATTTGACTTGATAAAAAAAAGAACAAAAAAAAGAGCCTCGCTATCTTCGTGACGCCTGAGTTAAGTATAAGGCCTTCATTTTCAAATTAAAGGTTAATTTTGGTTATATACTACAACAAGTTAATGTATGTTAAAATATACGGACTAAAATTGTGAGTTACGATTTTTTCTGTCACGGTCTCGTGTGTTTTTGTGTAAGACGCACATTTTTTGATTTGTTTATCTTTAAAGGTACTAATTTGCGTCAATTTCTTTTGATAAAATGTCCCAAATTTCCAACAGTCGAACAAATGCCTAAGTTATGGGAATTTTGTTTTTTGTAAAGCCTAAAACGATTAACATTTTTAATGCACAAAATAATTTTGTTTTGTGGTCAGAAACAATTACGATTACAACAAGTCAAGGTGGAGATGATGGTGGAGATTAAGCATGAAATCGTAAAATTTAGCAATAATTTTATTATTTTAATGACAAAAATTTAAGTACCCGTATATATTTTTTAAACTTGTAAAGTAAGAAAAAATATAAGTTACTGGTATCCTTGAATTTAATTTTGTTATTGAGACATCTGGTTTGTGGCGGTGCTAGTGTTGTTATTTTGGAAATAAAGGCCGTACAACTAAATTACAAAAATATTTTTTAATGAACTCCCCTCCCTTTTTATAAAAGAGCAACACGTTTTAAACAAGTACATATATTTGAAACCTAATATAAAAATTTTGTTTCCAATTTTGGAAAAATACTTCAATTGATTTACATATATGTATTTTAGGTGGGATTTTTTTTCAAAGAAATCATATCACTCTTATTGGAAAACCCGTTATTTTAGCAAGCAAAACTGCCGCGTATGGCGATCAGAAAGACGGCACGTGACCATCGAGAAGCTAATGTATCCTAAAAAAGTGTTAGTTGGTGCGGATTTTGCAGCGGTGGCATCATTGTCTGAAATACTGCTGGAATATTTTTTCGGTAAACGGAGAGTGCTACAGAGGCTCGATAAACCATTTTTTTGTGGCCACATTCGGAAATCATGTTTTAAGCCACTTCGACGATATCAATTGGCTACCTCAGAGTTGCAATTTGAAGTTCTAAGACTTCTTTTCTGGGGTACCGAGAAGGTCGTACACTAAAAAAAAAGCGTACTGAAAATCAATGAATTTTTCGTAAAGTTTAAGATTTCGGCAATGATTTCGAGCTAAAGACAATCGCTATAAAAATAAGAAGGTTTTATAGTTAATTTAAAGACGTGAATAGTACTTATTTTGAGGATGCATTTCATAGAATTAAGAATTTTGGGTAATAAAACTAATTAAGTTTGATTTTAAAATAAACACATGTTTGCGTAAATGTAAGTATGGCGCGTGCTTATTTTTAGTAAAATATCATATAATTTAAAACATTATCGTAATAAAATTTAAAATGTTTGTCCTTGATATAAGAATATACTGGTAATTAATTTAAGGCATACATGAATTTTAATACAGTTTTTTTAAATATGTACGGAAAATTCGTTACATTATATTGACCATTTACTACTCATAGAAAATTCAATAACACAACACTTTATCTTTCTAAATAAATATTTTATTTGTTATATTTTATATTGGAATATACAAAAAAATATAATACTTATTACGGATAACATTGAACATTTTATAATTTAAAACAATATGTAATTGTATAAAGACAAATCGGCCAACACACTATGAAGTTTGACTTTTATTCGAATATTGTATTGTTATGTATCGATTCTATAGCGGGATTCGTTTCTCTATTTGTTGTCCATGAACAATTTTTATCGGAACCGACCTTAATGATTTTTAACCTAGAATTTAAATAGAAATTATATAAAACAAATATTATATTATTATATCATATAGTTTGGATGCTCACTCATTTCCTGCAATTTGTAAATTTTTATTTCCCCACTGCATTTTTCATATATCCAAATAAAGTTCAATTGCGCGAACTAAAATAAAAATAATTTGAATAGAAATCAAACAGAATGATTTATATACGATAAAGTGTTAAAATAAATTTTATCATATAACTGTCACAAAATGTTGAAAGATAAGAGATATTAAAATCTTTGGAATATACTTACTTACACTGAAATATTTAGTCACTCTTCTACGACACAAATTCTCATAATAGATCCATAAAAAATTTGCTTTACTAAAAGTTAAAAAAAATATTTATGTAAGATATTATTAATAATAGAAACTAATTGTTTTGAAAGTGGCGAAAGTGAAATTTTTTATATAAATTGAGTTATCAAAAATAATATTCTTAAAAAAATCAATCGTGACTTAGATTTTAAAATCTTAAGTTTTGTTAGCAAACAAAACTACAAAAACTTATTAAAAATTACTTCTGTAAAACAAAAGCTAATGCTGCTTATGACATTATTAACCCTGGTGTTAGATTAGCAAATCTGCACGAATCCTAGATTAAGAGTCCATTTGGTCAACATTACATTTTTCATATAAAATAAATATGAAAGACAATATTTTACATTTATTTTTATTCAAATTCATGAAAAGAAAGCAATTATTATTTTTGAGCAAAAACGCTTATTATTTTGATTTTAGTAAAACAAAAATATCCCTTGGACCAATAAGGCAATATATATACATACGTATATTACCGTTTATAAAGGAAACGATACAAAAATTGGACCAAATGGTCCTAATCTAACAGCAGGTTTAATTATGAAGTACTTATGAAGCAATTATGAACACGAAATCAAGGAAAAATTTAAACTAAAATTCAAAAAAGGAAAAAATCTTTTTAAATAAATTATATTTGGAAAACTTTTTAACAATAACTTTGTTAGTGTGATAACACGTATTTTAAATGTGAACGTCAGTTCGCAAATATATTTTATTCTAATACATTAATATATGCGTTCCAAATTAAATTTCTTGATTTTCAAATAAAATATATTTGTTCAGAAATACATAATATGTACTTACAAATATTATTTCCAAATCTATTTCCTTTCAATCCAAACATTCCCATGTAGGGGAATGCTCACTTATTTATTGCAAGTTATAAATGGCATTCAGCACTGCATTTTTCATATCTCCATCACATTTATCTTCAAATATTGCGTGATCTAAAATTAAAATAATTCAATTTTTTCTGAAAATAAATCAAATAAAATTATCTATTAACAAAAAAAAATGAAAATAAATTTTATCATATCACAATTGGAAAATGCTGAAAACTAAGAGAAATATTTCAACCGGTCATATATAATACTTACGTTGAAATATTTTGTAAAATTTGCCACTCTTCTCACAAAAGACCCATTCTAAAATTGTTACTAAAAAAATTAAAAAAGATAGTTATATGTATAACATATTATTAATAATAAATTTCTATATTGCCACAAATAATTTTACATTTCTGCATTATGCGCTGGTATTTTTAATAAATAAATACTTTCAATTAAAATGTATTTTGTTCATTTTGTAATTGCCAATAAGATGTTAATTTCAGGATAATAATATTATTTTTCACGTACCTAAAAATTTTCCCATTGTCTCTTTCAGTATTACAAAATCTATTACTCACATTTTTGTCATCCATTTGGCACAAATCTCTTCACAGGACTTACAAACAAGATCTCCTTCAAAAACGCATGTACATCGCCATAAATAACATACAGCAAAAATAACTATGACACACGCACTCCCTTATCACAGAGATCGATGGTGACGCCGACGGCGTAACCACATGCATACACACATGTACACGACGGTTTCATTTGTTGTTGTTGCTATGCTTTAGCAAAAATAACTGCTAACAGCCCACGTTAAAATTATTTTCGGTGCAATATGCACGTATGTATGCACGTATACATACATATTCACAGCAATCAAATTTTTTCACAATCCGCGTTCCGAAAACAGACAACCGTTTCCTTCCATCGCTTGTAAATAACTGACGATTTAAAAGAAAACGAAGAACAGAACTGTTCTCTATTTTCTCTTCTAGCATTCCATAACAAATATTGATTAACACATTACCAAACAAAACTGATTCTCCGAGCGAGAGAGGGAGGGAGAGATTGTATAATTCTCTCGTATGTATTCTTAAAAATAATGACAATAGTCATAAAATTTATTACCAAGACAGCCTTTCCTTTAAGGGGAGCATAGCCTTAAATTTATTACTCAAATATCTCATACTGTTAATTAAGACCGATTCGGCATTAAAACTATGACATGTCTACGTCGTAGTGTTAATGTAGAAAATCCTTAAAAGTATTGAAATATTACTTAAAATAATGCGGATTGTCACAAAAATAATGATTTTTTTCTTTAATTTAAATGCGTACATTTAAAGAAGCGCGTACACAAAACTAATGATTGGATAGACATTAATTCAAATACAAAAAACTTTATATTAAGGAAAATTTCGTAAAAAACGTGTAAATTTTCATTATTTTAATGAAAATTGTCATTGAATTGATGCCGAGGCAGCATACTTAATATAAGAATGTGTCATCATTAGTTTTATTACTATTTTTTTTTTCAGTGTATGTTATGCGAACGATCTAGGACCTTAAGGGAAATATTGAGCAAGTAATTCAATACTTTCATTTGAAAAGTCTCAGTTCAACAAATATTAAAGCCATTCTATATTCTACTCTGGGCGAGTCTGACCCTACGTTTACGACTATAAGTGGCAATTCAAATGAGCCAGTACGAACTCTAAGAAGAAACCCCAAGTGGTCGACTAATTGAAGTGTCCTCGCCAGAAACGGTTAAGAAAAACCACATAACTGAAATGATAAGCATTTGAAAAAGTAATATACATCGCAAGTTAAACGCAAATTTGAAGATGAGAAAGCTGTGCGCAAGTTGGGTGCCGCGTTTGCTCACAATGGAACAAAAACAGCGTCTTGAAGTTGTTTCAATAGAGTGATGGGCGATGCTTCACCCCAATAAAGCCTAGTTTTTGTTTCGATTCTTAACCATGGATAAGACATGGTTCCACCGCTTCACACCTGTAATAAAGGAACAGTGGAAGCAGTGGACGAGAATGAGAGAGTAGTTTCCAAAGAAAGCGAAGACATTTTTATCCTCAGACAAGGCCGTGTTTTTTCTTTGATGCGCGTGGTATAATTTTTTGCCGATTATCTTCAAAAAGGAACAACAATCAACGGTTAACTTATTGTAGCGTTTGAGTGATACAATTTAAGGAAAAATTGCCGCATTTGGCAAAAAAGAGAGGGTAGTATTATCAAAACAATGCACCAGTTCCCACATCCATTATTGCGATACACAAAATCAATGCATTACAGTTCGAATCTTCATCCGCACCTTTTTCGCCAGATTTAGCTACTTCTGATTATTTTCTTTTTTCACACTTGAAAAAATGGCTCGGTGGTAAAAGATTTGCCATGAATGAAGAGGTGGAGTCTGTGGTTGATGTCCATTTTAGGGAGCTAGACAGTTCTTCCTATAAACAGAGTATCGAAGCTATTGAAAATCGGTGGGAAAAATGTATCGAGAAAAAAGGAGATTATGTTGAGCAATAAGGAAAATTTTCCCCAAATTTGTTTCCTTCTTAGGTCGGCTAATTTTTGGACCGCCCTCGTAGATACTTTTAACCTCTACTAAGTATTTGGCTTATGACAATGGAATTGAAATTCTGTGTAGTTTTTTTTTAAATGTAATGGCATAGAAATGCATGAGAATCATACAAACACTGTTGGGAACCCTATGGAATAAGAAGTGTGCAACTCTTCAGTCCCGTTTTTACTCAAACAATAAATTGCATTTTTCTCCGATCATACAAAATGGCGAATGGAACAAAATAGCATTAAGTCGACGATATGTATATCGCTCATTGATGTGGTCATAACATATTGTCCAACATTTAAATATCACAAGCTGGCCCATGGTTGGGCTGAATCCTGAGGAAGACAAGTCAGAAGTTAAGTCATCCCATTCTGTCCTATAGTTATTTCTGTACAGAGCATTTAAATTGAATAACTCGATATGTGATTCTCATTCACGAAATGAGTGATATATATTATATAGCTTATTTAATTGTAGTTATTTCACTCTCAAACATATTTTATAAAGTTTCTGAAAATATTCTCCAAGCTCTTCTAATCAAAGACCTCAGACTTCATTCTGGTCTACAAAAATGTTACCGTCTTTGGGAATAAGTACGAGTATATAAGTATTTCACAATGGACATTTCTCAACTCTGCTTCTCCAGATGTTAATAGATATTATTTAAAGTTAATAATATACAAAAAGATCACATGATTCATATATAAACAAATAAGTACAAATATTATCAATATCGGTTATATATGCATATATTTAATTAATTACAACGAATTTTGAATAGTATAAAAATCTTACCTCCAACACTTGAACCATTCTGTTGCGAATACAAATTCTGTTGTGCTGTCTGCGGTTGTGGTGGATACAGTTGGGGCGGCCCCTGAGGCGGTGGCCCTGCACGGGCAGCACCCGGTGGCACTAATACCGGGGCGGGGCTTACAAGGCGCATTGGTGTTCCAGTACGTGGTCCCATGACAAGCGAACCGCTTTGATCAAAAAATGCCGGTATAACCTGAATGCGAAGCCATAGTTGTTGTTGTTCATTGCATACGTTAGGGCGTTTGATATTTTTACAAAAACATTTTTTGTTAGCATTTTTTTAAAATGATTGTTTTGTTTTGTTTTTATACAAAGTTAAATAGGATTTTTTTGGTTTGGTTTTTTGGGAAGGCGAGTTGGGTTAGGTTTTTTGATTTTTGTTACAAATTATGAGAGAGAAGAGAGAGAGAAAAAGAATATATATTTTCTTAGCTTGGTTGATAATGACTGATTAATTATATTATATACAAAATATTGTTTTACAATATTTTACATATTTTTTTCTTCTTTTATTTATAGATAACAATTTACAAAATGTTACAATATATTTGTTTTGATTCCAAAGCGGAAACTTACCTGGTAAGATTGATTTTCAGCTCCCTGCTGTGAAGGCGTCAGCGGCCTTCTGGGTTGTGTGCCCTGTTGTGGTATCAGATTTCCCGGATACATGCCCCACGGCGCTACGCCATAGTATTGGGGCATTTGTGCTGCTATCAAACCCATATAGGGTGCGGCATCCTGACCCGGATTTATGACATAGGGGGCCGCTTGTTGGGCCGCATAGGCAGCATTTTGTTGGGCAGCCAAAAATTGCTGTGAAGCTGCTGCCATTTGCATTTGTTGCGGCTGCATGGTGCCGTTGGGAGCACCACTTTGGGCGGCCGAAGTGGCCGCCGCTGCAGCTGCGGCGGCAGCAGCAGCATTTGTGGCAGCAGCTAGACCGGGATTCTGTGAGCGGAAAAGTTGCTGAAAATAAATGGAAGAAAAGGAAGGTTAGTTTACAGGAAAAATAACAGTTACTTTAAATTAAAGTTAATTCAGGAAAAATAGTAAAAATAAAAAAAATCTATCGTTTTTGAGTAGAATACTTCAGAATTAAGGTTGAAATGTTTTAAATTTTGCATACATATTTACATATTATTGTTTATTTGTATAACCTACAGCATATTGCAGCATTTATTGTGCAAAATAAATGCTTCCTTCTACTATTTCAATGATTGTTTCGTATATCATTCGTATAAGGTTGTCTCACGAAAAAGTTATATCTTGGTTCACAAGACAAATTTACAAGTAACATGAAGGAGGATGAAGGCAACCCACCTAAGGAACCCAAGAAACACTCTTAAACAAAATCCTCTGCAGATGGTAAAGTTGCATGCAAACAAGAAAACTGAGTCGTAAATTTAAAGATAACTTCTTATATGCCCTGATAGATACGGACAATTTTCATAGTAAAATAGCTTAGATCCGATTTGAATTTCATACAATAGAATTCTATATATATATATACTATATAAAAAATTTGTACAATTGACTGTTCTTTTTCTTTATCGTATTACTTGCCCTGACATAGTTTTTGCCTTTTCATAAAATTCTCAGAACAATAGACTTTCCTTTTTTCCCTACATAGTTTGCTCTTGTAATTTCTCCCTTTTGTAGGTTGTTGTTTTTTTATTTTAGTTAAAATATTTATATGCACTTTGTTTAGAGCAAAAAAATTTACATACATATGCATTTTTTAAAACAATAAAACAACATGAATCTATGCATGAAGCTAAACTTTACATATAATATCGCAGGACCACCAGAGCAGAGAGAGAGACAAAATATATTGCTAATATCAACAAAGAATGCAAAACAAAAAAACAAGACATAAAGGCGAATATATGTCATCGGAAAAGATCAATAAATCCTTGTATACACATAATCCCTTTAAACCAATGATTTATGGTAAAAAATTCAGTGTTTTGAAATGCCCTACAAACAGGAAGTTTAAATATAGGTTTGAAAAGTTAAAGGAAGAAAATACCAAAAATAGTAAACAAAGAAATATAATAGAGAAAAAATAATATATAAAAAAATTAAACACAATTTAAACCACTTCATTTAGAATTTCTTCTGTCTTTCTAATTTTTATTGAAATGAATTAAAAGCAATGTATACAGTTAGGCTTCCTTCCCTTCCCAACCCCTTCAACCATGCGTCTCTCACAGAAATATTATCGTAAGTTATATTTCTTTTATAGTATGACTAATAAAATGAAATTTCGTTTTAATTGAATTTTTTTGGAACTTCGCTAAAAAAAATACTTTTCAATTTCATTTTTCTACAATTTCGTACAAGATTCATTACAATTTTGATTTTTTTAGAAATTTTCGTCAGAACTAAATTTCTTTTTTTTTAAAAAAAAAAATCTTTCATTTTTGCAATATTTTTTTTTTAGAAAGTTCCTTCATTTTTTTGAAATTTTCTAGAAAAATTTTGTTCAAATTGCATTTTATTGAATATTTATATAAAATTGAATTCTTCTGTTTTTTCTTGAAAATTTCCTTGAAATGGCATTACTCCGGTAAATTTCTTTAAAATTGAATTTCGCTAAAAATTTACATTGAAATTTCAACATCGTTCTACAAAATTTCATTGACATATATAATAAGGATAAAATTGAACTTGCATTTAAGACGCATAATACAATAAATTAATTATTTAGTAGGACAAAGTCTAAAGTGATGAAAGAGGACAAATCCAATATAGTATACCAAATAAAATGTAATGGGGACGACACCGACATATGCCAAAAGGTATATGTCGGTACAACAAAGACTAAGTTAAAAACTAGACTTTCATCACATAAATCTGACCACAAAACCTCTAGAACAACAGCACTCGCGTCCCACTGTACATTGACTGGACATAGACCAAACTTTGACGACGTAAATGTATTATTGGAAGAGAGAAATCCTTTCAGACGTTATACACTAGAGATGCTCTACATAACTGACGTTCCTGCAGATAAGATACTAAATTACAAAACCGACACTGACAAATGTTCTCAAATGTATAGATATATAGTAAACAAGCACGGACAACATAAAGCTTAGTTGACGAATAACTTCCTAGAAGACAGTCGAGCTTTTTAATTTGTGATCATTTTTATGTAAATATTAATGTTTCGTATTCGTGTTAACAACAAATGTAATTTGTGTGTATATTTTTAATAGAAATAAATAAATTAAAAATCGAAAATTAACGAGTTTTAATTTCCAACAAAGGACCTTAAGCCGAACTATCCGAAAATCAAATTTCATTGAAATTGCATTACAATTTTGAAATTTTATAGAAATTTTCATAACTAATTTTTTTTACAAAAAAAATTTGAAATCTTTTTTTTAGAAAAATCCTTAAATTATCTTTTTTCGAAAAATTGCTTAAAAATCTCTATTTTTCTAAAAAAAATTGTTGAAATTAATTTTTTCTATAAAATTTCTTTAAAATAGACATTTCCTTAAAATTTTTGTTAAAATTGAAATGTTCTGTTTTTTCTTGAAAATTACGTTGAAATTACATTATAATTTTGCAATTTTATAGAAATTTTCATCATAACTAAATTTATTTTAGAAAATATCTTGAAATTTTTTTTTTTAGATAATTCGTTTAAATTTGCATTTTTATAGAAAATTAACTAAAAATTTTAATTAAAAAAAATTTTTGAAATCTAAGTTTTTCATAAAATTTCGTTGAAACTACATTTTTGTTGATAATTTCGTTAAAACTGAATTTTTTCTTCTTTTTCTTGAAAATTTTCTCCAAATGGCAGTTGTCCGCTAAATTTCGCATTTCGCTAAAAAATTGCAATGTAATTTCAATATAATTCAACAAAATTAAGTTGTAATTACATTGGAAATTTATTTTTTTTTTAGAAAATACCTCAAAAATGTGTATTTTTCTAAAAAAAAAAGTGATTTAATTTTTCTACAAAATTTCGTTGAAATTTATTCTTCTTTCGAAATTTTAGCTGAATTTGAATTCTTTTGTTTTATCTTGAAAATGTCCTCGAAATGGTATTACTCCGCAAAATTTCGCTAAAAAATTGCATAGGAATTTCAACATAATTCTTCAAAAATTCGTTGAAATTTTGAAATTTTGAAAAGTGATTTAATTTTTCTACAAAATTTCGTTGAAATTTATTCTTGTTTCGAAATTTTAGTTGAATTTGAATTCTTTAGTTTTATCTTGAAAATGTCCTCGAAATGGTATTACTCCGCAAAATTTCGCTAAAAAATTGCATTGGAATTTCAACATAATTCTTCAAAAATTCGTTGAAATTTTGAAATTTTATAGGAATTTTCATCATAACTAAATTTTTTTACAAAAATTTTTGAAATTGTATTTTTTTAGAAAAATCACTTCAAATTTCATTTTTCTAGAAAATTCCTTAACATTTGTATTTTTCTAAAAAAAATTTCTTATCTAATTTTTCTACAAAATTTCGTTGAAATTGCTTTTTCGTTTTTTGAAAATTTAGTTGAATTTAAATTATTTTGACTTATCTTGAAAATTTCCTCGAAATGGCATTACTCCGCAAAGTTTCGCTAAAAATTACATTGGAATTTCATTTTTCTACAAAATTTCGTTGAAATTACATTAGCATTTTGCAATTTTATAGAAATTTGTATCATAACTAAATCTTTTCTACAAAATTTCGTTGAAATTGCTTTTTCGTTTTTTGAAAATTTAGTTGAATTTAAATTCTTTTGAATTATGTTGAAAATTTCCTCGAAATGGCATTACTCCGCAAAGTTTCGCTAAAAATTACATTGGAATTTCATTTTTCTACAAAATTTCGTTGAAATTACATTAGCATTTTGCAATTTTATAGAAATTTTTATCACAACTAAATCTTTTTACAAAATTCTTGAAATTTTATTTTTTTTAGAAACTTCTATTAAATATTTTTCTACAAAAATTCCTTAAAAATTTTAATTTTTCTAAAAAAAATTGTTAACATATTTATTTTCTACAATATTTTGTTAAAATTGCTTCTTTCTTAAAAATTTCGAAGCAATTAATTTCTTCTGTTTTTTTGTGAAAATTTAGTTGAAATTAAATTCTTCTTTTTTTTTTGCAATTTTATAGAAATTTTCATCATAACTAAATTTATTTTAGAAAATATCTTGAAATTTTATTTTTTTTAGAAAATTCCTTTAAATTTGCATTTTTATAGAAAATTAACTAAAAATTTTAATTAAAAAAAATTTTTGAAATCTAAGTTTTTCAAAAAATTTCGCTGAAACTACATTTTTGTTGATAATTTCGTTAAAATTGAATTCTTTCTTCTTTTTCTTGAAAATTTTCTCCAAATGGCAGTTGTCCGCTAAATTTCGCATTTCGCTAAAAATTGCAATGTAATTTCAACATAATTTAACAAAATTAAGTTGTAATTACATTGGAAATTTACTTTTTTCAGAAAATAACTTAAAAATGTGTATTTTTCTAAAAAAAAAGTGATTTAATTTTTCTACAAAATTTCGTTGAAATAGATTCTTCTTTTGAAATTTTAGTTGAATTTGAATTCTTTTGTTTTATTTTGAAAATGTCCTCGAAATGGTATTACTCCGCAAAATTTCGCTAAAAAATTGCATTGGAATTTCAACATAATTCTTCAAAAATTCGTTGAAATTTTTAAATTTTATAGGAATTTTCAACATAGCTAAATTTTTTTACAAAAATTTTTGAAATTGTATTTTTTTTTAGAAAAATCACTTCAAATTTCTTTTTTCTAGAAAATTACTTAACATTTGTATTTTTCTAAATACAAATCCGCAAAGTTTCGCTAAAAATTACATTGGAATTTCATTTTTCTACAAAATTTCGTTGAAATTACATTAGCATTTTGCAATTTTATAGAAATTTTTATCATAACTAAATCTTTTTACAAAATTCTTGAAATTTTATTTTTTTAGAAACTTCTATTAAATATTTTTCTACAAAAATTCCTTAAAAATTTTAATTTTTCTAAAAAAAATTGTTAACATATTTATTTTCTACAATATTTTGTTAAAATTGTTTCTTTCTTAAAAATTTCGAAGCAATTAATTTCTTCTGTTTTTTGTGAAAATTTAGTTGAAATTAAATTCTTCTTTTTTTTCGTGAAAATTTCCTTGAAATAGCTTTTTTCGAAAAATTTCGCTATAAATTTAAATTGCAATTTTATTTATCTACAAAATTCATTGAAATTACATTATAATTTTGCAATTTTAAAGATAAGTTCACAAAAAGTAACTGTATTTTTATTTTTACAAAATTTCTTGAAATTGCAATTTCATATAAATTTTCATTATAACAAATTTTTTTTACAAAAATTATTTTATTTATTTTATTGTATTTTTTCTTTAATTGTATTTTTTTTAAAAAATTCCTTAAAATTTGCATTTTTCAAAAATTTGCAGTTGTCTTAAAAAATTGTTGAAATCTAAATTTGTTGAAATTGCGTTTTTCTTGAAAATTTAATAGAAAATCAATTCTTCTATTTTTTCTTGAAAATTTCATTAAATTGCATTCGACAATTTTACAAATTTTTATCATAAAACATTTTTACAAAAATTTTTGAAATTGTATTTTTTTTTTTGGAAATTTCCTTTAAATTTTTATCTCTGTAGAAAATTTCTTAAAAATCCAAAAAAAAATTTTTGATATCAAATTTTTCTACAAAATTTTATTGGAATTGATTTTTCTTGAAAATTTCCTCGAAATTACATTTTTTCGCAAAATTTCGCTTAAAATTACATTGCAATTTTATTTTGTCTAAAAAATTATACTTTAACTGCATTAGAATTTTGCAATTTTATAAATATTTTCATCATAATTGTTTTTTGTTATTCGATCCGTTATGACTTTTCATAGTTTTGTTTTTGACTATTGAGTTCGAGATCGTTGTTTTTGTTTTCGGTAAAACAGAAAAACAAAACCTTATTTGAAAAAGAAGGATAGGAAATGTGTGAAATGTATTAAGGGTGGTCACTGGTTGTTGTACGATATCGTTTCGGAAGCTACCAAGCAACACAATCGGCACCTTGGACAAAATACTCTGTCAATAATTGGCACAATATGAAAGCAGCTCAATATGCAATAATTCAGCTCAATATCATATATTCATCATAAATATATTTTTTTTACAAAAATTCATGAAATTGTTTTTTTTAATTCCTTTAAATTTGAATTTTTCTAGAATTTTGATAAATCCTAATATTTTATTTCATTTAATTTTATTAATGTAATTTAAAGCCAGTAGGCCAATTAAAGGTAAATTAAAAAATTCTTCAAAAATAGCTGGTTTACGCTAATAATTTGACTGTAGGTTTGGTACTTAAAATTTCGTTGAAATCTAATTTTTCTAAACAAATTCGCTGAAATTGCATTTTTCTTGAAAATTTATTTGAATTATTATGAAATATACATTGAATTATTTTTGCAAAATATTGTTGAAATAGCATTTTTCTAAGGAAATCGTTGAATTGCATTTCTCTAAAAAAATGTTGTTCAATTTGCATTTCTCTACAAAATTTCTTGAAATTCAAATTTTTCTAGAAAATTTTTGTTGAAATTTCATGTTTCGTTCAAATAAAATTTTTCTAGAAATATAGAAAATTTCGACAAAATTACACTTTTTTTCGAAAATTTTCACCCTTTTTTTTCCATCACTGGCCCGTAATCTCGATCTTTGATCAGATCATCGACCAATAATCTGATTAGTGGCATTAATCCAGCCATCGGTCATCGACTTGAATGGGTTAAAGATCGATGAGTCTTTTAAAGGACGATGACCCCTGATTAGTGGCCACTGCCAGGATAAAATGTAGTCGACTTTATTAAAGGCCGACAAAGAAAACGCAATTGAAGCTTTTTAAAAAAAATTGAATTTTGAAAGCACTAAATTCGCAGTAAAAATATATTTTCAACAAAATTTTCAAAAATGCAATTTTGACAACCTTTCCCGAAAATGCAAATTCGAAGACATTTTTGGAAAAAATAAATTTTGACGAATTTTTTAAGAATAAGAATTTTGACACAATTTTATTTAAAAATTCGATTAAAAATTCTAATATTTGTTAAAATTTTCTCCTTAGACATTCTGACATCGACATTCTGTTTTTGCACTTCTTAAATTAGGGTTGCAAATTTAGCAATTTCAAATGCCTGCTTTGTGGAATCGACCTTTGACAATTTTCTTTTTGCTAAAATTAGCCAAGTGGAATGTAAATGTATTTAAAAGGAATTTTTTAGCTTCCACTGACAGCAATTGATATTTATAATTTAAATAAATTTGTAGTATACTTTTAGGAAACGAACTTAATACTCGTTTTCAATATTTTAACATTTTTGTTTAATTTTAAACAGAAATGTTCGTCTCAAATAGTACATGTAAACAATACTGTTTGCCATTTGCTTCAATTGTATTACTTGGAAAATCTTTTTATAGTTATTAATTAAAGTCTACTTTTAGCAAAGGAGAATGCCACTGTTTGCCTTTTTGAGTGGATGTATTTTATGAAAAACCTACGACATTTCTTTGCAATTTAATATTTCTAAGAAATAAAACAAATAGAAAAATTCAACAAAAACTTTTTCGTATTTGTTTTCCACTTCCTCCATAACGGCATACGAGTAGCTATAAATAAAGTCGTTTATTACAGTTTCTAAATAAATCCTTTCACATTTTGTTTTGGTTTTCCCTCCCTAATCTCAAAAGCCTTTAAACAAATTTAGGTCATGACATTTGACATCTGTTGCTGAGTGAGTTTAACCCCACACATACACAACAAACGACTGTGGGCCATAATAATAATACCACGCACAGTGATTTGCGGTGGTGGTAACATAAGAATTTACTTCTGGAAACTAATTTTTTGCCTTTTTGTAGGTACCTATTGTCAGCTGTTCTCTGCTTAAGTTTAATAATAATGTTATGACTTTAAGTGTTCTCAGATACCGCCTACGTGAAGCTACATGGAATTCATAGAATAAAAAGCATTTGGTTTTAAAACAGAAACTTTAAAGAAAAGTAGAAAGTGCTCTCACGTTTTATTTCAATTTTCTTTTCTTTTTGCCATTCAATTTTATAATATAATCCCCAAAGTATGCAATGGTTTTTCTGCACTTTCTTCTGTTTTTCTTGTTAATTTTGAGTTTTTCATTCCGTTTACCCCACGGGTTAAAGTCGACAATGATTTCGTAAGTTTCGAATTATATATAATTTTTTTTTTCATTTGCATTTTTTGCTTCTCCCCGCCACTTTTTTTCTTTTAGTTTTGCACCGGATTGTGCTTTGCTTTCTCTCTGTCTCCCTCTCTCTGGTGTAGTTAAATATTCAATTACTTGTGTGCCCATTGTTTGCAAGCGTCTTAATAAATTATTATGCGCGTGCTGGAGAGTGCGAGATAGAGTGGGAGGATTTTGATGGCATATTTTCAGGCTTAGTTGCGTATATTTTCAACACAGGTTGAGTTTTGCGTTTGTCTACGTGTCTTTGGCAGCGGTATATTGCGCCATTATTTTCATGCCTTGTTTCATGGCTCACAGAGAATTGTTGTCGTCCGTGTGATGTTGTTGTTATTGGTGTGGTAATGCGAGTACCCCGAGATCATATAACAACAATTTGTATAAGGAATTGTAAATGTGATTGTATAATTCAAAAAACACATACACTCACGTATTTACATATAATTCTATTGAAACGGGAGCAATGAGAGGGACGAATGATCAGTTTTGGGTATTAACAAGAGGTTATTTAAGTGAACATTTGGAGTATACCTTTAGGAGTCGTCTTTATGAGAAAATGTAGCCTACTTTAAGGAAATGTTGAATTAAAAAATACGAATACTAATCATAGGCTAAAATAACTAAAATGTCTGTGCAATAATGGATAACTCTAAGAATAAAGTTTTTCCATTTAAGATCTTTGCTACTTTTAAGAATTTTTGGGGATACAACTGTAACTGAGGTTAGTAAGTTTTCCTTCTCTCTTTTTTTTCCTAGAATTGCTATACCGTCCTTCGTCCTTTTGGAAGAACCCAAAGAGAACACACGCACGTAAGACACACAATGCATGTGTATATGCATACACAAGCCATAATCTTACCCTCGAGATTTGTTTAATGGCATTTTAACACATTCCAGCCTAAAAGTAGGCAGTGGTTTTTATTGCTTTTTTCGACCGTAGTGTGGTGTGTTCAATGATGTCTTTTGCTGTTCAAATTCAAGTGCTACATTTCACTCGCGGTTATTTGATTTTTATACCCTCACTTTAGTGTGACGAGGGTATATATCATTTGCTACGGAAAAAAGTGTAACACATCGAAGGAGTGATCTAAGACCCTAAGTATGTTCGGAGGAAATCCGTTTTGGGTCATTTTAAGTCGAATGAGCAATGTCCGTCCGTCTGTCTGTCTGTCTGTCTGTCTGTCTGTCTGTCTGTCTGCTGGCTGGTGCGCACGATAACTCTCGAAAGGAGTAACCGATTGACTTAAAATTTGGTATGTGGTAATATTTTGATCTATCTCCGGATGAGTTCGAAGATGGGCCATATTGGTCTAGTCCTTCTGGTACCTCCCACACAAAGGGTTAAAATTTAGTGAAATATTGATTCTTTAATAACTTCTATACTACTTATTCGAATCATTTGAAATTCTGCACATAATATTAGTATATTAGTCGCTATTAACTCGAGAAAAATGGGTGAAGTTGGCATGCCCCTTTTGGTACCTCCCACACAAATGGACCATTTTGCATCAAAATTTAACTGCTTATAACTTTAATACAAGTGCATAAAAATGCTTGAAATTTTCTACAGTATAATGTTTTTGTAGCGCCTATAGTCCGGTAAAAAATGGGCATGATTGTACAGCCCCTTTTGGTACCGCCCACACAAATGGCCCGTTTCGTACCAAAGTAAACGGCTTGTAACTTTAATACCAGTGCATACAAATACTTGAAATTATGTACAGTGTAATGCTGTTGTAGTGCCTATAGTCCTGTAAAAAGTGGGCGTTATCACCCCGCCCCTTTTTGTACCTCCCACACAAAATGACCAAATCATACCAAAATTACATAGCTCGTATCTTTAATATACCAGTGCACACAAACGCTTATAGTTCAGCACAATGCAATGTATTTAAGAATGTACTGTTTACCGAAAAATATGTGTATTTGGAAAACCCCTTCTGGTACCTCCCACACAAATTGACAGATTTATTGGTGTAATGTTATATATTACATTACTCACAAAGTGAGGGTATACCTTAGTCGGTTTACCCGACTGAAACTTTCTTACTTGTTATTACAATATTGTGTAGATTTTGCCCCCCATAGCAAATAATTGTTTAGTTATTTATTAACACATACATCCTATGTATGTCTGTAAGAGAGAAAGAAAATAAATGATAATTGGAGCAAAATAAATGTCTTTTTTGCATTCTTAGTTCTTAGCCGACTGTCTAAAAGTATACTTTGGCAAAAACCAAACCTGATATTTCACTCCCCTCTGTCAGTGGTGTTACTTTAATGTTTCTGATTATTATGAGAATAACATTATTATTTTTGAATTTTTTTCCATCACAATTGGAGTGTTTTCCTTCAATTTTATGTGAAATATTTCTTTTGGGGAGTGTTGCGAGGTATACTTTCAGGATATCATGGATATGTAATGTTCAAGTAGGGGGATACGTTAGGGATGAGAGAAAAAATTCTTTCAAGCCATGGATATGTTGTAATGTACGAGTAGTGGGGATACGTTAGGGATGAGAGAAAAAATGATATACAAAGGAGATTACCGGTATAGTGGGAGCTTATTAAAAAAATATTTTTTTTCTAATTATATTCACACCTTACCGGGAGGAAGGTTGACATTTACAACTATCTATAGGAACCGTTGTTACCCAAAAATAGGCCGTTTTTTAAACATATCCATGATCATTGAAATGAATATGATAAAAAGTCTTACGAATTTTTTTATATATTTATTTATTTTTTTATTTACTTATTTTTGTTTATATTAATTTATTTTTATAAAAAAATATTTTTATATCAAACAATATGTATTATTATTATTTATGAAAACAAAATTAATTCCTTAAAGAAGGCACTCAATTTAACCAAATTCGTGACCTTTGAAACACAGATTTCTTTATGACTTTATTTCGCAATAAATAAATAACCGTCAATCTCTGTGTTTTCTATAAACATATCATGTTTCGTCATCCCTTGTCACACACTTTGCTCTGAAATCAAAATCAAATTTTTGGTATGAGTTAATATATATACGATATAAAAAACACATGTTGATATGATTTCATTTCACAGTTGAAAAGATTTTTCGTTCCACGCTTCTCTCTAACAATTCAACATGCACCCCTCTTAGCATCGCCCCGCCCTCCTCATCCTCAGCTTATGGCCTTGGTCGGGATGATTATCAAGTCGTGTCGAGTCGAGAGTACAGCATGTGCGTAACACGCACTCAAACCAAAACATACATTTAGGGGCAAGTGGAATATTTTTGTTTCGTTCTGTTTCTTTGGGTTTGTTTTTGTTCTGTTTCGAAACTTAAACATTTGTAAAAAAAGCAGCGTAACGAAATTAATTTTTAATGTTTATTGATTTTTTTTTCTCTGTCTTGTTATTTCTTTCGCATTTCAAATTATTTGCTTAGTTGTTATGATTTCCTCCGGTTGGTTATTTTTTCTTCTTGGTATGTGTGTGTGTCTGTATTCCTCCTCATACTCGTCCTTCTTTGTTTTCTCATTAATAATTCACATTTGTTTTGTTTTAATTTTGTAAAAAGGAATTTTTATTAGTATTGACTCGGGTGTTTTTTCTCTTTCGTTCTTCAGTGTGTGTATGTGTGCATATGTTCTGGGGGGGAATAATTGTTATTTAATGAGAAACAATTTCAAGTATACTTTTGGGAGTTAATGTTATGTTACGTACCAAAAAAAGAACATATGATGGAAATGGAAAAAACTAATTTAATATTAATATAATTTCTAAAGTGTTGCAGGAGGGACTTAAAATAATATTTTGTAAAAATAAATCGGTCGAAAAATTGGAGGGAGAAAAACGTCGAAACACTTATGCTGCTCAGAACAAGCAATGATATACACAGCATAACCCAAGGGATATGTTGCACATAAATGTTTTGCATACTTTAAGAATATTTAAGAGTTTAAGATTTTATTGAAAAAAAAATGAAATAATTTTTCAGAAAAAAAAAGAAAAAAAGGATTACCTCCTTAAAGTACTTTTAGAGATAAGAGTTAAAATTAAATAATTTTCCAGAAAAATAGAGAACAAAATTATTAGCATACTTTAAGGAGGTTTTAGAGTTTGAAAGCATAATTAATAAAAAGCTATGTTATGCTACGTTACAACAACATAAGAAGGAATTAAAAAGAATAATTTAATATAATTTCTAAAGAGTTGTAGGATGGATTTAAAAAATAGTTTGGAAAAATTAAATCGGACAGAAAATTGTAAGGCAGAAAAAACTCGAAACATTAATTCTATTTATAACAACCAATGTATAGATAACCCAAGGAATATGTACCACATAAATATTTTGCATACTTTACGGAGATGTAAATTTTTATAAAGGTCTGTGCATAACATTTCCTAGTGTAGTTTGGTAACCTTACAACAAAAATATTTAAAAAAATTGTTCATTCTAATTTTTTTTTAAAAAAAACCTAAGGGCGATTTGGGATTGCAATTTTTGTTGTCTTTTTCGGGAAAAGTGGACTTTTATATCATATTTTGTAATTTTAAAATATGAGCTAAGTTTAATTCGAGGGTCTACATCAATTCCACTTAAAAAGGGTAAATATTTTTAAGAATTTCGAGTCGACGGGGCAACCTTTTTTTCAGTATAAAAATCACAATAATGTCCATGGAGGTTTACCTTATGGATTTTGTACATATTTTTGAAAATATTCCTTTCACGTACAAAAACGGTACTTTAAGACCAGTCGTTAAAAAAATTAGAAAAAAATGTTTTGATTTTAAAAAAGTTGCTTAAGGGAGTGTAACGTTTATAAACATTCTTTTTTGCATTTTTTTAAATTTTTTTCTGAATAGAGAACCTTTCAGGAATATTCTGTGAAAATTTGAGGTGAGCAAAACTGATAAAGATACAGCAGTTTAAGCAACCGCGCCTCAAACGTGACTCAGTACATCAGAACAACTTTAAAGCGTCTTTCCCACAACCCATGTTTTCAAAGACGGCGCCCCTCATAACTCAAAAACGACTGAACCGATCATTTTGAAATTTTTACAACTATTTCTTTACGAGTTAACGCTGTCGAGATTTTTTTAAATTTGTTAATGTTTTCTATTTAATAATAAACAACTAGTCGATTTTTTCTAGCAAAAATCGGCATTTTTTCACTTCAAAGTGTTCCCAAAAATTTAAAAACATAAATTTCGAAAAAAAAAGCTCGACAGCGTACCTGGCTGTAACGCTTATCTAACTAATTAAATTTATTTTTTTTAATTTCTGATGATCCGGTATCGAGTTATGAGGGGCACCGCAATTCAACTTTTTTTCGAGACGCTTCCGCATAAATGCTGTCGTTGCCATATTTTTAAATATTTTTATGCAAATTTTACACAAATAACTTCGAAAGTTATACTTTAATGTCATTGGTTTCAATCAAAAAAATTTTACCGTTTCATCACAAAAAAATTATAAAAATTACCCTTTTTACCCTTACCCCCCGCTTAATGCTAAAATAAGACCTCGTTATCATTTAATTTTGAATTTTTTTTCCCAAAAATGTATGGGAAACTTTAAAAATTAAAAAAAAAACATTTTTGGTTCTGCGAAATTTTAAATTGCTCTATAACGGCTGAACCTGTTGATTTTTGCTTAAAAAGTTGTGAAAATTTTTCTTTTAAATTTTTTTAAGCCTTAATTTAACAAACCTTGCCCTTTAATTTTTATTGTCATTTTTATAGATTAAAGTTTTTAAAAGAATTTTTTTACAAATTTTAAAAAAAATTATTTATTACAGATGTTGACCATATTTTTACAAAATCACTGTTTCTATGTAAAATAGATATTTCCAATATGTATAACCATCAGAATGGCCTTAAACGTAACGCGTAACCCGGATCTATAGGGCTTTTACTTCAAAATCATAACTAATTAGCATAAACTAATTTTGGTTTTGATTTTATGCATTAGGATACAGGAAACAAGTTTTTAGGTCTTTGACATTGTTATACACTGTAATTTTCTAGAAAAATAAAGCAAACAAATGTTTAGCCTATTTTAAGGCGGTTTTAGAGTTTGAAGGTCTTATTAACAAAAAGTTATGGAAGATTTTTTCCTTTATCATTAAAATATATTTCAAACCATTTATAATTAACTATGCATAAGGACCTACATTTTTTAGTTATTAGGAATTTTCCGGAATAAAAAATAAAATAAAAATATATTTTTTTTGTCAAAAATTCTTTGTGTGTTTGGTTATAAACTATTTTTAAATAGTTTTTATGTGAAACCCCGTTAAAATTAAATGTTATTTTCTGTTGCCATGACAAAATTTAAACCTTATTCACTGTATTATATTATGTTATGTTTGGCACATTTTCACAAAAGAAATCGCCCCCTTTTCAATATTACCCAAAACTGCAGGTAATGCTTGAACGTTATGGACCGTTGTTGACTCTGCTAATAAACTAGAAATGAGTGTTATTAGTGCATTAGAGGGGGTCATTACTAATACCAGTGGAAATTTAAGGGATCTCATCTTCCAAAGAGAGAATATAAACATTTTTAAAATAAAATATCGTGATTTCGAATTATAATAAGTACATACTATATTTAAATCAAAGACAAACATGATGTTAATCATCTTAATCTGCAGTAATTATAAATAATATTTACTGTCTCAATTGCATATAAGTATTCATTTGGTTTCAGATAAAACTCGTTTTTTCTGGAGACCCTCTCTAATATATGCTACACTCTAGCATACATCCTATACCTGTCAACCTACATTTCAAGGCCTAGTGAAACAACAACAAAAAACTGTGGAATTAGAGCAGAAGAAAAAAAGAAAATATGTTGTTTTCATTGCAGCTCCTTAGATGTGGCCAATGTCGAACTTAAACTAAGTCGTAAAAATGTATGAAAAAATGTCTGCGACCAGTTCCAGATTAGCGCACCATAGCACACGTATGTTCCCAGGCTCTCTGTTTAACCATTCGCCTAGTTTTTGCTCAAATAGCCTATCTCTATTGTTCGTTCGATCACTTTTGCAACCAATTAAAATTACAGCTGGACGACTTCTTCGGATGCCTATCTATGACTCTTTCTCCTTATAACCAACTGGTTTTTTTATTATTCCGAAGAGCGGAATCAGTGGTGCGCCAATAATCCAATTTTCCACTTACTGCTCCTTCGGCTGGTGTGTGCGTCTTGGAAAAAAAAGCATTTTCAATTGGATTTTTCCGTTTTTTGCAAACTTTCCTTCTTTTTTCCCCACCTCTCGAGGAGAAAAGAGAAAAAAGTGCGGAGCAAGGTAGAAGAAAAATTAAACTTTGCTACTGTTTGCTTTGAAATGACATATATGTAATTATGGCGCTTTTGTGTTGTTCATACAACCAAAGTATGGTCAAGTCAATCATTTTTCGCCATAATTGAATGTCTTTGAAAGCAGCAGCAAAATTGAAAGCAACAGCAAAACTGACATTAAAACTTTCTTTTCTTTCATGTGAAGGCAATGTCAGTGCATAATTGCATGTCTGAGCAAATAGAGGAAGAGACTGGTGGTGCTTGCAAGGGGGGCTATATTAGCAATTAGATGAACCTAAATATAGTTATACATACATACTAATAATTAAATGCAACTTAGCCGAGCGTTTGCTGTTACTGGATGTAAAGGGTGACATTCAATGTTAATTGTCAATAAATAATATAAGGATCGACGTTAGGAGCGTTACCATCAACCAGACTGTCAGGGCCCCCATTTTTTGTCCAACGTCAGTCTGTTATGTTGTTTACAGGCCTACAGAAGCATAATGTTTTATGTCGCAGCCAATCACTCAAATCATGCCAGTGCTCGATAAAAAGTATGAGAACTCTGCAACATCAATTTCTATGGTAAAAAGGGGTTTGTGGCCGCACATGCAAGGAAGATGCCTAACGTTGGAGTTGTTCAATCGCAATATGGACGAGTTAATGGTAAAAAAGTTGTTTACTGAATTTCTTTGTGGCCCTACAAGCACTGAAGATGCCGAACGTTCTGGGCGCCCAGTTGAAGTCTCTACACCAGAAAAAATTGAAAAAACTCACGATATAGTGTTGGACAATCGGAGATTGAAAGCCATAGGCCATTCCACGTGGCTGCCTGGTTTCAATTTTGAATGATCACATGGGTATGAGAAAGCTTTCCGCAAGATGGGTGCCGCGTTTGCTCACAAACGACCATAAACGCAATCATGTCACAACTTTGCAGAAGTGTTTGCCGTTGTTCAACCGCAATATTGTCGAGTTTTTGCATCGTTTCGTAACCGTGGACGACACATGGATCCACCACAACACACCAGATATCAAACAGCAGTCAAAGTCAAAGGGTTTCTCGGGGTGAATTGGTACCCAAGGTGGGTTTGTCAGCCAATAAAGTCATGACGACCGTTTTTTGGATGCACGCGGTAGGATTACCTCATGGACTACCTTCAAAAAGCTAAATCAATCAATGGGGAATATTATGTCAACTTATTGGGTAGATCTAATGAGGATTTAAAAAAATAACAAAAGCAAAGACAATTGCAAGGTCTAGATTGCAAAAACCAAGTATTAAGCTATGTATACACGATTGCCAGATCGGACAACGTTATCAACCCCGTTAAAGTGCTGCAAATGTACGGACAATGACAGATTGTTAGGCAAAGGTGAATTGACAGTTCAGACGATTGCAAGAAAACCTTAAAATTTAACATATTTACAATATATTTTTTTAAACATTTATATGCAGGATTGCCAATAAAAATATTTTATACACAGTGTTGCCAATAAATTGTTTTTCTGACAATGGCATCGTTGTCACTTGCATAAACATCGCACATCTAAAAATCTGCAAATTATCTCGCAATGACTTTTCTGCTAACGTTGCAAGACAAAAATTGTCTTGCAACGCCATTTTTCTGGCAATATTGTCCGATCTGCTACGAATTGCTCCCTCATCCTATTCCTATTCCCTACTCTCCGTATTTAGCCCAGAGTGATTTTTTTTGATTCCAAATCTGAAGAAATGGCTCGGCGAAAGAAATTCGACTACAACGATGAAATCATATCACAAACAAATACCTATTTTGATGACCTCAACAAATCGTATTTTTTGGAAGGGATACAAAAAAAATTGGAGACTACGTTGATAAATAATATGATTTTAGTCCAGAAACCTGTGTCTCATTTCAAAAGTCACGGAGTTGTTGACCCGTCCTCGTATTATACACGCTAAAAGTGGCATAAATAACGTATTTTCCTTATAATTTGAAATATTTTTAAGTTATAAAAATCATATACAAAATTGAAACTTCGATCACCGATGTCTGTAATCTGGTTAACTACAGAGTTCGGCTCAGTTGCTAGTGCGATAGACTTGGATTCCGAAGGAGCTGGGTTCAATTCCCAACAATTGAATTGACATTAGGGCAATGTTGAGATGGAAGCAACATAAGGTCCCTGCGATCATCGGATATATGCCGGAACGAAGTCAGTGTCTCCAAGCTGCTGCTGCAACAACAACAACAGTCTGGTTAATTCGGTTTTTGGTAATTTTATATAAAATTTCTCATAAAGAATAATGTTATGTTTCGATATGGCTTAATGAGTATAGAAATCCCCGTTTTTGCTGTCCAAAATAATTAATATAACGGGTGTTTTATTCGGCAAACTCTAGATTCGTTTTTTTTCATCAACATCTAAGCAACACAACCCCGCATTGCCTACATTTAGGTACAAAAACATAAAATCTGTGGCTTTTGTTTTAAAAGGTCACCAATCCAAATACATAATTCATATAAAGCGTGTTTTTTGCATTAGGTATTGCCTACTTTTAGGGGCAAAATATAGAATCTGTGGCATTTGTTTTTAATTTACAACCAATCTAGCAAATTGTTAGCTTGCCAAATAAAGCAAGACAATATTTAAGTTGAAGACTTCATATGTATATGATACGAAACGCCTGTTTTGCATAATTTTACCCATAGATGGCAATTTATTCATTCCTCAGTCAGTGTTTTTACTAGTTGTAAGTGAAATCAAATCTAAAGTAAATCGAAAATAAAATCTAACTCAAGATTTAAATGAAGGCAGACTACTTTTAGGCTCCTAAGAGTATTCATGTCCAGTAAGACTGCATATTTAATGCAAAATCCCTTATTTTCCATAATTTCACTTATAGATGGCAACAAAATCATTCCTTAAGCGAGATTTTGGTTTATGTCTTCTCCAGTTGTAAGTAAAATTAACAGCCTTTATTTCTATGTCGAACGACAGCGATGCGAACGAAAAACAGCTGACTGTAGACCTACAAACTGGCATCAGCCAGTATGTTTGCTTTCGCTTTGTCGTTCTGATACCTTTTAGTAGGACTAAAATCAGCTGTTTTTCGTTCGCATCGCTTTCGTTTGACATAGAGAAAAAGGCTGTAAATCCAATTTAAGACATTAATCAAGGCAGCCTACTTTTAGGCTCCTAAGAATATTCATGCCCAGTAACCTCATAACGTCTTCATTATTCAACTTATTTATGTTACAGCAAATAAACCATTTCATAAGCGTAAGAAATACTATAAAAATAAAACCTAAAATTATCATAACAAAATGTCATCACTCTTGTTTGTTGCCTTGCCGCGTCATATTCACCGGAGTATGAAATGTTTCGCAGTGTCACATAAATATCAGCAAAACACTTTTATTAACTTAATATTTTATGCAGTATGACTGACTGACTGACGGTTTTCTAGGATATACCTGAAGAGCGTACACACCCTTTAGTGACACGCACCAGCTGCAACACACACACACATATTCGTTTTCAGACGCCTTTTGCTACTGCTGTTGTTTTTGCCAAGTGGTTAGCCTGAAAGTATACTCTAACATATATGCGAACACTATAGGGTATATTACAATTTCCTTGTACTTTTCAACCGCACTCTTTTGTAAATAATAATCATCAGACACACTCGTTGTATTTTATTTATTTTTTTCCTTTTTTTGCCACACAGACATGAACGTAATAAACTTTAATAATAATAACGTGGAACCGTGTAAATAAACACGCAACCGGTGAAACTGACTGCTGCTACCTCAGTGTCCTAAGGATATCAGATCCTCAAGTCTACTTATATATATGTGTAGATGTTGTTGTTTTTGTCTTTCTTGTTGTTTTTATGCATGACAATAAATTTCAGACAATATAAACAATAATGGTTGAACATTTTATTGTCATAAGGTAAACATTATTAAGATAAAAAAAATATATATGTGAGAGTTGGGGAGGCAGGGGCATAGAAAAAGAAAACTGTAACGGAACTTTAATTCATAATAAATAAATAAATATGTATAAATATTGAAAAAGTATTTACTTGTGTCATTAGAAATGGGGCTTGGAGGAGAACGATATGGTCAATTTGGTTAAGCTAGTGTGATGGACTATAGGGGATACAAACTCTACTCTAAAAAAGGTAGCCTAATATTAAACACAAAGGCATTGATTTTTGCCAAGGACAATAAAAGATTATAATAAGGACATTTTGTACTTTAATTAATGACAAATTACTTAAAACTGACGAAATTAAACCAAATTTAAGAACAAAATTGATCTATTTCAATGTTTTATTGGGTTTAAAAGCAAATATATGTCAAAGTATATAAGATTTTTTCAGTGTAGATCACTACAGTATATCAACGGGCGAAATTAAGGCCAGACGCGTTTGCCTATCCGCTATATAAAATGCTGCTTTACTATGTTTTTTTTATTATTGCATTTTTATTATTTATACATACATATATTATTGAATTTTTATTTATAATATAATACACCTAATCTATTAAGTTTCTCTTATATCCTTTATGAACTATATTTTTAAAAGTTATAAAGTCCCTAATGTCTTCCAGACAAAGGCGATAAAACTCAAATTTATAATTGCCTTAAAGTATACTTTAATTAGAAATCCTAAGAGACGTCAATAATTTTTAGAATTAATTAAACAATAATAAAAATTGATTAAAAGAAACATTGCCTACTGTTAGGCTTTAATCCTCAGAGTCCTCATTTTTAAGAAATTTGATAAATAATAAATTTTGGAAAAAAAAAATTATTACAATTCTCATTATTCTGTGTCTTTGAAACATACTGATTCCCAAGTTTTTGAAAAGAATCACATCAAGATATCTCAAAATATAAACAAGCGCCATAACCTCTGAATATAAATTATGTCACTAAAGTAGTCTTATTATTTTTTATTTTCTTTAATACAAAAATCAAAAATACTCGTCTAAATATATTTATTTATTTATATGAATTACAATACAAAGTAAATTTATATTCTAATTTTACGGTCCAGGGAGAAGCCGGGTGACAAAGACCATGTTGCTTATTAATTTTTGTTGCAGAGAGCAGAGCCTCTGGTGGGAATCGAACCGACGACCCCCAAACTCATAGGCGAGCTCGCTACCGACTCACCTACTGGGGCGCTCGATTATAAATATATATACGAAGACTTGAAGTAGTTTTTTTGCAACAAATTTAATACTTCTTTTAAATGTCGTAACATCATTAATGTAAGTATATATAAGTTCCCTTCGTTCCCATAAGGAGCATAGGGCTTTCGTGTAAATATGCCGCAATTAAAATTTAGCCCATTTGTATATTTTAGTGCAGTTTGTCTAAAAATTGCTTTTAACAATTTCCCTAGTCTTCAAAGTTGCCAATGATCAAAAAGAAATTGAATGATAAAGCAAATTGCCTACATTTAGGCCTTTCAAAAAGATATCAACTTATTAAAATTTTCTAATTAAAGCTTTTAGATAATAATGACCAAAACTGATAGCATACTTTTGGGAATAAATCACATTTAGCTTTGTAGAACTTCAAACTAACAACGCTTCTTCGATTTCCCTTTCAAGTCCTAAACTTTTATCTTTCTCCCTTTCTTTCATATCTTAAAACCTTTGACATTTGTCTTTTTATTATCGCAAAGGACAAATATTAACCAACGACAAAAAAGGAGCAAACAAACAATTGTTGTTGTTACAATCTGTGATTGTGCTCAATTTAATGCTTTTATTTACCATTAATGATAGCTTGTGTCCTGGCAGACGTTTTTTTCTCTTTCCCTCTCTCCCTATTTCGCCTTTGAATGTTTTACTAGAGAGTGGTGACTGGTTTCTTTCCCCCTTTACTTTGTAAGTGGGTTTTTGGTCGGGGTTTGTTTGTCAACAATTTGTTTTATTGTAATTGCTTAAGACTTTCTGTACCTTTTGGTATTTATTACCAATTTCATACATTTTTTACAGCCATTGCTTGTTATTCGATATTGCAGCGGTTGCGGAAAATAAAATAGCTGGGGATTGCGTTGCAATGACCCACAAACCGGGTAATGGTTTAATTTAAATATGGATTTATGTCGGTGTATATATTTAGGAGCCTTAACAAAGTTATCAACAATTTAAAGCATATTTATAGGAATTGAAAGATATATTTTTACACCATAAGTCTTGCGACTAAGAGATATGCTAAGGGAATATAGGAGAATAATAGTAAAATAAACTACCGAATTCATTAAAAAGCTTTTTGAAAAAACATTTCTAGTTAAAAAATCCACAAATATCCCCAAAAATATTTTATAAATAATTTTCAAGAAGTGTACATTTAGGACTCTAGAGAATACAATTTTAAATAAATAATAAGAAGTACAGTATTCGAATCATAAAAGCGTTATTCATAGACTACACTTCATAGACTAAAAAATTTCAGCATATTTTTCAGATTTTTATTGCAATTTGATTCATTAGAATATATATCAAGGCGTAATAAGACTGTTAACATATGTAGTTGAATAAATTTTAATGCAAAAAAATATTAATTTAAATTGTTTGTTCGGTTAGTTACATTAAGGTCCTGCTCTGAATTTAGTGCTACTCATTTATGACCTAAGACAACAATTAAAAATGTCAACGATTTGTGTGACTTTAGACATATGATAATATTTGATTGCAATTTTTTTATGGGTAAAGTGGATTAGAAGCCTTGACGACTGTTTTGAGAGAAATCATTCTCCAAGAGTTTCTTTAGACTGAAACGTGTACACCGATGTCTCCCATTCCAAAATGATCACCGAGATAACAAATCTCTCTAATATCCCTAAAAATTTTATGGTCGAATATTTCGAAACGAAGAGCTAACCTATAAAAATGACTACTATCACTGGATTCAGCATGATCTAAATAGATGTATCCATAGGGTTGCATTTTTAAAGTGTCAATTTCGGGCATAGTTTAATTGAAAATTTGGAGAATACTTTTAGACATCGACTTAACAGCTGCTCGCTTTTCATTAAAACTATTTCATTTATTATATACGTATATTCTCGATAACTCACTTAACTAAAAATGTGTTTCCCTTTAAAAATGTATTTCCCTTTCCCCATCAGCAGCAACATTTATTCCTTATTTCGATTTTAAAGCATACTTTCAGGCTTTTATCCCTCCCCCGAACGCACAGCTGCGTTTCTTGGGTTTCTTGTGTAATTGAATTTAGTTTTGCTTTATCCTCCCACTTATCTTTGTAAATACTGAAAAATTAAATTTCTTCTTCTTTTGATTGCATTATCCTTGACAAAAGCCACAAATAAAAGGCAGAAAAAAAAACAAGCGCAGCGAGGAGAAGAGGCCATAAAAACCCTCACTTAAATGAGGACACTGTATAAAAATGCTATTAATTCAAACCAAACGAAGAGAAAACCCTCGGCATAAGATGGCAACATATAAGATTTAATTGAATGAATTAAATATAAACGAAATCGCATACAAACCAAATGTAAAAAAAACACAAGGCAGGACAGCAACTGATGAGAGGGGGTGGAGGGAATCTCATACATGTACGCATCAGAAGATTGAAATAAAGGTTGTTGCTGGATTGGTTTGGGAAGGGGAATTGCGACATGAACTATAAACAGTGCGCCCGCCATCATACCGACCAATAAACCCAACGACCGACCGGCACACACCGATGGATGGATGTGTTGTGTGAAACATACAAAAATTACAAGGACTACAAAAAAACAACAGTGAAAAAACAACAACATCAACCAGGACACCAAATACTAAAAGCAATACAGTGTTTGTTGGCTGACGTTGTCCGCGTAAGAAGACAGTATCCTGCCGCAAAGTCATAATAACCCTACAAGAATTTTTGTGGTACACTGTTAGGTCAATTAGTACCCACAAATTGCAATAAAACTTATTTTAACCAAAGACTATTTTTCCAAAGGTGTGCAGAATTGTATTTAAAATGTATTCTACTCATTCATTCATGCAACAAATTTATGTAAATTATGATAGATAATATTGTAATTGTTCTATTTACATGATTTCTTTGTGGTACATTTTTAGGCAATTTAGATATCTCACATTGAGACAAAATGTATATTAATTGAAGTCTCTTTTCCCAAAGATATGCAGAATTATATTTTGTGAACATTTTATTAGTTTACAATATTGAAAGAAATCAACGTAAAATTTAGATAAATCACATTGAAATGTATATTTGTGGGCTACATTTAGTTATTTTAGTACCCTTTAATTGTGACGAAAGTTATATTAATCAGAAATTATTTTTCTAAAGGGAAAAACAATATATCGAAATATATGGTACAATTTAGTACTCTCAAATTGAGACTAAATGTATATTAATTGAAGTTTCTTTTTCCAAAGATATGCACAATTATATTTTGAGTAATCTTTTTTGGTTTAAAATATGCAAAAAAAAAGGAAGTGAATGTATTTTAGGACCCTACAAAAGTGACAAAACATATATTAATCAAAATTTATTTTTCTAAAGGTGCGCAGAATAATTATTTTAATACATTTTACAGTTTCGTAACATTCAAAAACAAACGACATAAAATTTGGATACATCTTATTGTAAATGCGCCCTACACAAACTTTTGTGGTACACTTTTAGGCAATTTAGTATACAAAAATGTAGACAGATGTTATACTATTGGTTGTCTCGGTTTCCAAAGGTGTGTCGAATAATATTTTAAATTCATTAAAAGTATGTAAAATAAGTATGATACATATTATACATTTCTACAACATTTTTTTGTGGTACACTTTTAAGCAATTTAGTACTCTTAAATTGAGACAAAATATCTATTAATTGAAATCTCTGTTCCCCAAGATATGCACGATTATATTTTGAGTACATTTAATTGTTTTAAAATATTAAAGAAATCAATGTAAAATTTTGATAAATCATATTGTAATGGCCCTACAAGAATTTTTGTGGTACACTTTTAGGTAATTTGCTACCCTTTCATTGTGACAAAACTGATATTAATTAAAATTTATTTTTCCAAAGTTGTGCAGAATAATATTTTTAATACATTTTATAGTTTCGAAATATTCAAAGACAATCAACATAAAATTTACATAAATCTTATTATAACTGAAGTTTTGTGGTGCACCTTTAGGCAACTTAGTACTCTCACATGTTGACAGAACTTTTATTATTCGGTGTCTCGCTTTCCAAAGGTGTGCTGTATAATATTTTAAATGCATTAAAATGATATCCTAAACGAAACCTGAAGAGATTCTATAAATATTAAAAATCAATTTAAGATGTTAAGCCACCTATTAGTACTATTGAATAAACGAAATATATTTTTTTTTGTGGTACACTTTTAGGGCTTACAATGCTTTCAGATTGTGACAAAATTGATATCAGTACAAAGCTCCTGGTCCCTCGATGTGCAGAATATATGCCTTAAGTAAAACTGGATTACAGACTTCAATGTACCGGTAGGGGCAAAACTAAATATACAGGGCCAGTTAAATTCTATAAAATCACTACACCTATTTTGGTGGTAGACTTTTAAGATCTCTAAAGGTATCAACTGACCATTCGATTTGTATAAAAGGAAAGCTTATGTTCTCAAGAGGTGCAGAATGTAATTTGTTATATTTTATGATAAGTTTTACTAACTAAAAAATAAGCAAACTTTTTGCTGAATCCAGATGAAGGAGGAACATTCATATAGATAAAATAATTTTCAAAAGTGAGGTAATATTATCTTTGGAACTTAACAATCAATTTTAAAAAATAAAAATTGCTACTCAATTAAATTGTTTAGTATATTATACTAAAGACAATTTTAGATGTTAAGCCATCTAAGGAAAGTTTGTGGTACACTTATCGGACTTTTAATGTCATCAAATGTTATTAGAAAAAAAAAATAAATGGAAAGTTCGTTTTCTAGAGATGTGCATACAAATATTTTGTCTCGTATGTTAAAAATACTTTTCTGCACAGCCCCAAAATTAACCGACCTAACAAAGAACAAATTTGTGAAAATTTTTCTTTATTTCTCAACATACGCCCCAGTTCTGTATTCCAAATGTAGCTTGAATCGGAATTTCCCGCTCGGAATCTGGTTTCTAAATATGTATGTTACTTCGGACCCAATATGTTTCCAGTGTATCCAATATGTTCGAATGGGAAAATAATAAAGGCAATCTGGGTTAACGGAGAATTTTCAAAAGTCCTCAAACAGAAATTATGGACAATTTTATGAACTAGAAATACGGATTTAATCCGCTCTCGGAATACAGAACAGGGGCTATAATTTCCTTTTATTTTTCCCGCGATTTTAATGGCTTCGATACCCTGTTTATAGTAAGAACTGTCTAGCTCCTGAAAATAGCCATCAAGCGCAACCTCCACCTCTTCATTGCTGGCAAATCTTTCAACGCCGAGCCATTTTTTCAAGTTTGGAAACAAAATAATAATCCGAGGGAGCTAAATCTGGCGAATAAGATGCGTGCTGGAGCAATTCGAAATTTAATTCATTGATTTTGGCCATCGCAATATTGTTTGTGAGAACTGGTGTATTTTCTTGATTTTGAGCAAACGTGGCACCCATTCTGCGCACAGCGTTCTAATCATCACATTTTCGGTCAATATGCGATGCATAGCACTTTTTGAAATGCCCATGACGACGGTCATCCAATACAATTTTGTGGATTTTTTAACCATTTCTGGCGTGGACACCTCAATTGGTCGACCTCTACGGGGTTCGTCTTGGCAGCTCGTTATAGCTCGTTATCTGCCACCCAATATTTTATAGTTGTAAACGAAGGAACAGACTCCCCCAAAGTAGAATATAGTCGGTTTAGATATTGGTTGAACTGAGACCTTTCAAATGAAAGTATTGTCTAACATATCGGTGACCAATTATGTCAATGTTTACAAATTCACTGAGATCGTTTACTTTTAAGTGCTAAAAAAAAAAACTAAACAACGTGGTGCCTTGAAACTTAAAACATATGTTTAAGAAGTTTGCCACTTTTAGCGAAAGTATTTTTTCCAAATACTATAGTCATCTATATGCTATAAGTTAAGCTTCAATATCAACTAACTACTAATTGAAGTAGTAGTTCGGGTTTTTAGATTAAATCTATATTGTGGTACACATTTTGTGAACTCAGTGCCTACAATTTTAAATAAAACTTATAACACTGGAAATTTACTTTTCAAACATATGCAGAATCGGAAATATAAGTCAAACATATATATATATATATTTTTAAGGTTTTCTTAAAATTCTCAATTCGATTATGTTCTGTAGTAAAACAGAAAACCTGAACTTTCTTTTTGGTTTGGCAATATCCTGTATATGTCCATCCATTCGCACATACCATTGTCCTGTAATATTATCGCTGTAGTACAAATGAAGTAAATATATGCACGTACATATGATGTTCTTTGGTTGAGGGCAGTGAGGCCGGTCCTCCTATCATTAGTGCATATGTATGTACTCGTATGTTTATTGCGTTTGTCTCGGTGGTGTTACTGTTGCTGCTGCGTAGTGGCAAAAGTCATTGTAATAATGGTGGGATAGTGGTCGTGGCAGTATAGGATGACCTCATTTATATTTCACAAGTTGACCATATTTACATTTACACTGACACACACACACACTCGTACAACACATTGGCTTACAAACAACAATATGAACATATCTATACACGTACACAAAAACGAAACAACAACAGAGCGCCACAACACAAATGCACATAATTGTACAGTTTTATTACTTTATACGCCACATATACATTCATGTGTATGTAGCATAGCAATATACGGTGTATTGTGACAAACACGTACAGGACATACATCCACTCCCACATAAATCCAAAGGCAACCCCACCTACAGCCGCCCACCCAAAGGACTTGCAAAAGTAGCATACACACGTGTCCTTTTAGTGACATAATTTGAAACTATGGTTTCATGAGGAGGGCACATATACAAACAAACATATATATATGGCTTTGTACACGCAGAAAATGAAGTCGGCTATTAATAACAAACATTGTCAGTTTTCTGTCATTAAAAATTAGAAGCCAAGGCTTTTATTTAAAAACAGCCTTAAGAGAGGCAACAATAACATCAACAACAAACATAGCCTGTTATGTATCAATAAAAACCTTTAAAAAGAGCCTTGAAATAGTCAATAATAATATCATCAGCAAATGTGAATAACATATATGTGATGTGTTGCGCATTTTGCAATACAAGGCTTTTATTTAAAAAAGAGCCTTAAAGTAGGCAATAATAATATCAACAGCAAACATTGTCTGTTATTTTACTTTATTTAATAAAAAGAGCCTTAAACTAGTCAATAATAATTTCAACAACAAATGTGAATAACTGATATGTGATCCGTAGCGCGCGCATTGCCTTTATAGAAGGCTTTTATTTAAAAAAAAGAGCCTTAAAGTAGGCAATAATAATATCAACAGCAAACATTGTCTCATATTTGATCCGTAGCGCAATTGTCTGCTTTTACAGCTGTTGATCTGCTAATCTAGGAGGCCCCCATATTTAAAATGAGCAGAACCATTGGTTTTTGGTTTATAATACCTCAAAAATTCATTTCACTTTTTTTATGGGATTTTTTGTATTATGTTAGGGACGGTAGAATCCTTAACATGTGACTAATATTATCTTAATCAAAGTCTCTTTTCCAAAGAATCTAGTTCTTTCGTCGAACACCATTTCCTTGAGTGTACATATATTTGTGTACAAATGTCCTTGTGGGTTAGCTGCCCATTGCAAATATCAATGTATTTGTGCCCACTTTTACCACTGTTATTGTTGTTATGTTGTTGTGATAGTTTTATTTTTTCGGTTTTAGGAGGGGGTATGGACAGAATGTGCTCCGGTGGGGAGCGTTAGCAATTAAGTAAGTAATTTTTATTTATGCCAAAAACAGGCCCTCGTAAATGTCGAAGGAATGTCGTACCTTTGCCTTACGTTCGTACGCACAACATCCCGAGAAATGAAATAAAAACTGATCTTTGCAGTAAAATGTTATGGAGACCCAAACTGTGTCCAAGAATCCAACATTTCGTAAAGGGTGGGGGAGGTCTGGAGGTATACCAAATATTCCAAGGGAAATTACTTCATAAACATGTTAATTGAATCGATGTCCACCACAAAGTTTAAGATATTTTTATGTCACAAACACGTTTGGCAGACACTTGTTGTCCTTATGTTGTGGGGCATGGATGGGGTGGGGTAGCTAACTAATTAGACAGTATTGTCAAATAATAGACAAAATTAAAGTTTATTTAGTTGTTTTTCCCGCCAAGGATTCAGGGAAATAAAAAGAAAGGAGGGGGGGGGGGATATAATTCAATTAAACCTGAAGTAATTAAATCAATTAAGTCAACCCAAAAATGAAGGAAATTGTTATTGATAAATTTAGTACCAATAGATAATAAGATGCTGTGAAAAAAACTTTATGAATAATAAAACAATACATCATAGTTTTAAGAGTTTATGTTATTATGATTCAATATCCGAACTTATGTATGAAAAAAAGACTCAATAAACCTGAAACATAAAACATGAACTTAGTACTATTGAATAAACGAACTATAATTTTTTTGTAGTACCCTTTTCGGGCTTACAATGCTTTCAGATTGTTACAAAATTGATATCAGTACAAAGCTCTTGGTCTCTAGATGTGCAGAATATACGCCTTAAGTAAAACTGGATTACAAACTTAAATGTACCGGTAGGGGCAGAACTAAGTTTGCAGGGCCGGTTACATTCTATAAAATCACAACACCTATTTTTGTGGTACACTTTTAAGATCATTAAAGCTATCAACTGACCATTCAATTTATATAAAAGTAAAACTAATTTCTGCCGATGTGCAGAATGAAATTTTTAATTTATTTTGATAAGTTTTACTAACTAACAAATATAAGTAAAATTTTTTATGAAACCGGAGGAAGGAGGAACATTCATAAGGATAAAAAAGTTTCAAAAGTGAGGTAATGGCAAATATTACCTATTGAAATAAACAATACATTTTATAAAATGTTTTTGTATATTAAAATATTTCAGCGATATTTATGCCTACGCTAAAAAAAACTAGTTTTTATGTCTATTTTTGTAAATTGCATTAGAGTTAACAGTTGTTATAATCAATATAATGTATAAATGTTCCACACAGATTGTTGTAGCATACTTCTAGGCTCTTTAAAAGCCTAAAAAGATTGTAGGGTATTTATAAGCGGAAAACTATTTTCTGGAGATGTGCAGAATAATTTATATAATTATATTGCTTTCTTAGAACAAAAAGCTTGAAGCCATATTTTCTTAGAGATCAGTGGAAATAGGAGCATACATGAAGATAAGAAAATTAGTGCCGGAAAGTAGTTTTTGTAGTATACTTTTATGGTCATTAAATGCCTCTTGAGATGTACAGAATTATTTTTTTTAAATAAAATTGCTGTCTTAATACGAGGAATATTAAACCAATTTTATTTTAGAAATTCGCGAAACATGTTGCATAATTGAAGATAAGAAAATGATTTCCAAAAACTAGTACGGTATTCAGAAATATTTCTAATAAGTCTATCAAGAAGTATTATTTTTTAAATTTACTTAAATTTTAAATGATATATTTTTGATTGATTATTATACAGTTAATAGCAATGCTGATAGCGCTTTAAAACAATTGCCTATTTTTAGGCAAAATGTTCTTTGCCTATCTACTAATTGGCGTTTTGTAAATTTCTCTTTCCCTCTCCGTCTCCAATTTCAACTTTAAATTTTCCTTTGACAATTGTGTTTGCCATAAAATATTTCAGCTTTAGCTCTTTGTCGTTCTGTTCACTTGGTGTAATTAATTACATTTAACTTTACAATGTTGTAGTCATTTGTTTTCTCTCACTCTGGCTTTCGCTCGCTCTCTGCTTTGGGATCCATTTGCCGATATTTGTTGGTTTTATTGTCCGTCCGCCCACTATAAGCCTCTTCGCTGGAGTTTCCTTCGGTTATTTCCGTCTTCTTATCATCGGTTTCCGTTCAACGTCTCTGTTGTGGTGCTCCCTATCTATCTGTCTGTCCATCCATCCGCTCATTCGTCCTTTTTTCTATATATTCTCCTAGTTTTTTTGTATGCACATTATTGTTCTTTCCGTTTTTCCACCAGCCTTTTTATGCTCTTGACACTCTGATAAATGTCTTTCTGCACATAATTTAGCGTTTTTCCATTTTGGGTGAATTACTTTGCAAAAGAACAATGCATGAATGAGGCGATGAAAGAGAATGGCAAATAAAACGCACATTGAAAGGCACGAAACCTATATTGCCAGACAGTGATTGTAGACGAGAGAAGAAGACTGAGGAGGACAATGAGTAGGAGTAAATGTGTGAATATCGGGAAGCAGGGAGGGGAATGGAGGTATGGATTGCACAAGCCCATTTGGTTGAGGGACATTAGTTTTTTCTCCCCTTCTCAGCCCATGCTTTGTATTTCGAACTCTCTCCCTCTCTATCTGCGAAAACTCCCTTCAAACGCGTTAAAGTTTATAGTTAAAGTTTGAGGTAATTATTTTTCTACGCAATTAATTTCGTATTGATATTAAGTGTTATACTCGGTTTATTGGGGGTGCTGGGAGAGAGAAGTTGCCGAAGGTGCATGGAGACGGAAGGAGTTTGAAATGTTAGTTGGCCCTCACTCACTTTGACGGGGTCGGTTTAAAAGGATATAAAAATGTAAATGAGTTTGGATTTTTTTTTCTTCTTAGCTTTGCCCTAAGTCTTTGTTCTTTTGTTATTTTATGCATTAAAAGTTTATACAATGACGTCGACCGGTGGCAGCGTCTGGGTATAACAGTGGTGGTAATTTCTCTTAGGAATGTTTGAACGACGATTAAATGAGGCAAACAATTAAAATATGTTTATATAACAATTTCAATTTTATGGCAAATTTCCGAGTGACGCGAAAGGCGTGATACTTTACTTTATTCAATTTTGGAATATTGTTACAAGTTTTCTTTCGTTTAATTTTATTTTTATTTATTATCCTCGAAACGGGGAAATAAAAAAGAACTACGAAAAACAGTTTAATTAATAACTTTTGGCGGGATAAATAAAATAATAGATACAATTTCTATCAAGAGAATCTCGAAATTTGTTCCATCTAATTCTGATAATACAGAACCCCGAAAAAGTTCCTAAGTGATATCAAGAGAATCTCGAAATTTGTTCCATCTTATTCTTAATAAAATGTAAAACACTTTAAACCATTCACTTATAAATTACTAAAAAGATATATAAAGTTACAGGTATTTTAGACACGCTATAGTAAAGTATTAGCTATTTAAATACCTTTAGGTAGGCAACAATAAAATCATCACTAAGGTGAAACTTATTACCAGGACTTCGATTTAAAAGGAATAAAAGCAGGAAATAATAAAAGAATCAGTCATTTATCCTTAATCACCGTTTTCTTCAAGGATCTCATTCTAAAGTAGGTTAGGTAAGGTAGTAAAGAAAAAAACTACAGTTGCTATTTAAACTCCTTAAGGTAGGCAACAATAAAATCATCACTAAGATGGAACTACTAACCAGGACTTCTATTTAAAAGGACTAAACGTAGGTAATAATAAATGCATCCGACTTTTATCCTTAATCACTCTTTTCTTCAAGGATCTCATTCAAAAGTAGAAGGAAAGGCAAGGTAGGACGTCTCCAAGTCTGCTCTCCATGGACATACATTTAGGCCAGAGAATCGCCTAGTTGCGCGCTCTATATTTATATGCAGTAACTCGGTTAAAAAATTAACATACTTTTAGGAGGACATCCGTATTTTAAAGCATATAACGTAGCCTACCATTCAAAATTAAAATGTTATGTTGAAAAGGAGGAGACCCATGTCTGACGTCAATGTACATTTAATAAGCTAGAGTATCGTTCAGTTGTTTGCTTTAAATTTTTAAGTAAGGACTAAAAGTAGGCAGCAATAAAGGCATCAGTCGTTTATCCTTAATCACTCTTTTATTCTAGACTCTCATTCTAATGTAGAAGGTTAGGTAAGGTAGAAAAAGGGTTAGACGTGTTCGCGTCTGCTCTCCATGGACATACATCTAAGTCAGAGTATCGCCCAGTTGTGTAGAATGGAATGGTAGGCTATATAACGCAGCCTATCATTCAAAAGTAGAAGGTTAGGGATAAGAATAGGAGATATTTTCATGACTGAAATTATTTAATAAGCCTTACCTGTAATTAGTAAGTCAGCTACAAAGAGCTTTAAAATTGAACATACTTTTAGGAAGTTAGAAAACAAATTAATTGTTTATAGCCTTATAGTCATGGTTCGCGATGCGAACCCAAGCAAAAAACAAAAATGTATTGGTATGAGAGTTTTAGTATGTTGACTTAGTTCGGCAAAATACGGGTTTGGTTAGCAGTTCTTGTTAAATTCAATTTACTGCTTCCTCAAGTATTTCAGCTGATTTAAGTTAAAGACATACACTATTGCTACTGAATTCTGAAGATGATAGAGTGGTGTCTATCGAAACTGCAGTCAATTCTACCAAGCAATTAAAACTCTCTACCAATTTTTGTATTTGTTTCTATTACTTTCTTGGAATAGACAGAAAGTAAATGGAACATATGGTCTCAAACCAAATAAATTCTGACTGAATAACAAAAGCACAGACCAACAATAAATAACAACAACACAATTAGCATGATTTTAGGAAGTTTTGTAAACAATTAATTGTTGTACGTTTTCCTTCAACAAATACGTAACTAAATTATTTTTACTTAAAAATGATGAAATTGCTATCGTGTCTGAAGAGCCGAAAATCAAATCACGTTAAAGAAACTTCCATATAATCTCTTATGAGATCTGAGCAATCTTTTTGAGATACACTTTTACAATTTTTTATAAAACATAACGGGTGATTCATGGTAAGGTTTGATTTATAATGTAAAATAAAACATAAATTTGAAATTGAAATTAAATTTGTTATTATCGGTTAAAAAAATGTATGCCATTTACTGTTTCAAAATGATATCATGTAAGTGTTGGCCATGACTACTTCTGAGGTGATCCATTCTTATACCAGAGAAATGCTGAGTAATATGGTTCAGTAATTTTGGAATTACTAAATTGGATATTTCTTGTCATTATATTAACTATAGTACACATATTTTTGTGGTACTATTTTAAGATCTTTAATGCCTACAAATTGTTATAAAAATTTACATGTGTATAGCTGTTAGCCCAGAGGTGTGCACAATAATTTTGATAATTAAGTTTGGAATTTCTAAATTAGATATCACCCTTAATCATATTAATAACTACACGAAACATTCTGTGGTACACTTTTATGATCTTGCAGCCTACCGATGTTTGTAGGCAAATATATCAATAGAAAATTATTGGTACTCCCATGTGCTGAACAATATTGTTAAGTAAAATTTGAATTATTCACTGACTTGAATTAGTTAAAAACATTGAGCGCCTCAGTAGGTGAATAGGTATTGTGCTCGCATATGAGTTTGGTGGTCGTGGGTTCGATTCGCACCAGAGGCTCGGCCTGTCACTGCAATGAATCTGTGAATTTGTGTGGAGGGTACCAGAAGGGGCTTGACAAATACATATATTTTTCGGCGATCAATAATGTCCAAGACATTTCACTGTATCGTATTGTTTATGTGCACAGACATTAATGTTATGAGCCACTCAATGTTGGTATTATTGACCCATTTTGTGTAGGAGGTACCGAAAGGGGCATGACAATAATGCCAATTTTTTTACGGAATATAGGTACTATAAAAGCATAACACTGCACAATTTTGGATAAGTAGTGCAGAAGTTATTAGAGTATCAATATTACACTAAATTTTAACCATTTGTGGGGCAGGTTCTGGAAGGAGTGGACCAATATGGCCCATCTTCGAACATATCCTGAGATAGACAAAATATTATCACATATCAAATTTGAAGTCAATCCGTTACTGCTTTTTGAGTTAGACGGGCAGATAGACAGACGGACGAACATTGCATTGGTTTTATGGTACACTTGTAGCATCTCTAATCGACTCTTAGTCCAAAGTTGTGCAGATTAATATAGACAAACAATATTGGAATAATTGACTAATACCAAATCCTTAGAAAATATTTCTGTTATGGTCAGGAAAACTATATCTATATCACCCTATCAACATACGGGTTGCCCATATTCGACGGACCCACGGACTCGTTGGGCCCATTCCAATCGACGAGGCTTGTCCGCAGGCAACAATCTTTGCGTCAATTGAATTTTGTACGGGAACAAATGCAAATCGACGCGAATAATCCGTTGTAAAGTGGACCGAGCCATGCCCAACTGCTGAGAACGGCGTTTTTGGGATGTTCTTGGGGACCTCTCAACACTGGCTCGTACGGCAGCGATATTCTCGGCCGATCGCCTTGGTCGACTTTTATTTGGCCTCTTCGGATTAGAAAGAGCCTCACCAGTCGAAAATTTTTCGTATAAACGCTTAATGGTGTTCTTAGAAGGCGCACTTCTCACATTTTTTAATATTTTAAAAGCACGTTGACTTGATTTCTTCTGTTGAATGTAAATTTCAACTATTTCAGAGCGCTCGCGTGGCGTGTATTGTTCCATGGTAAAAATTTGCTTGGACTGACGCTTCAAACGCGGTATGTCATTAAGCGATCTGACATCTCTGTCAAAAGTTATGGCGTTGCCAGATGGGTCCGTCGAATATGGGAGACCCTGTACAGTACATAATCTCTGTGCAGTTTATATGACTAAATTAACCTTCTCCTCATTGCTTTGAAAGGAACATTTGAATACTTCTAGGCGATTAATTACAAAGTTGTAAAATGTTAGCATACTTTTAGGAACAGAGAAAAATAATTATCCGGTTATACTTTTCTTATGGGAAACTATTAATTTTGTGTGTACATAATTATAGGTATTAAAATGTTCGAAATGTTCAATTTCACCATCTCTGGTTATCCTACAATTCGACCCAGCAAAATCTTGGTAAGTACCTGTCATTATTCCCTGCATTACCAAATAATGACATCTCAATATTCGCTGAATTACTTTCGGCTTATTAATAATGACTTACCAATAATAACAGAAATAAGTGATTTTTTATCAAAATATTTTTTGGCAAATTTTAGTATAATGCAATTTTGGCTATATGTGGGTTATTGTAGAAGATTTATTTATTTTCAACAAGTTTTCCAAAATACGTGCAAATTGAATGAAAAAATCAAAAATATTTACGGATACCGTATGATGTTAGACCATTGAAGAATTTTTCACATGGTGGTTTGGGTTCAGAAATTCGAAATATGCGCGACAATATGCACAAAATTACTTTCAATGGCCATATCTACCATATCTACTACGTATTTTGTAACTTATTGGTAATGCATTATTCAAGTACTTAAAATCGTGAAAACATAAGCACATATTTATGTGGTATGCCTATGCTACAAATAAGTACTTATTATGCTACTTTATTGTATGCTTTTGGGAAGTACTTCCCTCCAGTGACATCCCCATGTTAAAATAATGAGAAAAGTGGCTAAATAATAAGTACTTACCATTATCGAACTTTGCTTACTCGTCGGATTATTTGGTAATGAGAAATTTTGCTGGGGAAGTAAAAGTCAGAGCTATAAAATCGTCATGAATTTAAAAATTTTAACCGATGGTTAGCTCTAGTCAGGGCTGGTTAAAATGGGGAGGTAAAAGTGTTCTTTAAAAGGTTTGCCTACCTTTAGTTATTTTTTTTTGTCGAAATTAATATTCATTTTTCCCTTTCGATTAAAATATTGATATCAATTTCAATTCCCTTCCTATACCCCAAGCAAAATTGATTTATCACCACCTTCATACCAATCAAATTGTTGATGGGATAGCTGTCGATGGGATAGCTGTCGATGCATTCGCGTGTCTGCTAGCAGTTTTCCAGGCAACTCAATCTGTGTTAAATATCAATAAAAAGCAAAAGCTTTTCATTTGAATAAAATATTTATGTGACAACACATTCATAAATCTATTGGGCAATATTTAGAGAGAAAAAAACTGACAATCATAACTCGCGTTGTCAAGCTTGACCGATTTCACACAATATTGAGGTTAACAAAACTTAATGGCCACCCCATAAAATAACGAATGTATTAACTGTTTAAGTTGTATACAAAATTCAAATTCTAACAAATTAAGCGTAAAATATCCGAAAAGCCCAAAGACAGATGACAACCTTCATCGAAGGGTGGAACGAAGGACAGACGGATGGCCGGAAGTTATTTAAAGTGTTAACGTTTGCTTATGAATTTGTTGTCACCATAAGGTGTCGAATAGTGCACTCAGTTGGGGGTGTCGTTGTCTTATTTGTGTCTTGTGTCCACACCCCAAACTCCCCTCAAAACACTTTGTAAGGCTTATAAAATGAATGTCATTAGAATAATCAATGATTTCCTTTTATTTTTGTGTGGTTTTGTTTTTGATGAAAGACCATTAAAATACGGAGCAGTCTGGCTGATTTGCCAAAGTAATTTATTATTAAGTATTATTTATTCAAAATGCCTAAGCAATTAGGCATGTGTTGGTAATAATACCACTCCCTTTGCGCTAACATTCAACCCCTCGAAGAGCCGCAGCTATTCCTTCCTCCTTCTTAAAGTACTGCATACTTTTGGTTTTTAGTCAAGCATGACTGTGCAAAGTAAAAAACACTTAACCAAAAACTGAAAAAAATAGGAATGTGTTCGAGCAAGAAAGTAATAAAAAATTCGTTGTGAAAGAAAAAACGAGACGATAATTTATGCAATTAAGTCGTGGTCGTGGTAGGCCACATTATAGAGGAACTTGGAACGTCAGACATTTCCCCTCGGAAGCAAATTCCAAGTAAAATTCATTCATTGAATAAGGAACAAACGAATAAATGGGTGGACGGACGGACGACACCACTGTGTATCACTCGCCATCAATTTGCAATTTTTTCATTTGGAAATTTGTTGAGTATAAACCGGGTAACATTTCTCTGTTCGCTGCTTCAGAGAGAGTGAAAGAAAGAAGCTACTAAATAAAATTAGCAAATTAATTTAATTACTTCCTTAAAGTATGCAATAAAATGTTGGGTTGTAGAAAATTCACTCTCTCCCTTTCTAATGAGGGATTAAAGATATGGTTTTCTAAACAAAAAGTTTGTTCAAAAGTTATGGGAAATTTAATTACTGTAAATTAACTACATTTACACATAATTCACATAAACTACGAAAAGGGAGCTGGAGTGGTATTCACTAAAAATAATCTGTGAACACCGAAATGTAGACAAAATTGTTTAAAAGCTAAAATAAATTGAGAAAGCCAACGGAAGAAAAAGGTGGCAGGGTTAAAGATTTAAATACGGTAGATGAAAGTAATTTGCAAGGATAATAAGCACATTTAGTTAAGGGAACGGAGGAAACATCTAAGAAACCTAGTGCACCTAATAATAGGCAACATTTTTCGGTTATTTGAAAGAAAACTTTATGGTTTTGAGAGAAAGAAAATAATTCTTAAGAGTGGGGAAATCAAGTTAAGTAGGGGCGTACCGAAAATACTTGTTTACACTGTGGAATCATAAATCTATAGTCGTATGATGCCGGCTTTCAAATTATCTATTTATATTTATTTAATTTCATTAATTTATTATTTTTTTAATTTATTCAATTAATTTATTCGTTTATTCATTTATTCCTTTATTCATTTATTCATTTACTCCTTTATTCCTTTATTCCTTTATTCCTTTATTCCTTTATTCCTTTATTCCTTTATTCCTTTATTCCTTTATTCCTTTATTCCTTTATTCCTTTATTCATTTATTCATTTATTAATTTATTCATTTATTCATTTATTCATTTATTCATTTATTCATTTATTCATTTATTCATTTATTCATTTATTCATTTATTCATTTATTCATTTATTCATTTATTCATTTATTCATTTATTCATTTATTCATTTATTCATTTATTCATTTATTCATTTATTCATTTATTCATTTATTCATTTATTCATTTATTCATTTATTCGTTTATTCATTTATTCATTTATTCATTTATTCATTTATTCATTTATTAATTTATTAATTTATTCATTTATTCATTTATTCATTTATTCATTTATTCATTTATTCATTTATTCATTTATTCATTTATTCATTTATTCATTTATTCATTTATTCATTTATTCATTTATTCATTTATTCATTTATTCATTTATTCAGTTATTTATTTATTCATTTATTCATTTATTCATTTATTCATTTATTCATTTATTCATTTATTCATTTATTCATTTATTCATTTATTCATTTATTCATTTATTCATTTATTCATTTATTCAGTTATTTATTTACTCATTTATTCATTTATTCATTTATTCATTTATTCATTTATTCATTTATTCATTTATTCATTTATTCATTTATTCATTTATTCATTTATTCATTTATTCATTTATTCATTTATTCATTTATTCATTTATTCATTTATTCATTTACTCATTTATTTACATATGTTATGAGGAAAAAGAAGCACAAAAATAGATTTCACGGATTTCTGAACTAAATGATTTTAATTTTTGCACTAAAGGCGCCTAAATGTTGCCTATATTTGCTTTCCTATCCATTAACTAGCCAAAAAGGTAGATCATCCTTTTTGAAAGAGTAATTAACTAACTTTCGCTTTTTCAAATTGATAACATTTTACAAAGTTAAAATTATTAATTAAACAGGAATTAAATTAATTTCTGTTCCGCCCAGAAATGGTAAAGTTGAGCAAAAACTTTTTTGGGGGGAGGGAAGGATTTGGCGAATGTCCCCTATTAAATTGTAGTGGCCGTCGCCTTATAGCTTCAGTATCAGAAGAAGAAACCTAATAGTCAGAATGCTGCAAAAAAACTAATTGTGTTATTCTCCTCTCTCTCCCCCCCACCACACGCTGTTTTGAATAAAGTGAGAAAATGCTATTGAAACTTTTTGCCAGTTCAAAGTTTTCTTCCATTTTCCTCGGAATTTTTTTTGTGCAATTTTTTTCAGTGTTTCATGAAAAGAAATTCCATCCGAAAAGTATGCACTTCAACGAAGTCATCTTGAATATAAGGCAAAGAACAAAATGTTAAAAAAAACCGAAACACATAAAACAAGGATAACTTCCTGAGCGAGTGTAAAAGGCAGTGGTGCAGAGAGCGAGAGAGGAAGAAAGGGGGTCCTTGTATCCTACGTTCTCTTGTAATTGTAATGGTTTAGAAAGTCATAAAAAGTACTTGTTGTGTTAGTTCCACTTGATAGTCACTGAGTGAGTGACTGAATAAGTGAGTGAGTGTGTGAGTCAGTCAGTGAGTGAGTGAATGAGAAGTAGTTGTTGCAAGTGGCAGTAGTGGCCTTCTGTTTTACAAGTTCACCAGTAATGGAAGACAACAAGCCACCTACACACAAACGCTCTGAAACAAGAACACATAGACACACACGCCCAAGAACCGAACCCAAAAAGTATGATTTAGCAAAAAAATGAAAAACAAAATGCTTAAAAATTCTTCAAATTATTTGTGTTAAAAGGAATATAAAAATTTGTAAAATGTAGAAGGATAACTAAAACAAAATAGAGAGGAAAAAACGAAAGGCAAGATCTCTCGGTTGACTAAAGCAAAATGGATTTGAATTTTATAGCATATTTTTGGGAGGGGATATGGAAGATGTTGTTACTTAAGCATACTTTCAAGCTTTTTAATTCGAAAAAGAGACAGAGAACTTAAGTTAAAGACTTTATTATGTATGCGTTTGAATTATTTGAGATGCGGTGACCATAAACCGTTTTTGAGGTTGTATATATTTTTTGGCTTATTTAAAGTCAATGTAAGGCCTCAAGGCGTTATGTAAGATACCAAAGGATAAACAAATTCTGTGACATATTTTTGGGATCTAATAAAATTAAAAAGAATGCAGACAGTATTCTGGATAACTATTTTCTAAACCCAATTTTTTATTTGTCACAATTATTATATAAATGAAACGTTAGATTTTATACTTTACCAAATCAAGAGCATTCTATAAACTTACCTAAAAAGAAAAGAAGAAAACAAGATAATTAGTTTAATGCAATTATAGCTATTATGTAAAAAATTTATCATTTCAGAAGTAATAAAAATTAATTGTTTAGTAAAAAGATAGAATTGCACATTTAAATGTAACACCGTGCTAGTCTCAAGAATATAACTGGAAGAAGACCTTAAGGGTCAACCTATTTCTGGTATCCAGTGGGACATTATGAATTTTGTAGCCTACATTTAGGGGCAAATTATGTTAAGGCATAGAAAATATAATCAAAGGAGGATATATATCATTAATGTGTCCATATATTAAAGACAGTACTTAAACTAAAGACAATTTACATACGATTAATTACGTTATCTTAAATTTAACTATAAATTTAACTAAAAAATAATTAATATTTCTTTGTGCAGCCGCAAATCAATGCCAACGTCTTTAATCTTTTTCAAATTACGGGAAAAGAGCAGCTAGCATAATTACTACTGCAATATGAATTGTCTTTTTCACAGTTTTTGGTTACAAAGTATTATTTTCTTAATAACCCTTAAATTCGTCTATTGAAATGCCACTGCTTTTTACCTTTGCCACAAAGTAATTGAACTCACACTCTAGGCTTGTAAAAGGCATCGTTTCTTCATTCATTTGAGTAGTATAGGTAAATGAAAAAAGTATCCTTGGGTCACACACCTACACATCCACCGAGAGATCCTTACACCTACACCCATCATCTATTGTGTCTTCGGATTGGTTGGTTATTTGCTGGAAAGGCAAATATAATTAACATGTAAGAGTTTCCCTCTTGACAATATAGTACTGTGGCAAGAGTAGGAAAAAGATGATGATATCGATGACACAAAAGGACGACACATACACCCATACACAGTATGCTTTTGTTAGCATCAAAGGATGGTTAGAATAAAAGTATTGATTTTTTTTACTAGTATAGCAGTTTATTCAGGTATTGTTCACTCGGCTCCTCTAAAAGGGTTCAGCAATAAGTAATACATATAATTTCATTGACTCTTTGATGCTCTTCGAGAATTCCAGAGAATTCAATTTCAGCCAAGGCTGTGATTTGTATCTCACAAAATTTCACAAAAAAATAAAGGGCATTGAATTTGTAAAGTTTCAACCCCGTCCTACCAGTTTTTGCTCCCGAACAACTCATTTTGTCTCTGTGTGAGTGGTGTAGAAGGTTTATCCATAGCCATTTTGCATTCATTTGCATGTGTGCATTAGTCCTTTTTCTACTGTCAATCTTTGTGTCAGGCGGACTCAATTTTAGTGTCTGTTTTTTGCCATCCAAAGTGTTGTTCGCTCGTCGTCCTTCTTTCGGTACGGTCCGGTGCATGATTAAATGCCATGTTTTGTCATTTACTGTAAAAGCTATAATTTAGTTAGAAAATGCATTAAGCCACGCAAACATGAAATCAAATTAAAAATGTTTTTAACAACTGAACAACTAGAAAGTGTATGCCTGTCTAAAATGATAGAAACAGAGTCCTGTATATATCTACACCTCTGCAACAAAAAAAGTTGAACCAAACATCAGCGCCCAGCCAAAAAGGCTTTGGACAATGGATGACTCCAACCCCCCAAAAAAAAACTAGAACGATATGGACAAAATAAAACTCTTTTCCAACTTTGTTTTCCATATTTTGCAACTAAAGTACATTTTACCACAAAGCCTCCAACCGAAAGCACTTTCAAATTAATTAAGTTATAACAATAGTTTGGGAGGGGGACCGCCACAACTACACCAAAGAAAATTATGACAGTTTTTTCCAATTTCCTACGAAAATAATTTCGTAGCAATTTCCATAATTACCCCTAAAATAGAAGAGAAGCAAAAACTATCGAAAAAAAAGTTTTTCAAAACCTCTATACGCAATATGGCAGCACGAGTACAACAATTCTTTTTTGTTTCAACGTTCGTTATTCGTTTAAAATTTATTATGACAACATTTAAAAGCATACTTTATGTTCAACAAAAAGTCAAGGTCTACTTTTAGGCGGTGGTGTACGAGTATGTGTTCTTGTTTTGTTTGTATAAATTTATATTTAATTTATTTTAAACTAAACTGAAATACAAAATGATTGTACGTATATGTAATATATTCATTTTGAAAGTGAAGATAAAAATAGTTGAGTTTGGTTGCTTGACAAACTTTCAACAACATACAGAGACAGCCTGGGGTTCACTATACGAGGGAGGAGTAATAAGGCGAGGCGAGTGAAAAGTGAAAGCATGCAAAATTAATATCACCTAAAAAAAATATTCTTATAAAAAATATCATCGTTGTTAAGTTTTCTTATAGAAAACTTCATCGTTGATTAGTTTTCATACAGAAAACATCATCGTTGTAGAGTTTTCTTTTAGACAAAATCTTCGTTGTTGAGTTTTCTTATAGAAAACCTCATCGTTGATGAGTTTTCTTATAGAAAACTTCATCGTTGATGAGTTTTCGTACAGAAAACTTCATCGTTGATGAGTTTTCTATAAGAAAAGTTTTCTATAAGAAAACTCTTCAACACTGAAGTTTTCTATAAGAAAACTCATCAACGATGAAGTTTTATATAAGAAAACTCATCAACGATGAAGTTTTCTATAAGAAAACTCATCAACGATGAAGTTTTCTATAAGAAAACTCATCAACGATGAAGTTTTCTATAAGAAAACTCAACAACGAAGATTTTGTCTATAAGAAAACTCATAGAAAACTTCATCGTTGATGAGTGTTCTTATAGAAAACTTCATCGTTCATGAGTTTTCTTATAGAAAACTTCATCGTTCATGAGTTTTCTTATAGAAATCTTCATCGATGATGAGTTTTCTTATAGAAAATGAGTTTTCTTATAGAAAACTTCAGCGTTGATGAGTTTTCTTATAGAAAACTACATCGTTGATGAGTTTTCTTATAGAAAACTAAATCGTTGATGAGTTTTCTTATAGAAAACTACATCGTTGATGAGTTTTCTTATAGAAAACTACATCGTTGATGAGTTTTCTTATAGAAAACTACATCGTTGATGAGTTTTCTTATAGAAAACTACATCGTTGATGAGTTTTCTTATGGAAAACTTCATCTTTGATGAGTTTTCTTATGGAAAACTTTATCTTTGATTAGTTTTCTTATGGAAAACTTCATCGTTGATGAGTTTTCTTATAGAAAACTTCATCGTTGATGAGTTTTCTTAGGAAAACTTCATCTTTGATGAGTTTTCTTATAGAAGTCTTCATCGTTGATGAGTTTTCTTATAGAAAACTTCATCGTTGATGAGTTTTCCTATAGGAAACTTTATCATTGATGAGTTTGCCTATAGGAAACTTCATCGGTAATGTGATTTCTTATAGAAAACTTCATCGTTGATGAGATTTCTTATATAAAACTTCATCGTTGATGAGATATTTTACAGAAAACTTCATCGTAGATGAGTTTTCTTATAGAAAATTTTATCCTTGACGAGTTTTCTTATAGAAAACTTCATCGTTGATGAGCTTTCTTATAGTAAATGTCACCCTTGATGAGTTTTCTTATGGAAAACTTCATCGTTGGTGAGTTCTCTTATGGAAAACTTCATCGTTGAATAGTTTTCTTATTGAAAACTTCATCGTTGATGCGTTTTATTATGGAAAACTTCATCGTTGGTGAGTTTTCTTATGGAAAACTTCAACGTTGATGAGTTTTCTTATAAAAACTTTAACTATTTTTCTTTAACTTATCACTTCATTCTACTCTGTCACCAATAAAAGTAAAACTTTTCCCCATAACTATGGAAGGAAAATCTCTCTCTCTCTCTCTTTGCAACAAAAACAAATAAAGTTGGTGACATCAAGGCGCCTCTGGGGCAAAAACAACCAAGTGACTGTTATGAAAACGAAAACAATAAAGTGTTTTGCACTTTTCGAGGTGAATTTTCAACACTTAGCAAATGCAACAACAAGTTGTCTAAAAACACAAACTTGGCAAAGGATTTAAAGGTAATCAAGTATAGCAAAAAAGTTACGGCACGCAAATCTTTTGACTATTTTTCGTTAGCCTTAAAGAGTGAAGGGACAAAATGCCGCAAAATAACGACTGCGACACTGCTCAAAAATCCAGTACCCCCAGAAAGTAAAAGTAATTTAAATAAATGTTAATGTCATATATAATTCTAGCAAATATGTATGTGATTTGGTAGTATTTTTGGGGTTAAAGGAACCCCCCAAAAAAAACATTGCTCAATTGTAGCATTTAGACTGCACAAGGACTTGTGCTTGAGGAGGGCAGGAAAACAACCCGGTTTGAAGTAGGTGAGAGAAAAACGTCTGCATAGCTGGGGAAAATTAAGTCCTCAAGAAAATCTACAATTGCTGGTGGTGCTGCCTTTCGCATTTGTGTTCCAAGTGTTGTACCACAAAAATGAGCACTGAGTGTTATGGGGAAATTACGTGATTTCTTTAACAAATGTACTTTTAACCAAATACTAATGCACGGAAAAATGCTTTTTCTTTTCTATTTTTTCAAAAGAGCCTTTATTTTCCTGAAACACGCACATAAAGCGGTAGCACGAGCCGAAGAGAGCCAGAACTCGGCATTCATACCTCGTCGAGACTTCGCCGCCATTGAGGTCTTCTGTAATTTACACTAAAACAGGAAAATGAACATGAATTTTACTAAGCAGCAAATGAACAATACAACTGTGACCAAATGAAATGAAATGAATACCAAAAACTGGGGTCTCACACCTTCAGCTCTAGGCTCTACTTTATGGCGAGGGGCGGGGGGTCTTGGTGTGGGAAGCGGGTTGAGGAAAACAAGTCTAAGCCAAGTATTTAATTACTGCTAAAGGAGCGCACACAAAGCATTAACGTTAAGTTAAGCACTGAGCCGAAGCAAAACATTGAATGTGTTTGTGCCTCCAAAAAGTATGCTATAAATTATAATATTTAATGGGCACCCCATATAATTATGCTTTAATTATGTATGCATTCAAAGTGCCCAGAAAAGGTCAATTAATTTAGTTATTTATAATGTTCACCCAAACTATTGTTCTTGTTGTTTGTAGGGAAAATCCAAAGCTCCAACTTTTGGACGACGGAGGAGAACGTAGTATAACCTAGAGCTCATTAAAGTATATAGTGCTATTTGTTTAATAATTAGGCATTTCAAATGTCCAGTAAAAATGCATGAGTGGACATGAAATATTTGTAAAGAAAAAACTAAATTGGTTTTTGATAAGAAAACCCTATTCCTTTACCAAAAATATTATGTTAGGAGGACATTAAATAGGTCTTGAACAGTATTATTTTTTTTACGAGATTTTCGCAATTTCAAAACACAGTATCAATGAAAATATAGTTAAGAAAATAATAGAATTTGTAATGAAATATATCATGTATAGAATATTTTGGAACTTAAAAAGTATGAAATTATATTAAGCTTAATGCCATACTTTTTTATATATATTTTCTATAGTAGATACAGAAACACTGAGTGAAAATTACATTGGCAATCGATAATCGTTGAATTTTATTAGGCAAGTTAAAAACTTTCTAAATTTATGACAAATTGAAAATGAATGCCATTGATTGCCTAAATGTAGGCAATAAAAATCAAGATTCGCTGTGTTTTATTTGACAAGTTAAAAACTTAGGAAATTGGTGAAAAAATGCCTCTGATTTAATATGTTTGTGCCTAAATGGAGGCAAATGAAAAGAAATTGTTAATTCTCATAAGCCTTTGGAATTTCTATTATTAAATTACTCTCTTTCGGTATCAGTGATATGTCTTAAACCGCAAAACATTTAAACCGACAAATTTATTGTTTTTTAAATTCCTCAAAAACGTGACTAAAACTAGAAAACAATGTAACAACAAGTTGTTAAAATCTGAGGTACGGTGGTAGTTTGCAACATTTGTAAAAACTAAACTTTTTCTAATTCAGATTATTTTACTGTTTGTTGGCAGAAAGTATTATACAATTCTGCAAAATTTACTCGATAGCTGAAAATGCCTAACCTTTTGTTTTCTACCGGAAACAAAAAATTTTTTTTTTAGAAAACAAAAATTAGTTACATAGTTATTTTGCTTTGTTGTTGTGCATTATAACAAATCGGTCATGTCATTATTGTGTTTGTAGTAGTTTAATGAATAGCCGCTTGACTCTTTATGACATTGTAATTTATACTCATAGTTTGACGCATTATAAACAATTGTATTCCCCTTCTACCCAAAAATAAGAATACTCGTCTATACAATATACACTAAATTGTTGAACTTTTGCTTGATTTGCCTTTTATACTAAATACAATAATAACCTGATTTTTTTTACAAAAATAGAAGTATATAGATGTATGCTTTCATGATGATTTATATCAGGATTCCGTCCGGTCTGTTATTGTTTATGGCCACAAAGAAAACTTTTAATTATACAAATGAAAAAAAGCCACAGTAAACGATGAATGGTTTGGCATAATTTATGGAAATTAGTTTTGATTCGCACAAATTGTTGTGTGTCCATAAAATAAAGTTTGGGCTTTAATTATGTATATATAAAGTTATTGATCGCCTAAAAGACGGCAATGGTTTAGGGTGTTTTTCCTATAAGCGCCTGGAATGTAGGCAATGATATTTATAATCTTTAATATAAGTACATTCTCTTTAAATCTAAAGTAATTGCAATGTAGGCAATGATATTTGAAAGTTTTGATAAACGTAAAATTACTTAAAATCTTAGGCGCATTTTATTTGATATGTTATTCAAAAATTATAGTCCAAATACTAAAGATAACGGGTTTTGCAATAGGGATAATATGATTTTAATATGTCATGATCTGTCATTTGTTTTTCATTGTATTCAGCAGTGTTTTTAAGAGCAACGTTTACAAATTATTCTGCTTTATTATCAAAATAATCTTCTCCAATTGCAACTTTCCAGTCGACCTACGACCTTGACACCCAAGAGCAACATTTTAGCTCTCGTTAAGAGCAATCTTTTTGCCATTGACCGATTCCCGATCCGACGTACCGTTAAGGAGCCGTTCACATTTGAAAATGATTCTAAGTGAATTTTTTTAAAATCCAAAAAAACAATTTCAAGTCGACCTACGACCATGAGCAATATTTTAGCCATGAGCAATATTTTAGCTCCCGTTAAGAGCTATCTTTTTGCCATCGACCGATTGTGGCTACGTGGTACACAGCAAATGAAACAATTGAATTGTTGCGAGAAATGTTTGGAGATTCGATTATTTCAAGAAATTGTGATATTGAATGGCCTCCAAGAAGTTGTGATTTAACACCATTAGAATATTTCTTGTGGGGTTATTTGAACTCATTAGTCTTTCGAAATAAACCAGACTCTCTTCAAGCTTAACAAGTCAATATTGAACTAGCCATTCATTACATACGACTTGATTTAATGGAAAAAGTGCTCGAAAATTGGGTTCATCGAATTCGTTTCTGCAGAAGAAGTCGTGGAGGCCATTTGAATGACGTTTTATTTAGAACTTAATTGTATCGATTGTACTTCACATTAAACAAAATAAAAAACTTTTATTGGAAAACCCTGTACTTTTCAAGAAAATTTGAATTAAAAAAAAATCAAATAAATATTTACTGCAAATTTCTTTTAAAATTTTGTTTATTTCTTATTTTTAGGACCAGAAAATTTATGTAAAACCCTTCGGCCAAATTTTCGTAAACTAGTCTAACAGGCGCTTTTTATTTGATAAATTAAAATTATCGATTTTTTGCATGCAACTCTACGTAAAATTTTCCCATGTTGCCGACTTTTAGGGGCAAAATATTGTCATGGGCATTTGTGCTTAATCTAGCAACATTTTTAGCTTAGCATAAACTAAACAACGAAAATATTGAATGTTTGCTGATCTTTTTCCCAAATATTTGCATTTAACCTACTTGTATTCTTGCATCTTAAATTATGAACAATTTTTGTATTAAGCCATAATTAATATTTCCATTATATATGCATTAAAATCAAAAACAAATTCATTACTCAAAATAAAAAAGTTTAATTCGAATTTCTTGGGATTTACAAACTTAGAAAAAAGCTGTTCATAAATATGACTGAATTGTTGTTCATAAATCTAACTGCCAGATTTAGTCTGAACTGACCACCGTTCCATTATGCTAAACTAAATTTACTCAAAAACCCATATTTCCATGGAATCCTCCAAATTCCCCTTGATGTATATTTTGTTTTTTTTTTTAAAAAAATTTCGCTTATTTCTTTCTTTCTCCTCCACCTCCCAAAGAAGACAATTTCTTTTATAATCCTTAAAGTAGGTTTCATTTTTTTTCACGAAATCCTAAAAGTATGCAGGCTTATTTCAATTTAGTTTTGTTTGTTTTTTTCTTCTGCAAAGCTACTTAAAAATAAAACAACAGTAAATGCCAACGCTTAAAATGAAAAATTTTCAAATTCCTTTTTTTAAATCCAACAAGTATTATACAAAAACATTTGACAGTCCTCCGCCATAAGTACTCCACAATTTCTTAAACGAATATACATATATAGTTATAAACATACATATATTTAAACAAGTCCATAATGGCCGCACAATTTTCACACTGAGTTACACTTTGTGCTCAAGCGACCTTCACCCAAGGCCCGGTAGTGAAAACGAATTTCCTACTAACATCCGCAATGAAATATGATACCGGCCGAGAGACCAAAAGAGCCTGTGTAAGCGTGTCATTGACGTTCATTTTAATGTCGGTTATAACGCCAACACATGCGTCACGCATTTGATGTGTCACCGACATCAACAAAACAGTTGGTCATTCATTACTATCAAAAGCCACTTTCCTGGCAGAAATTTCAAAACAGTTTATGCGGGAGAAAGAGCAAGAGCTACTACGTATATGATATTCAAGGTTATCAGCAAAGAATTTAATGAAATTCTTTCATTTGCGGCACACTCCTAGAACCTCTACTTTAGCCCCCTTTCTGAATTCTCTTCTAGAACGCCTATAAATAGGCTTTACAAAATAGAAACAGAAAAAAATGTTCTTAGAGCTAGAAGAATTCAAGTAACCCGACAAAGGAAATACTTGATGTATTTCCTTTACGTTTCGTTGACCGTAGTTAAGCTGCTTATTTACTGATTTAAGATAGTAAATAAGAAAGTCATTATTGTTTTCTTTGAGATGATTGAATCACAGCCAATTTTCTTATTTCTGAAAAAAATGAAGAACAAATTTCTAACGAAGAAAAGCTGTGACAATAACGTTTCCTTTAAAAAAAAAACAAAAATTATGTTATTCAACAGCCAAATAGGTAGGCAGACCATGTCTTTTAACCATTTCTATAATAAGATTTGTTATCGTGAAACCAAAAAAAAAAATAATAAAATCCCAGGAGAAAAAGAAATGAATAATGAATTGTCAGTAATAAAGGAAATTGTGCTAGTATGCTAAATTACTAAAAATTATTGGCAAAGAAAATTTGTGACAATTCCAGAAAAAAATCTATATATTATATTGTCTGGGGGAAAATGTCGTATAATACTAACTTATGGCCAAAATGTTGGCAGTAACTACAGATGGCATTTTATTTTTATATGTACTTATAAAGATATTTTTTGTCATCCTTAACATAGGCTATAGTTTTTGCTATAATTTTTCTAAGATGCTAATTTTGCCGAAAATCATTAGCAATAATTGGCTGCTATATAAATGTGTTGCCAAAAAAATATTTATATTTTTCTATTAATGGCAAATTTCACGAAATTACATAAAGCAGCCTAAAATTATGCAGTCGTATGATAAAATGCTGGCTCTAAATGCAAAGTCGAACAAATTTAATATTTTGTCCACTGTGAAAAATATGCAATGGTTAAATAAACTGATACTACTCAAACGAAGAGTTGAGATGTGTACCCCATAGATTTTAGGAAAATATTTGCTCTATTAAAGAATACTTTTGGATGTTTGAATAGTGCCTTAAATCTTTACACTATTGGTTTTTATTTCTTATTTAAGAAAAAAAAAACAATAGTGGCTTATATTTGTATGAAGAATTTAAAAACTGAAGATATAAGAAGATTTTGAAAAATCTGAAGAATATTTATTGGAGATTCTTTATTCAACAAATTAAGTATTGCTATTTCCTTAAAGTAGGCAACGATTTTATTTATGGTTTTTGTATGAAATAATAAGCTGTAATATTCAAATATCACGAAAAGTCCATAACAAGTAAGAAAAGTTTCGGTCGTGTAAACCGAATAAGGTATACCCTCAATTTGTAGATAATGTAATATGGAATATTAGACGAATTAATCTCTCAATTTGCGTGGGAGGTACCAATAAATACACCTACTTTTCTCTAAACACTTGATTCCTTAAATACATTGAACTGTGCCGAATTATAAGCGTTTATTATTTACGTTATTAGCTATTAAATATTACTATTATTGGATCATTTTGTGTGGGGAGGTACAAAAAGGTGTGGAGATAACGCCCATTTTTCACAGGGATATAGATACATTAAAAGCGTAACAATGTGCAACATTTTGTAGTATTTTCGTGCATTGGTACTCACGCTATAAGATCATAACTTTTTGTACAAAATGGTACCTTTGTGTGGGAGGTACCGAAATGGGCGTGGCAATAACGCCCATTTTTCACAGGACTGTAGGCACTATAACAGCATTACACTGTACACAATTTTAAGTATTTGTATGTACTGGTATTATATTTATAAGCTGTTAACTTTTGGTGACAAACGGTCCATTTGTGTGAGAGGTAACAAAATTGGCGGGGAATTAACTCCAAATTTTTAACAGAACTACAGGCACTACAACAGCATTATACTGTAAGAAATTTCAAGTATTTGTATGCACTGGTATTAAAGTTATAAGGTGTTTACTTTTGGTGCAAAACGGACCATTTCTATGGGAGGTACCAAGAGGGGCGGTACAATAACGTCAATTTTTTACCTGACCTTAGGCACTATAAAAACATTACACTGTACAAAATTTGAAGTATTTGTATGCACTTGTATTAAAGTAATAAGCCGTTATCTTTTGGTGCAAAATTGTAAATTTGTGTGGGAGGAACCGAAAGGGGCGCGGCAATTTCGTCCATTTTTCTCAAGGTGTTAATTACTAATAAAATAATACTACGTGTGGAACTTCAGACGATTCGAATAAGTAGTATAGAAGTTATAAGCGAATCAATATTTCATTAAAATTTTAACCCTTTGTGAGGGAGGTACTAGAAGGAGTGGGCCAAAATTGCTCATCTTCGAACTAAGCCTGAGATAGAGAAAAATATTACCGCATACCAAATTTGAAGTCAATCGGTTGTTCTTTGCCCACCAACCAGACAGACAGACGGATGGACGGACAAATGAATTCATATGACTCAAAACGGATTGCCTCCAAATATACTTGAGGTCTTGGGTCACTCCTTCGAGTGTTACTCCTATTTCAACGACTGGGCTTTTACACCAGAAAATATGTTCCAAATAAAAAGGTACGTTTCATAAAAATCGATATTTAAAAAAAATAAAATAAAATTAACCACCCATTTTTTTATGCCAAATTACACCAGAAAATATTATGCATAGCTTTGGCAAACTTTTTGTAAACTAGTGTTATTGAAGCATACTTTTTGGATGTCTGTATGGTGCCCAAAACGTTTGTATTTTCATTTTTAATTTAAAAAGGGACAATAATGGCTTTTAATTGAACATATATGAAGATTTTGAAAACAAACTGGAGTCTTCTTTATTCGAGAAATGAAGTATCGAAAATATGGAAAAAAAATTTAAACTTGATAAAGCAAAATATACGACAAATGAATGTAATTAATTTAATTATTACATTAAACCAATAAATATATTTAGTTCATGAATTTTAAATTAAAATGACCATCGATTTAATTGTTTCGTTTCATTAAATTGATGAATATGTGTCCTAAATTCTATTCATTGAATGCAACGTTTCCTAAAATGTATGTGGTTAATAAAATACATCCTTTGATTAAGCATAATTATGCATTTATACAGTTTATAGCTGACCAATTCTGCTTTCTGGCAACCTTTGAGAATTCTTTCCATATACACTCTAACGCATGTACACTAAACAACTCCACGTCTTGTTCGTTGGATACCTAGAGGTGTGTTTGGGTTGTATCAAACACGTGTTGTGGTTCATTGGCTAGTGAGTGGGATTGAGGGTTGTTTGGTTGCAAAACAAGCTTCGAATCCACAGAAGCATTCGTGGTGTGAGGTCAAACAAACGCCGACTCAGGCAAATACATTTTTTTCTTTACTCACACAATCGATTTTCTCATTTGTGCAAGTCACTAAATAGTTCATTCAGAAACAAAAATAAAACAAATTGATGCAAGAAATTTCATTATTTTGACGTAGTCGAAAATTTTAATGAAATTGACTGTCAACAAATTGAAGAAGTTATTTATTAAATTGAAGGAATTATTACATCAATTCAATGAATAACAATTGATGAAACTTTTACAATATTTTGATGTAGGTATGTATCATTTTTTCTTTCAGTATACTGATATACGCATTCAGTATAAGTATGACACTCTAAATGAGTGACCATTTGAGCTATTTTCGTCCTTCGGTGTACGATTGTCTGATTACTGCCAATGATATTTCTCACGGTTTTCTGAGCCAACTTATTCAGAAAACACTTTCTTTTATTTTTTTAATTTATTGTTTCTAGTTAGCTTCGTTTTTTCCAGGACGCCTAAAAGTATGTTGTGATATTTTACAATTTTGAATTATTGCCTTAAGGTAGACAATTGCATCCTAACCCTAAGTACTCGTAAACAAACATAAACTGAAATCCCTGTTTTTAATCACATATTTTTTGGGAATAAAAATTTGTATATATGAAAGACGTACTCGTATTAAAAAAAATAAAACGTTAAATAAATATTTTCTATACGGATTTTAGCAGACATATTCGACTAGTTTTTGTTGTAATGATACTGTATATTTACACAGCAAAAACAAAGCATATTTATGGGCTGTTTTAATTAAATTCATATCACATATTTTGCCTTGCTTTATTTACATAACTTTTTTATATTTCCAAAAAAAATTATATTCATTTTTTTCTCGTTCACAGTAATTTATTCTTTCCTTTAAATTTGTACGGTTTTCATTTAAATTTTTAGTTTAATTATATTTTCCAAAATTTAAATTGTCTCTTTCTCTCTCTCCGGCCAACAGTTGCCAACTAAACCCGAAAATTTGTTTATGTTAGATTTTATTTGAAAGGATTATTTCATTATTTAATTATGCGAGGCATTATGGATTCTCACACATATGAAATGACACACTATCTCTCAAACGCACAGACAACAAACAATATTTATACAGTCAAAACAAAAATATTTTTATATGGATCACAAAACTCGATTTGAATATTGATGCAGCAAAAACTAATGAGATTTTTTTTCTCTCTCCAGAGTGTAGTGTTGATAGAGTATTGAATTTGGTACTGCTGAAAATATGAGCAAATATTGAATGCTTCAGGAATATGGGTGGGAGGGGGATATGTGGGGCAGGCATTTTCGTTTTGAAGGATAACAAAATATCATCAAGTTTATTATCGTTAACATTTTTAATATGTATTGTGTGAGAGGAGTTTGAGTGCAATGGAAACTGAATAATTTATTATATGCAAATTTTCGTTTTATTATGCGAATAGAAGATATAAGGGATAGTTGGAGCACAAATCGTTCATATAGCATATAATTGGAAATATGAGGGCAAGGCAAGAAATAAGTAGACAGTTTTGGGCTGTTCATTATGAGGATATGAATGTACGTATTTTTGCAGAAACTTAATTATCTAGACCCAGATTTTAAAAATATTTTATAATCTAAAATAATTTAAAAAAAATTTTCAAAATATTATAATACATCGAATTAATATGAAAACGTGACTCGTCACATCTTGGAGAGAAGAGCTTTCAATTGCTATAAATTTTATTGCCATTCAAGGCCATTATAACCTATAAAAGTGTACCACAAAAGGATATCTATAACCATTGTCTTTTATAAGACTCTAAAAAATGCTAATTTGGTTAAAAATAAAAACAGACAAATGCCGTTAAGTCATTTTTTTTCTCTCCTAAAAGTCTTCTAAAGAAGAAGCAATAATGCTGGATTGTCAAATAAAACACGCATAATACTGTGATAACCAAGCTTAAATATACAAACCTCGTATGTGGTAAATTATTTGTGTTCGAGGCTCAGAACTGAATTGTATGAGTAATTTTAATGCTTCGCAAATACACATGTGTAGATGTTATAATGATATTGATATTAGATAAAATCCCATTTCAATCTATGTCCATACCTGCCTTCCAAAATCGACCAATGCAAAGATTAATATTTACCAATATGATTTGTTGAATTTAATATTAGGCAAGAGTTTACGAGATGATTTGTAATGAGAAAGAGAGAGAGAGAGTCTGTTAAAAGTCTCTTGATATCGTAATAAATAATAATAAATTTAATTGCATACATTTGGGCGTAGAAGTAGTGAAAACTATAGCCTAGTTATGGGCGGCAATTATTTTGCAATTTATTCAAAATAAAACGGACTGTTTGAAATCAAAAAAGAAACGATGTATACTTATGTATACATCGATTCTTTTTTATAATCATATGTTGTAATTTACCCAAAAAACTAATTGTAGGTATATTGATACTATATTTCCTAATTTAAAATTTTAGAAAATATTTTCCAAGACATATGACGGTTAGGATATTTGATAAAAGAGGGAGTTTGTTATAGAAAAATATGGCGTTGAGAACAAAACAAACAACTACAAAATGGCATACAATTAGGCGTTAAAGTAAATAAAACAAACAATAGTTCTGGGCAGTACAACTATTAAAGTATTTGCAATTTATTTAAAATTAAATAGAATCAATGTAAAATAAATCCCTACTCAATTTTCTGTTAGAAAAAAAATATTTTAAGAGAGTCTGATAGAGGCATAAAGTGAGACAATTGAACAATTTTAAATAATTAAATTTAATGGCATACATAGAGGCTTTGAAATAATAACAACGAAAGCTTAGTTTTGGGCACCTGAACAATAATTTTCATAATATTGCAATAAATTTAAAATTAAATAGAATCAATGTAAAATAAATTCGTAATATTTTTTATATTTGACTCAAAAATACTATTATTTGAAGAATATTAAAGCTATTCTTCTCAATATAGAATTTTACAAAATTGCTATCATATTCCACTCGTAGGGAATATACCGCAAATGAGCCAAATGAGGACAACCCGCGGAGTAAATTAATTAATGCCAACTCCTCCATTATCTGAGCTTTCCACATGAGAAAAATCTCAATGACATTTTTCATTAAATAGTGTTGGTGCCTCTTAGCAAAAACAGACTTAACATAAAACCTGATCCCAACAATTCAATGACATTCTAAGAAATTTCAGACGAGGACACCGACACAGCAAATCGTATGTCATATGAAAAACTCTCCATGTGAAGCATTGTTCTCCGACATTTTTCCTCTGTGCTTCCGTCTCCTGTTTAAAGCAAATGTTCGAGACAATGCAGGAAACAGAAGAAAAAAAGCTGGTAAAGTACGGATATGAGGAAAATCAGAAAAAAAGAGCTGCACCCAAATGTTAAGTGGTTGTTATGGTTAAAAATATGTAGGTAGCTACATTGGGGTAAGGTTTTTCTTAATTTTCGGCAAGATTAATGTTGAAACGTGTCATTATTTATTTTATCATTTTTTTATATATTTTAGTATCACCATCGTTAATATTCTCGTAATAAAAGTGCTATACTGATTTTTGCAGTACAGTTTTAATCTCACTAATTCCCTAGGAAGATATCAGAGTAATAAAATTTCGGCAATAACATTTGTGGTACACTTTTGGATTTCTTAATTTCCTCAAAAGGTGATAAAATTCATGCGGATGGGGAAAACACTTTTCCCTAAGATGTTCAGAATTATATTTCGAAATAATTTTGGTAGGTCATTTATAATAATCAAAATTTTTTTTTTACAAAACTACTAGTACATACAATTTTTGTGTTACATTTTTAGTTTTGACAATTCCTTCAAAATGTGACAAAGTTTATATCAATTGATAGCTCTTTATCCCAAGATGTGCATAATTACATTTTCCATCATAATTCAGGTTTTAATATAAAAATAGCAGGAAAACAGACAACGGCAGAGCAGGACGTATGTCGCTTTATGTTTTGTGTTAGTTTCGTTTATATACTCATATCCCTGAAGATGTTCTTCAAAGAAGATAACTATAAATAAATAAACTATAAATTGGATAACACTAAATAAACAATTACAACATCTGACATCGAGCTTGTCATTAAAAAACAAAAATAATAATAAAAATATATTTTTAATATTTAATTATCCAATTGTAATGCACATTAAATTGAAGCAACGGAATCGAGACCAAATACTTTCATGAAGAATTTTCCACAAATCAAAAATTATAATTCAAATTCTGTAATTCAGCCCAAACTAATGTCCCCACTCACAATTCTCATGTCTGTCCCGACCTGAACGTAGGGTATATTTGAACAAACAAAAAACGAACATACATACACCACCACACCGCCAAGTGTCGTGTATTACCAATGTTAAGTAGGTCAACAAGGTATTTACGAGCATTGTCCTACGTTTACATATATGTATGAGAAATATTCCTCATATATTTCACCACGCCAGTTTCCTTTTCACAATTATCGATGTCCTCATAAAAAACGACCAACAACAACTTCTAATAGTTCATAGAAATGATGACGAAGTGAGAGCGTGCAATGCTAGACTTGTGTAAATATTACCATGAACTTTTTCTAATAAAAAAAATTAAAAAGTTGTGATATGAAACGAATCTTTAAGTAACCCATGAACTTTGTAAGAAATTAAAATTGCACAGAAAAAGATGTCTCAAATTAAAAAAAATCATTAATTAAAAAATCATCCTTTTAATTTATATCATTTTTTGTTTGATTCAATTAATTTTTTATTGAAAACAAATACATTTTTAATCATAAAAATTAATTATTTATCAATTATTGTTTCAATTAGAAAAAACGAACTAAAAAAAGACTAAAAAAAAGACTTGCTTCAATTAATTTCAATTGATTCAGTCAATGCTTTTTTTTCTCCACTCAATGTTTTTTTTATTCAATCCAGGTTTTTTTGTTTAACTTAATTAATTCGATTGAAAAGAAATAATGCAATTATCATAAAAATTAATTAAATCAATCATAGAAAATGTAGTCATCGAAAATATGTCTTAAATAAAATCCATAACTTATTGACTGATTCAATTACCCAGCAAAAAATATAGAAGTTATTCCTAACACAGTACAGCACATGATTTTGGGACTCAATTCTGAAAATTGGACGTGTAAGTAGCCCCAAAATTAAGAACTTCGGCATTAGTTCGTTTTAAAGGTCATACGATTTTTTTTGCTCGAGGTGGATTTTTGCACTTTTTCTATATTTATTTCTCGGTAAACCGTACGGAATATCTCTTTTGCGTCTCAAGCAAAGTTGTAGATATTGAAAAGGAGAAAAAAATGTCCACAAAGTCATAAAATATCTGTCAGTAAAATATTGAAAAATACATATACGTAATACGCAGTACGTATACTTATAAAACAGAACATTATTGCGGGTTTTAAGGCACTGGATGCACTTTTTAAGTTTGTTCCGCAATTTTTTCTCCTATTCAATATCTAAAACTTAGCTTCAGACACAAAGGGATATTGCGTAAAAAATCCACCTTGAGCAACAAAATTCGTATGGCCATTAATTTATTTATTGAGACAACTTGATTAAACGAATGATGCAGAAGTTCTTATTTTTGGGGGCAACTTTCACGTCCAATTCTCAAAATTGAGTCCCAAAATCATGTGTTGTACTGTGTAATACTATGTGTAGAGTTGTGGAAGATTCCGATAAGTAGTACAGACGTTATTAAAGAATCTATATTTTATAAAATTGTAAACCTTTGTTGGTGGGTACTCGAAGGAGTGGGCTAATATAGTCCAAATTAAAAGTATGTCGGTCAATCCTTCCGAGAGTTATTCGGTCGCCCAAGACGGACGGACGGACATTACTTAAATGACTTAGGTAAGGTTGGTTAGGTTGAAGAGAGGAGACGTTTAAACGTCTCATGTCCATGGACATATAACGGGGTTTCCAATAGGGATAATATGATTTTGAAGTGACGTTTCAGCCACTTGTAATATGTCATGATCTGTCATTTGTTTTTCATTGCGTTCAGTAGTGTTTACAATTTCATAATGGAGATATACGCAAGAACAACGTTTACAAATTATTCAGTTTTATTATCAAAATAATCGTTCTTCAATTGCAACTTTTCGTGCGCTAAGTCCATTTTCCAGCCGATCTACGACCTTGACACCCATAAGCAATATTTTAGCTCTCGTTAAGAGCTATCTTTTTGCCATTGACAGATTGTGGCTACGAGCCACACAGCAAATGAAGTAATTGAATTGTTGCGAGAAAAGTTTGGAGATTCGATTATTTCAAGAAATGGTGATATTGAATGGCCTCCAAGAAGTTGTGATTTAACACCATTTCTTGTAAGGTTATTTGAAGTCATTGGTCTTTCGAAATAAACCAGACTCTCTTCAAGCTTTACTAGTCAATATTGAACGTGCAATTCATGACATACGACATGATTTAGTGGAAAAGGTGCTCGAAAATTGGGTTCATCGAATTCGTTCCTGCAGAAGAAGTCGTGGAGGCCATTTGAATGACATTTTATTTAGAACTGAATTGTATCGATTGTACTTCACATTAAATAAAAAATTTTTGAATTTCATTAATAATAAGTGTTTTGTTTTCCAAGAAATCATATCACTCTTATTGGAAAACCCTGTACTAAAGCCAGTGGTTCGGCCTGTTGTGCGCTCCTTATTTATGGTCTTTTTATACCTCACGAGTTACAAAAAATCGGTACTAGACACGAATTTGATCAGTATCTTCCAGTCATATCCTCTGAGATGAGTCAAGTCTGCAATATCTCGGACACGAAATACCGGGATCTTGTTTCAAATGACTTAAAATGGCACAAAACAGATTTTCGTCGAATATACTTGAGGTTAGATCACACCTACGGACTGTTATACTTTTGGCCCGTAGCAAATGATATATATTCACAGTATAAAATCATGATTTTTATACCCTCCACCATAGGATTGGGCGTATATCTTTTGTAATCGTTATAAAATTCTAAGACAATTTAGCCATGTCAATCTGTCTGTCTGTTGTAATCACGCTACAGTCTACAACAATTGAGCTAGATGCATGCAATTTGATATAAATACTTCTTATATTGAAAGCCCCAGTAGGCAAGTTGGTAGCGCACTCGCCTATGCCTTTGGGGGTCGTGGGTTTGATTCCCACCAGAGCACAGTGGGAGGAATTGCAAAAAGAAGGGAAATAATTCTGCCGTTTCTTAACCAGACAACCGATTGCGACCAAATTTGGCATGTTTGTTGAAGAGGAATTAGAGAAGTAATGTTTTGAGTTTGGTTTACGGGGGCCGAGCTGTAGGACCTCAAAGTTGGCAACCTCGGGTAAACAAAATGTTATTTTTATTATTATTTATTGAAAATGGGCATTATTGGTCCATTTTTTGATATAGCCCCCATATAGCACCTTCCCGATTTGACTTCTTAGCTTCATAGAGTTCACAAATGTTAACTAATCAAGGTGAAAATTGGTAACTGGGGTTTATTTATACCCGGAATCCTTCACACGAAAAAAAGCTAACCATAGGTCCTTGTTTTGATGTAGTCCCCAAAGGTACCTCCACATTTGACTTCGTCACTCCACAGAAACCTCAAATTTTAACGAATTGTGCTGCAATTTGGTGTAATGAGATTATTTGTACCCGAAACCATTCACATGCGATCCCTGGTGTAGCGTATATATGGTTCGGAATGGCCGAACTTAATCCGTCGTTACTTCTTAAAGTTGGCATTTCTTTCTTCGTTATGATGCAGGCTTTTCAAAAGCGAAATAACATATTATTTTACGGCCTTTTTCTTTTATATTTTTTGTTTTTTTTTTCAGTATTACTCTATCGGGCTTATACTTCAAAAATAAACTTAAAATAATTAAGTTAACCCATATAAATTTAAATTAAAAAAATTTTGGTTTTGATTTTATGGCTCAATCTACACAAAAAGCAAGTTTTTATGAGTCGGAGACAAAAAGTTGGTTTTTTTGTTTACCTCAATTTCGAACGATACATTTTTTATGATTGAAGTAATTTCATCCGATTTACTATTTTGCCAAATTATTCATATTTATAGAGTGATTTTTAAGATCTTTCGGATTTGATTTAAAAAACACATACAATTTAGAGACATTTATGAAATCTTTATTTGAGTCGATCTGTATAACTCACGGTCTATATAACTGAATGTTTAAAGATGAAAAACAATGTTTAAATTTCAGTTGTTCTTTCCAGCAAATATAATATGGCAGAATTAAAAACAAATGAAATTTATTCAAATTTCCTTTTATATTAAATATTTGTTAAGGAAATTTAATTGCATAAATTTCGGCTGAATTCCAAACGGATATCATGTTTATAACATTAGCACGCAGTGTGCTTTTTTCCATAGAAACCAAATGCAGGCAATCCTTTTAATGGTTTACAAATCACGTTTCATTTTCCCAAAAACACAAGCAAAATTACAGTGGGTCCTCGTCAATCAATAACTCCCCCAAAAAATAGTATATAAAGAAATATACACAGGGGCCAGTTATTAAACTGGACAACAAAATTAAAACCATAATTTCCACGAAAATAGTTTTCCAATTTAAACAGGTACCACTGTCATAAATATAAGTATGTTTTGTCTGAGTTTATAGAAAGCATATCACCAACATGAACATAACACATATAGTTAGCTGTATATTTTTTTTGCCTATTCACACACATGTATATGTGTATATATCTATTTTTTGAGGGGTTAAAATGCAATGAAGGATATTGTTTGTTTATGGCTCTCTGATTAGATGTGATAATACTACAAAATGAGTTCAGCTTAAAATCAATACAGACACAAACCACCGCCCCGCAAAACAGCAGGACGATGACGATAACAAGGACAACGGCATTAGCATCGATATTAAATCAGCTGCAAGCAGCAGGACTCAACAAGGATATTCCATATGATATGCGAGTGTAGTACAAGGGAGAGGAGGTCGATCCATCCATCATAAACAGGCAATGTAATAATGCCAAAACTCCTCATGGATTTGCAATTTTCTCCCCTTAGGTCGAGGTTTTAGAGGTTGGAGTGCAGGCTTCCAAAAAACAAAAAAAAAAAATATTTGCATATACATTGAAAATTGCTCACGCATGTATGCAACTGACCGGTCCGTCTGTCCATTCATCCGTCCATCTATACATCACAGTATGGAAAAAATAATTGCTCCTCAGAGTTCAAGTGTGGGGACAGTTCCCTAGTTTTTGTTTGCTTTTCCACATACCAAACAAACAGAGCGATTGGTTGGTTTTGGGGTTTTGATTTTTTCGTTGTTTTCGTCCAAAGGATGTAATCACATGAAAATGATTGGTATAGTGACACTGATGTTGATGATAATGATCACACTGGAGTTCTATGCCTGCTGTCCTGCCCGTCCATGATAATGACCATATACTGAAGTGTATGTAATATTTGATATGCTTAATTAGGTATTGATTTGTATGATACTCAACCGACCCACGGACTGACGGTCCGGCCGGCCTATACGGTCATTCAACCATTAGCAAATAGTCACTGATATGTGTCATTAACAGATGCATACGGAACGTGCTTTGCTTTGCAATGATCATTGGCTAAAAATATTTTGCAATTTTTTTTGATTGAATAAATTGAATGGCGTGTAATGACAGTAAAAATTATGCAAATTGTTGGCAATGTCTAGATTTAATTGGCTTTATGCGTATTTGCTAAAGGCTTTCTGTTTCAAAATAACAAATTTGTGAAATTGTTGTGAAACCGAGAAGCAAAGCAAAAAATATTGTAACTATGGAAAGTTAGCATCAATTAAATGCAGTCAAATTTAAATGGATTGCCTATAGTACACAGGTCGCATTACAAACCGAAAACGATGGCATGCACAAAGGGGGTAAATATTGAAGCAACAAATTCATTGCCTATGACAGGAGGCCAACAATCAGATACAGATTTTATATTTAGTGGAAAAATTTTCACTTCTAAAGGTTGATTCAAGTTGAGTTATAATATTGTGGTATCGATATTATAACTCAACTTCTAAACAATGCTAAGTGCAACAAAAAGGTAGTTTTTCAGTGTGGAATTCCTTTATAATGCAAATCGAATGACCTTTATTTTGACTGAATATAATTTGGAATATTTAGAAATTAAAATGCGCTCTTTCTAAAAACATGCTAAGGTTTTCAATCTGGCAATACTTTTTTCGGAGTTGATCTTTTTGACAGATGTCACTTGATTTATGCTCAGTTTGGTTTTCCATTTCATAATGAATAGACTTACTCCGCAACAACGTTTCTAAATCGTGCAAATTTATTACCAAAAAATGGTGCGGTTCGCGCGATGCGACAAATCAGAGATGAAGCTCACTTTTGGATGAATGAATGCGTTAATAAACAAAATTGTCGCATTTGGAGTAATGATAATCCACAAGCCATTGTTCAGACACCGTTACACTCACAAAAATTCACAGTTTGGTGTGCTCTATGGGCAGAGGGAATCATTGGTCCATATTTCTTCAAAAATGAAGACGGCCATAATGTTACAGTCAATGGGGAACGCTTTTTCGTACCTGAATTGGAGGATGTTGATGTGGACGACCTTTGGTTCCAATAAGACTACATGCTACATGCCATACAGCCAACGATTCAATCAATTTATTGAAGGAAACTTTTGGTGAGCGCATTACCTGGCGTCGTGGGCCTGTGGCGTGGGCTCCAAGATCGTGCGATTTAACACCGGTGGACTATTTTTTGTGGGGTATTTTAAAGTCGCTTGTCTACGCAGATAAACCCGACACGATTGACGCATTGAAAGATAATATTCGGCGCATTATTGCTGACATGTAGCCCCATATGATGCAAAAAGTGGTCGAAAATTTGGACTCGGGGCTGGAATTTATTGTAGCCAGCCGCGGCGGCCACTTGCCCGAAATCATTTTTAAAACTAATGATTAATGGCTAACCCTGATATTTATAATTAAGTTATGTTCTTGGCCATAACATTAAATTACGTGCTTTTATTTTTTCTTAAAAACACGCCTAAAAAACACCCGTATAACAGTATAACAACTGTTATATAACTAGTATAACAGTATAAAAAACTGTTATACCACCAGTTTAAAACTGTTATACAATATGTCTGACATTATAAACACTGTTATACAAACTGTATAACATTTTAAACTGTTGCACAACACCTATTTTTGACAAAATGTATAACCGGTTGAAACTGAAATGAATTTATTCAAGACAGCCGCGGCAGCCACTTGCCCGAAATAATTTTGAAAACAAAATGGCAAAACCTTATCCTTAAAGCTTAATTCTTGGCCATGACATTAAATTATGTGCGTTTTATTTCTTATTGAAAACCACACGTCTTAAAAAAACACCCGTATAACAGTATAAAAAACTGTTATATCACTAGTACAACAGTTTAAAACTGTTATACAATATGTATGACATTATATACACTGTTATACAAACTGTATAACAGTTTAAACTGTTGCACAATACCTATTTTTGACAAAATGTATAACCGTTCGAAACTGAAATGAAACAAAAGATTAGCATGATACAGCATCGGAGGATGTATTCGGCGGAAATCATTTTTAGGACATTTTAAATCTATTGAGAAATGTCCGTCCTTCTATACGTCTATCTGTAAGTCTGTCTATCTGTCTGTCCGTCTGCTGCTACAGTACGGAAAAAGGTATTATTGCCACGCCCTTTTTTTAGAACCTCCCACACATAAAGTTCTAATCATACCAAAATTGAATGGCTCATAACGTTAATACTAGCGCACATAAACACTTACAATTCGGTAGAGAACAAAACAAAGACTTTGAAGTATCTACTGTGTAGCGCAAAATAGGTGCATTTGTCAAGCCACTTCTACTACTTCCTACACAAATTGACAGATTTATTCGAACACAACATTCACATAACTTCGGCAGTTACTCACCTTAGTCGGTTTACCCCGACTGAAATTTTCTTACTTGTTCATATATAAATTAATACCAAAACAATATTTCTGAAACTATGGAGAACTGGGAAAGAACATATATCCTTTATACCAAGATTAAGGCTTTTTGTTTCAATAAATAGCCATATGAAATAATACTCGCTAGGCTAGTTATTAGATCTTCAGTAAAGGCCTCATTCTTAAATACAGAAGACCAATCTTTCATCTGGTTTTTTTATTGTATGCCTTTATTTTGCAACTGTTACTTGTTTTCTCTTATTACTAATTGTGCATTTTCTATGTGCAATTTGTGATTTGCTGATCCCTTCTGCCCAAAATTTCTAAATAAGGTGACCAATTATGCTTTGATAAGCCAAAAAAAATCCATTTCCCTCCAACTACAAGATAGTGTTGCATTTGCTTTGAACTTCAAGAAAAAATAACTTTTTCCATATGCAGATCTCCAAAGCGCATTGCCTACGTTTGGGTGCCTGCAATCAAGAAAATTTATTGCCTACTTTAGGGATGACATTCTGGGACAAACAGAAAATAACACTTTTGCGCTGTGGCAATTCAGAAAAGAAATTGGAATTGTTGTGTACTTTGTTCTTTTGGTGCAAATGCTTATAGAACAAGTGTCAACAGGCAATTTCAAGCTAATTTTGCAACGTAATAAGAGCATCCTTTAGGCCACTTGGAGAGCTGTTCTTGTGTGAAGGAGAGAAAAAGGGCACAAAATTGCGCCCGAGATGTGAGTATAATGGATGTTTATGTTTAAGCGTATAGCGTCTCTGCGATTTGTGGCTGATGCTATCAAGGGGCGTTTTAGTGGAAACTCTCTGCCTGCCTCAGTCCCCCAATGCAACAACTTGTCCACACTGCTACTTGAGCCATACACCCTTACCCTTAGAACAACAATTACAGCTGCAACTGCAACCTCTGATTATCATCAGTATCTGCATCATTATCGTCCTCATCGTGCCAAAGATTGGTGACAAATGATAATTGCATCATGTTTGCATGCAAATCATCATCATGTTGGCTGGCTGCTGCAATGCCTTACACTACATCAGAGCAAAGACGACACACTGAAGGGAAAGGAAGAAAAGGCGTAAACCATACAACCCTTAATGCCTGACAAAGGACACAACATGAAGCGCATTAAGGATATGAAAGCCTTTGAACGATTTCGCATAGTTTTCTGTGACAGAAACGAGAAAACACAGAGAAGAAAACATTTTCCATATTGCTCTGCTACCTGAAGCTGTGTTGTGTGGCATGTAAATTCTGTCTGTATAACAGTTGACACAAGTATGTTTGCGCACAACTCAGACACATTTGCCTCTGCAAAGTATTTCCTTTGTAATCGTCTCTTCTTTGTATGAGATCCCTTTCCCTCGAGTACTGGTGAGGCGAAAAAAAAACGCCGAGGACATAGTTTACTTACTTTGGGAAAGGGACACAGGGCTGCCAGACTATTTAAACATGCACACCGCCGCGGTCTATGTGGACACTTTGTTGGCTATGCATCGTCCGTCCGTCCGTGCGTCCGTGTATAGGGCATAACTTGGTTTGCATTCTTTATACTCACACACACGCACCTCCATATTTAGGCAACTATCAAAGTGGCATCTACATCGGAGAGGAATAGACAACAAATTGTTATACATATCGTTGGATGCAAAGCTCTATGCAGGACTACGCAAGCCATTGACATGAAGAAACAAGCAATCCACAAAAAAATTTTGTTACTTTGTGTCGCAACAAAACCAAATTAAAATGTAAATTTACAGAAGCTCGACCTTTTTCCTCTCGTCATCTCTATTTTGTGTGTAGAGTGTGTGAAATTGAAATTTAGACAATTTCTAAGAATTGCAAAAAGTTATTTATATGTACTTCATTTTAACATACGTGTCTTTAATTAATGGTGTCTTTGAAAACATCTTTCAGTTGCTAGTGTTGCCTTGCAACGATGTCACTGACTACATTGTTCTGTTACAGCGACCTATATATTTTCTCTAAATGCAGCAGGAACTTTTCTGAATTAAATTATTTTTACGATTTTGCAAAAAAAATTAAAGCAGTTGTAGAAAAAATTTTTTCCGTCAACAAAGCAATGTATAACAGTTTTGCGACTGTTTCTTTTAATATGAATAACAGTTTGAAGTACAAATCTTTACGAGTATAAATAGCTATTTAGAAGTACAAATCTTTTGTATAACCCTTTGAAATGCAAAAAGTGTTGTAAAATTAATAAATATATAACTATTAAGAAGAACAAATCTTTTGTATAACAGTTTTAAATGCAAAAAGTGATATAAAATTAATAAATATATATCATAAAATCTTTTAATAATAGTTAAATATAACAGTTTTACAGCCGTTCACTGTAATATGAGTAACAATTTGAAAATTTACTGTTTTGAATATTGCAATAAAAAATAATCTGTTATACAAAGTGTACAAGAATCCGGAAAGAATTAGTATCTTATAGAACAGATTAAAACGAAAAAAGTATAACAATATGTTATACTAAAAAGTATACAAACATATGTGTATAAAAGTTTAGAAAATCCTAATTATAATATTAATAAAAAAAACAAAACTAGCTGTACTGTAAGCTACATACGGAAGGCTATATAACGAAATATACAAAAATATCTGTAATAAAATTAAAACTGTTATAAAAAAGTATGCCACTATGAACAGCTATAAGTTATTTACAACTGTTACAATTTTTTTACAGTTTAAAAACTGTTATACATTTTTTACTGTTTGAAAACTGTTATACATTTTTTAACAATATGAGAATTGTTACATAAATATATCGATCCGTTTGAAAACAATATGGAAATTGTTATACAAATATTTATAACCGTTTGAAAACCGTTATAAAAACATACAAAATACGGAAACTGTTATAAAATATTGATTTTAATAAGAAAACTTTTACAAAAAATATTTATGCAAATATTTATAACTTTTATAAAATAAACCTAACTATAAAACTGTTATAAACTATTTGTTACAACTTTGTTGTAAAATATTTACAACAGTTTGAAACCGTCAATTCTTATAACAGTAAGAAAACTGTTATAAAATATTTATAACAGTAAGAAAACTGTTTTAAAATATTCATAATAAAAATAAAACTGGTATACAGTATTTTGTAACGCCTTGAAAATTTTTACAGAATATGAAGAATGTTTTGCAACTTTTTATAAATACTAATCACAATTATAACACTTTTGGAAACTGTTATACAGCTTAAATTCATCAGTATTTGTAAAAAATTATCTCATCATACCAAACTTAATGTTCCAATATACATAGTCATTGGAAATAATGTTTTATTATAACAGTTATAAATAAGTAATCTCATTGCCTACGAAAATTTCAAGGTTAATTAACTCCCAATAAACAAAAAAAATCTATTTAAGAAATTAAAAATGTCTCTTACATTGCTTTGATTCAGGGCATTTGTCAGCACATCATTTACGCCACTTACCTAAAATGGAAGAAAAAAACAAAATATATCATTAACACAATACGTCAAATGAAATTTTCAGAAAAACACACTTAATTATAAATTAATCCCAAAAGAAAATCCATAATTAAAAACCAAGCGGAACATAGTTGACCCTATTTGCATTGTTTTGCAAGCCTCAAATTGAGAGAACATTTATTATTCGGTGACTAAATGGTGATTAGGTTTACACAATACTTTAGCTCTTTATCTCTCTTTCTACCTTTGCCATAGCATTTTATTTTATAAAGTGGCCCTTTTTATGTCAAAAATGACAAAGGTTGATTTTCTTCTGTGATGGATTGATGGTGAATCATTGAAAAAAGGGTTAATTTACAAAAAAGGATATACTTATTTATGTTAAATAGTTGTAAAAGACAGCGTCTCAAGGAAAGACCAAATACAACAAAAATTTTATCGTATAGGAATTAACGTCAGTATTCATTAATATTCTTGAATACAGCTTACACTTACGAGCTCAATGAATTTTATGAACAATTTTTAAAAACATTTAAAAAAATTGAAATCTGCGAAAATGCATGTTTTTTTAAATGTACCGAACAATTAATAAATCATGACCTTTTCCGAGATATTTGTAACTAGTTTCTTCTCATATTGTCATTCCTTCCATTACACCCTATACCCTGTTTTCTTTATATGTTCATTGAGAATATATAAATACAAACACCCCCCTTCACCAATGCAGCTACTTTTCATCAAAAGTATATCCTTGGAGTCTTCATCATTTCCTACAAAAGATGACAGTATCTATCAAAAAGAAATTTACATTTTTATAACCAAACAAAATATCTATTTCTTGATGTGCTGCTGCTGCTGTTGCTTACAAACAAAGACCTTTTCCCATTTTATCTAAAATATATATACATATACGAAAAAATGGATAGATGTTTGGAAAAAAGGTAAGGAAGAAAACAAACACAAGCGAAAAAAAATAATAAAAAATAAATACATGTAGTATAGAAAGAAAAAAACTGGTCCCATGACAATTATTTTTTATTCAAACATTTTAAGGAAATTGCTATCCTTCAGAAAATAAAGTTGAGCAGAAAAAAAAGAATAGAAAAAAAGTAAACACTCCCTCAACCTCCTAGTCCGCCACATAGACTCTAGTCCAGCGGTAGTATAACAGTTAGAAAGTCACCAAGCCCCAAACGACAATCTACGCGCAGTTAAATAAATACAAATAAGGAAAACGAGACGACAAACACCCCTTTTTACTTCAATATTATGAGACTAAAAGCAAACACGGGAGACACATCTGGGAGCTCATATTTTATTTAGTCCTGCGTGGGGATTTGTTGTTATCACTCCAAAAGAAGATACTGGTTGTCATCGTCTTTCCAGAGGATATAAAGGAAAGGCTAAAGTAAGGAAGGAAAGAGTCTTAAAATAAAATAAAAAATCTACACAAAATAAAAAGTAAATATTGGTAATTTTTTATTGATCACAGGATTATCCTTATACTCGGGCGACACACAAACAAAAGTACGATTAGAAACACCTTAAGTATCTAAGGGAGGTATGGAAGGACTAGGGATTTGCCAAAGCTGCCGCTGTTATAAACTATGTAGCAAAGAGGTTTGTGAAGAAAATCTTTTTAAAATGTTTCGCAAAAAAATACAATAAAGAGAAATTTTTTGTTTCCTTTTAGGGATAAGACAATAATAATAAAAACATTGCCCATTAAAGGATATCTATGTTTGGGGGTGACACAGAAGTCTTAAAAAGCAAAGGGAAGCAACTATTTATTTTATTGTTGTAATTTTGAGGTTCATTTCACTTGAACACTTTTGTGGGGCAAGATATACAAAAAAAGGATATCTATGGCATTCCAGTCAACAAGTAGGCAATGAACAGCTTAACTGACAACAAGTGAATGAAATACAAAAACTAGAGGGGATTCACATTTAATCTAAGAACATATTTTAGGCTGAGTTGCAAACAAATTGTTGTGGCAAAAAAGATAACAAACATTATACAATACAAATGGCCTAAATGTATACTACATTAAATCATAATTAGGGCTATAGAGAAATGATGGGAACAAAAAAAAAAATAATACGTAATAATAATATATAGTATAAATTATGCCTATTCGTAGGCAATACCAAACAAATTTTTCCAGAGCCTAATTGTAGACAATAATTTCTGAATTATTTAAAATAAAATACTGTGTATTAATGCGGTATCATAACAAATAAAACTAAATATGACAAAATAAAAATAATATAACAAATAAACAAATTAATATGCGTTTTATTTGACTAGTTTGTTCGCTTATTTTTCATTCTTCGACAGGATACACTACAGAAGTTTTGAAAAATTTCGAACTTCAGATCTTTAGTAAAGAGGCAATGAATTATCGTATAAAATGCTTAATTTGTATGGAATGTACTAGTAAGTGGCACTCCAGAGGAGGACATTATAAGGGCTACAAATGTTGGTGGTTGAAACAGTCTTCGTACAGTTGACGAAAAGTTTCGTACATGCGATGTTTTTGTACGTCAATAGAACGAACACGATCATCAACCGATGTTTTCGGTGATTTCGAAATTCGTCGAGGGAACGATAAGGTTCCATTCCCACGACGAAAAGATTTATTTGACCGTTTTGCTGAAAATGTGATAAAACGAAGCAATCAATTTATAGTTTGTGCTTAATTGTACTGTTCTATATCCGTTCTGATTACCTTAGTTAAATAATTTGTTGTATAAGTTTAATTTAAAAATGTAATAATGGTAATGAATGGGATTCGTCGTGGTGATGAATGGAACTCGTCGTGGTGATGAATGGTATTTCTCGTGGTGATGAATGGAATTCGTCTGTTCCTAAATACATTACTTGATGAGATTATTTTTGATTTAAAATATCAGAAGTAATGAATACTTTTATTTCGTTTGCTTTAAGCCTTTCTTGATAAGAACTGCGTTTCGAACCGAGTAATCACAACTGAACCTGGCAAAGCAGTCAAATAATTTTATTTTCCATACCATTTTTAATGGTCTAAAACCAGAAGAATATTTATTGAAATTTTTAAAATTTAAATAGTTGGGGGCATGAATTAGTCGTGGTGATGAATGGGATTCGTCGTGGTGATGAACTCGATTCATCGTAAGGATGAAATGTGATCATCATGAGGACGAACGTTTTTGGAAACAGAGAATCGTCATAGTGAAGAACGAATTTATCAAGAGGATTATTCCGTGCTTTACCTGACTTTTTACGAAAAAATAATCGTAATCATGTACAATTTCGTCGAGAGTTATCGTGCCAGCCATACAGACAGACATTCGAGCAGGCGGACAATGCTCAAATGGCGTAAAATGTCCTAAAACGGATTTTCGCCGAACATACTTAGGGTCTTAGGTAATGTGTTTTATACTTTTTGCTCTAAGCAAAATAAGGTTATAAATATTTTTGCAGAGCCTAAATGTAGACTGTATGTTTTAATTTTATGCAAAAAGAACTATGCGGGACCGTAATAAATGTAAATAATAACCAGTAAGGAAAGGCAGAAAGTCGGGCGGGGCCGACTATATAATACCCTACACCTCCCTAACAATGCGATAAAGGTCATTGCGATACTAATTTGGAATAATTGGTAAGTCGGCAGCAACATATTATCTAATTCTGAGCCGATAATCGCTATATTAAGCAATATTTGTTCCTAAATTGAGAAACATATTTCCGGTAAATATTAATGATCGGAAGTAAAGTACAACTTCTATAGCGCTTTGATACCAAATCAGGAGGAACATGTATATGGAGGTTATATATAAATCTGAACCGATTTTCCCTGAATACTCATTCATGTAAAAATACCTCTCTCTGTAGAATTTCGTACTGATCGGATATAAAATACAGTCTCTACAGCGCTTACATGTCAAATCGGTGGTAACATATATATGGGGGCTTTATCTAAATCTGAACCGATTTTCTCCGTATTTGGCAGTATTCCTTCGTGTAATAAGAAACCTCTTTCTGCCGAATTTCGCACTGATCGTATATAAAATACAGTTTCTACAGCATTTACATGTCAAATCGGGGGTAACATATGTATGGGGGCTATATCTAAATCTGAACCGATTTTCTCCGAATTTGGCAGTATTCCTTCGAGTAATAAGAAACATCTTTCTGCCGAATTTCGCACTGATCGGATATAAAATACAGTTTCTACAGCATTTACATGTCAAATCGGGAGTAACATATATATGGGGGCTATATCTAAATCTGAACCGATTTCCCTCAAATTTGGCAGTGTTAATTCACGTAATGAGAAACCTCTTTCTGCCAATTTTTTTACTGATCGGATATAAAATACAGTTTCTACAGCGCTTACATGTCAAATCGGGTTTAACATATGTATGTGGGCTATAACTAAATCTCAACCGATTTCCCCCAAATTTGGTAGTATTAATTCATGTAAAACGAAAAATACACTTTTTACAGCGCTTACATGTAAAATCGGGGTAACATATATATGGGGGCTATATCTAAATCTGAACCAATTTTCTCCGAATTTGGCAGTATTCCTTCATGTAATAAGAAACCTCTTTCTGTGGTGTAGGGTATAATAATAATAATAAATTGTGAAAATAAATGTAGCAAAGTGGCAACCAAAATTGCGCCTACAAGTAGGAAACACAAAAATATTTTTCCAGAGCCTAAATGTTTACTATATATTTTTAATTTTATGCAAAAATAACTATGTGGTATAATAACAAATGAAAATAATAATAAATAAATTCAACAAGGAAAACCACCGAAAAATTATATATATTATGTGGTACATAATAGCTGGAATTTTATTTTCATGGGAAACATTAATAAATAAGTAAAAAAAAATAACAAGAAAGCGTAGCAAGTTGGTACAGAACGGATTGAATTTGATATTTATGAAAATTACATAAATATTACGAACAAAAATTTGCACACTTCATTTTTATAAAAAAGCTTCAATCTTTCCCCCAAAAAGGTGGTCACTCTCGCTCGCTGATTTCCCAGTGAAGTAAACGTCTCAAGAGAGACTTATGTATATAATCCTATCTTTTTTAGCTTGTTATGTTTTTGTCATTTGTCTATTTATTTAAGATAGAAATAAAGCAAAGAAAAAAATTATATATAATGAAACCAAACAAGAGCCCCAATCCAAAACCTTATGAAACCATTACATTTAAAGGCTCCGGGCGTATTTTCCCTTAAATAAAAGAAGCCACGATGGAAAATTATGTTTTATGCCTTAAAGGCATAAAATGTGAAAAAACCAGTCTCCGCAGCAATGCTTTGGACATTTTAACAGATTTTTGTCTTCTCTTCAGAAGCGTCTGATGATGTCTTCTCAGAGGGTCGGTCGGCGGTGGTCGTATTTCAAACTAAACTGTCCATGTCATGTTAAACAAGCAAGAGATTTTCCTAAGCCCTAAGGAGTAGAATGAGGAGGATGTAGAATAGAGTGGGTTATTACAAAGATTGAAAGTACAAGTAGTTTATTTTAAATATTTTGTCTTATGGAACTCTTTTCTGTGCCAATTTTATGTTAATAGAGCTGGTTTAGTGCTTTGCCGAAGAAGTCCTTTTTGAAAAATCAACTTTATACTTCAAAGCTTTTCCTTTCGGCTGTTGAAATTGCTGGGGAAATTGGTATATATGTAGGTGTGTCATTTCATTTGAAGAATTTGCCATTTTCTTTTAACTTTACATTTTTCTTGTACAAAGACAAGCTATTCGTTTGAATGGCTGTCTTCGTTTTGCCAGAACGCCTTAAAATATGCAATATTTGGAATTGAATGTAAAAGAGAAACCACGCGCACACACCCCAAAAACACACACAAACACACATGTACATATATTATATGCATGTTCTATAGAAACAAACTATAGTTTGTTTTGTGGGTGTTTGCATGTGTGTGTGTGTGCTCTCTCTTTACGTTGTTCTCGTTTCTATGTAGAAATGGAAGAATTATGTTGTCGAGAACATAAACTAATTTGCAATGCGGTTTTGGCGGTTTTCAACATGTGTCCTTATCTTCCTTAGCTACTTCTCGGTGCCTTATCGTTCAAAAGGTGGAGGAATAATTTCGGTAAAATATTTTGGCAGCTATACATGCGACATACAAAGATTGTAAGATATTTAGTGGTGCTGAGCAATCAAATACCCTAATATTCTGGAATACCTACATATATATATTGCCAAAAATGTGCAATAGAAGGGATTATGCAGCCATACACAGAGAAAAATATATTATTTAAAATTTTAGCTTAAAAAACTAGTCATTAGTCGAATGATTGAATAAAATAAAAGAATAAATAAATTGCATGATAAACTTCATTAGAAAGAAAATATTTTCAATAAATTAAAGGTTTCTTACGTTTATAGAATAGAATTCATAAAAAATGAATAATGACAAAAGTCAATATATTTACCGAAAAAATTCCCTCGATTCTAGCAAAGTTTTCATAAATTCTATGAACATTTTCCTCGATGTGTTTTGTGAAACATATTTCACATATTTTATGAAACTTTGAGCAACTTTTTTTTATGAATCTCTTCACAGAGGTTATGATAAAATCATAAATACTAAGAAAATATTGTATTTTCGTTTGATTTTGTTTTGGTCTTCAATTCGTTATTGATTTGTCCTTAGGGTGTTCTCCTGGCTTAACACTGATAGAAAATTCGTTCGTCACCATGACGAATCAGGTTCGTCAATATATATTCGTACTGGTGACGAAAAGTTTCGTACATGCGATGTTTTTGTACGTCAATAGAAGGAACACAATCATCAATCCATGTTTTTGGTGATTTCGAAATTCGTCGAAGGAACGATAAGGTTTCATTCTTACGACGAATAGATTTATTTGACCCTTTTGTTGAAAATATGATAAAACGAAGCAATCAATTTATAGTTTGTTCTTAATTGTACTGTTCTATAAGAGTTCTGATTAACTTAGTTGGATAATTGGTTGTAAAAGTTTAATTTAAAAAATCGAATAATGGTGATGAGTGGAGTTCGTCGTGGTGATGAATGGGATTCGTCGTGATGATGAATGGGATTAGTCGTGGTGATGAATGGAATTAGTCGTGGTGATGAATGGTATTCGTCGTGGTGATGAATGGTATTCGTCGTGGTGATGAATGGAATTCGTTTGTTGGCAAATACATTATTTGATGAGATTATTTTTGATTTAAAATATAAGATGTAATGAATACTTCTCGTTTGTTTGCTTTAAGTCTTTCCTTTAAAGAACTGCGTTTCGAACCGAATAATCACAACTGAACCTGGCATAGCAATCAAGTAATTTTATTTTCCTTACCGTTTTCAATGGTCTAAAACCAGAAGAATATTTATTGAAATTTTAAAAATTTAAATAGCCGTGGGCATGAATGGTGTTCGTCATGCTGATGAATGGAGTTCGTCGATGAATGGCATTCGTCGTGGTGATGAACAAATTCATCAAGAGGATTATCGCGTACGTTAGCTGACTTTTGATGAAAAAATAATCGTGATGATGTACAAATTCGTCGTCATGACCAAGCTTTTTCTATCAGTGTAGACCAATAATCACAGCCAAACATCGCTGAATGATTGGGGTAGCATCCATTAAATAGCTATAATTGTATTTCTTCGCCGTTTTTTTTAAATATTGCATTCTATAATACTATTAAGAAAATAGTTATAAATAAAGAAAAAGTAAGTTCTTTGTGTATCACATCGAAGAAATTTATTAACACCAATTTTTTTTGGCGAGATATCCGTTTCGTGATATTTAAAGTCAATTGGTTTTGTGTACCTCAGTATATTCATTATATCATCACTTTAGTGGATTAGGGTATTTATTAGACCGGGTCATCAAAAAAATGCGATACGGAAAATGAAAGCTTACTTAGAGATAATGCACAAACATTCTTTGTATTTTTTCAGTCCCCGCGAAATTGTTCCAAAATCATTTTTTATCAAAAAAATTTTTTTTATAGTTCGATACATCTCTTTGTATATCTAGACGTGTAGAACATTTGCCGTATATAAGTCGATGATGCACAATGTCACTTTCTTGTTCAGACCTCACTTACTGCATTTTCTATCCCAAAAAAATATTTTTTTTAATAATAATGATCATTTTGCTTTGGGCGTAAGTTTTATTCAAAAACAAAAAGGTTACGTATGACATTATGTATTAAATATTGCTGTAAAGACATTTTATTTACAGCTATTATAAAAATACGCTTCCATGTTTGAAATATTAGTTGAAAATATTGCATACCCGTGGGCGCTTTCGTAAATATTTTAAAATGTTTCTCTGAGATTATTTATTTATAATTTAGTTACTATTACAAATGTCAATATCTAACATCAACTACACTCAGCAAAAAATCGTTTCTGTATTATATTTGCTACAAACATATTAGTTTTTGGAAATTTTACTTGTTTCTATAAGTCGAAAAAAAATTCTGTAATTTATTTAAGTATTTCCCCGATTTTTAAGACAATCTGCACACAAATTCCAAAAAAAATATTGATGAAAGAGATATTGAAACATGTATAAAATATTTTTTATGTGAATTTTGCTCTCAAACTTATTTGTACTCCAGAGATTATTACCTCAAAAGGATACGTCTGATAAGCGGCGTTTGTTCTGTTTGTATTTCTCTATGTAACTTTTTTGTTTTGTTGTGGCTCACTGCTTTTAAAGGACTTTAATCCCATAGACTTTTTTTTGAGTTTTAGGGACAGAAACTGCCGTAAGAAAAAAACGATTTTGAAACGATTTCGCGGATCCGGAAAAAATATTTTTTCTGCTATTGTCTCTAGGTGAATCTTCCGTGTGATTATAACATTTGGAACCTTCCGTGTGATTATAACTCTTTAAAAATAATGTATATTTTGCTATGGGTGTATACATTATTACTAAAAAACAAAAATAGTCACGTATGACAATATGTATTAATTACTACTGTAGAGACATCGTACCTAAAGCTATAAAGCTATATTGTTTGCATTATAAGTGGAAAATATTGAAAAATTTCGATGCTATAGTAAAAATTTTGAATTCCAAATAATGTCAACATCTAACTACTCCAGAGATTAGTACCACAAAAGGATATGCCCGATGACTTTGAATAACTTTTATATAGAACTGTGTACATCCAAAGCAAAACGATCATTGTTTTTAAATAATATTGATTTTTTTTTTTAATTTTAGGGGTAGAAACATGGAAACATGCTAGGTGGACTTAGCATTGTTTAGAATGGAGGTAGCGATATGAAGCAAATGTAGTACTCCTCAAGACCTACACAGAGATATCATGTTGAGATCGAGCTACAAATAAAAAATTTACGATAAAAACGTTTTTGAGACGACGGTTTTTGCAATTGTCTCTAGGTAGGCTTTAATATTCCGTATTGCAGTTGAAATTTTTATTTTTTACATGGAGGTCAGTGACACATCCAAGGAGTGACCTAAGACCCCACTTATTTATGTGTGTTCGGCGGAAACCGGATTTAGGACATTTTAAGTCATTTGAACAATGTTCATCCGTCCATCCAACTGACTGGTTGGAGCACACGATAACTCCCGAAAGGAGTAACCGATTGTCTTTAATTTTGGAATGTTCCCCTCAGAATAAGTTAGAAGATTGGCAATATTGGTACACTCCTTCCAGTAACGAGAGTATACATTTTTACCAGACATATTTCTTAATGTTCTTCTTCATAAGTTTCTTAATTATTTTCTTGCTACCAAAAATTTTTATTGTAAAACACTTTCTGACCAACATTTGCTTTTGTTGCATATTTCCAGGCTTACATTTAATTAAGAGAAACTAAGGCATTCATTTTGGGCAAATGACAAATTCGAATATTGCAAATTTCACAAAAAATGCCAATCAATAAATATTTGCATCTGATAGATTTTTATGAAGATTGTCTTGGAATGAACAATTTCTTCAGTTGTTTGTATTGTTTTATTTTAAAAAAGAATTTTCATATTTTTGTTGGTTTTAAGGCTTACCAAAAAGCTATCTCTATTAAATATTTTATGACAATATTATACTTCCTAGTGAAGAAAATTCACAATACCACTTAATTGCCTATATTTTGTTGTATATGCAAAGAGAGAGAAGAAAATATTGCATACTTTTGGGCTTGTACATTCTTTTCTTTTGTTGAGATATTAAATGGAACAGCAGCAGCTCCAATCAAATGGAACATGAGCATTTCATTGTAATTGTTTCTTTCTTCTGATGATATTCTTTAGTATATGTTTTCTTGACAATTGTTGATGCTGTGAATCTGTCGGTTCGTCCGTCCGTCCGTCTGTCTGTCCGTTAGCTTCAATTTGAACAGTTCATTTACTTTATGATAGAGATACTTAAAAAACGAAAAGGAAAAAACATCAAGAAAGAAACAATAAAGACAATAATGATGACAATAAAGACAAGGAAGAAACTGGAAATGGAAAATGTTGAGAGAGGGCAGTTTTTTTTTTTTTGTGGAGGCAATGCAGAATATTCAAATGGGCAACCAACCCATCAACTGGAAAATTTGGGAAGACTGTTTATTATATGCATTCACATTCATAATAATCTATTTTATACAAAAGATTACTTGCATTCACAGAAAATTTGCATGCTGATTCATGCACAGGAAAAACAGTGAGGCTTACAAAACTATAACAATGATAAAATGGAAAGAGAGGCAGGCAACAATTCTTAAGGCGCCATCGGATCGAAAGAAGGCTCAACGCCGCCAACATCTAGAAGATGGAGGCAACATTTTTTAAAGCTGCCAACAACATAAATCACCCGGCAAAATGGACTATCATTGAGTTGCTCGACGCCCTCCTTTTGGCTGCAGAACAGCCTTAAATATGGAGCAAAATTGTGGGAGGCCTACTGAATAAAAAAGGCAAAACAAATCTTTTGTATATCCTTCTGAAATGGCTGTGGGAAAAATGATGATGTCGTGATATGCGCCACAATGAAAAACAAGGAAGATTTTATCAAATCCTTAGCACTATTGTGTCTCGCACATATGATGAGTATGAGGTTGGATCTCCACACAGACAACAAATGGTTGTCATCACACATTGTCCCAGAAAAAGAAAGTGGACGACATGGTGGGAGGCCAAACAACAATATCCTGAAACTTATTAAGAATTTAATACCTGTGTTTGACATGAGCATTTTCCCGGCATTTCTGGGCCGTTTCTTCCCTTCACTTCACTTGTTGTTTGAATGATTTCCTCTTTTGTGCAGCAAAACGTAAGAAGAAGAAAGATGTGATCCAAAAAGGACACAGCCCGAATGAAGATAAATATAAATACATAATAATATATCTATTATTATGGCCATTTATAAAAAGACAAATGATTTTTAATATACCACATACAGCAGACAACAAAAGAAAAAACATGTCATTTCCAAACATTTCAATCTACAACTTCTTCCCCCAACTCTGTTGGCCATCAACGCCCGCACTCTTTGCATCTTTTCAGTTTGGTTGGCCTCTTTATCATAGAGTTGGAAAGAGGGGTGGGGGGGGGGGGGGAGTTGGGAGGTGGCATTACATGAAAAGTTCATGTTTTTGTAGATTTTATAAATGTATTTGATCTAAGCTCATAATTGGGTTTACTGATAAAACGAGGGAGGGTGTGGGCAGAAATGGGAAAATGATAAGATTTTTTATTGAAAATAATTATATAAGACCTCGATTTTTAGAAAAGTTTTCAATGAAAAGAGTCAATTTGTAAAATATATTTTAAAATAATTGAAAATTGTGTTTTTTTAATCATAGACTGTATCATGCATTCCCACTAAAACTACAAGAATTGTCATACAGGACAAAATCTCAGCAAATACGATTTCTAAAAATTAAAATCGACTATTTTGAGTTATAAAAGAAAGCATACTTGCCAGCTGAACATCTCTTCAATGTATGTTGCATATTTTTTGTTGTATTATTGATTAATCATTTTTATAGCATACTTCTAATTTTAAGGTATTTTTTTCACTATATTATTTACAAGATTTTTTTGTCTGTACGAATAATTTAAAATGGAAAGTTGGAATATCGAGGGAGTGCATGAACTAAGAACTTATTCAAAAGTCTGATTTAATACACTTTCAGACATTTGGATCGTGTCCGTCACCATAAATCTCGAATGGAAATTTTATTTGTGGAAATTTATTTTCCAAACATGATTTTAATTCGCAGATCTTTTGACCTAGGATTAGAGTGATCAAAAAACCGGTTTTTTTGAAAAAATAAAAAACCGGTGCACGGTTTATTTAAGTTATAAAAAAACCGGTGGACGGTTTTTTTCTTCGAAGAAAACCGGGGAAACCGGTAGAACCGGTTTTTTCTGCATAACAAAACAGTATGAAAATTGCCGTTTGAAAAACATTTTCCTTTTTAATAACAAAAAAGGCGATTTTTTAATATTAAATTTTTAAAAGCGATGTCTTCTGATCAGGAATCTTGCACCAAATTTAGTCCTGTTGGATAGTAGTTATGAGTTGGATTGTGATGAATATTGTCATTTGAGTCAAACGGTCGTTTTATCTCATACTAATAACTAATTAGCTATTGTATTTAGAAACATTTTCCAAAAGTGTTATCGACAGTCTTTTCGTCAACCTTTTAAAAAAATTAACAAATATATTTTCATTACTTTTTTGCAAAATTAAACTTTTTTGAAATTTTGGTAAAAACCTATGTTTTAATTTTTGATTTTTTTGCTCAAAAGAAAGCTTAGATAATTTCTTTTAAAAGCTTTGTGACCTATTAATGGGAGGGGACCTGTTGATCTATCAAAATAAATATAAACCTCTGAAAAAAATTAACGTTCAACCAAACATTTTAGCATTTCAGATGGGAAAAACAACCGTTTGACAAAAATGTCAATATTTGACACCCTCCAACTCGGAAAGTCCTTAACCGATTTCGTTGGAATTGTGTCTCATAACTACTTTCTGATAGGGCTACTTGGTGCAATTTTCATCCCGACAGAAGACATCCCTTTTAAAAATTAACTCACTTGACATGAAATTCCCCTTATGTAGTTAAGTCAAGAAAATATTAATATTTCGGGATATTAAATAGAATATTTAATAGAGGTATTAAATCTTTATACATATATATTTTATATACACACTTTAGTGCAGGTGGGTATATACGAGTATACATATCGATACCTTCATTCCAAAACATGCTAAGTCGACTTAGCACAGTTTTAGGGAGATTGCATTTTTAATTTCTAAATACTCCAAATTATATTCAGTCCAAATTTGGTGTTTATCCGTCATCCCAATCAAAAGTTATTCACAAAACAGTACAGGTCATTCGATTTGCATTATAAAGGAATTCCACACAAATTAAACTTTGATCGCCTCTCCTGAAAAACTACCTTTTTGCACTTATATTCAGAGTTTGGAATGGAGGCATCGATATAAATATAACAGGTGGCGCAAAAGTAACCTTTCGATGTTTTTTGGTCAAATAAATAGTCAGCAATATTCCGCGTTCTGGAGCACTGTAGCGTAACATTGTTTATTAACGTGTATTTCGCATGTGTTTACTACACAAATGTCAACATTAGGCATTAGGGGCCAATCGCAAAATTTATAGCATTTTCTGATAGGAGGATTACTTTTGCGCCACCTTGTATAAGAGTATACACTAGTCGGTTTACTCAAATAAAATTTTCTTACTTGTTTTTCTTTCGGTTTGGAAGTGGGAGAATGCGTTTACTTTTTACATAACTTCTGCGCGTATGAATCATTTATTTTCTTTAAATTTTTGTAATTTGTATAGAAATTGGTGAATGGCTTCGAATTCTAGCAAAGTTGCCGAGTCTTTTTACGCCATATAAGGAGATCTTTCATATTATTATCTTAATTTGTGATATTTTGTATATAAAGTTGTAAATAATTTTAGTGATAATAAAAAAACCGGAAAACCGGTGGAAACAAACGAAAAAAACCGGTTGCACCGGTTGTTCGAAATTCATGATTTTGAGAAAAACCGGGGACGGTGGAAGCAAAAAACCGGTGGGCCGGTTTATTTTAAACCGGTTTTGATTACTCTACCTAGGATCCTATTATTAACTATCTATCCATATTTATACCCTCACTTTAGTGTGACGAGGGTATATATCATTTGCTACAGAAAAAAGTGTAACACGTCGAAGGAGTGACCTAAGACCCCAAGTATGTTCGGAGGAAATCCGTTTTGGGTCATTTTAAGTCGAATGAGCAATGTCCGTCCGTCTGTCTGTCTGTCTGTCTGTCTGTCTGTCTGTCTGTCTGTCTGTCTGTGTGTCTGCTGGCTGGTGCGCACGATAACTCTCGAAAGAAGTAACCGATTGACCTCAAATTTGGTATGTGGTAATCTTTTTTTCTATCTCCGGCTAAGTTCGAAGATGGGCCATATTGGTCCACTCCTTCTAGTACCTCCCCCACAAAAGGGTTAAATGTTGTGAAATATTGATTCTTTAATAACTGCTATACTACTTATTCGAATCTTTTAAAATTCCACACATAGTATTAGCTTATTAGTCGCTATCAACTCGAGAAAAATGGGCGAAGTCACCACGTCCCTTTTTGTACCTCCCACACAAATGCACCATTTTGCACCAAAAGTTAACAGCTTATAACATTAATAACAGTGTATAAAAATACTTGAAATTTTGTACAGTATTATGCTTTTATATTGCCTACAGTCCAGGGAAAAATGGGTTTTGTTGTCACGCCCCTTTTGGTACCTCCCACACAAAGGTACCTTTTTGCACCAAAAGTTAACAGCTTATAACATTAAAACCAGTGCATAAAAATACTTGAAATTTTGTACAGTGTAATGTTTTTATAGTGTATATAGCCCTGTGAAAAATGGGCGTTATTGCCACGCCCCTCTTTGTACCTCCCACACAAAATGCCCAAATCATACCACAATTTAATGTCTCATAACGTTTATACCAGTGCACATAAATGCTTATAAGTCGGCACAGTTCAATGAATTTAAAGTATCTAATGTTCAGCAAAAAAAAGGTGTATTTGATAAACCCCTTCTGCTACCTCCCACACAAATTGACAGAATAATTCGAGTAATATTCAATATTACATTACTCACAAAGTGAGGGTATACCTTAGTCGTTTTACCCGACTGAAACTTTCTTACTTGTTTTAGTTGTAAAAATGTAATACTTCTCAGCTGTACTATAAAACAATTTATGATGCAAATTTTTGTGGTATTTTTGATTAAAAAAAAATATTGCATACTTCCTAGGAGTTCAGCGAAACATATTTGCATAAATTTTCTGCAATTGTCTCTAGATAAGCTTTAATATTTCGTGCTGCATTTGGAACCTTCCGTGTGACTATATCTCTTAAAAAATAATCAACATTTTGCTTTGGGTGTATACAGTTTTATTCGAAAACAAAAAGTCACGTATGACAATATGTATTAATTATTACATACTGTAGACATTGTATTTACAGCTAAGTTAAATTAATTAAAAAATTAAATAATTAAATTAAAAAAAATTATTGCATACTTCCTAGGAGTTCGGCGAAACATATTTGCATATTTTTGGAGGTGTTTATCACTGCATTATTTTATTTCTATTTTGTTTTATTATTTTTTATTTTGTGTTATTATTTTATTTTTTTCTATACTAAATTACCCAGCGAGCATAGGAAAAAATCTGTTTCAATACACCCTAACTCTCGAAAGGAGTGACAGATTGTTTCAAATTTAGCATATGGAAATTTTTTCTCCAAATTTAATTTAAATTCGAAGATATATTGGATGAAATCCATTTCAATATTCTTTGTAGATCGAACGCATTGATCCTCTCTCCACAAATGTTAAAATTCTGTAGTTGAACAGTGTTATTATTAAAATAATAAAAAAAATGTATTGCATACTTCCGAAGAGTTCGCAAAAAATGTTTGCATATCTAAAGGCATCTTTTTTATGGTTATATCGAAATGAGTTGCAGTTTTTTACGAGTATTTACGTATTTACGAGTAGACAATTTATTTTGAATATTGCTTCAAAAACATTTGAAGAAAAATTAAATATTTTGAGATTGTTTTGGAGTTTATTGCATATTTTTATGTGCTATAATTTATTGCATATCCTAAGGTATATTTCCCAGCAGAACTTTATAGTAATTTATGTTGCATTTTGTGGTATAATTGATTAAAGAATATTGCATACTTGCCTGGAGTTTGGCGAATCTTACTGTTGCATATTTTTGGAGATATTTTTTCACTGCATATTTTAAGATTTTTTGTCTAAACACAGTTTGGAAAATATTCGCTTCAGTACACATTCATACATTTGGACCATGTCCGTGATCACCATAACTCTCGAATGGGTGCCTTAATGACTTAAAATTTAGCATGTGGGAATTTTTCTCCAATCTTAATTTGGATTCGAGGATCTATTAAATTAAGATCCTATACAAGTTTGGATGAAATCAATTTGAAGATACCTGAAGGCATTTAGGTTATGTCCGTCTGGTTAGTGATCCCGACAGCTCTCGAACGGAGTGACCGAATGACATACAGAGTTGTATTTGGAAATATTTCCCCCAAAACTCTATTTTATTTCGAAGTTTGACTGCATTGAGCCACAACTTCTGCTACCTTCCACAACAGATGTCGTTGCACAGGGTTCTTTAATCAAATATGCACATATATTGCATACTTCCTAGTTCGCTAAAATTTGTTGCATATTTTTTATTGGTATATTTTGTAAGAATTTCAAAATATTGTAAAGGGTTTGTTTGGATGGACAATTGATTTGAATATTTTATGACACTTTTTAGGTGCGAAAATGGACCATGTACGCCACCCTTCTTATGATTGAAATTCTGAGAAGTATTAAATATCTTATGAATAAATTAGTGATCACTTAATTTGGCCATTTCAGATTTGAAATTCGTTCAGCTGCATTTTCATTAAATATATAAAATTATATAAACTGAAGCATATTTTTAGGGTTTTAATATTTGCTTGTTCACATCCAGCTTTGGAGAAAAATTAGAGTGCCTTTTTATGGGGATCTATTGCCTATTATGAGGTCCATAATTTATTGCATACTCTAAGAATCAATTACGAAATTATCAGTAGAGCAAATTTTAGGGAGAATTTATTTTTTGGACTAATTTCTTAACATTATCGTTTGACATTTTGAAATTATCATACCCTCATCGTTCACTGAGAACTCCACTAAACTCCTATTAACCTTGACAGACTATAAGAGCATAGGTCTGCCACTCGGTGGTATGTATTTGTTCGCAACAAATGCGCTTTGTGTGTATGTGTGTAGTTAATATGTATTTGATTTCTTAAATAATTGATTAGATGAGAGTGCGTGCGTCTGAGTTTGTCTTTGCACACGCGTGAGATTTCGTCACACAAACAACATTAATAAATAATCCATAATTTCAAATTAATCTTTGAAACAACGCTAAATAGGGACATATGACCACTACCACGACATCATTGTCATTACCACTCACCAAACAATGGTCAGTCATGTCGCATTATGTTTGCTTCCTCTGTGTGAAAGTGTGTGTTCGTCTGGGTGGATGGCTGTTTTGGGTCACTCAAACAAATATTTGTGGTTACCAAAGGAATGACAGTGTTCGAGGTCTATGAATAAGTCTTATAGTTTTGACATGATTTTGGCTTTTCCCTATGTCCTTTTATTTCGGTTGCATGTATGTGTACTGTGCATTGAGTGGGGGATGGTTTTGTAATGGACGTTTCTGCAGTTCATCCCCGAAATGTCGAAGTATAGAAGCGGCTTTGTGAATTTTGATTGTCTTTAACAAAAATTTATGTCTGTCTGGCTGTCATCTTTCAATCCTACTATTATTACTCTATTCGGCGGTGTTTATTAAGATGATGTGATAAAAGTTTTATGCCGCATAATAAAACATGACGAAATTAACAATGAATCTTTGGAAATACGGACATTGTTTATTTGGTTTATGGATTTTGGTGCTGTCAGTTTTTACATATTTTTTTGGCTTTGAGATTTTTTTAAAAAATTCTAGATTTGGGCTTATTTTTTATGTGTATAACTTATTTATGTTTTTAATTTATTTTACAGAAAAAATAAAAATCTCCTAAACGCTTAGTTAATATTTTTGGTAAATTCATTAGAGGCGCCTGAATATAGGCAATAATTTCTTTATATTATTAAATAATCTCTAAAAATGCTAAAAACTCATTAATTTCTTATTTCCAAACATTATCCACCATCTGTTCTTATATCCTTAACTACTCCACTATTCTATTAAACATATTTTTGAAAAATACCGATCCTTTTTAACAAAATATAATAATAAAAAGCTGACCATATGGGCAAGTGAAGTACATTATAAAAGCAGAATCCTAAGTGCGTTTTGGCGAAGCCAGTCAGTCACTCATCCATTTAAATGGGTATACATTAACTCCCGCTAAACAGGCTAAAGAAGTCAGCGAAGCAATGAACATAAGCTCTATACACCACCCCCCCCCCCCCCCAAACCAAACAAATAATCTAGAACATCTGCAGCATTGTCCTGCTTCTCCAGCATTCTCATCCCCTATCATCATCGAATATAGTCGATAGCCTTTGCCTTCGACAACAACATGGCTACATCATAACAACCGACCTATTTCCCCATTATACATCGACCATATCGCCGATATATTCTTACCAAGGACACTCTCATTCCGACACAATGGCGGACTGAAGAGGGAGCAAGAGAAGGAGAATAGAATGAGCGATTTTACATCACATCAGGCTGCACTTTGTTACCCATCCTCGCCTCCGTCCCAACTCCTGAAAAAGTATGGCTTTTTGTGTCCTGCTGCCACGATTTACGTCCTATGTCGTTTCTCATAGCATTCTTTCAACTGTGACCGCAATGAATGTAACCGGAAGTTGTGCTTAATGGAATGCATTCGGAAATCATCATCAACTGAATGTGGCAAAGAAGACAATAAATATGCAAAGGGGGGCGGAGGGATGGTAAGCGGGAAGGTAGCATTTCAGCTGCAGCTTTTGACCCACCTTCCCCCGGCAAAACAGCAAACCGACAGGCAGCCAGTTATATATCATCCACCCATCGTATGTTGAAGAGGTACAACAATTCGAATTATCTCTCTACAACTCATCCTCAACCTCCACGTATGCCACCATAAGCAATTTTAGCCGCCAGAGACCACTGAATACACGGAGAAAAATTACCATGAAATACAAATTCGCGATATATATAAGAGACATTTTTAACAAAATATAAGGCTAAGGTTAAAAATTGTACAACTCACTGAAATAAATTTAAAACTTAGCGCCCAGGTGAGTATGTAGCGTTCGATTCCCACCAGAGGCTCTGGTCTGTAGCAGCAAAAATGCAAAAATCTAATCATGTGCATGGTCTTTGTAACTTCTGGACCGTAAAATTAGAATATAAATATACTTTCTATTGTAATTCATATAAATAATTAAAAAAATGTAAACTGAAAATACAATTTAAAGGATAAACTGGAAACAATTACGAAATTTGTCTAGTCAATTAAAAATTTGTTTGATTTTAAAGTGGTAAACAACATTTTAGTATTTATTAATGCTTATTAATTCATAGTAATTAAATAAGCTATTGAGTAAGTTAATAGGAGTGAGGCAGAAGGAATAGCAAGGGAATTCCTTCCTCCTCATTTCTCTTGCCTCTATCTACTACGAACTTCCGAATTGCCACAACTAAAGTTGCTTCGTGTGAATCTGGACATTGATTTGAAAATTAATTGACTCAAACAAACATTTAAACCGCCAATGGTGATTTACCCTGTCTGTGAAATCGTGTGTTAAAAAATCGAATAACTGTATTCTAAGGAAATTCCAAATTTTCAATAAAAGATATGTTATATACAAACTTCATATTTTCCTTCCACGAGGCTTAATTAAAGAATTATTTATATTTTTAATTTTTTAAGGAAATTCGAAATGTTAATCAAAGTCAAATTTCCGTCACCATTGGAGGGTTAATTAGTAAATATTCAACAGTTTAATTGTTAGTATAAATTTTATTAGATCATAACCATTCGAATATATATTATATCCTGAAAATTTTCTCCGTGTAGAAACGTGGCGAAAGCTAAAGGTAATCTCGCCAAAATCATGGCGATTTTTCTGTGTGCACTCATGTCACAAAACGAAATTGCAGAGCTATGGCATCACAAAGTTAATTTATGTGGCGAGGTGGGGGTAGGAAGGAAGCATGGATGGAAAATGAACGTGAACATAAAGAAGAATAAATATTACATATATTAGGGGGGGAAATACGGGGGTAATACGAGGCAACCTTGGACAGGTTTTTTTAGAATGTTCCTAAAAGTAGGCAATAACCAACTAAATATTCCATAGAATGTGGAAAACACTAGAAAACTATAGAATGCCGCTGGTTTGGATAGAAGTTTTCAAAAAGTTTCCTTAGTGAATTTAAAAACAAACGGAAAATATTAATAAGTTCCTAAAAGTAGACAATCTTTTTAATTGCTAAAAGTATATACAGTCTTTTAAATATTGCATATAGTGCGGTAAATATGAATTAAACTCAAACAGTTTAAAGTGATGTCCTAGAAAATATATAATATTGTGGAATTACAGAAAACGTTTAACTCTTCCTTTGTAAAAAAAAACACCAACATTTTCCTAAAAATAAGCAATATTTTTAATTGCCTAAAAAAGGCAACAGCTTATAATTATAATGTTCTATTGTCATCCCCCAAAAGTGTGCTAACGACGCCTAGTTTTTAATGAATATTTTCTAAAAGTACGAGTATACTTTACTACATATTCCAGGGAGTATTTTTAAAACGATAAACTTAGGTTTCTTCAATATTATTCTAAATGTAGGCAACAACCGACAATATTGTGGGAAATACGAGGGAATCTGGGAGACTTTTAATCCGTTTTCTAGAAAACTATAGAAAATCTTTGTATTGTGTAAAAATGTTCACGATGTTTCCTTTGTAAACTAAAAAAAAATCGGAAAATACAGTAGGCAATCGTCTTAACTGCCTAAAATTAGGCTAAAGTCTACAAAATATTGCAAATGATATAGTAAATATGAGTTAACCTGATTTTTTTCAAACTGATATTCTAAAAATTATTTAATGTTCTGAAATTATAAAAAACATACAACACATTTTCTTTTGTAAAATACGGGGTTTGCCAATAAGAGTGATATGATTTATTTGAAAAAAAAACACACTTATTGTTAAGGAAATTCAAAAGTTTTTTATTTAATTTAAAGTACAATCGATACAATTAAGTTCTAAATAAAACGTCATTCAAATGGCCTCCACGACTTCTTCTGCAGGAACGAATTCGATGAACCCAATTTTCGAGCACTTTTTCCACTAAATCAAGTCGTATGTCATGAATGGCACGTTCAATATTGACTTGCAAAGCTCGAAGAGAGTCTGGTTTATTTCGAAAAGAGAAAAAAAAGAAATAGTCTATTGGTGTTAAATCACAACTTCTTAGAGGCCATTCAATATCACAATTTCTTGAAATAATCGAATCTCCAAACTTTTCTCGCAACAATTCAGTTGTTTCATTTGCTGTGTGGCACGTAGCCACACTCGACCAATGGCAAAAAGATAGCTCTCAACGAGAGCTAAAATATTGCTCATGGGTGTCAAGGTCGTAGGTCGACCGGAAAGTGTTTTTTTTTTTGGATATAAAAAAATGGACTTAGCATCATTTTCTAATGTGAACGGAAAGTTTATTTTTGCTCTAGCTCCTTAACGGTACGTCGGATCGGGAATCGGCCAATGGCAAAAAGATAGCTCTTAACGAGAGGAAAGTGTCTTAATGGTGCAATTGGAGAACGATTATTTTGATAATAAAATTGAATAATTTGTAAACGTTGTTCTTGCGTATATCTCTCCATGATGAAATTGTAAACACTACTTAATACAATGAAAAACAAATGACAGATCATGACATTTTACAAATGGCCGAAACGTCACTTCAAAATCATATCATCCATATTGGAAAACCCTTTAATAACAATCGAAAAATACCACCCATTTCCTAAAGGTAGGCACTATTTTTTTTAATTGTCTAATATTAGACAACACTTTATAAAGTTTTATTGACATCTCCAAAAGCATGCTATCTAATCGAAGTATAATTAAATAATAAATATTTTCAGAAAATATACTTTACCACATATTCCAGGAAGTATTTTTAAAATCAATAAACTTACCTAAAAAGAGAAAATAAAAATAAGGAAAATATTATTAGAAAAGATGACAACTTGTTTAAGATTTTCTTTTTTAATATACGTATACTTTAAATTATTTTTATTTAATTAAATTTAAAAAACTATAAACTATATATAAAATAATATTATACATTTATAACAAAAAGCAGTAATAAAAGTTATTTGTATGATTCCCTGTTTGAGTTTGATCTGCAATTTATGTAATTGCAAATAATAGCAATTTGTTATTTTTTTTCCTAAAATTTACATCTGCAAGAGTATGAGTTATTTAGTTGATTTAATTTTTTTTATATACTTATATCCTTATTCAATTGACTGTGTATACATTTCATTATTTACTCCTTTATTTATTATTTTATTCATGTATTCGTCTGTTAATTCAGTTTTTTTTTGAAAAAAAAAAATATTTCATTCAAACAATTTTGAAAGCAATTATCTCTGACAGTTTATATGGTTTTGACTGCTTATGCTTCCAAATGTTACACATAAAGTATCCATAGAACTCAAATCTCTCGATGCAGTAGCTTTCAGAGATTCATACAGCATATGCATGTATATTATCCCTCTCCTCATTCCCCCGTCCTTCATTTGAACTAATAGACTATCCCTCTGCCGGCATCGCCAGCTTTAATGTATGATGAACAACAAACCTGACCATTGAACAAGAATGTTTTCAACCATAAATGTTGGCAACTTCCGCTGCAGCATGACCTTCAATATACTGAAAACATTTTTTTTTGTGTTGTTTCCACAAAC